>CM062818.1:605156892-606602340 GCA_031772625.1 Pinus tabuliformis
TGTTATAGGACTATGTAAAAAACATTTTGGGATCCCTCCCTTCTTCATCAGAATATTTAGATAGAGGTTGGATCAACCACTAGCCATAATAGTGGTTACTAACCCACCAATACTTAGTGTGATCAAACGTCAACTAGACTAGAATTGAATACCTCATACCAAACTTTATCTTAGAATAGTTCGACCAGACTAATTAAGCTTACCTACTAGGTTATATATATAACTCTACTAGCATGTACAGTTTACATGATAGAGTTTTATCAAAAACCCAAAGCATTATCTCAATCAATTTGACAAAATTATGTCATGGAGGAATACATCATGAGATCGTAATACTGTTTCAATGAAATCAGACTAAGTTACTATGTGTTATTATATATGTGATTAACTTGTTTTATATCCAAATATTTTAAAGAAACAAGAGAAATTATGCAATATATTCTATATATATATATATGTATATGAAAAGAAAAAATATTTATATTTCCTTTAGGAAAGAAATATACATATATCTCCCATCACAAGGTCTGAGAAATTATCCATATGAATTAGTTATTAATAGCCCAATATATTGCTTTTCTATACAATACATAATTACTAATTACTAGCTACTAATCTCTATTGTATATGCCTAGAATATTCGTATTTCCTTTAGGTAGAGAGGAGATCCTGGGATTATTAGAGCCTTTGTCAACATTCTAATCCCCTTTTAGACATGAAAATGTTTATAAGGGATACATTCGGCATGAATAATTTGCATGGAGAAATAATGTGCCCCATGGCATGACAAACAAACATCGAAATGTCACCCTCAATTAATCTAGACACTTTATCCATATTTCTGGATTCATTAATTACTGTGTTATTCTTAAACAAGTAATAGATAAAATATGCAGAAAATAGAGAACACCGAAATAAAAATCACAAACTATAATGAACACAAGATATGAGTTGGGAAACCCTTTCAGGAGAAAAACAAGCTGGAAGGTGAGGCTCCTCTACTCTCTCTTTATCTGAATGGAAATGGATGCAAGTAAAAAGTAGTGGGACTTAGGGCCCATTGGATACTATAGTATACAACCCACTCTATTTTCTCTCTCTCTAACCACTCTCAGCTACTCTCCTTATATATGGATCAAAATGCACTCCAATAGAATGGAACCATTTTTTCTCCTACTGGCCTAGTTATAAAACAAATGAATAGCCTACTAGTGCTTAATTTTGCTTCTTCAAACTCTTAACTACAATCACAATATGGACTCTTCTATATTATTCTTCATCATGATCACATGGATAGACTCTTTTCCATGGATAATGAGGGATAACATGGCATCTTGTTATTTATCATGGTGGAAAAAAAAAGAAGGTCAACATCCATACGAGAAAACTTTTGCATATAGGCTCCAATAGAGGCAATTCTTGCATCATTGGAAATTCATCTATGTGTAGAATAGTTCTAGGGGAAAACACTTACAAAAAAAAAATTACCTTGCAAAAAAGGTAATTTTATGCCTCAAATGGCTTATGGAATATTTCATATCCCACTTTTGCAAACTAAAACCTATTGGTAAAATGGTCCTTTGAGATGATTCCTCTACGTTTTCCACTCTAAAAGCATCAATATTTATGAAAAGGAATATATGATCCAATCCAGATCATACTTCCCTATTTGGGAGGATTTTCATTGTCAAAATATTCTATTGATTGAGGTGAGGAAACTTTCCCTCCACTTTCTTTTAGGTTTACCATTTGGCCTTGCTTGGAAATTATCCTTTCAATCCAATATGTCAAATTTCATGCTACCTTTCTATTTTAGTTATGGGCCTAATCTGCAAAATTGTATCCTTTATCAACTTTGCTCATGCATCTAGTGCCAAATATTCTTCAAAAGGTAGGACTTGTTGCTCTTCATGATATAACATGTAAGGCTCATAGAGTTTAGATTCTCTACATCCACCATTTAGTAAATTTTTATGTGTCGGGGTATATTGAGTCTATATGCATCATTTCCCACCTTTTATAATATATCAAAAGGAACATATTGCAGAACCTTGATTTTCTTACTAGGACCCCATAGTCTCTCCTTGTTCAACTGTAATCATACATTCTCTCCCATCTTGAATGACTTCTCTATTTTGTGTTAATCATGTCTAGCCTTGTATTTTTCCTATGAATTTTCCAACATCTCTTGTACCTATATATGGATCTTACTAAGCTTCTCAACAAATTTTTCTGCCCTTAAGGCATCATCGTTGAGATCCTCCCCCACCCCTCCTTGCTACCCATATGCAATATCTAAAGGTGAAGACGGAAAATCCAAAACAAATTTCAAATGGGGACTTACCATTAGAAGTGTGGACCGCTCTATTGTAAGGGTGATGTATGTATATAATATTTTCATCCTAATTATTTGGATACTTTTGATGGTAATCGCTCAAAAGTTGCACCAAATTCTTGTTGACTACTCTATTTTTCCATTTGTTTGTGGATGGAATGTTGTAGACCTGTTCAACTTTGTGTCTATCTTCTCCACAATGTAGTCCACAACACATTGAAAAATATTGTGTCCCTATCTAAAACGATGCTCCTTGGTATCCCAAAGTGCACTTAGACCTGTCCAAAGAACAATTTCATTACTTGTTTCCCACTAATGGTCCTTTTTTAGGGTATTAAAACACCATAGGGGCTTCACTATGGAGAAATATCATACCACATGCATTCATATTAGGGGATATATATTGAGGAAAAAATGAAATAATATATTGAGCATACAATAAGGGGTAAAGGGTTTTTGTATTGCCAGGTATAAAAAATGGAGCTCAAATTTAATGAAAAAAATATAAAGGGGTATAAAACATGTTAATGAAAAATGGATACCTGCAATATCTAGTGAAAGTAGAGGTTTCTTAAATTAGGAAGGTGTATTGGGTTCGAATTGGTAGGGAGTTAAATAATTTTATTTTTAGAGGTATTTTCCAATATGTAGTCAAATTAAGGATATTTTTTAGTATGCCACGAATGCAAGTGATATGTCAGAGGTTCATTGAGTGAAGTCACCGTGTAAAACACACATTTTACTAAACCTATCAACTACCACAAACAAATTATTGGTAAAACTTCCACAAAGCCCATGAAACTTATTTCCCAAGGATCAATGACTACAACCAAGGGATGATATATACCCTAGTTCCTATTAGTAGGCTTTTTGTTACAAGAAAGCATGCATGCTTTTATGAACCTAGTTACCTCTTCTTTCATATTCGCCCAATACATATACCTCTACAAGTTGGACATTATCTTCCCTACACAAAAATTCCTTGCAATCTTAAACATGTGAGCCTCACTCATCAACTTCCATCACTTACCTTTAGGAACACATAACTTATCTAAATTATAGAATAACCTAATCTGGAGATTGTAGTTAATTGTGTTGTCACCACCATGCACATAACCCTGTTGTAACACCCTCCTCCCACATTTACCCAAGTTAACCATTCCACTGGGGTAAACATGTGACAAAGAGTTACTATGGTATGATTCAACTCCCCATGTACAGTTAAGGAAGTGGAACCAACAAAAAAAAAACATTCTAACCTTCCACACATACTGCGAAACCTTCAGGATCCAACCAACACTTCCAAGTGACAAACCCTTGAGACAAATTGAGATTTCACTACCCTAGAGCCTTAGTCACTCCCATGACAAGGCATGCATGTGACTAGGACCCTCCATTCACTCCCATAGCAAGGCATCCATGTGACCATGGCCTTTTCTAGGTAGTTTTGTACCAGTGACCTCGGATTATGTGCCACTTTTTTAGGGATAAGGCTCAGGCTACTGGCCATAACTTCACGAAACTTCCAAAAATTATAAATAACATAGAAACAACGATATTAATGCAAAAAAAATGATCAATGACTTGACTTGTCCCCTACTAGCTATGACAGGAATTTCATCAAGCGTATCACAAATATGTAATCTACAGGTCATAACAACAAAACTGAGCATAAGGGTCTCATACTTATCTGATATTCGTAAGGAAGCTTTGATGCCTTATCAAAATAGTTGCATTATCATATATTAGGTCATATATTCATTGTTCATTCATTTTCTAATCAAAACATGATGAGATCCATACATCAAAAATGTTAGAAAACATGCTCTTAAACAACATATATTCAATAGGAATAACCAAGATATAACAACCATAAAAACCACATATGAACAAGTATATTTACCCATCAAATATAAGAGGAGAGAAACTCTTATTAACATACGCAAAATGCAACTAGTTTGGGACTTCCATGTACCACCCAACCATAGATTCGTTGAACCAAATCTTTCTTCTAGTCAATGACCCCTATGCCATATTCCAAGCATGAATGTGGGATCTCATGGAACAAATCCAACAAAACCAAACTAGGGCTTCAAGAGGCAAAACCACCTCAATTCTCAACTAGTGATTCCACCTCACGGTTGGACATCACTAACCATATCTAGATTGGTTTGTGCCCCATGTTTTCCAGGGCTCTACAGTGTTTGTTCCAACTAGCACTTCCAATACTAGTAACTCAACCCACAACTAATGTCGAGCTTCCAGAGTGTTTGTCCAACCAAGGTTTCCAGGACTAGTAGTTCAAGCCACCAAGGACTTCCAAAGTGTTTGTCCAACCAAGGCTTCGAGGAATAGTAACTCAACCCAAGCTGTTAGAGGGCTTCTAGAGCGTTTTTCCAACCAAGGCTTCCAAGAACCACGATATCAAACCACAGCCACAAGGAACATTATAACCAACTAGAAAATAAAAGGAAATACACCCAACACCATGGAAATTCATAAAATGGAAAAGCTAGGCAAATCCATCATCAATTGAGGCAATACTCCATCTCAATGACATATCATAACCAATAAACCATACACGTGCCATGCATGCCAAAACTAGTAAAGAAATTGTACATACAACTTAGTACCTACAAGAAAAACCCAGTGTAGTTGTTGCTCCCAATGTCTTCTTACTCTTTCCTACTCCTCCGTTACTGTCTTGGTCCAAATCCCAAGTATGCCACACTCCTCCAAGGGTGCTCCAAGAAAACAGTAAGTGTCCAAGAGTAAGTGAGAGAGAGTAGAGTAGAGAGCTCCAAGCTAATATGAAAAAATTATACAAATTGATCCTCATAAGCATTTTTTTTTTAATGAGGCCTCTATTTTCTTCATTTTCCATTATTTTCCTCATTTTCCTCCTCACATGAAACCTGTGACCTTTCACCTTCCTCTTCTCCTAATTTCCATTATTTTCGTAAATAAATTGCCAATTAATGCCACTTTTCCTTTCCAAAGCCTTTGTCATTTCCTTTTCCAATTTCCATATCCATTAATTAAACACAAGTGATCTGCATCACTATATTTTCGCCCAATATTCAGCTTGGAATACATGTCTCATGACCTTGGTTATTATTTTTCCTTTATTAACTTTATTACATGGAATTTTTACCAGGTTTATTACATAACCCTCCCTCTTGGGGAACACTATCCTCGGTGTTTAATGACACCTAAGACCAACAAGACTATTGAAAATTAAAACATACTACCCATGGAACTTTATAACTTAGTTCGTTGTACATACAATGATCATCCTGCTGAGAAGAAAATCAACATGAGCAACATAACAACCATAAAAACATGACACCCACACCACTTATTAGAGATTTATAACACAAATCATGATGGTATTTACATCCATATACATATATACACATGTACCAACATCACAACAAAACATAGGCCACAAACATTCACTTAATCAACGAATAGATAATGACACATAGCTCGCATATGATCAACCATCTCCCATGTAGCTTCATTGGGCCCAAATTGCTTCCATTGTACTTTAACCTACTCGACTACTCGGTTCCGAAGCATGAACATATTTCTCTACAAAATGCATTGAGATTGTGGTTGGAATTCTCGTTCTGGTTCCACCTACAATACATACTATTCAATCACACGATCAACATATTTAACATACTTCTTAAGCAATGACACATGAAAAACATTGTGGAATTTCACTGTCAGAGGCAGTGCAATTCGATAGGCTACTGGTCCAATCCTCAGAAGAATCTTGAAAGGTCCATAAAACCAAGATGCCATCTTGGCACATGATCCAATCCTCAAGGATCTTCTTGGGCTTTATGCACAAGTACACATGTTCCTCAACCTAAAACTCCTTAAACAATTTGTTATGATCTCCATAACTCTTTTATCTATCACGTGTTGCCTTCAGATTCTTCTTAATTACTTTCATTTCTTGTTCCATCTCTGCCAACATGTCTAGTCCAATCAACACCGTGTTCATTGGATCACTCTAACTAATGGGAGTATTACAACTCCACCCATACAATGCCTCAAATAGATCATCCTCAAATATTCATGGTACCCATTGTTATAAGTGAACTCAATTAGTGGAAGTTACTCTTCCCACTTCCACTGCTAATGCATCACATACATCCTCAACATATCCTCCAATATCTTGCTGACCCTCTTTGTCTTTCCATATTCCTATGGATGATATTTCGATAACATTGATGCTCTCTTCAATTGATCAAACAGGTCATCAATCCTCAGCAACAAATACCTATTCTTGATGGTCACTTTGTTCAACTTCTTGTAACTAATGCATAACCTGAGAGTATCATCCTTCTTCACAAACAACACTAGTGCACCCCAAGGTGGTACAATTGGCCTAATTTATCCCTTGTCAAGAATTTCCTTCACTTGCAACTTCAACTCCACCAAATCCAGTGTGCTCATCCTATGAGTGCCTTTGATTCGAGTGTTGCCCATAGTACCAACTCAATTGAAAATTCCACTTCCTTGTGAGGAAGCAACTTTGAAATCTCTGCCAAAAACACATCCTGAAATTGTTGTGAAATCAAGTACTTTCTCAAGACAATTGCATCATCAACTTTCTTACCTTTGTCACTAGAAATATGAACTACGAATAATACACAACCTTTCCTGTGATTGCACTTCCCTTGTATAGTTGTTGCCATTCTAACTAATGTTGCCTTCTTCTTACCTTACAAGACTCTTTGTTCCCCATTGTCATCCAGGAACTCAATAGCATTGTCATAACAATCCACCTTGGTCCTATGAAGATACAACTAGTCCATACCCAATAACATATTGTATCATCCTAATGGAAGTACATTCAAATGTGTTGAAGTAAGAATACCATCCAACTCAAATGCACAAGTTGTTACCCAATAATGAACTATCTTCTTTATACATGTAGCCATTTGAACTAACCAAGGTTCTGAATGCAATTCTTTATTCAAACCACACTTATCCACCAGGTTAGGATTAACATAACTATAATTAGATCGAGGATCAATCAAAATAGAAACAACTTGATCACAAATCTTACCATCCATCTTGATAATAGATGCATGATGATCTACCTACTTGTTCTCCAATGCTGCATAGATTCATGGAACACTCTGTGCAACATCCCCCACTATCTACGCTTCTTTTTCGTTGTAGATCTATGGTCTACCACAATGATGTTGTGTACAATCTCTTCTAGGATGCTCTCCACCACAAGTCCAACACTGTAAAGGCTTCCAACTTGCTCCCTCGTTATGATTCTCAGATCAAAATCCCTATCCTTTATTAGATGCATTGAACTTCTTATGGTTCCACATTCTCTTGCTTCTTGTCCCATTTTCCTTTACCCTTTGCATTACCTTTCCAGTCTAGCTTAGTCTCATATTTTCGCTTTGATTTCTCAAAACAACACTTTACTTCCATATGGCCTCCTCCAATGATATATGCTCATCAAAATCAATCATGTCCTTCAATTCTATTGACAACCCACTGATAAATTGATGGATCTTTCCCTTCTCCTCCTTAAGGTAAGGCACATACCTCAATAACTCCAAGAATCTTTAGTGTACTCCTCATTGATCATAGATCCAATCTTCAACTCATAGAAATCTTTTACCTTGTTGTCAAGTATCTCTTTGATAGGTTCTTCTTCTTGAATATTCTCTCGAACTAACTCCAAGCCAACTCCTCTTCATGAATACCTATGACATTATTTACAACTTCCCACCATATATATGCTTTACCTTTAATATCGATGTCGCTATCCTAGCCTTCTTGTTCACTAAGTAATCCTGCAACTTGAAGAACTTATTCATCCCAAGCAACCATTCTTCAGCATCCTATGACTTCTTCATTTCCCTATCAAATGTAGGTGGATTTGTTTTCTTGAACTCATCCAACAAATATACCCTATCACTCCTGCTGTAAGGATGATAACGATGATGACAATGATACGTGTCTGAAATAGAACTAGAGTAAAGCTCATGTCCACTACCTCTTCTATCGAGTGTATCCAAGAATTTTCATATCCTTACCATTTCATCTCTATCCAAACTCTACCCACCATGTGAACTTCTACCATATGCTCCATTAGTCCTATCCTCTTTTCCATGACTGATTCTAAGCGGTCCCTGTCTCTTCAAGTCTGAAAAACTTTGAAGAATCACCGCATTCGCTTCTACTTATTTCTCATGTGCTCTAGCAAGTCTTTCTTTTGATTGAATTATTTGGTCATTATATTCTTTGTAACTCCTTATTTTTGTCTTCAAACTTATCAAAGTTTCTGTTATGTCAGGAGAATATCCCTTGTCATGCTACTCATCTCATATTTAAGGAGAATCTTTTGAGTTGTAGTCTACCCTGTTGCTAGTCATCTTTAATCTTCTATTCCTACAAGGTATATCATGTCAGCTACACCAAATCATAAACAAACCCACATACCTCAGTTTAGTTCAGGGGAGGATATATCATCTGCAATAACAACCATATTAGTGCAATACATATAAACATAATCATATCAACATTTAATCATCATTTCAAACACTATCCAGTCACCAATGCATGACCATACCGATCACATACCATGACCTTATGCACAAAAACTATCACCATGCTAATGTATTCATAAAAACATATAAACATTAACATGCATGACCAATGCACAATTGGCCTGCACTCATGACAACCACATCCAACAACAACACCATCAAATTTTCACATCGCGACAACATTGCAACTATGACCAATGCCATGCATATACAACAAGCACATAGACCCCAATAATAAGGAACACATATGTAATCAACATGTATGAACAACCAACACACACCGCCCATTCAGTCCAAGGGGTGAACCATGCTCTAATATCACTCTGTAACACCTCCCTCCCACATTTACCCAAGTTAACAAGTTTGTTCGGTAAAAATGTGAAGAAGAGCTAGTATGATATGATTCAACTCCCCATTTGCAATTAATAAAGTGGAACTGACAAAACAAAACCATTCTGACCTTCCACACACGCTACAGAACCTTCAGGAGCCAACTAACCCTTCCAGATGACCAACCCCTGAGACTACTTAACATTTCACTGCCCTAAAGCCTCATTCGCTCCCATGACAAGGCATGCATGCGATTTGGACCCTCAATTTTCTCCCACAACAATGCATCCATGGGACTATGACCTTTTTTAGACAATTATGTGCTAGTGACCCCGGATTCTGTGCCATTTTTTCAGGGCCAGGGCTCAAGACATTGCCCAGAACTTCATGAAACTTCCAAAAATGATAAATAACATAGAAACAAGGGTACTAATGCAAAAAATTGATCAATGACTTGACTGGGCCCCTGCTATCCATGAAAATAATTTCATCAAACATATCACAAATATGTAATCTACATGTCATAACAAGAAAACTAAGCATAGGGGTCTCATACTTATCTAAGATTCGTAAGGAATATTGATGCCTTATAAAAATAGTTACATTATCATATATTAGGTCATATATTCATTGGTCATTCATTTTCTAATCAAATCATGATGAGAGCCATACATCAAGACTCTCAGAAAAATCCTCTTAATCAAGATATATTCAATAGGAATAAGCAAGATATAACATCCATAAAAACCAAATATGAACAAGTATATTTACCCATCAAATAAAAGAGGAGGGGATCTCTTATGAACATATGAAAAATGAAATGAGGTCTGGGAATTCCACGTACCACCTGAACATAGATTGGTTGAACCAAATTTTTCTTCCAGCCAATGACCCCCATGCCATATTCCAAGCATGAATGTGGGATCTCATGGAACAAATCCAACAAAACAAAGCCAGGGATTCGAGAGTCCAAACCACCTCAACCCACAACCAATGATTCCACCTTATGGTCGGACATCACTAACCATCACCAGATTGGTCTCTACCCAATCTTTCTAGGGATATAGAGCATTTGTTGCAACCAAGGCTTCTAGGACTAGTAACTCAACCCACAGCTGTTGTCGAGCTTCTAGAGTGTTTTTACAACCAGGGCTTCTAGGACTAGTAACCCAACCCACCAAGGGCTTCCAAAGTGTTTAACCAGCCAAGGCTTCTAGGACTAGTAACTCAACCCCGGTTATTACAGGGCTTCTGTTGGGTGTGGTTTTTTACCTATTTTCTGCACATTCTTTCCCAAGTTTTTATCCTTCTGTTCTCAAGGCCTATGACTTTACATGATTAATTCCCTCGTTTTCTCACCTTTATAACCTATTCTACTATCATGTTACTTTGCCATATTTTATTGAGTAATACGATGCTTTATTCCTTTTTATGGCTAACAGGGGGAGCATTGAAGAATTATTTTGGAAAGGTCTTCTCCTTTTCAGGTGTTGCTCGGGAAGAACAGAGTTATGGAGCAGACAGGTAGCGCAGATTAACTACAAAGAGGGGTAGAACAATTTATTGTTACACCTTGAATGCGTTCACAGGTTGTTGTTACACATTAGATGATGTCACAAACTGTTGTTACACAGTGGATGTTGTTACAAGATGTTGTTACACTATGTGCTGATACAAAAGTCCATTGTTACACCAAGGGTGTTGTCGCTAGTGATGCCATAACATCCCGAACCGTTATTCACTCGCAGGATGTTGTTGCACCGAAGCTGGAAAATGTGGGTACTATTCCACATAACAACTATCGACAGTAGGAATTGTTTATTTTGGAAGCAACAGACCCAAGCAGTTGCAATCTTAACTAATGTATATTTGTATTTAGAAATAGGTTGTAACTACTTTTATTTTTATTAGCATGAGAATCGTGAGATTATCATGACTAATCTGTTTCTAATTTGGGGTATATAATAACTATAAAGGAACTCAATTTTTCATGTACAAGGACACGACATATAAAAAAGTATTGTTACTCTACTTCTGTAACTTTGAGTTTAATTTTAATGTTAATCAGCACGATGATGTTGCTCTTCAGCTGATTTGTTAATTACTTTTGTGTTATTCATCCACCCTACTGAGGAGGAAGGGCTCTTTGGCACGAACTGCAGTGATAGAGGTAGTGTACATACTAGTTTAGTTAATTGATTTATTGTTTCTCATTGTTGTTGTACTAATTGTGGGTTACGTCTGCTGCTGTTTCAATTTACATTATGTTGTTACACTAAGTTAATCAATAGAATGGTAGTAACCAGTTGGAGTAGATATTAATTCCTGTGTGGAACACCTTTATTTTGATAGTTGTGAAGCGTGATTTAATTTTGTAGATTTTTTTTTATGTCTACATGAATGGTTTGATTCAGCAATTTGGTTCATCGACATCTTTTATTGTTTTCTGCAGTTTCGCATCCTTGGCTATAGTGTATCGGCACAGACAATGCGAACTCCATTGAAACAACAAGACCTACCCTGGGTTGACAATTAAATGTTGCAGTCTCATTCAATTAGGATTGATTAAAACATCAATACATTTTGGCACCGTTGCCGTGGATGGCAGTTGACGATACAGTCAGCCAAGTTGTTTGTTTGATGTAGAGTGTTCCTAGTCCACAATTGTTGGGCGGTAAGATGAGAGGTAAGAACCTGTGCATCGCTCTAACATACCTGGGTGGGCTCACCATTGTGATCACTAGGGAACTTAGGGAATTTTGGTGTTTTTCTTAGTGTGTCTTCAACTCTTTAGTCGTTGGGTGGTAAGACGAGAGGTAAGAACCTGCGCATCGCTCTAACATTCCTGAGCAAGCTCACCACTGTTGAAGACTGAGACACTTAGGGTGTGAATCAATACACATAGGTTCCATGTGTGCAACTATAGGAATTATAGAAATACCAAAGCTACCACCACTCTAATTATTCACAGGAAAAACAGGTCGTAAAAAGGAAAGGAAGAGTGTAGATTTGGGAAGGAAAACATTTATCCAGGAACTAATTTCTAAGGAAGAAAAAGAGCAGTCCAACTCTCAAAGGGATGCAAGGAAAATAGGGCCACAGAAAGCTGTTACTCCAATAGCAAAATCAAAAACCTTTGATTCCTCTATCTCGAGACCATATCATTCTAAAAATAACACCCATACCCCCAAGACCAAGAACCGGATTCAGGGGCGGGAGGGGGCAGCTAGTAGCCAGAACTTGAGGATAGAGGGGTAAGGGGAAACCGAGGGGGAATATTGAACACCTAAGATGGAAGAACCCCTGTTGGTTTATCAATACCTAGATACAGGTAGTGTGGTGAAACATCTAGCCCCGGGACATCTAAGCCATTAATCACACCTTCAAGACCATCACAAGAAGAGTTTGAAGGACATCTGCTACAAGGAGGGTTAGAAGGATTAGTCATGGGGGACCACAATGGAAACAATGCCAAAACAGATGCTATTATCACAACCTTTGAGTTCCCAATCGGGGATATCAGAGGTGAAGCTCCTATGAAAAATATTCCTCTATCATCCTTACCATCCTTCCAGGGGATGACTGTGGAAGATCCAGACACCTTTCTATTTGAGTTCGATGTCTTATGCAAAAGTGATGATTATACCTCAGATGCATAGAAATTATAATTGTTTCATGCTACTTTAAAAGGGGCAGCCTTGAGATGGTTCATGGGATTGGGATCCGCTTCTATTCGAACATGGAATGATATGACGGAGACATTCTTATCACAGTACCAAGACTATTGCAGAACCAATGACTTAAAGGAATAGATATTTAGAATGACACAGAAGGAGGATGAAAGCTTGGAAGATTATGTGGAGATATTCCACTATAATCTGCAGAGGTCTAGACATAGTGATTTAGACCAGGAAATCTTGAAGACTATATTTATTAGAGGAATGAGGGATGACTGCCTTGACACCCTGAACCTATTAGGGAAGGGGGATATATCACAAGAACCATTCGCTAAGATTTTGAAGCTCTATCTAAGATGCTCCAGAGGATCCTCTAAGGGGAGGAACACGGTTTGAGATGCCTCTACCCGGATACAAAAATATGCATGAGGGGAAGTAACCAGAGAAGAGATCGGGAATTTGTTTGAAAATTTCAAGACCAATATCGTCAGTACTCTCTCTATGCCCAAATAATGATAGCGCAGATCAAGAAGACACAAGCAGATGCTGACACACCTCTGGCTGTGTTTTGTCTGAATTTCCAGAAGAAACATCCTTTGAGGGAATGTGAATTGAACAATATCATCTTGTGTAATATTTGAGAGTTGGAACATTCGACAGGGCAATTTCCAGAGCTTCCTAGACTGAAGGTAGTACTCAGAGAATCAAGCAAGGAAGTGCGGTCCTCTCATTTCATCACACCAAGGAGACCATGCCAACCACGACCTCCATGTATGTGTCAAGGTTTTTCCTCTTTCAATTTGTGGAACAATGCATATAATACTCAACAATATCCATGGCAATATCCTACTCCTCCTTCAGCACAGTTTCCTTCACCTGGGAACCACTGGTCTCCATCTCCCCCTGTCCAATATCCTCAATCTCAACCATGTCCTTAGAACCAAAACTGGAGAGGAAATGCCCATAACTTAGCTCTACCTGGATTACCTATGAAACAACAATTGCAGTTACCTCCTTTGCAAACTCCTACTCTTGCACCACCTATGCAACCCTAACAACCTATGCAACCTAACCCAAACTTGAACAATAAAGTAGCTCAAGGCATAGAGGCTCCAACTACCTTTCGAACCTACCTTATTAGCCCCGTGGGACTTAATGAAATACAATTGCAATCAGGCAAGGTAATTAAACCAAGTCACTACCTTATCATTACAGAGGAGGAATGTGAACCATCCCAAAGAGATATCGAAGGCTCTGAGGTGGCTATTGTGCCTACAACAACCGATATAGAGGAAGTTGTTACATCTGTAGCAGCCAACCCACTAATGAGCCTAGGTATTGCAGCAAGAATGCTGCAACTCCCAGGATTACCAGCTTTACTTATCAACCTGGGGTTCGTACAAACTTGGAGGTGACTATGCTATATACACAAGTAGAAGTGAAGGCACTGCCTGTTGTCACTGCTCATCTAGAAAGAGACCCCAGGGGTTCCAAGATAGACTTCTATAGGGTTAGAAGAAGCTTGATTTTGATGGAAGGAGAGGAAACATATTCTAGGGGAGAGCTATTCTACTACAGAAATGAAGAAAGTAATAATGTAATGCTAAACTCACACCAGACCCTAGCTAACCAATTAAACAACTATGCTAAGTAGAATTACTAGATCAATCACTAATCTAATTCTAATTATCTAAGTTGCAGAAGTAAAAGAATCAAAACTAGGCTAAGGGGTAAATAATGGAAACTAAGCTAAGTCTGTGTCTAAGTAGAAAAAGCAGTCGGAGGTCAAATTGGTGAAAAGAGGACGTGAGCGAGCAAAAATGCTTGAGAACCATTAGATCAAGCGGTTGAAAGGTAAACGAACGGTTGAGATTAGATCGCAGGAGGGTACGTAGGTAGATGGGCGAACAAGGTTAACTATAGGATGAATGGTGGAGATTATATCGCAGGCACTTGAGTGAGTAGATGAATGAACGGGGACAACTGGAGATGGACGATTGAGATTATATTGCGCGGGTGGAGTCAGGAGATGGAAAGACATGATTAATCAACAGATGTATGGCAGAGATTAGATCGCATGCAAAAGAAATGTGAGGAAATGGTGTCAGGTGATGTGATGGCTATCAGAGCAGGAGACATATCGACAGTGGAGATTGGAGCGCTTAAAGGAATGTGCAGAAATGAGGGAGCGGGTTTAGAGGGCGCTAAGTGGTATTTCGCGTGCCCTCAAAGCTTAAAGCAGTTTTCTCAAATTTCACGTGATTAGGCTACCCGGGCGACACGTAGCATGGGGAAGCCACCCATTTTGCGTGCCCTTAGGTGGATAACAATTGGATAGAGATCTACGCGATAAGGCGTGATAGCCATCAGATTTGGCGAGGTAGATCAACGGTGAAGGTTTGACCGAGCTGGTTGGTGAGCAGGTGCTTGATAGCCGTCAAATATGACAAGGAAGATCAATGGTTGGGATTTAAAGTGCACAAAGTCAAATGCTAAAGGTGAATTCGGTCGATGATTGGTCAATTTTTATGTGTGAGGCGATGTATGGATAAAAAACATTTGGACGTGGATTAACAGCTTCCGCTCAGCTTTTCATGCTGAAGGAGAATGAAAGGGATGTGAGGGAGATCAAATTACAGGAAGAGAGCAAGGAGCAGACGACGATTAAAGGAACATAGTGATATGAAATGGGCTCAATGACTGTGTTAAACAACAAACTCCCTGTGAAAACCAAAACCCTGTGTTTTTGGGGTTGCTACAACATTTCTTCCTCATGTCATGGTCCCAGAGGGAGGAGGTGAGGCCGAGACACCTACGGACAACCTTATGGATCTTTTCTTTGCTACCATGCTAATTGAACGAAAGCATAAATGAAGTAGACTGAAACACAACTAATCTGTTCTACCCTGCTGTAATGGAAATGCAGCTACTTAAACAAATAAATAGAAAAGTAGGAAACTACTTAAGTATTAGAACAGAACCAGAAATATATGCTATCATGTTCTAATAGGGATGAACGTACCAAAGCAAATGAACAATCAAACCATGCATCTATTGTACTGCTGTAATGGAAATGAATTACTCCAACAGATGGACAAAAAGTTATGCTACTTAACGATACAATAAAGAGGATATGTGGCTGCTAGGATCAGGCCCAAGAGCTTCAGCCTCCAAGTTAACTCAGTGATGGCTAAAAACAAAACTCATCTTCATTATAATAGAACATTAGTTTACATCAAAATTGTTACAAGTCTGCACTTGGACACAAAGTAGAGCGAAAATTCTAAATACTTTTAATGCTTGCTAACTGACTACTGATAACTAACTAAAAAAATTGAGGTCCTAAGCCTCTCTACTTATACATATGAAGTCTCCAATGACTTCTTTCAAAAATAGGGAGGCACGACTCCCAATTCAATGATAAACTCGTGCTTTCCCTTTCACTAGCTCAACTGCCTTCTAGTAGGGAGGCTTGGCTCCCAACTCAAGATAGACTCGTACTTTTCACTTGCTTGGTTGCCTTCTAGTACACCTGATTTGGCTGTTTGCACCTTGACTTGCTTGGTTGCCTTCTAGTACACCTGATTTGGCTGTTTGTACTTTCAGCTAATGGAGGGATATTCAAATGGAGGGGTAGTAAATGAGGAGGATTTACCTCCTGTAATTCCTATCCCTTGTCCCATTTGAGTTTTTACCAAGGTTTTTACCACAGTTCCTTTCTTTTATCTTTTATCCTTGCGTTTTCATTGTTTTTATCCTTTATTCATGCATTACATGCACACTAGAACACAAAGCAAAATATCCAACTCTACTAATCTCCTAAACAAAATATAATCAAAATTATGCAATAAGTTGTGAGAATAGATGGTTTGACTAAGCTAGGAGGTGAATTAAGGTCAATTAAGGCCCCTATAATTACTCAATGATGAGGCTCATCATCACCCCCCTACTAAAAGTGTTTCTCATCCTTTGAGCAACTTAGTGGCTTTGGTAGCCTCTCTAACATCTCATGCCTCTACCGTGGTCTCTTCTTCTTGTTCATAGAAGCGTTCTTTCCTTTATACTTCTTCCCACTAATATTCTCTGATCTTCAAGCTATGTGGCAGTGTTTTCCATCTCCTTATGTAGGCATGTATATTATCATTTCTTGGCAGCCTAAACATGTCCTCAAAATGTGAAATTACTATCTCTTGGGTAGAAATATATCTAAGTGCCAGCTGAGGCTCATTTGCATTTAGATTATTGGTGCAGATTAGGGCCATGGGATTTGATTGTTTAGTTGCTTCTCTGTCCCTGAAGCCACTTAACTCTTTTGTTTCTTGCTGCTCTTTCTTTTGTTTTTGTTTCAATGCCTTGTTCCTCTTTTGTTTCAGCATCATGTTCCTTTGTAGTAGTGTCCTCTTCATCATGTCCCTCTATATTAGTTTCTTCCTTATCCATCTCATCCCTATCTAGCTCTGTATCTTCTTCTTCTTGTTTTGCCTCCTCTTCACTGAAAAAAGGACTAACACCATAGATGAAGGTTCTGATGTCATCCTCTGCTGGTAAGTCATTGAAGATTGTCCATGCTATAGGGATCCTGGGGTTTAAGAGGGCATCCTCAATGAGGATTTTGATCAACACATGGTGAGCCAACGGTTGGGAATTTCCTTCTTTACTTTGCTGCCGGAGTCCATGAGTGATTGCATCAAAAAATAGGGTACGCTGAATCTTTGGTGAACTGGTGTTTCTACCCCAAATCTTAGTTCTTCAAGCATTCTAAAATGGTAGCCATAAACAATATTGTATCTACCCTCATATGAGATATACTTGATGAGCATCTTGCTTGTGAGGCTTGAAGAGGAAATGAGCAAAATCTTGAGAAAATAGAGTTGCTTGTGCATGTAATCCACTAGCTTTTTAGAGGAAACTGGCCATCCTTTTACTTACAAACCAACTACCTCTTAACCTTTACAACTTTTGATCAGGTGATGCATATGAGTGAGTGAGTAGGATAGTTACCTGTGGCTTTAATTCCACACCGTAGTTGTCAAAGATCAGAGGTGTTGTTGATGGTCATTCTTCTTCCTCCTTTGTTGTCTATTGATGGTTTCTTGACTGCATATCTGATGTTGCTGAACGGACAGAGGGAGTAGGAGTGTGTGTGAAGGCAGGGATTATGGAAATGGATGAGGTGAGGGGTCCTTGTAGAAAACACAATTTTCACCTGAATTAGAGCAATGAAGTGAAAAACAATGGAATTTATGGAGGGATGCATGGTAAGGAGTGGAGGAGATGAATATATGTGAGGTAGGGTTCCCTTTGGATCTTCTCTTTGCTCCCTACTTGTCTTTCTCATCCACCTACAAATAACAATTATGTTTTTTCTTTTATTATTATATTATTATATATATATATATATATATATATATATATATATATATATATATATATATATATATATATATATATATATATAACACCTAGACTGCCTCAAAGAGGTTTTCACCCTAAATATTTGCCCTGGGCACCTCAAGGAAGGTTTTCACCCATGGATCTTCTTTTTCTTTCCTTTTTTTCTCACCCTTGCGCCACCTCATGGAGGTTTTCAACCCAAATATGGGACTCAGGTGCCTCAAGGAGATTTTCACCTGAATCCTTATTCTATTTTCTTTCTTTTCCAGTGACCCGATAAGGGAGGAGCTGAAACTTGCTCCACCATAATCGTTGTCTTATTGATGTTGTCAATGAACTCTTGTTTAGATAAAGGTCTCTTGTACATTTTCAATCTGTGTCCATTAACTAGTAATGGAATGGCTTCTTCATCGATAGTTCTGATCTGTATTGAACCGTTGTCATGACATCTTTCCACCACATAAGGTCTGAGCCATCTTGTCCTTAGTTTGCCGTTAAAGTCTTTATACCTTGAATCATATAATAATGCCCAGTCTCCTTCTTGAAATAACTTCTCCTTAATATGCTTGTCATGCCAGATCTTCCTCTGAAGCTGAACTATCTCTGTATGAAGGAGGGCCTGCATTCTGAATTCATCCAAGCCATTCAAATGGAACAGTCTCTCTCTCTATGCATGGCTGAGATCCAGATCTAGTTGGGCTACCATCCTCAATGTGTTATATTCAAATTCAATGGATAGCAAAGCCTTTTTTCCATAGACCAACTCATAGGGTGTAAACCCAATGGTGGTCTTCCATGTTGTATTATAGGCCTAGGTGGCCTCAACTAGTCTCTCTGCCCAATCCTTTCTACTGTTGTTCACTACCTTGGTTAGGATGTTTTCCAGTGCTCTGTTGGTCACCTTCACTTACCCGTTAGCTTGTGGATGATAAGAAGTGGAGGTCCTATGCTTGATTTTGTGATGCTTGAGTAGTTCTTCAATCATGCTGGAGGTGAACTCACTGCCTTGGTCTGTGACTAGTTCTCTAGGGTACCCAAATTTGTAGAATATATTCTCCCTTAGGAACTTAGCCACCTTTTCTTCTGTCGCTGCCTTGATTTCTTTGGTTTCAGTCCACTTAGTCGGATAATCAATGCACATAATGATGTGTTGTTTTTCCTTTGAAGGAGGGTTGATAGGCCCAATGAAGTCCATGCCCCACTTGTCAAATGGCTCGAAAGTCACTTGAGGTTGTAGGGTAATTTCATCTTTTAGAGTCGGCTTTCCCATCCTCTGGCATCGATCACACTGAATAACATACTTCTTCACATCATGATGAAGAGTAGGCCAATAATAGCCTGCTTGCAACACTTTGAATGCTATCCTCTTTGTTGCAAAGTGACCTCCACAAGGCCCATCATGACAGGTCAAAAGGATGTCAAAGACTTCCTCTTCCCTTACACACCAATATTTGATCTGGGTCAATTTTGAATAGATTTCCCCAAACCAAGTGAATGGGGCACTTTTCCTGATTATCTTCTTCTTTTCTCTGGAGGGCAGGTTTGGTGGGAACTGTGTTGACACTAGATAGTTTGTTATAACAGCAAACCATGGGGAGAGCACTGAAATAGCAAAAAAATGCTCATATGGTAACTGATCATCCACCATTCCTTCTTCACATGTAGGCAAATTCATTCTAGACAAAAATTCAGCAACAACATTTTCCTTACCAGGCTTATCAACGATAGTTAGATCAAACTACTGTAATAAAAGTAACCATCTTATGATTCTAGCATTTACATCTGATTTTTTCATTAAATATTTAATTGCAGCATGATCAGTATGCACAAATGTCTGATAGTCTATAATGTAATTCATAAACTTGTTCAATGAGTGCATAACAACCAAGAGTTATTTTTTGGTCACAATATAATTTAACTCAGCCTTTGATAGGTTTTTATTGGTAAAATAGATGGCATAAGGCAATTTCTCCTCTACTTGACCTAAGGCTACTCCTATGGATTTATGTGGGGCATCAACATGGATAAGAAAAGGGAGGGCCCAGTTTGGGCCTCTAAGGATTGGTGCAGTGGTTAATTTACCCTTTAGAATGTCTAGGGCTCTTGACAGCTCTTGAAGATATACATTTAGAATCTTTGGCCAACAATCCAATCAAAGGAGAGGCCAACTTGCTGAAGTCCTTTATGAACCTTCTGTAGTATCCATCTAACCCCAAGAAACTCCTGACATCTCTCTACTTTTTTGGAGGTGAGACCCTTTGGATGATAGCTATTTTATTTGGATCCACCTCCAGTCCTTGCTGAGATATGGAATGACCTAGCACAGTCCCTTCAGTAATTAAGAATTCACATTTTTTTAAACCGGGAGACAGGTTCATTTCAATTCATTTGTGTAATAATTTTCCTAGGTTAGTCAGGGCTTCTTGGAAATCATAGACATAAGGTGTAAAATCATCCATATAGATTTCCATGGTGTCATGCACTAGTTTCGCAAAAATACTTAAGACTTCTCTTTGGAAAGTGGCAGGAGCATTGCATAAGCCAAAAGGAAGGACCCTATAGGCAAAAGTACCCAAGGATAGGTTAATGTAATTTTATCCTCATCTTCTGGGCAGATTTGGATTTGTTTGTACCCACTGAATCCATCTAGGAAAGAAAAGGACTTCTTCCCTGCTAGGCCATCTAGCACTTGGTCAATGAAGGGTAGGGGAAAATGATCCTTCTTTGTGGCTTTGTTCAATTCCCTATAATCAACACAAATCCTCCACTTACCATTCTTCTTGGGAACTAATACTAAAGGAGAGACCCACTCACTGTCAAAGATAGGGTAAATGAACCCTGCATCTAACAGTTTTTGTGGTTCTTCTTTGACGATGTCTTTAAGGGCCAGATTTAGTCTCCTTTGTGGTTTCCTGACTCGCTTGCAACCTTCCTTGATGTATATGTGGTGAGTACACACTGAGGGGTGTACTCCCTTCATTTCCTTATAGCTCCAAGTGAAGGCTTCTAGGTTCTCTTTCAACAATTTGCATAGCTGTTCCTCTTCTAAAGTAGAAAGAGATGGATTAATCTTAAAGGTTTTCTCTGGGCCAAATTCTATGGTTTTAACTCAGAGTGGATTGGAATCAGCCAAGCATAAGTCAATTTGATCAGTGTTCAGTGTTTCCTTTACTTTTTCTTCTAAGGGTAATGAACTAGGAGTTGGACTTTGGAGCAGGTGTTCAATTAAGTCATCCTCCTCTTGTTGTTCTCTTCCTATGATTGTTTCCATAGCATAAAGTTGGGCAGAATAAAGCTCATCTTCTTCCTCCTCCACCAACCATAAAGGTAAATCATGTTCTAGGGAGGGTTGAGCAGGAGGGTATAAGACAAACTGTTTGGACATATGACCATTCTTGATGGTAATTTTCATAGCTTTGCAGCTAATGTAGGCATCAGCGGTGGCCAACCATGGCCTCCAAAGGATGAGAGAGTAACCAGTAAGCTTAGCCTTAGGCTGGAGAACTAGGAAATCTGCAAGGTACTCCTAGGAATCAATGGAGACCATCACATCCTCCACAATTCCCTCAGGGGTGACTGTGGAATGATCTGCAAGTTGCAGCACTATTGTGGTCTTCCTTAATGACCCTTGAAGGTTAAGCTTGAGCATGGTGTCCTTGGTCATCACATTAATGGCAACCCTAAGATCAATCAGAGTGTGACGGACAATGGTGCCATTGATGTGCACATCAACTATAGGGCTTCCAGGGTCTAAGTATTTTGGACATATTACCTACCCCAGCATTAAGTCAGATAACTGCCCAATGACATTAATGGTAGGGGCATCCCTTTTTCTTCTTCTTGGATGCTTGAAGCACTTCTCCTTAATCAACTTATTGTAGATGGGAACATCTTTGATTGCTTGGAGAAGGGGGATATTTACACATAGATTCTTCAATTCTCCCAGAAGTTCGATTTCTTTTGGGGTAGGCTGGATTGGTTGGGCTAATATTTCAGGAAAGGGTGGATTTTCTTTAAGATTGCTTTCTTCTCTTTTTTCCTCAACCTCCCTATGTGGAGAGGGAGGTTGGTTATCTGGGAGAATTCTCCAAGATCTTAGGTTGATCTCTTGGATTTCTACAGCATAAGCTGGGTATGATGTCTCTCCACTATATCCTTGTTGAGTCTGCCTATTTTTTGGGTTTGGATTTGGCTGGGCAGGCATCTGGGGTTGCCTAGGTGGAGAAAAGTGCAGGAGTTGCGACTAGGTAGGTGATGGAGGCAATAGAGTTGGAACATTGTTGAATTGGGGCCTCCACCCCTGGGATGGGGTATTCCACTGATGTTGTGGTTGATTGTAAGGTTGAAATGACTAGTTGGCTGGCTGGGAATGATACTAAGGTGCATAGGACCAAGGAGGGGGTGTAGATCAGGAAGGTTGAGCAGGGGGTCCCCAAGAAGATATTTTTGTGGTTTGGTTGGATTTGTAATATGCATGGGATGATCCTTGCATACCCTACTCGTATGGTCTAGGCACAGGAGGTCTCCTTTGGTTGATGTAGCAAAGCTGCTCAGTGACCCTTCAGCTCCTTGATATACAACTTTGAGTCTAGGTTAAGAAGGGCACTTGTATGTGGAGTGGTTTTCTTCATAGACTTAGCAAATCTCAACACAGTTCAATGGGCATTGATTCCTAGGATGCCTCCTAGTCCATCTAGGACAAAAGATGGCCAAGGCTCTCTCTTCTTCCTCTTGCTTCCTTTTGATATTCATGGAATCCAATTGCAAGGCAAGGGTTTGCAGCATCTCACTTTTGAAGTCCTCCAACATATTTCCAATTTCACCCTTGATGGATGAGTTGGGAGATGATGAACTGGCCATAGGTTGACTACTCCTACCCTTTTTCCTAGATGCCCTATAATGGTTTCTAAAGACAGCCTTGATATCCTCATAGGATAGTTGGTCGACATCTCCTCCTGCTAATAAATTCATGTTATCTAGGATATCCTCCCTTACTCCTCTAAGCAGGACCAACTTTAGTGACTCAGGGTCAAGTGTGCACCTGGCCCTTTTGTAACTGGGCTGGAATATTTCTTCATAGTATTCTAAGAATTCATCTTGGACTATGGTCATCCTAAAAATATCTTCTTTAGTGTCTTTTGACCTACAGTAGTCCCTATATTTGTTGTTAAAGGCATGCTGCATCTGAGCCCAAGTTATGATGTTGTCTCTAGGTAAACCCATGAACCAGAGCAATGTTGCATCCTTGAGGGTAGATGGAAATAGTTTTAAATTTTTCTCATCCTCTGTGTAGTCATAGGTTTGACATATAACAACAAACTCAAACAGGATAGTGTCAGGGTCCTCTGTGGTGAAGCCAAGGAAATGAGGTAGAGCATTGGGGCTTATATTCTTCATTTTAGTGTCCCCATTGGTTTCCCTAATGGGGAAGGAACTCTAAATTCTCTCTCTATTTCCTCTGTCATCTTGGTTTTCAGCCATTGGTTCAATAGGAATGGATTCTTCCTCTTCTTCTTCCCCTATAGGTTCCACAAATAGGGAAGGTTTCTCACCTAAAGGGTCTTCCAATTCACCGTCAGTGAAGAATAAAGAAGGTTGACTGTTGGATGCAGTGGGGGTTTTTGACAAGAATTTTCCTGAATTATCCCTATTCCTACGAGACATGAAAGGAAATGTTTTTGTTTTTTTGTAAGATTTTTCTTAAAGCTGGAAATTACTCTATAGAAAGGAAATTGCCGATTGAATGAAAACCACTAACAAAAAGGAAACTACATGCTGAATTGAAATTGCTGAATGAAAGACTATAGAAAGAAAACTACTTGCAGAATGAAATTGCTTAATTGAATGAAAAACTACTAATAAGAAGGAAACTACTTGCTGAATTGAAATTCTACTTGCAGAATGGAAAGGAAAGAAGATAAATGCGAAATGAAAGAAAGAAACTAGATTAATTTTGCAGAAATAAACTAATGGAAGAAAATTGAAGACTAGAAGTAGAAGAAAAGAAAGTTAGAGACTAGAAATAGAAGAAGGAGTAGTAATCACTCCTACTCTGACACCTCCCCGACAACGGTGCCAAAAAGTGATGAGCCTAGGTATTGCAGCAAGAATGTTGCAACTCCCAGGGCTACCAGCTTTACTTATCAACCCGAGGTTCATACAAACTTGGAGGTGACTATGCTATATACACAAGTAGAAGTGAAGGTATTGCCTGTTGTCACTGCTCATCTGGCAAGAGACCCCAGGGGTTCCAAGCCAGACTTCTATAGGGTCAGAAGAAGCTTGATTTTGATGGAAGGAGAGCAAACCTATTCTAGGGGAGAGATATTCTACTGCAGAAATGAAGAAAGCAATCATGTAATGCTAAAATCACACCAGACCCTAGCTAACCAATTAAACAACTATGTTAAGTAGAATTACTAGATCAATCACTAATCTAATGCTAATTATCTAAGTTGCAGAAGTAAAAGCATCAAAACTAGGTTAAGGGGTAAACAATGGAAACTAAGCTAAGTCTGTGTCTAAGCAGAAGAAGCAGTCGAAGGTCAAATTGGTGAAAAGAGGATGTGAGGGAGCAACAATGCCTGAGAACTGTTGGATCAGGCGGGTGAAAGGCAAACGAATGGATGAGATCGGATCACAAGATGGTACGTAGGTAGATGGGCGAACAGGGTTAACTACAGGATGAACAGTGGAGATTATATCATGGGCGGTTGAGTGAGTAGATGAAGGAACAGGGACAATCAGAGATGGATGACTGAGATTATATCATGCGGGTGGAGTTAGGAGATGGACAGACAGGACTAATTGGCAGATGGACAACGGAGATTAGATTGTGGCAAAAGAAACGTGTGGAAATGGTATTGGGTGATGTGATAGTCGTCAGATCAGGAGACAGATCAATGGTGGAGATTGGAGCGCTTAAAGGAACATGTAGAAATGAGGGACCAGGTTTAGAGGGCGGTAAGCAGTATTTCACATGCCCTCAAAGCTGAAAGCAGTTTTCTCAAATTTCACGTGATTAGCCTCCCCGATCGACACGTAGCACAGGGAAACCACCCATTTCATGTGCCCTCAGGTGGATAACGATTGGACAAAGATCCACGTGATATGGCGCGATAGCCGTCGAAGCAGATCAATGGTGAAGGTTTGACCGAGCTGGTTGGTGAGCGGGTGCGTGATAACCATCAGATCTGACAAGGCAAATCAACGGTTGGGATTTAAAGTGCACAAATTCAAATGCTAAAAGTGAATTTGGGCGGTGATTATTTAGTTTTGTTGTGTGAGGTGATCTACAGTTAAAAACCATTTGGACGTGGATTAATAGCTTTCGCTCATTATTTCATGCTGAAGGAGAATGAATGGCATGTGAGGGAGATCAAATGACGAGAAGAGAGTGAAGGAGTAGATGACCATTAAAGGAATAGAGTGATATGAAATGGGCTCAGTGACTGTGTTAAACAACAAACTCCTTATGAAAACCAAAACCCTGTGTTTTTGGGGTTGCTGCAGGGTTTCTTCCTTACGACATGGTCCCAGAAGGAGGAGGTGAGGCCAAGACACCTGTGGACAACCTTATGGATCTTTTCTTTGCTACCATGCTAATTGAATGAAGGCATAAATGAAGCAGACTGAAACACAACTGATCTGTTCTACCCTGTTGTAATGGAAATGCAGCTACTTAAACAAATAAATAGAAAAGTAGGAAACTACTTAAGTAAATGAATAGAACCAGAAATCTATGTTATCATGTTGTAATGGGGATTAACTTACAAAAGCAAATGAACAATCAAACCATGCATCTATGCTACTTCTGTAATGGAAATGAACTATTTCAATAGATGAACAGAAATCTATGCTACTTAACGATACAATAAAGAGGAGTTTTGGCTGCTAGAGTTGGTCCCTAACCCAAGAGCTTTAGCCCTCCGAGTTAACTCAGTGTTGGCTCAAAAAAAAATTGAGCTTAAACCCTCTCAGTACTTCTAATGCTTGCTAACTGACTACTAGTAACTAACTAAAAAAATTGAGGTCCTAAGCCTCTCTACTTATACATCTAAAGTCTCCAACGACTTCTTTCAAAAATAGGGAGGCACAGCTCCCAATTCAATGATAAACTCGTGCTTTCCCTTTCACTAGCTTGGTTTCCTTCTAGTAGGGAGGCTTGGCTCCCAAGTCAAGATAAACTCGTACTTTTCACTTGTTTGGCTACCTTCTAGTACACCTGATTTGGCTGTTTGCACCTTCACTTGCTTAGCTGCCTTTTAGTACACCTGATTTGGTTGTTTGTACTTTTAGCTAATGGAGGGATATTCGAATGGAGGGGCAGTAAATGAGGAGGATTTACCTCTTGTAATTCCTATCCCTTGTCCCATTCGAGTTTTTACCAAGGTTTTTACCACAGTTTCTTACTTTTATCTTTTATCCCTACATTTTCCTTTCTTTTATCATTTATTCCTGCATTACATGCACGTTAGACCACAAATCAAAATATCCAACTCTACTCATATCCTAAACAAAATATAATCAAAAGTATGTAATAAGTTGTGAGAATAGTTGGTTTGACTAAGCTAGGAGGTGAATTAAGGTCAATTAAGGCCCATATAATTACTCAATGATAAGGCTCATCACCCGTGAAGGACTGTTACTATTGTAACAACCAACTCGGGAAGGTATGATACACCTGTAACACTCGACTCAATTGTCATAACTCAAGACCCTCCGTATTCTTAGATATTGGCTAAACCTGGGATGACTTCACAACCTGAATCTGATTTTCTAAGGGAGTTGCAAAATCTGCATGTACGAATTCCTCTGCTACAAGCCCTTAAGGAAGTACCTATTTATGCTAAAAAAGTGAGAAATTTTTGCATCAAGAAACCTGGGAGGAAGCCTAAAGACCCTACCACCATACATGTGATGGGGAAATTATCCAAATTAATGTATGCACAGCCTCTCCTAGCTAAGTATAATGATACATGAAATCCTATAGTCACCGTTTACATTAACGATCAGCCCATAGCTAACACGTTGATCGATCTCGGGGCTACCATTAATGTAATGACAAAGGACCTCTTTACCACTCTCGGGCTACATGGACTTAGACATACTCCTATTGTACTTGAATTGGCTGACAGGTCCCGTGTCAAACCCAAGGGGGTGTTAGATGATATCATGATTACAATAGCTTCTTGGAGGTATCCGGCTGACTTTCTTATCTTGCAGCCCAAATCCAATTTGGGGGGACATCCTTTGATCCTAGGGATACCTTGGTTGGCCACTGCAAATGCATTTATAGGCTGCATATTGGGATCTATGGTGATCTCGGATGGCCAGGCAACAAAGAACCTTAGCCTTTACCCCCCCAATCCAAATATGGATGTATACAACCCTTGGTGGGATGAGTTTGAGCCTTAGTCAGATCTTTCCCTACCACTCCTCACTCTGGGGAAAGCTCAGTATTTCAAGGATGAGACAGAAGATTATTTCATTAATGGTTTTATTAGTAACTCGCTTCTATCGCTTCTGTTAAAAATGCAAACGGGGAATAAGAGGTGGAAGATATAGATTTTGAACAAATGAGAACCACTTTGAATATTGACAACAATCCAATTGAGATAGAACTTGGAAAGTCTTTGAATATTAACCCCAGCTTGAATGCTGAGAAAAACCAACAACTGTTACAACTGTTATAGAATACAAAAAAGCATTTGCATGGGACTATATGGATATGGAAGGGATCCACCCTAACCTATGCAATCACCAGATTTATTTGAAGGATGGCTGCAAATCAGTCAGACAACCACAGTGCCACATGAACCCTGCACTGACGGAGGTGGTAAAGGAAGAACTATAGAAACTCCTGAGTGCTAATTTTATTTACCTAATATCTGACAGTTAGTGGGTGTCACCATTTTTCATCGTTCCTAAAAAGAATGGCAAGTGGAGAGTCTGTGTAGATTACATAGAACTCAATAAAGCCACTCAAAAGGACCATTTTCCCTTGCCATTTATAGATCAGGTCCTTGATACCCTTTTCAGAAAGAAATTCTTTTCATTCTTGCATGAATTTAGTGACTATAATCAGATATAGATTTCCCCGGAGGATCAAGATAAAAAAAACTTCACTTCCCCTTGGGGAGCCTTCGCATACAGGGTGCTTTCTTTTGGACTCTGTAATGCGCCGACAACCTTTCAAAGGGTAATATTGGGAATTTTTCCTGACTTATTGAATGACTTCCTAGAAATATTCATGGGTGATTTTACACCTTATGGAGATTCTTTTGAAACAGCATTAGTTAATCTAGAAAAAGTGTTGGAACGCTGTGTACAGACTAATGTTGTTTTGAGCACTGAAAAATGTCACATGATGATGAATGAAGGGATCGTGCTTGGACACTACATTTCTACTCAAGGAATCAAGGTAGACCCTGCAAAAATAGAGGTAATTCTAAAAATTCCAACCACCAAAACACAAAAAGAGGTACATAGTTTCTTGGGGCATGCAGGGTATTACAGGAGATTTATAGAAATTTTTTCAAAAATTGCATCACCATTATTTTCCTTACTCATGAAAGATGTCGAACTTTTATAGACAAGGAAGTGTGAGCAAGCATTTTTAAAATTGAAATGTTGTGTATCAGCAGCTCTGGCCTTGCGAGGACCAAATTGGGAACTGCCATTTCACATAGCTACAGATGCATCTGATATTGTTGTAGGTGTTATTTTGGGCCAACTGGAGGATAAGAAACCTTATGCTATTTACTATATAAGCAAAAATCTAACCCCAGTTGAGCTCAACTACGCAGTGACCAAGAAGGAGTTCTTATCAGTCGTGCACACCATCAATAAATTCCAACATTATATCAATGGGTATCAAGTATTTGTACACACTGACCATTCTGCCATTCATTTTTAATGAATAAGCCAATTACCAATGGTAGGATTACATGTTGGTTATTGTTGTTACAAGAATTTGATATCACAATTGTCGATAAACCTGGAAAAGATAATGTAGTAGCTGATTTTCTTTCTAGGTCAACTATTGATGACAATTGCACTCCTACTGAGGATTCTTTCCCAGATGATCTTTTTTTCTATTTCTACTTACTCACCTTGGTATGCAGATATAGACAATTATCTTGTTGCAAGGAAGTTTCCACAGTGTTTGTCCTCCAAGGAGAAAAGAAAAATCATACAAAAAAGTGCTACATATACCTAGATAGATGGGAATTTCTGTCACTTGGACTAGATTTCCAGATCAAGCATTGTGTTAGAGAAGATGAGGTCTTTGACATCCTTAAGGATTGTCATGAAGAACCTTGTGGAGGCCACTTCGTGGAAAAATGGACAAGATACAAAGTCCTTTCAACAGGGTATTATTGGCCAACAATATTTCAGGATGCCAAGAATTTTGTGAAGGGATGTGATAGTTGTCAAAGGATGGGCCAACCACCGCAATCAGATGAGATGCCATTACAGCCCCAAATCGTCTTAGAACCTTTTGAGAAATGGGCCCTAGATTTTGTGGGACCAATTAATCCCTCATCTAGACAGAAATCTTACATCTTAGTCTGCACTGACTATGTCACAAAATGGGTTGAGGCAAAGGCACTAAACAGAGCCACGGAGTAGGTTGTCTCAGACTTTCTATTTGAAGACTTCTTTTTCTGATTTGGAATACCCAGGTAGATAGTCACAGACAAAGGGCCCCAATTCACATCTCATAAGATCCAAGAGTTGATTGAAAAATATAAAATCCATCATAGAATCACATCATCTTATCATCCACAAGCAAATGGCCAAGTGGAAAGCACTAACAAGGTCATTAAGGGGATTATTACTAAGACTGTGGCCAGTCACTGAAGAAATTGGGCTGATAAACTTCCAAAAGTGTTTTGGGCATACAAGACTACATGGAGGAATACCACTGGATTCTCACCATATGAACTTTTGTATGGTAAAAGCCCTTTATTCCCCATTGAATTTGAAATCAAGACACTAAGAACAACATTGTAGGTCAATTTGGATCTGGCTACAGTACAAAAGCAGAGATTGAACTAACTCAATGAATTGGAGGAGAAACAGTTAATTGTTATCCAACAAATAGAGATTATCTAGCAGCATAGAGCTGAGTGGCATGACAGATTCATCAAGAAAAAGAAGTTCTATAAAGGAGATTGGGCTCTCTTATACAACTCAAGATTAAAGACTTCAAGGGTAAGCTCTGCACCAGATGGCTAGATCCTTATGAGATAGATGCAGTCTTTGACAATGGGACTGTAAATTTTGGTAACGATTGACAGTGCGAGGACACCATTACTTGCAAATGGGCACCATCTTTGGTTATATCACAAACCTGCTTGAAGGGATTCATTCATCAACATTGTCACAAATTCAGATCTTCAAATTACAGGAACAGGGGAAAGTCCCCATGTGCTGCAAAAATTCTATTTTTTCCAATAAGTGTAACAACTGAAAATCAACTACGGTTGGTGGTTGTTACACCTTCAAACTCTTCAAACATAATAATAATAATAATAACAATCTGGCTGTGAAAACCTTTCCCAGGCATAGACAAACACTTTTTGTAGCAGTTGAAAACCACCTTGTCGCAGTTGTTACACACTCTGTAACAACATCTGTTATTTCAAAGCATACCTTATGATAAGTGTTGTTACATAATATTTTCTTCTTTATTTTTTGTAAAAATCAAAGTAATATATATTATTCGTCTTGGCTGTTACACCTGTAACAGCGAACGACTTTTAAGAAATAAATGAGATATTTTATTGTAATAAATAACATGGATCATCATGACCCTCGTCATCAGAATTAAGTTCGCGCATCTCACCACCAGAGCTTGGTTCGCACATCGCACCACCCATGACTTCTCCCCACATCACCCAGGTATGTCATTGAAAGGTAATATTATATTCGCTTTATTTGGTAATTATGGCAACTTAACATGACTTTCGACGATTGTCACATTTAAGCCGAGGGGGGAAGCGAATCATATTGCGACATGACTATTGCATGATTTGTGATTATTCAAAAAACCTGCAATTAAGGCATGGTGACCTCGTAGCTATTGTTACTTAATGCCCGATCATACCAAAAAGGGGAAGTGTACCGTCAACGAGACCTCCCATAACCCAGCATTAATAAGGCAAATTTACTGTGCGGTACGAACCGTGATTGCAAAATCCTAATTCGAAATCCTCACCTGCACCACCCTACCACCCTATCATTTACCCCTGTTGTAGCATTGCATCCCCATTCAGAGTGCTTAAAGAAGTGGAAAAATAATAGTGCAGGTTGAAACAGCTAAGTTGTGTGTCGACTACCTCGGAGCATCTAAAGGAAAGGAGGAGGAGAAGCAACACTGAATTTTCATAAGAAATGGGTGGAGCAGCTTCGGCATGAGCCAAGGTCCACAGAAGCCTTGGAGAATTTCCCCGAAGCATGCCAGATTTTCAAGGACGCAGGCTGGTTTGAATTCTTCCAGAGGTTGGCAGGATCAGACATGGTGTTGCCATGGAATTTGCAAAGAATTTGGAGAGAAACCAGATGGAGGTTAGAGGATTGAATTTTGAGGTCACGGAAGAGGTGATTTCTAGAGTGACAGGATTACCAGTGGAGGGAAAGAGGTGGTTTAGCAGGAAGGTTAATGACCCCTCCCTGAAGGGGGATTTCCTCCAAGAAGAAGAGTCACTAGTAAAGAAAGGAAGCGGAATTGACAGATTGTCACTCCCCTAGCCATGGGCTGATGTTTCCCTCTACCTCATCAAGTACATTACTTGTGAGGGAAGGGAAACAATTATGTTCAATTACCACTTTCCATTGCTGAACCACCTCTGGCATTAGCAGTTGATCAATCTTCCCTACTTCTTGCTGGGAAACATTAGGCATATGACCGCGGCCGTGAAAATAGTTGTGCATCCAGAAACATGCGTCACCATCCATGGCCTTATCAAGCTCATTATGTTGGACACCTTATGCCGCCAGGGCAGGAATTGGGAAGAATTCATGAGGAAGAAGGCTAGGACCACCCGCAGGAGGCAAACCGGGATGGCTGAGGAAGCTCCGGCAGTGATAAAGGAGTAGCCCCAACCTTCGACAATAGGGGTTGGTAAGAGGCCAGTTGACAAACCAATTGGCGACAAGCGGCCGAAGTAGAGGATAAGGGTTAGCGGGCACCCAGAGTCCCCATCCATGTCAAGGAAGAACAAAGAAGTAGTAGAGAAGAAGGATGAGGAGCAAGCTCAACCAGAGGAACCTTCTTCACCTGGTAAGAACTAAACTCAATCCTTGATATTAATAATTGAAAATTTAGAAAAAGAAAATAGAGAGTTAAGGGAACAGCTAGCAGAGGGAAAGGTAGAAGCAAGAGCCCTAGGGCTAGATACTTTGGTTGAGGCAGTGGATAGGAGTAGAAGGGGAGATGCCCTGGGCATTGTGCGCATGGCTTGTGCTGAGAAGCTAGTGGTAGTAGGGTTTAAATTATGTGCAAAAGAGACCACCTCGAGGGAAACACAATCTGAAATTTAGGAAGCTGACACACAAGAACCCATTGAGGACGTTGCTGTTACAAAAGAACCAGCAACTGAGACGACACAGTCCACAGGAAGTGATCGGGTAGTAGATACACAGGAGCCCTTGGCTGACACTAATATTTCACCAAAAATAGCAATGGAGGCGGAAGTCGGCCAAGGAAAGGAAGGAGAAGCTAACATCCATGAGCCTGTGGTCGACACCGTTGTTACACAAGAACTAGCAGTGGAGACAGAAGCCTACCTGGGGAAAAACGATATACAGAAGTCTGTGGATGACATTGTTGTTACACAAGAACCAACAATGGGGATGGAAGTTGGTCAAGGAGATAAGGAAACTATAACAAAATCCGTTGACAAAGCTGTTGTTACACAAGAACCAGCAGCCGAAGTGGAGCAGTTTCACCCTCAGGAGGTTGTTACACCCTCAATTGATAATGCATGTGGGAGAACACCGAGTCTTGAGGAAGGATGGCGTTCTGAAAAGATGTTGTTGTTACTAGAGCTACTAAAATGGAAGCAGCAGGTACTCTCTCTACAAGAGGGGGTGATCTCGCTCAAGGCACACAAGAAGATGATGGATTCCCTTAGGGAGAAATGGCTAAAGGAAGAATGGGAGAGAGAATGGGAAGCACGGAGGCACAAGGAAGCTATGAAGAAGAAGGATGAACAATTGTATCAACTAAATCGACAGGTCTTAGACCTAATGGATGACAAGACCAAGCTCCATGATGTTGCCCTAAACCTACTAGCATGCTGGCAGTCATCCTCGTTGTATCCGGTGTTCCTTTGGGAACATTAATATTTATTTCAATTAAAAGCATTTTTTGAGAATAGGTCCTATTTGGGTTCTTCAACCTGTACTTTTCTTAAGATTTTTCGCTCCTACAACTTTGATGAGCAAAGCTTGTTGTGCGAGCTATTTTTACATAATATCATGTGTGAATATGTCGACACGAAGATGGTAGAAAGTGTCTTCTACTATGTGGGAGATTTGTAGTTGCGGGCCTTCCTTTCATTTGTGAGGAATCAGATTGAGTGGCATCTAGCCATGAAATCAGCAGAAGCTAATGAAGAGAGAACAACATTGTGGGTCAGAGCTAAACCAGCGATGGTTTACAAACTCAGGTGTGAGTTTAAGCTATTCCTGAGCACCCCAGAGATCAGGGAACAGGCGACCGTCTATAGGAAAAGGATTGTGAGGATCTACCTCAACATGTACACAAATGAAAAGTTAAGCGCTAGTAGGATGTCTTAAATGCATCGAGGCCTGTAGCGCCCAGTTACAAGAAGGGGATCCTTTTGAGTATAGGAACTTTTTGGCTACTGTTACACGGGTTCCTGAGTATGATCAGATCGTACAAACATTGGGGGCATTCTGGATTGGGCTCAGATTCAAATTTCCTTTGATTTGGTTTCCAATAGAGGAGTATCAGCCGGACTACCACCTATGTGACTATGAAGAGGAATCTTGGCCACATCAGTTGATGGCCATTCAAGGGTACAAATCTCCGGGTGAAGACACTACTGGTGCCTACAATTTCACAGACTTGCATCAGGGGTACAGTAGGAGGAGCTGAGATTCTGCATGGGGACATGCAGTTGCTTCAATTGGGGGGAGATGTTGGGTGTGGTTTTTTACCTATTTTCTTCACATTCCTTCCCCAGTTTTGATCCTTCTATCCTCCAGGCCTTTGAATTTACATGATTAATTCCCCTGTTTTCTCACCTTTATAACCTATTCTACTGTCATGTTACTTTTCCGTATTTTATTGAATAATACGATGCTTTATTCCTTTTTGTGGCTAACTGGGGGAGCATTGAAGAAGTATTTTGGAAAGCTCTTCTCCTTTTCAGGTGTTTCTACGAAGAACAAAGTTATGGAGAAGACAGGCAACCCAGATCAACTACATAGAGGGGTAGAACAGTTCGCTATTACACCTTGAATGTTGTCACAGGTTGTTGTTATACATTGGATGTTGTTATAGGCTGTTGTTACACATTGGATGTTGTTACAGGATGTTGTTACATTACGCGTTGATACAAAAGTCCATTGTTACACCAAGGGTGTTGTTTCCAATGATGTCGTAACATCCTGAACTGCTATTCACTCGCAGGATGTTGTTGCACCGAAGCTGGAAAATGTGGGTACTATTGCACATAAGAACTGTCGGCAGTAGGAATTGTTTATTTTGGAAGCAATAGACCCAAGCAGTTGCAATCCTAACTAATTTATATTTGAATTTAGAAATATGTTGTAACTACTTTTATTTTTTATCAGCATGAGAATTTTGAGATTCTCATTACTGGTCTGTTTCTAATTTCAGGTATGTAATAACTATAAAGGAACTCAATTTTTCATGTACAAGGACACGACATATAGAAAAGTATTGTTACTTTGCTTCTATAACTTTGAGTTTATTTTTAATATTAATCAGCACATTGGTGTTGTTACTACTCTTCATATGATTTGTTAATTACATTTTTGTTATTCCTACGCCCTAATGAGGAGGAAGGGCCCTCCTCTTTGGCATGGACTGCAGTGATTGAGGTAGTGTACATTCTAGTTTATCTAATTGATTTATGGTTTCTCACTGTTGTTGTACAAATTGTGGGTTACGTCCGCTGTTGTTTCAATTTACATTATGTTGTTACACTGAGTTAATCAATAGAATGGTAGTAACCAGCTGGAGTAGATATTAGTTCCTGTGTGGCTTGCCTTTACTTTGATAGTTGCGAAGTGTGATTTAATTCTATAGAGTGTGTTTTTATGTCTACATGAATGGTTTGATTCAACAATTTGGTTCAGCGACATGTATTATTGTTTTCTGCATTTTCTCATTCTTGGCTATAGTGTATCAACACAGACAGTGTGAACTCCATTGAAACAACAAGACCTACCCTGGGTTGACAATTAAATGTTGCAATCTCGGTCAATTAGGATTGATTAAAACATGACTATAGCTTCCAAAGCTTTTATCCAACCAAGGATTCCAGGAACTCGTAACTCAACCCACAACCATAAGGAACATGAGAACGAACCAGAAAACAAAAGGAAAGACACCCACAACACCATAACTATCCAAGAGATGGAAAGGCTAGGAAATTCCACCATCAATCTGGGCAATCCTCCATGCCAATGATAGATCATAACGAAGAAACCACGTGTATGTGACATGTATGGCAAAGCTAGCAAATAAATTGTTCATGTAACTTGGTACCTGCAAGTAAAACCCATTGTAGTTGTTGATCCCAATGTCCTCTATCTATTTTCTACTCTTCCTTTTCCTTCTTTCTCAAAATCCCAAGTATGCCACACTCATCCAAAGGTGCTCTAAGAAAACTCTAAGTGTCCAAGGGTATGAGAGAGAGAGAGCTCCAAGCTAAAACTGACAAAAGTCTACAAACTAATCCTCATAAGTCTTTTTATTAATGAGGCCTCTATTTTCTTTATTTTCCATTATTTTCCTTCATCTTCCTCCTCACATGAAACCTGTGACCTTTTACCTTCCTTTTCTCCTAATTTCCATTATTTTCATAAATAAATTGCTAATTAATGCCACTTTGCCTTTCCAAAGTCTTTGTCAATTTCCATTGCCATTAATTAATCACAAGTAATCCCCATCACTATGTTTTTGCCCAACGTTCAACTTGGAATACGTGTCCCATGACCTTCGTTATTATTTTGTCTTTATTAACTTTATTAGATGGATTTTTCACTAGGGTTGTTGCACCTATCTTTGAAATTATTGAAAAAACTCCCTGAAGTCCACATCCTTTATGCATGCCTCTCTTATGCATCATCATTGAAAGGATCTATGTGCACAAGAGTTCTATTGGTGCTATTTTTAATATGGTGAGGGTTTAAGTATAAAGTGCGACAAACAAAATGCTATTGGGTACCAACTCTTTTAGCATCAACTATGAACAGAAAAAGTCTCACCCGAGTCACCAATGTGGATTGCAGAAACTAGGCTTCGACAGTAATGAAGGGGATCAAAATCGATGATATACAAGCATAGTACAAGGCTCAAATCATATCTTGCAAGCTAAATCAGACAACGATGACCAAGGCCAAACCTCAAAACACTAATGGAAAGAGAAAAAAGTTTTGGAGGGGTGCCTTAGTTATTCATATCACTAAGATCAATTGATCCATACATTACAAATTTAAGAAAGAAATATAACTAAACATAATGTGATGATCTCATAAAACACAAAAAATAAAATAAAAAATCGCTCCAACCATATTTTATTAATACTAAAAGGGGGCATCACGCACAACACATACATCATTACAACATTATTTTTCCTTTGCTTACCATCCTAAATCACATGATATTACAACAACAACATAATTATGAACGAAAACACCTAACCAACCACTAGCCTTCCAATCACTTCCTAGCCAACATGAATTCCTTCGGCTCTTATCTATTTATATTCATTCACATCATCCTAGACCGACTTTACCATGGAAAATACTCAAGAATATAATTATCGTGGGAAGATATGCTATACTTGCTAAACTAGACTAAATCAAATAGGTTCAAAGATGCAGTCAACTTTAGCCATTTCGACTCCTTTGCTTCTACATGCTACTCCTTTTTGTGCATTTCTCCATTATGCACACTTCTTCTACCTTGAAAAAACTATGGGACTCTCTTATGCACTATTTATGCTCCATATTTCTATGTGCACTCCCAAAACTACCTCAAAATTTCCACATTTCTTCCACTTTTCTTTTTCTCAAAACTGGCCCTAACATGCCCCCAACACTCACTTGTGGCTTTTCTGGAGCCACTCAACCCTTTTTCTATTACATATAGAATTTTGAACCCCCTTGTTCACATTACTTAAACTCTGGGCACTTATCCTTTTGTTTTTGTTGCTTCTTTGTGCGACATGGTATTTGAAAGAGGCCATGACCTTTATGCCTTTACAAAGATCTTCATGCCACATCTCAAGCCATGCAAGGCCATATTCCTTTTGGATATTGTGATATGATCTTAATCGACCAATGTGACATTGCCTTCTAAAATCCTCTCTCAGATGTAAGCTATGATCAATGTCATGATCAACTTTCTGACTCATTGATACCTCCCCATCTAGAATATTTCTGATCCAAGTGGATATTGGTGTCCATGCGCCTATTCCACTTGGACCCACAACACTATTTCCTATAATTTTCCTATTTTTAGCATAATTTTCTATTTCGATAGTTTTCTATTTTTGGCAGTTTTTCGGGTCATGTACTTCCGAAGTCATTTTGAGGCACTAAACGACATTTTTTGGGGAAACAAGAAAATGTGATTCAAATACTATGCTTACAATTGAAAGTTTCTTTCCTTGTATAGAACTTTTTAATGGGATATCTTGCATGCCAAACATAGATCAGATGCCAAAGTTACCACCCTAGGAAGTTGATGTTCCAACTAACCCCATTAGTGCCGACAGGTTTTTGGCACTTCATCTCCTAGGGTTATGTTTTTGGATGTTTAGGCTTTCTCATTGTTTCTTCATGATAAAAAGGCCTCAAAGCCTCATTTAAACATAGTTCAAAATGCATGTAGTCACCACATCCCTTCTCAGAAATAAGCTACCATCACGTGGGCTAGTTTGTTTTCATTCTGCATGTAAACAATTTCTAGCATTTGTTATTTATTAATTGAATTTTTATTTCATTGTATCTCTCTATTTCTGTTTAAAACTGTATTTCATTTCATTCCTTTATAAATCTAGATCAATGGTACCAAAGCAGTCTACTCTTTCTCTATTATTATGTGCATGTCCCCAATGAGGTAGGGGTATAAGGAATTGGGACTGGAACTGGTTGAACCTGTTATCACAAAATCAGGTACTGAAGGCTGCTAATCAGCAAGACTCTGTGTAACTGTTTCAAACTAGGCTTTTAACTAAGCCTTAGCCTCCTTAGTCTGAGAGGGCTCTCTCATAGGTTATTGATATTGAACAAGATGGCTAACTCTTACAAGACACATGAAAAATGTACTGGCTGGACAGAATTGCTTCCCATTGGGCTTATGGAGTCACTAATATCTCAGTAAACAATAACACTATCGTTTCATAGAAATCAGGGCACTTTACATCTAATGTTCAAACATAACTTACATGAAACACAGTTTGCCTAGGCATACAGGAAGTCAGAGCATGATTCATGAGTTCTGAGTGATTATGCATTAACCAAACTGTAAAAGAACATTAAAGAAAATAAACCATCATACATTTGAACAATAAGATCTATTGTGAATCCTGAGAAGAAACAACAGTCATTTGCATTACTGAAATCTGCTATACATAAACCAAAACAGTCTTCTCCAAAAACATCCAACCCCAATTACATCCAAGTCTGATCTATATATAGGAATACATTCTTAACCACCTTGAGCTTCCTCCTCCAGCATGAGGGGAGCTCGAAGGTTGCTATTAACTACTCCTATCTTCTGTTTAACTAACTCATTAAATACATAAGTATTGAACTGTAATTACAAAGAGTCCTAATTTAATCAAAACTCAAAATTTGTCCTCCTCGTAGCATGATTCCTTCTTGATTCTTGACATCTGTCTTCTTTCTGTTTTGGCCGAGATATCTTGGAGGAGAATGCAATGAACAAGCTGGCTTTGGATACTGGCTGCGTAGATGGTTCATTAATCCTCAAGATAGGTCCCCTGTTTTCCCGGTCCTTGTCTCCCATCATTCTTCACAAATTAAGTAACCTGTTCCCAGCTCTTTAATTCCTCAAAAACTACGAGCATCACCATATTCCCCAATGTGCTGGAAGCCTTGTTGATTGAACAGGTGTATAACCCAAAATCTCCGTATGCATCTCCTATCAGAACCCTAACAACCGGTAATAAAGTACCTTTATCAAAGCTTTCACTAAAGACAAAATATTTCACCTTTTCAAAAAGGCACACTTGTCATTCTCTGAATATCTAGGATAGCCTCATGTGGTCTCCCTTATGTTCCTTAGGCGTTTCCTTCAAAAATTTGCTGATCTCACCATCAAACTGTTTGTTTTCATCATAAAACAGCACCTACAGCAGTTTCGTAGCGCGCTACGAAACTGCTGTTTTTGCTAAAACAGTGTTTATTTGCCTTTAGGAATTCTTTGCTTGATTTGCTCTGTCATGATGATGGTAATGCTTAAAGCATTTCACATACTACCCTACCCTTTAGTGCAGTCTCACAGCCACACTCTGTACTGTCTTCATTTTTTGTCTTCATAGATCTGTTCTTTGTAATCTCCATCTTTCTTACAAAAGTGAGGGTTATTATTCACAAGATTTTCCTTTGGCTAGTCTTTAAATACAATGAAGACATTACTATCAAAAAATTCGAAGGCAGAAATATGCTTATCATCGAAAATTCTGCTTCATGCACATGGATGTCATTGTCATTTGATATTTTCACATTCCCGGTTGGATTAAATATAGTTCAAAATCCAAGTTCTGGGTATAGCTTTTCACTCAAAGTGGTAAATTATGCACCATGACTAGAGGCATTACTTTGAGCAGCTTGATATTTCTCTTTATCATGACACTCGTGCCACTGTTGTTTTGGAACACCAAGCACATCGTTATGATGTGGATCTTCATTCCATATATTATTTTCTTGATTTTTGGTATTGTGTTTAATAGGGAAGCTGATGGAAATATCATCAAAACAGAGTCCATCCTCCCGCCTCCAAATGCTCTGTCACCTTTTACATGGTAGAACTTTTAGCATTTCATATAAAACCTCATCCATTTCACTTATCCTTTTGAATGGCCTTACAGCAATGGTTAACACTTATATAATTCTGTCCCTTATAAGCCTCTTCAAATTGCTAGGCGCCCTTCGAATTTTGAATTTGATCCTCAATACTCAATGCATGTCTTCAAATCTGAAAATAATCCTCTAAAATCACTGGTATTTCTGGACACCCATAAATCTCTTTTCATTATCATCATTACTTTATAATCTTGCTATTAGATCCGATAATAGTTGCAGGTAGTCCATCTATCACTAAATTCATCCAGAGTAGTTGAACAGGTACAAAGTCTCTGGCATTTCTAGATCTTCCTTTTTGAGAGCAGGTGCATCATTTACACTGTTATCACCCCCGAGCAGACGTCCCAATTCGACCCCGATGTTGATACGATTGATATATATGGCGCAACTCGGCATCACCACAAAAAAGAAGAATCAGGAAACTTCACCCAATTTTAGCTGTTTGGCATGCATAAAGCTGAACGGAGAAACAAATTTTGTCGGTGACAATAAATGTTGCCAAAGTCTGATTGCGTTAGAGGAAAAGGCAGGGCGATCTCTCGTCCTCAAGGACGGCCAATTGAAGAAGAAGACCCAAGGGCCAACAGTAAGTGACACAAATGAGGAGGGAGCTGCATTTTTGCCATTCCTTTGCATCCCGCCAATTCAACCTCAGTGATACTTGTGAGCTAACCGTTCCACAGCAGGTGGCATTGTTGCACTGAACATATATGTTGTTCTATATATCCACTTTTCGTCCAGCTCCTCATTCTCATTCTCAAGCTTCAAGTTGCTTGAAGGCCTAGCATCTAAAACTCCAACAACTTGTGGCTCAAAACCGATGTCAATCATGCAATCTGCTTCATCCAGAACAGCATATCTTCTTTCAAGACAGTCAAGCAGACGGCCAGGTGTTGCTATTACAATTTCACACCCCTGGCGCAAATTTGAATCCATTTGACTCGGCAATATCAATTTTTCCTATATCTTAAGAAATAATAGCCCAAAAGCACAATCTTGATAGAGAAGAAACAAGGGACTTTCATCCACAGGAACCTGTAAAGGGACTACCACCAGAAGATGAGACAAGAGTCTGATGAAACAGGTATCATGATGATCCATAATGATAGAAGAATACGACTTTTCAGAACCATTAAAGACCATTTTATGAACTGCACAAAAAGGACTCTGAAGCTGTAAACTCTTTCATAATCATTCATGCCAGTCCAGTTTCTTGAAGAGTTAGACAAATTCAAACCAAAGCCAATATATTCTATAAGGGGCATTTTCCTATCCATCTGAATGCAATGACTATAGGCTTTTAACTGACAGTCATCCTTGGCATGAGACCGTTCACTCTCAAACTGGAAACCTTTCTTCTATTATACACCTGTGTGCTTTCCTTCTTATGATTGGCACCTTATTCAAAAGCCACCTTTCTATTAACATCAGCTGTCATTGACAGTGGAGCTGATTGAGGACTTTTATCCTGGTTAGCAAGCTTTAAACTCTCACTAGAAGGCAAGCAAACCTGTAGCCATAACTCAGATGAATTACAAACTTCACCATCAATTTGCAGAAACAGGCTTTTCTATGCATATATCATATTCCCACAGAACCCATAGGAGACAAAAGTGATATGGGTGAGATATTGGCTATGGATTTGAACAATTTCCCGATTTCGTAGCGTGCTACGAAACCACGCGCTACGAAACCACCTAAACATGTAGCGCTGCGAAAACACTTTGTCCTTAAGCTAGTCTGAGCAATTTTGGCAACAGAATTTTCAGTGATAACAGAACCCTTGCAAGACTGGCCTCACCGACCCTGACAACTTCCCATGACAGAAGAAAAGAAATGTGAGGGATATTTTTATTTTTGGCCCTGGAAACACAGATGGATATTTTTGAGGCTTTGCAGATTTTAGTGAGAGGGTGATTGTAGGACTTTGTTAAGCAATATTTGAGGGGGAGGGAGTTTTCCCTTAAAAGATGGCTGGAAATTTTCAATATTCATGGCCAAACCTTATGTTTACAAACACAGGCATGTTTATTATAATCTTAGAATTTGTTTTTCTCAATATTATAGTAATTTTCAATTTAAGATGAAATTTAATCTTGTGGGATCTATATTAGAACTTTTAGCCTATAAATGTTCCACCACCTTTATTCCATTTTAATGGCCTTATTAGTTTTGTCATCAACATAAGACTTGAAGAAATTTTCTAAAATTAACCTTTGTATCATCTCATTTTATCTCAAGATGTTTTCCTTCCATTATATTGCATATAAAAAATTATTTGATAACAACAACCTTCCTTTTTTTTCAAAGAAAAAAATATGTAATTCCATTTATATATATAAACAAAATCACATTTGTAGATGCTAATAGCATTCCTTTGGCTCGTAACCTCATTAAAGTTTAGTTTGAAAGGGACCACAGATTGTCATAAGAAAAAACAATTTTAGTACATCTTATAAAAAAGCTCCTATAAGTCCTCTTATTAGCCTATACTTACCGTTGTTATCATTTAATGACCATACAGGTAATTGAGCTAATATGAACATTATTAAAAGCTGCTACCAATGGAGTACATTTGTACAAAAATGTAGTACAAAAAAAGAGAAGAAACTCGAATAGAGGGAGCTCCTTGGGTAACCCCGTTGAAAAATGCCTTGCGAGGACCAATTTTTATTTTGGGACCTAGGAGAAAACATGGAGATTTTTGAGACTTTGAATATTTCATAGAGAGGGCAATTACAAGACTTTGATAAGCAATCTTTGAGGGGAGGGAGTTTTCCCTTCAATGCAGCTTTGGAGACACCATCCGCAATTAAGTTTATGGGCCTATAAACATGAGTGAAAATGATTTTAGTGAAGGCCAACATCATTTGAAAAAAAAATGGTTAAGGGAAAGGAAGGTGTAAGAACATGTATAAGCTAAAAGTTTTAAAGTAGATCCAACAAGATTAAATCTTGTCTTAAACTAAAAATTGCTATAATATTAAGAAAACCAAATTCTAAGATTATAATAAATATGCATAGATTTCTAAACATAATATTTGACCATAAACATTGAAATTCCTCTACTTCTATACATGTATTGAAATTCCCTTACTTCCAAACATAACATATTGCTTATCTGTACATACCCTATTTTTCATTCAAATTAAACATATGATTTTTAAATAAAAATCTATGTCTTAACCATCAAATTCATTTACTTCATCAAAATGATAATAATTTTTAAAAATCCAAAATATATATATATATATATATATATATATATATATATTTCAGCAATATTACTGCAAAGTATAACAAACTAACTAAATTTTCCAATAAAATTTGAAGCTTCATGCTACTAAAAATTATTCGGAAAAGTTATCAAAATTAAAACAGAGTGAATGAACTTAATATAAAAATTGAGAAATCTTGAAACACAATGTATAAATATAATATAAGATAATACATGGTTTCAAATGGTAAAAACATTAAACCAATGTCTTACAAAGTTGAAGCCAGTGTTATATTACTTGGAAGATTTGTAATTGAATATGTATCAACGACACATACAATTTGATGTGGGTATATATATATTTTTGATACTAGTTAACCTTTGATGAATTATAGTGTGAAAATTTTACATCAGCCCTCCGAGAATCTTCAAACATCATGTTAAATTGAGGATGAATGTAATTATAAAATGGATAGAATTTCCAGAGTTACGAGAAAATAAGCACAATGTTTTTGAACAAAATACTCAACAACAATATGCATGTATAGAATTCGCAAAGTTATGAGAAAACCAACACAAAGTTTTTGAACATAAGGCTTTGCTACAATGATGAGAAGGGCATTCGAAGTTTTCCATCTCAATGACTAGAGGGGCACTAGGAGTTTCTCAGCGCCTTAGACTTCACTTTTAAGCATGACTATATTAACTTTAACATCATAGATCTTTTTGGTTAATTGGAATACATATATCAAATTCATTAAACACGATCATGATTGAAATTAGATAGGAAAAAAATCTATAAGTCACTATCTTCTAACTACATTTAAATAGCAATTAAATTTAAACATAGTAACACGGGTACCACTCCCAGGGATTGGAGAGTACATATTCCACGCTCCCGTGTTCATGGGAGCTTGTAGGAAACTTTCCAAAATCGTCAGGAGCTTCATCGAGTACTTTGAAGCTTTTTGGGAGCTTCACTACAACATATTTTGATGTTTCACGTACCTATTTTGAGCAGAGAAGGTATCATTTGTTTATTTTCTAAGTGAGACTTGATAGGTCAAGGGCTGGACTACATGGGCTCTGTAAAGCAACAAAGAGGTGGAGATGTAGCAAAGGTTTCAACAAAAAATAGACAGTTGTCGGTCATTCCTTGGTAGCGTCTATTGCAAATATTGAATTTCAACAATTGCAAATAATTCTACTTTCTTTAAGTCTATATTGAAGCTTTAATGATAAGATTCAACAAATTATAGTGATGGTCAGAAAGAGAAAGGGTCGCTTGTTAGTCACTTTCATTTTATAAATTTCCAAACTTGAATTTTGAAGTTGAATATAATATAGTGTTGCATGAAATCACATAATAATCAAGTAATAATAGCCACTTTTTCGGCTTGAGAGTTCCACATGTTTCTTCATGTACAAGGAATTTCATTGGAAAATTGTTGGTGGATTAATATTTTGATTTTTATCGTGTTTCTAAGTTTAATCTTTTACATGTTTTATTGCAAGATGGAATCGCCAGGATGGAATTTAATTGGCACGTTTTGGATGGAAATAAATTAATTATGTTATTTTTATTTTTAATATATATTAAATTTTAATATATTATATTATTGTCGCTCCCACCTTCACGTTCCTTGTAAATTTGGGCAAAGCTTCTAGCCGTGTCGGATACTTGTTCCCTTGTACCTGAAGTATCTGTGTATTGAAAACTTGTGCAACATAGCATTTAAATAACACAAAAAAAGTGTGCATTGTTAACTAAAAATATCTTCACATTGGAAAAGTATTCCCTAATGTGTTTGTTATTATTCTTAGCAATGTTGGGGGCATGATTTAAATTAGATAGGAGAAGCTATAATTATTTAAATTTAGAAGTAAAATTTTGTAGTATCTTCTAACTACGTTTAAACAACATGGAAATTGTAGAATATGTTCACACTGAAAAAACATTCCTTAATTTTTTTGTTATTATTCGTAGTAAAATAAGGGTGTGTACTATTTTATTTACATAAACTGAACAAACTAAGCAAAAATAATATATTAATAAACTTTTTAGTTAAACTAAATTCACACTAAACTAAATAAACATCAACTATTAAATATTAAACTATGTAATATCAATCAACCTTTTACTCAAGTGTATTCACACCAACTTTAATAGCCATTAACTATCAACTTTGTAGTATGAATGAAAACCTTATGAAACTCTTTATTAGGAAAAAATAATTAGTAACTATTATAAAAAGGAAAATAGATAAAAATATGATAGAAATACATAAAAGCAATAATACATGGACACTAACCCTTATTAGAAAACCAATTTATAATAATAAATTTATTATTCTTTTGTTTATTGTCATCTCACAATGAAGTCATAATCCATTTAAATAGAGTACATCACATGAAAACACCATGGGAAAACAATAGGTTATCAAAACCTCAAGCCTCCAATGGTAATCACTAATGATTGTATCAAATTGACTCCATGATGGAGTCAAGTTTACTCTAACTACCCTAACAATTCCCCACATTGAACTTGACTTGAGGAGATTAACTTACCATTCATAAGAACACATGATAGCAAGGCATTATATTAGTCAATTTTCTAGGACAATCTCATGCATAATTCATCAACTATCTCACATCCCAGGATCTCACATTTCCCCCTCAAACTAACATACATGTGCACCTATCACCCTCATTCATATTCAAGTTGTCAATTCCACAACATGATTATACATAACTCCATGTGCCACCACACTAAAACATGTATGTCTAAATAACAAATCTTACAACAAACTAACATCAAGCTAATATATGAGTACATCTTCCTCCCTTGTACTTATTCAAGTGGTTCATTCCACAATGTTATCCTCCATCCTCTCTATCTGGAGAACTCACAGGCCACTCCCTATCATAGGGGTATACATGCCTTTATGATCTTAAAATCATTCACCCATTTACATGTGGTTAAAAAATTTCATCTCCAAAGTAATTTCTCATTTTTCTTTTGCCTAAAAACTTATGTCCATCCTCTAGCGTTCTCTCCTTGTCACACCCATTTCTGTCCTTGCACTATTCAAATCCTTGGTTGCAGACAACTCCAACTCAACCTCAATCTCTAGTTCTAGCTCCTATGGTTGTTCTTTACATATTCTGAATTTCTTATGAGAAACTCATTCGCCCACTCATTATTGCTCTTGTAACAACTATGTCATTGGGCACTCCATTTTGCTTTAGCACCAACATTAGACCACTTCATTTGAAGAGTCTGGACTAGTTCTAAGTCTATACCATTTTTAAAAATAAAAAGAATGAAAGAAACAATGCGTAAGGAAAAAAATAATAAACATAAGCTAATAAAATATAAATCATACATAATTTATAGTAAACTATAACAAGAAAAATTAGATCATAATATATTTATTACACTATGTTAAAAATCACCGTTAAATAGAAAATCACAAGCTTATTTATAAACTTCATTACCTGCAATACTATAAGTACTATGAAAAATATACTATTGTTCACTAATATTATATCCTAAAAAACCATATATTATAAGCCCAATAATTAACTTAAATACAACAAAAATAAAATACAAAATTACCATGTAAACGATCCTAAGTAAACGATACAATTATTAGTTAAGTAAAAAATGCAATTATCAATTAAAAAATCTAACGCTAATATATTCATATAATTTGTAGAATTACATTAACAAATTATTATACATATGAGTATTACCCAAAATAAATTTTAATTATAAACAATATGAATATATAAAACGCTATGTTATAATATTATATTGGCTTTTCTTGAATTTAACTTATATTTTTGAATATATATATTAAATAATCTTAAAATAATGTTGAATTTAACTTATATTTTTTAATATATAATTTTTTTTTATTAAATTATTTTAAAATAATGTTGTTTGTGGAATATTAAAAATTTTATAGGAAAAATGAATATTACTTAAACAAAGGTCGCTTATTATGCTAAGGTTGAGTACTACTGGGGAAAGCTCGAAAGGAGGGCGAACAGCGAGGGTTTCAGATAGTTGCAGTCAGTGAACCATATGGAGGGCCATAGAGGAGGGAGCTCCACTCCCTCCTACAAGGAGGTCGTAATCAGTAGAGGCAAGAAACCTCTAGAAAATGCTAGAGGTACTATGGAGGAAGGAAAAAGAAACATGGAAGAGGAGATAGGAGAAGCCATAAATAAGGAAAATAATGGCACAAAAGACAAGGAGGTAGAAGACAAAAATCAGAGAACTAAAGACAAAAAACAAAAGGGACCCTGCAAACCCAAAGTAGAGATAACACCCAGAGTTATTTTAAATGATCCGGCTTTGCAGGCGCACCGGGATCACATGCGGATGTATGCCATCATCTGCAAATTCATGGGATTATGGCCCACTGAAAAAGCTTTACAGTCATGGATCAAATACCACTGGAAACCTAAAGGGAGCATTGACCTACATCCAGGGTCAAAGGGATTCTTTATTGTGGTTTTCACGAATATTGAAGACAAGGACAAAGTATTTGAAGGAGGGCCTTACTTCTATGCAGCAGTTGGACTCCACATGCGGCCATGGATGATGAATTTTGTTCCAGAACGTGAAACCTTTTCTTTAGTACTGGTCTGGGTAAGGCTCTATTCTATACCTCTTGATTACTGGCAAAATGAATCGTTAGCCACCATAGGCAATAAATTAGGTCGCTTTGTCAAAGCTTCCGAAGCCACAAGAAGGGGAAAATATACCTCCTTTGCTAGAATAAGTGTGGAAATGGATCTATCAGGAGCTCTACCAGATGAGGTGATCTTGGAAGTTTTTTATGAAGAATGGGTGCAAACAGTAGACTATGAGCATATTCCATTCAGATGCCACAAATGTCATGAAAATGGACACCTTTTGAGAGACTGTCCGCTCAGTAAAGTAGTAAACAAGAGCAAAACTAACACAATAAAGGAAACAAACAACTTCTAGAAAGTAGTGAATCGAGGAAAAGGTGGTAAAAAATGACCAAAACAACATCAAGATGAAGGAAAACAGACCAGTCAGAACAAATTCCAAGTGCTTGAGGAAGATGAAGAGATCACAAAAGAAGATCAAGCAATGGAAGGAAGTCCTGTGGAAACGGAGAAAAATGAAAATCTGGAACAAACACTGGATAGTGATTATCAGAAAGAAGCTACAATGAGTGATGCAGAACTAGAGATGGATCAGGAAATGACCCAGAATGAAATGGACCTGGAGGACCATGAACTACAGGAAATTCTTGACAAAGAAAACCTACATCTGGAAGGGTTCTTGATACAGGGAACCAGGGGAGGAGTAGATTCGTTACCTCAAGAAGAGCTCAATAGAATACAACAGTTGTTTTTATGAAAAACGTAGGCTAAGGTACTGGAAAGAGGAAAAAGCATCGACAAGTAGGAAAACATAGGGGTGAAAATGATGAAACCGACTCCAGGACTAGCCACTAGAAACCCAGGCAAGAAAAGAGGCAGGAAAAAGCAGAAAAACTCTTGATGGAGTGTGGAAAGCTTATGATCGATTCAGGTAAGATGAAAGATCTAGCCAGCTACTCCTTTACAAATATTTAATAATGAAGTTTACATCTTGGAATATTAGAGGTCTAGGGAGTAAGAGAAAGCAGAGAATGCTTAGTAATAGAATGAAACAAGAAATGCCGGATATAATTTTCATCCAAGAAACAAAATGTTCCATTCAAAAATTAAGACAAATTCATAGCAAATGGCACCGTAGATTTTAGTTTCTTGATGTCAAAGCAGAGAACACAACGGGTGGCATACTCACTCTTTGGAACCCCCCAAAAAATAGGTATTTTAGATGTTGAGGCTTCCAGGAATTATTTATCAGTTGTTATTCAACCGGTAGGAGACAGGGTTACCTTTCTAGTCACAAACGTTTATGGTCCTCAGAGAATAGATGACAAACTCAGGTTTCTAGATTCCCTTGTGGATCTCAGAGACAGACATGCAGATATACCCTGGATCATGGGAGGTGACTTCAACATGATCAAATCTCTTTCAGAGAAAAAAGGGGGAACCAGAGCTCTAAGTAAAGACTCTTTAGCATTTCAAACCTTTTCAGACAATATGAATCTCGTTGACACTAATAGGAATACTGGCCTCTTTACTTGGAATAATAAAAGAGGAGGAGAGTCCCATGTAGCCTCAAAGTTAGACAGATTCATCATCTCTGAGGATCTTATGCTGACAGATAAAGAAGTAACAATGAGAGTTCTTCCCTTTGGAGGCTCAGATCACTAGCCGATTCAATTGGAGATTAAGGGTATTGGTACTCCTAGGAACAAACCTTTCAGATTTGAGAATATCTGGATGTCACACCTAGACTTCATCAACAATATTGAAAATTGGTGGGCAGAAGATTTACAGATTCAGGGGACAATAATGTTCCTACTTCACAAAAGGCTTAAGCACATCAAGCTTCGGCTTAAAGAGTGGAACAAGAAGGATTTTGGTAATATTTTTGTGGAGAAAAAAGATGTTGAAAACAAAATGCAAGTTCTCAACCAAGCTCTGATCACAGAAGACTTTGACAAATCCATAAGTGATCAAATGGATAAGCATCATCAATATTGGGAGAATCTATGTAAACAGGAGGAGATATTTTGGAGACAAAAGTCTAGAGTTCAATGGCTCAAAGAAGGAGAGCATAACACTAAGTTTTTTCACAGAGACACCATTGCCAATAGAACTTACAACAGAATCTCTTCGATCAAGAATGAGGAGGGGGAGCTTCATATCTCCCATGAAGCTATAGAAGCTGCGTTAGTCCAGCACTTCCAAGGTATCACTCAAGAGAACAATTCAGACAGAGAGCACTTCATCAGGGAGATAACTAGTAATATACCGAAACTAGTGTCCAGAGAGGATAATTTCAACCTTAATAGGCCAGTAACAGAAGAGGAGGTTAGTGAAGTCCTCAAAGATATGCAAAATGGCAAAACACCAGGCCCGGATGGTTTTTCAATGTGGAATTTTTCAAAGCTTTCTAGAATATTGTTAAACATGATATTGTGCATGTTGTGGAGGACTCTAGGTTGAACAGAACCATTCTGAAAGCGCTCAATACCTCCTTCATCTCCCTGATCCCAAAACAAGACATTGCTTAAACACCGGATAAATATAGACCCATATCCCTCTGCAATGTGGTGTACAAGATAATATCCAAGGTAGTGGCTAACAGAGTCAAGCCTTTACTTCCTATTCTGATTTCAAAGGAACAATCAGGTTATGTGGAAGGCAGACAAATTCTTGACAACATTATGCAAGCTCAAGAGGTGGTGCACACATTAACTAGAAGAGACAAGCGGGCATGATCATGCAATTGGATATAGCCAAAGCTTATGACAAGGTAAACTGAACCTATATCAAGAAAATTATTATTGCTTTTGGATTTGATCACAACTGGGTCAGGTGGGTAATGGCACTGGTGACTTCCTCCAGTTTTTCTATATTAGTTAATGGCTATCCCTCAAATATTTTCAATCCTTCAAGAGGCCTCAAATAGGTAGACCCGCTCTCTCCCTTTCTTTTCACCCTCATGATGGAAGGATTGGGCCGGTCAATAAAGCATGCTAAAGCAACGGGAAAGATTAAGGGCTTGCAACTAACTGAGAATGGTCAGGCCCTGACTCACCAACAATTTGTAGATGATACCATGCTACAGGGAATCCCCACAGTCAAAGAAGCTTCAGCCTACAAAAAAATTCTGAATCTCTTTGCCTTGGCTTCAAGTATGGAAGTTAATCTCTCCAAATCAAAAATCCTTTTCTTCAATACCAATATTGCTATTTAGAAAAATATCTCCAGAATTCTAGGCTTCCAAAGGGATTCCCTTCCCTCAAAATATTTGGGAGTTCCTCTTACTGCTAAACTGATGCTCAGAAGCATTTGGGAACCCTTGATCAATAAGCTGCAGGATAAAGTCAGTAAATGGACCATTAGATCTTTAAATCTTGCTGGTAGGTTGGTACTCACAAAAGTTGTTCTGCAAGCAATCCCTATTTTTATGTTATCAACCCTCCCATCTCCAAAAGGAGTCCTACAACAATTCAGAAATATTCAAAGAAACTTCCTTTGGGGTAAGGAGGAGACAAGTAAGAAATGGGCCTTAGTGTCTTGGGAGAAAATTTGTAGGCCCAAGAACCATGGAGGGCTAGGATTGGATGATTAGGAAATACTCAACAAAGCTTTAGGGCCAAAACTGTGGTGGTGTTGGGTTCAGCATACAGAGACTCAATGTGCAAATATTTGGAAAGAAAAATATGCAAGCTCCTGGCAAACCAGTGATCTCATAAGAATGTCAGGAAATATAAAGGGCTCATACATCTGGAACAAAGCCTGGGAGAATAGAAGCCTAGTACACGAAAATTGCTTCTGGGAAATTAGAGAAGGAGATCTTGCTCTTTTTTGGGAAGATAAGTGGCAACAAGAACCAATTCTGTTAAAAGAAGACTTTTTCGACCTTAAGCATGAGACAGATTCCCAATGATTAATTAAAGTAAAGGACTTCTGGAATCATACTCATCATACGAAAAAGTGGAGAATATGGAGAAACATTGACTGCAGAAATAACAATCCCTTAAAAACAAAATCAGAGGTGCTCATGAAAATGGTGGAACAAAGAAAGATCTTAGTGGCAAGGGGGCAATACCAACTAAGATGGGGCAATAACAAAGAGGGCACCTTTAATATTAAGGAAGCAAAAGACATTCTCCTCGAGCTAGATCCCCAGGTTCCGAACAAAATTTGGTAGAACCTATGGAGGAATCAAGGGTGGATGAAAATCAAACTCTTCATTTGGTTTGTATACCACAAGAAAATCCTGATTTGGGACAACATCAGGAAGAGAGGTGTACTGGGGCCTTCAATATGCCAGCTCTGTGAGGCTCAAGAGGAAACAATGGAGCATCTACTCAACAGTTTCATTTTTACCTCCTGGTTATGGGACAAATTTGCCACAATCTTTCAGCGATCCGACAGGGACAGAGGGAGCATCATTAGTACCCTCAATAATTGGAGAAGAAATTTTCTAGATTATGACATTCTCAGCTTCGCTTGGGCCCTTACACCAAGTTTCATTATATGGAATGTTTGGAAGGAGAGGAACAAAATAACATTTAAGGATAAGAAGAATCCCCCACACCGCCTGTTTGAGATAATCCTGAAACAGTTTAAGGAGACTGTGGGAACCACTGTTCATAACTACCCTAAAAATCCTCCCTCAGAAGTGGATTTAAAAATTCTCAGGCAGCTGGGGATGCAGGGGCTCACTCCTAATGGCCTAGATAGGAAGGCTTCATCTATGGATACGAAGAATGATTTCTGGCATCCTCCCCCGGAAGGTTATTTGAAATACAACATTGATGGGGCTTCAAAAGGAAACCTGGGAACAACTGGGTATGGAGAAGTCCTTAGGGATGCAGAGGGAAGTATTATCTTCATCTTCCATTGCCACCTTGGAACAACCACCAACAACATGGCTGAACTAATGGCTTTGGAACAATGCCTGGATTTTCTGAGTCAAGACAATTGTTTCAATGTGATGATAGAGGCAGACTCTAAGTTAATCATTAACTTAGTAAAATAAATAGATAGTGGAATAGTACCGGAGAAAGTCTCCAAACATTGGAAATTAATCCGGGTATTCTAGAGAATTCAGGGTCATCTCCAAGGTCTTCACACTGTCAGTTTCCACCATGTCCGCAAAAAGGCAAATAAGCTGGCGGATCTTCTTGCCAACCAGGTTGTCAGCTGTACAGATGATAAGGTTTCGATGGAGTGGTAGGAGTTGCATCCAAGTAGATTGAAAGCTCTTTGTGGTGAGCAAGCAGAAGAAGATAGGGAAGTGTTTAGATACAAATCCATGGAGGCTAGCTCGAAATGATTTGTCCTCTGTATGTGTCATTAGTGTCTTGTAATCTGTTCTTTGGTGGGGGACAAACCACGAATGGCCACTGAAATTCCCAGAGTTTTTAAGAAGGATGTCTCTGTTCATCGGGGCGAGCGAAACAGACATCACAGTTCTTCGATCATTGGAAAGCCTTTTATCTTCACTTGGTTCCAAGTTTAAGCAAGGAAGAATAAAACGCGAGGGATGAATCCAGTTTTTTCCGACAACTGGATTATTCAAAATTCGGGGTTTCGGTACGTAATACCGCCTCCTAGGCGATTTCCGGCTGATCACACCGCTCTCAAGTGGGAAATGGTTTTAGTGATTTTGCAGCGATCCCATTCAGCCTCCTACAAGTGGCAAGGAGATGGATCTGTAAACCGCCCTTCATCGCACACTAATGTCTGAGTATCTTGTTAGGTTTGATATCATTCTCAGCCGTAGGATTTCGTTGATTGGATCAACGAATAAGTTTGATCGTGATGCTTGGTGGGGCGGGACCGTTAAACATCGGTCTTCTATGCTAAGCGATTTCCTCCTCGGCTGTTGGTTTGAGCGCAGAAATGGACGGCTCAGATGAAAGGGGCTTTCCCGGGGACTAGGATATGGAAGTTTCTGCAGGTTTTTCAGGGGCTGGGTTTTATTTTTGGTTGAGTTCCCTTAGGTTCAGTGATTTTCTTGTAAGGCTAAGAGGTTTCGCCCTAGGTGGCTAATGCTCTTTTTTCTTCCGATTCCCTAGCATCGGGTGGACGTTTGTAAATATTGTATACTATTTTTCGGCTTAATGAAATAGAAGGATCGACACTTGCTTTAGCCAAAAAAGGATATTACTCAAACAAAATGATTTGGATTAGATTATTGCATAATTTTTTATTTATCTTGTAAAATAATTTAAGGAATTGGACTAGATTATTGTATAATTTTTTATTTATCTTGTAAAAATTTTTAAGGAATTAGTTCATAGTCAGTTTTATCCATATATTTAATTTGGAGAATTGGAGTTTGAAACATTTTAGAGTTATTTTGAAGCTTTAAATGAATTTTTTGGGGGTTAGAACTTTCATTCTTTAGCATCAAATTTCGTGACTACACTCTAACACCTTTCCAACGGTGCAAGAATCACTTCAATGAGAGTTTTGATGTAAAAATTATTCCTCATGGAAGTTGACCTATTTTCATCTCAACATCATGGGGGTTTCACTAGGGGAGCAATATCATACCACTTGTGTTTATATTGGGGGATATATTTAGGGAAAACAAACATAATATATTGTGGGATATATAGGGGGTAAAGGATTTTTATATTGGTAGGTATAAAAAATGGAGCTCAAATTTAATGAAAAATTAAAGGGGTATAAAAAATGTTAATGAAAAAATGGATAGCTACAATACCTAGTGAAAGTAGGGGTTTTTAAAAATGGGAAGGTGTAATGGGCTCGTATTGGTAGGGGGTTAAACAATGTGATTTTAAGAGGTATTTTTCAATATGTAGTCAAATGAGGGGTATTGTTTAATATGCCATAAACTTACGTGATATGCCAGAGTTTCATTCAGTGAAGTTCTCGTTCTCAACACCTTCTACTTATGGAAAAGTGGCTAGCCACATGAGCATTATGAATAGAGCTCTCTCCATTGTAAATCTACTGGGGATTTACTCAATGAACCTCTAACATATCATGTGCATTAGTGACATATTAAACAATACCCCTAATTTGACTGCATATTGGAAAATACCTCTAAAAATCACATTATTTAACCCCCTATCGATATTAACCCAATACACCTTCCCAATTTAAAAAACCACTACTTTCATTAGATATTGTAGGCATCCATTTTTTCATTAACATTTTTTGTACCCCTTTATATTTTTTCATTAACTTTGAACTCCATTTTTCATACCTACCAATATAAAATCCCTTTACCCCCAATATATACTCAATATGTTATGTCATTTTTCCTCAATAAATATCCCCCAATATGAATGCACTTCCCCCATTGAAGCCCCCTAGGTAAATCATGTTGAGAGTTAAATGGGTAAAATTTAACCCCTAGTTGGCTATAGAGTTGTGTTATAATTGGATGATGAGGAGGAAAAAAAGCTTCATTCTACTTTGGTTAGAACAAAGGGGATTTGTGTTTTGCAGTAACAAACATGGCATAAGTCTCAAGCAACTCGATTGAGTGTCTTTTTCTTTGTACCTGCATTAGTTCCATATTAAACAAAGGACTCCAAAGTAGTTTAACCTTCTAATTGAGTGTTCTTCTAAAAGAGTTTCCTATAGTATATCTTGGTGTTTATTGTGGTTTGGAAGTGATTATATTTGGTTATTCAATATTTTTTTTTGTATACTATCCATTCCCTATATAGATAAAAATAATAATAATAACAAATATAGAATCTAAAAGAAATCAATCCTTATACATTATATATTTTGATAATGGTAAGAATGAATTTATCCAATTAACAAATCAAATAAATAATAAATAATTCTTTTCTTTTGCATTTTTTAAATCATTAAATCAATATGTACATTTTATATAAAATATCCATTATGGTATATACTTGTCATCTAATTCTTTGTATACTCCTTTTAGCTTACATATTTTGATTGCTAAGTTTCATATTGCCAAAAAAAACAGAAGTAACACTTTATAATTTGTTCTTATTATTTCAAAAATGAATAAGTGATATTTGATCTTCATGATGGTGAGCAGATAGTGGATACAATATTGAGTATACAGAAAAAGTAACATACTTAATATCGTAAACAATTTTGTTATTAATATTAAATATTGATATTAATTATATTGTAACAAGAAATATTGTTGTCCAAATAAAATGACTACAAGGCTCGACTAAAAGGCCCGTAGGGACGGAGTCACTCACTATTCATATGGTGAGGGTGAGGTAACGAACGCTCGACCCCCGGGCCACCATCGATTTATTGCTCACCTTCCCTAAAAAGGTGAGGCCCAGAGTATATGAAGATGTATCACATGGTCAATAGAGTGCCATTACAGTGGGGGGATGTACCCACGACACCTAGATCGAATCCAGTAAGATTCCATCTTCTGAGGAACAGGGTAGAGATACCATTTAGAGAGAAAATAGGGGTGAGACTGAACCAGGGATGAGACTGACCAAAGCAGAGAGTACGCAACCATCTAGTCAATATCATTCTTTAAAGAGTAAGAGTATAACAGGAAGAAATAGATTGAAAGAACGGGAATCAAATTGATTTGATTACATGCCACGATAGCAGTAAGAATGAAGTACTATATTAGAGGAGACTCATGTCCTAAACTCTAGGCTAATGCATTCACTTAGCTTAGTAGCCTAGCTCTTTCAGGGGCAGAACACTGGTGCTACTATTGTGGGATGACCGGGCTAGCAATGCTTGACCTATATTTTCACATAAACTGACGACGACCTATCGGCGGACTTATTGGCTGATGTCAACCACTAGTAGTGGAAATGGACCTTCCCGATCGCTCACCACCATCCGTGCCATTTCGAGAGCCTGTTGCCGGCACCACAACCGAAAGAAGTGAAAATGAATGTGTTTGGCTATTTTTATGTCGATTGTTGATTCCCCAAATATTCGGGAATCAGATGGACATGGACGCAATCAATTTTTTGACCGCATCCAGCGCTAAGAATTAATTCTTTGCAATCTCCAGCCAATCGATAAACCAATTAGTCCCTTATGTTACACTAATTAATTTAAGAGAGAAAAATAAGCATTAAAATTAAAATACGGATGCAAGACACAACCCAAATAGATTTCTTGAATATATATTTGTTTGCATTAATAATCGTTTTAGCTTTTATCAAAAAAATAATTTTGGGCAATTGCTTTGAAGCGAAAACTGCATGACAATTAGTCCCGGCATTGCTTTGCTTTTACAATGTAGTTAAGTTTCATTAATCTGCAATTTAGTTCAACTCCATTAATTTGCTGGAAACAGACTAAAAGAATGTAATTTTTGGCAATTGCTCTTGTAAACAAGAAAAAGCTACATAGCATCTGGTCTTTGCTTTACTTTTACAATTTAATTAAGTTAATCTCCATTAAGTTATTGAAACCAGAGTAGATTACAGAATAGACTCTTGATAGGCTTGGATATTTTCATCGAACTACAAACCTCACTACTTTTCTTCCACCACTGTAATATGGTCTTCTTTTTAAAAGATGACTATTGTAAATTTCCAATTATTAATAAAGTGGAAACTAATGAGTTGAATTTATATTGATTGTAAATAAATACCTAAAAAGGAAAGAACCAAGTTAGACAATGCACTTGTTACTGAGAATTCTATATCTGAAATACTCTGCAATATGTAATTGACCTAAGAATGGGCTGAATTACCATCATAAATTCACGGGTTCTATGATAAAAAGATGTTCTAATAAAGGTACGAAACACAATATATAAGTCACTGTAAGAGCCTATTGCTGTAAATTCCGCGAATGTGAGTTATGGATGATCCTAACAAATAGAGTTTTTCGCAATTAAAAAAGCCCTTAAACACCATCTACAAATCCCAAAATTAAAATGGAAATGAAACTAATATATTCAACTTAAGGAACTAGCTATGGAAGACGAGGGGCTGAACTTCGACTGGACGAACCAACAAAGGTTGATTGTCTCAATCGCAAAATCATCGACGAGGACGATAATAATCGCGACCTCGTTCTTCATCTTGCGCAAAGAACGACCCATTCCTATTCCTGTTTCTTGTAATTGAAGAAACTGCAAATTGCAACTTTAGGGAAGGCGAATCTCTGTCATTCTCATCAAACCTATAACCTTGTAAAGATTCCATAGCAGTTGCCGCACACTTAGGGTTATCGAATTCCACAAAGTACAGAACAACTACAGCACAAACAGTGAAAAATGATAAACATGCTTTCTTTCGCTAGGTGTATGGTTGTATAAATACCTGAGGGGCCCGTTCCAGAGCCTACTTACGTTCCAAATAATGCATATCCAAAGCCAGTTCAAGTTCGACCAACATCCCTTTGCTCGGGTCCAAATTCATCCGCAGTAGATCGATGAGCTGCCACCGTGACTTCCAGGGGCAAGGAATATCGACAAGCCCTAAGAATTTCCACATGCTCTAGTGATGCTGGCGCAGATGATATTTCAGATTCACTTGAGATTCAACCTCAAGGTAAGCCAAAAAAATTACAATTATTAATACCCATTGATGAGTCACATAATTTCCGAATACATGTTTAGAACTCTGTTATTGTAATCAGCAAGTCCCTGCAAGTACTCGGCACTGCGATCTAGCAACACAATATTTGAGTTTATAGACGACAGAGACATCACATGCAGGCTATGGCTTCGGTGTAGATCAAAAGAACTCACCAGAGTTAGGAACGAGTACACAGAGGTGAAAGGCTCCTTGCAAGGTTTTCTGCTTGTGATATAAGCTTTGACAGGGTTCCATACGTTGTGTAAGCTTGGGTGGTAAACACGGGCTCTGACAGGTGGTCAACATGCAAATATCTCTATGAACAAATGTCTAAATTAGGTGTTGGCTTAACGTGGAACAGGCCCCAGAAAGAACTTAGGATAAGATGATATTGCAAACTTTGCCTCCACAGCGTACCACAGCCTACTTTGGATAAGATGAGATTGCCTCAATATTTTTGCATCGGGCAACGTGAAGGCTGTAATAAGACCTCAATTGTTTTCCGAACCAAAAACTTTGCGTAAAATTTTGTTGAATGAAATTGGGAGCATCAAACTTAGGTTAAAATGCAAAAACAACGAAAAAAAACCGGTCAAAGTATAAACTAATGGTAGGTCAACGATCGAGCGATCGCTAATAGTCCCATAATTCCAAAAAAATATAAAAAACTAAAAACTCTACCATGCAAGAAATCTAACACTAACATAATTAATGTTGAAGAAAAAAGTTGAGCTAAACAAATCTAAACTATGAGAAAAAGAAAAGCTTTGATAAAATCATAAATTTTAATTGTGTGCCATGTTTTTTTTGTCTTCTTTAATTTGTTGCAAAGAATGTTAGACAAATGAGTCAGGTCAAAGGGATTATGCATTACTTCTTACAATGACTCATTGGAAACCCTTAAAAATGGGAGAAAATAAAACTCATAAATTACTGATATTAGAACCATTTTTTGGATAATCTTTGATTGTCAACTAGATCTAAGTAATATATATATATATATATATATATATTTGTTTAAAGACACTCCTTATGAATATAAGTAAAAAATTACAATATTTTATTTAATCACTGAAATAATTTCACTATATATCTTAAAATCTAAAAAACAATTATATCTTTTTTTAATGTATCAATTTCATTTTATTCTAAATCTCTTTTTTCCCACTTTGAAAATAAATTAATTAAATTATTATAAAATATATAGCTGAAGTAGGTATGATAAGTAATTTTGGGTCTAGAGTTATGTCTTAAAACTGTTTTTGCTTGGTTAAGAACTCAACTTTCTAGGAATAAAGGAAGTACGAGCAAATACTTGCCTCTTTAAGGACAACTAACAAGTAATTCCATGTGGTTTTCCTTTAATAATGGTGATAAATAACTTGCATTTGCAGAATACTCAATAATGATTATCCCCACTATTAATTTGACTAAATTATGATAAATTTTCTATGATTTTCCTATTATTAATTTGACTAAATTATAATAGATTTTCTATGATAATTAACCATATGTAAAAATAAACTAATAAATAAATATAAACCTAGTTATAAAATTTTATAATTAATTTATATAAATGCCGACATCGCCGATGGAAACCGAGGGTGCCCCTTCCAGGACAAAGACAACTGAGAAATCCACACGACGAATCCATTTTAAAGAAGAATAGAGTATGTTACAAGGCATGCTTTCCAATGCAAAGCAATTGTGGTGGGTCTTTCCATATATGGAAAGATTTAGACATTTGGAATCCAATAGGAATTATATTTTACTTTTTAAAAATATTAGTGGACAAGTTGACAAGTGAGCAAGCTATGGATCAGTTGAAATGTCTGTTTTTTAAAGCTCTCTTTGCATTTATCGAATAGAAAATTATTTGATTAAATATATATAATATTAAGAAAACTAAAGTTTAAGGATTAAATTTCGCTGTAGATTTGAATAATTCTAAAAAAGCAACTATGCCTGCGGACAGTGTAGCAAAACATTTTTTTGGGGGTTTTAGTGATTGGTACTCTGCTTTTTATAGAAAATAATTAATCACCTTAATTTTTCTTTTTTCTGTGGAAGTCAAGTTAGAAAATATAATATTTATAGGTTTTGTAAGACGAATTTAGTATCAATATAGTAATTCCATCCATGAAGATATTTCAAAGTTGTTTTATAAGATATTTTAAAGTTGTCCTAGTTATCTTAGTAATGGAAAGAAGATACAAATTTAGTATCAACATAGTAATTCTATGAAGATATTTCAAGTTTGTTCTAGTTATCTTAGTAATAGAAAGAAGACATTGAGATTAGTAAAATCCTCTTTTCTTTTTCTTTATTGGTGCCCCAATCATGCTATAGGTAAGTCCCTTGATAGGAAAACCGACCAGAAGGAAGTTTACTAGCATTATTCCTTAAAACAACATTTCAATCACTTATTAAAACACGATAAACAACCAACATCCACAAATCATATCCATGATGCATTCCCTAGTCTGTATGGTAGCCATTTTGAGTCGACAATTCTTCATGATATATATTTGAATATCACTTGCAAACAACTTTGTGCCATTGCTTGCACAATATGGTAGTAATACTAACATAAAAACACATTCATGGAACATTGTATATCACTGAAGACAATCTTTTTACCTGAGACTCACTTTAACACAATAGGCATGCCCCTATGGAAGAGATCAACGAAAAGGTGATTGGCTGGTACCATCACTAGCTCTTATTTCATTGACCCAAGCTCTTATTTCATTGACCCAAAATATGTAAGCTCAGGATACATTCATGGAACATTGTATATCACTGAAGACAATCTTTTTACCTGAGACTCACTTTAACACAATAGGCATGCCCCTATGGAAGAGATCAACGAAAAGGTGATTGGCTGGTACCATCACTAGCTCTTATTTCATTGACCCAAGCTCTTATTTCATTGACCCAAAATATGTAAGCTCAGGATACCTGCACATCATGATCTTCAAATGGTATCCTTATATTTGCAAGTTATATACTTCATGTAAAAGAAATCAATCCGATGGCACAACAACCATTCTTCAAATGGTATCCTTATATTTGCAAGTTATATACTTCATGTAAAAGAAATCAATCCGATGGCACAACAACCATGTCAAAGTTTAGTCTATATTTGTGTCCAATTTTTTTTCAACAGTTTTGAAAGACATTTTTCAGTGATCATTTGGAAGAATGCACGTCATGCATTTTTTGGATTGAATTCTAGTTCATCATCAATTCTAACATTTTCAATTTATTTAGAAACTGCTCATCAAGTGCCACTTTTATCTCCTCAGCGCAGCAAATCCCTTGACATACAATGATAGAAATTTGCCAAAGTAAAAGCCATTCCCAAAGATGAAATTGAAGAGATGTGGTCAAAGTTAGCCATGCTATCTTGTTATTTTAGCCACCTCTGCTTTAACTTGGCACCTTTAGTTCTTCTGATATTTAGCAACAACAACTGCCAAAACTATATACATAATTGACCAAAATCTGGCATCCTTCGAATATTAAGCAGAGGAGGTTCATAAAAATGGAAATAACATTTGAAAGCAAGAGACCAAAAATGGGAAATGTAACCCCATAACCATTGCTCCAATGCTCCAATGGATCCAAGTACGAACACCGAAGTATTTGGCCTGTTTGAGAGCTAGTAGGCATAAATCAAGAACATATTTTTTCCATGTTTAGATGAACCACCCTCCATATCTCCCTATTCTTTGCATGAAAACCAATTTAGGAAGCCCTTCTTGAAAAAAAATTACCCTGCTCTACTAATTTAAAAGCCTTGATGGGAGCTCCTTCTTCCCATGTAGTTTTTAAAAGTGGAGGCATGTTGCCAAGAGCTTTTCCCATCAATTTCTGCGTGGTGTCCCCTACTTTCCATACAAAATAAGATAAGTTTCCCATCCTACAATACTGGTGTTATGAAAGTTACTTCAGGAAAGTGGCTTCCATGGTCCGCTTGTACATGAATGGTTGATTACCAAGACATCACCCTCTTTCAAATTCTCACCCCAATATCTGAGTTGCCAACGGAAAGCAGTAGACATTGCACCTAAGTGTACAGGTATTTGCGATGCATTGGCCACAAGATCCCCTTCAAGGCCGAATATTGCACATGGAAGATCAAGATGCTCTTTGATGTTCTTTGAAGTGTCCAACCCATATGTTCTACAATTCCCACAAAACGGCTTTTTAAATATTGACTACTGCACTACATCTGCAACCTTGATCACCAACTTAGTGTTAACTGGAACAAACCCAATCTGAATTGGTATAATTCCATGCTTCATAAAAACACATTCATGGAACATTGTATATCACTGGAGACAGTCTTTTTACCTGGCACTCACTTTATCACAATAGGCATGCCCCTACGGAAGAGATCAACGAAAAGGTGATGGGCTGGTACCATCACTAGCTCTTATTTCATTGACCCAAAATATGTGAGCTCAGGATACCTGCACATCATGATATTCAAATTGTATCCTTATATTTGCAAGTTATATATTTCAAGTAAAAGAAATCAATCCGATGGCACAACAACCATGTCAAGTTTAGTCTATATTTGTGTCCAATTTTTTTTCAACAGTTTTGAAAGACATTTTTCAGTGATCATTTGGAAGAATGCACGTCATGCATTTTTTGGTTGAAATCTAGTTCATCATCAATTCTAACATTTTCAATTTATTTAGCCACTGATCATGAAGTGCCACTTTTATCTCCTCAGCGCAGCAAATCCCTTGACATACAACGATAGAAATTTGCCAAAGTAAAAGCCATTCCCAAAGATGAAATTGAAGAGATGTGGTCAAAGTTAGCCATGCTATCTTGTTATTTTAGCCACCTCTGCTTTAACTTGGCACTTTTCGTTCTTTTGATATTTAGCAACAACAACTGCCAAAACTATATACATAATTGCCCAAAATCTGGCATCCTTCGAATATTAAGCAGAGGAGGTTCACAAAAATGGAAATAACATTTGAAAGCAAGGGACCAAAAATGGGAAATGTAACCCCATAACCATTGCTCCAATGCTCCAATGGATCCAAGTACGAACACTGAAGTATTTGGCCTGTTTGAGAGCTAGTAGGCATAAATCAAGAACATATTTTTTCCATGTTTAGATGAACCACCCTCCATATCTCCCTATTCTTTGCATGAAAACCAATTTAGGAAGCCCTTCTTGAAAAAAAATTACCCTGCTCTACTAATTTAAAAGCCTTGATAGGAGCTCCTTCTTCCCATGTAGTTTTTAAAAATGGAGGCATGTTGCCAAGAGCTTTTCCCATCAATTTCTGCGTGGTGTCCCCTACTTTCCATACAAAATAAGATAAGTTTCCCATCCTACAATACTGGTGTTATGACAGTTACTTCAGGAAAATGGCTTCCATGGTCCGCTTGTACATGAATGGTTGATTACCAAGACATCACCCTCTTTCAAATTCTCACCCCAATATCTGAGTTGCCAACGGAAAGCAGTAGACATTGCACCTAAGTGTACAGGTATTTGCGATCCATTGGCCACAAGATCCCCTTCAAGGCCGAATATTGCACATGGAAGATCAAGATGCTCTTTGATGTTCTTTGAAGTGTCCAACCCATATGTTCTACAATTCCCACAAAACGGCTTGTTAAATATTGACTACTGCACTACATCTGCAACCTTGATCACCAACTTAGTGTTAACTGGAACAAACCCAATCTGAATTGTATATTTCCATGCTTCATAAAAACACATTCATGGAACATTGTATATCACTGGAGACAGTCTTTTTACCTGGGACTCACTTTATCACAATAGGCATGCCCCTACGGAAGAGATCAACGAAAAGGTGATGGGCTGGTACCATCACTAGCTCTTATTTCATTGACCCAAGCTCTTATTTCATTGACCCAAAATATGTGAGCTCAGGATACCTGCACATCATGATCTTCAAATTGTATCCTTATATTTGCAAGCTATATACTTCATGTAAAAGAAATCAATCCGATGGCACAACAACCATGTCAAGTTTAGTCTATATTTGTGTCCAATTTTTTTTAAACAGTTTTGAAAGACATTTTTCAGTGATCATTTGGAAGAATGCACGTCATGCATTTTTTTGGTTGAAATCTAGTTCATCATCAATTCTAACATTTTCAATTTATTTAGCCACTGCTCATGAAGTGCCACTTTAATCTCCTCAGCGCAGCAAATCCCTTGACATACAATGATAGAAATTTGCCAAAGTAAAAGCCATTCCCAAAGATGAAATTGAAGAGATGTGGTCAAAGTTAGCCATGCTATCTTGTTATTTTAGCCACCTCTGCTTTAACTTGGCACTTTTCGTTCTTTTGATATTTAGCAACAACAACTGCCAAAACTATATACATAATTGCCCAAAATCTGGCATCCTTCGAATATTAAACAGAGGAGGTTCATAAAAGTGGAAATAACATTTGAAAGCAAGAGACCAAAAATGGGAAATGTAACCCCATAACCATTGCTCCAATGCTCCAATGGATCCAAGTACGAACACCGAAGTATTTGGCCTGTTTGAGAACTACTAGGCATAAATCAAGAACATATTTTGGCCTGTTTCAGAGCTAGTAGGCATAAATCAAGAACATATTTTTTCCATGTTTAGATGAACCACCCTCCATATCTCCCTATTCTTTGCATGAAAACCAATTTAGGAAGCCCTTCTTGAAAAAAAATTACCCTGCTCTACTAATTTAAAAGCCTTGATGGGAGCTCCTTCTTCCCATATAGTTTTTAAAAGTGGAGGCATGTTGCCAAGAGCTTTTCCCATCAATATCTGCGTGGTGTCCCCTACTTTCCATACAAAATAAGATAAGTTTCCCATCCTACAATACTGGTGTTATGACAGTTACTTCAGGAAAATGGCTTCCATGGTCCGCTTGTACATGAATGGTTGATTACCAAGACATCACCCTCTTTCAAATTCTCACCCCAATATCTGAGTTGCCAACGGAAAGTAGTAGACATTGCACCTAAGTGTACAGGTATTTGCGATGCATTGGCCACAAGATCCCCTTCAAGGCCGAATATTGCACATGGAAGATCAAGATGCTCTTTGATGTTCTTTGAAGTGTCCAACCCATATGTTCTACAATTCCCACAAAACGGCTTGTTAAATATTGACTACTGCACTACATCAGCAACCTTGATCACCAACTTAGTGTTAACTGAACAAACCCAATCTGAATTGGTATATTTCCATGCTTCATAATGGCTGCTTTGCAAACAGGCTCTATTAGTCGAGTATTTTTTCCATTCATCACGATTGCAGGATGCTTTATTTGATGACCATAGCCAGGATTTTCCAGGAGATAGACTAATATCTCATGCATCCATTACCGTAGTACACTTGGTAAAATTACCCAACTTAATTAAGAACATCAGATAAGATAAATGCAACCAACCGAGTATCTCAGTTTTCTATACATGCAATGGAGATGGTAATGCCATCCATCCCACTATGATATATTGATGCCAAGCTCACATATTATTGCAATCCCATCGTTAAAGATATATCCTGAATTAGATTTTCATTCTCATTTCTCATTAACTGTAAAAGTAATGGGAAACTTTCAATATAAAATTTTATAATAGTGTCTAGCCTCTATCATCAACTACGGTTAACAAATTGTCATTGTAACCCTGTTTCAGTTGCTTCCCAGTGGCGTACATGAAGCTGGTATGAACTTGCTTTGAAAGTGGTCCAGAAACATCAAACCAGAATGGAATACAATTCATTAGTTAACGTTGAGGCATTCAAACACTTGATGCGCATTCTTAACACACACATACCCAGATGCGCCATACATATGATGTGCCTAGATGTTTGGTTTCACACCTTCAAACTGCAATATGCCTGTCTGCGAGTGTGTTGCTCTGACCACCTTAAACCCTCTGCAATTCAAACAAGATTGAAGACTGGTATATCAAAAATAAAATTAAGAAACCCGGATATTTTCAAAATCTAACACCAAATTTTACATGGTGCCAGACTCAAGCCTGCAGATGGCCGACAATGACCTACGGCCATACTTGCTCTTACTCGCTGCAACATGATGTCTAAAGGTCTCATGACCTTGTTTTCTTGATTTGTTATCCGTAAATCTCCACCGAAGCTGTGTCTGTATGCCATAGTACTTATAGTGTTCGCAGATATTCGTCTTTGGGCTTTAGCCATAGTTTTTCCAGTTTGGTTCCAGCATGTCGAACCTTCTGCACATAGTGTGTAATTACAGCATTCCAAGAGTCCAAATATTGCTCGGGAATTTCATGGAAGAGATTAAATTCTTCGTAAACAAGTCTTTTCTGTCCCGTTTAAAATTTTTGTCAAACAATTAGCAGACATTCTCAAAATTCTTCCCCTGTGCTCTATCTCTAGACCATACAGGCCCAGTGCTGTAGTCTGGGCTCAACCCTATATATCAGCATTACCGAGAAATGACCGAAAAATGGATGCATAATTTAGGGAGGAACATTTTAACACGCGCACAATAAAACCACAATAACACAATAATCATATAACAACCCAGAAAAATGCATGTCACAATAACCCATAAAACAAACACATAACAGGTTTCAAGTACTTATATCCTAAATTTATAGGCTGGTTGAGGACCTCATATGTTCTTCCTAGCTCTAGACAACGTTGCTCTAATTCTTTCAGCACCCTATCAACCTGAGATGGGGTAATGACCCCACCGGACATCAGCTTTTCAATCCATGTACATGTCTCGTACCACACATAATAGGACCAAGGTACCAAACTTGACAGCCTCCAACCAACAGGATCACATCCCCATCAGCCCTTATCTTGGTCAACCAAAGATGTTCCAGAGTGTTGCGACTCCAGGTGTTCCACTACCCTCACGGGTTTTTCAGGTACCTTTCCAAGCCCTCACACAGCTAAGGTACAAAAGCCACCAACCTCCAACTAGCATACTCACATCGCTCATCAACCCTTATCTCGGTTAGTCAAAGATGTTCGAGAGTCCTACAACTCCAAGAGTCCCGTTGCCCTCATGGGTTTTCCAAGTACCCTCTGAGGGTTTTATCTAGGGACTCCTATCCCTCTATTCTCACTGACCTTCTAGAAAAGGGAATCACCCTTTGATAGACATGGTGTTCCCTTTAATTTATATTATAATATTATAATATATCTTCATATCATGAACCTTTTTTTCAGTGGAGTCTCGGACCCCATACTATTTTGTTCCTTAGTCTGTAGCAAAATGACAAGTGAACTAAGCCCACTAGCTTTAAACGAATAAGTGTGTTGACCCACCGACCCAATATATCATATATACATAAATAGGCACATAGGCCTCAATGGAACTCCGCTCACTAGCCTAATAATACCAGCTCTTTGACCCATTACATAGGCATGTTGACCTTAATCATATCAATATCTTGGCACACTGACCTAACATATCTATACATACAGAGGTATGCAAGCCTCAATAAAATTCTCGCTCACTAGCCTAAGTGTCACATGTACATGCATATCACCATTTGAGGAATCTTTATGTGGGGTGTTACATATACAATAAGTTAGTGAGGCTAACTTAATAAGGACATGATTCAATACAAGCGAACAACTCTCTATGTGTGATCCTCCTTGGGATCAACACCCCTCCTCTAAGATGGTGTACTCTTCAACAAGTTGTTAGTCCAAAGCTTCCTCTTTCATGATTTACTGCCCAACTCTTCTCATGCAAGATGATTCTCCTCTAAACTATGTGCCACATGTAACTAGTGTTATTTTCATTTTATTAATAGATTTACAACCACACTTGAGCACATTAAGAAGCCCCCCATTACATTGGAAAACTAAATTATTTTACTAGATGCTTATCTTTTCACATTGCATTGCCATTCACATTGTAAAAAGATATTGTCATGCACTAACTATATTTTTCAACAACTAACTAAACACATGTACTAGAAATCCTTGGGGTCGGAGATGGGGAATGTTACCCTTGTTATCCCACCCATCTAATTGTGGATTTGTTACTATTCTTTCTCAAATATGATCCTTAATGTACCACCATAAATCACTTAATAAGAATTTTAAGAAAATTACACCATTTTATGCATTTTAAAGAAGGATCTTAGATGGGTTCTCACACACCCTCTCCCATTAGTCTCTAGTCCTTGGCACCTTTTTGTCCGCGGGTTTAAAATCCAAACCAAGAAATGTATACAAGTGATACTCTTTAAAGTGTTTTGCAAAAACCATCCCCCTATGCAAATTTTGCATCAACCTTTATTGAATGAAACCCTAGCTCTGAAGATCTTCAATAAATCATTTTCTAGCCTATGGAATCCTAGAAGGGGGAAGGGGTGCCCTAGCTATAACTGAGTGTCAAGAGTCTAATGGAATCAATGGTTTCCCCATCCGAGTACTAATTTGTATTTTATGGCCACTTGCATCTCACTTGCTAGAGCCATTCATGGACATATTGTGAATTTTGTTCATGGGTATAAAAACCAAATTGAGCTACAAAAATGAGTTCCATAAGCTTTCAAAATTGTGTTTGGAAAAGGCTCAGTGAGCACACTACCCATGGTATCTCAACCAAGAATTTGCAAAACCCAACCCCTTGTGCAAAATTTCCATTGATCTTTAATGAAAAAAACCATAGCTCTCAAGATCCTCAAATAAATCAATTGTTGACCCATGGAGTCTTAGAAGTAGGGTGTCCCTAGCTGTCATTTGGTCATAGGAGTACAACATAATCGATGGTTTTCCCATCCAAGTCTTGCTTTGAATTTTATTGGAAGTTGCAACTCACTTCCAAGAGCCATATAGGGACATAGTGTGAATTTTGTCAAGGGTGTATAAAACCAAACCGAGCAGCAAAAATGAGTTTCAAAAGCTCAAGCATTTGTGTTTAACTAAGGCCCATGCAAGCACACTACCCAAAACTGCTAGAGTAAGTGTTTTCAAAAATCCAACCCCTTATGTAAACCTTGCATTGATCTTCACTCAAAAAAACCCTAGCTTTGAAGATCCTCAAATTGATTAAATTTTAACCTATGGAGTCATAGGAAGGGGGTGTCCCTAGTTGTAACTTGATGCCCGGAGTCCAACATATGGATAGTTTTCCCATTCAAGTCTTGGTTTGAATTTTATAACTAGTTGCAACTTGCTTCCAAGAGCCATTTAGGGATATTGTGAATTTTGTTTAGGGGGTATGAAAACCAAATCAAGCAGCATAAATGAGTTTCATAAGCTCAAGCATTTGTTTTTTGCTAGGGCCGATGCAAGCATTTAAATTGCATACAAACCGCCGGTGCATTATTAATGGAGTGTATTATCACTTGTATGGTGATAAATTATTCTCTCATTTGCTATCATTCTTATCAAAGTTTTGTCACGCTTTACTTACATGGATTAAGCAAACCAATTTATTGATTAAGAAAAGTAAAACTACAAATCAATAAACCCTTTTGACAAGTAAATTTATACCAAATTAAACAACCTTAAACTCTAATAATATGAATAAAAAACCCTAGAAACTCCCTATTAGGGAAAGGGAGCCAATAACTAACTCAGAAAAAACCAAACTAAAGCACTAAGTTTTTCATTGAATAATCTTAAAAAATGTAATGAAGTTTTTCATTGAATAATCTTAAAAAATGTAATGATAAAAATAAAATCCATAGATTATATATAATTTTTAGAATTAACAAACCATCTTAAAAAATGTAATGATAAAAATAAAATCCATAGATTATATATAATTTTTAGAATTAACAAACCAACATTGTATGTATTTTAATATTAAAAAAATTACATACCCTTAAAATTTAAAATATAATAAATTTTTTTAATACAAATTTTATTTTACTTTTTCTCATAATAAACGGCTTTGAAAATAATGCAGTTGCAAGAAGATTGAAAAGTTTAGCAACTCTGTCCCTTTCTGTGTTTGTTATTGAATCAATATCTGCATATATCCATTATTTATAACAGTTTTAATAGGGTTGTTCATGTCATTTGTTTTTTAGTCTACTACTGACTCGTATCAATGCTTTGATGGGTGACTTCCACTGTAACAAAAATTTTGAAGTAGACTGTAATTTGTTTCTTTTCTTATCACAAATAATGGATCTTCATGATGGTGCAAATTATTAACCGGAAGGAGGCGGACAATAAACAAAGTACTGAATAATAAGTAAGATATTTATGCATGTAAACAAATTTGTTATTGGTATTAAATATTGATAGTAATTGGAAGGTAACCAGGAATATTTTAAATGACTATGATTGAAAAATGAATTCGTTTAAAGTATGAATGAAAACACTCTACAGGAATATTTTAAATGACTATGATTGAAAAATGAATTTGTTTAAAGCATTAATGAAAACACTGCAGTTTGAATATAATTTAAATGCTGTGATATCTGAGCTTAAGGTATCACTAGCTTTAAGGATAGGTTAGTTAGTAGAGTTCTTGGTATTTATTAAAAAAAAATTGAGGCTTTTGGAATTAGACTTTGCTACTTTGGCCAGATCCCTTCTGGTTGATCTATTTAAATTTTGTCTCTGGTTGATCTACCTAAACTTTTTTGTAGATATAGCTAAATTTAAACCATTCCAAAGTTCAAAACTAAGCAATGATTACCACCGATCCATAACGAAATAAAATGATAAAATAATTGAGGAATGGAAGCAATTTAGTTGTATTGCAGAACCTTGGATATTATAGAAATTTTAACTCAGTGATCACATATACAGAACAATAACAGATATGCATAATAAAAAGTAAAGCTCTCTGCACAGTAGGGAAACAAATTGCTTCCATCATTCAATTATGGGAAATTTGTTTCATACAATGACTTTCTCCTTGAAACCCTAAGGGTTATTGAAACTATTCAGTGCACTTTTGTTATTTGACAAACTAAGGTCTCTATAATTAACACTAGAGTTATGTCATCCATCAAAGAAGTCTTCTCCGTCTCTTCTTGGCCCAACTGCAGGCAAGGAACCACAGTTGCATCTTACTTACAGGCTTTTACTTGCGTTTTGCACCTCCAGCGATGGTTTTTGCACCTCCAGCGATGGTTTTTGCGCCTCCAGCTATGACTCGTTGCGCATATATTACCCCTCACCACTCTTAGTTCGAGGTCGTTGCAGGGTTCATTGAGTCGAGCTGAATGGCACATTTGGGATTCCTTAGGCTCTGAGCGCAGACAAGATGCATTGGGCTGCAGGACACAGAATTGAACTTGGCATAAACCCGCACTGTCACTCGCTACTAAAACTTAATAATGTGGGAATAAGCTAATGGGCTTTCTTCGTTTGTAGAAAGACCCCCACTCAGTTTAAAAGTTTTAGTAGTTTCAACCATGAGAGGCGCCCGAGAATTTCTGCCATATTGCCAGCCAAATTAAATGGTCGAAACAGTCCCGGAGAGTTTCGACCATGACATTCTTCCCCACTTCTCCCATCCCAACAACGGCAACTACTCTCAACCCAATTCGTATTGCATATCCATGAAAATGCAGAAATGACATCAATATCATCTTCCCTGTGCACAATCTGGGAAATTTTAACCAAACACAGCACTCAAACTGCAATTTTTTGGGGGTTTCTTTGACTATGCAGTTTTTCAAAGACCATATCTGACACTCGACTGTATGTTGCTCTGTGATTATCCCCTTTAATATGACATGTTTTGCAACTCCTCCCCTTCATTTTGATGCCTTGTCTCGCTCACTTTATCAAAAGGTAACGAATAACTTTACCTTTTTCTTTGCAGGAATATCTTTACCTTTTGGTTAGATGAAAATATAGGTGTGCTTTTTTACAGGCGAAGAGCATCCTGTCTACTTATTTTCAGGTGTGAGTTTGACCGAAATCAGCAAAGCATTCAAATCGAAATGATGGTGACACTGTAATTGCGTTTAAAATTACGATTTTTTCGTTCTCTGAATTCGTTTACACTGTGAATTCCAATTCAGATAAATAAAAACACAAACAAAATATTTTGATTGCTAAATTGAAACGGAGGTTTGAAATTAAAATGAAAAAGAATCATTACAATCAATCCATAAACAACTCAGAAACTTGCTCACCTTGTGATAAGAAGGGGCAACTTGTCCATTAATACATTTTTAAAGTAAAGTATAATGCCCAAGAGACTAACGCATTATTGAAATCTTTGAAAATAAAATGGATTCCAAATGTTTTGATCTCTCCGTATAGGAAGATGCTCACCCGACAGCCCACCCCACTTGCTTTGCATTTCAAATATGCGTTAGAAGAAACTTTATTCTCCACTCAAATGGATTCCTTGTGGTAGAGTTTTCCTACACCTGTAAGAGCCATTCTCACTTTGCATTCATGAGGTTTGTGTGGGGTTTGGTTCGTGCTGTTATTGGTTTAAATCTCATGGGGAAGCGTTAAGGATAAGAGCTATCTTTGGAAAACTAAACTATTCAAGGGGCATCCAAGCTCTACTATGATAATATCTCATAATGATCACATCTCAAAATAAACTTGAGCATAATGATCACATCTCTTCTAAGAGATAAGTTACCACTCTTCTTTTTGTAATGCTATAAACATTGTAGAATTTTTCAACATTTGATTCATTGATAGAATTTGAGTTTCTTTATAATATTTATCTTCAGTGAAATATTTCTGTTTTCTTTGCAATATTATATGTTTATTTCATTTCCAATCTGTTTTGAATCTTAACTTTGTAGAATGGATAGGAATTTTCAAGCTATGTTCAGTACATATTTGACTTGCATTAGGAATTGTTAGATTTTAAGTTCATTTCATATGCATTGTTAAAATGTTTTACAAAAAAATGTGCTCCAATTTACCACTAAGGATATTTCAATGTGAATAATGCAAATATGCATTGTTATGAATATATATAATTTTTTGGCGCTTTTGTTGACAACATGCATGCATATATAGTACTTTACGTGACTCGAACCTCAATGTGACTAGAACTTAAGACTTTGCAATGAGCTCCACCTTGAACTAATTCGATCAAACTCACCACGCTAACCCAATGGGTTGTATGTACAACCCTACAAGCATGTATGTGGTTACATGCTTGTAGAGTTATATATAAAGCCCAATGGATTAACTTAATAAGTTGAACCAAGGTGTTTCAAGGAGGAATTTATGCTTCACAAAATTTGTGCTCCAATTGACCTCTAAGAATATTTCTATGTGAATAGAGAAAACACACATTGTTATGAAGATAGATAGCTTTTTGTGCTTTTGTTCACAATATGCATACATACATAATATTGTGTGATTTGAACCTCAATGAGACTACATAATTAACTAGACCTGAAATAGTTTGATCAAACATATTAAGCTAACCCATTATGTGGTTACATGCTTGTAGAGTTATATATAAAACCCAATCGGTTAGGTCAAAAAAATTGACCAAAATGTTTCGAGTAGGAGTACAATATTATATCCCCAATTCTAGCTCAACTAAGTTTCACTAGGTTACTAAATGTTGTTATGATTGGTGGTTGAGTTGCCCTCCATCAAGATTTCAAAAATGAGATGATATCTTTCAATGTTTTCAAATTAATATTTATCTAATTGGATCCTCATCAAAAATATCTTTGTAAAATTTATAATAAGCATTTAATAGTTTTGTTTTGGAAAAGTTGAGGAAATGTCCAAAAATTCGCTCGGAAGTTGAAATAAACCACTATGATAGTTGGCCATTGAAGGAAACTCATTAAAAATGAGTGTTTTGGAGAAGAATAATAGTAATATGGTATAAAAGAGAGTAGAGACTAAGAGGAAATGAAGAAGGATAGCTCTATAGTGGAGAGCTCTAAGAAGTAGTTGTCCTAAAGATCATAGGATGAGGGAGACATTGTGCCTAGTCATGCACGAGCAAAGATTGTTATTGAGTTCAATCCACTCACAAAATTGTTTTTTTCTAGTGAGTAACAATGCATAGATCGCTATTTTTTAATCAATTATTTCTAATGACAACCCCCTAGAATCTAGTTTTCCCATTTCGATTTCCGTTGTATAAAAAAAAAGTGTTGCCTTAGGGTGTTATTGGATATGTATACTTCATGTATCTAGTTTTGATCCATTCTTGCATTCTATGTAAACCATGATAGTTATAATAGAGCCACATTGTAATACTATCTCTCTTCATTAGTTTAAACCTTTGGTTGAGTGTTGGAATTAGTTGAGTGTACCGTTGGTTCATTGTTTAACCATATTATATAATCCAATTTTGCAATTATTTCTTATTCGGTGTATATTATCTTATGGTGGGTTTGTATGAATACACAACATTTCAATTAGTTCTTATACCAAACTCTATAACATTTTTGTATTCACCCATTATTCACTTATTTGATCACTAGAATGATAGCTACATGATTCCACAAATCTTCCATTGAGATGTGAAGAGAATTGAAAACTTGAGAGTACATTTGGAGAGCCTTTGTTGAACAAAGGTATGTCTATTGAAGTAAGAAGACAAGTAGCAAACCAAATATGGAAAAGAACCACTATTTTTTTGTTTGTTAATTATTAGCAACAAAGAGCAATATTTATTATGAAGAGGATTGTTGTAGTCTAGGGAAATGTACGCATTAGTTACCATTAGTCTTTACCAAGCAATCTAAACAATAGACATAATGAGAAGAAATGAATGAGATAACATAGGTAGTGGAGAACCAACAAAGACACCCTTATATTATAATATATGATAGCAACCAACAACGTCTTCATGTTAAGAACATACATATTTATACTATCACTAGATAGTTACAGTAGTTATACTAACTAATTGATTGGTGAGTTGACTAGACAAGGAGTCGACCAACTTTCAATATAGATCAAAGCTCAATTAGGTATGTTGACTTCATAAGTCGACTAGCCCCTCCAACATCTCCCCCACCCTCAATGCCTTCTTTGGCCTAAAGAAGGGGAGATGTAGTGGTGTTACATTTACAAAAAAAGTTGAATGAGAGTAGAGAAGTATAGAAGAATGAGAAAAGTAGATCGAGTGCTCAAAATATTAGTGTGATTATGTTGGTGTTGGACTAATGTGAGTCGAAAATGCGACTAATGTTAGATGCTCAACCGATTATGTTTATTAAGCTTCATTAATTTCTCCAATGGTGTGTATGTGTGCAATATTTGGATCCCCTCTCCCTCTAGGTGACTAATTCAATATCTTGAATTCTATTTATAGGTTAGTTGATTGTGTTAGTTGTAGAGAATAACCACATTCTGACATTGTTTGTCCAAAAAACATGTACTTCAATTATGGAGGAGGTGGTAGAGGTGATAGTGAATGTGGTGGATTTTCACTAAATGTTGTCTGATAATTTATTGGTGCAAGCCCATAAATATGTTAATCTAATTTCGACCAGTCCCTAACTAAATATTGTGATTGCACTTCAAGAGCCATATTTTCAGCTATGTAAATCAGCTTGTCAGATAGTGAACTATCTTTGAAGGATGATAAATCTAGGGTACCATGTTGTTTTAACCTTTGCATTTTTATATGGATGTTTTGAAGATATTCAACAACATTTTCAACTTATATCTTAGCCTTCTTTCCTTCCCTCATCCATTGGCATTCATCTCGTATTAGCTTTGTTTTTGTCTTCTTTTCCTATAGAATTTGATTTTACATAGTTGTTTTTTCTCTTGGTTCAAATACACTTTTTTGTGAATCTAATAAGTCTTTGAGAAGTACTTATTGGATGCTTAGTTGATTACATGTGGTTGAAAAACAAATCAACCAATTATTGAGGACATCACTAAGCGTGGTTGCCCTATCCATAGTTTCTTCCAATTTACTCTTTATTTTTTTGAATGAACTGAACTCTTGCTCCAATATAGAAGATAACTCTTTCAACTTTTGTGTTTCGGTCTACTATTGGATTTCTTCATCCCGTGCTCTTGAATTTACATTGTCATTAATAAGTTAATGAACCAAATATTTCATGGCATCCAATTTATCTTCTTGTGGGATTGAACAAGATAACTGTATTTTCTACATCATTGAGGTCAAGCACTCCATCTAGACCAATTGTTCATTTTTATTTGTTAGTTACAATCTAGTGACTACCCACCTCAATCTGTTCCATTGTACATTTTCTTACTTTGTAACTTCCCAAATCATCTTGAAAACCTAGTTGTCCAAAACCTTCACTTTATTCTATGTTGTTGCAATTACTTAAAGTTTAAAGCACCCTTTGATTTCTTTAATATATCCTTCCTAGTCTTGTCATGGTTCCTTTTTATCATTATAAATATAGGGTTTTTTGTCACCAGTTGGGTTGAATACACCCATTGTTGTGTCTGTTGTTGTTATTTGGGTAGTTTGTTACATCCATCAAAGTCAAGGGGATCCTCCTTGATCTCAATACCAATATCCATATTTTATGACTCAATATGTTATAATGAAATCACTTGGGCTTGCACTTCAGCTTCGTTAGGTGGAATTTAGAGTGAAACAACCTTTTCTTCCATTGTGGTCAACTTGACGGGTGAAGAATCAATGGTCAGGTTGACCAATATCTAAGTATATTTTGTCCTCAATTTTTCAACTATGCTTGTCTACCCCATTTTAGTAGTAATAGGGATTACTATTATAGGTTCTATCAGTTGGATCTGGGTCTGTTCCTTTCCAATTCTTGTTCAATTATCATTTTCTACTTCACTATCTTAATAAAAAATTCATTGGCCTAGTAAAGTGATTCTAGTATTTGTGGATCATAGATGACTGATGAAGTCATTATCTTGTGTATGTCAATGAGTCAACTTTCCCTTTGTCATTGTTTCCTCTATGGAGTCTAATTAGTGCCACAACTTGGGGTCATCTAGTGTGATGTCCTGTAGTACCTCTTTCTAACTGATGTCTGTACACTACAATTTGTCGACTATAAGTTCTATCATCCATGATTATTGCTTCTTTGGGTTTGGCTTAATAGTATCCAACAAGTTAACCTTAAAAGGAATGGTATAAAGTTCAACCCCTTTTTCTTCCTCTTGTTCAGCATAATTGAATGGAAAGGTGGTAGTTGTTTGATGCTCCAAGGCTGCATATGGAATTGTAAATATTGTGTTTGTCTATCGATTGAGCTCATAAAAAAAATCTTAGGGCCAGAAATTGGTATGAAATGTCTTTACGTTGGATGTGCCATTAGAATTGACATACCAAACTTGAGACGCATCTAATCCTAGCTGCATTTGGGATTTGTTGTGTAGATCCCAATGGATCTATTAGGAGACTTTCCATCTATGAGTCACATTCTTAGAGTTCACTAGCAAACTATGGAACATTTGCTATGGGGTCAGAGTCTCCATCTTACTTAACCAGTTGTTAGCAAATAACCTATAATTCTTCATTATGGGTATGAATTTCTTTGTAAACATTGTCTTCTTATCTAGAGTAAATTGTGACATAGCAAGCCATATTAGTAAGGAGGGAAATCATATTTCCTTACTGGGGTTTTGGAATCTGTCTGACTGCTTCCAACATGTTTAGTTTAATGTCTAACACTCAACCAACTAGAGTAAGGAAGAAGGAGACAATTATATAGGCCCACTTGGTTTCTAGGTCTGTAATTTGGTCGATGATCAATCCTTTGGTATTCTTTTTGGTTTTTCCTCTAGTGAAATCTCGGAGCCAAGCATTAGAGTCAAATGTTGTAGGGATTTTATCACTTTTGTGCAATAGACGCATGATTTTTTGAATCGCAATCCCAATAATTACAAGCGGTATTTCTAGCCAATGGACTCCATCATGGAATTGACTAATGATGAATTTCTCATCCTCCCCCTTCTTGTAGTTTTGCAATGCTATGCATATTGTAGTTTTTTTCACCAGTTGATTCATTGATAGAATTTCACTTTCTTTATAATATTTTGTCTTCAATCAAGTATTTGTGCCTTCTTTGCAATATCATATGTTCATTTCATTCCAAATCTGTTTTGAATCATAAATTTGTGGATTGGAAAGGAATTTTCAAGCTATATTTGGTAGGCATTTGAATTACCTTAGAAATTCGTAGATTTCAAGTTCATTTCATGTAAATTGTTAAAATGTTTCACAAAAAAAGTTCTCCAATTTACCACTAAGTATATTTCAATGGGAATAATGAAAACATGTTTTGTTATGAAGACATATATTTTTTTGGTGGTTTTGTTCACAATATGTAAGTGTATATAGTATCTTGTGTGACTCGAACCTCAATTTGGCTAGAACTTAAGACTCAAGACTCTGTCATGAGCTCCAACTTGAACTAGTTCGATCAAACTCACCACACTAACCCAATGGGTTGTATATATAACTCGACAAGCATGTATGTGGTTACATGCTTATATATTTATATATAAAACCTAATGGGTTAGGTAAAAAAAATTGACCAAAATGTTTCAAGTAGGAGAACAATATTAGGTCCCCAGTTCTAGCTCAACTAACTTTCACTAGGTTACCAAATGTTATTATGATTGGTGGTTGAGTTTCCCTCCGTCAAGATTTCAAAACTGAGAGGATATGTTTCAATTTTTTCAATTTAATATTTATATAAATTGGATCCTCATCAAAAATATGTTTGTAAACGTTTTAATAAGAATTTACTTGTTTTGTTTTGTAAAAGCCGAGGAAATGTCCAAAAATTCACTTGGAAGTTGAAATGAATCAATATGATAGTTGGCCTTCCAAGGAAACTCATTGCGAATGAATGTTCTCAAGAAGAAGAGCATTAAAATGGAAGAAAGGAGAGTATATGCTAAGAGGAAATGAAGAAGGGTAGCTATATATGGGAGAGCTCTAAGAATTAGTTGGCATAAAGATCATAAATAAGGGAGACATTGTGTTTAGTCATGCATGAGAAAAAAATGTTATTGAGTTCAATCCACTCACAAATTGGTTTTTCTAGTGATTAACAATGCATAAGGTTTTATATGCATAGATCACTATTTTTTAATCAATATTTCTTAATGACAACCCCCTAGAACCTAGTTTTCCCGTTTTGATTTCCACTGTTAAAACAAAAAGTGTTGTCTTGCGGTGTTATTGGATATATATACTTCATGTAGTTTGGTTTTGATCCATTCTTGCATTCTATGTAAACCATGAAAACTATAATAAAGCCACATTCTAATACTATATCTCTTCATTGGTTTAAACCTTTTCTTGAGTGTTGGAATTAGTTGAGTGTATTGTTGGTTCATTGTTTAACCATATTATATAATCCAATTTTACAATTAATTATAATTCGGTGTATATTGTCTTATGTTGGGTTTGTATGAATACACAACATTTCAATTAGTTCCTATTCCATACTCTATAACAGTTTTTTTATTCACCCATAATTCACTTATTTGATCACTAGAATGATAGCTAAAACGTTGCACATATATTATATTGAGGTGTGAAGGGAATTGACAACTTGAGAGTAAATTTGGACAATCTTTGGAACAAAGGTGTGTCTACTGAAGTAAGAAGACAAGTAGTGAACCAAATATGAAAAAGAGCCAGTATTTTGTGTGCTTGTTGATTATTAGCAACAAAGAGAATTAATTATTATGAACAAGATTGTTGTAGCATAGGGAAATGTATGCATCAACTACCAACAGTCTTTACCAAGAATGAGAAACCAAGGAATTAGATAACAAAAGTAGTGGAAAACCAACAAAGAACCCTTATATTATAATATATGATAACAACTAGCAACATCTTCATGTCAAAAAAATACATATTTATACTACCACTAGACAATTACATTAGTTATACTAACTAATTGAATTGGTTAGTTGATTAGAATAGGATTTGACCAACTTTCAACATAAATCAAAGCTCAATCAGGCATGTTGATTTGAAAAGTCGATTAGCCCCTCCAAAATATCCCACACCCTCAATGCCTTCTTTGGCCTTCACAAGGGAAGATGTAGACTTGTTACATTTAATAAAAATGTTTAATGAGAGTAGAGAAGTCTAGAAGAATGATAAAAGTAGATCGGGTGCTGAAAATTTAGTGTGGTTGTGCTCGTGCTGCACTGATGTGAGTTGGAAACATGACTAGTGTTGGATGGTCAATTGATTTTGTATATTGAGCTTCATTGATTTTATCCAATGGTATGTCTGTGTGCAATATTTGGATCCCCTCTTGATCCTTTGAATTATATTTATGGAGTAGCTAATTATGCTAGTTGTAGAGAAGAGCCACATTTTAACATCGTCAATGCAAAAAACTAGTACTTCAATTATGGACGAGGTGGTTGAGGTGACAATACATGTGGTGGATTTTCACTAAATGTTGTCTAATAGATTATTGGTGCAAGACCCTAAATATTTTAATTTAATGTCGACCAATCCTTGACTAAATATTGTGACTGCACTTGAAGAGCCTTAATTTCGGTTCAATACCTCATCTTGTCAGATAGTGAACTATTTTTGAAGGCCAATAAATCTAGGGTACCATGTTGTTTTATCCTTTGCATTTTGATATGAATGTTTTGTAGATAGTCAAAAGCATTTGCAACTTTCATCTAAGCCTTCTTTCCTTCCCTCATCCATTTGCATTCTTCTTGTATTAGCTTTGTTTCTATCTTCTTTTCCTGTAGAATTTGACTTCCAAAGTTGACATTGCTCTTGGTTCAAATACACACTATCTCAAATTCGATAAGTCCTTGATAATTACTTATTGGATGCTTAGTCGATTGTGTGTGGTTGAAAAAAAGTTAACCAATTATTGAGGACATCATTAAGAGTGATTTCTCTATCCATAGTTTCTTCCATCTTATTTTTTTATTTGAATGAATGAACTAAACTCTTGCTCCAATATGGAAGATAACTCTTTCATCTTTTGTGGTTGGGTCTACTGTTGGAGTTCCTCAACATGTGCTCTTGACTCTACATTTTCGTCAATACGTTAATGAAATAGTTATTTCATGGAATCTAATTTATCATCTTGCGGGCTTGGACAAGCCAACTACAATTTCTACATGGTTGAGGTCATGCACGTAGTCTAGAGAACTTGTACTTTTTCCTTTCTTAGTTGCATTCTAGTGACTACCTTCCTCGATCTATCCCATTAGACATTTTTTTTCCTTTGTAACTTCCTAAAGCATCTTGAAAACGTATTTGTCTAAAACATTTTCTATATTTTATGTTGTTTCAGTTAGTTCAAGTCTAAAGAGCCTTTTGATTTCTTTGATATTTCCTTCCTAGTCTTGTCATGGTTCCTTTTTATCGTTATCAACATAGGGGTTTGTGTCACTTGTTGAGTTGATTGCACCCATTGTTGTGACTATTGTTGTTCTTATGGTAGGTTGTTATGTCCATCAAAGTCAAGGGGCCCCTCCTTGATCTCAATATCAATGTCTATATATTGTCACTCAGTATGCTCTAATCACATCACTTGGGCTTACATTTCAACTTCATTATGTGGAATTTGGAGTGAAACAACCTCTTCCTCTATTGTGGTCATCTTGATGGGTGAGAATTATTGGTAAGGTTGACCTATATCTAAGTTTATTTTGTCCTCGACTTTTTAACTATGCTTGTCTACCCCATTGTAGTAGTAATATGGATTACTGTTATAGATTTTTTCAGTTGGATCTAGGTCTATTCCTTTCCAATTCTTGCTCGACCATCGTTTTTTGCTTCACTATCTAAATAAAAATTTCATTAGCTTAGGAATGTGATTATATTATTTTTGGATCAATAGAAGAATGAAATCCTTATATATTGTATGTTGATAAGTCGACTTTCCCTTTGTCATTGTTTCCTCAAGGAATTGTTTCGCTATGGAGTTTGATTTGTGCCCAAGGACTAAAATTTGTCGATAATAGGTTACATCATCCATGATGATTGCTTATTTATCATTGGATTAATAGGCATCAACAAGTTGACCTTGAAAGGAATAATATAAAGTTCAACCTCTTTCTCTTGTTCAACATCATTAAATGGAAAAGTGGTAGGTTTTTTAGGCTCCAAGATTGCATATGGAAATTGAAATATTGTGTTTGTCTATCAATTGAGCTTATAATTTTTTGAGGGTTGACGATTGTTATGAAAGGTATTTAGGCTATACATCATTGACATTAACATAACAAACTTGAGACGTTTTTTATCCCAATTGGATGTGGGATTTGTTGGGTACAACCAAACGAATATATTGGGAGACTCTCCATCCATGGGTTGCATTCTTGAAGTTCACTAACGAATTGTGGAACATTTTCTTTGGGGTCAGATTCTTTGTCTTACCTAACCAGTTGCTAGCAAATAATCTAAAATTTTTCATTATGGGTATGAATTTCTTTGTAAACATAGTCTCATTATCCAAAGTAACTAGTGACATAGCAAGCCATATTAGTATGGAGGGAAATCATAATTCCTTTCTAGAGTTTTGGAATCCCTTACAACTTGTGTTAATAACGTCGGTGACACGGTCATCTGAATTATATTAACTTCTTGTCCTCACGATTTGGTTGATTGCTTCCAACATGTTTAGTTTAATGTCTAACACCCAACCAACTAGAGTAAGGAAAAAGGAGACAATTATATAGGCCCACTTGATTTCTAGCTTTGTAACTTGGATGATGATCAATCCTTTGTAATTCTTGGTGGTTGTTCCTCTAGTGAACTCTCAAGGCCAAGCATTAGAGTCGAGTGTTCTAGGGATTTTCTCTCCCTTATGTGATAGGCACATGATTTTGTGAATTCCAATCACAATAATTAAGAGGAGGATTTATAGCTAAGGGACTCCATCGTGGAATTGACTGATGATGAATTTTTCAGCCCCCTCCTTCATGCCTTGGAATTATGCAATTAATTGAGCACCCATGTAGTTGTGAGAATTATGAAATTAATGGAGCACCCATGTAGTTGTGAATACGTGTAGTATACAATTTTTTGTTTCATCCCACCATTTATTGTTGATAAGCACCCACTTTTTAAATTATTCCCATTGTTTCTCCTAGGAGGTCTCTTCAACCATAGCCTATCTAATGTTATTAATTTGAACCTCCAGTTATGTGGCTATAGGCTTGTCAAATCTAAACATCATGAAATGTTCGACAAGTGTTTCTTCAACTTGTGTTTGTGCTTTGTGGGGTGGCATATCATAGTCCTCTTTTAATTATTTCCCTCTAAAATAATCAAGTTGGTCAAAGTTAGAGATTATAGGGCTAGGAAAATTGGAGAGCTCATAAATTTTTGTAAGCTTAGCGTTTGGATTCTCATGTGGGAAAATGTGTGGGAATGAAAATGTCATTGATTTAAACAAGTATTTTGGAGAATGTGTAACATTAACTTGATCTAATGGATCTAGTTGTGTTCATCCCATTAGCTTAATTTAAATGTTAGAATTTACTTTTTTCACGTGTTGAGCGCATGTGTTTGTCGTCATAGTGATTTTTGCAGTTGGGTGCTTTATTAGACTTACCAATTTGCATGCATGGAAACTTTTTTCAATTTTAAAATTCTTGATAGGTTTACTCAAATCAGTTCATGGGTTCTCAAGGGAATTGTGTTACATTCCTTGTTAAGCATTTGGAGCATGGGAGGAACTTCTCTAGGTGACCAGAACTTCAGGATACCTTGGGGACTTGGAGGGTGGAGATGGGATTTATATAGAGTCCCTTGATAGCCTGGGGTAGAGGTTTATCCCTTAGAGTCCTGACAAGAAGTTCTAGAGTCTCCTTTGCTTATTTCATTCAAATTTTTAGTGGATTCTTGAGTCCCCTTAGTGGGTGGAATCATGTGTGATATGTGTAGGGGGAGGTTGGTCCTCTCGATTCCCCGAAGCTCATTAGATTTTGAACAACTAGATGGTGGACATAACGGTCCTCTCAGTTCCCTAAAGGCTTGTTCAATGCTATTTGGTTGTTGGGTGTAGGTAGGAGAACCTCTAGAGTCCATATGTCTACCAACAGTGGTTCTACAATCCCTCGAACAAGCCATCAAGGTCTTTGGAATCTAGCTACAATTGGGTGGAGAGTCATAGTCTCAATCTCGACTGCCCAAAACTATCCAAGATAGGTGTTCTTATGTATTTGCAAAGTTAGAGAAGTTATGCTCACATTTCTGGACTTGGTAACTTGATGTATATAAAAGTAGTGAGCATGGTTCATGTCCATACTATTTACATGAATGACTAGCATATCGTGCAATGTTTAAAGGCATTGGAATGGTCTATAAGAATCTTGATTAAATTGTAGAAAATTTAGCATGAGAACCTGTTCTTATTAAAAATAGCATGATTATGTTGACAACAACTTGAATTGACATGGTATATGTTCCTCTTATTTATGATTTTATACAAGGAATTTGTAAGCCTTCAGTGATTTGTACCCTAGCATTGGGTCTACACATTCATTTCTTCTATGAATCAGTCCAAGAGTTTTATGTGCTTATTTATGTATGGAACAACTTCATGGGTTAATTTTACTTGATCTTATACCCGTGCATTTCCTGCAAGATGCGTTTTTGTTGAGGATGCATTGATGTTGAATCTTCCAAAGCTAGGAGCCATTTGTTGTTTAATGTTTTGGTTTTGGGATAATGTGGTAAACCCTAGATAGGGAGGTTCGCTACAACTAAGGTACTCATCTGTATTGGTACCTTGCTAGTGGCTATTTATATAGTGGTCAACTCTATTAGTAATTTTCTTGGAAAAACTCCATAAGTATTTGTGTTGTTACTTTCTATGTAGGAGAGTGTTCATATATGTATATATAACCACCCTGAGCTGATAATATGCATTGAGTCATCAATGAGGAAGTGGTATACATGTTGGATATTGTTTAAGAATTACCAAGCCTAAAGTAGAGGGTATCTGAAAACCATCTATGCAGCCCATGTAAGGAATTTCCATCCATACTAAGGAAATTCTTGTAGGCTAGAAATATTATCAATCATATCCATACATTTATGGGTTATGCCCACAATCATACCTAAGGGAAGGAATCCATGTTTCCTTGAGGGGTGTTGATCTCGTTGTGGTCCTTTTGGAACCATATGCCTTCTGGTGACTCTTATAAGCTCGTGATGATTGTTGTGTCCTTGGATGAGACTTGTAGGATTCTAAATTGGGATCTGACTAACCTCAGTAAGGTATTGAAGACCTTAGGGTCTGCAGATCCTTGAGCACCTGAACGAACGACTCCCTGGCTTGAATGGATAGTTTCCCAAAAAACGTTCTTTTCAACAGGCATTGTGAATCCAGAGAGAGTAATTCTACAAAAGCTCAAGAGGGATAACACCAGTGGGTGCCTTAGTAAACCTTAACAATTATGGTTGTACTTTATTATAAATCCAAAATTTTGTAGAACCACTACAACTGAGCCATGTTAGAGTTCTTTGTAAATGGTGTATAGTGTAGGAAGGGTGAAGTCCCTTATGAAAACCATCATACTTAAGAATGTGCATGCCACTCATAGCCATGTTCCGGTAGATCCACCTTAACTGAGCCATGGATGAATCATGTTAATGAATGGATTCCTATAAATATAGGCATAAGGCTCAACCTTCTACTGTTGAATTGTTTACACCTTATCTGAAAGGCCTAACATATTCTTGGCATGGAAACGATTGATTAGATGGCTTGATTATGCCTTATCGCTAGAAGGTCGATAAAGGCATAAACCCAAAAGTTATAAGGACACACCAATGGAAACAAGTAAAAAAGGTGATGAAAAAAATCACATCTTGGTCTCTGTCACCTCAAGGAAAGCCTTGGAACATTGAAGAAGGGAGACGAGATGAAGGGGTTTAGGCATACATCATAAGTCACCATCGAGGAGGAGTTCTACTAGTCGAGTGCACACTGAAACTTTGGGCAGAAGGCATTGGGATGGTGTGTCCCATGACTTCCACATGAGAGCTAAATAATAAATACGAGGAGGAAGAGGAGCTCAAGAGAGTAAGGTTAGGATGACTCAGTGCAATGTGACACAGAAGGCGTGGCCCCAAGTGAGTGCTACCACAACTTAATGTAAGAGGGTGGGTGGATCACGGTATGGGAACCGTATATAGTTACGAGCGAGACCACTATGAGTGAAGTCAGTGTAAGCAAAAGGGGTCCCATAGAGCACATCATCATGGAACATCATCCCTGGATTAATTTGTGAGTGTGCGATCATAATGGGTTGAGGTACAAACCTAGGAGATAGAGAAAGTCTTCGTTAGTTGACGGTCATGATTATATATATATATATATATATAGATATATATATATATATATATATATATATATATATATATATATATATATATATATATATATATATATATATATATATATATATATATATAGTTTGATGTGGAATCCAAAACCATGAACAAGTCGACTATACATTCATGCTAGGTGGTGGTAAGAGGTTGACGAGACTACCACATGCCATGTGGTAGAAGGATAACGAGGTAGTGGGAAACTTTACATAACCTTAACTCCCGATCAAGAAGTTCGGTTAGGAAAAAAATTATGTCACTGGAAATGTCTCTTCGAGATGATTACAATGGTGGTATTCCTTTCGAGTTCTTAAGAAAAAAAAACTAATTTTATCCCATTTCTCTAACTGTATAAGAGAGATCAGATTACCAAGGGAACACTTTCACCTTGGGATTAAGGTGGGAGGGGTTTTTACAGGTGGTATCATAGCATCCAGGTTCAACACTTGGATTGGATGGGCTCTATCATGGGAAAATGACCAGCAGGGTACCTACAAAGGCTTTCATACTCATTTTAGAAAATTAACTAAAAGAATGTTTAGGTGTTAAAAGCTCGTCTATAATTGATTGATTTCATACATGGATGATATGGTTATACTTTTATTTAGATATGCAGCATGACACTGATGGTTGGTGTTGACTGATATACAATTGATGAATATGAAATGAAAATGTGGTGATGCTTGTGGCTTGATGTTGATTATCCTAGATATACTAACATGGCATGTTGTGTTACAAGAAAATTCACCATGGAAGCTTCATAAACGCAAGTTCATGGTTATTATTATGTTTATTTACTTATCTCGTGACGTATCTAATAGTTGTGTGTGAATGACAACACATCACAAGCATCAAAAGACAACTAAACATATAGAAATGAGGACATGAATGGTGCAATATAGCTTCGATCAGTCACAACATGGAAATGAAGAGGCCATATCAAATGAAGAAGAAAGATCAGTTGGCCAAGGGGGAGAGGAAAAATCAACTGATTGTCTAGATACTTTAAGAAGCCTAAGGGATAAAGTTAGAAACTTCAAAGAAGACAATGAGAGGTTGGTAAGACCTCAAGAAAGGAAAACTCAAATAAATGCATTCATCTTGAAAATCCTCTAAGATTTACAAAGAAAGAGTCATTCTAAGCGAGGAACTAGTCAGAGAGGTAAGGGAAGCCCTTGGGAATCAAAAGAGAAAACAAATAGGGTAGATGGTAGCAGGTCCAGGAAGAGGCATATATAGGAAAGTGAAGACATTGTGAGGGGAGATGCACCATTGAGCGCTCCAGAAGGAAGGACCAACACTTATGTGCATCATTCTAGTAGACCTTCACGCTCGACTACCATAAGGAATCATTTTTATTTTCATCATTGTCATCACCAGGAAAGAAAGGAAAAGGATTATATGCTATAGGAACTTAAGAAAACCAAACCACCCAAATTTGATGGGGAAATGAAGAAATATGAAGATGCAAAGGCCTCGTTGTTGGGCATGAGGAAATTTTTCAAAATTCATGATTATTCTGAAAATATGAAAGCCAATATTTCCACCTATAGCTTGAAAGGAAAGGAATACATATGGTGGGAAGATCTGAAAAATGTTAGAGGCATCATTGAAGAAGAATTGACTTTGAGTGAATTTGAGAAGATTTCAAAAATCAATATTTGTCCAAGCAATATTATGACAACAAGGCAAAGGAATTTTATGAGCTCAGGCTGTGATAGATGCCAGACAAGGAATACATCACCAAGTTCCTAGAGTTGTTGAGATACATGCCATATCTCAAGGATTAGAAGGGAAAAATCCAGTGGTTCATTAGTGGCCTACCTCTAATATTTAAGGATCAGATTGAAATTATGGAGCCCTGGACGTTGAATGATGCCATTAAGAAGTTGCAACATTGTTATGAGGATGCAAATTGCAAACCAAAAACTAAAAGAAAATGGAAACGTTGGACATAAGAAGAATTGGCCCAAGCAATCCATAAATAAAAAGGAAAGTAAGCAACCAACTGCTATAAATTGGTTCCAACAGAAAATTGGCTAAGTTGCTAAAGGGAAGACATAGCAGTCAACAACAAAGTACAAAAAATATGAATTTAAAGAACAACTAAAATGTTGGACCTATGGTGAAAATCACAGGAAAAAGGATTTCTCGCATAAAAAAACATTAGGTTAAATATTTATAGTGCCCAAGAATCTCACACAACAGATGACGTAGCTTGGAATTTTCCTAGAACTTACGCAGCAATGGACAATTTCTAAGCAGACCATCAAGAATCCATCATTGAGATGGAAGGTAAGTTGTGTAATCAATTTGTTTCCATTTTAATTGATCCTAGTTCTAACTATAGTTATGTTATCCTGGAGCTTGTGGAAAAATCCAATTTGGCCCAGGAGTTGCACGCAGAACCATGGTTGGTTCAATTGGCAACATGAACGAAGAGAAGAGTGATCCATCAGGTAAGATTGTGTGTTATTAAGCTTTAAGGCATGTCAATGATAACACACATAAACATGTTACGTTTGTGGGCATACAACATACTGTTGGGTACGGATTGGTTGTATAAGCACCATACCAAGGTTGATTGTTATTAGAAGGAAATTGAGTGCCTAGATGAAGCGAGTAAGAAAATAATATTGTAGGAGAAGCGAAAGCCCACCTTGATAAGGAAAATTACAACCATGTAGGCCAAGTGCAGCTACCACAATGGTTGTCATTTGTTTGTTGTGGAAATTACCAGTGATGACAAGGCCAATGGACACACTTAAAAGGAAGAAAGTGAAATACTATAGTGGTATGCCATGTTGCGATAGTTCAAAGATGTGTTTCTAGAGGATATTATTGGATTGCCTCCTCATAAAGAGGTATAATTTTCAATTGAGTTGGTGCCTGGAGATGTACCAATGTCTAAGTCACCATATCAAATTAGTATGCCAGAACCGATTGAGTTGAAGCTAAAACCAAAATAAATGATTCAAAAAGACTACGTTCATCCAAGTGTGTCTCCATGGGGAGCTCCAATATTGTTTGTAAAGAAAAAGGAGGGAACCCTCAAACTTTGTATTGACTACATGCAATTAAATAAAGTGACCATCAAGAATTGATATATATTACCATAGATTGATGAATAATTTGACTAAATGAGAGGAGCAGCAATGTTCTCTAAGATTGATTTGAGGTCAGGGTATCATTGAGTGTAGGGGTGATTTTAGGGGCGAATGTTCGCCCTTTGGCGAAATTAAGGGGTTTTAAATTTTTAGTGGGCGATTATTTTGTATCATAGTACACTTTTACAAATCACCTCAAATAGCCCACCTTCTTTTAAGGGAGAGGGTAAAAAAGGTAAATTTAGCCCTTGAAATTAGGAGTTACAACCTTCCATTCGCCCATTTTCAAGAATAGGTTTTATTTAAGTGAATCCTATGGGCCAAAGGCCCAAATACCATATTTATAAAAGAGGTATGGTAAATTAAGAAAAATATAAATAAATGAGAAGTATGGTAAATAAATAAATAAAAAAATTATATTTACTCCATAAATCACCTTATATACATGCAAGGGTGTAAACAAATAAAAATATAAGTAAAGTGGAGGTATGGTAAATAAATAAAACGTTTTTTTTATTAGGTAAACTTCACTCGGGATAGAGTCAAAGTTGACGAGGTTAAACAGTGATGGTTTTGGGGCACATGGTATTGTGCACCCATAGTATTATGCCCGTGGTATTATATGTAATGGAGCTTATAAAACACTGGAAGGACTTCATTGTAATGCAAGACCTGGAGGTGAGCGGCAAAGGCTCACTTGGGGATTGGCCAGGGTTTTGGCCAATGCTAGTGAGATCTTATTAGGTTGAGTTTTTCACCGGATTTGGGGTTTTCCTGGATAAACATTTGTGTTTATGTGTTTATGGTTGTTGCTGGTTATTTTTATATTTATTCCTCTTAGTAATTATTTATGTTATGCAGTAAATTTATTAACATTTTTATACTTACTCAAAAAGTATGGTAAATAAATAAAAACATAAATAAACTAGACGCATGGTAAATAAATAAAACCTATTTTTATATTTAGTCAATAACCCTCGTTCTATTTATGAAGGCTCAAGAAAGAGGTTTTATTTAAGTGAATCCTATGGGCCAAATACCATATTTGTAAAAGAGGTATGGTAAATTAATAAAAATATAAATAAACGAGAGGTATGGTAAACAAATAAAACATTTTTTTATATTTACTCCATAAGTCACCTTATATTTAAGGACACTCAAAAAATGTGTTATATTTAGGTGAAACCTATGGGCAAAATACTATGGGACAAATACCATGGACTAGATTGCTATTAATACCATGAAAAAAAACATTATTAACCCTAATATTAGTATTAATAAAAATAAAAATGGCACATGGTATTGACCCATGGTATTCACCAGAATGGCACATGGTATTGACCCATGGTATTCACCTAGAATGTAGTCTATTTAAATGGGGGAATTAAACTAGCATAGATCCATCTTTACTCTAGATCTACTAACCCCCGAAAGGTATCAAATATCGGTAATCTTGATTTCAAAAGATATTTTAAAGAAATTCAATGATTTCATTTGTGTATTCAATAAACACAAGATTTTATAATTGAGTAAAATATTCGCCATGCCTGGTGAGAGATTCGCCAAAAAATTATATATACATATCATATTATTGATAAATTCGCCTTTCATTTTTCCTATATACCATGGAGATTCGCCCATTTATTATACATGTAAATTTAGGGGGGCTTCTTAAAATTTTCCCTGATTGAGTGTGCATCAAGGAAGAGGGAATCTACAAAATAGATTTTAAGACAAGATATGGGAAATATGAGTTGTAGTGGTACCCTTTGGCCTTACTAATTCCCCTATCACATTCATGTGTTTAATGAATAATGTGTTATGCCCTTAATTGGACAAGTTTTTTATTGTCTTTGTTGATGACATATTAGTATATTCGAAGACCAAGACATAGCATGATAAGCACTTGGTTGTAGCACTACAATTATTGAGGGAACAAAATATTTATGAAAAGCTCAATAACTGTGACTTCTTTTAGTCACGGATACATTCTTTGGGGCACGTTGTCTCAAAGGAGGGGATATTTGTTGACCTAGAAAATATCAAGGCCATAATGGACTGCCCAACACCCAAGAATGTGGATGAGGTCTGATTATTCATGGGATTGGTAGGTTACTACAAGATATTCATTTGAAACTTGTATAAGATAGGCCATCTTATCACATCCTTGCATAGAAAAGGAAATAAATTTGAATGCACAACTAATTGTGCAACAAGCTTCTAACAATTGAAATAGTTGCTCACAAATCCACTAGTATTGAGGATTGCAGATCCTAATAAGTATTTTATGATATGCACAAATTCGTGCAAGGAAGGGCTATGTGGATTCTCGATGCAAGAATGACAAGTGGTTTTCTATGAGTCAACAAAATTTTTTTTCCGGGGAAAATAGAGTTCGTAATTTCTATTAAAAAGAAGATAATAGAGATTACATGTTGTAGATGCCAAAGCATATGCCGTAGTGTGGTAAATACCACTTACAATACCAATACTTCTGGGAAGTATGCAGATACAGCCCTCAGACAGGGCCTCCAGAAACAAGGCGAGTAAAGCCCACAGGGGGCAACCAGAAACTGGGTATGTATCCCCAACAGGAGTATACGCCTACCCAAAATGCTAATATAAACAGTAAATAAACATTAGCTCAGAAACCGGGTATGCAAACCCCAGCAGGAGTAAACGCCTACCCCAAAATAAGCTAATACAAACAGTAAATAAACGATGGCTCCAGTGGGATGTGCAGAAATGATGCAACCAGAGGGAAGAGGCACGAAATGGGCCATACCCCCATCCCCTCAACTCTCCACCAAAAACCCGCAAAAATCTACACATCTATCTAGTGAAGCCAGAAAGGAAGCCAATCATAAACAGCCATAGAAGAGCGGCACGAATCGTTACAGATCCCACAACACTCTCCAAAGTTGCAATGGAAGGCAAGAAGAGGACCAAAAAAAGAACCCAACAACAGCAATGGAGCCCGAAACAGGTCCCAAAATGCAGAGTCGGGTCGATACGGGGGCAGAGGCGGCTAGGGCAGCCACCTCGCCCCCAAGAAGGAGTCAGGCCCGAAGCACAAGACCCCACACAGCACCGCCGCAAAATAGAAAAGAGCCAAAACCCCCGCCGGAACCGCCAAAGCAAAGGGCTGTTGATGCTCTGAGCAGCACGAAGAAATCAGAAGCCGCCGCCGCTCAGATGAAACCGACCGCAGAGAAACACCGCAGGTAGCAGCCTACGAGACCCCCGGAACCGACGAAACCACCCGCTGCTGCAACGAAGGACAGGTGATGGAAGCCCGGAGGGCGACCAGATCCCCCACCCGCGGAAGGTCCTGCCGCCGCAGGCTCAGGCAGCAACCAGGGCCAAAGGAAGAAACCCTATGGTTCGCCGCGCGCTCCGTCTCCTCTCCAAAACCTCCTGAGTCAACAAAAATTAAATGAACATGAGGTAAATTATGACTCGTGATCTAGAGTTGGATGCCATCATTCATGCATTGAAGATGTGGAGGCATTATCTCCTCGATAAAAAATTCACACTTATAACAGATCATAGTGGACTCAAATATTTATTTGGTCAACCCAATTTGAATGCAAGAAAGGCTAGATGGCTAGCTATACTTAGTGGGTTAAACTCTGAAATGAAGTACAACAAAGGCAAAGATAACAAGGTGGCCAACGCACTTAGCAGAAAGATTCAACTATATCATATGGTAGTCATAAAATCTTATGAAGTGGACCTGATGGAAAGGGTAAAAAATGTAGGACAACATGATGAAAAATACCAACAAATAAAAGAAATGTTGCAACAAGATGGCGAGGATGAAGAGTATCATCTCACAAATTATGGTCTAATTAGGTTCAAAAATAGAACCAATGTACCAAATAATGATGATTTGAAGAGACTCGTCATGGGAGAATTACATGACAAGCCATATTCAGGGCATCCCAGATACCAAAATACTTTCAAAACCATTTAAATTTTTTATGATTGGCTAGATTTGAAGAAATACGTCACTGATTTTGTTCTAGAAAGTGAAAGTTGAGTGCAAACATCCAACAATTTTATTGTATCCCATTCCCATTCTGGAATGGAAGTGGAAGGTGATCTCCATGGATTTCATTACAGGCTTACCGAGGACCTCCAAACAACATAATGCAATTATGGTGGTGATTGATAAGTTGAGTAAGGTGGCTCCTTTTGTGGTGGTTATAAGGGAGATTGTGATTTTTATGGAGTTCCAAAGAAGATCATCTCAAATAGGATGCCAAGTTAAATTCAAAATTCTAGAAGGAGTTATTTGTAGGATTAGGAACCGAATTGGCCTTTAGTATTGCTTATCAAATGTAGAGGGATGGACAAACGGAAAGGGTGAACCTAATATTCAAAGACATATTGAGGATGCATATATTGCACCAACAAAAGAAGTGGGAAGAGTATCTTCCACTTGTAGAATTTTCATATAATAATGGCTACCAAGAGTCCTTGAAGATGATCCATTTTGAGGCATTATATGGGAGGCTATTATATAATATTATTACCTGGAATGATCTAGTGAGTAGGGTATTTTTTGAACCTGAAATTCTAAGATAAATGGAGAAAAAATGCAAGTAAAACATAATTTGAAGATGGCACAAGACAACTAGAAAATCTATGCAAACCAGCATAGGGTTCATAAAGAGTTCCAAGTTGGGGAACATGTTTACTTGATAATTAAGCCCAATAAAATTTTCTTGAGGATTGGGTCATGTGCCAAGTTAGCACCATGGTATTGTGGACCATTCGAAATCCTTGAGAGGATTTGACTAGTAGCCTATAGGCTAGCCTTACCTCCATCAATTAAATGTTATTAGGTTTGGTCTTCATAAATGTAATTTTGATGTTTATACTTGTAAAAGAAAAATAAATATTATTTTTGTAAATTGTAAAAATGAGTTTCTTGCTCATTTTTTAGGTCAAGCACATATTTCAGTGCTTTTAGGAAAGTGAAAAGGTCAATGTAATTGTTGAAGACCCATGTGGGCATGTTACACTATGTAACCTATGTAATTATTTCAAAGATATGTGTCAAAAGTAATCCTCCAAATAATAAGGAAAAGTCTCCTCTTCATGTAAGCTCAAGAAATGAATTTTCATACACAAATGTCAAGTCGGCCTCACTAGTTGATCAAGTCGGCCTAAACGGAGGGACATACTTCTATCTATAGGGCAGTTCGACCTCACAAAAGGATTGCTACTCATATTTGAAATCAATGAAGAAGAGAGGACGAAAAAGAGGTGCGAGAAAGGGGCATAAAGGTGATTCTAGGGCATTGAAGAAGAAGCAAGAGAAACCAAGTTTGGGAGGGTTGTTTTAGTGCTTAATTTTGCCATACGTGTGAAGAAGGAGGGAAGTTGTGCAGTCACGTGAGATCCATAAGTGCAAAAACACAATCAACTTTGATTGGGCCAAGAAAATACATCTAATAAAAGCCGCCATCTCTAGCGAAGAAAAGGGACACCTAAAGCGAATGAAGGAAGCAAGTAAAAGGGCTCATTTCAAACCCTAGATTAGTCATATGTGTGAAGAATTCAAATCAGCAATAAGGTAAGAGGATCAGCTTCTCAACTTGGAAATATCTCTCAAGAAAAGTCTCATTCTCTAGCTTAAGTGTCAAGGAAAGGGAAGATTTACAAACTAAGTATAGAAGGAAAGTAAGAATCCAAAGAAGAGGTATCTAAGGAAACCTAGGATTTGTGTAGTTGACAGTAAAAAGGTCCTTAGTTGTCAGAACAAGTGTGAAGGAAGAGATCAAGGTGGAAAGTAGAATAAGGCATTGATTGAAGGACAAAAAGGAAGAGAGGATGTGTCTTGCGCTTGGAGGATCTACTAGTCAAGGGTATAGGGTTTGGAATTTGTCAATTGAATCTTCAATAAGAGAAATTTGTAGAATGGTTTTCCTCTCTAGGAGAGAGAGTTTTTTCCCTGGTAGAGAGCCAACATCCTGTGTTCTTTTCTCTTTTGTTTTGGTAACTATTTGATGAAGTAAGAAGAACACACACTAATAATAATAAGAGAATATTGTGCTAGTAAGAAAAGGAGAAAGTACTTCGCAAAATTTTATCATCGTCAGAAGAATATCACTATAACCTAGATGCCCTAGATTCTTCAACATGGTATCAGAGCTAAGGTGACACATCAAGGAAGGGAATCTCAAGAACACATAGAAGATCGAAGCATCAAGATCTACAAGCAAGGCTTCCAGATCCATCAATGACAAGGATGATTACCATATCCTCTCCTAGATCCATCGAGAAGTACTACCATCCTAAGAACAAGGAAAGAAGAAAAGCCTCCATCCAGAGGTATATCCAAGAAGGTGTAGATTTTCCTGTAGATTCACAGCTCATGTAATTTCCTAAAAAACAAAAAAAACATATACTCTACTCTTTATAGCAAAAGCCCATAAAAATCAATGAAAATAGTAATCGACAAGAGGAAGATAATCAATGCGAAATAACACAATATTTCCCCATGGAGAGAAAATTTTCAAAACCCTGATTATCTATATCGCATTAATTAGAAATCCAAGATGAAAATACAATGCTTTTTCTCACTAGAACAATCATCGCATAAGTATAATCAAATCTCTACTCACAATCTAGCTCAAGCCAAACCTTAGCCTATTTTGTTGTTTTCCAAGCCCCTATTTCCTTGTGCCATTGCTGGTTAAATAATCTGAATGAATACAATATGAGCTACTCAACCTTGATCTCAATCTACACAAGTTTTTCCTCTCCTTTGCCTGATGCCTTCCTTTGGCCAAATAATTAGCCAAATGCCTAGCCTTCAAGATTTTGATTCATTGCACATTTCCTAAGAGAATTAGCCCATATTTAAATGGAAATTACTCATCCATAACTACACAATCCAACCATAGGTCCTCAACTAATTGCATGCACGATCTATACAACTCAGAAAATTATACTATTGAAATTACATTGTCCCTGCAATCTAATCTCAAATAGGTCTTCCTCTGAACTGACATGCATGAGTTTCTCATGAGGGAATCTTCAGTTAGATGGAGTAGCACCCGAGGATGCACTAGTGCACCAACTCACTACTAATCCTCTACTAGTTCCACAAACAGTTAGAACTAGTTTAACTGACTATAACTCAGTCAAACTGAGTTATCTAATTACAACTCCAATAAACTCAATTTGGACCCCTAAAACTTAGGGATCACACTTACATGACTCTAGATAGACTTCCAACTCGAATTTCCTAAGTTAACTAAGTCAACTTAACTTAGTTAACTATTACAAGTTGCTATGAGAAAAGAATTACAATTTTAATTCTAAATTTAATTCAAGAACAAATTAAATTGAAATTTCTAGATGTTATTTTTAACATTTCTTGTTTCTATTTTCACCACTCCCTCTCAACAAGAAAGGAATTAAAATATATCCCGATATTGAACCTTTAGAATGTTCTGCATGCAACACTTATCTCTAGTGTTGTTGCTACAACAACTCCTGAAACTGAAAAAGCATCCAACCTAAATCACTATGATGCATCTTTCACAGAAGTCTCTAACTGCTACTAGCTATGCCTCTGTCGATTGAAAACTTTGTGCTTCTACTAACTCTGCCTTTCTAAACTGTTTTCAACTCTTCTTCGTGCTCTCCAATGTTTGATTGCTTCTAGCCTCTATCACTTTGATGTCTAACTACATCAACCACCAATGATCCCTCATGCTACTATTTACTTTGGGCTCCCGTACAAGGTATGATCCATGAGATAAAACCTCTCAATGGACCTTGCCCAATTTCAGCCCTCTTGGAACTATCACTTCACATTGCACCACCTCACACATGGAGGTATGGATTCATGTGCTCCCTCTACCTACCTGGCTCGAAATTCCCCCCTACTAGAGATCTCTGCATGAGTGGATGCCTCCACTTAGTCTCCTCTCTACTTCTCCAATTGTGGATGCTCCACAATTGTCTGCGACTACTTTTGAGGCCTCTTCTGGGGCTGCATGTTGAGAGGTAATTCACTCTCCCTATCAACCACAAAGTCTATAAAATTTTCCTTTATCCTCAACGCTTTGCATGCATCTTGTATCTCAAGTGCATACAGGTTCTTGGCTTGCACCCAATCTGTTTCATTTGTCACGTCGTCATGAAATTTTCTAGAAAAAGAGTCGATTTTAAATTTGCGATATCTCCCTCATCCGAACTCTGACTCGGACAATTTTTTTTTTTTGAATTTGGGTATTTTTTCCGAAGGAATATAGATCCACTATTTGTTTTTGAAAAATTTCAACAAAATTTCCAGACCTTCTCTACAAACTAGAAACCCAAAAAATTACTTCTTTGATACCATGTAGAAAATTTCTACAAATCTCCCTTTGATACCATGTAGATTTTCTTGTAGATTCACAACTCATGTAATTTACTAAAACACAAGACAAGAATCTACTCTACTCTTTACAGAGGAAGCCCATAAAGATCAATGAAAACAATAATCGACAAGAGGAAGATAATCAATGACACATAACATAATATTTCTCTAGGGAAAGCGACTGCTCAAAACCTTGACTATCTATATTGCATTAATAAAAGGTCCAAGATGAAAATACAATTATTGTTCTCACTAGAACAATCCCCGCACAACTATAATCAACTCTCTACTCACAAGCTATCTCAAGCCAAACCTTAGCCTAGTTTTCTATTGTCTAAGCACCTATTTCCTTGTGCCATTCCTGGTCAAAGAATATAGATGAATAAAATATTCTTTGCTCAACCTGCGCAAGAATTTCCTATCCTCTACCTGGTGACTTCCTTTGGCCAATACTTAGCGAAATTCCTAGCCTTCAAGCTTATGATTCCTTGCAAAATTCCTGAGAGAATTAACAGTATTTAAACGGAAATTCCTCATCCATAACTGCATAATCCAACCATAGGTCCTCAAATGATTGCATGCACCATCTGTACAACTCAGAAAATTATACAACTGATATTACATTGTCCTTGCACTTTATCCTCAATTGGGTCTTCTGATGAACTGACATGCATGCATTTCTCATGAGATAATCTTTAGTTAGCTAGAGTAGCACCTGAGGATGCACCAGTGCACCAACTCACTACTAATTATCTACTAGTTCCACAAACAATTACAACTAGTTTAACTGACTATAACTTAGTAAAACAAAGTTATCTAATTACAACTCCAGTAAACTCAATCGTGACCCCTAAAACTTAGGGATCACACTTTCATGAATCTAGATATACTTCCAACTTGAATTTCCTAAGTTAACTAAGTCAACCAAACTTATTTAACTATTACAAGTTGCTTTGAGAAAAGAATTACAATTTTAATTCTTAATTTAATTCAAGGACAAATTAAATTGGAATTTCTAGATGTTATTTTTAACATTTCTTGTTGCTATTTTCAACAGAAGATTCATCCAAGAAGGGTTTACATCAAAAACTCAACATATTCAAAAGAAGGTACTCAGATCCATGCCCATCATTGAAGATCTCTAGATCTACACATTGAGAAGGTTTCATTAAAAAGTAAATCCATCAAATGCACCTTGAAGGAAGCATCTTGAAGAACTCCAAGATCCAAGAAGCTGAGACTTCATTCATCACTAAAACTCTCAAGTAAGTATTTTTATGTCCTCCTATGAAAATATCAAAATGTCTTTTTGCAAGGAAAGCAACAAATTGGTTGGAACTGCTAATTTGCTTGCATGGAAAAAGAGGATTGATCTACTTCTCAAAGAAAATGAACTTCTAGACTACATCAAAGGGAGTGTCACTATTCCTACAAAGGAACAAACTCAAGCCCTAGAAAAGTATATATGGATGAAACAATGGTTGAAAGGAGTATGATAGAATCCATCGAAGACCCTCTCATTCCTTATGTTTCCAAACTTGACTCACATCTAAAGAAATCTATGATGAGATGGTGGAGCTATTCTCAGCTAGTACAAATGGAGAAGTGATATCATTGTGTAATGAACTATATAAAATGAAGATATCCAAGGAAGAAAGAATAACTCCCTACTTCATGAAGGTCTCTGAGATGAGATACCAGCTGCAAGAACTCGGAAAAGTTATGTTAGATAGAGAGATGACAACCGTGGTGCTGAATGGATTACCTAATGAATGGAGCAAGTTCACATCAAGTATATATGCCAACAAGGAAGCCACCCTATTGAATGAACTTTGATCTCTATGCAAAAATTGAGGAGACTAGACTCAAAGCCAAAGACGATGTGGGACCAAAGGAGCAAACATTTGCTACTATGGCCAAGAGAAAAGGGAAATTTGGCAAGTTTGGTCCACAGAGAAAGGGTAAAAGAGATATGTCCAAATTCCAATGCTTTGGCTTCCAAGAGTATGGACACTATAATAGGGATTTTCCTAAATTCAAGAAGGAAAACAATAAGAGAAAACAAGAAGAAGCCCACATTATCCAAGAAGTGAAAGAAGAAGAGAATAAGTAGAAGAAGGAGGACCCTCCAGATCTCTACTATGTCTGAGATCAACTCGTTCACATAAGTCTTCTTTAAAAGTATTAGGTATCATAGGAACATGTAGCCATAGGATAGAATGCATGGTTTATGAGAATGGAATCTTCAGGAATATAGGAGCATTATGTAGAGGTAGCTCAGATATAAATATTCATCTAGGAAGGATGTAGTCATTGGATGACCTCATCAATGCATAAAGGAAATGATCATGAGCAAGAAAAATCATCTTAGAAGGACACTATCATTAAAAGAAATGAGCATTTGCAGGATGAGGACTACAAGGATCCTCCGGTGAAATCCTCAATAGAGGATTCATGACTTTAAGGAAAAGAACATGTCTCAATAAATAATTCAATTTACGGGGATTCAAGAAAGGATGATATGCAAGAAAGGAAAGATGTAGCAAAGCAAAGAAGATTGAGGTAATCTCAATCTAGGAATTTGTCAAAGGCATTTGAGATGATCAAGGAAAATAACTAAGATGAGGTATGTATGCATCTATGTTTTCAGTTGAAGTCAGGTCATCATTTGTATCAATGAGCATGGGGAATTTCTCTGGAAGCATGGTTTAAAATACGGTAGATATCTCTTATTGAGAATATGCACGAAGGCATGGTTCACTCACTAGTAAAGGTCAACATGAGAAATATCCTCATATGAAGTATGAGGTGATTAACAAGAGAACCTATAAAGAAGCATATGGGAAAAGAGATTAGGAATAAAAGGACATCATGGACACTAGGGATCAACATCTGACAGATTTGTTGAAGGCATCTCTCAGAAGAAGGCTTGAGAATTATGAGAAGATCAAAGGACCCATGACACCTCGAAAGGCCTTGGAGATGTGAAAATAAATGTAGGATGCTGATGATTCAAGCAAAAAAGATGCCTTGATACAAATCGATCTCATAAGGTACTATTTGATTTAATTCTATTCTTTTATTTCTTGAATAATATCTAGATAGGTTCATGTAGGGCTACTGGAACAAGGGTTGTAAGTGCAAGTACAACCAACATTCATGTGGAGGGTGGAAGTTCTAGAAGGAAGCATGATGAGAAATAAGTAGCTATATGATGAAGGTTCCACATATGTATCAAGAAGGCCACCTTCCATGAAGAAAGGAATCACATGACAAACTAATAAAGAAAGTGATCGATGGTTGATGCCCTACAAAGAAGAAGCTTGACTAAATTTCATGACATCAAGGAAAGAAACTGATCAAGCAGTTGAAGTAACCACAAAGAAAAGTTGCTAATGAAAAGAAGTGTCCCTAGTTGAGAGGGATCTCTGACAAGTCCCTAATTAAGAGGGAGCTTGGGCAAGTCCTTGGTCAGAGGAAGCTTGGGTAAATTCCTTTACAAGAATGGGCATATCTTCCCTAGTTGAAAGGAAGAGATAGACACAACATTCTTATCTTCACTTGGGAAGAAAGAATGGGGGATTGGGTAATCATCTGGCATCTGATGCTCTTTGAGGATGTGTAGGGAATCCAAGATAAGAGTAGGAAAGAGGAACAATATTATTTGAGGGATGGGAATATAAGATAAGAATAGTCCTCGAAGATCAAACTCAGTGAACACTTGGGTGGGTATGTACCTTGAGATACAATGATGATGGTGTCTATAATCATTGGTCTCACCAACATTGTGCTCTAATATATTGAGAGATAGAGCTGTTAGTCAAGGCTTTGCTATGGAAAAAATGTTGGTTACTATGATGCTATAACAGATGGATTGCCAATCCGATTTCTCTTATGTGAATTCTTTAGATTGAAAATGGCAAAACAACTTGTAATGATTTATGAATACATCCCTAGTTAAGAGGGAGTGTTGAAGAAGTGTAACTAGTTTCGGTCTTCATAAATGTAATTTTGATCTTTGTACTTGTAAAAGTATTTTTTTTTTGTTAAATTTTAAAAATGAGTTTCTTGCTCATTTGGTAGGTCAAGCACATATTTGAGTGCTTCTAGGAAAGTCAAAGAGTCAATGTAATTGTTGAAGGCCCATGTGGGCATGTTACACTATGTAACCTATGTAATTATGTCAAAGATATATGTCGAAATTAATCCTCCAGACCACAAGGATAAGTCTTCTCTTCAAGTCGGCTCAAGAAATGGATTTTCATGCACAAACATCAAGTCGGCCTCTCTAGTTGATCAAGTCAGCCTAAAAGGAGGGACTACTTATATTTGAAATCAATGAAGAAGAGAGGATGAAAAAGAGGTGTGAAAAAAGGGCATAAAGGTGATTCTATGGTAGCAAAGAAGAAGCAAGAGAAGCCGAGTTTGGGAGGGTTATTTTAGGTCCTAATTATGTGACACCTGAGAAGAAGGAGGGTATTTTTGTAGTCACATCAGATCCATAGGCGCAACAAAATAATCAAGTAGGAAAGGGAATATTGTTGAGTGAAGTAGAGAAGGAAATGAAGAATCCAAAGAAGAGGTATCTAAGGAAACCTAGGGTTTCTGCAATTACTAGAAAAAGGGTCCTCAGTTTCCAAAAGAAGTGTGAAGGAAGAGGTCAAGGTGCAAAGCAGAAGGAGGCATTGATTGAAGGACAAAAAGTAAGAGAGATTGCGTCTTGTGCTTGGAGGATCTACTGGTCAAGGGCATAGGGTGTGCCATTTGTCAATTGAAGCTTCAATAAGAGAAATTTGTAGAAGGGTTTTCCTCTCTAGGAGAGAGACAATTTTCCTTGGTAGAGAGCCAACATATTGTGTTCTTGTCTCTTTTGTTTTGGTAACTATTTGATGAAGCAAGAAGAACACACAATAATAATAATAAGAGAAGATTGTGCTAGTAAGAAAATTTAAAGTACTTTACATATTGTTATCATCATCAGAAGAATCTCACTATTACCTAGATTCCCTAGATTCTTTTACTGCTACAACCAAGGTACTCATTTGCATTGGTACCTTTTCAATGTTTATTTATATATTAATCAATTCTATTAGTCATTTTCTTAGAAACCCTCCATAAGTAGTTTTGTTCTTGCTCTATGCAGGAGAGTGTTTATATATGTGTAGATAACCACCCCGAGGTTTCAATATGCATTGAGATAGCATTGGGGGTGTAGTATGCATGTTGGATACCATTCAAGAGTTACCAATCTTGTACTAGAGTGTATCTAACAACCATATGTGCAACCCATGTTAGGAATTTTCATTCATACTGAGGAAATTCTTATAGGATGGAAATATTATGAGTCGTGTACTTATATTTATGAGCTATTTCTGCAATCAAACCTAATAGATGGAATCCCTATTTGCTTGAGCAGTTTTGATCTCCTTATAGTCCTTTTGGAAGCATATGACTTATAGTGACTCTTATAAGCTCGCGGTGATTTTTGGGACCTTGGAGGAGGAGGAGCTAGGGAGGGTAAGGTTGGGATGACTCAATACAAGGTGACATTGCAGGCGTGGGCCCAAGTGAGTGCTACAACGAATTAATGTAAGAGGGTGCATGGAGTAGGGTATGTAGTCCATATATAGTTACAAGCGGGACCACAGTGAGCGAAGTCAACACCCCCGCAAGCTGAAAAGCTACTTCTTGGGAGAACAAGGTATGCAATTCAATCGAATAGGGGGCGGGATGACATAATTTGGTCCATAATGGAAATAGTGTGACCCTGTTAGTCTATTAATTAGAACAAAAGGGGTCCCATAGGGAACATCATTCTAGAGCAACATCCCCAGATTAATTCATGAGTGCACAAGAAGAATGGGTAGGGTTAACAAACCTGGGAGACGAAGAAAGACTTTGTTAGTTGACAATTGTGATCATATATATAATTATAATGTTATGGTTGGTGCAAATGGTTGGGATTAATACATATATCAACGGTTTGACAACCTATACGCTCAAGCCAGGTGGTGGTAAGAGGCTGAATGGACTACTAGGTGCCTCATGGAAGAAGGATAATGAGGTAGTGGGAAACTTTACATAATCTTAACTCTCTATCTAGAAGTCTAGTCAGGAAAAAAATTATATCATTGAAAACACCTCATTGAGATGCTTACAATGGTAGTATTCATTTCAAGTCTTGAAGACAAAAATAAAACTAATTTTATCCCATTTCTCTAATTGTACAACAGAGATCGGATTACTATGTGAACACTTTCACTTTGGGATTAAGGTTACGGGGGTTTCTTACATGACAACTCTTTTATTCATTCATTTCTCAAGGATTTTAGGGAAACATTCGAGAGAATGAGCCCCAACCCGAAAATGTTGTATAGATGTAGGTCTATTTTGTCTTTTAATGGGTAGTCAGGTCTCATATGCCCCTCCTGCCAGCTAGTGTAAAAGTAAGGTCATCTTCGACCTCAACCTCATCCACATATAGGTTTTTCATTAAATACAACTCATTTTTTTCTATGCTCTTGATCTCCTTCATGACCTCGGTATCCATTGCCTCTCCCCTTATACATGTTTCCTTAATATGCTTGGGTTTCTAGATCAATTGACTAATTAAATGAATGTGTGGTAATCGATATTATATTTGGGCTTATAACTATTTAGTTTGTTATTTTTTACAATGTTCTATGTTGTAACAATCACTTAAACAATTTATTTTTCTAGTAGCATTCACTTTTCCAATTTATATTCAATCACCCATTAACAATAAGAAATTATAGATAGAACAATAAACAATGTGCATAATAGAAGACAACCAAGATTAATGAGACACAAATATTTAGGTCAAACACTAGGGAAAAACCCCACAAGGGCGAAAACCAAACCAAGTTCTTCTTCTATTAGATATTCATCAAATGTTCAACAGAAAATAGTACATCCATCAATGAGTCAAAGTCAAATCCTTGACTTGCCAAATCAAAAATCAAATATACAATCAATGATGAGAGATGACATTAAATTTAGTCAAAATCCCAGTCTACAATTTTTGGCCCTATGTAAGTACAGTCAACAATAGTTAATGACAACCCTAACTAGTCACAATCAATGGTAGAAAAAACTCAGAAGAATTCAATCAAAGAAATAATTAAATGTGGCCTTCCTTCCTCAGTCAAACCTAGTCAAAACAGACTTGAAATTATTCTAGAAATTCATTCAACCATCAAAGTCAACCTATGGTTAAACCTTGCTCATATATGTGGTAAAAGATGGTCAAAGTGTCCAGGTAAAATTTGTCAAAGTCTCCCTGAATTCGGCCTCCCAAAAAAAATAAAAAAATTAGTAAAACCATGTCAAATAAGCCCAAGTCAACACTACTCAAAGTATGCACAAAACATAAATTCAACATAGTCAACCAAAATCTTTTCTTTCTCCTTCACACGTGTGAATTTGTCCCTATAATTTTCAAAGGTGTACAAACCAATTGAGGAAGATGTGATGTGATGATGATGCCTCCAAGTGAAGTCAACAAGATCTTATTTATATGGGAGTTAGCAGGGTCAATTTCTTTCTCTAGGAGAAGTTATTGACTTTCATGTTAACCCTAAGAAACAAAATAATAATATTTTTCCATGTGAAATTTTGATTTTTCCCAATTGGAAGAGGGGTTTCCTAAGGGTTTGTTGGGCTTCCCCAATGGGGAAATTACTCCCTCATCTGCCAATTTTCAACACCCCCTCTCAGTTAGGGATGAATTTCCATCTGCATCATATGTCTTGTCTCAGATCTACATGTCACATCATCATTGCATCATATTTCATCTCATCTCTACTCATTTCTACTGAATAATGATGTCTCTATCAAAGGAAGAAGAATCATTGTATGGGAGATCAATTCACCACTAGGGTAGAGATCCCCCAAACCCTATCTCTAATGAAAATAGGGGAGATACACACTTACCATGTTAGGTAAGGATAAAAAGATCCTATTGTCCACTAATTTCCCACCTTGATCATAGAAAATCAAGTTGTAGAACACCTTCATCCAATCACTTGAGGGACATACACACTTACCACAAGTGGTGAGGATCAGATGTGTCCAAAGTTTCCTCACCCAAAGTCTCCTCAGCCATTGGCCAGATGGGTGGTAATACCAACAAGCCTAGCTTGTCGATATGATGCATATTTGGGTATACTCGGTCAATCCCCGAACTTGAGAGTAGCAGGAGAAACATACTTACCACAAGTGGTAAGGATCAAACACATCCCTACATCGACAATAGGGGAGATACACACTTACGATTCCTGGTAAGGATTAGACACATCCCTACATCGAAAATAGGTAGATGCGCACCTACCATTCCTCGTAAGGATTAGACACATTAACTCCATCCCCCAGGATCTCTGATGGGGATTCAATATGAGGTGGGGAGTGACATATGATGAGGGAGGTGAGGTCCACGTGGAGGTGGGTCTCTCCCTCCATAGAAACTACAACCACTTGGTTTATATTTCAAAGTTCTTGATCTCAGGGGATATTAAATTAATGAGGATGAGAAACCTTTGGTAAAAACTAATATCCCGACATATAAATCGAATATCGGATATCGAGAGTATAGTGATATTGCAAGTTTAAAATGTGAACCAACTGAAAAATCTGATATTCGATATTCCGATATCGGAATATTTTGAAATATCGGAAAATTTTAGATCGAGAAAATTTTATAGGAGATACTTTATATTTGGACTTTTTGTGAAGGAAGGGAGGAGGTAAGGTGAAGTGTGGCCCACTTTTGTAATTAAAAATCCTACAAACTGAACTACAACCACTTTCCAATTTTGATATTTTGGGTCGCGTAACTTCTTTTAAAATTAGAAATTGGAATAAGTTACCAAGATATTGAAAGTACATTATATAATTGTTCTACAATCTGGTTGGGTGATTTTTTAGGACCATTAGTAAAAAATGAGAAATTAGTGAAATTTTACTAGGAATTAATATTTACAATCAACTACTAATTCATTTACAAAAATTAAGATAATATATGTTTTGTACATTTTTTAACCCGGGCGGTAAAAATTATCGAACTTCGGATGAACACCATTTGCAAAGCATGTAACCAAATGAGATGAAACAAGTACCGATGGAAAGCTAGCGAAAAACCAAACTCAATGAAGCAATCAAAATATAAATCTGATGAAAATAAAAAATGGAAAAATTGTAGGACACTTAACCAAAAGAAAATATTAAAAGGTGATTTAGCCAAAAAATTATGGAAAGGGTCCCCATTATTTGAAATAAATAAGTCAAAAATGGGGTGTGTTGGGTTTTCCCTACAACATTGGCGACACATTGTGAAGAACCAGTTATCTCTGGTTAAACATAATGAATTTTAATTTACCTAAAGGTTAAAAATAATGGAGTGTGTTGAATTGTCAAACAATATAATATTTCCATCGGTTGTACATAAATAGATTAAGCAATATGAGTTTTGAAAAGATAAGTACTCAAACGCAGACTTGAGTAAAAATCATGGATGCAAAATTTGGGAAAATTATTTTAAAATTACCTCGTATGAGAAGTAAAAGAAGGTACAGATAGGAGTTTTTTGATAAAGCATATATCCATTTTTATGAATGGTCTCTGACATCTCTTTTCTGCTAGCGACCTTGAACAGTACCCCAATAAAGTTGTCTTTTATGCCATACATGCCTAGCCCCGTTGTTAGCAAGCGTCCATAGCCCTGATGGGTTTACTTGTATTTTCCATGCTTCCTATTTTAATCACCCTTTTGATAAGCGCATTTGCAAGCTTTAGTTTATGATGTACCTGAGTGAAAGAGGTGGGATGGTAATAGAGACTTATGTTAATGGATATAATACTTTCATAATGTTGACTCCAAATTCTTTCCCCGCGACTATCCATGAGAGGTTTTATAAAGTGGAGGTGTGGGAGGGATCCATTGAGTTAAACTTAGGTTAGTTCCTTCCTTGAAAAGGTAAACCCTATCAGTTAGAAAGGATGTGTGTTCCTCCATGAAACATATTTAAAGCAAGAGGGATTTATGGTTCCATGAAGATATACCTTTAATGATAAATGAAATTCCCTGAAATAGACAGAGTAAATATTTACCATGTATGCCAACCATTGTTCGGTGAGGAAAAGGCCTTTGACATAAATCATGGTGGAGTCATCAAAATCAAACCCAAAAAAAAAAAAATTGAAAATAAAACTTTAAAATGTGAAATAAAGAAAGAAAAAGGTGAAAGAGAAGCCCAAATTAAATTAAAACAACAAACCCAACTAGACTAATTATACAAAATATTCAACATATGAGTAAAAGAAGATAAGCATGTGAACATTCATTCTATGTTGAGATTTTAATAAATTTCATCTTGCAGAGTTATATGAAATGAGGTTCTAAAAATGTAAAGGGTGAATAGTGGTGATGAGAGATAATAGGCTAATGAGAAGTGTGTGTCTGCTACAAATTTCCTTGTTCCAAAGAAAAATCCTTCATAAAAGCATCTTAACCATTTTCTAATAAAAGCAATGCTTAATAAACAGACTAAATGTTCAGAAGCTCCCCAGTCTAGCTGATTTGATGAACAATCATTACTTCTACCCAAAAACTCGAAAGCTAACAAGGAGAATAAGCTCTAAATATGATCTGGTAGAGGTGTGAAAATGGATCATGAAGAGTTGCAAAACAGAGTTTTATATCAGCAAAAACTAAAAAACAAAACTGAAACCAAAAGTAAAGAAATGAAAATGAATGAAAGTCGGCATATGAAACTTACCATTGGAGAATTTCATTTAATCTTACCTAAGATATATCATCTTCTCCAATAAAAGATAACTTGTTAAGTAATTAGAATTAAAAGTATGAAGAAGTTGAATTTTCTGAAATCTTATTTACCCAAAATCATCATTTATTAAATCTAAACTAAAGCAAGAAGTAATCTAGAAGAAAGAAATGTTTTATGTTCAAGGAATTTGAAGTAAACCAAATCCATTGGAAATGAGAATGAATATATGCTTCTTTATGAATTACAATGATGATTGTTGTCTTCTTTTTTTATATTCTGAATTTATATCAACCTCAAAATATTGAAATCGATTCAAAATCCCAAATAATGTAGAAATTATGTATAGGAAGAAGACTTGAATATTTATATGATAATTATGGAGAAATATATAAAAAATTCACATAAACGAGAATTCAAACATGAACTAACCATGGTCCATTACTTTTACCAGTTCCAAATTCTTTGTCAATTGCTGCATTTACCATAGTGGTTGCTCAAGGGTGCCTTGAAAAGAAAATTAAGATGCTCACTAAAAGATGATTGAGATAAAAAATGTGCATCCAATAATTAGCCAAAGGAAAAAACATAAATGAACCACATGTGATGAAATTTCTCATTAGCGAAGCAGATTGCCGAGAAGAGTAGAAAGAGGCCCATGTGCACATACTATGAAGAATGTATATCTCAATGAATGAATACATGGTTTTCATGAAATTATGATTAAAATACATCCAAGCTCTTGACCACCATGATAACATGAAAGTAGCATATATATATATATATATATATATATATATATATATATATATATATAATCAAACAAGACTTCATGTGAGCATAGTGAAATATCAGAATGAATTGATCATAGACCTACGAAGATAATTAACCCGATATTCTCAAAATGGAGTTATATGACCCAAAATATCATTATTCAATGCATCTTTGAGAATCAAATTATTTTATAAGTATTTTTAATTAATATATATTTATAATTAGTTACAAATGGATGTTTCATGATGATAGGGTTTTAAATGTTTGTGTTTTTATTTTATGTAATGTATTTACTTGTTTGTCTTTGCTCTTGTTTGTGTTTCTATGTCTATGAATTCCAGAACACACAAAAAACTTTCATTATAATATACCATATGGAAGGTCACTAAACAAATTGTCTATAAACTTGATACAAATAACTTCTATGATGATTTTAAGCATGCATAGTATCCAATGCAAGAGATACACTTCAAATGAATTGAATGCTTGCATTAACTTATCCATGTTCAATTTAATAAAATTTCACTTATTTTGGTAATTGACCATGACATCATGAATGACAGTTTTTTTTTTTTTTTTTTTTGTAACCACCACTATACTATTCAATGTGTATTTGAAAATCAGATTCTTTTATAATTATTTATAATTAATATATTCTTTTTTCCTCAGGAAAAATCATAATTTTATTAATGAAAGAAAAATTACATGTTGTAGATGTTGATAATGCATTCAATCATGCCAATCGAAACTGGTGATCACAGAGACCAAAAATACAACTCCAAAATGGTGGTAAACATGTTACCCTTTTCTCCATTTCTTCTTTTTAACATCTTATGTGATTTTCTAAAACACAAGACAAGAATCTACTCTACTCTTCAACGGAAACCAAAATTGATCGATGAAAACAATAATCAGAAAAGGAATATTATCAATCGCACATAACATAATATTTCTCTGGGGAAAGCAATTGCTAAAAACCCTGACTATTTATATTGTATTAACCAGAATATATGAGAATAAAATACAATGCTTGTCCGTCCTGAACAATTCTTGCACTAGTACAATCTAACTCTCTGCCTCACAAGCCATCTCATGCCAACACTTAGTCAATTCTATTTCCTCCCAAGACCCTACTTCCTTGCACAATCCCTAAAGGAATTAACCCATATTTAATTAGGAAATCCACTCTCTCTACAATGCTTTTAAGCATGCATAGTATCCAATGCAAGAGATACACTTCAAATGAATTGAATGCTTGCATTAACTTATCCATGTTCAATTTGATAAAATTCCACTATTTTGGTAATTGACCATGACATCATGAATGGTGTTTTTTTTTTTTTGTAACCGCCACTATACTATTCAATGTGTATTTTGAAAACAAATTATTTTATAATTAATATATTATTTTTTCCTCAGCAAAAATCATAATTTTATTAATGAAAGAAAAATTACATGTTGTAGATGTTGATAATGCATTCAATCATGCCAATCGGAACTGGTGATCACAGAGACCAAAAATACAACTCCAAAATGGTGGTAAACATGTTACCCTTTTCTCCATTTCTTGTTTTTAACATCTTATGTGATTTTCTAAAACACAAGACAAGAATCTACTCTACTCTTCAACGGAAACCAAAATTGATCGATGAAAACAATAATCAGAAAAGGAATATTATCAATCGCACATAACATAATATTTCTCTGGGGAAAGCAACTGCTAAAAAACCTGACTATTTATATTGTATTAACCAGAATATATGAGAATAAAATACAATGCTTGTCCGTCCTGAATAATTCTTGCACTAGTACAATCTAACTCTCTGCCTCACAAGCCATCTCATGCCAACACTTAGTCAATTCTATTTCCTCCCAAGACCCTACTTCCTTGCACAATCCCTAAAGGAATTAACCCATATTTAATTAGGAAATCCACTCTCCATAAATGCACAATCCAAACATAAGTCCTCAACTGATTGTATGCACCATCTGTACAACTCGGAAAATTATACAATTGATAGTACATTGTCCCTGAACTCTAGTATCAAATGGGTCTTCATCTGAATTAACATGAATGAGTTATTTATGAGTGAATTTTTAGTTAACTGGTGTGGTATTGGTGATGCAATCGTGGACTAGTCCACTTCTAGACCTCTATTGTTTTCTCGAACAGTTAGAACTAGTTTAACTCGCTATAACTCAGTTAGACTGAGTTATCTAATTACAACTCAAAATAACTCAACCTGGGCCCTGTTGTAGTAGCTACAACCACCCTCCAAAATTTTTCCTTAGCCTCATTTTGGAGCCTCCCTTCCAACCTCCACAGCTGCTTGCCATGCTTCTTTACATTCCCAAGCTTTAGTATATTTCTTGCAAAAAGGGAGCCTGTCGGTCATAGCTTGATCCATTCCCCTCACAGGTTGTTCACCTGGACTTGGTCCAGTTGTAGGCTGAGCAACTCTCCCTTGAAAATTGTGCATTTCTGGAGGGCCACGAGCCTTCCCTCTAGAAATTGTGCAATCCTCTCTCGCAGCCTGCTAGGCTCCAGGATTGCACAATCTTGCCTACCAACACCCGCAACATGATTTGCACAAATTTCCCCAGCAAGGCTGCTCAGCCTAGAATTTGTGCAAATTTTGGTAGCAGTTCATTTCTCTACCCAAAAATTGTGTAGATCTCCTGGGCAGCCAGCCTAGCTCCCAGCTAAAAATGTGCATTTTTCTCCACCAGTTTAGCAGTCTCTTTCATGTGTAGCTGAGTTGACTGGTTGCCTTTGGGACTAAGCAAAACAGACTTGCATGCATGGGCTGCTTCTCCCAAGGAAGCATGAAAAGGCATCCCTTGTTTCAGGGATCTAAGCTTAGTAGTTGGAGGTTACATGCAAGGAGGAATTCTGAAACCTACCACCAAGTGTCGCTTCCCCTAGATTCGTGGCATGTAGGTCATGACCTCGATGTTATCAAAACTCATCAACCGGATCCTACAAAGCTCATTCCTCACATCAACCTTGCAGCTCTGACATCCCACATTACATCTAGGAGTAGTCAGCACATTCAACTCAGCAGTTTTGAGGTAAGCTTGCTTCCCATGCCTTGTGTTGCATTTTTGTCGCTTTTTGTGTTTTCACTTGTGGGAGTACTATTTACTTGGTTTCTTTAAACGTTTGTTGTTGTTTACATATATATTAGCTTGTCCTAGCTCTGTTTTAGTTTTCGTTGCTATCTCACTACTGTCACATGCATGAAATTGTTTTGCACGGTCATTCGCCCAACTAGCGAACTGCCTCACTCACATGCATGTTTCTTTGTTTGTTGAATATTTCATTCATGTTTTTCATGCACTATCAATCACTTCTACTATCAATTAGTGTCGCCGCAATTACTATCTTAATTGCTTTCAGTTTCCTGTCGGCTAGTTGGGCCAACCTTGGCCAAGACTCTACCTTCACCAAGGCTACATTGCGCAATCTGGGGAAGGAAGCCTCACCATCCTATCCATATTATCACATTCCTACCTAGCACAGGCCTCCAGGACTATTTTACACATTTATGGAGGATAGTGGCTGCTTGGTCCAAGAAATTGCGCAAATTTGTCCCTACGCCAACAGTCATTCCTAGTTGTAATTGTGCATTACGCAATCCCAATAGTCAGCAGCCAGACTGGACTGTGCATTGCACAGTTCCAGTAGTCAGCCAGTCTCCTAACAACCTAGATTATGCCTTGAGCAGTCTTGGCAGTTGGTCTCTTGACCTCCTGACCGAAATTGCACAACCTTCATGATCATTTACGCAGGTATGTTGCAAGTCAGTTCTCATGTTCATTTTGGTTTTTGACTGACAGATTTATTGTTATGAGTGTTTCCATGTCTCTAGGTATCGTAGGTGTTCATCTACCTCTCAGAAGTACAGGTACAATGGTTTCCAGGAGAGCAGAGATGAAGACACCATTCGTACCACGATTGGGGATGCAGTCGATCAAGTGTCTATGAGATTCCTACTCACAAAGACATCAAGTTGTTCGTAGACAAGGAAATCAAGTAGCAGCATCACAACAAGCAACATCATGAACAACAACTAAAGGCAGCATACTGAATGCAACAAACGCAATGAATGCAGTGAACGCAGTTAATACATCGAATGCAAGAGGAAGGTTGTTGACAACATAGAGGCGAAACAAAGTTGCAAGATTAATAAGATCCATTGATAATGAAAGCAACTTTGGAGACTAAGGCTATGAGGTGACGGCACGACATGAAGGTTGCGCGAAGACAGAGAATGGAACAAAGAAGAAGCAACATCTTAAGGAAGAACATGAAGCTGTACAGACAAACGAATGAGTCGCAGTAGGATCAGGAACAACAATGGGTGCAACGTGAACTCACGGATGAAACTGCATTCGTACAACTTAAAGATCCATCCCAATCGCTAATACGGAGTAGACATGGTGAGCAGTGTGGTTGATCGCATGCAAGGGATTCAACAGCACGCATGTCATTGTGCACACACATGCAATCCAACCCATTCAACACACTCACCAAGGTTAATACAAGAAGCAAGTCCAATTGGAGCTGAACGGGTACTTTGGCAAGTTGATGTGCATGACCACTAGCACACACTTGAAGATCAGCATGGGCACTATGCAAAAGTGTGCTATTAGGTTCAGTTGCACCCAAGAAGACCATGTGCATGTTAGCAGACGAGTTGGATGAAGGGTTCGAACCAATACACCAGTTGCAACGGAAGCAAGAGTTCACTTCAGCAAGATGTCACCATGAGGTGCATGCACACCATCACGGTCGACCAAGATTGGCATCATCTCACTAGCTTCACCATCACAAGCATGTCAAGGATTTTGTCTCACCACAGCGGACTGAGTGTCAGTGATGTCTTTCAAGGCTTGCTCAAGCCATGTTGTCTCACATGAGTACATGTGCATTGTAATGTTGAGTCATGTCAAGTGTAAGTCAAGTGCCAACAGTTGGATGTAACAGTCATAGAGTAGGTGAAGAGTCATGGGGGTAGTTGAACTGTCACAAAGGGGAATGTCAAGGGTAACCCCACCCTTTGCTATAAATAGTCCCTCATAACTCATTGTATGGGCTTTTTGTCAGCCAAGCTTCTACTAAGACTATCTTGAAGAAGGCTTGGACAGAATTGTAACGCGCTTTGGCTTCTCCACTGCACCGAGCTAGTACATCTCTTTGGAGGAGTAGAGATGTGGTTGTAACGTTCCACTATTGGGGATAGCAGGTTTACATGGATGTATTGTATGATTGTGACTTACACTTCTTTATATAATAAGAGCCAACACATTTTCATGCATATGTTTTTATTGTAGTTAGACTGCTTTGGTTGCCTTAATTATATATGTTGTTTAACTTACGTACTTGTGTATGAACTAATTCACATGAAATTATATGAATCTTGTTGTTAATGTGTTGTATATGTTGTTAATGATATCATCGTCTATGTCCACTGCTCTGGCAGACATCAGACGGACATTTCACATGAACCTTATTGTAACAACCATCGCACCTCGGACTTATCCATGAGTGATGTACCTGTTATCTTACCTTGTATGATGTGACTTCCGCATCTGAGTGGACCGCTCCATCAGAAGATATGCAGGTCCTTTTGTGTTGTGCATTCCTAGCCGAGTTGGGACTAATCCCTTTCAACCTAGAACTCACCTTCACCTTCTTCTCCCTTTGAAGTGTTAGAACCTCTCATACACCTTCCTTGACTCATTGCAATAGTCACACCCTTACTATTGACAGAGTTATCTTACTTGTCTCTGTGCGACATCGCGGTCAAGGCATTACCTTATGACCCACTACTAGGACTCCTACACCAAGTAGTCTGAGGTATAATTGGGACTTCTTACCGGGGAGATCCCCTTGACATGTTGGTAGGTCCAACACCATCAACATTTCTGGCACTAGAAGGAGGGCCTGATGACAAGTTGTTTCCTCTCATCCAGTTTTGAACCTTTGCATATCTTTCATTAATTCTTGCACTCTTCTTCCCCCGAGGTGTTTTTTGAATCATAAATATTTCTCCATTTCGGGAAGCTTTTCGATCTCTTGTCCCCTTACACGTATGGTGGTGAAGGCAAAGTGGCATGGCTTGAGCACTTACATAACTTTCTTTCCATGATTCGTGAGAAAGATGATTTTTCTGACGAACAAGTCATTTTGCTGCTTGCATACACACTTCTCGAATCTCCATTTCATTGGGGGCTCAGCCTATCGACTAACATCGTGCACTCATTTGAGCAGTTCTGTGGTCTTATCGAAGACACGTTATATCATTTTGATCCAGACCATCTTGACCGAAAACTATTACAGCAATGGAGGGCTCCACATGAATTCATTATTAATTTTTGGCAGCACTTCTGTGACTTGCAGTTTCAAGCTCCGAGGAGCCAAATGAAATTTGCTTATCTTTGTGACCGCTTCGAGTATTGCCTTAAGAAATCTACCCATCCCAAGAGAAAGTTTGAGATCAAGCCTTGCTCAACATTCTTCGTTGATGGAGTTGTGCAATATCATGTGGAAGCCGATACTATCTCAACTGACTATCCTCCTTCCTCTTATTCAACAACTCCACCACTGCCCAGTGATGTTAAGGATCATGCTCACACACTTGTTCATCCTTCACATCCTCCCAAAATCACTTCAATTCGTGCAGATTTAGTTGTGAGTCCTTCGAGTCCTCATATGCATTCTTTTCTACGAACTTCGTCTTCACACCTGGGTGCTCCTTTAGATGATGTTGTCTTGTGTTTTTCCATTCTGGACTCTTCACTTGTTGTGAATGAGGAACAACCCACTAACGGATTTGGTGTTGCAAAACCAACATGCACTGTCATTCATGAAGAGTATGAGAGGGAGCTTGAGCATCAACACTTAGCGAAGGATGACTCCCTTCCAACCGAGCCCCCTCCGTTCTTTCCTAACATTGTTGGTGAACCTGCCATCCATGATTTTGCATGTGTGTCTTCATCCACGGATGCACCCATTGTTGACCTTTCGTAGGACACACCGTATGTTAGTCTATCATCCAACAATGGAGAGGACCAATCATTCATTAGAAATCCACTTGATCTTTCATCTTCTATTTCTAGAGACACAGAGGGTGAACATCATTCCTTCTCATATACCCCTCTGTGTGATTGATCAAACCATGAGGATGTCGACTAACATCCCAAATTTTCTGATCTTGGTTGTCGTGATCTCTTCATCTCATAATCCGATCACGATGATGATTCACTCATTTTTAATCTGTCTTAGCCACTGTTATATGAAGATCCATCTGTCAACGAAGTCGAAACCCCATAGACCGTCGAGGCACTTTAGCCCGATCTGATGGTTATGTCAGGGTCTCGTTGGCCTGAGTTTGGCTTCGATTTCGATCAAGAAATTGTTCAAACACTCAAGGCTCTTCATCACTCATCTGTATGCACTCAAGATCAATCTAACACTCAAATTTTACTTCCTCCACTCAAACTACATGATCCCATTGCTCATGCATCGGAGAAGTCTTACATTGCAATCACTCATGCACGATGCAAGTTATCTTTGCTTCTTTAGTTTTCTTGCATGTCATAGTGAAGAGTGTGCTTATGCTTCAAAGTTGCACATAGTGTCACACAACACCATGATGAGTCTGCAGACTGCCTGTCATGCACATGCACTTACTTATGTCCCGTGGGCACTTTGAATAACAAAGTGTTATTGTCTTCATTGTTATATCTTTCTTGCTTGCTGGTTCACACAACTGGCTTGCTCGTGGACCAAGCCTTCACCAACATGGGTCTACCAATGCACTGGTGGTTGCATTGGAAGTATCACTTCACGTGATTAGGCCCATGTATTGTTACTGTAGGAGTAGGAGTAGTGTTTTCTTTCAGTTGTTTGCTTGCGTTCTTGTTTTCTTACGTGCTTTGTTTGCTTGTTTGTTTGCTTTCTTGTTTGTTTACTTGCTTCACTTTCATTTTTTCCTCTCCTCTTTCTTTTCTTTGTTGATTGTTAGTTCGTTCGATTGTTTCACTCGTAGGTTACTTTTTCATGAAACCATGTATGACTCTTGAAGCAAGATGGATAAAGTACAAGAGAGCTTGTAAATCTATCACTACTTGGTTATCTGTCATCTTACCTCTATATGACAAGCTTGTTACTTTTATTCCATGATACGTTGAAGGAAAATACGTACTGTTCGAAGTGAACCTTGGTGAAAATACAATTCTTGCATGCTAACTAGTGTCACCTTCTCTAGTCAGTTATTTTTGGGTTAACCCTTGTCAGCTCAGTCAAGTAGAGTAAGTTGAGGGGGGGAAACTTAACGGGCACATCAGAGATACAATAAACTACTTCTCTGTTGGAACAACCTCTTTTGCTCTCAATAAGTTGGGATCCCTCTTCCGCCTATGAAATGAATAAGTGCTATGCACAAAGAAAATGAAAATGAAAAAATTAAAAGTCAAAAAATTCAAAATGAAAAATGAATAAGGCGAAAGAAGAGAAAGGCTTCTTGCGCAGGGAGGTGATGCAAGTAACTCCATCAGGGTACTGACCAGGCTCGCTGGCAGTGGAGCTGTGCTTGTGTTCCTATGTGACTGCACTAGGGTACTTTCCACGCCTGCTGACATTGGAGTAACACCAGAGATGAAAATAAGACTCTAACGACTATATTGCTTGTGCACCTATATACCCCTCAACCCCAATTGAAAAAATATGTGTTGCCTTGGCTTGGAATGTGTGTCAATCAACCAAGGGCTTGGTAGATGCGACATCTTACAATCAAGTTAGTGTGAAACAAAGATGAGCTGAAAACTGAACAATACTTTCGGAGATGTTAGACTTGCTTTTCATGAACAAGGTCCATTCAGAGAGCTGGAGTTCTACTAGTGTGTTGCCAAGTGTTGTAACAGCTACAACCACCCTCCAAAATTTTGTCTTAGCCTCATTTTGGAGCCTCCCTTCCAACCTTCATAGCAGCGTTCCTTGCTTCATCAAGTTCACAAGATTCAATATCTTTCTTGCACAAAGGCAGCCTGTCGGTCACAACTTGATCCATTCCCCTCACAGGTTGTTCACCTGGACTTGGTTCAGCTGCAGGCTGAGCAGATTCCCCTTGAAAATTGCACATTTATGGAGGGCAACCAACCTTCCTCCAGAAATTGTGAAATCCTCTCTAGCAGCCTATTGGGCTCCAAGATTGTGCAATCCTTCCTACCAACACTCTTAGCAGGATTTGCGCAAATTTCCCTGGCAAGGCTCCTCAGCCCAGAATTTGTGCAAATTTGGGCAGCAGTCAGCTGCTCTGCCCAGAAATTACACAAATCTCCTAGGAAGCAAGCCCAACTCCTAGCCAGAAATGTGCATTTTTCTCCAGCAGTCGAGCAATCTATTTCATGTGCAACTGAGTTGACTGGTTCCCTCCAAGACTGAGCAAAACCGACTTGCATGCGTGGGCTACTTCTCCCAAGGCAACATTTCAAAGGCATCCCTTGTTTCAAGGATCTATGTTTAGAAGTTGGAGGTTATATGCAAGGAGAAATTCCAAAACGTCCCAACAAGTATCGCTTCCCATAGATTCATGGCATGCACGTCATGACCTTGATGTTATCAAAAATCATCAACTGGACATTGTAGAGATCATTCCTCACATCAACCTTGTAGCTCTGACATCCCACATTACATCTAGGAGCAACCAACACATTCAGCTCAATTGTTTTGGGGTAAGCCTGCTTCCCATGCCTTGTGATGCAATCCTATCTCCTTTTGTGTTTTCTCTTGTGGTAGTACTATTTTCTTGATTTCTTTGAATGCTTGCTTTTGTTTACATATATACTAGCTTTGCCTAGCTCTGTTTCAGTTTTCGTTGCTATTTCACTGCTGTCATATGCATGAAACTATTTTGCACAATCGTTCGCCCAAGTATTGAACTGCCTCACCCACATGCATGTTGATATGTTTGCTGAATATTTCATTCATGTTTTGCATGCACTATCAATAACTTCTACTATCACTTAGTATCACCATTTTGTTATTGTCTTAGTTGCTTTCAGTTGCCCGTCGGCGAGTCGGGCTAACCTTGGCCTGGACTTTGCCTTCACCAAGGATGCATTCTACAATCTGGGGAAGGAAGGCTCATCTTCCTCTCTAGATTTGTGCATTCCTGCCTAGCACTGGCCTCCAAGACTATTTTGTGAATTTCTAGAGGATAGTGGTTGCTTGGCCCAAGAAATTGCACAAATCTATCCCTAGGCTAGCAGTCCTTCCTAGCTAGAATTGCGCATTGTGCAATCCCAGTAGTCAGCAACCAGACTAGACTATGCATTGAGTAGTTCCAGCAGTCAACCAATCTCCCAGCAGCCCAGACTGTGCCTTGAGAAGTCTTGGCAGTCAGTCTCCCAACCTCCCGGCCGAAATTGCGCAACCTTCATGATCATTTACGCAGGTATGTTGCAAGTTAGTTCTCATGTTCATTTTGGTTTTCGACTAACATATTGCTTGTTATGAGTGTTTCCATGTCACTAGGTATCACAGGTGTTCATCTGCCTCTCCTCAGTATAGATATAATGGTTTCTAGGAGAGTAGAGATGAAGACACCATTTAGAGCATGCTTGGGGATGCGGTTGATCAAGTGTCTATGAGCTTGCCTACTCACGGAGACATCAAGGTTTTCGTAGACAAGGAAATCAAGTAGCAGCATCACAGTAGGAAACATCAAGAACGAGAGTTGAAGACAACATACCGAATGTAATGAATGCAGTGAATGCAGGAAACACAGTGAATGCAGTGAATAAAATGAATGCAAGAGGAAGGTTGTTGACAACACAGAGACGGAATAAAGTTGCAATATGAAGCAGATCCACTGAAAATGAAAGAAACTTTGGAGACTCAGGCTAGGAGGTGACGACGTGACATGAAGGTTGTGTGAAGACAAATAATGGAACGAAGTAGGAGTTACATGTGCAGAAGCAGCAACTCAAGGAAGAACATGAAGCTACACGGACAAACAAATGCGTTACAGCAGGATCAGGAACAACAGTGGGCACAACATGCTCTCATGGATGAAACTACGCCCATACAAGTTAAAGATCCATCCCAATAGCTAACACAGAATAGACATGGTGAGCAGTGTGGTTGATCACATGCAGGGATCGAGCAACATACATGTCATTGTGCGCAAGCATGCAATCCAACCCATTCAACACACTCAACAAGGAAAAGACAAGAAGCAAGTCCAATTGGAGCTGAATGGGTACTTCGGTGAGTTGATGTGCGTGACCACCAGCACACACTTGAAGATGAGCATGGACATTATGCATCAATGTGTTGTCGGTTTAGCCACACCCAAGAAGACCATGTGCATGTTAGCAGACGATTTGGATGAAGGGGCCAAACCAATGCACCGGTTGCAATGAAAGCAAGAGTTCGCTTCAACAAGATGTCACCATGAGGTGCATGCACACCATCACGGAGGACCAAGCTTGGCATCAGCTCACTTGCTTCACCATCACAAGAATGTCAAAGAGTTGGTCTCACCACAGTGGACCAAGTGTTAGTGATGTCTTGGAAGGCTTGCTCAAGCCATGTTGTCTCACATGAGTACATGTGCATTGTAATGTTGAGTCATGTCAAGTGTAAGTCAAGTGCCAACAGTTGGATGTAACAGTCATAGAGTAGGTGAAGAGTCATGAGAGTAGTTGAACTATCACAAAGGGGAATGTTAAGGGTCACCCCACCCTTTGTTATAAATAGTCCCTCATAACTCATTGTATGGGCTTTTGGTCAGCCAAGCTTCTACTAAGACTATCTTGAAGAAGGCTTGGACAATATTGTAACGCACCTTGACTTATCCATTGCACGGAGCTAGTACATCTCTTTGGAGGAGCAGGCATATGTGGTTGTAACATTCCATTGTTGGGGCTATCAAGTTTACATGGATGTATTGTATGATTGTGACTTACACTTATTTATATAATAAGAGCTAACACATTTTCATGCATATGTTTTTATTGTAGTTGGAATGCTCCGGATGCCTTAATGATATATGTTGTTTAAATTACGTACTTGTGTATGAATTGATTCACATGCAATTAGATGAATCTTGTTGTTAATGTGTTGTATATGTTGTTAATGCTGTCACCATCCGTGTCAGGTGCTCTGTCGGACATTAGACAAACCTTTCACATGAACCTTGCTGTAACAACCGTCGCACTCATCTTGGACTAATCCATGAGTGATGTATGTGTTATCTTACCTTGTATGATGTGACTGTCGCATCTGAGTGGACTGCACCACCGGAAGCTATGCATGTCCTTTTGTGTTGTGTGTTCCTATCCGAGTTGGGACTGATCCCTTTCAACCTGGAACTCACCTTCACCTTCTTCTCCCTTCGAAGTTTTAGAACCTCTCATACACCTTCCTTGACTCACTGCATCAGTCACACCCTTGCTACTGACAGAGTTATCTTACTTGCCTCTGTGCGACATCATGGTCAAAGCATTACCTTACGAGCCACTACTGGGACTCCTACACCAAATGGTTTGAGGTCTAATTGGGACTTCTTACCGAGGAGATCCCCTTGACATGTTGGTGGGTCCAACACCATCAACATGTCTGGCACTAGGAGGGCTTGATGACAAGTTGTGTCCTCTCATCCAGTTTTGAACCTTTGCATATCTTTCATTGAGTCTTGCACCATGCGACATTGGACCATGGCTGAGCATGGTTGACCATGATTGGCGTTGGTGGACCATGGTTGATTTTTATTTTGACAATATTTGCCATAATGCGAATGTGTTAATAGGATCTCTATAACTCCATGTCTGATGGGGATTTGATATGAGGTGGGGAGTGACATATGAGGAGGGAGGTGAGGCCCATGTGGAGGTGGGTCTCTCCCTCCATAGAAACTACAACCACTTGGTTTATATTTCAAAGTTCTTGATCTCGGGCGATGTTAAATTAATGAGTATGAGAAACCTTTAGTAAAACCTAATATTCCGACGTATAAGTTGAATATCGAATATCGGTAGTATAGTGATATCACAAGTTTTAAAATGTGCACCAAATGAAAAAGTGGATATCCAATATTCTGATATCAGAATATTTTGAAATATTAGAAATTTTAAATTGGGAAAATTTTATAGGAGATACTTTATATCTAGACTTTTTGTGAAGGAAGGGAGGAGGTAAGGTGAAGTGTGGCCCACTTTGTTAATTAAAAATTCTACAAACTGAACTACAACCACTTTCCAATTTCGATATTTTGGGTTGCTTAACTCCATCCCCTCCCAAAAAACCTCTCTAACTCCATCCCCCAACACACCCCCCCCCCCCACCCACCCAAAAAATTAGTGTAAGTCAAAATACAAGGAGGGAAAGCATAGATAAGTGTTCTAAATCAATAGTGACCCCTTCCTGGAAGGGTCCCATCCACCAATCCAAGCTGTTCTCTGAAAACCAAGAACTTCCGTATCAGTAAAGGCTTGGTAAGGATGTGATTTTCCTGCTGATGTGTCGAGATGTGTTGGATCCTCACTGCTCCTCTCTACACCATATCCAAGATATAGTGATATTTAATCTCAATGTGCTTGGACCTGTCATGAAACAAAGGATTCTCTAAAAGTGAGGTCCCACTCTTATTGTTGCAATATATCATAGTAGTGTCCAATACATGCTGAAATAACTCTCCAAAGAGCTTCCTCAACCACACTTCTTCGTAGCTAGCCATGCTAGCATAAATAGAATCCGTATCTATTGTACTCAAAGAAACATAATTATGTTTCTGAATCGTCCTAGAAATCATGGAAAACCCCAAGCTAAAGAAACACCCAGATGTGCTCTTCCCGTCAACAACATTTCTAGCCCAATCAACATTAGTGTATCCATGAAGTCTCAAATATTCGACAGTTTCTTTCAAACCATGATTGATAGTCCCATGTAGCTATCTCAACATATGCTCAATAACAACCCAATATGCATGTAATGGCTCCAACATAAATTGAATCAATGTGTTCATAGAAAAACATATGTCTGGTCTAGTATTCAATAAGAATATTAATTCCCTGATCAGTTGTCGGTACTCAGAATGATTTTCCAAATCAGGTCTTGCAACTTCACCAAATAAGTTCTTGAAATTCATTTCCATCAGAGAGGCCATGCACTTACATTCCACGATTCTAAATATTTCCAACAACTTGACAACATATTTTTCCTTGAGAAAGGAAAATCTCAACAGGTCTCTACCACACCTATAAGCCCATGAAGTAGTGTATCAAACCAAGGTATTTCATCTCAAACTCAGAGGTTGAATCCCTCTTACACTAGAGAATAAGAGGATCTCCACCTATCAAATCATCAACATATACTACCAAAGTAAAGGGCATACCTTGGTCAACTTTGTAGTATAGGTTTAGATCAACATTTCTTCTAGTAAATCCAAACTTCATCAGATAGCTAGATCAATATGGGCATACCAAACCCTAGGGGCTTGCTTCAACCCATAAAGAGCCTTCTTCATCCTCCACACATGAGTATTCATGTCATGCTACACAAAGCCTCGTGGTTTCTCCAAGTGCATCTCTTCCTTGAGAATTCAATTTAGGATTGCAGTCTTCACATGCATTTGATGAGGTGTTCATCCCTGGCTAGCGGCAAGATAAATGATAGATCAGATGGTAGTATATTGAGAAACAAGTGCAAAAATATAATCATAGTCCTCTCCCTCTTTCTAGGAGAAACCTCTAGCTACAAATCTTGCCTTGTCCTTTTTAACACTTCCATCAGAACCATGCTTAATTTTGTAGATCCATTTTGAAGTCACAACATATTTACCTTCTGGTCTCAGAACCACTTCCCATACATCGTTCTTCATGATGGAATCATATTTTTCATCCATGGCAACCTTCCAAACTTGTTCTTTCTTAGATTTTTCAAAAGTGCATGGTTCATCCTATATCATCATGCCCATAGGTACAATGTATCCTTGGTATCAGCTTGGCTTCTTGTTTTCTCTGAAGTTTCCTCTCAAGGAAGCATGCCTCTAAGCATCTTGTAAAGTGCTACAATTCCATAATGGTATATTTCTAGTAGAGGAAGGATCACATGAAGGGGGGTCTAAAGGATCCATGGGTGCCATGTGTTCATCAACAGAATCAGGCTCATGATGTTCTTGCACATCCATGGCATCATCCTTTCTCACAACATTTTAATGGGGAGGAGTGTCCCTTGCCTTCCCAAGAGAAACATATTCATCAAATGTCACATCCCTGCTAAACTCTATCTTCCTTTGACCAGATACATATATTCTAGAAGCTTTAGAATTTTCACAATAACCAATAAAAGTACCTTTCTTTCCTAAAGGTTCCAACTTGGTCCCCTACTCCTTCCACACATGAAAGTAGATCTAGAAGCCATAGATACTCAAGTTTCCAACCTTGGGCTTGTGGTGAAGCAAAATTCTAAGTGTGGACACAAACAATTCCTCTAGCCCGATAGCGAGTCTAGCCACAAACAAGACATTCTATGGAAGATTCCCTTAGGTTAGAACCAATTAAGAGGGCCTACCTCTTAGTACGCTTATCCCATTTGATGATGACCTTGCTTGATCGCTCGAGCTATCTCTTCTTTCCCTGTTCGAACACCGGAAACAAGTAAACAATAGCAAACAACAAACGTGATAATAGACAAATTGTATTCAACCTACTTAACAGGTCAAGAAACATTAAGCCATAAACATGTCAGATGACATATTATGTAGGAAATCAATCTGTAATAGCATATATATTAAATCAATAAGAGATTACAACCATTGTCTTGTGTTGTTGTTCTCCTTCGACAAATCCGAGTTCCCACACACTTCCGTTAGCATTCCATGATGGCCTCAACAATTGTATTTTTAAGGTTCTTCCCTTTAGTCTTCACACTAAACAAAATTCACACTTCTCCCTCACACACAACTAGAGAGCTACAACTATGAATAACTTGCTGATCACTCCAAACTTAATTAGCACTAGCCCACCAACATTAACACTTAACACTAGCTTGTGCTTGGGAAAAAGGGAGGTTTATATAGCATGAACAGATGGGAGATGGTTCCTCTTCTCATGGTAGAAGGTCTTATCTCTTGAGGTAGTTCCATCCTAATAGGGGAAAGGAGCCCAAACTGACATCCTCGACTCCATCCGGCCCAACCATTTACCAGACTTCCGTTACGAAGCTTCTAGAGCTGGAAGCTTCAGATCTTTATTTAAAAAACCTTCCAAAAGAGGATCAACGCGACTGGAACAAGGCTCAGTCACTCCAGTCAGTGCTAGGTGTAGAAATTGCCACTGTATATCAACATACTATGCAATATACTAAAGCAAAATACAAGATCTACTTCTACAACAAACTTTGCGGAAGCTTAACCAAATTGAGCAAGATAAATGAGAACACATATAACTGAGAATGAGAAATCAATCACACATAGCAAAGAAGAAATAACCCGGGGAAAGCCTCAGCCTAAAACCCCAGTCTCTGTATTATCATACAAGTGGAAATATGTTCAAGTTACAAAAAGAATCAGCTCACGAGCTATCCTACTCTCTCTGCAATCAAACAATACAACTCACAGAATGAACAAACACAGTATATGTCCTCATCAAGCCCTCCAAGCCTCCTATTTCCTTACGTAGTTTTTCTTGGGGTCCAGTGATGCCACATGTGTGAATTCGCCTCATCACACTCACAAAAACTGAAGAAGTAATTGCGCAATCCTCAAGGAAAGAATTCCTTCTGCATTCAAGAGATATTCACAATGGAATATTCCTCTAACTGATAGTACACTGTCCCTCCATCTGGTCTCAACTGGGTCTCTGTCTGAACTGACATGCATGAGTCATTTATGAGAGAATATTCAATTATCTGAAGTGCAGCAGTTACATGCATGCATGCATTAACTAACTGAACTCACAATTAATTCAACAACCTGTTTGAATTAATCTAACTGGACTTGACTCAGTTAACTGAGCCAACTAATTAAAACTCAATATTACAACTCATCCTTATCTTTTTAACTGATGGATAAATTCCTCAATCAATGGAGAAACCATTGCATGTCCCCACATAGACTTCATGTTTGATTTTCTACAACTAATTAACTCATGGTGAATTAATTAATTATTTTACAAACAACTGCTAAGATCAAATTCGAATTTTACTTCCCTATTTTAGTTCAAGGACTAACTAAAATAGGAAGGTATCTCGAAATGCTATTTATAGTAGTACTAAATTTAGCACTTCTATATTTAGCATTTCTTGTTGCTATTTTCAACACTCCCTCTCAACAAGAAAGGGATTATCAATAACCCCAATCCTGTCTCTGTGGAACTCAAACTTGCATTTTGACAATGCCTTTGTCAAAATATCTGCATCCTGTTCCTCAGTCGAAACATACAGGGACAACATGATCCTTTTGACCACACCGTCTCGAAGATGGTGATACCGGATATCAATGTGCTTGGACCTGTCATGATAAAATGGATTCTCAAAGAGTTTGATACAACTTTGATTATCGCAGTAGATCACGGTTGGATCCATCCTCTGACCAAATAATCCCACTAGAATCTTCTGCATCCAAATGGCCTCACATGCAACCTGAATAACAACCATGTATTCAGCCTCTACTGAGCTAAGTGCAACTGATCTCTGTTTCCTTCTGTACCAGGAAACTACAACTAAACCAAGGTTGAAGATTCCTCCAGAAGTGCTCTTCCAGTCTAATGGACTCCCTGCCCAATCCGCATCTGTGAAGCCCAACCCAGTGAAATAGCTGTCGATCCTGGTGTACCAAGCACGGGGTGCTTGCTTCAGCCCATACAGAGCCCTCTTGAGTCTGCACACATGCGACTCATGATCAAAGGTCTCAAAACCCTCTGGTTGCTCAATGTACACATCCTCCTCAATCTTCCCATTGAGGAATTTTGTCTTCACATCCATCTGGTGGATCTTCCACCCCATCTGAGCTGATAGTGCCAACATCGATCTAATCAATGAGTACCTTGCTACGGGAGAAAAAGTCTCATCGTAGTCGATCCCCTCGACCTGTGAGAAACCACGGGAAATAAACCTTGCCTTATGTTTCTCAACACTGCCATCAGCGACTTGCTTTACCTTGTAAAGCCATCTAGAACTCACCACTGACTTGCCTTGAGGTCTTGGGACAACATCCCACACACTGTTTCGAATGATAGAGTCATACTCCTCTACCATTACATCAACCCAAACTGGTTGCTGCATTGCCTCCTCGAATGAAGAAGGTTTGGTATCTACACACTCCCCAACTAGGGCCATGTACCTAGTGTACCGCTTGGGTGACCTCCTCTGTCTGCGCTGAGAAGATGGTTGTCCCACATTCTACCGCACATCCAACATCAACCTGTCAGCTTCCCTTAAGGGTTTCCTCCCATCTCTGGAAGTCTCAGCATGAGTGGATGTCTCCACTCCCGGATCCTCTACATGCGGATGCTTTGCATCAATATGAGGCTCCTCCTTCTTAGAAACCGATAGTTCCTCCTCTACATGCAACTTGAGCTCCCTCTCAAGAGATAATCGCACGGCTTTCTGCTTGTCGAACTTCAGATCCCTGCGTACCATTGTCCTCTGATTAGTAGGCAGATACACCTGATAGTTGTGGGGTGTATCCGTGTACCCCACAAGTATTCCCAACTTAGTTGTTGGATCTAATGTTGGCATTATGTTTCAAGTGTTGTCCTTGATGGCAACTCACTCAGAGGTTGGTACAGGTGCTCAGAGGTTGGTACAGGTAATGGCAACTTAATCAGAGGACAGATCTTAGTACAGCATGGCAAGAAAGTTCATACACGCAGGTTCGTTAAGCCCAAGTCGCGTGTACACGCAGGTTGGCTTCATCAAAAGAGCGTGTATGTGGAAAAGTACCTTTGGTCCATGGCGGTTAGTCCTTGGAAGTTGTGGCTATGGTTTCGGACCATTGTGTCTCGACGAGCGTGTCGATCCCTAGTTTTGAAGTTGATGGTATTGTGTTACTATGGTTTTGGCTCTTGGTATTAAATAAGGCCTAAGGCTATATAAGGAGAAGATCATTAGGCAAAGACATGTATTGTGTGTCTGACGCAGTGAGAGGATTTGGTATTGCTGGTTATCTTTTCGGGACGTTTTGGCAAGGGTCGGATCTGACAATGAAGGCATAAGAATCTATTTCTAGATCTGCACGCGGGTTGCCTTTGGTGAAAGCGCGTATACACGCGGTTTTGGTACAGTGAAGTAGCGTATGCATAATAAGATTTGATATTTCAGGTTGCTGCTGATTCTGGTGGTTGTTGCAGAGTTCTGGGCTCTAGTTTGGGTTCTGTGTTCTTGATGACAGGGTTTCAGTGATTCAGTATTGGGTTGTTTAATGAATTATGATGCAAGTATAAGTTGATGATTGTATTGCAGTAATGTTTGTTTTGTACTCTTGGATCCAGTCTGAAAATTGATGAAACGTGGTCCCTGAAGGTTGTAGGGTCAGCACCTACGTACTAGTAAATGGATCAGCTAGTACAAGAGCTGAGGGGGTTGTAGCTCCCTTCCAGAAGTAGTTGGAAAACGAGAGAGGGTTGTAGCCCTCTGCAGTTTGTAGCCTGCGTACTGGTAAAGGACTGCACCAGTACATTGTAAAAGAAGTTTCTCATTAAAGAAGAAAGAGACGAATTGCAGCAGGTGGTTTTCACCCACATTGGGTTTCCACCTTATATCATGGTGTTCATGTGTGTGGCTTGTTGAGTCTTGAAAATGTCATTCATTTGTATTACACTTTCGCTATTATGTCCATTATATCACCTCCATTTCACCTCCATTTCACTACTATGTCACCGCATTCATCCCACTTTCATTATCATTGGGCTACCTTTATGTTTTTCCAATATTTATTATTTCTAAGCCTTTTAAGTGAATTTGTGGTTAAACATTAGAAAATAATGTGCATACGCTTATACCTAACAAATGGGTTGAGTTTGTTGACATGTGTAGGTTGAAAGGAGGCTTCTAGAAGACCCTTATGTGGCACTCTAAGGCCAAATTCGAATTTGGTTGGAAAGAATCATGGGATCATGAGGATATGTGTCACATCTCCTAATTGTATTGTAACTCTAAAAGACATGTGTCTTATCAGTTCCTATTTTGATTAGGACTCTAGAGGTAGAGGGAGATATTCATGGATTATCATTAATGAGATGGCTCTCATCTTTTTGTATAAATAGGAGATCTCTCTCCTTCATTAGTTAGTCTCTTTTGAGTCTTTTTGAGTCTCTTTAGTCTCTTTTTAGTGTCTCTTTGGAGAGCTTTGTTGTACTTTGCACTTTTGAAGAAATTGAATAAAGCTTTGATGTTCTCAACATGGAAGGAGATGTGAAGTAGATGTCATGGAGCATATTAAGATGTAAGTAGATTAGATTTCATTTTGTAAATATTGCTTTGTAGAATGTAAGGTAGATTAGATTTTCATTCATGCAATTTTAAGTATGCTTTGATTTCATAGGTAGAAGGGGGCCCCTGCCTTGTACAGTTTGAATTATTTCATTTTATTTTCTCCCGGGATTTGTTTTTATGTTTATGTATTTGCTTTACAAACTAATGGTATTTGAAGTTGACAGGTTCAAGCTGCTGCCTTTGTTTTTATAGCTGATTTTTAATTTTATTTCTCAAAGAGCTGCTAACACATAAATGATCTTCATCATAAATTGTTATATTTTAAGATCAAAATATCACTAACTTGCAGCTGGCTTTGAGTGCTTTTTGGACTGTTCTTAAGCTACTTTCTTTCCGTACTTTACACAGTACATGTGCTTTGAAGTATCGAGTTAGAAAGAGTAAATCATTACCACTAGTCTTTAAAGTAGAAGTTTTGATTTTAAAGTGCTTCCTAGACTATTTCCTCACTACTTTCTAATCATGCTTTCCATAGTACATATGGCTGAAGTAGAGAATTAGAAATAGCAAATTATTATCATTAGTCTTTCAAGCATATTTTTCTCACTTTTATAATTCCACTTAAGCTACTTTCTTTCCGTGCTTTACACAGTACATGTGCTTAGAAGCATTGAGTTAGAGAGAGATAATCTTTATCTTTGGTTTTAAAAGTGACTTTCTTTTCTTTTATTTGCAGCAGCATGAATGGTGTCTAGTGCCATTGGAAGTGGTCATTTACTTTCAAGTCATTTCAAGTTCTTTGCTTTCAGTTTCATTTCAAGTTATTTCTGACTACTTCTTAATCGTGCTTTACACAGCACATGTGTTTGAAGCAGAGTTTTAAGAAGAGTTGAACATAAACTATAAAACAACGAAGTAAGAGAAAGGTTAACTAAGCACATATAGTGCACCACACTTCATCAGTTTACGATACCCGGATTGATAATTTATGTAGAGCAATTTAAGACATTAAATTGACTAAACATGGCTCTTGTGTGATGTTCTGTTCTGTTATACTGCACCTGTTTACTGTTAATATACTTAATAATGTTCTGATGCATTTACAGAAGATTAAAGCTAACTGAATTATAAGATCTTTGGGTATACGCTTGTTGCATTAGATACAGTCGCGTGTACACGCGGGTTCACTTAACGAAAGTAGCGTGTATGTTTCTGAGCATTGAAAAAGTTTTATTGATCTGATAATACTGATTCACCCCCCCCCTCTCAGTATTATTTCCAACAATTGGTATCAGAGCAGGTCCTTCAGAGGAAGCTTGATCGCTTGAAGGAAAAGATCCATCAGAATGGCTAATCCAGAAAGAGAGGCACACATCAGGCCACCAGTCTTTGACGGGAACAATTTTACTCACTGGAAGATAAGAACCATTGCATATCTACAGTCTCTTGGAGCAGAAGTTTGGGGAATCGTAGAAGGAGGATACAAATTCCCATCAGCAACTCCTACAGATCCAGCAGAGAAAAAGCAATATGAGCTCAATGCCAAAGCAGTTACTGTCCTATTGAGTACTTTGACTCAATCAGAATTTATGAAGATCATGCATTTCAAATCAGCTAAGGAAATATGGGACAAAATCGTTACAAGCTACGAAGGAGATGATCAGGTAAAAAGAGCAAAGCTTCAAACTCTTAGAATCCGGTATGAAACTCTTAAGATGCGAAGTAATGAAAGCGTAGCTAATTATTTCCTGCGTATGGATGAGATTGTGAATTGTATGAGGGATCTGGGTGAAGAATTTGAGGAAGTTGTCTTAGTTGAAAAGGTTTGAGATCTATGTCTACTAAATTTGATTCTAAAGTATCTGCCATAGAAGAAAAGGAGAATGTGCAGAAAATTACCATGTCACAGCTTCACGGGATCTTAACTGCTTTTGAAATGCGACAAGAGGTACCACCAGAGGCCGCATTCGAAGTGTCAGAGGAAGAAGATGAGGTAAATTTTGTCAAGAATCTTGAACGGGGAACTGGACGGTTCAAAGGTAAGCTACCTTTCAAATGTTTTCTATGTGGTAGAGTTGGTCACTATGCTGCTAGATGTCCTCATAACAAAGGAAAGATATCTGAAGAAGATGGTAGAAGCTATTATACCCATATTAAAAGTTCATTCAATGATAGTGAAGATATTAGAAGTCTCATGGCACATGAAAAGAAGAATGCTTCATCCAATAATGGCGAAGATATTAAAAGTTTCATGGCACATGAAAAGAAGAATGCAGAAACTGAAGAAGTTGCCAAATTAAAAGAACAATTGGAGACAGAAACCAAGGTAAGGGAGAAATTGCAGGATATAGCAAAAGATCAGAGCACAACTATTCAGAGACTTGAATCAAAGGTCCTCTCTCTAAAAGAAGATCTTGAGGATCAAGAACATGAAGTGATCAAACTAAAGCGACAAGTGGAAGAAGGGAGAAAAGTTGAAGAAGACCTAAGGAAGCAGTATCTGAAAAAGGAAGAACAACATCAAGTTGAGGTAAATATATTGAAAGGTAAACTAGAGGAAAAGGATAAGCTTTTACGATTTCAAGATAGTTCTAAAGTCTTGGATGATATTCTTAATAGTCAAAGATCTCCTGCTATCAAGACTGGTCTTGGTTTTCATGAATATGTTGAAGGTGAATCTAGTTCACAAGGTGAGGCAAGAAACTCCAATGAGAAATCTGAAATGCTCAAGGAACAACCAAGGAAAGAAATTCCTCAAGGAAGATCCTTTACTCCTAACTATGGACGTGATAGACGATTATTTCCTCCGCTGAAGAATGTTGAATGTTATGTATGTCATAATCTTGGACATGTTGCAGCCAGATGTAGAAGTAGAATGGTTCAAGAAAGATCATCGCATCCCAGGTATTTCAGAGGGTATTGCTTTGCCTGCAATGCATATGGACACAAAGCAATTGATTGTGATAGAAGGAACATGAAAAATATAAGGTGTTATACATGCAACAACTATGGGCATAAAGAAAGGGAATGCAGGAGCAGATTTCAAAATTCAAGACAAGAGGACCATACATCATCACAGCTGCAGGAATTGAAGAAGACAGAGACAGAAAGGTGTGGCATAACTCAGTCAGCTGACATAACAGACACAGGGGAATCTGAAAGTGATGAAATTCAGTATTCCATCCTGCATACACTTATATAATGAAGACAAGTCGTGTATATACGCGAGTTACAGGCTGCAAAGTCGCGTATATGGAGAAAGGGCAGCAGAACAAACCCAGGTTCAGTCATGGTTGGCTCAGGCTCAGGGGGCAGCAGAACAGACTCAGGAAATGGTTCAATCATGGTTGGCTCACACTCAGGGGGAGCATATCTTCAAATAATTCATTGTTGGCATTATGGATTGCTGATGAAACTAAATGATACATCTTGTTGTTTGATCAAAGGAATAGTATTGCAGATTGATGCTTATGGTACAGATCTGAATGGCTGGTCTTAGATCCTGCATCTGCTCAGGGGGAGCATGGATAGATTGGTACACTTTGGCATATACAAAGGGGGAGCCAAATCAGAATCTTCAGCATGTACTTAGGGGGAGTATGGACAGCAGTATGGACAGTAGAAGGTATACCAAAGAAGAGAATATCTTGGTACGCCCTTTGCCCTTGATGTCAAAGGGGGAGAGTGACTTGGTGTGGTGGTTGCCATCAAGTCCAAATGGGGAGATTGTTGGCATTATGTTTCAAGTGTTGTCCTTGATGGCAACTCACTCAGAGGTTGGTACAGGTGCTCAGAGGTTGGTACAGGTAATGGCAACTTAATCAGAGGACAGATCTTAGTACAGCATGGCAAGAAAGTTCATACACGCAGGTTCGTTAAGCCCAAGTCGCGTGTACACGCAGGTTGGCTTCATCAAAAGCGCGTGTATGTGGAAAAGTACCTTTGGTCCATGGCGGTTAGTCCTTGGAAGTTGTGCCTATGGTTTCGGACCATTGTGTCTCGACGGGCGTGTCGATCCCTAGTTTTGAAGTTGATGGTATTGTGTTACTCTGGTTTTGGCTCTTGGTATTAAACAAGGCCTAAGGCTATATAAGGAGAAGATCATTAGGCAAAGACATGTATTGTGTGTCTGACGCAGTGAGAGGATCTGGTATTGCTGGTTATCTGTTCGGGACGTTTTGGCAAGGGCCGGATCTGACAGTGAAGGCATAAGAATCTATTTCTAGATCTGCACGCGGGTTGCCTTTGGTGAAAGCGCGTATACACGTGGTTTTGGTATAGTGAAGTAGCGTATGCATAATAAGATTTGATGTTTCAGGTTGCTGCTGATTCTGGTGGTTGTTGCAGAGTTCTGGGCTCTGGTTTGGGTTCTGTGTTCTTGATGACAAGGTTTCAGTGATTCAGTATTGGGTTGTTTAATGAATTATGATGCAAGTATAAGTTGATGATTGTATTGCAGTAATGTTTGTTTTGTACTCTTGGATCCAGTCTGAAAATTGATGAAACGTGGTCCCTGAAGGTTGTAGGGTCAGCACCTACGTACTAGTAAATGGATCAGCTAGTACAAGAGCTGAGGGGGTTGTAGCTCCCTTCCAGAAGTAGTTGGAAAACGAGAGAGGGTTGTAGCCCTCTGCAGGTTGTAGCCTGCGTACTGGTAAAGGACTGCACCAGTACATTGTAAAAGAAGTTTCTCATTAAAGAAGAAAGAGACGAATTGCAGCAGGTGGTTTTCACCCACATTGGGTTTCCACCTTATATCATGGTGTTCATGTGTGTGGCTCTTGTGTGATGTTCTGTTCTGTTATACTGCACCTGTTTACTGTTAATATACTTAATAATGTTCTGATGCATTTACAGAAGATTAAAGCTAACTGAATTATAAGATCTCTGGGTATACGCTTGTTGCATTAGATACAGTCGCGTGTATGTTTCTGAGCATTGAAAAAGTTTTATTGATCTGATAATACTGATTCACCCCCCCCTCTCAGTATTATTTCCAACATCTAACTTATTCTGGGCATCTTTGGTCACATGACGGTAAACTAATGATCCAAAGATTCAGAAGTGACTCACATCTAGTCGCTTCTCGGAAAAGGCCTCCATAGGTGTCTTCATTCCTAGTATACGGTGCGGGCTTCTATTTTGCAAGTATACTGTTGTATTGCATGCGTCAGCCCATAAATGCAATGGTAGGCTTTGGTCATGCAACATCGCTCAAGTTTCTCCCACAATCGATCTGTTTTCCTTTCGGCCACCCCATTTTGTTGTGGGCTATGGAGTGCCGTCAATTCCCGTTTAATTCCTTCTACAGTGCAGAAGTCTTTAAACTGTTAGGAGACATACTCTCCACCATTGTCGCTATGAAAGGCTTTTATTTTTTTTCCAGATTCTTTCACTATCAAGGCTTTAAACTCACAAAACCTCAAGAAGGTTTGATCCTTCTTTTGCATAAAGTAGATCCAACATCTACGAGAAAAATCATCAATAAAAATAACATAGTACCTTTGTTTAGCGGTGGAGGCTGTAGAGAAAGGTCCACAAACATCTGAGTGAACTCGCTCCAGGATTGCTCCAGCTCTACTGTCTTGATCCGGAAAGGAAGATTTCACATACTTACCCAAGGTACAACCTTTGCATGTATTCGTCTGCTCCAGTTTTCCCTTAGGTAATCCGGTAGAAATCTGTTGCATGATCTTCAGGGATCCATGGTGCAAGTGGCCCAGCCTTCTATGCCATAGCTCGCCAACATCTTGGCTATGCAGCATCTCAGCTTTGGAACTCAATGCAGAACAATTTTCTACCTCCAACTTGTAGAGATTCTTTACTCAAATCCCAATTCGCTTTGTCTGTCCAGTACTGATATGCCTCAGGAATACCTTTCCTTTACTAAAGACTACATCATAGTCTTTATCTTCTAGAATAGCGATAGACACAAGATTATTCTTCAGACCTGGTACATACTTTACATCAGTCAGGGTGAGGAGAGCTCCATGCTCCCTCTAAAACACAATCGTACCTTCACCTGAAACACGGTACTTTCCATGATCGCCCATCTCGATCCGCATTTGGATATCCTTCTCCTCCAAGGTACTAAAAAGATTCTTGTCACCTGACATGCGGAATGAAGCTCCACTATCCAGGTACCACACACATCCCACCATGGCTGAAACCATGCATGTGATAAGAGATAAATCCAACTCAAACTGTGAGGCCAGTGCCTCATCATTAGTTCCCTTAGATGATTCTTTCTTGGATTTCTTCTGTGAACAATTTGTAGCATATTGGCCCACTTCATGACAATGAAAGCATCACACTTTCAATTTGTCAAACTTCTTCCCACCATGGGAAGAACTAGATTTGGGATGGGACACCTTCTCTTTCCCTTTCCTCGCCTTACTCGCTAAGGCTATATTTTCCTCATCATCTTGCTTCGATGAGGATCCATCTCTGGTGCTTCTTCTTATTTCCTCTTGCATCAGATCCGACCAAAGGTTCCCAATCTGGCAGTTTTTCTCTTCCATTAACCGAGTCTTGGTAGTTATGCCAGCTCTTAGGAAGACTAAGGAGTGCAAGACTCACCATGTCATCATCAACAGTTGTGATCCCTACACTTACAAGCTCATCCCTGCAGGTGGTGAGCTTGTTTAGATATGTAGAGATCATGTCGCCCTTTTCACACTTGATTTTCCAAAGCTTATCTTTCAGCGCCAGCTTCCTCTGATCGTTGTTGTTCTGATATAGATCTTCCAATGTTTTCCACATCGAAAACGGTGTCTCCTTCCCATGGAGACTCGAGACTATGTGGTCTCGAACTCCCTCCAGAAGGATTCTCCTTGCTCTAGCCACACATTTCTTCCATTCCACCAATTCAGTAGCATCAGTCGTCTTGGGGACTTCTTTATCAATGAAGTCCTTTAGACCGTTATCCTCTAATATTGCTTCCATGCGATCCTTCCAAGTTACATAATTCGAACTACCATCAAGAGCATATTCGAGTCTTAAACCATTGAATGCCATTGGTGAAATTGAGATGTGATAAGAACTCGATTTCTATATTCAGGAACCTCAAACTTTGAACTTCTCCCTTCTTGTAAATTGTTCTTCGCCTTGATCACCTTTGCTCCGATACCATGTAGGAATTCCCACTGTAGATCAACATATTATACAATATACTAAAGCAAAATACAAGATCTACTTCTACAACAAACTTTGCGGAAGCTTAATCGAATTGAGCAAGATAAATGAGAACACATATAACTGAGAATGAGAAATCAATCACACATAACATAGAAGAAATAACTCGGGGAAAGCCTCAGCCTAAAACCCCAATCTCTGTATTATCATACAAGTGGAAATATGTTCGAGTTACAAAAAGAATCAACTCACAAGCTATCATGCTCTCTCTGCAATCAAACAATACAGCTCATAGATTGAATTGACACAGTATATGTCCTCCTCAAGCCCTCCAAGCCTCCTATTTCCTTGCGCAATTTTTCTTAGGGTCCAGTGATGCCACATGTGTGAATTGGCCTCATCACACTCACAAAAACTGAAGAAGTAACTGCGCAATCCTAAAGGAAAGAATTCCTTCTGCATGCAAGAGATATTCACAATGGAATATTCTTACAACTGATAGTACACTGTCCCTCCATATGATCTCAACTGCGTCTCTCTCTGAAATGACATGCATGAGTTATTTATGAGAGAATATTTAGTTATCTGAAGTGCAGCAATTACATGCATGCATGCATTAACTAACTGAAATCACAATTAATTCCAAAACCAGTTTGAATTAATCTAACTAGACTTGACTCAGTTAACTAAGACAACTAATTACAACTCATCCTTATCTCTTTAACTGATGGATAAATTCCTCAATCAATGGAGAAACGGTTGCATGTCCCCACATAGACTTCATGTTTTATTTTCTACAACTAATTAACTCATGGTGAATAAATTAATTATTTTACAAACAACTGCTAAGATCAAATTCGAATTTTAATTTTCTATTTTAGTTCAGGGACTAACTAAAATAGGAAGGTATCTTGAAATGCTATTTATAGAAGTACTAAATTTAGCACTTCTATATTTATCATTTCATGTTGCTATTTTCAACACTAAGGACATTTATAATCCCTGTATATCAGCACGAGGAGAACAAGGGTCATTAGCGCTAGTCTTGTAAACATGGAAAAATAGAAGATTTGTGGGAAATGGTGCAAAAGGGAATTGTTCTGCTCATGAAGAGGGACACAATGGGAGTCTCTTCATGAAGGGGAAGCATTTAGGGTTCACTGTAGAGGTCCTCCAGGATCAAGGAGCAGGGAGTAGAGGGATAGTGAAAAAATGTTGTGTAACAGGCTTCACACATGTGAATACTTTTTCAGGAGTCTTGTCAAATAATACTCGGTGAGGAGTTCTATTTTGAACATAGACAATAGTGTTAGCAACTTCTCTCAATATAAACATTGGTAGCTTTTGATCATGCAACATAACTTTGGCTACTTCCATCATAGTCTTGTTCTTCATTTCAGCCACACCATTTTGTTCAAGGTTATAAGAAATGATTGCCTCCTTAATTCTAACTTCCTTGCAAAATTCAATGAATGCATTTGAAGTGAATTATCCTACATTGTCAATCCTCAAAATTTTTATCTTCTTCCTGGTTTGATTTTCCACTAGTTCCTTGAAGTCCCTGAACATGTCAAATTATTGGTCCCTTTTCTTTAAGAATAAAATCCATGTCTTGAGGGAAAGGTCATCCACAAATATTATATAGTAAAATTAGCCACCAAGAGAGGTCACAGGTATGGGTACACAAAGATCAAAATGTATAAGTTGAAGTATTCCATTAGTCCTACTTCTACTAGAAGGAAATGGTCCCTTAACATGTTTTCCACTTGCGCATCCTTGAAAAAGTATATCATGATCTAGTTGTATCTTAGGCATCCCATAAACCATATTTCTCACATTAGGTAGCACTTTTTAGTGAAGGTGACTAATTCTTCAATGCCACAGTTCACATTAATGAGTACTATCATGGACCAATGCTTGTATTGGTCTTCCCTTAACTTTATAAATGCCTTTAATTCTTAACCCTAAAGTGAAGGAATCCTTAAATATAGACCATCTTGTCCAAGCAAGTACCTTTCCATTTATGAAAGCAACTTTTAATCCTTTGTCCTCCAGGGAATATATAGATACAAGAGTATTTTTCAATCCTAGCACATACAAAACATCTTGTAGATATATAGTTTAACCAAAATCTAAATGAAAATAAAAAATTCAATCCCCTTAATATTATATGTATCATTATATCGAAGAATAATCTTCAAATTGGAATCCCTCTCAACTAGGTTTGAGGGGACTTCACAATAACTAGTGACGTTTCTAGAAGCCTCACTATCTACTAACCAACTATTAAAACAATCTAGAGGAGATGAACTAGAAAGAGCATAAATAAGAAAGTATTCAAATTGAGTTTCAACTACATTATTATCATACCTTGAATTGCTTGATATATTTTGGGGATGGTGACTTTGTTCATGAGCAGTAGGAGCTTCTCTTATTCTTCTATTTTTATACTTGTTATTGTTTCCAGAATTGTTGTTGTTGGACATTGGAGAACTTATATTTTATGGACAGTCTCAGGCATAATGACAATACTTGTGGAAGTTGTAGCATTGAATTTTTGATAAGTCCTTTATACATATTCTATTGGATTTATTGGATGTTGGAGTAGGCTTTCTTGAATTGGATGGTCCTCCTCTTTCTTTCCTCTTCTTGACTTGGGTAGAAAGTGCAGTAGCTTCCCCTTCTTCATGCTTATGAATTCTTCCTCTGGAGATCATTCTAGACTCATCTTAAGTGAACTTTCCTAAGAGCTCATCAAATTTGGGAAGCTTGTCATTGCTTCTAATGGTTGTGATAAATGTCACCCAATACATAGGGAGACCTCCAAGTGTAACTAGCACTGGATTTCTATCAAATATAATTTCACCAATAGACAAAAGTTGATCCTTGACTTGTGATATCCTCATGAAGTATGCTTGAACGGCCTCACCCTTGTTCATCTTGATGTCCCTAAATTGATTATTCAAAGTGATGATATGGCTCATATTGTTGACCTCATGAATTCCAATTAGCTTGTCATACATTTCCTTGGAATTCTTCATCTTTGACACAAAAGTAATTAGATGATCCCTTAAGGAATCAATAATGATCCTTTTATCTTTGATTTCTTCTTTCTTGTACTTGGACTAGACAACAAGAGTTGCGTTCTCTGGAGACTCAAGCACCTTTCCTTCAACATATTACATAACATTATTTTCTTCCAAAGTTGGATCTAGCCTTGCCCTCCAAGTAGTAAATTTGGAGGAATCATTTAGTTTCCCCTCAACCTTGAAGTATGACGTAGACATCTTAACCAAGTGAAATGACCTTCAACAACAAATAATATATCTTCAAAGGGGTGATTTATCTTGTCTCCTTGGGCTTGTATTCACCTCAAATCTGATTACATGTTAATTTGTAAAAATCACTTAAACAATTTCTTCTTCTACTAGCATTCACTTTTCAAATTTATATCCAATCACTCAATAACAATAAGCAATTTTGGATAAAAATGTAAACAGTATGCACAATAGAATACAATCAAGATAAATGAGACACATAAATTTAGGTTAAAGGCCAGGGAAAAACCCCACAAGGGGGAAAACCAACCAAATTATTCTTCTATTACATATCATCAAATGTTCAGTAGAAAATAGTACATACATCATTGAGTCAAAGTCAAAGCCTTGACTTTCCAAATCAAAAATCCAAAAACCAACCAATGATGAGAGATAAAGTCAAATTTGGTCTAAGTATAGTTTATAATTTTCGGCCCTATAAAAATTCAGTCAATAATAGTTAATGATATCCCTAACCAGTCAAAATCAATGGTTAAAATAGCTTAGAATAATTTAGTCAAAGCATCAATAAATGTGGCCTTACTTCCTCAATTAATCTGAGTCAAAATAGTACTAAATTTTTTTGAACAATTCAGTCAACTTGTGGTGAAACCATACTAAGATCTATAGTGAAATATGGTCAAAATTCCTAGGTCAAATCAATCAAATTATCCCTGAATTTGTCCTCCCGAAATAGATCAAAAAATTTGTCAAACCAAGTCAAATCAGCCCAAATCAACGTTGGTCAAAGTATGCCCAAAATTGAAAGTCAACATAATCAAACATAAACTTTAATCTCTCCTTCACATGTATGAACTTTTCCCTACAATTTTTAGAGGTGTACGAACCAATTTAGGAAGATGTGATGTGATGATGATGCCTCCAAGTGAAGTCAATGAGCTCATATTTATATGAGAGTTAGGAGGGTCAATTTCTCTCTCTAGGTCGACTTGTTGACTTTCATGTTGACCCTAACCAATAAAATAATAATATTTTTTGATGTTCAAAATTTAATTTTTCCCAAGTGGAAGAGGGGTCTCTTTAGGGTTTTCTGGGATTCCCTAATGGAGAAATTTCTCCCTCAACTACTAATCTTCAACATAGTTTACATTCATGAGTAGAGTGGGTGTTTTCCTCACATATTGCACACCACTTTGGATTTTAATTCTATAATTTGTACTATAATGATCTCATACTATAGTTCGATGAAACTGCGTAAATATCACAATATATGTCGATTTGTAGTGTCGAACATCTTGTTTGATATTCTCTAGTGAATTTGCAATTGTCCTTAGTGTGCCCTTCACTATGACAATTGATGCACCAAAATTAATTGAGTCATAAGTTAAGGTTCATGAGAGATTGTTCTAACGGTAAAAACTTTTCTTCAATTCAATTTTCCCTCAATGAGGAGGTCGATGACTAGTGATCATATATTTCAATGTGTTGTGCATTTTTTAGAGATTCTTCAAAGTTCACATGTTGTGATTTCATGCATTCTTAAGGGCCCTAGGATCCTTTATGATAATCTAGCAATGTACCATTACACTATAAGAGCTTCGTTGATCACATATGGTATTATAATAACCAGGTCTTTACATGTTTTATCATATTCTTGGACATACTCTCCTAGATTTTTCTTGATTTCTTTCAAATTTATGGGCTAAAAAATGATTAACATCTTGAGATTTAAATAATGCAATGAAGCTTGTCTTAATTGCCTTATTTGTTCTATCTTGGTTATATTTAAAGTTCTAAGCCAAGTCAAGGCTCTTTTTCTAAGAGCACTGGTGAACTAGGTCATTTGTTTTGCTTCATCATTGACATCATTAGAATCCTAGAATTTTTCGCACTAACTAATGCTTCGTGGGCTCTTCATCACCCTCATATAGGCGAATTTGGCTTATCCCATACTTTTTTTGGAGGATCTTTTATTAAAGTATTTGAGGCTTGGGGTGGTCCAACTGGAGTACTTGGCTGTCTTGACTTGAATTATTCTTCAATTGTGTCAATTTTACTTCAAGATTCAAGTTTTTTATATTTTCTACTGTTAGGTCAAGATTTTTACTTTCGACTTGAACACTCAAGGTTGTCAATGGGACATCATCTATTTGTCGCGCTTTGTCTAAATACTCGATGAACGAGTTTTTCTTAGGATGTGACAATTCAACATCTTACTTTGAATTTTCTTTTTCAGTAGATCTTAACTTTGGTAGGGGGTATGCTTGTGAGGTCTTTCATATAGATAAGTATGTCATCATTTTCCTCATTTTGACCCAAGTATGTTTCACAGTTGGGATTTCTATTAGGAGATGATCTTTCATATTTCCTTGGTTTTATCTTCTATAAAAAATAAAGAAAAGTTATGATTTGATATGGAGCCTTTGGTTTGGAAGCATCTTAAGCTAGGACTTGTTATATTTTCTATGGGACAGTGTGGTATCATTGGTCTAGAGTCATCTACTTCCATGTTATTTACATGCATTCATGGACTAAGTCTTAGTTGAAAACTATCAATTTTCAGTGGGGTCGTTGAGTCTATGCCTCTCTAATATGGGTGCTCCTGGGAGCCTTTAGATTAGTTCCATGACTCCTCAATTTTCTTCTCTAGAGTTCTTTTTTGTTGTTATTATTGGAGTCTTCTATCCTTGCACATCTCCTATTGTTTCTATTTTCTTTTTCTCGCTCATTTTTTTAGATACTAGTCGATAATTTGTATAATTGTAATATCCATTGAGTTTTTTTATCTCCGAATATTTGTTGATAGTGTACCTCCATACTTTTCTAACTAACATTCATACTTCCATGTTGGCTCCTTGACTTTAGTTGAACTTTTTTTCTTCTCTTTCTATGATGTTTCTCTTTTTTTCTTTTTTCAATTGATCTCACAAACTTCTAACCCCAATCACCAACCCTAACTTTTAGGGAGTTGATGTGTGAAATTTCAATAAATAGCTTCATTTTCTTAAAAATTAATACCACACTTCTTTAGTATCCTTACTATGAGTGTCGAGAAATTTCTTGTAGTCGGATTGGTGCTTGGTCTAGTCGAACTTTGGTAAAGGGTCTAAAGGGGCACTATACATGACGATGTGTCTAGATCCTTTGTTGAGGAGGAAATTTTGTAGTGATGTAGGTATCGTACACAAAAATCCATCATGGAAATCATTTTATGACCTCTCCTTCATTATGTCAATTGAAGTGTGTTATTCATTTGCATACTCACAAAAATTGTTGAGTATTTTCTTGAACCACTTGTGTATATTTTTTCATCCCCCATTTTTTAATTTTAACAATAACCATGCATCATTTATAGGTCGTCACATTATATGGGTAATCAAGGTATTTCTTTAATTCTAAAGGGATCCATTCGATGGATTTTTTTTGGTTTCTGTGAACAAATGGGGCCTCTCTTCTACTATTAATAAGAAATTTATTTAAGTGTAATTATTCAAGTAGTTATTAATTTTTTCCTACCACCACTCCTATATCTCTTCCAAAATATTCATTTATATATACATATTTGATGTATCGAAGTCCAAAAACTATCAATAACAAAACCAATGTTGTAGTCAAGGGAAAAGTATGCATCCAAGTTACTAATAATTTGATTAGGCAATCTATAAAATAGACATAACAAGAAAGTAAGGAAAGAGATAACAAAAGTTGTGGAGAACCAACAAAATCATTGTTATATTATATTATATTATATGATAGAAAGAAACAACCTCTTCATGTCAAGCACATAGATATTTATATGCCACTAGATGGTTATAACAATTATACTAACTAACTAACTTGTTCAATTAATTAGACAAGGAGTCGATTGACTTACAATATAGACCAAAGCTCAATTGGGTATGTTGACTCGGCAAGGATAGTTGACTATGTCAACTGTCTCCTCCAACAACACTACTAAAAAATGGATAATTATTTACTAAAAAAACAACTAAAATCTGCATATAAATGACCATTTTTCAGTTGGTGACCAATAGTAGCTAATTTACAGTATCTTATAACACGACCAACTTTTAGTCATTTTTAGCTTAGTCATTAATTGGTTTCCTAAATTTTACCATCTAGTACTATATTTAGTCATTAATTTTTCGTGGGTTTAGCCATTAATTGTCACAATTAACGACCAAATATACAACAAAACACATTACTATATGAATCCTCGAGAAAACCAATTAATGACCTAAGAAATATGACCAAAATGTTGGTCGTGTTATAAGATACTGCAAATTAATGACCAAAGAAATATGAATAAATTTTAGTCCCATTATAAGATACTGTAAATTAGCTACTAATAGTCGTATATATGCAAAATTTAGTCATCATTTTAATAAAAAAATTATCATTTCCAGTAGTCATTTAATTATTTTTGTATTTTCATATTCATTATATAAATGACTGATTTAGTAGTTTCTATTCATTTAATTTAATTTCATTCATAATCATTATAAACGACTAATTTAGTCATACATTCATTTTATTTGTGTTCATCATTAATTAATATAAACTACTATTTAGTAGTTTTAGATTGATCTTATATGTTCATTATTAATCAACTTAAATTAATTAGTATGATTTTGCAACTAAATTTTAAAACAATGCCATATAATGTGCATGTTTATCTAATATGATAACGCAAAGTTACATTGTTAAGTCCCTATACTACTAGTGTAACCCCTTATTTTTATTAGTGAAACCCCCTTATTATATTGTTGTGCCCATGTAGTCCCCATATTGTTATTATTGTTCCCCATAGAAGCCCACTATTGTTATTGTTGTGCCCTTACATTATTATTGCTATGTCGGCTCTGATTATATTATGACCCCTTAGACTCCCTTATATAGAAAATATGTCTTTTCATTTGTATCATCCAAGAATTGTTCATTTGTGTAATGTAAAGGAGGCTTCCCCCTCGAATAGGCTGATTTTGGAGTCGTTTATCTATATTTTCTATCTTTTTGTGAGCTGGTTTCATAACATCTGGTATCAAAGCTTTGGATTCTAGGGTTTCGCTACTCCAAACAGGTCATCATAAAATTTCGCTATAATGTTTTGTCTGCAATGTCTCAGAAGCTAAAAAAAAATCGGGTCCAAATTTCAGATCTTGTATTGCTATATTTTCAGAGAAATGAGCCAAGGAAATTAGGTTTTTTGCAGGATTCTGAATTATATCTCGAATAGGTGACCTGGGGAAAAGCGTCATAACCTTCCTTTTGAGAATCAGATTGAAATTTCGTAAGATGTTATAGAAATAGGATGGCCTGTAGTTTTATGTGTATCAATTTCAGGTCTGAAGGTCGAAATGGTGACACGTCGCACTCCGTACAAGTTCAATGTACTGAAAAAGTATATAATCAGGTCAACTCGGGAGATGGGGCAAAATGCTTTCTTGGACAATCCAATTTCGATAATATTGGTGGAATTGGAAAGAGGACACAGAGGGCTACCATAAGTCTTTGTTTCAAACCTTAGAGATCCAAAATTTTAGAGATACAACAGATTCAAGATCGAGATCCTAAAATCAAGAAAAAGTGATATGAGGAAGTTTGATGGAAAGGATTCGGTAAATTGGATACTACATATGGAGAAATATTTCAATCTGCATGATCTAAAAATGTTACAAAAGTGACATATTGCACCTTTATATTTAGAACCATCAATTTTTATGGTCTAGAGCACTTTGTTCTCGTAAACCACTTATCACCTGGTCAATTTTCACGGAGGAAATGATAACACATTATGAGGATACAAAGAGAAAAACCCTCTTTAGCCAATTGATAAATCTCAAACAAAAGGGTTCAATAGCAGAGCACATTCAGGACTTCCAAAAATTGAATATAATGGTAAATGATATTTTAGAGAAGCAAAGGATTGATGTCTTCATAGGGACTTTAAAGGATAACATTAAAAATAAGGTTCATCTTTGGGAACTTGATTCGTTGAAGAAGGCAGTCAGGTTGGAAAGAAAAATTGAAAGCAGAATTATGGAAACAAGGAATCCTACCACTCACAACTATAAATATGGAAGTGTTTTTTCTCCTATCCTTCCACAAACTACAAGGTTTACACCAAAATAATTGGAAGAAAAAAGAGAAAAAGGGCTTTGTTACAGTTGTGATAGCAAATACACTAAAGGTCATAAGTGTATTGAGAAGAAATTATTTTACATAGATTGTGAAGAGGAGGAAGAAAAGGATCAAGAAATGTCAAAAGACGAGGATATACACTAGGAACCAACCCTAGAGAAAGAAGAATTGAATCCAACCATATCTTGTAAATAATTGGCAAGAATTACCACTCCTCAAACTCTCAAGATAGAAGGACATATCAAGAAGAAAAATGTTCAAGAAGTGAAAGATCACATCGAGCATCACGAAGTGAATTCGACCATATCTTGTAATGCATTGGAAAGAATTATCACTCCTCAAACTCTCAACATAGAAGGACATATCAAAAAGAAAAAGGTTCAAACAGTGAAAGATCACATCCAACATCAACAAAAAATTCTTCAACTTTTAAAGGATAACCCCACTTTGGTACGGAATCGAATGAAACAACAGGCAGATCAACATTGCAGTGAAAGAAGTTTTGATGTAGGAAATTAGGTATTTTTACGAATACAACCATATAAACAAATGTCTCTCAAGAAAACTAAGAAGGATAATAAATTATCACCAAAGTACTATGGTCCTTACAAGGTGCTGCAGAAGATTGGTACTATGGCATACAAATTGGAGCTTCCTACATCTTCTCGAGTGCCCCAAGTTTTCCGTGTTTCATGCTTAAAGAAGGTTACAGGTGACAATCTTCCAGTTCAAACAATATTTTCGGAACTTGACGAGGAAGGAAAAATCATATCAGAATGGAAACAAGAACCCGACAGCTACGAAATCGATTAATTTTAGAGTATCTCATCAAGTGGAAGAACTTACCCACTGAAGATTCCATATGAGAAGATGAGAATTTTATACAGAAGCATCCAAAACTACTCAAGCGTTGAGGGCAACACTTTTTGAAGGAGAGGGGCATCTTAGGTCCCTATACTACTAGTGTAACCCCTTATTATTATTAGTGCAACCCCTTATTATATTATTGTGCCCATGTAGTCCCCATATTGTTATTATTGTACCCCATAGAAGCCCATTATTGTTATTGTTGTGCCCTTACGTTATTATTTTTATGTCGGTTCTGATTATATTATGACCCCTTAGACTCCTATATATAGAAAGAAGGTCTTGTCATTTGTATCATCGAAGAATTGTTCATTTGTGCAATGTAAATGAGGTTTCCCCTCGAAAAGGCTGATTTTGAAGTCATTTATCTATCTTTTCTATCTTTTCGTGAGCTGGTTTCATAACATACATATGTTAATTACGAGACTAAATAATATGAAGTGAAAATAAATATAATTTCAACCATATAAGTTTTATTATATAAAATATCAAGTATTACAATATGAGTTTCCAACTTAATAACAGTTGGACTACCATTTACACATGAAATATTGTTTCATCATTTCAAAACATTATCGCTATGTTGCCAAAGCATTGCAAGTGAATTCACCAACTCTGAAGGCTTGACCATCAATCTCTATGAGTGTGTCTTATGCAAGATATTGGCTCTAAGGGTATCACTAGACGGATTCTCTTCTCTCTCTTATTTTGCATTTGTTGTTCCAGTGTTATTGTTCCCCTCTTTCTTCAATTTCTACTTCTTACCATCAATATTGAGTTCCTCTCCTGAAAATGAAAGAACATACAATGCAGAGTATAATACATGAAATACGATGAATACTTGGATATAAAATAAAGAATAAAGTAGATTATAAAATATTTATACAACATATACCTCAACATTCGATAGTAGCCACTATGCAGCTAGATGACTTGTATAAACAAAGAAAATAAAACGTCACCATAGAAAATAACACCTTAGGAACTTAGTATTCAACCTTCAAAAAAACCTTAGGCACAATCATACCAACTAATTTACATGTTAAAAATATTAGGCAATAGATAACTTGTGACAACAAATGGAAAAAAAAGAAGATGAGTGTAAACAATATCCTTATTTCTTATTCTAAAAGAGTAATGTTACTTAAATTTGGATATTCTTTTGCCCACAGTAAAAGTTCCTCGCTAATATGACCTATGTCTTTAGGATCATGATATTGATCCAACATCATATTGGATTGTGGAGACAAAATGATTCAACTTTACAATATGAGTACCTCACTTGGTTGAATGAAGGTGCTAGCTGTGAGTAGTGTCAAAACCTTAGGGAAGCATAACACTAAGGCCTAAGAAAATATATCACCAATTATCCACTGAAAGAAAAAATTTTAATCCCATAATGGCCTCTGGGAGTACATTTTTTTGGATGGATATCACACTCTGAGAGATGATTGTCTAATATAATGAGAAGTGTACATATATTGTCACAATGCCCCTCACAGTCAGACCCTATAGTTGTGTCCTATAATATTAATCATATTATACTATTTAATTATAAATTATGACTATTAGATAATTATTAGTTTAAATAATTAGTCTGAAATTGCATTTTTAGTATTTTTGTATACATGAAAATATTCAAAAAAAAGAAAAAGGTATTTTTTGTGACTAGTTAATTTCGAGTGAATCTAAATACACAAGAAATTATGGTGCCTCGGTGTTTCTCTAGCGGTTATCCGCTCATTGTACAAATTTCTCCCATGTCCTCTACTTCTTTTGTTGAATTCCTCTTTGATGATGTCCAATGCCAATGAAATGGACATTTATCTTTGATGTTTTTCTGAGCCAAAGGGAAGATCCATAAGTAACAACCAAAACGTAGCCTCAAATATATTTTTGGGGGCCAAAATGCAGTAATTATATGACAAGCCAAGAAACACTACACGTTAATCATCTTCCCTTTAATATTTATTAATAATTTCTTTGCATGATCATGTAATACTAAAGTGTCAAGTAGGGACATTTAAATTTAGTCATCTGTCAATATCACCTTTGAGAGTGCTTAGTAGTTAATACTTCCTATTACGCACACAATTGATCACCAACTTCAACGATAGCAATATAAACACAACAAAAATGAAATTAAAAGAAATGCTAGGAAGTCAAATGCGACTAATCTTGAGTCAAGAAAATACCAAACCCTTCACATTAGCAAGGCATTCTTAGGCACTAAAACATAAAATCCTTCCATTGCATCATTTTCACCTTTTCTTTAATTTCTTTAATTGAGAACATAACTTTCAAAAAGGAATTCATTGAAAAAGGTCTCAAAATCCTAACAAATGCTCGAGTGATTGTCGTATCAATTAAATAGAAAGGAAATCATTCGATATGCTTTTAACTTGTGGAATATATTGAAGAATATGAAGCTTTCTCATCCCTTGCTCCTAATCAAATTGTAATCCGTGGGTTCCAATCAAGTAATCAATTTCCCTCCAAGATAGTTAAGAGATCACATTAGAGAAGGACTTCTAGAAGCATTGGGATAGTCGAAATGGAACTAACTAGGAGGAAAATGAATCTCTTTAGTGGGTGCTCCAAAATATTTGAATGCAATTGAAAATGATTTTATATCGCTGCCACACATTTTAAAACAAAAACCATTCAGCTGCATCTCATTTATTTTCCACCTTTCTATAATATGTAATTCGTTGAGAAAGAATAGAGCATTCATAAATATTGTCATGAAAGAGGACTCTTCATAATCCTAATAAGTTGGACTCTAAAAATAAACAATTTCATGCAGTGAATAAATCATACATGGTAGATTGTAGTGATTAAAATGACAACTTTATTCTTAATCTCATTACAACAAAAATAAATTCAACCCTAACTAGTTGTGATCTAACAAATCAAGAATTTCATGTAGTAAAGTAAACTTACATGGTAGATCCCAATTATTTGCAATGACAAATTTATTCTTCATATTTTTACAACATAGATAAATTCAAGAGTACATACATATTTCCTTATCTAAGACAAACTTTGAACACATTTCGAGATTTCATAGAAATATAATGATACGGCTTACTTGTAGGATGTGAGAAAGATATCTACATCTAGCACCTATCACTGGACAATAGTGTTACTGAGACAACATCTCATGGCCTTATAATCATGTAGATAGATAGTGTTATATAGATACCTTGTAACACCTATTCAACACTACCTTCAAGCTTCAAATTCATCAAATTATTTACTTTAGTAGCAAATTCTAGTGGGATTTCATTAAATACAACTTGACAAAAGCCATTTATGATAGTTGTCGTTTCCTTCTCTGGATCTATCCCCCTCTAGAAATATAATAACTGATATTCCCTAATTTTTGAGGTAATTTCTTCATATTTAACATGGGCTATTGGGTTCTTCACATGGAAAAGGTTGCAAATATTAGATGTATAATGGAAACAAGCATGCAATTCAAGGTTGCTCCTAAAGTCTCTTGGGTGAATTATAAAACACCATCTACTTAAAACATGATATATGGTAGTAACAAAAACCTACCCAAGATCCCACTTAAGAATTCAAAATGTTGCAAATAGGAGATGTCTTAAATAATATCAACTATTTAATTGCATAATCACACTAAAATAGACAAATCTTTAAAATGTTGAAAAGTGTGAAAAAATGGAGTTGGAATATTATAGTTATGTCATGGTAGATATAACTATGTAAAATGTAACTTTTATCTAAAACACGTAAATGTAACTTCTATAACTACATGAAATGTAACTTCTATATAAAAAAATGGATTTGGAATATTATAGTTACGTCAGGGTAGATGATGATGGTGATGATGTTTAACGTCCACTGAGACCAAATTGGTCTATCAAACCTATAATTTTCTTAGTTTTTAATTGTTTGGCTCCTTGTCTTTCTTGGCGAGATTGGTGTTGTAGCTTTCTTTTTTTTCTCTACGGTCTTCCAACTTCCTTTATCTTGCATCTCCTTCATCTCTTCTGGTTCTTGGGACATTGGTGTCTTAGCTTCGCAATCTATTGTGTTCGTCCTTTTGAAGATAGTCGGAGAAGAAGTTTGGTCTAGGAGATCTGCTTTGCTATTAAATGAAGATTTATTTTGTGCGGTATTCGAATCCTCATAACTGTTGATGCTTGAGGGGTCGTCGAGTTCACTTTTTTGTTGTTGGGCAGGGCTTTCTTCCTGCTTGTCTTGAGATTTGTTTTTTTCTTGCCCGCTTTCTTGTGATTCAGAGTTTTCTCTAGAGTATTCTTCTTTGATGATAGCGTAGTGTTCTTTTTGTGCTCCTTCCCACCATGTAGATATGTGGTGGTTTTTTCTAGCATAATTTTTTTGGGAGGTATTTGCGCAATTTTTGGCTAGATGGCCTGTCTCAAAGTAGGATCGACATCTGAAGAGAACACTTTCATAATCGAGTTTCTATTTCCACACAGTCTTTACTTGTTAGGTTTATTTCAGCTGGGAATCTGGCGCTGAAGTCCATTTCCACACAGATGCGTGCATAGATGGTTCTATCATATTCCTCTTTTTCTGGGCACCTGCAATAAAATTTCCCAATTGCATTTTCAATGGATTTTAGCGAGGAGAGATTCCAGAGATATAGCTACGTGAAATGTAACTTCTATATAACATTCTAAATATCCTTTTTCTTTTTTCAGTCATTTAAGAGACTATCATTTTTTTTATATTTGATTAATAACTTAATACTCCACCAAAAATAGCATTGAATTGGTTCTTCACCAACCAAGGGGAAATTTTAAACCAATGTGAAAATGCTTACTCATTCCCCTGCCATATTTATGATATTTTATTTGTGTGCAAATTTAAGCTAGTGTAATGTAACTTCTACATATTTGACAATTTAAATGTAAAAAATTACCCAGATTGAAGTTATACAATTAACATATGCACAATAAGATACAATATGCATGAGTTATAAGTAATATGACGTTTACATGTTATATCAAGACAAAATTTTTCTCATCTCATTAACTCTTATCTTATAGTTGGTGATGGATATAGCCTTTAAAATTATGAGCCATCCTTGTCATATCTTATATTTAATGATGGATATAGCTTTTAAAAGAATCAACCTTGTTTGTTATTTTATGTACGGTCAATTTAAATGGAAGTGCTCATAATTTTATTCAATATTATCTTGTACAACTGGAAATAAAATGATGTGGGGGTGGTGTTTCTAGTGATTTTCAAACTTGTTTTAATTACCTAAATTTAGCCTATTTAAAGTAAATAGTTGCACTGACCATATTATCTTCAAGTCAGTAAATTTTCTTGAGGGCATCTTCATGACATTCACCATCTCTAAAAATTATGAAATATTAGTAGTACCTTGCACTAAATAGACAATGTTGGCATAGAATCTTTTATTGTGTTTTTTACTCTGTGTCACAAATTTATTGATATTTTATGATTCTTGGTTTTGATTTCCATGCTAACACTGGATTCATCATGCCTTCTAGGATTTTTAGTTGTTCACACACCATATTGCTCACTTATAATTGTATAAAAAATAGAGTATGCACAATGACATGTAGTGACCTGTGGGTGTCTATTTTATTCAATGACATACTTTATTTTTTAAACCATTCCAATCCTACCACAATGAAATTAAGAGAGACAAGGACACAAAAAGGACTATCAAAAAATGAAATTAGAGACTTTAGAATGCAAGTTAAATTGTACTTGAATGTAATAATAAGAATTTGCAGCTTCTAGGTCACCAATGAGAATCGAATCACACTGTGAAAAATTCCTTGCATTATGAGAAGTTGGTTGCACCTACACTAATCCTCTGTAATAGTTCCTTGACTTGCCTATAGATATAATTTTAGAAACAATCCTACTCCTACAATTCTTCCCTATAGGGATCATCTTTATCCCGCCTGATTGATAGTTCTTTTTCAAGGTAACAGAATAGAACTCTCCAATTGCATCATCGCATTTCAAATAATGTTGGGTATTTCTAGGTGATTGTCGAAGCAGTATTTACTCAAGTCGATGAAATCCTTGATTTGTATCCATCACATAAACCTGTTTTTGCCTATAGATATAATTTTAGAAACAATCCTACTCCTGCAATTCTTCCCTATATGGATCATCTTTGTCCCGCTTGATTGATAGTTATTTTTCAAGGTAATAGAATAGAACTCTCCAATTGCATCATCGCATTTCAAAAGAATGTTGGGTATTTCTAGGTGATTGTCGAAGCAATGTTTACTCAAGTCGATGGAATCCTTGATTTGTATCCATCACATAAACCTCTTTTCATAATAAAATTATAAATCCCGCGTCTACATTACTCGTACCCAACATACCAATTCTTTACAGTGGGATACTTTATCGTTGCTCCCTTGGTGAAATAGAGATCCACTAGTGGCATGGAGATGATTAGTGTCATAAAATGGTGTAGTGCATCCTTCAATATATGTCACTAAACTCCTCTCACCTCACACAACTCCTGTCATCTACAACAATAAGAGTCCTCTCAAACTCCTTGGTATCCATTGCATTCATATTAAATTAAGTGGATATTTCCATGGGTGACAAAGTGTGATTTTGGATTTAATAGAAGGAGCTATCATTGAAAAAAAATAAAAAAATACAATGCAACATAATTGTTATTAGTAGGAGGAACAAACTTGCCAAAATACTTCCTAACTAGATCAAGATACTCCTGAATTACCTCTTATAACGAACAAAAGAGAACCTCAACTGTCTATATAGTCTACCTATGCATGGTAACAACGAAAAAAATGTAAAAAACAACATCTACAACAACGTTGGTCAATCCCTTCTTCTAGTTAAGGGCATGCCCAACTTTTGAAAAGTATCAAGTAGGTCAAGGTCCACCTCATCCAGGATCCTTTTCTTCTTCTCCTCTCTATATTTAGGTTTAGAAAAATAGAAAAGGTATTGGAAATTGATGGGTGGGTAAAATTTATCAAACCATTTAGGTTCTTCCATTTTTAATCATTGTCTGTAAGCATTGAGTCTAAATTGCAAAATCCATCCAAGTTCCTTCTTTTTAGCTGGAATTAACATAAGCTATGGAGAGTTGTAAGGTTTAATGGATCTAAGTATATTCTACTTAAAATATAGTAACATGGTTTAAAACTGTAGGCATTGAGATCAGAATCTAAGGATGAAACAAAAAAGATTTTATGTTCATGATTACAAGAAATTTTAATTTCATGTAATAAAGTTTGAGGAAGGTCTAGTATTTGCATCCTACCAGAAAATTTGCTTGCATCACTTGATCCCTTTGAATTTGGGCATGGTGGAGTCCATTACACAAACAATCAACGACTAAAAAAAAAGTGAAAATAAAAAATAAAATTTCATGAATTTTGACCTAAAAAGGTTAGGAAGGAGCGAACTTATCTGTACAATAGGGACATGAAAAATGCTTACTTGTCCATTGTCTTTTGATGAATTGTTGACCACAATCAAGATTTGCATTATATTAATTATTAAACCCTTTGTACAATAAGGACATGAAAAATACTTACTCGTGCATTGTCTTTTGATGAATTGTTCGCCACAAGCAAGATCTGCATTATCATAATCATTAAACCCTCAATTCTAGATGAAAATTATGCTTTGATCATATAAACCCTTGAAATTGTTTTCCCATAAGAACAAAAATTATCTTTAATAAAAAGGAAGAACTCTCCAAAGTCCAAATTCATACCCATGTACAAATGGCTTAAATCTCCAAGCCCAATGACCTTGCACTTCCTCCATCTAATCGTTGATGCTCTCCTAAGGTGTTTCCCATGAAAACTCCATCTAGGGTTCAAATCCCATGAAATCCATAGATCATGTTGATGGTCGCTTCCTCCATCTAATCGTGATGCTCTCCTAAGGTGTTTCTCATGCAAACTCTGTCTGGGGCTAGAATCCCATGAAATCCACAAATCACATTGATGGTATTCCTTCTTTTCACATTTCAACACAGATATCAACAAGGCAGAGAAAAATGCAGTGCTACAATGTGATGTTGTAATCTGTGAATATTTTATTTGAACCTAGTGCTAAACTAGAAATGTAAAAGAAAAGAAATAGAACCCAACACGAAACTGGAAATGAAAAAGAAAAGAAATATTTATAAAAGAAAAAATGAAATAAATATTTATAATATAAAATAAAATATATAAATTTAAATTGGGTTAAATTATTTATTTTTCATAAGAATTTGTTATTTTTGCGTAAGATGCTAAATTAAAAATAAGAATAAAAAAGTTAAAAATGATATTGGGATGAGTGTAAACATTTAAATATGGCCTCAATTAATAATAAAAAGTTAAATTAATAAAAATAATAAAATTCAGTTTGTTATATTTTGGTTTTGTTATTAACTTGTGAATAGGCTTTGTTACAATACCATGGGCCAATACCATGGCTTATCAATACTACAAGTCCAAAAACCATAACTTATTTTACGACAAAATATTTTATAACAATATGACAAGATTCTTAACCATGGATATTCACCCCCACATTACGGTAGATATTATTAACTTGTAAAAAATAGTCTTTGTTACAATACCATGGGCCAATAGCATGGCTTATCAATACCACATGCCAAAAAACCATAACTTGTTTCATAGTAAAAAAAATTATTTTAATTTAATTTTACAAAAATAATTAATTGAATCTAAAAGGGAAAATGTTACAATTTGAGATATAGCTAAACCCTCTATCCTGACCACTACTAAAAATATTCCCATAGAAATTAAATTATGGTTTTAATAAAATTAAGCTAAGATGGGTCTATGTTGATTCTCTCTCTCTCTCTCTCTCTCTCTCTCTCTCTCTCTCTCTCTCTCTCTATATATATATATAAGTTAAGGATACAAGGGATGAGAGAAAGAAAATTGACTAATTATAATAGATTAAATATAGTGAATGATTTTTTAAAGTTTTTCATTCTTTTATTTTCTTTGACATGATTGATCCAAAATATAGATTTAATATTTTACTACCAATTAAGTTTTTTAAATTTGGATAATTTCTTAAACACAATACAATGTGATCAAATTTAAGGGAGAGTTGGGGAGGGGGCAGAGAGAGGGAGGGAGATAGTGAAAAGTTTGGAGGGCAGAGAGAGAGAGAGAAAGAGAGAGTGATGGGGGAGAGAGCGAGTGAGGTGGGAGAGAGGGAGCGAGAGAGAGAGAGAGAGAGAGAGAGAGAGAGAGTTGGAGTGGGAGAGAGAGGGAGGAAATAACAAAGACATAGAGAGATAGAGGTGGAGAGAGATAGGAGTGAGAAGGGAGAGAGGGAGGACATAGAAAAGACATAGAGAGATAGAGGTGGAGAGAGATATGAGTGAGAAGGGAGAGATGGAGAGAGAGTCAGGGAGAGAGGAGAGGAGGGAAGAGAAAAAAAATAGGAGAGGATAGAGATAGGGATAGAAGGGGAAGGGAGAGAGATGGTGTCACACGGAATAAGTTGATCTTGCGGACAAGATAGACCTTCCTAGAATCTAAAGAAGACCTAATGACAAGCAAACCAACCAGACACTATCTTTCTCTAAATATGCTTTTATAAACAATGGCAAACAAGTGTTTTTAGGGCCCACCTTAGGTCCAACGCAAGTTTGTGGATGCCCTTGCTCCTTTGATCCAAATGAGCTCCTTTGTCGCGAATCTACAAACACAAACAAGGCAAACAAATTAAATAGCACCTGAAAAGCCAATATCATAAAACATATTTAACATGAAAGTCAAGGAGTCCATGAAACAAATAACATGAGATACTTGTTGAGAAAAATGAGTTTGATTGTATTAATTCAAAAGAAGAAGAACTTTACAACCTGTGCCTTGATGCTGTACAAGCTCCTCCCAGGGTCCAGCAAGAAGTCTCCTCTACTTTGACAAGTTTCACTCACTCCCCAATGAAGCCAAAAAGGTATGTGATCTCTCCTCTTAAGCTCAACTAGGAAGTCTTGGTTTCACCAGCATTTACCCTAAAAAATGTTCAACTTCTAACCTCTCCAGCAACCAGCCCAATGCCTGGATTTATAGTGCAATGGAGGGAGGTTACTAGGTCCTCCTTCAAAGGGATAAAGCCCTCCTTCAAAGGGATAGCTCCTCTCATCAAGGGATTAGCTCCTTCTCTTTTGGAATGCCTGAACCACCTCAGAGCGAACAATCCACATCAAAATTCCTTCTAGAATCCTCTAGAATTAACCCAAAGTGAGTTTTTTAAGATAAAACTTGCGCCTTTTGACTTTCACAGGGGTCCGCACCCACACCTTTAGGGATAGAGTGAGCAGGTCCGCAGGTTTTGTAAACAGAAGGTGCAGGACTACAGGTGACAGTGAGAGAAAGTGCGGAACCAGAGTTTCATTGATTTTTAATGTCTTTCTCTCATTTTCAAAGCTTGACTTGAAGAGCTGAGGTCTGAGACTTGCTTAGGAGGATAGTACAAGTGATGATAGACCCATACTGACTGCAAATAATCATGGTGACGATATTTTTGTGTATTAGATTGCCCCCTAAAGTACGAAGTCTGTAGTAGATGAGGATTTCATTTATCATTTAGGAAGAGTGAAGTACTTTATCATTTCGAGGATCATCTTGTGGAGAGCCCGGTTGGAACCTGTAAAAACATTCAATGCAAGATATATATATGAAATCATATCATTGTTGAGGTAGGCATTGCCATACTCAGATCAAAACTGACTAGAAAACTAACTACTGCTCTGATATAGGAATGATCTTGTAAAACATCACAAGTATAGACTCATGTGGATAAAGTATGGACGCAACCATCTGTTTATAAATAGTCCACTATATAATGAATACAAAATTCCTCACAGCCTGGATTATGGAAACTAGATCTAGGGTATTCATTTCTACTTCCCGAAACAGTACGATTCTATCCATGCGAATGAATGTGTTGGTGTTGAACATGGTAGAAACCACTTGATTACCAATCAATGATGTAAACTGTTAACAAGTGTGAGAGAAACCACCAGTGATGTCAATGGCTCTCAAAGTACCCAGTACAATCCATGAGATGCGAATAAATGTGTTGATGTCGAACATGTCATGGAATCCTTTGATCGAAGGTCAATGATGCAACCTGTCGTCAAAGGCAAGAAACCTGCCATTGAGGCATGCAGATCTCAAGGTACTGATGATTTCTAGATCATCTTTCTAGATAATGAGCTGAAGTCGATAGAAAGCGATCCGTCGTAGGCAAGCCCACAACACGAAATCATAGATCAAGTCGAAGAAATTTAGTTGCAAGGACTGACTCAGGGATGGTCAAGATGGATGACAGATATTTTGCAGATGAATGGCTTATTGGTAGTGACCTCTTGAACACATAACGACACGACAGATGGTTTGGTGACAATTGACCCAAATTTAATACCCAGAAACTGGTTGAAGAATTTCAATGTAGTTTGATCAACTATTAGGCAAAGGATTTCCCAACCCAGGTGAATAAAAGTGTCGTGTTCAAGAGTGGTTACAAAGTATGACAAACAGGCTCATTTTTCTCTCTTTTTCCCCACCATTTCTGGCAAGTACCTCTTTATTTTTGACAAGCTTGAGGAGGATAACATTTGCTTGATTATAAGCTCATCCTTCGGATGAGTCCAACTTAGTTTAAATTCGAACCCTAAGAAGGAGTGATTCATTCCTTTTTGTAATTGAACAGGTCCTCTACTGTGAAATTTTAACGAGTCCAGTATAGGAGAAACTCGGCGTTTTTCGATTTTAGAGAGTCTGAAAAAACTTAAGAAGACTCTAGGGTTGACCTTTTTCATAAGTTTGTGTCTCCCAAGCCTGAAAAAGTATAAAATAATACTTGAGAGAACCGCTTGATATTTTACGACCAAGGAGTAATTTTCGTAATTAGTGTCCCTGATCTGAAAAAGTAAAAAAGGGATCAATGACACGTCGTTTTATAACCAATATCAAATTTGAAACGACAAAAATCCGGCAATCTTTTCATGTTTTTACGGTCGGAAAAGAGCTGTAAGTGGACCATCTTTTAATTCCGTTTTAACGAGTTTAAAAGAAAAACTCGGTGATCTTTTCATGTTTTAGGAGTCAGAAAAGAGCTTAAAGGTGACTCTAAATGTTTTTCATCGAAAATGATAGATTTCGCCTGAATAATCCGTTATCCTGCACAAAAACACAAACATTACTCATACCTGTTTGAAATGGATAAAAATGTCGCAAAAATACCTTTCCAAAGTGAAACATAAACAAATTTGCAATTTATTTACTCAAAAAACTTATAAAAAGGGCCTTCGTCAATTCATTTTTACCGTTTGAGTTTTGGGTGAGAAAATAGTGCTTTTGCTCAGAAAACTTCCCGTGAAGATTGCGGAAAATCCAACCATCGGAATCGAACGCCGCCTTCTCCAGGTAATCCACATCATCCTACTCTTCATTTTTAATCGTTTCAATTTTTGTTTTAGTCATTCATTTCATTTTTTTGGGAGGGTTTTTAGGCTTAAAACCCACGCGTGGGGGCCCGCAGGTTTACCATTGCTGGCCTGCAGACCCCGACTTTTTCTCCATTGGGAAAAAGCCAGGGGTCCGCACCTTCCATGGGGACAAAGTGCAGTCCCACGCACTGTGTCTAACCCGGAGGGTGCGGTCCCCGTCGCAAGGGTTTTTAACCCAAAAATTCTCAAAAATGGACCAAACAAAATAATTTCTAGCAATTTAATTTATCCTTATACTTGATGCAGAGAGTATATCATGCTAGATTGGCGTGAACGAGAGCATGAGGATGTGGATGCTGCCGCATGGAATCATCAGCCTTCACTTGATGCTTTGAGGGCGTGCGGATTGTACAAATTCTGGGCCATTCCTGGCATGAGGGCTCAGGTAGATTTCTTATAGTGGTTGGTTGACAGATGGAGCATACAGGACCAGTGCTTCTTCATTGGTGGCCACCAGCACGAAATCGAGCCGGTGGACATATATTTCTTGACTGGTTTGCCTAAGAGAGGCGAAGACTTGACTCTGTTTGGGGCTAGGCCAGGTGGCCAGTCTGTCGATAGCCTCCGGCTAGAGTACTGCAACAGTCAGGCTAGAGACAAAGGGATAGACATAAAGACCATATCCCGTCCTGAACTCATGGTGATTGCGTTTACTGTCACCAGACTTTGTAGGGCTGCCGCATTACATATTGCCACCGGATCCCAGATGCGTATGGCAGTTGATTGCTTCCGAGGCACCATCTTCAACTGGTGTGATGCCGTGTTGGCCAATCTGGAAGGCCAACTGACCAGGACCAAGAACGGACAACTAAAGACCTTTGGTTGTGGGGCTTTGGTTGTGAGTTTTGGCCTGGAGAGGGTTCCCATGTTGATCCCGCAACACCTTATTGTTGGAGTTGGGCTTCCTCGAGAGCCCAAACTGATGCGATGGGTCGCAGTTATGGCCCGTCACCCGGACGAGAGGACATAGGTTGCTCGATTCAAACCTGAGTATTTCCAATGGCTAGAAAACCAGGTCTTTTCTATTTAGGACTTCCCTTAATCTGGGGTAGATTTTTGTGGTGACCCAGACATGGTTCTTCCACCAGGAGAGCAGTGGGATGACTCAGGTAAAATCATTTTCAACATTTTTCCTATTTTAATTTTTTTTTATTATTTTTTCATCGTCTCAAAACTGATAGCAAAAATTTCAAATGCAGATGTGAGTCCACAGTGACCAGCCGCTCTTTGGCCTTACGAGAGGAAACAACCAGTTGCAGCCGCGCCAGCCCTACAGGACGAATCGCAGAGGTTTTGGCCGAGTTGGAGGGTCATCTCGAGCGCTTGACAGGAGATATTCCAGAGACCACTATAGATGACATTCCTCATCGACTTCAACGCTATGTGATTGGGGTCCCGAAACCTTTTAGGAGGTTCCTTTGCAAGGTGGCCCGTGCAGTGGTTTCTTATAGAGATCATCACCAGGGATAGGATGATCGCCTATTGTGGGCACATATGACATTTTTGTTTTTTGTACTTATCATTTTTGCCGATCATAAGGTGTTTTTCAACCTATGATCAGGATGATGTATTTTTTGACACATTCCTATATATATCACTATTACCGGCTTATCTTGTAAATCATGTTATGGAATGGTTTTAAATTTACATGTATGATTATTGCAAATGTCTATTTAACATTCGAGAAGCAATTGCATCTGCTAATGTATTTAAAGATCTTGGAATATGCTGATATTCAATATAATCAAATTCACGTTCCAAGAGACGCACTCTCAAAAATAATCTTAATAACACTGGATTTCTAATGGCATACACTCTGTTAAGCTATAATACAACGAGTTCAGAATCTAACCTCACTATCAAACTCCGAATCCCAAACGAAATAGATTCAGATAATAACTCAATCACTGCACTATACTCGGCAATGTTGTTCATTGTTTAACCGAGACTTACCCCATGCATAGATACTAACTTGTTAGAGGGCGAATAGATAACCCAAGCTGCAGAAGAAATGTTCCATGTATTACGACAAGCACTATCAGCGAAACCAATGTATGTTTGGAGAGGCATCGACATCTGCAATATCAAGAGTAAAACCAAGATAAGCAGGAATAATGAAGAAAAAACACTCTCTAAGCTAAGCACACTGTTTAAACTAAAACACACCAGCTAGAAAGAAAAACTATCCTAACAAAAAATCTCCATACCCATTCTTTAAGCATAATACCTCTTCAAGTAAAGACCATTTTTGGGTTTACCCAAAGAGTCCCCGTCAAAGTCTACCAATTCATAGGCCCCTTTTTCTAGCTTTCGCTTGACAACATAGGGACCATGCCACATAGGAACAAATTTTCTAGCGCCTAATTTATCATTAGCTTGATCGTAAACTAAGACTAAATATCCTTCCGAAAAATTTCGAGGGGTCACATTTTGATCATACTGAGCTTTCATGCGTTTTGCATGAGTTTCGATCGCCAATGCAACATCACATCGATTCTCATCTAATTGAGCCAAGTATAAAAAACAATTTTCCTCTTCGGAAGTGGCTGGAAGTAACTCGATGGCCATTTGCAGTGACGGGATTTCACATTTAATGGGTAGCACAGCTTCCAAACCATAGACTAGTTGGAAAGGAGTGAACCCTGTTGATGTTTTTACTGAAGTTCGGTACGCTCAAAGCACTGAAAATAGCATGTTATGCCAATTTGACCGATGAATCCCAATGATTCGTCGGATCATGATAACTAAAACTTTGTTGATGGATTCAACCAGACCATTAGCTTGTGGATAATAAGGGGTTGAACTATCGTGACGTAAACCAAGATGGCCTGTAAGTTCGGTCATCATAACGTTTCGAAAATGATGCCCATGATCAGTGATTATCGCTTGTGGGACACCAAACCTAGCAATTATATGATTGAACACGAAAATTGCAGCTGTCTTTCCGTCTGCCTCAAATGTAGGCATCGCCTCGGCCCACTTGGTAAAATAATCTACCATAAGGATGATATACGCATGCCCCCCGGCCGAGTGAGGGTTACATGTAATAAAATCGATACCCCATTTGGCAAAAGGACCAACGGCAATTATAGGGTGGAGAGGAGCAGGTGGAGCGCACATCTTTCGATCAAAAATTTGGCAGTTGTGGCATTTGCAGACCGCCGTAATACAATCTTTAAACAAAGACGGCCAGAAGTAGCCAGCGCGCAATATCTTTTGGGCTATGGCATACCCAGACATATGACCGCCACACGCTCCAGAGTGACAGTCATTTAGAACCCTTTCAGCTTCCTCGTGAGTTAAGCAACGTCGAAAAATAGAGTCCGCCCCACGAAGATAAAGAGTATCTCCAATAATCCTGTATTGTTGGGACTGGAATCGAATTTTTCGACGTTCTGACCTTGAAATTTCTGGCCGAAAGGATTGGGTCTGGAGATAAACGATGATATCCCCATACCACGGATCTAAAGTGCTGATTAGAAACAAGGATTCATCCGTAATGGGATCTTCCACCACAGTTTCCATGTCAGCACGCAGGAAGTCACACATTAACTCCGCAAAAACTAAAGATTTCTTAGACTTGGATTTCTCTAATTCCAAGTCAAACTCCTGCAGGATAAAAATCCATTTAGAGTACTTGCCCCCTAGCAATTTCTTGGTCAAAATGTAGATCATAGGGTTGCAATCCGAAATTACTGTAGTTTTACGTAGTAAAATGTAGTGACGAAAACATTGGACAGCTTGAATGGCTGCCAATGCCAATTTCTCCACATGTGAGTATTTTAGCTCAGTCGGAATTAAAGTTCGACTAAGGTAATATATCACATGTTCAGTTCTGAATTCATCTTCCTGAACTAAGACCATTCAAATGGTGGAATGAGAGGCGGCGATATACAAGAAGTAATCCTGGTTGTAGTTGGGAGGATGCAATAACGATGCATGGGTCAACGCGTGTTTAAGTGCATCAAAAGATTTTTGAGCTATCTCATCCCAATAGAATGGAGTATTCTGTTTCAACAACCGGGTAAAACCCTTTGTAACCTCGGCATAGTTAGGAATGAATCGTCGTAAAAAGTTTGCTTTCCCCTGCAAACTTTGGAGTTGGCGAATACTCGAAGGAGGAGGCAATTTGATGATAGCTTCGACCTTTGAGGGATCAATGCGAATGTCGTCTTTCGAAACTACAAATCCCAACAATTGACCCGTTTCTATATAGAAGACACATTTGTGTGGGTTCAACCGAATCCGATAATGCCTACACCTCATAAAGATTGCTCGTAGATGGACGAGGTGATCAGCTCGATGTGATGAATGAGCAGGCAAGTCATCGAGATACGGTTGCACAATGTGCTTGATGTCATGAAACGCATAAGACATGGCCCTTTGAAAAGTTTCTCCAGCATTCTTGAGCCCAAAAGGTAACTTGCAATAAGCAAATTTCCCCCATGGACAAATGAAAGCTGTTTTTGGTTTATCGGCAGGTAGAATATTGATTTGATTGTATCCAGAAAACCCATCCATGAAGGAGAATATTTCGCTGCCAGCACAATCATCAATAATTTGATCGATATAGGGAGTTGGGTAATTGTCCTTTGGACAAGCTCGATTAATGTCCCTATAATCAATGCATATTCTTATTGTTCCCTGCTTTTTGTTAACCGGAACAATATTCGATACCCAATCCGTTAACGGGATCGGATAAATGAAACCTGCTTTCAGTAATTTTTCAACTTCTGCTTTAATTGCAGCAGCTTTTCGTGGGTGAATCTGACGCAAACATTGCCAGACGGGTTTAGCATCCGGGTAAGTCTTGATCTCATGAACAACAATCGCGGGATCAATTCTTGGCATTTCCTCATATGACCAGGAAAAAACATCATGGAATTATTGAAATAGGGCCTTATATAGTTGAATTTCATCATCTGTACATGAGGCACCTATATGAATGTTCTCAACAATTCCGGGCTTAACCAAAATGTCAATAGGAATAGTTCTAGAAATGTTTCCCAAATTTAACTCCAAATCGGGATGTTTCATTGGATTTTGAGGTTCCTTGACATATTCAATTGTAAAAATTGATGAGAAATCATTTTCAAAACGATCATTCTCGGGTAGAAACGAAGATCTGTGATTGAGATCTTCCCATGGTAAATCATCTACACATAGGATTTCATGAATTTGCTCATCAGAATGAACAAGTTCAGAAAACGTGATTAAATCCGAGCTTGATGTGAAAAGTGATTCCTCATGGACCGCATTCATGAAGTCATTTTCGGTTGAAGATGGGTTGGTAAATGATTGCACGGCCTCATACACAATTTCATATGGACTCAAAGGCATGACATCACCAAATGAGTCTATTTCAGATTCAGAAGGAATGATCCAAGGATCATCATAAACAATGGTGTCTGATGTAATCATATGAATGGTTGCAAATGAAGACGATGCGTTGATCGGAGGAAAAGGAAAAGTTCCCAGTAAACCGGCATCTTTAATTAGTCCTACTCCAACATCCTTATATGGGATAGTCATTTTACCGACATGCAGAATACTCTCAGAAGAGGCTAGGTCGGATGAAAAGTAAGCCAGCTGGTCTATTGTTACGATATTTCCATTATGTGGAAACTTTATAACTCGAAAGACCGATGAAACGACCGCTGTCATAGCGTAAGACTAACTTCGACCCAAGAGAAGGTTGTAATCTAGAGGGGCATCAACCACCTCCACATCTAGACTAACAATTTTTCCTTCAACCCCTATAGGCAAATCCTGTAGAATGCCAAAAGGATGAAACCCATGGCCATCAAAGGCCCTTAGAATCGTCGGGGATTGATTTAGCGAAGGAGAACCAAGCGATCACCAACACTGTATCGACATAATACACGTTGAGGCTCCCTCATCAATTACAGTCCGATGAATAGGCCTGTTTTTGACTATCACTGGAATCTGGAAAGCCATTTGATGAGGAAAACGCAGTGTACTATTTTCTAGACCGAAAATTATTAGGTTCGAGTCCTGAACATCAACAGCTCCTATAGCCGACAAAAGTAATTTACGTTATTCTGGACATGATTACAGCACTTCCAAAGCCGACATTGCTGAGGGTGAAATAGCTAAATCCTCAACAATGTTATAGTTCTGAGCCGCTCTCGCATGTGGATTGAAAGTTGACTTTCGAAGTATACCCTTGGCAGGTGGTTTGATTACCAAGTCTCGATTAGGTTTCTCGATCTGTAGTGGATCAGAACCGGGAGCTAAGGTTGATGGATTAGAATGAGAAGATTATGCTTCTTTACCATCAATAGGACTTTTACTACCATAATCTTGCGATCGAGTCGCAATCCTAACATGGGACATCATCAGTATGGGTTCTTCATTGGCACTCGAAGACGAACCTATCATCTTACTATCTTGAGCTGGAAAAGGATCCTTCAAAACAGCAGGAGTTTGGGAACCTTTGACAATCTTCGCAACCTCTACACGATGAGGGCAGTCTCTTGTAAAATGTTCATCATCACAAATGAGACAAGGATAATGAGGTTTGCACTTTTCATCATTGGATTCCGATTTTTTAGGTTTCTCCTTTGGATTTTTGTCCATTTTATTCTTCTTCTTTCCTTTCTTTTTCCCACCGGATTTTGATTTGGCTGTAGATGACTCTACAACGTGAATATCGGCGGAAATCTCTGCAGAAGAATCTCCCATTGCGGAATCAGGCAAGATTATGATAGGAGAATAATTTTTGGAAGATTTCTTCTTACTTTTAGTGTTAACCATACTAATCATACCATCGGCGGCATGAGATCCCGAAGGAGCTGCATCGATTTGATTTTGCTTGGGAAGATGGGGGATTTTCTCGTGTAACGTACCTGACTGAGTATAGACCAAGTCAAGGTACTGTGCTTGAGCAATTACTTGCTCCTCAGTAACAACTCTGGCTTTAGCTACATCTTCAGTGATCTTTGGAAACAAAGATTTTACAAACCACTCGGCCAAGATCTGATCCGGAATAAACACCTTCACTAAACGCCGTCGACATCTCCACTCATGAATATGATCTGAAATGTAAGTGGATGTCGATTGTTTTAACAAAGTTAGCAATTCCGTGCCATTGTCATATCGGACTGGAAACTGAAAATGAATTAAAAACGAGGTAGCTAGCTGACTAAAATTATAAAAAGTGCCTCGTGGTAACTCAATGTACCACTTGGCCGCGAGACCAATTAGAGTGCGTTGGAAAAGTCTAAGACGGATTGAATCATCTGAAATGGAGTTAGACGCACCAGAGGTGGTAAGTCATCACATGGTTCGACGGGTCCTCTCCTGACTTACCTTCGAACTTAGGAATGTCACTGGGCAACTTATTCGGCATTGGCGGCCAAAACGGAAGATAATTAATGGGATCTTTTGTTAGGCGTGACAAGTCAGGCAATTCCAAAGTTGAGATAAATAGTAACTGCCGATTAGGATCCCTAAAACTTTGGGTCATGAGACCAACCCCAGGAGGAGGATATCCAGGATAACTAGGAATAGGAATTGTGTTTGGGATATTGTATCCTCCCGGAAAACCAGGATTAACCAGACCGTACTGGGGTTGTTGAGGTTGTTGATAAGTGTACCCAGGGTACGGTTGATACTGATAGACTGGCTGCTGCACAACAGGACCGAATTGGTACTGTCCCTGGTACGGTTGATAAGTAAATTGTGGTTGACTTGTGACGACCATACTTGAACCAGGTTGTCCTACAGGCATCTGAACTGAAGTTTGAATCACAGAGCCAGACGGTGGTAAATATGTCTGAGGAGTAGATACAGGAACAGTAGAAACCGGAGCTGTCGATACTCCAGAATTAGGTGGGGTAGATTGAACAGATGTTGCGGTAGTTGTAACAGTCGTTTGAGGTGGAGTACAAGGCATACTAGGCCCAGGCTCAGAAACTACCGAAGGTACAAAAGTTTGAATGTTAGACTGGACTGGTTTTTGGGGTGTACCAGAAACTAAGGATTGTCTAGTTTGAGATGACAACTGTACATTTGGCTGCAACACCTGTTGAGTTTGCATGGATCCCACACTATATTCATTCCGGGGTACTGACCCATAACAGGTTAAGAATATTGAGGACCATAACTGGGTTGAGGGTAGGATTGATAATTTAAAGGTACATTTCCCGTTCCTTGAACATACATTTGACCGGAGGGTGGTTGGAAACCTTGGTTCGAGTACTGACCTTGGGGTTGATACCCTTGAGGCACGTACTGATACTGGGGTTGACCTTGAGGTATAAATTGATAATGGGGTTGACCTTGGGGTACATATTGAGTCTGGGGTTGACCTTGAGGAACATACTGTCCCGTAGGTATGTACTGTCCTTGAGGTTTCCCCCCAGATGCAAATTGGGTACCTTGAGGTTGCCCCCCAGGCGATAATTGAGGCTGCCCCCTAGGCGATAATTGAGGCTGCCCCCCAGGCGGTAACTGGCCACCTTGAGGTTGAGGATTGGGAATAGAACCTGACATCATAAGAATGTCTTCTATGCTCAATGACTTAGTACCATTGCTTCCAGTTAATAACCCTTGCTCAATGGGTTGAGGAGATGCTCCCGAAAAAGTACCAGAAAGGGACTGATACCCAGAGGGAACAGAAGGACCGCTGTACAAAAAGGATTCAGGTGATTGAGTAAACATGGACGACTGATTCGAAATATTTAACGGAGGATAATAACCTCTAGGTGTTGGGTGATAAGGAGCGCGAGGTGGTGAAAAGCTTAACCCTGGGTTTTCTAAGAAATTAGTCAAAGAAAGATACCAAGCACTGCTCCTAGGTGGACTGTAAAAAATTGATTCACGCTCCCTTAGCTCAATAACAGGTTGATTTTCAGGGATAGGGATGCCTACTTCTTCTTCCAGAGTAAGAAGTTCTTCAATAGCAATAAGTCCAGAAGGAAGATCTTGGGTAATTACTCTTTCTACCCTATGTGAACCAGGACCACTAGAAGCTGGAGAAACAAACCCCGATGTCGGAGTAGCAGCAAATTCACTTTCAGGTTCGGATATTTCAGGTTCCTCACCTATATCACTAGTAGATGAAAAGGTACCAGTAACTTCAGAAATAGACACTGACTATGAATTATAATCTGCCACTAACGTTTGAAAATCAGGATGTACTATCAAAGAAGATTCTCCTTCTTCAGGTGACCCAACTCTACTGTCTCTAGGAGTTACGAGGACTTTCAAGCTTCCAAGCTGTCTCAGTACTTCCTCAGGAGGTTGGCCCCGAAGTCTACGGGACTTCCTCAGTAACTCAGCCACGTTTACAAACTCAGGAGGTTGGCCCCGAAGTCTACGGGACTGCCTTGGTAATTCAGCCACAATTAAAAACTTTTAACTACTTCACACGCAAACAAAGTAAAATCTCAATGAAAACCACCTAAAGTCTCTAAAGAACCAAACAAATTTGAATCACACGCCTAAAGAATCTAGGAGATCAAACACACACAAACAGTAACTTTCCATACTGAAAACACTAGTTGGTGATGAAATCCAACGTCGCAGAGTTCAATACAGAAATGGCGGTTGGAACAGTTACCCCGAAAACCTGCTTAATGAATAGACTGGCACAAGTTCCTCCACTTAACCGTCTCGAGTGAAGAGAACCCCCCAGAAAATCCAAGTGAGTCTAGCCGGCATCTGCTCCAGGTACAGTGGGATCTTCCCACCACTGTCACCATAGGAAGAATCCTAAAGAATATGGCTACTAAGGTTACCAACTGAAACAAATATACCTGGGGGAACAGTCTACGATCCGATACGCACGCAAGGGCAGAGTAGCAAGCTCAATCCCCTTGAAGGCTCCTTGACATAATCCAAGGTTTACCAACAAGTGACCCCAGGCTCCTCGACAATGGTTAATCCGAGGTTTACCGTTTTTAATACGTGAATATCTGGCGTCGTTCCCAATGAGGAAGGATTGATTCCCACACTGGTTCGGACACGATCTCGTGCTTCTCCTTTAAGAGGAGATTTCCCAGAGCATAAATGCAACAATTGGATTTCTTCCCTACCACAAGATACAGCTACTTGTTTGTTTTTATTGTCTTGGAGAGTTAATTACTCTCCTACTCCAAGACACTAGCCTAAGCTAAGTTGGTGTATCAGAGCCCTAGAAATAAAAATGTTACTAGATGAATTTTACTTTAAGCGTTATTTTTTATTGGTTTTTGTTTAAGTCAAAAGGTGCGAAGATGAAACTTGTGGTATGAAGACTCGACTCAAAATCACTAGAAATGAACCTAAGATGATTTAAACAATCTTTTTCTCTTCGATGAACTTCTAAACTACGAAAGAGTTTGAGAATGAAAATACTTTGTAAACACAAATCCTTCTTAAGAAACAAATTAAAAGAAGAGATTTTGTCCTTTCCAATGCACTCAAAACGAGACAACTAGTTATTTCACAAAAATTTCCCTTTTTCGTTTCAAAGCACTCAACCACTACAAAAAACAAACTTTTTTCCAAAAGAGATTTTTTATATTTTTTATAAAACACTCAAAACTATGGAAATGACTAACTTTGAGATCTATAAATTATAAAAACCTATTTGAAGTCAAAGCCTACTAGATGTCTTTTTTAAGGATGTTTTACTTAGCTAGATGTAAGCTAAGGACCAATTTATGAAGAATCACAAATCAGTCAAGAACAACCAATTTTGTTTTCTTTTTGAAAATGAAAATCCAAACTTTTAAACACAATATTTTCGAAGTTTTGTAAAGAGAAAACTCAAAGCGGATTCCTCAACAAGGGGAGATTTCATAAATGGTCAGACTCATAAGAAGGCTGGTAGACACTAAGGTGATCTAAAGTGCCTACAACTTCTAAGCTCAGAGCCACTACACAACCAAAATGAAAAACAAACCCAACAAGCAAAACTCCTAGGAATTTCACCTAAAACCCTAACACTAATGAAATCAACCTAAGGAAAGCTTCTGACAGGTTATATGCAGGTCTGGGCAGCGGATAACAATTTCTAAACAAAAACTAAGCTGACTAACAGAGGAAATCTTACGTTTTTCAAAATTTTGACAGGGTCCATGTTATAGACATTTTTGTGCCTATCAGCATGGAGCATGAAATGTCAATAATCTGAGGGATCCAAAGTCCCTAAACATGTTGTTCTTACCCTTAGAGGAACAAGGTCTGCAAACCACAGCACTGAAAATCAGTTCTCCACCTAAAAACACTCAAAAACAGCCTATTTCTGGATCATGTCAGCTGCTCCACTGAGCATCTGCGCTAAATGTCAACTGCTCCTCCTTGTACCTGCGCTGAAGGTCAAAACCAATGAAGGATACCTGCGCTGGGCGAGATTGGCCAAGTGGCACAGTCATTCTGCAAGGTGTCAACTGCCCAGGAAGCTTCCAAACTGACACTTGGGTCAAGGAATTCGCCTAGTGATGAGTAAGAGGGTCTTGATCTCCAAGTGGAAGCAAGATTCTCCAAGTGGACTCAAGAACTGAAGATTAACTAAAGTGGGAGAGGACACAAGTCAGCTTCAGGCCAGTCTCAAGATGACTCATCCTTTCTCCAAAAACCTATATATAGAGCTCTCTCATGAGGTCTAAAGAGGCTGGAATTTTGTGCAAGTAAGGAAGTGTTGTTGGTTTGTGATTAGAACTATTGGGTGTTTGCTTGAAGGAGGTGAAGAGGAGATTTCTTTCAGCTGGGAGGTGTTGCTGGATTGGGCCCATTGTGGTTGTAACTCTCTCAGAACTTTACTTCTATTATCAATAGAGTATTTGAGGTTCTTCTATATGCATGTGTTTTATGATGAATAGATGCTTGTATATTTGATTTATGCTAATCCTATAATCGATTATGGATGTATGCTTCTTGTAGTTTCCTTTTCTTATGCTTTTACAGGATCTGTGTGTAGCTGGCCTGGTGAAAGGACAAAGAGTTAGGAGAAAGCGGCAAGGAGTGAAGACTGGATCGACTATTAGCACAAGATAACGGTTAGTAGATCATCCTTTTCTTCCCTCTCTCATCTCATAAAGAAGAAACTTTGAATAGCTTTGCATTCTGTTGTTGCTGGAGTACTATCACCTTCAGAGTAGGGATAGAGGCATTCTGCATTAGATACTTTTCCCCCCAACAAAATGGCGACTCCGCTGGGGAGCGTATCTTGTTAGTTTGTTGTGTTTCTTGCTATTCATTGCATAAACAAGGAGAGTACCGAATCGAACTGTGTTTGAATCCATCAAACACAAAGTAGAGGGCAGCTACTCTGGCTCAGTTTCTGAGCAAGTTTATGATTTGAAGAGCTGATCCACAAGGACTCTAATAAGCTCTTAGTGATAGCTTTTCATCCTCCTTTGCATCCCTTAGTGTGTCCTTGACTGATAGCTTCTGATTTGAGCAAAAACTGTGAATTTTTGAGCAATCTGTGACCCGGAAACCAAGACGGACGAAAGTCTCGTTCTTCATTGCAGGCTGTACACTAGCAGTCTGCATTTCAGCGCAGTTCCCGAAGGGGCTACCTGCGCTGAAGGTCAAACAGGCAGTGTTACACCTGCGCTGGACCAGTCTTGGCTTGAGTTACTATGGTTTCCTGCTGTGTCTTGATTTGTTTTCACTGTTGTTTTTGCTGTTTGCTGCCAGTCAGTAGGCCTATCTGAAACCATCTTCCTTTGTCATTATTCCGCCTCAGTTGTATAAAGAAACTGTATTTGTTCTTTTGTATTTCTTGTGTCATTTACAGTTTCCCATAACGAAAGTGAACCAGTCATGCATTGACCTCTTAGATCTAGACCTGTGATTAAGTGTCGTTCTGATCTCAAGAGTTAGTTTATTTGTTGTTCATAGCTGATTGAGTTTGTCGCTTTCGTTATATGGTTTGAATTTATATATTTCTAAGTGTCGAAACAAGTAAATCTTAAGGTGTCTCTTTCGATTTTGGACAAACTTGTTTGCTTTCGCTTGAAATTGAATTCAAAGTTATACAACAACTTTATTTTTGTATTTCATCAAACATTAAGGAAGAGAAAATAAATACTTACACTTTTGCATTTTGCATTAAGTTTGTATGTTGATTTAGGAAAAAGTGCATTAGCGAGTGCTCTTTGATCTGTGTGAAAAGGATTTTATCTCTCTTTTCCCTCAGTAGTTAAGATTTTCATAAGTCGAAAAGATTGGAAAATCTTGCTTCTCATCTTAGACTGCATTTAGGAATTTGTATCAATACATCTCGTGGTGAACCTTGAAAGGCAAACTTTAAAAAGATCAACTTAAAATATATTGAATGAACCTAACAACACTTTGAAACATAACGCAAACATCTAGAGGTCTAAGCTAGAGACGTGTTCCGGCATCGTTAAACATAGTGACTGTCGATCTCGACGAAGGTGGGTGATTCCTCCTGAGAGTCGGTGGCACTAATACGGACTTGTGCTCCCACGTACCGTCACGTATATATTGGGAGACCCCTATAGGATCAAAACCTTTATCCATAGGAAACCGTGTCGGCCGCCCTACTGATCGCAATGCAGTGAACACAGCATTCACGAAGATCGACCACTCGTACCGTAAAACGTATTCTGTGGTTTTGCGAAAGGTTTGGCACACCCTCTGCCTAGATCTCCAGAGCAGTTTCTTTTGGCCTTTTCCAAACTCTATAACTGAAAAAGTCCAACCGATCATTTGTCACTTCGAGCTCGTTAATACATCGAAGGAGACTAGAGTCATCTTTAGCTTTTTCTCGACTCTTAAAAAGTGAAAAAGCAAGTTGTGTCTAAAAAGCGTCTAATAAAAATCATTCAATTCGGAAACACAAATTTCCCCTTTTAATATTTTGGTTGATCGAGTAATCCGCAATCGTGGAAGAAAGTCAATTGAAAATCCGTCGTTCGCGGAGGCTTGCGAGTCAAGCGTCTTTGTCCCCGGAATCGAAAACAGTCCGGGCAAAGCAAACTCGTTTAACCGGTTCAAAATCTCCTTTGAAAGTTAGAACAAGTGTTCCTACTACAACCGAGGTTCCGGTTACTCCTAACATTTCTGGAAACCCTGCCTCTATAGAGGAAGTTCAACAGCCACAGAAGGACAGTAATACTGATCCTAGTCTGGGGGCAAATACTTGTGTAACTGAACCAGTTCCATCTGTAACCGGTCCAGAAAGTTTTGTTCCCCAAACAACTGTCGCTGTCGAAACAACCACTTCTTCGGCACCAGAAATATTTTACGGACCTGACGGTCTGCCTCTTCCACCGGGTTTGATTGCGATAGAGGAAATTGCAGAGGATCCGCAAGCAAGTACTCCAACCCATTTTGGAGTCGGGGTCACTCTATTTCCTTCATCAGAAGTTAATCCACCACAAGTGGAAGTTCCTGTAGAATCGCTAGGCAATCTATTGGATAGACTTAAAATGTCTGAACAACCGTCATCATCTAGGACTGTGTCAAATGACACAGCGACAGCAGAAGCTCCTGCCATCACTCCAACAATGTTTGCCGGCATACCAGCTGTCCCAACTAGCTCTCAACAGCTAGAAGGAGTCCACCAAGGGACTATGTCGACAGTATGGTCTGTTCCAGTTTGTTCATCCGGAGTAATACCCGGTAATTCTTATGTTGAAACTCGACAGATTGATCCTCATGGAGGTCAGTTTGGGCCATCTAGTCCTTAAGGACTAACAATCCCTCTGAGTTCCGGATCGCTACCATATGGGGGGCAGTATGCCCTTTCATTACCTCCTCCGGGAGGATATCCATATGGCAGTTCTCAACAATGTTCAGGTTATACTGGAATTGCATCAAGTAGTTGGGTACCCATGCTACCTCAACAACCAAGGATTTTATATTCTATGCAACAGTGTGTACCTGTGACGAATATCCCAACCACACCGGCTATTGTAACTGTGTCTCAAGTTCAAGCGATACCTGTTACATGTCAACCTCAGATTTCTCAGGTTGTAATGCAACAGTCGCTTGACCATGGGTCGCAACCACAATCGCCAACTGGTGGGGCGACACAAGTACAAACAGGTACAATTACCCCACACCTTGGTCCAATGGTTAGCATGGCGCAACAAAACATGGCGTCACAACCATGGCTTGTACAATACCACCAACCGCAGTTCCAGCAAGTATACCAAGGTTCTGAGCAGCAGATCTTTGCAAATAGTGGACAACCGTATATCCAAAATGGTCAAAACCAACCACTTTACAGTGGTCAAGTCCACCAACCGTATCAATCATACCAACATCAATTACATTATGTTGGTATGCAAAGACCCACTGCTCAAGCGATTCCATCGTACCCTGGTTACGCTTCGCCTAACCTGAATCAACAGTTACCATTCGTGGCAACTTTAGAGTTACCTGATTTACATCGGTTAACGAATGATCTGATTGCTTATGCCCCTTGGTGGCCAGCGATTCCTCATAAACTTCCATCTGACATTCCTAAATTCAATGGAAATCCAGGTGAAGACCCGTCGAATCACGTGATGACCTTTCATCTGTGGTGTTCGTCGAACACCCTTAACGATGATTCGATAAGGCTTCGCCTTTTTCAGAGGACATTGAAAGGTCCAGCGGCTAAATGGTATATTGAATTGCCAAGAGCCTCTTTCGACAACTTTAGTTCCCTAGCCACGACTTTCTTAACCCATTTTCAATTAGCGATAAGGTATGAAACGGGAACAGAAATATTAACCAACTTCAAACAGACAACTGCTACCCATATATCTGATCATATACATGAGTGGTGTCGTCGTCGTAGGATGGTAAAAACATATGTTCCCGATCAGCTATTAGCTGAATGGTTTATAAAGTCGTTACTTCTGGCTATTACGGAAGATGTGGCCAAGGGGGGAGTCGTAACAGAGGAGCAAGTTATTGCTCGTGCACAGAGTTTGGACTTGGTGTATACCCAGTCCGGCACTCTCTATGACAAAATACCTGACGCCCCTAGACCGGAATTTTCAATTCCTCCCCCTCCTAAATCAAATAGTGACTCTCATGCTGGTGATGGCGTGATTGGCACCGCAAACACGAAATCGATAAAGGCTTCCGTAAAGAAAGCCCGTAAGAATTCGGATCAAAATGCAAAAGCGGATATTCTTGCTTCGGAAGTAAATGTCGTATCAGAAGATAAAGGCAAAGAAACCAATCAACCAGGAAGCAAGAAGAAAAAACAAAACAAAGGAAAGAAGAAGAAACAGGGTGAGTCATCCCCTGGAAAAAATTCTTCAAACCCTCCTGGCAAAGGGAAACAAAATTATCCATGTTTAATATGTGATGATAAGGATCATAACACAAAGAATTGCCCATTCAAAGCTGAGTTAAAGAGGTTCTTTAAAAGTTCCCAAACATCAGCTGTGTTAACTGATCCATTTCCTAACCCAGGTCAAAATCTGGTTGATAGTGGAAATGCTTCCCCGTCGCAAGTCCTTATGTTGTCGGTTTCGAAACAGCAAAATGATGCTTTGATTTCGACAAGGAACAAAGATTATGGGAATCCTCAGGTGTCGAACGAAAAAGGTAAAGATCAACCAAGTAGTTCGACAACAACTTCGACAGAAGTTACACCCACCATCCCTGAATTAACAATAAAACCGCCAAAGGGTGTAGTACATAAGTCGACATTTAATCCTCGCGCCAGAGCGGCGCAGCATTATAATATAGTGGAAGATTTGGCCCAATCGCCATCCGCTATGTCGACTCTTGAAGTGCTACAAAATTGTCCAACCCAAAGGCAGGCATTGTTATCGGCAATTGGTGGGGTTGACCCTAAGGATTCAAATCTGGTATCCTTTGATCACAAGGGATATGATCCTCAGTTACCGGCTCAATTAGCTTTCCTTATTCAAGTGAAAGCCCTCAACAAAACTGTTCACAGAACGATAATTGATGAGGGGGCATCGACATGTATTATGTCGATGAGTTGCTGGAAAACTTTAGGATCTCCAACCTTGTCTCGATCATCGACGACATTAAAAGCTTTCGACGGAAGGACTTATACCCCTTACGGTATCCTTAATAACTTGAAAATTGAACTTGGAGGAAAAACAGTAGAAATTGATGTTGAAGTCATTGATGGAAATCTTGATTATAACATCCTACTGGGAAGACCATGGATTTATGCCATGGCAGCTGTCGTGTCAACTTATTTTAGGAAGATCGCATTCCCATTTGAAGGAGGGATTACGATCGTCGACCAACAAAATTTCCTCCCAAATGGTTCACAAGTTACAGGAAGCATTCCCATGATCCATGAAAGTAACCATTCAATTCAAGATATCGGAGTAGGATTATTGAAGGATCCGATATTGATGGGAACTTTCACGCTACCACCTCCTGTTTATTCAGGAAATGTACCGTTTGTAGCAAACTGCAATATGATATCTTCCACAAAGGTCAAAATGGATCATTCAATGGTTTTGTCCCCAAGCCCTTTGGAAATATTGTAGCAATCAATGTTTCAGGCATGGGAGGCGAGCCCAAATCAACGCTCGTCAAGCGTTTGGGTAGATAGGTCTAGAGAGTATGGAACCCCCCTAGATCCTTGGTCGAAAGTACATGGGACTGACGAAGGAATCTTACAATCAATGATGATTGAGGGGGCACCATGGAATGATCACCACCATCGTTCCCTTCTTCCGGAATATGAAGAAGATACTCAAAGTGACCTTCATCACCCTTCAGTATTTGAATTCCTAACAAATACTGTAAATACGGTGGATTCCGAGCGAAACCTATCCAATATTGAAGAGACTATAGCCATAAATATCTCAACCAAAGCAGATGTTGTAGAGAATATTTATGTCGGCAAAGGTTGTTCCCCTTCAGAACTGGAAATATATAACACTCTTTTTCGCGAATTTAGAGATGTCTTTGCTTGGTCATATGATGAAATGCCAGGCATTGACTCGAGTATAGTTGAACATGAAATTAAAATGTATCCCGATGTCAAACCAGTGAGACAACGGCTTTGGCAAGTGCACCCGAAGAAAGCCGCTGCCATTAAGGCGGAAGTTGAAAAACTCCTCCATGCTGGATTCATCTACCCGGTTCCTCTAACCGATTGGGTATCGAATATTGTCCCCGTTATGAAGAAACAAGGGACGATTAGAGTGTGCGTCGATTATAGGGATGTAAACCATGCTTGTCCAAAGGACAACTACCCTACACCCTTCATCGACCAGATAATTGATGAATGCGCCGGATGTGAAATATTTTCATTTATGGATGGATTCTCCGAGTATAATCAAATAAATATCCGCCCACAGGACCAGTCAAAGACTGCATTTATTTGTCCGTGGGGCACATTCGCTTATCGAAAATTACCCTTTGGTTTAAAGAACGCAGGGGCGACGTTTCAGAGGGCGATGAATTATGCCTTCCATGACATCAAGAACATTGTTCAACCTTATCTCGACGATCTTCCGGCTCACTCGTGAAAGCGGACTAATCATCCGCAGCATTTAAGAGCGATATTTCTACGTTGTCGACACTACAAGATAAGACTCAATCCACATAAATGTGTGTTTTGCATCAGTTCTAGTCGTTTGCTTGGCTTTGTAGTCTCTAGAGTTGGGATTCATCTCGACCCCTGTAAGGTTCAGGCAATCATTAATTTGCCTCCACCTTCAAATTTGCTTCAGATTCAGAAACTCCAAGGGAAAGCGAACTTTCTGAGGAGGTTCATTCCAAATTACGCAGAACTTGCTAAAGGTTATACTCGTCTTTTGAAGAAGGATGTACCTTTTGTCTGGGACCAGGTGGCGCAAGCTTCCTTTGATGCTCTGAAAGAATTTCTAGTAAAAGCATCATTAATGTACGCCCCGGACTATCAAAGAGATTTTAACCTGTATCTGGCTGCAGCGGATACGACCATTGCGATGGTTTTAGTTCAAGAAATCGATGCAATTGAACATCCTATCTATTATTTAAGTAAAAACTTAAACGATACAGAAAGTAAATATTCTTATGTGGAAAAACTAGCGCTTGCAGCTGTTCAAGCGATTCAAAGGTTTCGACATTATGTCCTCTTTCGGAAAACTACCATCTTGTCAGATTGCAACCCCATGACTTATATACTGTCGCGACAGTTGCTTGGGGGCAAATATTCAAAATGGATAGTGATCCTTCAAGAGTTTGATCTGGAATTTGTAAAATCCAAATCAAAGAAAGCTCTAGTTTTCGCAGAATTATTATGCGATCTCCCATCATCGTCCAATGATGAAACATCAGGAGAGTCAATCGTGGACGAAAGTTTGTTTCTGATATCTGTAAGCGATGAGTGGTATCGAGATATCATATTTTATCTCCAAACCCAAAAGTTTAGGTCTAACACTTCTCACTCAGAACAAAAACGTATACGATACCAAGCAAAAGACTACATGATCGTCGGTGATACACTTTACCGTCGTGGTGTCGATACAGTTCTGAGGAGGTGCCTTACCCATGAGGAGGCCGAAAAAGCCCTGAATGATTATCATTCAGGCGCGTGTGGGGGGCATCAGTCTGGATATGCAACAGCACAAAGAATCTTACGAGCAGGATACTTCTGGCCAACCATGTTCAAAGATTGCATAATAGCAGTCAGAAGTTGCCATGCTTGTCAAATCTTTGATAGCAAAACCAGACGACCACCCGCACCCTTACAGCCTATAGTTGCTGTTGGGCCATTCGCCAAGTGGGGCATCGATTTCATGCAATGTAACCCCACCTCGACCGGGGGGCATGGGTATATAATAGTCGTTGTTGACTATTTTACCAAATGGGCCGAGGCGATGCCTACATTGGATAACACTGGTGAAACAGCTGCCCTTTTCTTTTTCAATCATGTAGTCACCAGGTTCGGCGTACCACAGGCTATAGTTACAGATCATGGATCGCATTTTCGCAATCACATGATGGTCGAATTAGCTGCCAAGCTAGGGCTATCTCACGACAACTCTACCCCATATTATCCGCAAGCCAACGGACAAGTTGAGGCAATCAACAAGGTCCTGAAGCGTATGTTGCAAAGGATGATCGGGGTTCATAAAAGAAGATGGCACCTAATCCTGTACTCAGCTTTGTGGGCTTACCGGACCTCGGTAAAGAACGCAACCGGGTTCACACCTTTTCAATTGGTGTATGGCCTGGAAGCAGTCTTGCCAATCCAATGCGAAATTTCGTCGCTTAAACTCGCGATCGACCTCCTCCCCGGAACTTCAGAGGAAGAGGCTCGTTTCTTGGAATTAATCCAATTGGATGAAACCCGTCGTGATGCCGCTTTGGCTAACGAAGCCCATAAGAAACGAGTCAAGGCTCAATTCGACAAAAATGTCAAACCCCGTGTCTTCTCAGAAGGTGATTTGGTCTTGCTTTATGATCAAGAATCCGATAAATTGGGAGCAGGTAAATTCAAGTCCTTATGGATGGGCCCCTATATTGTTAAAAGGGTGTTAGCAAAAGGAGCCTACGAGTTAATGGATTACGATGGAATTCCACTGGCGCAGCCCCGCAACGGGTTGTATCTCAAGCGTTACTATGCTTAAATAGTAACCTGTATGCTTTTGTTGTATTTTGTTTTCGCTAAAGTATTTGTTCTGGTCGAGTGATCCACCTTTTTCATTGATGGCAGATGTCGAACCTTATGGAGACATGTGTTGGATATGCCGACGGAGCGAGTCGTAGTTCACGGAACCTGTCCTCCGCAGCCTGGGCCATTTTTGATCCAAGCGGCGAGTTAGTGAGTTTCAGAGGTGTATGTATTGGGCAATCAACGAATAACATCGCTGAGTATAGCGCGTTGATAGAACTACTCTCTGATGCCATCGCACGTGGCATACGCCGACTACTTGTCAGGCTAGACTCACAGCTCGTCATACTACAACTCAATGGTATATATTCTGTTCGCAATCCAGCTATTTACCGCATGTTCCTAAGAGTTAAGATCTTGGAAAGACGATTTGATTCAATTCAATATCAACATATTTCAAGAAATTTAAACACATTAACCGACTCATTAGCGAACTATGTGTTAGATCGACATTTGCAACATTTATAAAAAGGACACATCATCAAAGATTGTACATATGGATCACGTGAATCAACCAGAATAAAATCCGAAAATCAAAATATATAAGCTGTTTATATAAGTTCATACATAATGTTATGTAACCAAGACAAAATTGGTCATGTGACCTAAAAACTCAAAAAGATGCTAGGGGGCACCCTAGCCTAGTGGTGCTCATGATAGTACGTCACGGCCCGTGCAATCATGCGCAAGAGACGAGTCCATCGTCTAGGTACGCCAATGGTATGACGCTGCATCTGTAAAGGTAACTCGTCGATCTGTACATCCAGAAGGCCACGAGTAAGGCTCTCAACCTGCTCCTGCACAGCTGTAAGGGTCTCGGTGTCGTCAAGATCGCAGATAACAACTCTCCTAGCAGGCTCCCCTGCTGGAGCAGCAGCTGGCGATCTTAGACGAACTGCTGGATGAACAGGACCAATATCTGCATGCACCCAAGAGTACAATTAAAAGTCTTGATAGGATAAAGCACAGCAACATTATGAATAAGAATAATAAACAGTAATGTGGTCAAAGAATTTACCAATGGCACCCCAACGATCGCCATCCGGTAGAGCGAAATCCGGATCACCTCGAAAATCCATACCCACATATGGATACTCAGAAAACACCATCTCCTGGCGCTCGAACCACCTAAAGAAGGCCTCAGTGAAAGTGATCTGAGGTTGACCTGCATGCCTAGACATGTGGTCAACCCACCTCTGCATGCGTGGCTCGGTCGGAGAAGGCAAGTCAAGTATGATGTACTGAGGCTGCATCAGTGGGATTTTCTCCAAGGAAAAGGCAGTCAGAATAGAACCAAATCCAAAGTTCTTCAGCTTTCCGTCCTTTATCTTGGTCAATTGACTTTTCATCTGAACAAGTACTACATCACACTAGTTGAATACTTTCGGTTGGAGACACTCCAGGGCGTGCTGCATATAAGACCTGTTGGCAACATGTAAAGCTGCGCTACCGGCCATCCTACCAATAGTGAACAGAATGGACCTGAGAGCCCGATCAGTAATCTCACGGATAACAATCTTGCCGTCTCTGCTCGGCTGAGAACCTTCCCTGCAATACTGGCGGACATAATCTCTGGTGGAATCAGTCCCCCGGGCCGTACCTGGTAAGGAAACGAAGGCACCACGTCTTGACAACCCAGTCAAGAAGTACATGTCCTCTATGGTCAAGGGGATGGTCTTCCCCCAAATCTGGAATACTTGGTTAACAGGATCCCAAGCATCAAGCATATACTGCAGTAAAGAAATCTGTGCTCTCATACTAAAGATCCGGAAAAACTTCAGCAAGCCACAGTTCCGCAGCGCGTTCACTGTAACCGGGTCATGGAGGGCAATCATGTCCTCCTCTTCATGTTCTCGTTCTTGCCATGTAAGGGACATTTTGCTCAAGTCACCCTGCAAAGCAAACAAGAGAGAGAATGAGCTCCTGTTTTGGTGAAAAACTGGCAAAAAATCATCAAAAAATACCCTTAAAACTCAGTCCTTTTGAGCCCAGCGCAGGCAGGAAGTCTCCCACTTGCGCTGAGGGTCAGACTGCCTTAAGGCAGCTTGACCTTCAGCGCAGGTTTCGAAAGGGAAACATGCATTGATCCTAGGGCGCCCTGGCAAAACCCCAGGGGCTCAGAAAGACCGGAAAGAGGGCAAAAAACAGGAAAAGGAAACCATGAAAAGAAAGAGCTAGGGTTTAGCTCCTACCTGGTCCAGATGGCGCCGAAAATCGTCCGCAGAATCTCCCGGAATCAGCTGGTGAAAATCAAGGGGGAAGAGGCACCTCTAGAGCTCCAACAAACCAAATGCAAATGAAATGGTAAATGAGAGGTAAAAACACCTTTTTATGGCTTTTTACATAGTACAAAGTAAAATATTAGGGTTATATTCTCATTTTCATGCAAATATTATCCATTTCTAACATAGTTTGTTGCAGCAATTGAAAATACAGTACTATATTTGAAAAGAGAAAAGCTAGTAATGGTAAAAAATCAAAAATTTGACCACAGTTCGAGCAGTTTTACCGCGGAATTTATGCTCGTTAAAAAATAGAAAAGCGTGAGCAAGGGTTCCACCAGAGTTCAAGCTCATTAAAAAATGAACCTATCCTGGTAAATAACCATTGTGATCGTAAATTTATTAGCCATAAAAGCCTTGGTCGTGTTTACACCTACCACCTCCATTCCATTTGGCCGATCATTCACCCCCATATGATTGTTTACCCATTTTGAGGAACAGCTGCAAAGAGTGATTTCACTTAGCCATCCTTGTGACACTGCCGTGATTGGAAAATTCCAACCTGTACCTGGAATCTGCTGCTATCCCTGTTTATCACTCGTTCCTCAAAAGACGAGTCTTCTTTAAGCTCTTTTTAACTGACTCGTAAAATATGAAAAGATTGCCGAGTTTTGGCCTTCCAGCTCGTTAAAAGGACCGGAAGAGCTATCCCTCCTCTAGATTTTAATCTTTTTGGACCTGAGGGATTATTGCACAAAAAGGTCGAGCGCTTGTTTTGTTCGGCTCGTTAAAGTTATCGAAAATTCATCCCTTTTGTATTGTTTTATACTTTTTCGGACTTAAGGGATTAGATGACGAAAAAGGAATTATGGAGTTAACTTTCTGTACCTTTTCAGACTCTCTAAAAATGAAAAGGACAGAGTTGTCTTTGTCGCTAGACTCGTTAAAATGATTAATTAGCGACAAACTTGTCTTTAGACGAGAACGAGTTTCCCTATCGCTAGGCTCGTTAAAACATAGCGATGGGCTTGCCCGAAGGGCAGGTTATAGAACAAGCATATGTTATCCTCCTCAAGCTTGACAAAAATAAAGAGGTACTGGTTAGAAATGACTGGGGAAAAATTGGGAGAACCTCAAAGCTTTGATGGTAGCAAGTCGCTCTTGAACATGACACTTTGTCCTCCGTACCAAATCGGGTTGGGTTGTTTCATTCACCGGTCTCATCACCATGGTCCTCGCCAAACCATCCGTATTTGGGGTAATGCTACCGATCCATCACATTAGTGTTGTTATATGTTCAAGAGATGTGTTCAGAAAGAGTCAACCGTGTCCCATCCACTGCCATACATTATCCTTCATCCACCCATGATCGCCACCCTGAATCATATCTCACAGTTTGTTTTCGCCTCCACTAAAATCATTAGCTCCGTTCCGTGTCACTGATGTGGGATTCATTAAGGCCCTCCTGTGACGGATCGCTTCTTGTCGACTTCAGCTCATTATCCAAGAAGTTGATCTAGGAACACCCCCCCAGTACTTTGAAGCTTGCATGCCTCAATGGCAAGTTTCTCACTTCCGGCGACAGGTATACGTCAATGACCTTCGACCAGAAGATTTTGCGTGGTGTTCGACGCCAAGTCCTTTATTCACACCACGTGAATTGTACTGCAGTACCTTGAGGGTCATTGTCATTATTGGTGATTCCTCTCGCGCTTGTTAACGGTTTACATTATTGACCGGTAATCAAGCGATGTCTTTCCATGTTTGACTTCGACGCAATTCTCACATGGATCGACTTGTACTTAGAGTGAAGATCGAACGAGATTGAAGACCCCGGATCTAGTTTCATCCATCCGGGCTGCGATATATATTCAGGATATAAAGACATTTGATATGTACATCATTACAACAGATGATCATCCTACTCAAAGGATGATAATTTCAGCAGAGAATTATCAGTCTATCATCAGACGGTCGTCTGTTATATGTACCAAAATGAATTTATAAAGCTGAGCATGGGAATGCCCACCTCAGCTAGATCATGAAAGCAGAATGAAAAATAATGTATTGTATTGTATTTTATTGCAGGGCACCTCTCAGCCGATTGAATGAACTTCGGATCCTCCTAATAAAGCATTTCACCCGATAAACGACCTCATACTTTAGGGGGCAACTGTTATAGACATTTTTGTGCCTATCAGCATGGAGCATGAAATGTCAATAATCTAAGGGATCCAAAGTCCCTAAACATGTTGTTACCCTTAGAGGAACAAGGTCTGCAAACCACAGCACTGAAAATCAGTTCTCCACCTAAAAACACTCAAAAACAGCCTATTTCTGGATCATGTCAGCTGCTCCACTGAGCATCTGCGCTGAATGTCAACTGCTCCTCCTTGTACCTGCGTTGAAGGTCAAAACCAATGAAGGATACCTGCGCTGGGCGAGATTGGCCAAGTGGCACAGTCATTCTGCAAGGTGTCAACTGCCCAGGAAGCTTCCAAACTGACACTTGGGTCAAGGAATTCGCCTAGTGATGAGTAAGAGGGTCTTGATCTCCAAGTGGAAGCAAGATTCTCCAAGTGGACTCAAGAACTGAAGATTAACTAAAGTGGGAGAGGACACAAGTCAGCTTCAGGCCAGTCTCAAGATGACTCATCCTTTCTCCAAAAACCTATATATAGAGCTCTCTCATGAGGTCTAAGGAGGCTGGAATTTTGTGCAAGTAAGGAAGTGTTGTTGGTTTGTGATTAGAACTATTGGGTGTTTGCTTGAAGGAGGTGAAGAGGAGATTTCTTTCAGCTGGGAGGTGTTGCTGGATTGGGCCCATTGTGGTTGTAACTCTCTCAGAACTTTACTTCTATTATCAATAAAGTATTTGAGGTTCTTCTATATGCATGTGTTTTATGATGAATAGATGCTTGTATATTTGATTTATGCTAATCCTATAATCGATTATGGATGTATGCTTCTTGTAGTTTCCTTTTCTTGTGCTTTTACAGGATCTGTGTGTAGCTGGGCCGGTGAAAGGACAAAGAGTTAGGAGAAAGCGGCAAGGAGTGAAGACTGGATCGACTATTAGCGCAAGATAACGGTTAGTAGATCATCCTTTTCTTCCCTCTCTCATCTCATAAAGAAGAAACTTTGAATAGCTTTGCATTCTGTTGTTGCTGGAGTACTATCACCTTCAGAGTAGGGATAGAGGCATTCTGCATTAGATACTTTCCCCCCCAACAGTCCATAGGCCCACAGTTGACACAGGTGCGGTCCCGCTTTGTGCTAAAAGCAAAGGTGCGGATAGGTACGCACTGTGTCAAATGGCTAGGGTGCGGTCCTCTCCCAAAGCTATAAAAAACAAAAAATAACCCTGGATCTACAAACTCTACCCAATTTTACACACAACAAGCCAAAAATAGAAACAAAAACACAGTTTCTCAGGTCAAAGTAAAAACAAGGAAAACAATCAAGTCCCCAGCGGGGTCGCCATTTTGTCACACGGAATAAGTCGATCTTGCGGAAAAGATAGACCTTCCTAGAATCTAAAGAAGACCTAATGACAAGCAAACCAGCCAGACACTATCTTTCTCTAAATATGCTTTTATAAACAATCACAAACAAGTGTTCTTAGGTCCTACCTTAGGTCCAATGCAAGTTTGTGGATGCCCTCGCTCCTTTGATCCAAATGAGCTCCTTTGTCGTGAATCTGCAAACACAAACAAGGCAAACAAATTAAATAGCACCTGAAAAGCCAATATCATAAAACATATTTAACATGAAAGTCAAGGAGTCCATGAAACAAATAACATGAGATGCTTGTTGAGAAAAATGAGTTTGATTGTATTAATTCAAAAGAAGAAGAACTTTACAACCTATGCCTTGACACTGTACAAGCTCCTCCCAGGGTCCAGCAAGAAGTCTCCTCTACTTTGACAAGTTTCACTCACTCCCCAATGAAGCCAAAAAGGTATGTGATCTCTCCTCTTAAGCTCAACTAGGAAGTCTTGGTTTCACCAGCATTTATCCTCAAAAATGTTCAACTTCTAACCACTCCAGCAACCAGCCCAATGCCTGAATTTATAGTGCAATGGAGGGAGGTTACTAGGTTCTCTTTCAAAGGAATAAAGCCCTCCTTCAAAGGGATAGCTCCTCTCATCAAGGGATTAGCTCCTTCTCTTTTGGGATGCATGAACCATCTCAGAGCGAAAATCCACGTCAAAATTCCTTCTAGAATCCTCTAGAATTAACCCAAAGTGAGTTTTTTAAGATAAAACTTGTGCCTTTTGACTTTCACAGGGGTCCGCACCCACACCTTTAGGGACAGAGCGGGCAGGTCCGTAGGTTTTGTAAATAGAAGGTGCGGGACTGCGGGTGACAGTGAGAGAAAGTGCGGAACCAGAGTTTCATTGATTTTTAATGTCTTTCTCTCATTTTCAAAGCTTGACTTGAAGAGCTGAGGTCTGAGACTTGCTTAGGAGGACAGTACAAGTGATGATAGACCCATACTGACTGCAAATAATCATGGTGATGATATTTTTGTGTAACAGATGGAGAAGAATAGGGAGGGTGGGAGATAGTAATAGAGTTGGATGGAAGAGAGAGAGAGAGAGAGAGAGAGAGAGAGAGAGAGATGGAGAGTGATTTGGGGCGGAGAGATAGAGGGAGGTGGGAGATAAGGGATAGAGAGGAAGGAAGATAAAGATGAGGAGAGAGATGGAATTGGAGGGGGCAGGAGACAGAGGGAACAAGAAAAACATAGAGGGAGAAAGGTGGAGAGAAAGAGGGGGTGAAAATTTAGTCATGGAGAGAGAGTGAGGGAGATAGGATAGAGGGAGGGAATAGAGAGAAGGATATAGATAAAGAGGGAGGGAAGGGGAAGAGATAGATAGAAAGAGAAGCAGAAGAGAGGGAGAGAGAGTGTGTGTATGTTTGGGGTGAGATAGAGAGAGGGAATAAAAAAGAGACACAAATAAAAATATAGATATTATATAGTATTATATAAGCAACCTAGATCCATATTAACCCTATAACTATCAAGTGCCGAGATGGATCCAATATCTCGAGGTGCAAACATTTCCTGAAGTTTTGCACTAGAAAACAAAGTTTTCACCTCGAGAGATTGGATCCCTCTCAACGCTTGATAGATCCGGGGTTAAGATGGATCTATGTCGGTTAATATGAAATTAAAGTAGTTTTTATTTGATATTATAGTCTTAAAAAATAAAATTTCTCTTCAAATTAATTTCAAATTGGAACTAGATCCAAGTAGATTCAATGAATAGATTTTTTAAAAATACATAAAATATGTTATTATTATGAAAAAGTATATTTTTAAAATTACAAATTATTAGAGATAAATAATGAAAAGTTGGCTCACCTATACACCATGTGAGGATGAAGAAGTGTTTAAGGAAGGATAAGCTTTCAACCAATCTTTAACATCCTTTCAATCCCCTATCACTTGTAAGTTTAGATTCCTTGACACAATTAAGATGAATAACATAAAAAAATTGATTTATATTATTGTAGTACTTCTTAGGTAGTTGTATTTTTGTTCTTAAACTAAATTAGTCATTCATGTTAGTAATTTTTAGTTGTATTACTTATTAACTAGTCACATATTTTAACCTACGACTAAATTAGTGATTTATGTTAGTCGTTTTTAGTTCGGTCACTAAAGATTGCTCATTTTTGGTAGTATTTCACTTGGAAAAGTTGTGGTGGCTAACATTTTTAGTCACCTAGTCACTAATTACTGATTTTCTACTAGTGCAATGATCCATGTTGACAAATTGAATATGATATATGCTTATTGTTTATGGATTTTATGGTATCAATTTAGGTTCACTAAATACCTTTACGCAACCACGATGGGTAAAGCCTTGAAGAGAAAAATGCTAAAATATTTGAGAGACTTAAAAGGGAAGGTACAATTGGAAATTCACTGTAGGAGGCAAAATTTGGATGAGATGAAAAAAATGATTTCCAAACTCTAGGACCCCTTCCCCACCATCAGGGAAAAACTAGATAGGAATAGATTGTAGCTTGTGCAATTGGAGGAGAAATTCACTCAACTAGATAATGGAAAGAGAAGAGGTTCAATGAAGTGACTCTTAAACTATACCAAGATTTGGAAATGAAGGAAGATGCCTTGAAGAAGCTACAAGTAGTTGTCTAAAGACCAAAAAATATCCTTCTATTTCAAATACAAAAGCGAATGCCATTGTCGAGTCAAGCATGGTAAACTCACCTTCCAATACCCTTCTTCAATAGATCTTTGATGACTTTGAAAAGTAAAATAGAATCATTGGTTACAATCTCATGAGGAAAATTGGATATGATGGCCAAGGGCTAGGTAAGAGAGGCCAAGGGATTATGATCCTTTTTGTATCTTAATAGAGGCCCAAGCATGAAGGCCTAGGATTTAGTCACAACAATAGTCCAACAAAATTTTTTCTTAAATCACCCTCATCAAGGCAAGAGGAACTAGAAAAGAGGTTATTCTCATGGAGGAAAATATATTTGGAAAGAGAGTGTGCAACAAGCATGATTTGTAAGCTAATGTGGATATCCCACTATAGAATTTCATCCCAATAGATCTTGTATTATGTTGGTTTGTGTCCTTAGATCTCATAGTTACTATGATTATTTATTTCTCAAATTTATGAGAATAATTAAAAAAATAAAATGAAGGAACAGGTAAATGAACACATCACCCACACAATCAATGTAAGGTTTCTTATAAGAAACTCAAAATACAAAAAATCCCAAGTAGAAAGTGAGGTCTATGCTCTACTCTCTTTTCTTCAATTGTGAGTTGTAAGAACAAAGAAATGGTCACCCATGATGGAGTTTCCTTTGCACAATGTCCCAAATTGCTACTACAAAGCATTCTTCCTCTTTTTTTATGCTCTCAATTAATTCCAGTTAGACGATATTATCAATTATGGAATAAGTACAATATTAAAGTTTGGAACCCCCTCTCTTCCTAGTGGCCTAATATTTATAAAACCTAATATTCATATAGAGTTATGGATGTTACATCCTGAACCCTTAATCTGTAATAAGTTTATAGACCATTTAGAATATCCTTGAAACTCCACAGCTATCCCACATGTGATTCATGGGGTTTGATATGGTATCCACTGATTACTAAGGTGGTCAACAAGGTAAGTCAAATCATAAGAGGTGTAACTTCTACATGTTAACTCTGATTGAGGTGATTTTCACATTGTTGGAAAGGAATTAGTGTATAGAATATTGTTGAAGTGTATGTTGGCATGTTTACGTTTCCATTTATGTCACATGTTGAAGTCATGTACTCATGGGTCTATATGTCAAGTCTTGAGTCTATTGTATACTTGTTGAATACTATCATGCTGATGTAAATGTTTTCATAAGTCACATAAGGTTTGTAGGAGAGGTTTCATAAGGTAACAAGGCCTCATCTGAAGCTGAGCTACATTTGTCCTATAGGTCTAGTTGATGATGTATGTGGTGTCTTGTTGAAGTTATGTAGTTGGGTTCGTACTATCAAGATGAGTTTGGAAGGATGGTTTAGAGGTAATTTCACTCCCCTGAAGCTCTGTTGCAAATTTGAGGGTCGGATCTCTTATTTAAACCTATGCTCTGCCCTAGTAGCATGGATGGAGGCTCATCGGAGTGAGTGAAACAATCCAGTCACTCGGAGGACATGCCCATGTGAACTACTATATCTTCTAGTTAATTTTTCCCAGGCATGTGCATGCGACTGAGAGGATTTATGAGTTTTTCTCCATATTTCTCCCGCTCCTTTGGAATCAATTTGATTTTGGAAGATTCTATTGTCATACTTTTCCAGAAAAAGGCTGAAATAAGTCGTGGGGCCTCTAGAAAGTGATTAAAGTTGAAATTATCAAAGGGGAAGTGGAATGAGTGGATTGATTTGGTCAAGATGCCGATCTATCTCATATATAAAGCATGTGAAAAGGTTTTGTGTGAGCTCCATCATTTGAAAAATTAATTGACTTAACCATTTTAGACTCTACAAATATGTAAAGGCAGGAAGTTCATTTGGTTGGTCTTTTGGAAGTGTGAGTGAGTGAGTGTGCATATGTTACTAGTGCACAACTAATGAGTTTTGCAGTGAGTTCAAAGATTTAGAATTGTAGTGTGCTTCAAATATTATTCTTTAGTAGTGTTTTAGAGTTGTGTGCAGAGACTGAAGATCAATTTGGAGAGTGTGTGTGGAGAGATTTGTTATCTTAATTGGAGTGTGAAATTGTAGCTGCATGAGTGTGTTTATTTGTTGCATGTTTTTCTTATGCAACAATATTTTCAGTTTTGAATCATATTTTCCTGCAAAAGAATTGCGTGTACTTGGAGTGGGGGCTTCAAGCTAAGTGTATGTTAATTGTCTAATATTGTAGGAGTGCATGCTCCAAGTTGGTTGTGGCCAACATTTCTTATTTTAGTCAAGGGGTGGGTGCTCCATTTCTAGTGGGTGCTCGTTGATGTAATATAAATGAGAATATTTTGAAGCAATAGATAATAAGAATAAGAAAAAAATAGTTTGGTGGTTTTTTTTTCCCTAGAGGGGGGTTTTTCCACATAAAATCCAAGTGTCTCAATGTGATGATTGTTTGTGTTTTTCATGTGCATGATATTGATATATGTTTCTAAAGTTAATTTCTGAATAATTTTAATTTGCAAAAATAATTTTTATATTTTCATAATACACAATCACCCCCACCCCGCCCTCTCAATATTACTTTTGTCTAACAATTGGTATTAGAACCAACTCCTTTGTTGCATCTTGACGGATGAAAGGAGAATTCAAGAAGGGACAATGGCTGGCCATGATGTGAAAGTTCCAAATTTTTATGGTGAAAACTAAAAATTATGGAAAATGAGAATGAAGGGGCACCTCATGAGTTTAGTTGTTGATGTCTTCTCTACTGTGGTGTCTAGATATCTTGTTCCTCATGTTCTTCCTTCAAACCCTCATGAAAAGAAGAGGTATCAAATAATGAAAACTTGACTAAAATGAGAGTGGCGGTGGTGAATTAGTTTAGTATATTCATGTACATTAAAATTATATTCATTAATCTCACTAATTGGACCATTAAATAAGAAGCTTAACAATTGATGACCAACAGATTGAATATGTGAACACAATTAATAAGAAAACCAAAAAATCATATCAACACATAATAATGACACATATTGACACCAGATATATGTGGAAACCCATAAGGGATAAAACCATGATTTTACTATTGTTGTGATGCAAATGCAAGCTCCGACTCGTTATTACATCTAATTTTCTGTAGGCTCCAACCTACATGAGGTTGTTACCTCAATTTTCCACAAGCTGCAACATGTAAGGAAGCTCCAACTACCATATGTTTTATGTAGGCTACAACCCACAGGAGGCTCCTACCTCAACCAACTCCAACTAGATATTTATCAAGCCACAACTTGAAAGGAGACTACCATCCCCTGATGCAAACAAGAAAAACAATGTGTTGGTTTACCTAGTCATAAATTCTGGATATCTCCCACTTCATTTCTACCTGTTCTCTCCTTCAAATATGCATCACATTAGCTTTGTATGTGTCAGGTAACTAATGCATAATAGTTCTATCATCTCTCTCACATTCTCGCTTTCTCTAACGTCTCAATGCCTTCCAAAATCACATCTTTTATAAAAAAAGTTTTCTCGCTATTTGCATCCCACATAGGAATATGAAGTGAATAAGCTTGACTCTTTGCCTTCCACTTATTCGTTTCCAAACTCTTCATATCTTGAATATTAGAACAAAAAAATACATAATCCATCCATTTTTAATTTCAGCCACATGTAATTATTAAATGTATCAACCTAATGCCAACATCAAATAACAATATTTATCATTAATGCATGACAACAATCTTTGCAACATATTTTCCTTTTCCTTGGAATCTTGCCTTTGCATCACAACAATTAAGCTTAATCAACAATTTCATGTGAGAAATTCTTCAATATAGTAATCTTTACAACATTATAAAAACTTTTTAATGTATCACAACTCCTCCTTCTTCTGCTCATTTTCCTTATTTTGCTGCTCCTTGTATTGTTGTTGCTCCCTGCCTTGTTGCTTCTCCTAGCACTACTACTACTTTGCTGCTTGTTGCTCCTTGCATTGCTGCTACTTCTGGCCTTATTATTGCTCCTTGCATTGCTACTACCTTTTTTCTCCTTTGCTTGTTGTTCTTTGTGCTGCTCCTTTTCCATCAACGAAAATATTTCCAATAGTCTCCCCCTTTGGCATTGATGGAAACACATTCTTCCTCCCCCTTTTGTTTTAAAATATATTTCTTATTTCTGCCCATAATCTCTACTTATTCTAAAAGATATTTCTCATTGCTGCCCATAACCTCTGCTTACCTCCCCCTTTGACATCAATGGCAAGGGGTTATAGATGAATTGTAGCCTGTAAAAGAGTCCCCAGTGTAGCTGTCATCATTGTTTTAATGCTTTAAAACTTGCAATGTATTGTTCTGCATCATTGACCTAATGCTACTCCTGATGGTTTATTAGAGATTCTCCATATCGAATGAATGTTCCTCCAGAAACATTGCTCCAAATACGTGTTGGGTAAATATTTTATTTTTGAAATATTTCAGAGGAATTCTTATGAGCATCATAAAAAATATGGTTATACAACAGTCCAACTAGACCCACAAACTGCTCTTCCAGATTATCAAGAAATTGTTCTAGGCGCTCGACAAGTTCATGTGGGAAAGGTTCTGGTAAGCTGGTTGTCTTCTTGTAGAACTTATCAAGCCACAACTCTGCATTTGACTTCTTTCATTGGCCTTTCACTGGCTCCCCAAGTGGTGTTTTCAAATGATCATTTGTAAAGGACTGGACTACCTCTATTGTGTCACAAATTTTATGTAGTGTTGCATCAACACGTGCATAGATCATGTTCCGTAATGCAGTATCACAAAGCATCTGGCTAATTTGTGTTACATTCAAGAAGGGACCAAATGGATGATAACCAGTTTCCCATAGCGAGTTGGAAATTGGCCTATGATGTATATGGGAAGTTTTTTCATAAGGTGCAGCCAATCCACCAACAATTGATGCTAATCCAGCTAAAATGTGGCGTTGTGCTAGTTGTGGAACAACATATATTTTCTCAGTTTCTGAGACATAACTGAGGGGTATTTGATTATTCTCATGTTGAAGAACAATTATAACATCATTGTTGGTCCATACTTGACTTTCACCTTCCATCAATAGCTCAGGATCTATACCAGCTAGAGACAACACAAACACCAGAATTACACGTTTCCATATGTCCTATTTTTGTTCCCTTTCTCTCTTTTGTCCTTACTATATTTAGATCTGTAAGTTACCCAAATAGGTCTAGGTTTTATAACATAATCCTTAGAATTAGTTGACTCTGACATCCACGTATGTCTTAGGAAAAATATACTTGAAAGAGAAGGATCTATAACTTCAAGCAAGCCAGCTGTTAGAACATTTGCAGAATGCTCCATTTCTTCTTTGATAATAGAACAATCTAGATATGTTATAGTCCGGATGTGAAAAAGACCATTTGTATTTTTTTCATGGAGAGAATGACTGCGTAGATATTTTCACACAAAAATTGCTAACTTCTCATGGCGATGAAGGCTGCAGGGACCCCATCAACAATAACCTCTTGTCTAGCATGAACCATATTTTTAACCTCCATCTCAATGGCCTTCATATCAATACTATAGTTGTGGCCTTCTTCAAAAATATTGTAATGATTGTGGTTTTGGAACACTATAATAGGAACAAGTAACTGACTGGCCAAATCAACGGTCTCAAACCTAACATCTGGAGCTAGAACATGCTCAATAGTTGTAGAAATGAGAGCTCCAAGTTGTCTTGTGAAGAGCTCAACAGTGGAACTAGGACTAACAAGACCCTGGCCTCTTGGAAAAAGAATATACAACAACCTTGGAATCATCTTGTAACTTACACTACCTTCCTCTGTTTCTATCTTTCCATATGTGCATGGACCAACAAACAGATCTATGACATCATATCTTCCTAAACCCAACCATACTTGCGATGCCCCCCCTCCACCATAGTGATACCAGTAAATGTAATTTCCTTCTTGCTGCTTCATTTTTTCAAGTGTAAGTTCTTCAATTTTCGCGTACTTTAAAGCCTCAAGATCAACTTCTTTGTTCCTAGGATCCATCCAAACCTTATCAAAGTTTAGAATGAATATTGCATTTGGCACAGGTCCTTTTATTTCTGCAGTAGAATATGAAGCATCTTCAAAGTAAAAAAAATAGGTGTACAGTATTTGGAAAGTTGGTTCTACAATCGTTGCTTTACGTTCAAACAACATTACCTCTTTTCCATATTCGCTCTCCCTTACTGAACGAGCAGGATCCATCGCGCTATTCAATGCTTGTTTAAATGCTATAAGCTCAGGTTTACCAATAGGAATGATGTTATATTGAAGATCATTTTCAATATCGCGTGGTAAAGTAGTCTCTAGGCATGCAGGATGGTGTGAGCGAAAGCTTCTTCTTGTAAACTCCCCTAGCATGCGCACATCCAAAGAGTACCTATAGCCACCATCACCATTGAATCCAACCAGTACAATATTAACTTCAAGTGGAACCCTAAAAGGAACCTCAACTCTGGAGTGCAGCATTTGGTGCATCTCATGCTTGATGTTTTCTTAGATATCCTCAAACACGTTGTGATTGCACTGAGGGTTCCCTAGATCATCTTTGAATGCCTCACATTCAACCACTTCTAAATTCCAACTGTAAATAGATAAGACTACCACAAAATTAAATAATCCCCAGTGTTTCATGCTACTTGTGATGGCCAACCCTCCTTTTCTTTCGCCTTCTATTCCTGCCTCACGTAGTCTGTCTTACACAGTACTTCAATGTTCAAACACTGCATGAATGTATTAAATGATTCTACAACTGCCAATCCCAACATTCGTAGGGCTTCCATGAATTCCTATAAAGATTATTCACAACGGTCATAAAACATGGATGTTGTTAGCTTGGTGGATGGAATGCATTCTCTACTTTCTGGGTCAACACAATGTTAAACTTCTGCATGACTTCTTTCAACTCCAGCCAAAATGCAATCGAGAATTCTTTCTAGTCTGGATTTGGGATTGTACGTAATAAATGCATGCATTGATAGATTCGACTAACATTATTTAGACCGATATTTATGAATGGATGATCAGGCACACATAGAGGGATAATAGCTAGAGAAAATCTTAGCTTACTATAATGCTGTGTCCATGAGCAAGAGACCAAGTCCAAACAAAGAGAAAGGTGCACTAAACCCAGCTTTCTGGAACCCCATGTAAGAGATACCATGTACTCTGTAATCAAGGAAGTCATCGATAACGACCACTCACATTGCCTTATTTTTTTTTGTACATTATTCATGATCATGCTTAAATGAAATATTATGGATGGATTGCATACTTACTATGTGGTCTGATGAATAATCATTCATGCAACTATATATTGAATATGAGCACTTGAGGATTATTTTACCGAAAAATGATTTCATCTAGCATCAAAATACTTGTTAGTATGAGAACATAATAGATGCTTTTGTAGTATCATACAGGTTGACGGTGTTATAGTAGGAATAAGAAGTTGTTGTATAACAATGTGAATCTTGAGGAAGGTACACGTGAATCTCACACAGTTGGCTTGTTGCAAAGCCTGATGTCAGGGCCTTATGAAAGAACGACTCATGGGATCACCACTTTTATGAACAACTTGACATCAAAAACCTCATTTTTAAGCCAGGCCATGGAGTCTCAGGCATACCAATTCATCTCATTGCAGCGTAGGCATATCAATTAATACCAATTCATGGATGTTTCTTCAACGACCATTTCCCTGGTCTGACATCTACTGTCATCTGTTCTTGCATGATGAAGATAGTGAAAGTTACATAATGCATACCCTGGAATTGTCATAAGGTTTCAGATTTGGTAGGTAGAGTAACATTCAATTTTTCAGTTTTCCTTTAATGCCCATCACACATACTTTGCAATCGACACAATCCTCTCATCCATTTCCTTGGCATAATCTGCCACATGTTCGCACTGTAATTCTATCACTGCATGCTCAGATTTTCACTATCATTGCACTATCATTTCATTATCATACCTCTAAGGCATCTGTCATATGGTCACACCTCTCAGACTATTATTTATGGCACATTTGATTACAAATTTTCGTTGGCATAGATAAGGTTGGTCCAATGTATAGTCTGACATTAACGTTCGACATTCATAATGTTCCATAACGCTCCAACCTAATTAACTAAGCTCTTCATAATCATGCACTCGGCCTAAAAAAAAGCTCTATTGTTAGTATTTCATTACGTATTGAATGAACTGTCATGAGATTTGATATTTATACTTTGCACATCTGACACACTGTAAGAAACTGCAGTTTACGCTCCATAGTATGACTGGGAATATATATTTTTTGAATAATAAATCCTTGGAATAGGTTTTTTTCTTCATTCATCTTCATTTTAATTCTTTCCATGGCTCTCATTGTCTTGGAAAAGTTGTCGGAAAAGAGTGACAACCCCATCACGATTAACATAGTCTTTGTAATCTCGACTCTTTCTTTCCCAGAAATTCAGCTCAATCATTTTGCCTGAACCACGACTTGTTATGGGTGATAATTATATGTGATTTTCATAACAAGTTTAAATCTATGTCGTGCATCTCCAACTACAGAACCATATATTTCATATCATATTGTTTAGTTCTCTTGGAACTACCATTTATTAGCATGTGTATTTAAAACTAATTATTTTCCTATGTTGCACAGTCTCTGGTTGCTACGACAATGCCTCCATGAAATTAATATTTACCCTATTGCGAGATCTAGAGAAATTTTTGTAGAGTGTATAGAGAATATCTTGAAATGATAATAGACCAGTCGACCAGGCAATGTCCCTCGAGTCTATATCTCTCTTCAATATTCCTGTTTAGTATGCTCAACATGAACCAAAAATTCATATTCTTGTGCTTCCACATTCTCAAGATTTAGAGATGCAATATCTGTTGCTTGAATATGAGCTTCTAGTTCATGAACTTCTAGCGCACCTAATCCAAATTCAGCAGGAAAATTTTCCAAGCTCTCCTTAACTGGGCTTCCTTCTTCAAACCCAATAGAGGATTATTATTATTATTATTCTTATTTTATTTTTCAGTGTCAGAGTATTTAACATGTGATAAAATCTCAAACTTTTGAGTTTCTACATTTTATTTTTGTTGTGTCAATGATAAACTGTCAAGCCTGTCTTCAACTTGAATGTTTTAGGGCACTTCAATCACAAAATGGTGTTGTTTAAAGTAATTCCCACCGTCAATTGACAGTTATGAGTCTTTTTCCAGATACTTTAGATCTCCAAGTAGTCCTTCATACGTGTATTTATCTAAGGGTGCTACTTGTTTGATGATTAGTTGCTCTTCAACATGAATTTTAGTTTCTTCTATTTCAACTACATCTTCCTTGAAAATTTTCTCCTCATCCATGGGTACTAAAACCAGTTTCTCAGTGGTAGTTGCATCTGTTTCCTCTTCATCCTCTATATTTGTTCTCTCATCCATATGGTGGCCAACTTTCACAGAAGTAGTATCCTCAGCAGTTTTTTTAGGCTTATTTTCATATTCATCACACTGACTTGACAGTGTCTGGATTATGATTGTTTCTCTTGACATTTATGCAGCTTTTGTATCCACAATAGGTGCATTCTCTTCCTTGAGAATGACTCCTAGTGCTCCACTTTTATCTACATGAGAAATTTTCTTATCTTCATGAGCAAGGCCCTTGCACTCTTTCTCTGCTACAACATTTTGGTCAACCCCATTGATTGTAGACTTTCTTCCTCTCATTGAAGACTTCTTAATATCTCTTCTTATAGCAGTTCTACATGAAAACATGGCCTTCTGGTGACTTTCTTTTACACACCTTTTACATTTAGTTTTTCCTGTGTAGGATACTCAATGTTAGCACTCTCTTGATCTCCACAAATTTTTTGAGGTTTAGAGACTCCTACCTTTCTTTGTAAATCTTGAGTAAGTGTAGTTTCCTTCACATTAGTATCATACCCAAATTACCTATGCTTCTCATCAGATGCTTTATCTATGTTGGCCTTCTTATGAACCTCATTCTCAGGTGCCCCTTGCTTTCAGCAGGTTCTTCTTGTTTCTATTTTTGGGCCATGGATTTTCCTCTATGAGTTTTTATGATGAGCCATCTTTTCCATCCCATCTGGCTCGATTGCTTCATGGTCATCACTGCAGTCTTTGAAATCTTCCTCAACAAGATTAGTTTTGTCCTCATGATATTGCTACTCCTCCTATGGATTTCTCACTTTTATTTATTTCATTGTTGCCTCTGCATGTATATGTATTTGTTTTCTTAACATTTTCCATGCCAACTATGATCTCACCATGCTTATTATCTTCTCACATTTTATGGGTTGCTCTCCCCATAAGATGTTGCTTCTCTTCTAATATTGTTTGGATGGTTGTCTTGATGCTTAGAGCAGCTCCCCCTGATACCATGATGAGTTCATTATGTCATTGAAGTAACAAGTTGTTCCTTTCTCTTCCTCTTCCACACTTTTATAGATTTTGCTTTCTCTTGTTTGCATTTCTTTCATATTTCTCTCTTCTTGAATTTGCTTCCATATTTTGTCTAGTGTTCTTTAGAATATATGGAAGCTTACAATCCTTGGCTTTGTGGCCAAGATTATTACACACAAAACATCTTGTGTGGCCAAAAAATAGAGAAAATAATGTGTTTCTTTTTGCGTTCATGTTTTTCTTCATATACACTTTGCATTGAACCGCTTTATGTCCAAATTCATGACACATATAACAATAACCATAGTAAAAGTGTATGTACCCGGTTGCTGGTGTTATCATTTGTTTTCTTGTTGGACAATATCTTCTTTCTTTTTGCATGTCTTGTTGAATAGTCTTGTTCTTTTTGTTCTTACAATCTACTGCCACATGTCCATGTTCATGGAAAGAAAATCATGTCATGTTTTTCCAAGGAGAAAAGAATCTCCTTTGAGATCTTCCAAACTTGTTCAAATCATTGATTGGATTTTGATATTGTTGCTTGTTTTTGTTTTATTTACAAAGCATGCTATTGTTAGACTCTTCTTCTGTAGGTTCTTCTAGAGTTGCTTCAGTATCATCATTAATGGTTGCCTCTGTTGAGTTCTTCATGGAGGCAAGGTCCTCTTCTAAATGCCTACACAACCTATTCTTTTCTTCTAACTTACTTCTAACTGAATCAACCTCACCTTCTAATCTTTTACATTGTAGGTCTCTCTCCTTGAATTTACTACTCAATACCTTTTCTAGTCTCCTTGCTTCTTCAAGTTGTGTCTTTAGGCTGACAATTTCCTCCTTGTACTTATGTTCTTTCTCATCACATATCTGCACCAGCTTCTTCATATCTTTGTTTTCATTCTTAAATCCTTCTATACTAGCCAATGATAAGTCAAGCGTAGCTTGATTTTCATCTGATTTTTCTTCATGAGAGTCAGGCACATTCATACAGGTAGAGGTTTCACTTTCCTGTTGACAGGGTTTTTTCTCCTTCCTCTTTCTCTTTCCTTTCTCTACATTGTTGCTGCTAGCCTCTTCATGCATGAGTCTCAATCTATCCCAGATTTCTTTTGTTAAATCTATCATTGTATCAAGATCCTTATTATGAAGATTGTTATGCATGACACATTTTTCCTTAGCATTACACTGTTTTTCTTGCAAAGAGGGAGAGTCTTTGCAGTAATCATCAAATACTAGTTTCCATACAACAGGTTCGTAAGATATCAGTTCAAACTTCACCTTATCTCTCCACTCATAAAATTTTGTAGCACTCAAAACAGGTACACTTTGATAGCCCATGACCTAACCAGGTCTACCTTCAAGTTGTTAATCTTACACCAAAGGAACTGGCTCTGAAACCATTTGATGAAAACTTGACTAAACTGAGAGGGGTTTGAATAAATTTAGTATATTCATTGATCTCATTAACTGAGCCATTACATGCGAAACTTAAAAAATGATGACCAACAGATTGAATATGTGAACAACAATTAATAAGAAAACCAAAACATCATATCAACACATAATAATGACACATATTGACACTAGATATATATGGAAACTCATAAAGGGAGAAAACCACGATTTTATTGTTGTTTTGATGCAAAGGCAAGCTCCTACTCCTTATTACAACTGATTTTTGGTAGGCTCTAACCTACAGGAGGTTGCTACATCAATTTTCTGCAAGCTGCAACATGCAAGGAAGCTGAAACTCCCATATGTTTTATGTAGGTTACAACCCACAGGAGTCTCCTACCTCAACCAAGTCCAACTGGATATTTATGAAGACACAACTTGAAAGGAGACTACCATCCCCTAATGCAAACAAGAAAAAAAATGTGTTGGTTTACCTGGTCGTATTTTGCATGTCTCCCTATTCATTTCTACCTATTCTTCTCTTAAAATATGCATCGCATCAGCTCCATATGTGCTAGGTAACTAATGCATAATAGTTCTATAATCTCTCTCACATTCTCCCTTTCTCTAACGTCTCAATGACTTCCAAAATCACATTTTTTGTAAAAACAGTTTTATGGATATTTTCATCCCACATAAGAATATGAAGTGAATAGGCTTGACTCTTTGCCTTCCACTCATTCATTTTCAAAATCTTCATATCTTGAATATTAGAACACAAAAATACATAATCGATCCATTATTAATTTCAACCACATGTAATGATTAAATGTATCAACCTAATTCCAACATCAAATGACAATATTTATTATTAATGCATCACAACAATCCTTGCAACATATTTTCCTTTGCCTTGGGGTCTTGCCTTTGCAACACAACAATTAAGCTTAATCAACAATTTCACATCAGAAATTCTTCAATATAGTAATCTCTGCAACATTATCAAAATAGTTCTATGTATCAAAAATCCTCCTACTTCTTTTGCTCCTTTGCCTTCTTTTGCTGCTTGTTGCTCCTTGTATTGTTGTTGCTCCTTGCCTTGTTGTTGCTCCTTGCATTGCTACCAATTTTTTGCTTACTTCTCCTTAAATTGCTACTACTCCTTTCCTTATTGTTTCTCCTGGCACTGCTGCTACTTTGTTGCTCCTTTTCTTGATGTTCTTTGTGCTCCTCCTTTACTTGTTGCTCCTTTGCCATCAATGACAATATTGCAAACATCAAAAGAATGGCAAAGCCATAAATATCGTCATTGAAACAATTAGTGAGTATGAGATGATAAAAGTCATGCATTGCTAATCAGCTAAAGAAATTTGGGACAAACTTTAGAATATCTATGAAGGCAATCAAAAAGTGAAGAAAGAAAAGTTCCAAAACTATAGGATGAGGTTTGAGAGCTTGAAAATGAAGGAAGATGTAACTATTGCAAAATATTTCAGAAGAGTTGAAACAATGACCAATCTGATCAAGAGCATAGATTTTAAATTTGAAGATGAATTCATTATTCAGAAAATATTGAGGTCTTTACCAGCAAGATTTAACCCCAAGGTTTCTACTATTGAAGAAATGTCTGATTTGAGCACTCTTACTATGGAGCAATTGCTTGGAATTCTTACAACTTATGAGATGCATATTATTGAAGAGAAATATGAATCTAGTGAAGCTACATTCAAGGCCTCCAAGAAGGTCAAGGTTGTTACCAAAAATCTCAAGAAACTTCCAAAGAAAATCAAGGAAGAAGAAGAATACTCTAGTAGTGAATCTGATGAATAATTTGCTCAGTTTTCCAATAAATTAAAGAGAGGTACTGGAAAGTATAAAGGCATGATTCCTTTCAAGTGTTTCGAATGTGGAGAAGTTGGACATTTTTCTGCAAAATGTCCACTCAAAAGAAGTAAAAAGGAGGAAAAGAAGAAGGATATGAAGAGCAAGGATAAAACCCAGAAATTTTGAAAAGCTAAAGCTCAAAAGAGAAGGAGTTACTACTCCAAAGAAGAAAGTGATATTTCAGATGAAAGCAGTGAGAAATATTCATCAGAAGAAGAAGAGCACAATGAATGTGTTCTTATGGCCCTTGAGTCCAAATATGAATCAGATCTTGAGGATGGAGAAATTGATTATGAAGGTGAGCTCATTACTACACTTGATGAGCTAAGAAAAGCTAGAAATAAAAACAAGCCGCTGAAGGAGGAATATGCAAACTAAAGGGGAATAAACCCTCTTTGGTTAATAATTCTTTGAAGATCCATGTGGATGACCTTAGGAAATTAAAAGAAAATTTTCTGCAACAAATTGTAGTTCAACAAAATAATCTGGCCGAGTTGGAGAAAGAAAATGAATATTTGAAGCAAAATATTGGAGGAGCTCCCATTGCATGCACTCATGAAGAAGACATCATCTGCTTAAAGAGAGAATTGGAAGAAGAGAAAATGAAGGAGAATGTGCTCACCAATCAACTAGAAGAATCTAAAGAAAATTGTCTTAAACTTGAGGAGGAAAATGTTGCATTAAGGGCCAATCTATCAAAATCAGAAACTAAAGCATGCCTAAATCAGAAATTTATCAAGGGATTTGAAACTTTACAAAATATCCTCAACATGCAAAGGTCACCGAAGGACAAAAACTGGTTTGGGGTTTAAGCCTCCTCTTCAAAATGTCAAATATCAGCCAAGTACCAGTTATGTAGATGCTTTGAAAGGAAAATAAAATCAAACAAATTTTGCTGCAACTAGCAAGAGTGAGAAAAAGAATGAAGTTGAAATCAAATCAGAAAATCAGCAAGTGAAGCAAGCAAGATCCTCAAATTTCACTTCTCCATCATGGCAACAAAAATCCTAGGTATCCTACACTATTTTATGGTTATTGTTTTGCATGTAATAATTTTGGACACAAAGCCATAAATTGTAGGTTAAAGATGTTTCCTAGAAGAAATTTTGATAGATCAAGAGTTGCTCAAGGTCCAAATATTTTGCATGCAAATGGAAATAATTCTTTTGCTCCACTAATGAATGAGATTGAGTGTTTTAGATGCAATAAATTTGGTCACAAAGCTATTGAATGCAAATCTAGCCTTCCAAATTCCTTCATGCAACCCACTCAAGAGAAATATAATCAACAGAAAGTTGAGAAAAGATGGAAGAAAAAGGAAGAAATTTGTGAGCTTGCTTTGATAGCTCATGATCAGCATGAGAAATGGCTGATTGATAGTGGTTGCTCCAAGCACATGACTGGTGATAAGAGAAAATTTCTGCAACTAAAAGAATATGAAAAGGGCAATGTCAGATTTGTAAATGATTCAGCAGTTCCCATCATAGGCAAAGGACCAGTTAGATTGGACAAGAAGACCAAAACTCAAAATTTGCTTTATGTTGATGGTTTGAAGCATAATCTCCTCAGCGTGAGTCAAATGTGTGATAATGGGCATGAGGTGATTTACAGATCTAAAGAGTGTGAGATCAGAAATGCTAAATCATGAAAGATAGTGGAAAAGGCCATTAGAAGTGACAACAACATGTATATTTTTTATGAAACCAGATACAGTTGTTGAATGAGAAAAACAGAAGAATATTGGTTATGGCATAGAAAATTGGGTCATGTAAATTTCGATAATTTAGTTAAAATTGGCAAGAATAAAGCAGTTAGAGGATTACCAAGGTTGGCTAAACCAGATAGCACAACATGCAAGTCATGCCAATTTGGGAAACTAACAAGAGTGCAATTCGAATCCGAGTTCACCGCAAACAAAGCATGAAAATGGATGTGGCCCTACAAGGAAGCAAAGTCCAATAGGTGAGATATTTTTTCGTATTATTTGTTGATGACTTCACTAGAGCCACATTGATCATGCTCATGAAATAAAAATCAGAAGCATTCAACAAGCTTACGTATTTTAAGACACTTGTTAAAAATGAGATTGATTTGAAGATAAAGTGTCTTAGATATGATAAAGGAGGTGAGTTCATGTCCAAATAATTTGATGATTTTTGTGAGAATCATGGGATCAAGAGGCAATACTCCATATCTAGAACACCACAACAAAATGGTGTAGTGGAGAGGAAAAATAGGGTGGTCCAAGATATGGCACGAGCTATGTTGGATGAAGTTGGTGTATCATGTACTTTTTAGGGAGAAGCAACTCAAACAACAGTATATTTGGAAAATAGAGTTATTCTTAGGCCTAACAGTGACAAAACTCCATATGATTTGTGGAAATGAAGACCAACAAAAGTTGACCACTTCAAAATATTTGGAAGCAAATGATACATCAAGAGGACGAAAGCCAAACTTGTCAAGTTTGAACTAGGAGCTAATGAAGGTATTATGCACCTATACCAATAGGTGTCATATATCATGATTGACTTGATGAACTATATAATATGTTCATACATTTACTTGTTGCAAAGGTTTTCCATATTTTCAAAAAATCAAAAAATTTAAAAAATTTAAAGAAGGTATACCCTAAAAGAAAAGTCAAAGGGTGAAAAGAAATAAAAGATGGTCAAAAAATGAAAGAAAATTAACCCCAACAAAAAGAAAGGCCAAGGAAAGTGTGCAGGTCTAAATGCCACTACTTTTTCACTTTGCATAATAAACAATTGTGTGCAGTTTGTCATCTATGCCACAATTCATGATTAGTCAAACAGTTTAAGCTTGGCTAGTTCATATTTCAATTTCATGTTGTAGAAATAGAGAATAAAGATTTGACCAAACAGTGTAATCTTGGCAGATAAGTAGACAGGTAGAGTGAAAAATGAGCTCAATAGTTTAATCTGAGCCCTTGGATGTAATAAGTGTAGAAGAAAAGAAAAGAAACTTTCATAAGGGTTTGCCAATCTAAGTGCACCCAAATAAAGAAGTAAAAATTCTAGGTTAAGTAGGTAGGGTAAGTAGATGATTGGTTGCAAAATAATGTGTGATAATGGTCAATTTAAAAGTTTAAATCTTTTTACTTTCATCACTAAGAAAAGGCATGTATTACATTGAAGACATCTCAAGCAAAGAAAAGTCAAATAATTAACTTCCCTATTCATTTTCCCTAAATTTTCACTAATTTCCCCTAAGTACGAACATATCTATCAAATTAGAGGGGCTCAGAGCATTTCTCTGACTTATGGAAGGGCTGGACCCTTGGCCCAATAATTTATAAAGCCTAAGTACTTAAGACCATTCATTAATCATCATATCCCTTCATAAAAATCATTCATTCCCTTGATAAGTTTTTTCCTAAGTAAAATCCTATTTTACTTAGGAAAACTAAAATATTTCCACAAAAACCCTCTTTTCACCTTAGCCTAAGTTTAAATACACACTTCAGATGTTTTATGCTTAGCGCTTTTCCATTTCATAAAGTCATATTAACTATTAACCCATATTATATAAATCCCCTATGAAAATCTACCCATTCTCGTATTATTTAAACTATATAAAACCCCGAAATTCTATATATCCTGCCATATTAAGAAGGGATTAATTAACCCTCATGCTTAATTAATAACCTCCCCGACCAATCACTTTACTCCCGATATGATTTAAAAACTCTTAAATATATCGGGATCGCCTTTGTTAAACCCCCATCACCTTTCATCTTCGATAGTTATTCGATCAACGCGTCCAGATCCAACGGCTGTCGTGCATATCGCACGACCCTTTGCGACCGCGTGTTAGCGTGCGATCACAAAGTGGTTTCATGAACAGTGCCTCCGCCATGCGTCAATCACTCTATGGAATTGGTGGCTCGAGGCCAAATACCACCCCTTCCCCATAAGCGGTGCGATATAAACCGCTTACCGCCTCTAAACTAAACAACAAAAACGTCACGTCACTCTCCCATTGACGTCATCCATCCAAAACCCGCCAAACCTCGACTTTGTGTGTAAAACAAAATAATGTAATTTTCATTATTTTATCCTGTGAACCTGTATGCCCATGCAAACAATACGTCGAGGTCAACCAGCTTGAGTTTTCAACCGCCAACCTGCTCCAAACTTCATAGTCGTCGCCGCCTAGAGCCATCCAGTTATACCCAGTACTTGCATTCTGTTTCCTATCCCCCAAAAGTAGGTATTTACCAATTCCCCGACTAGAAAACCCTACAAATACTTGTTTTCACTGCAAATTGATCAAAAAACCAAAATTTGTCGTAATTCTGCTATTTGCATTTGTAAATTCAAGTACCCAGACCTGCTATTTCATCATTTCCACCTAAAAAACCTTAGTTTCCCTCCTAAAACCCACAAGAACCAGTATGGAAACTCCGGTAGCCCTAAATGTTGCTCCCATTAACACTCCTCATTGTGATTTAGACTATTTTCCTCTGGCAGACAAAGATTTCCAAATAAAAGACCTAAACACTGATAAAGACCACCTCAAAGTCTTCTATCAATACCAAGATAACCATTTGAATGGCTATGATGTCATGGGACTATGGGAATCCAATCTCCCAATGTACTTTCTCCCATGTGTCCATGTTTTCCCCGATATAATTCATCAGTCCCATGCAAACTATGACCCCATTCGCAGAGCAATCATGTCCCCCAATCAAATAGTGCTTTCTACAATAACTGCTGAATCAATCAATGAAATGTTGCAATTTCACCCTAGTCAGGCTCTTACTCCCATTTCCATTGAAAATTTACTTGAAAAATCAACTCAATTATCCCAAGATGAGCTCACTCGCCTCTGCCAGAATTTCATATTGCCACAATATCAAACTAAAGATCCCCCCCTTATATGTCAGTTTTCTTCAGAGACACAGGCAAAATCATAGTTGACATGATACCAGCAGTCATGGGATTCAACACTAGTGAATATGTAGATGAATTGACCCTAGTAATGATGTCTATTTTTACCCCAGGATAGCTTGCTACTATCGAATATGATTATGCCTCTTATATTGTTGATAAAATTCATGACCAGTTCATGAGACTGGAGAATGAAAGGGTTTTCAAGTTTTCCACCTTTATATATCACCTCATCCTCTACTATCAATCAGACCATTTCCCATTTTCTGTCAAGAAACTTGATACCAAGGGTAATCCAAGGTCTGTTATCTTTTGGACTTCCATCTTCCATAAAACTTTTGCTTGCCCTTATTCCTATAATGAGTTTATTGATCAGTTTGTCCACCCAGTAACCACCTTGCTGACAGGGAATTCCCCTCCCAGAATAAGTGATGACATCAAAAGGATCCTTCAACTCTCTAAATAGTACAAAGTGGGTGATTGGTATTTATACCAAAATCACACAGAAATCAGGGTATATGGGTGTGAGCTTTCCCCATTCAAGCTACCTAAATATGTTCCAATGAGACTGTTTGCATTGGAATACTATAGACAGATGATACACTCAGATTTGACACATTTTACTAAGGCCAAGAAGAAAGCCCAACTCAAAATCAGGGATCACTTAGGCCCAATTGTCTGCAACACTAGAGAAGCATGGAGAGAAGCAGAACGAATTCTAGAGGATGATCTGAAATTAAACAAAAGTTTTAGTTGGACTCCATATGACCCTCATAGTTTTATCTGTGATAGAAGGATGAAAAACATACTATCACCATACTTGCATCACAGAGTTCCAGAGATTGAGCAATTTGCTAATATGGATGAATGGAGGGAAGGAACCCTAGTAGAAAAAGATAGTGAACAGGTCAATATAGAAAATGTAATGAAGGATCTTGAAAAAACACTTGACCTGGATTCTTTTGGACAGGTACATTTTGAGACTTCTCAAAAGTCAGCATCAGGGATCAGTGCCTCAACAGCTGATACCTCACAAAGGCTTCCACTAGAGACTAGTGCACCACCAACAGAAACACCACAGGGAAGGGAAAAAGAGACTAGCAATCAAGCAACAGAACAATCAACCATGTCTAAACAGCCTGAAACTTCTCAAAAGCAGGCCCAAACATAGGCTCACCCTACTCATATCAATATTGGAGAGCCCCCAATTTTACAGACTCCTCTGAATGAGGAAAATAACAAAAAGAGAGACAGGGAAGTAGCTACCCCTGCCAGTGGACCATCAGAACAGCCTGGTGCTAAGAGGCACAAGCTAAATCCTCATTCAGAAGAGGAATTTTTTGAAGATACTACAGATAGTCAAAGAAAAGAAGGTGTAGACAGTCATCAAACTTTCCCAGTAGGTGGGACACCTTCTAGCTCACAGAGACAAGAGCTGGAGAGACAACAAAGTGCTGAAGTGTCATCCTTCAGGCCCCCAGGAAATGACAACCTAGATATTAAAAATAAATTCAAGGAAATAAAGGCTAAGAATGAGCCATTGAGGATCCAAGTCTACAATCAGTATTTAATCATGGCACCCACCAATAAGAAAAGGTTGATGTCAGCCTATGACATCAAGGGGGGCAAAATGCAAATGAGCTTCTTCAAGCCCAAAGTACAACATCCTCAAACAATTGCAGATTACCTTCAAACAGATTTTGAGGTCATGGCAAAGGACAATCATCCCCTAGACCAATTGAGTTACACAAACATATAGGGGAAATGGTGTATTCAAAATTGACTAGTAAAGCCATGATGGCCCAAAGATTGGAAAATTCTTTAAATAATACAACTGCCCAACTATAGCTGGAAAAAGCCTCCTCACAGGCTAAAGATAACATAATTAAATCTTTGGAGGAGTTGGTGATTGGATTGGGTCACAACCCAAAGGATGTAAAGGCAGCCGAGGCTTTGATAAAGAAGAAAGATGAAGACATAGCTTCCTTGAGAAGGAAGCTAAAATTGCCACATCAAGACATCCACAATCTGCAAAAGTTGTCAAAAATAAATTTGAAGAAGAGCTTATGGACTTAGTCCTAAAGCTTAATGAACAGTTGAAGGAGACTGAGAAAGAGTTAGAAAAATTATTGAAGAGCAAGTAGGGAGAGTCAACCTCTCAGCCTCCAAATGTGATTCCAGTGGTTTCCACTGCAGTCCCCTCAACACTTGGAACAGCTCTGGCACCAAATGTCCCCGTGGTCACAACAGAAGTAGGAACAGCACAGGCAGGTACTTCAGGTTTAAGCACAGAAGAATTAATAAATTCAATGGAGGAGATGAAGCTCCAAGTCTTAGAATTGCAGAAGGTAAAAGAACAATTTATTACCTTAGAACAAAAATATGATCTTTCCAAAATCAATTTTGTTGAAAAGGTGAGGGAGAATAAAGGATTAGCTCAGTAGGTGAAATCACTAGAGAAGGACCTCACTTTTGATAAGCCCTTAGCAGACATTATGAAAATTATTTGGACCAACATCACTCAGTCAATAAATGATGCTTGGCCACGGAAAAAATGTGCAACTTCTTGGGGAGCTAGGGTTTCGACGGCAGACCGGATGCTCGACAGCGGATTTGCAGGATAGGTTTCAGTCAAGGAGAGGAGGCGCGCAGGGTAGGGAGGGTCCTGAGCATCAGGACAAGCCCAGAAGAGCGGACCTCACCAAATCAGTTTTCACTGGAGAAGAACAAAACGATAACCAGAGATTGCGGGTGCTGACTGGAAGTGATGGGGACGGAGCACGGGAGGGGAGAGATCCCCTCCTACAAAGCGGTAATAATAGGGGAAGCAAGGAAGGAAAGGCAGAGCGATGGAGAACGAATCAATGAAGGAGAAACTTCAGAAGCTGGAGCACAAAGGCGATCAGGAATCCCAAGCAAATGCCTACCAAGGGCAACGAACAAACCCAGGTTTGTAATCCCTCCTAATAGATTAGAAAATTACAGAAGCTACATGAGAGATTATGCTTTGATCTGTAAGTTCATAGGATATTGGCCAGCTGAGAAAGATCTTATGAGATGGATCCAACAGAGGTGGAAACCAAAAGGACATGTGGAAGTCAAGTTGGGGGCAAAGGGGTTTTTTACATTCATATTTTCCAATCTAGAAGATAGGGATCGGATCTTTGAGGAAGGACCCTATTTCATGAACAACGTTGGTCTGTTCATGAGAGATTGGGTAGACTGCTACAACCCAGATAATGAGAAAATGTTAGCTGCCCCGATATGGATAAGACTTTTCGGCCTACCATCAGAATTCTGGGATCCAAAGATCCTTAAAGGCATCAGAAATTCAATAGGTTCCTTTGTTAAAGTGGCAGAATCAACAAAGAGAGGAAAATACACCACATATGCTAGAATATGCGCGTACATGAACATCACAGAGCCTCTTCCAGATTCTATAGAACTGGAATATCATGATGAGATATGGCATCAAACAATCGACTACGAACATATTCCATTTCGCTGCAGAAGATGCCATGAGTATGGCCACTTATTCCGGGAATGCCCCATTACGCTAGCTGAAAAGGAAAGGGAAGCAGAAAACGAAAGGAGAAATGGAACAAGGAAAACGGGGGAAGAATAAGAGGACTTCAAATAAGTTCAAAGAAGGAGAAGAAGAGGAAATAAAAAGATGCTGATGGGCAAACAAAAAGAAACCCAGAAAACGGAATCAATAAACAAGTTTCAAGTCCTACAGGAAGAAGGTCTGGAAACAGAGGCAAGTGAGGAAGAAGAATTAGAAGAAATGGAGGTAATAAATGAAAATGCAAACAAAGAGACTGATAAACTGAATAAAGATCAGCGGGTAGACAACCTAAGCGAAACCCAAGAAGATCAGAGAGAAATGGAGATAGACCCACAGAAAACAAAAAGAGAAGAAGAAGAACAAGTAATGGCGAAACTTTTACAGGAATGGAAAAGGTTCGACAAAAGATTCATCCCAGAAGAACAAAAACAGAGGTACAAAGAAGCATTCCAAAGATATAAGGAAAAAAAGGGACTAATAGAAGATAAGGAAAACCAAAAAACGGAGAAACAGGAATCGCAAATCATAGGAGTGGGCAGCACTGGCAAGGGAGGCAAAAAAAGAGGGAGAAGAACAATGAGTGAAACGATACAAGAAGTGGGAGAGATGCTTGTCAACTCAGGAAGAGTGATACCTCTCTCAGAGGTATTCCAATCCCCCCCAAAACTGTTAAGATGATTATTACAAGATGGAACATAAGAGGCCTCAACAGCAGAGGCAAACAAAGGTATTTAAATGAGAGATTGAAAAAAGAAAAACCCAGTATAATGATAGTACAAGAAACAAAAATAAGTACTGAGAAAATGAGAGAAATTTTGAATAGAAACAGGAATAGATATGAAATGATGGGACAGGATGCGGTCGGGAGCGCAGGAGGTCTGGTAATAATTTGGAATCCAGAGGAAATACAATTTAGTAATTGGATGAGCTTCCCAAGAATTTTAACAAGAACAACAAGCATAGTAGGAACGACGGAGGAGGTTATTATAACAGGGGTGTATGGACCACATATCCAGAGCGAAAAAGAAAACGTTCTGCAAAATTTAAAAGCTTTAAGATGCCTAATACCAGGAAAACAGTGGATCGTAGGAGGGGATTTTAATCTGATTAAAGCCTCAGGTGAAAAAAGAGGAGGAGCAAGGAGAATGGATAAGGCAATGGAGCAGTTTGGAGATCTGATAAGGGAACAGAATTTGATCGATATTCAAACCATCAACGGAAATCGTACTTGGAATAATCGAAGAGGAGGAGCTAACCAAATAGCCTCTCGCCTTGATAGATTCTTAATCTCTGAACAAATAATGATGAAGGATGTATTCATAGAAGCCACCATCCTCCCGGTAGCAGGATCAGACCATTGGCCGATTAAATTAGAAATAGACTTAAAACAAAGGCCTCCTAACAGGCCCTTCAGGTTCGAAGCCTTTTGGCTAAGAAATGAAGGACTGATGGAGAAACTAGAAGAATGGTGGAGGACGAGTGATCAAAGAGGAAAAAATAAGATGCACACTTTCCAACTCAAACTGAAGGAAATGAAGAATAAGTTAAAGAAGTGGAATAAAGAGGAATTTGGTAATATTATAGAAGAAAAAAAGAGACTAGACCAGAGAATGGAAGAGCTTCAGCAGGTAGACATCTTAGAAGGCATACAGGAGGAAAGAACAAAAGAAGAAGGTAATATATTAAACCATCTAGAAGAAAGAAGGAAACAAGAAGAGATTTTATGGAAACAGAAATCAAGGGTTCAATGGCTTAGGGAGGGAGAGAGGAATACTAAGTTCTTCCATAAAGCAATGGTACAGCATAGACAAAGAAACAGAATATTCTCAATAAAAAATCAAGAAGGTCAAAGAGTTCTGCAACATGAAGAAATTGAAAAGGTGCTGGTCAATCACTTCAAAAACATTCTGAGGGAACCGCAAGCTAACAGATCAGATGCCATATCAAAGATAAGTAGGGAAATCCCAAATGTGGTAACAAGAGATCAAAACTTGGCACTAATGAGGAAAATTACAATGGAAGAAGTGGAGGATATTGTCAGAAACATGAAAAGGAACAAAGCTCCTGGACCGGATGGGTAGTAGAATTCTTCCAAGCTGGGTGGCATTTTCTTGCAGAAGAGGTGCTGGAAGTTGTAGAGGAGGCCAGAATAAAGCAAAGAATATGGCTTGGAATAAACTCAACCCTTATGACCCTTATTCCTAAATCTAATCAGGTAGATCAAGCTGAAGGCTTTCACCCCATAGCCCTTTGTAACGTCATCTACAAAATAGTGGCTTCGGTAGTAGCTCAAAGATTGAAATCGATCCTGCCAAGTATTATTTCCCCAGAGCAAACTGGGTTTGTAGAAGGAAGGCAGATTTTGGACGGGTTAGTGGTGGCTCAGGAAGTAATCCACACACTGAAAACGAAAAAAGAAAAAGGCATGTTGATCAAATTAGACCTCTCAAAAGCCTATGATAGGCTAAGCTGGAAGTATCTAGAAACGATCCTTAAAGCTTTTGGATTCTGTGATAGATGGGTGAATTGGGTCCTGAGTATGATCTCTACCCCGAATTTCTCTATTCTGCTGAATGGAGCTCCAACAACAACATTCAATGCAACAAGAGGCCTCAGACAAGGGGATCCCTTATCCCCCTTTCTCTTCATAATAGCAGCAGAAGGATTAGGCAGATACTTTAAAAAAGAATTAAGAGAAAGGAAAATTCAAGGTCTCAGATTATGGGGAAATCAAACCACAGTCACCCACCAACAGTTCGTGGACGACATAATGATATATTGCAAAGCAACCTTGAAAGAGGTGAAAAGGATAAAGAAAATCCTAGAGATATTTATGGAAGGCTCAGGGATGGAGGTTAATAATGAGAAATCCAGGACTTTTTTCTTTAACATTGTGGAACCTATTAAGAATCATCTAACCAGGGTCCTGGGATATCGGAAAGGGGATCTCCCTACCAAATATTTAGGAACTATGTTAGACTCCTCTTCCCTCAAAATAGGAAATTGGAAGAATATCCTTGAGAAGATCATGAAAAGATTGGAAAACTGGACTTTCCGTGCTCTGAACCTGGCAGCAAGGGTAGTTCTGCTCAAAGCCACTATTCAGGCAATTCCGATATATCCCTTATCCGTGATGGCTGCTCCTAAAGGAATATGTAATAAACTTGTAGAGATTTACAGAAAATTTCTGTGGGGGGGACCGAAGCAACAAAAGAAGTGGGCCCTCTGTTCATGGAACAGTCTAACTAGACCAAAGGAAAAAGGGGGTTTAGGCCTCAGAGACCCATGGACTTTAAATCAAGTTCTCGCTGCCAAGTTAAGATGGAGATGGATACAAGGGGGGCCGGATCTATGGAAAGAAATCTGGACAACAAAATATAATATGCCTCTCACCCCGGAAGAAATTCTAAGGGAGCAAGATATGCCTCGGGGATCAGATATATGGAACCTAACCATTCAAAGCAGGGATTTAATTGACAGACATATATTTTGGGAAATCAGAGGAGGTCAGATCGCGAGATTTTGGGATGAAGCCTGGCAACAAAGGGAGAAAATGATGAACCTACAAGATATGCAAGAAATCTATAGAACAGGTATGGATAGAAACCTCATTACAGTTAAAGATTACTGGACTGAAGAACGGGGAAATGAGGAATGGCAAGAATGGAAACCTCTGGAGGAATGGAAAAGGAATGCAACAGAAGATCAAAAAACAACATTCAGAAAGTAAATAGACTCCAGAAAGATAAAAAAGAGAGAAGGCAGAGACATCCTTCGATGGGGCAAAGAAACGAAAGGAATATTTACCATAAAGGAAGCTTACAAAGTAAAAACGCAGCAAGATCAGGGGGAGGAAGAACAAAAGTGGAAAAGGATATGGAGAACAAAATGGTGGCCGAAGATTAAATTGTTTGCATGGTTGGTAGGAAGAAAGCGGATTTTAACATGGGACAGAATACAAAAAAGAGGCTTCTCTGGCCCTTCAAAATGTTGTCTCTGTTATTCAGATGAAGAAGATCAGGAGCACCTTCTTAATGGATGTAGTGTGGCCCAATTCCAGTGGGAAAAGACGAGAAATCTATTCTCAACAACAGAAAGAAATCCGCATGACATAATTCAAACCCTATGCGACTGGGGAGAAGGAAAGTTTCAAAGTAAAATAGTTAGAAGAGCGTGGAGTATTACAGCCGGCTTTAATGTATGGAATCTGTGGAAGGAAAGAAATGGACGAATATTTAAAGGGAAGTCCTCAGGTCCGGAGGAAGTATGGAAGAGAACTCTAAGACAAATTAGAGAATCAATCCTAGCGGAGAATTGGGCAGAAGAGGATTGGAAAACCTCTGAAGCTGAAGCAGAGATTTTAAAAAAGCTGAACTTAGAACAGGGGATGATCTACCATCAAAAAAAAAAGCAGCACCAATCAATAACAAATCAAAGTCATGCAGTTTATCGAAAGCCTCCTGAAGGGTTTATTAAGCTCAATTTCGATGGAGCTGCGAAAGGGAACCCTGGACCAGCGGGTTTCAGCGGAATATTCAGAAACGGAGAAGGGGAAACAGAGTGGATCTATGCGGAACATGGACGAACAAAGACCAATAACGAGGCCGAATTTACGGCTGTATATCAGGGTCTCAAAATTACCAGAAGAAACGGTTATAGGAAGATAGAAATTGAAGGAGATTCCACCCTAGTTATTGATACGATAAGAAAATTAATCCAAGGAAAGAAATGGGAGAAGGTAGTAAAAAGCTGGAGGAGCGCAAGCATAGTTCGAGACATAGAGGAATTGTTGAAAGGGATTGATTACAAGATCACTTCGCATGTAAGAAGAGAGGGCAATAAACCCGCAGATTGCTTAGCGAACTGGGGAAGTAAAGAACCTTTGGAACGAATCGATGACAGCTGGACCAATCAGGTAACGCTGGCAAAATGGGACGGTCTCAAACAACTCATTGGTAGTGATAATCATGATGCAGAACAAGGATAATTACAATTCCGCATGGAGCGGGAGAAGGAGAATAAGGCAGGATCCGGCAGCAATAAGGAGAGGACAAAAGGATGGCGCCCTTAACTTCCTGACATCAACAATAAATGATTTTTCAGTGAGACAGGGACGCGGCCCAAAACAAAAACCGATTATCAATACTAAAGCCATCATTCAGAGTAAGAGTGACAATAGAAGTGGGGAGCAATCCCATCATAAGAGCAAAAGTGGTGAGAAGGCTATAAGGAGGAACACAGGAAGAATGACAAGCAATAGAAAGGTCGCGAGAGAAGAGGCGACTTGGAAGAGAATCCCTAACCAGCGCCTCAAACACTCTAAAATGGGTGAGCAAAGAGATAAGACAGCCCTAAAAGAGAAGGACGCGGCTGAGGGCAGGCACTTTGAACAGGATCGGGTTAAAATTGAAATTGAAAGTTCAGAAGATATGGAATTCAGACAGGGAGAAGAACTCAGAGGCAAGCAGTTCGAAACCGGGCAGAGCAACTGTGGCCCGAAGCAAGTTAGAAAGGGAGGAGGACAAAAGCAACAGGAGAAGAGAGGAAGAGGGCGCCCCCGACAACCCACCAACAATGCGGAGGGCAATAGGACGTAGAAAAGGCGGAAAAGAGGGAACAGGTCGATCAGTATGGCAATGCATGAAGTTGAACAAGCCTATAATTTGGAAACCAATGCAGATATAAGGGACATCATCGACGCCATGGAGGAGAGGGTGTTAGAGGAACCCTCTGACCCGGAAATGGATGACTGGTCCTCGCAACTGCCGGACCCTGGCAACCCGCGAGGGAGACTCACTCTGTATTGCCGTGATCTACATACATACTGGGTTCTGAAACACCTCCTGGCCAAGGCCATGGAGCAAGTCGCGACCGAGATGGTGGAGATGGCGCAAGAAACAGCGGCTGCAAAAAAGGAAGTTGCAAACGTGGAGGAGCTGGTGAGGCAGCAGAACGAGCACCTCAAGGAGATTAAAGAAATGTTGACGGAGCTGAGGAAAGACAGCGACAACAACAAAACCGACCGAGGAAATGCAGCGAACTGAGAGGCCTGTTATCCGTTTCTTTTTCTTTTTCGATTGTCAATACTATGTTTTTTTGGAACACTATCTGGCATGTCATAGCGGCAGTAGTTCATGGGGTTGGTCAAGTAGGACTGAGAAAAATCTAGCTTGGTGGGGTAAACGTGGGGAAAGAGCGCTTTTTGTTGCTTTTTTGTTTGACAATGTCCAGGTGGATAACTTCATTGACTATTGGAAGTATAGGAGCCAATAGATCTAGTTTCCCTACGGGGCAGATTGAGGCTCCTAAGTTTTGTATTTTTATAAATGTATGTAGATAATAGAAATATCGCAGTTCACAAAAAAAAAAAAAAAATGATGCTTGGCCATCAATACAAATAATTTTTGAACAAATTGATTTGGTAAAAGTGGCTCTCAAGGAAATCTAGAGAATTAAGGAAGAATTAGGAAGAAAGCCTGAGGAAGCCACCATGCTAATAAATTTTTTGAATAGAAAAAATAAGTACCAACTAGAGGAGTAGGGCATTGAAGACAGAAGATGGACTATTCTAGAAGTCAAGAAGGTATTGACCAAAAGGTCTCTCATGCAGAATTTGGAAAGGAGATGCCATAACATACAAGAAGAAATTAATGATTTTATGGAGAAATTTGGCATGTTGCAGAGCAAAGGACTTCCCAGTCCTCTAGTTATTAATGATAAATTGATGATACATATCAACTATGATGATAAGTTGGCTCAATATGCAAACAATTAGGCCAGCTCATCAGTTAGTGCATCTGCACCAAAGGCACTACCTACAGGCAGAGTTCTCTATGACAGTCTAGAGAACCTTTTCTATATGGAGCATGAAAACATTTGTTCCCAGTTCAGCCTAATTTTGTCAAATACATCGAGGCTGATGAGATCTTAAGGAAAATTCAAAGGACCAGAATGCCACAGGAAAAATGGTGGACATATATGATAGAAATTTTGTGATTTATCCCTGGTAAAAAAATAAATTTTCATTTTTGCCATAATCAATGGTGGTAATAGAAGGTAAACAAGGATCAAACAGGTAAAGAGTATCAGAATAGGTCAAAGAGTATCAGTAAGAAGATGAAAAGCAGAACAACCAGCACAGAATTACAAAGAAGACAACAAGATGCCCAATCATAGGGCCTGCCTCCAGCTCATTCACAAAAATAGGGACAGCAAGCCATCAGTTTACCTTTATCTTCTATATTCGAGACCATCTGTCTCTACTTTCATGTAACATATAGTTAGTCATCCTAGAATATATCTCTCTTTGTTATGAGATATTTAATACTCCCTCATTTAGAGTATTGAGGGTGGATTCTTAGACATTTCTATAAGACTGATTATTTTGGAAAAGAAGTACTGTTGGACAATTTTTGTATGGCTGGCTGGATGAAGGAATAATACAAAGGACTTTTCACAGGATTCATGTGTCAAACACCGGACAAATAAGTATCTATATCTCATGTGTTATTGTTTTCTTGTTTAAATATTTCAATTGTGTTCCATATCTGAATATTAAAACGAAAAAGTGTAATTCAAAAAGTTTTCAAGTGCAATCTATCTTTAAAATCAGTTTTATTCTAAATGTTTTCTTCTAAACTATCATAGGCAATGAATTCTTAATTGCTCCTACTTCTTAGTTTATCATTTTGGTCATTTAATAAAAAATTCTTAATTTCTTTTTATTGGTGATCAGTTAGTTTCCCTCTCTTAAAACATGTTGAAGGATTCTTAATTGCCCTTCTTCCCTTTTAAGTCCATCCCATCCTTTCAAGTTACCATTTGTTCCCTGTTTAGCTATCTTGCCCTGTGAAGCCATCCTTTTGTTGAAAAGCTAAGTCCAGTTAAGCCATCTTTAGATTGACTCCATAGCCCAATGGCCTGAAATACTCAGTTCTATCCATTTGCTCCTGAATTCCACCACCAAACACAATCAAAACCCCCAAGCTTTCATAACTAGCCTAATATCTAATAAAACAAAGCTAAATCTTAAAGAGAGAGTCCTCTCTGGGTGCAGATTGGCTAGATTTTGCACCTAAAAGTTGGTTTGTAGTTACCTAGAACCCCTTTCCCTTTTCTTACAACTTTAGGGAAAATCTTAGTGATAACAGAAGGTATATTTCTTGGCTATTCCTTCAAGAGCAAGGGATACAAATGCTACAACAAGAGAACCAATAAGGTAATCAAAGGTATTGATATTGTTATGGATGAATATTTGCCTAAATCTAATGATTCCAAAGATGTTGCAACTGATCATGATTTCATAGAATATGTGGACCAAAAAATTTCTAAGGAAGAGGAAGAAGGGAGAAACACGTCCACTACAAATAAGTCATCACCAAGTCACATCCAAAAGAATCACTCAAAAAGTCAAATTCTTGGAAACAAAGAGCTTGGAGTGCAAACATGGATGAAGTTATTGGATAGCTTAAATCAAACACATTTTGCACTTTTGTCTCAAATAGATCCTAAGAGCTTCAATGAGGCCAAATAAGATCAACATTGGGTGAAAGAAATGAATGAAGAATTAGATTAGACTGAGAAGAACAATACATGGGAGCTTGTGACAAGGCCAAAGGATAAAAACATCATTGGAACCAAGTGGGTGTTCAAGAACAAGCTTGATGAAGAGGGAAAAGTGGTAAGGAACAAATAAAGACTTCTGTGCAAAGGGTATTTAGCTAGAAGGTATTGATTTTGATGAAAATTTTTCACATGTGGCTAGACTAGATGCTATAAGAATGTTTTTGGCCTTTGCATGCTACAATAAAATTAAAGTTGATCAAATGGAATTAAAAGCAACTTTCTTGAATGGTGACATGGAGGAATTTTATATAGAGAAGCCTGAAGGTTTCTTATTGGGTGATGATGAGAATCTAGTGTGCAGGTTGAAAAAGGCTCTTTATGGCTTGAAACAAGCTCCAAGAGCATGGTATGCAAAGATAGACAAACATATACAACAACAAGGCTTAAAAAAGGGATCCATAGACAACAAATTATATGCCAAATTTGAAGATGATCATTTTCTAATAATTGATGTGTATGTAGATGATATTATTTTTGGGAGTGATTTGGAGAAGATGGGCCAAAATTTTGCACAAGAAATGAAAAAACAATTTGAGATGTCAATGTTGGGTGAGCTTAATTTCTTTCTTGGTTTGCAAGTTATTCAAGATGAAAAAGGAATTTTTATTTCTCAATCAAAGTATCTTAGAGAGAAATTAAAATAATTTTGCATGGAATTTGCAAACCAGTGTGCACTCTTATGGTTATTAGTTGTAAGTTGAGTAAAGCTGATGAATCACCAGAAGTAAATAGGATTGGTCTCAAGATTTCGAGCTAATCCCAAGGAGACTTATCTTAATATTGTAAAGAGCATCTTCAAGTATCTTCAAGGCATTGTTGAATATGGATTATGGTATCCCAAAGCTAAATATTTCAATTTTATTACTTTTACTGATGTTGATTGGGTTCGTAGTACTGATGATAGGAAAAGTACTTCAAGAGAAACTCACTTTTTGGGAGATTGTTTGGTTTGGGTAAGCAAGAAACAAAGCTCCATGTCTTTGTCCACAACTGAAGCTAAATATATAGCAACAACCACTTGTTTTACACATATATTATGGATGAAGCAAACTCTTCAAGACTTGCATGTTGAGTACAAAGAGCCTCTTCCCATCATTGTTTACAACACAAGTCCAATAATCATATCCAAGAATCTGGTTCTCCATTCCAAGACCAAGCACATACCAATCAAATATCATTTTCTAAGAGAACAAGTTGTTAACAAAGTTGTGAAGTTGGAATATATTGCTTCAAATGAACAAATTTTGGATATCTTCACCAATCCACTTCCAAGGGAGAAATTTGAATATCTTAGAGAGAACATCGACTTTTTTCTTTTTCAAAGACATTGAGGAGTTTTTCAAGGAGTTTTCTGTTGTAATATGGCTGCCACCAATAGCACTTTCAGCTGTAAAACTTGGAGAATGGGTGGTGATTGGTTGTTTGCATGCTTTTCAAGTCATTATGAATGATTTTTCTTGCTTATTATTGCTTCATTTCAATATCGGTTGCTTCTTCATGTATATTTCTTCTTCAATATGGTGTGGTATCATATATATTCTGGAGGAGAATGTTCAATAGCTCAGGGGGAGTATTTGTTGCACCTTTTTAGGGGGAGTGCTTCTATTTTGGACATGTATCACATTGTTGTTATGTAATTTTTCTTGCCATGTAAAACCCCTTCCCATTGATGTCAAAGAGGGAGAGAGATTGAAATGTGTATGTACTCAACTTCATATTGTTGTATGTAAATGTAATATTTATTTTCAGAAGCTGCATGTTGACATCATTGGAAAAGGGGGAGTTTGTTGGCATGTTTGTGTTTCCATTGATGTCACCTATTAAAGTCATGTACTCATGAGTCTATATGCCAAGTCTTGAGTCTGTTTTAAACTTTTTGAAGGTTGTCATGTGGATGTAAATAATGTCACAAGTCTCAGAAGGTTTGTAGGAGAGATGTCATGAGGTAACAAGGAATCATTTGTTGTTGAGCTACATTTTACCTAGAGGTCTAGTTGATGATGTATGTGGTGTCTTGTTGAAGTTATGTAGTTGTGTTCCTGATGTCAGGATGAGTTTGGAAGGATGGTTTACAGGTCATTTTGGTTCTCAAAAACTTTGTTGCTAGTTTGAGGGTTGGATCTCTTGTTTCAACCTATGCTCTACCCTAGTCGCATGGATGGAGGCTTATCATAACGACTGAAAAAGTCCAATCCCTTAGAGGACATGCACATGCGACTGAACATACCTTCCAATCAATTTTATCCAGGCCTGTGCGTGCGACCAAGAGGATTTACATTTTTTTCTCTGTATTTCTCGTGCTCCTCTAGAATTAATTTTCTTCTGGCGGAGTGTATTGATGGAATTTTCCATAAAAAGGTCGAAATAATTCGTGGGGCCTCTGGAAGGCAGTTAAAATTGAAATTATCAAGGGGCTAGTGGAATGAGTGCCTTGATTTAGTCAAGATGCAAATTTCAATCATATCTGAAGCATGTGAAAAAAATTTGTGTGAGATACATCATCTAGAAAATTAAGTGACTTAAACATTTCCAGATTCCACAAATATGTGAAGGCAAGAAGTTCATTTGGTTGGTTCTCAAGCAGTGTAAGTGAGTGAGTGTGCATATGTTACTAGTGCACAACCAGTGATTTCTGCAGTGAGTTCAGAGCTTCAGAATTGGAGTGTGCTTCACAAATTATTCTTCAGTGGTGTTTCAGAGTTGTGTGTAGAGATTGAAGATTAGTTTGGAGAGTGTGTGTGGAAAGAATTGTTCTCTCAATTGGAGTGTGAAATTGTGGTTGCATGAGTGTGTTTATTTGTTGCATGTTTTGTTTATGCAACAATATTTTTAGTTCTGAATCATATTTTCATGTAGTATAATTGTTTGTACTTGGAGTGGGGGCTTCAAGCTAAGTGCATGTTCATTGTCTATTGTAGGAGTGGGTGCTCCAAGATGGTTGTGGCCAACATTTCTAATTTCATTTAAGGAGTGGGAGATCCATTGCTAGTGGGTGCTAGTTGATGTAATTTAAATGAGAATATTAGCAATAGATAATAAGAAGAAGCAACAAAAAATTTGGTGGTTTTTTCCCGGAGGGGGGTTTTTCCACCTAAAATCAAAGTGTCTCCCATTGATGGTCGTTGGTGTTTTTCATGTGCATGATATTTATATATATTTTTGAAGTCAATTTATGAAAAAATTATTTGCAAAAATATTTTTTATATTTTCGTAATACTGATTCACCCACCCCCTCCCCCCCTTCCCCCTTCTCATGTATTACTTTTGTATGACAGTGTTGTGAAAAATGCTCATAATTTTTTGGCCCCAAAATGTGTCATTTGACACCTCAAAATGTCTCCAGAAGGTTCCAAACTCCAGATATCCAAATTGGGACTTGCCACTAAAATGGGTCTTGCAAGCCAAATTCCTTGAATTCTTCCAACTAGAAAGTACCAAGATTGATGAAAATTTATATACCTATCCATTTCAAATTAGATGCACTCAATATGCTTGTATGTTATTGAATAGGGTAGAAAATAGATGAATTTTCCATCCAAATCCACTCTAACATGAGAGGTAAATCAACCAAGCTAGAAATCATCATTACAAACCAAAAAGGTATGACATAATAAATATGGTTTGTTTTTATTGTAAGAAAAGGGGTCATAAGGATAGAAATTATTGACACTCCCTAATGCCAAGAAACACATGTAGGAACTATTGTTGATACTATATATTTATTGGACATTAGAATACCAAATGTTAGAGGCTTCACTTGGGAGGCCATCCCAAAACTAAATAAACAAGAAAAAATCTTAGGGATTCAAGGTTGTGTGGAAAGAGAAGTTACTTTCACTTGTATATCATGGAGAAATGATTTTCCAATGACCTATTCCAACAATGAATATCATCTCTAGACATAAGATGGATAATAGAATTATGCCAAAGGTCGGCCCTATTCAACACATATCTTCTAGCTTGCGGTGAAGGAACCTTTTCTTGGAGGATACTTGAAGGCATAAAAGAAGAAGAAGATCGAAGGGAGTTGGATATTTTTCAGGTCAAAAGCTTGCAAAATGGGAAGGTGTGATATAAATTAGATCCTCATCAAAATATATCTGTAAACTTTGTAATAAGTATTTTTTCCAACAAATTTAAGAAAATGTTGAAAACTTCACTGGGAAATTGAAATTAACATTTGTGATGGTTGGCCTTCTAGGGAAACCCACTAAAAATCAAGGTTATGGAGAAAAAGGACATTGAGAAGCAAAAAGATTAAAGATTAGGAGGAAATGAAGAAGAGTAGTTTTAGAGGGGATATCTCTCAGAGGTAATCATCTCAAAGATTGTAGGACAAGGGAAACATTGTGCCTAGACATCCATGAGAAAACACTACCTTTGAGTTCAGTCCACTTGTAAATTTATTTGTACAAGTAAATAAGAATGCATAAGGTTTTCTATGTGTAGTGAACTCTTTTTTAATTAATTTCTCTTAATGAAGAACCCATAGAACCTAGTTTTCCCATTTGGATTTCCAATGTAGAAGAAATATCTATTGTCTCATGGTGTTAATTGTTGTGTATACTTTATGTACATTGGATTTAACATGTTATTCAATTTTAACATGTTATCCTAACTCCCGTTACTAGTATAAATGATTTCTTAAGTGTTCAAATTGGTTGTGTGTGTTGCTAGTTCACTATTTAACCACATTCTGCAACCAAACTTTCAATTTCTTCTAATTGGGTGCTTATTATTTTTTGGTGGGTTTGTGTGAGTAAAAAACATTTCAATAAGTTCCTATACCATACACTATGACATTGTTGGTTCATTTATTTGATCACTAGAATGATAACTACAACACTACTACATACCTTTCATTTAATGTCTGGAGAGGACGAGTAGCATAAGAAAAAATTTGGAGACCCTATGTTAAATATAGGTATATCCATTGAAACAAACAACCAAAAATGAACTAAATATGAGATAAGGTCATTATTTTTTATGTTGATTGGTATTTGGTAACAAATAATGTTACATATTTTTATAAAAGAATTGATTTGATGAAATAGAGAGAGAAAAAACACACACAAACACATACATTGAAAATGTTTATTTTAAATGATTTTTTAAATTTAATGATATTTACTTTAACTTTATTATATATAAGATTACCCACTAATTAAATCAATGGTGTAGATCACTGTTTTGATTGTAGATTATATGAGGAAAGTGTAGAAAATCTCATAGATTCACAAGCTCGTGCAATTTTCTAAAGCATAGGACAAGAATATACTTCTACATTCAACCAGTGGAAGCCAATAGATTGATGAAAATAATAATACCAAGAGTAAGATAAATCAATGGCACATAACACAATAAGTTTTCCCGAGGAAAGCCACAACTCAAAACCTTGCCTATCTGTATTGCATTAAATTAGAAATATGAGTGAATATACAAAGCTTGTTCTCACTAGAACAATTCCGCACTAGTATGCTCAACTCTCTCAGCTCACAAGCTAGCTCTTGGCCAACACTTAGCCAATTCTATAGCTCTCCAGGCCCCTAATCTCTTGCACCTTTGGTTAAATAATTTGGATGAATACAATATGATCTGCTCAACCTTGAGGTTAATCTGCACACATATTTCCTATCCTCCACCTGATGACTTCCTTTGGCCAATACTTAGCCAAATTTCCAAGCCTCCAAGCTTATAATTGTTTGCACACCTCTTGAGAGTATTAGCTCATATTTAAAGGGATATTCCTCATCCATAACTGCGCAATCCAAAATGAGGTCCTTCTCGGATTGTATGCATGATATTTACAACTCAGTAAATCATACAATTGATAGTACATAGTCCCTGCACTCTAGTCTCAACTGGGTCTTTCTCAGAATTGACATGCATGAATTTCTGATGAGAGAATCTTCAGTTAACTAGAGTGACACTTGTGGATGTACTAGCACACCAACTAACTGTTAACTCTCTATTAGTTCCACAAACAGTTTGGAACTAATTTAATTGAACATAACTCAGTAAATTAAGTTATCTAATTACAACTCATAAATAAACTCATCTTGGACCCCTAAAACTTAGGGAGAACATATACATGACTTCAAAAAGACTTCCAACTCAAAATTACTAAGTTAACTAAGTCAACTTAGCTTAGTTAACTATTACAAGTTGCTATGAGAAAAGAAGTACAATTTTAATTCACAATTTAATTCAAGGACAAATTAATTTGGAATTTCTGGACTTTATTTTTAATATTTCTTGTTTCTATTTTCAACAAAAAGTTTTTCTCTACTTTCAATTTCGAAGTAATCAAATTTATAACAACAATGATATAGGTTTTGCATTTATTAGTTAGCCAGATTATAATGCTACTAACGTTTTCTCTGGTATAACCCACAACCACAGACTTGCTTCTATTCAAATTCATTCACAAAGCAATAAATATACTTATAGGTCGTTAATTGTGGGTCTTCTCCTTGCAAGAAATTTTTTTGGTTCCATTCCACTTAAATAAAAATGCCTATAACTCTATAGTCTTATAGCTCATGTGGCCATGAGTTCTTTGGTTCAGTTTCACTTCAAGGAAAGTACATAAAAGTGTTGTGTTTCTCAATTCCTACTTCAAATTGGTTCCATTTCCTACCCGACGTGTTTATGATTATTTGGAATCCAAATTGGAATTATGAACCCATTACGTAAGGTTTCTACCTTTGATTTTGAATAGATGCAATCACTAGGCATCAATTTTCCTCAATCTCCTATAAAATCTACTCGTTTGGTTGAGTTTCACTCTCACTTTTATTTGGAATGACAAGATTGACAGTTTCAACCTCAAAATTACATATTCATTACAATTCTATATGATCTGAATTCTACTATTCACTTAATAACAATATAATATTGAAAGCTAAAACTAATTTTAACAAGCAAAAATTTCCAAATACTGAAACAATAATGAACCAACATTCTATACACACAAAAATTATAGAAAAATTGGAAATATATTTAAATTATCTTTTCTGAAAATCCCTCACCAAAATGAGAAAATTATGTATTGGTTTTTTAATACATCATAAGGAAGATGACCCAAGCAAAATAGACTCATTTGGATCTTCCAATATAAGGAAAATCCAAGCTAACTCCTAAAGTTTCTCTAATCTCCTAGATACATGCCAAAACAAGTAGATTTTGTTTTATTTGTTGGCTCATTATGTCAGATTAAGGAGGTTTTAAATCAACTTCTGCACAAGTGCATGAACTTAGAAGTATCTAGAACCTATGACAAAACATCAAACAAGAAATACATTTATAACTAGTGATGCACTTGCATCATACTACCAAGGAACAAAATACTTCATTATAGTCTCTTGTCCATGAGTTCCTTAATGCTTTACTGTTCTTGGATTTTTTTTAAGTTTTCATCCATGTAGCTTTTTGAACTGAATAATCTTTCCACTTGACCAAATACTAAAAATTTTCCTTGCCCCTAGTCTTATTTATCACGTTCTTGTATAGGATTGATTCAATTTCCTTCGGTACTTTAGGTAGTTGATGTTCCCAATTTAAAATCTAATCATCCTTAGATCTAAGTGCATTTATCCTTTTAAAGGGTAAAAATTTGAAATGATGGAATATAAGAGATATTCCAATGCCACTTGTGTGCTCTATCTCATAGGCATTTGAAGAAAAAATTGTCAAATCCTTATAAGGTCTAATTTCCTTCAGTTTCAGCTTGTTGTACTGTCTCATAGGAAACCTTTCCTTCCTTCAACATGCAAGAACTAAATCTCCAACCTCAAAACCTACCTCTTTCTTCTTCGAATCTACTATTTTCTTGTATTTTATTGTGTTTATTGCAAAATATTGTTTAAATTTTTCATGCTAATCTTACATGGTTGTTGCAAACTCTTCTCCATCAACACTTCTTGTCTCTTTCTTTCCCTTGTGTCTCAACTCATAAACACCGTTATGAAAAGAATTGTTAATATATTATCCATCCAACAAAGTTTCCGTGTCCAATTTATAATAATAATACAATATGCATTTTTTATATAACAAATTTATAATGCCACTAACTCTACCTCTAATATAACGTGCATCCACAAGCATCCAATCTGCAGGTCTTCTCTCCAGAACCACAACCATGAGCTTTAGCTCTATTAACTTCAATAAAATTACACATAGCTCTGCAATCTTATTTCTCCCAAGACCATGAGTACGAGTCTGGTTCGATCTCACTCCAAGGAAAGTGCACATGACCTTTGGCCTTCTCAATTCTAACATCAAATTGTCATTAATTGTTCACAATTATTTAGCACCAAATTGGAATGATACACTTATTTAGCATCTCTATGGAATTGTTGGGCATTGATTTTGCCTCAGTCGCCTATCAAATCTACTCATTGGGATGAGTTTCAGTTTCAATTCTACTTTAAAAGACAAGCTGGACAATTTTCACCTCATATTGCATATCCAATAAAATCCTTTATTTTCCACATAACACAATGATAATGGATGACTGTAATGTTAAGTTAAATGAGATTTTTGTTTTATTATATTATTCAAAGTAGCACTATATAATAAAAAATTTGATCTAGGGTGCTAGCGGCCCAAAGCATGCCCCGAGTAACTTGTCGGACGAAGATTAGCTGTGCTATTTCTTCTTTTGTTTATTTTGTTGATGAATCAAAACTGTATCTGGGTGTCGAGTTATATTAATGTCGTTAGCCTAGGTTTTAATAGGCGAAACAATGGTTATGACAGGAAGAAGGAACATAACATTTTTAAATTTTGGTCAGGTTTTAAGGCCGAAAGGTGGCGGTCTGGTTTCATACGGGCAGACCTGCCACCTGAACTCTAGTACGCTGTAATTTTGTTATTTTCCGGAATGAAGAATGCGTAACTTTACAAAAAAAAATATAATAAAAAATTAAAAAAAAAATTAATAAGTTTAATTTTATAAAGATATTAATTTTTTACATGTGTATTTTGTTTTTATTTCTTGAGTTGAATATTTTGTGATATTTTAAGTATGTTCATATAATTATTAGCATAAATTAAATCAGCAATTTTACTATTATAAAACTATTATAGTTATTGGAAAAATATAAAGTTTGTTTTGCAGATTTTAATATATTTTAAAATTAGTTCATTAATACTAAAAATAAAATTGAATATATTAACATAGTTAAGTTTAATATATTCTCCCCCGAATGAGGTGGAGGAGATGGGGAAGCACGGAAAAATAATGAAAAGGGCGAGGTGGCAGGAGGATCCACCACGAGTCATTAATATCACACAAACCGGCATGATGAAGCTCAGAGGCGGTAGGATCCCGAGGCCAGGTTCTGTCAGGGCAATCAAGACAGGTGATGGGAAGAAGGGCAGGGATCAGAAGAGGAGGGGAGAAGGTAAGAAAGGAGACATGGACGCGAGAAGTTGGAAGGAAGAGTGCAAGAGTTTAAAGGGTAACCCAAGGAAAGGCAAGTGCCGAAGGAAGGAGACACAGGATAGAAGAAAAGGAGCGAAACTCCAACAGAAACCAGTGTTGAAAAGGAACAAAGGGAGAACGGTTCAAAGCATCTGGAGCTGGAGCAACAAGGTAGCCCTCTCCTCCGTGCAGATAGTGAGTATAGGTGGCGAATCCACAAGACACTCTACAGTTGCAGCGAGAGAGATAGAGATGGAAGCAACCACAAAAATGGAAGTAAATGAGGCAGGGCGGAGTAGAATCACGCGTAGAACTTGGAAGGGCATAACCCAAGACTAGGTAACAGGGGAAAAACGTGCGTTCGACAAGGAAGTTGAGATAATAGAGAGGCCACACCAAACTGCAGCCAGTAAAGCAGAATAGAGGAGGACCCGGAGAACAGGGGGTAACTAACAAAGCAAAGAATAGATGTCGAGAAGAGAACCAGAGGAAAGCGAGGTGTGGGGGTGACAGAGAGTATAAATTTTGAAATTGGGTAGGGAAGTGAACCAACAGTTAGGAAAGGACCCATGCATCCACGTAAGAGAGGTGGGTGTTGAGGCAGGAGATTCGAAAGGAAGCAGGTGAACTTGGAACCACCAGCGGAACAGAGGCGAGGACGCCGAACCATGAATCAGATGGTTCAAGAAGCGGAGAAAGCCTACGAGGAAGGCAGAGAAGCTGAGATCCGTAGGATAATTCAGGAGATAGAAGCCAAGGTGTTGCAAGAGGACTCAGGAGTTGAGATGGAGGACTGGGGAAATTTGATTCCTGATCCAGGTAATACTAGAAGTCGACTATCTCTTTATAAGTAGGCATTACATGTTTACTGGGTTGTAAAAAGAATTATGGCAAAAGCGATGGAACAAGTGGCAATGGAATTGGCTGAGGAGGCCCAGGGCATCCCGAACTTAAAGAAAGAAATTAAGAACTTCCAAATTACGCTGCTAGAAGATGAAAAGCTAAAAGAAATTAGACAACTCCTGAAGATGATAGTGCCAGAGAAAAAATCTAAAGAGACCCTACCCGAAAATGTGGTAGACTAATCTGTCATGCCTAGTTTATGCTTCTGCTTAGTTTTTGTTAGTTTATGATAACAGGTTGTTAGATAGTCAAGTCTTCAACTTCATTTACAGTTAGTTTTCAATGCTGGACAGTAGCAAGTGTAGTGTTTTTGATAGTAAAGTTCACTTGGCATGGACTGATAGACTGAAAACTTTCTTTTACTGGATGGCTATTAAGGATTTTAGGTGGCCAATAGACCTGGTTTCCCTTCGAGGCGGGTTGAGGTCACAAAAATTTTGTAACTATTCTAACCTGAAGCAATAGAAAATGAAAAGATCCCACTTTTACCGACAAAAAAAAAGTTTAATATATTTTATTATAAACATCAAATAGCAATTCCAAACACACAATAAGAGAACTTAACATATTTTATTATAAATATCAAATAGCAATTCCAAACACACAATAAGAGTAGAGTTATTTGGATTGGCTTCCAATTTGATCGAAATAAAATTGTCAATGTTTATTGTTAGGATAAATTGCAATTTAAAATATTTTTATATTTTTTACTATATAATATTTCCATTCTCAAATTGACATTCCATAAAGTTTTGAATGAAACTTGTAGTTGTTGTGCACATTCGTATCCCAGTTTCCATGTTTGGGCATTCCATAAATTCATGCAATATAAGTTTACATATGCGCACATACATAACTTTATGTTTTTTTAAAGAAAAAACATGAAGTGGTAGATAATTTGTGTTATGTAAAAATAGTGTTGAGAATGTTGTTAATCTATATCATTATAGAGAGATTACAAAGTATATAAATCTTGAAATTATTATTATGTCGACTAGAAGTACCAAAAGGTAACCACTAGATAGGCGAGACAAGTGCAAAATACCTCACTATGTAGATCCTACATAAGCACCTTGAAATCCATAAAACTCTAAAAAACATTACTTAGAGGGGTCGGGGTAGGTCATGCAAAAACACCATTGTTATTAGTTGTCTATGCAACTAGATTAGAAGGGGGTCAAGTATTAATGTATTGAGGTCTTGAAGGTCAATTTGTTCTTCTTTCATTTTCCTTGCTTCCAAAATTTCTTGGATAATATAGCAGACTAACTACGTTGTTCTAGGAGAACCTACTTATGATGGTAGGGAGATTCAACTTCCAATTTTCTCACTTATCTCTTAAGCCTGACCATGATATATATCATTATTTCTTTGTGCTATGTAACAAAGTGTTCATGATGTTACAATTGACATGTGAGGGGACGGAAAGAAGCCTTACTTTCCTTAAAATTTGTTTCTCGTCAGCACATGAGAGGCTACAAATTTTCAACAGTTCCCATAAGGGCTCTCAAAGGTTGCTTGTGTTTTGTAAATATCAAGTTGTAGAAGTGGGAGAACCAAGACAAAGCACTAATGAAAGAGAAATTATTTGGGGGAGGCTACAAGGTCCCACCACTACCTTGCCACCCCTCTTGAACCAAACATAAGGTTGAAAGTTATATAAGGTATGAGACCATGATAGTGTGGTGAACCAACCAGAAGGTGAGCAAAAATGAATTGTGAAATTCTACGTAGCCTCAAATAAAAAAACCACCACTGTCAATCTTGCACATAGAGACAAGGTACAAAAATAACATAGAAACAAAAAACAATCCAGAGGGGAGATACTTGGGGCATGAGAGAAAGCATTTAAGAAGTTGAGGCTTGATCCTTCCCCACATCTAATATCTACCAATTTCAAGAAAATTCTAGGCTAAGACAAGGTAAGAAATACCCATAACACCAAACAAAGACCTATTATTATCATCCAACCCAACTTATTCATCCCACCTTGTCCATGTATAACTTGTCCATGTGGAATAGGGGTGCTTGCTTCATAATTATAGCCCCAACTTAGCATGAATATGGATTTTTGCGGTGAATAACTTGCCATTCATATCATTACATCAGAGTCAAGTGCTCCTTGAATCGTTATTCGACACAAATTTATGAGCCACACATCATTAAGGAATTGATTATTGAAAAATATTACCATTAAGACTAATGAAACCCCATTTTCCCTTAATAGTGAGATTAGCATAGTAATCCCATTTTTTTTCTCAAAACATGTGGTAGTAAATTGCGTCTATAAATATATGCAAAACCAATCTAGTATTGATGAAAATTGTTGCTACTTAGTAATCAACTGATATAGTATCTAGCACCAATTTTCAAATTACATTTAGTGAGCTCCCCACAATGATTAACTTACAGATGTGGAGAAAGGTGGTGACTCAAGCCTTTTGAAGGAGGGCATAATCTTTTGCTAAGTTATTTGATAAAAGTCCTAGATTCCAAACATAAATGCACTTGATCTTTCCTCATGGATATATGAAAACCCCACATGCACCCACTATTCATGTTAACTTACACTATTTTTATAAAATTATATTTAATGACAAAATGTAGTTTTCATCATAATAGTTTTGAATTATATTTTTTTTTAGACCCATGGGAGATTTGAATCTTGAACCTTCTAGTTTACAATGTACTTCATTACAGAATTATGATCAATCAAATTGTTCCACGGGAAAATTATAAAAGTAAGTAAATTAAAATTATAATAATAAATAAATTAAAATAAATAGTAAACTTTTTATTTAAATGATAGATATTCAAGTTATTTAACTACATGAGAAATTAGCTAATATTTTTATAATAAAAAATATTTCCAAATATTTAATTTATTTATAGAAATATATCTTCATTGTAGAATTATTGATTCACTGTAAATTTTTTATAGTATTAAAATTCAAAAATTTTAAGATTACTAAAAATAATATATGAGAGTAAAATTTTAGTAAAGTTTTTGGATAGATTATTAGGAAATAATTTATATATATTTATATTGAATTGAGAGTTATTAATTTTATTTGTGTTTTTGTTTGTTTGTTTGTTTTAAGTTAGGCACTTTGCATTAGATTAAATGAGGATTATATAGATATTTTTTTTTTATCTTATTGGTCTGCCCAAAGGGAAACTAGACCACTAACATAATTTTAGAGTCTTGATGTTGCTAAGACCTCCTCTAACTATGCATCTTGTAAACAAAAACTTATAAAAACAAGATGTTTTTGTCAAACTTTGAGAGACATCAACATGAGAAGACGAAAAAGACTACTATTTCTACAAGTAAAAAGTGAGTGAGTTATAACAACTATTGGGCAAGATCAACATGCATTCGCACTAACTGGTCACTATCCTCATCCAAGGATAGGGAGATGTTGGTTGAATTTCTAGCTAGAATGATTAACTTGTGGCCTATACTGTCAATTTTTTCCTCCATCTTTGTCAATTTAATAAAAGTCTCATGTCGATTCATCTTATACCTCTATGAAACATGCAATATTCAAACAACATTTAACCTTGTTTTGTCTTTGTGCCATGATCGATGAAGTGATGGGAGGGCATGCAATGTGCCAAGTATAGTGAGAGTTTCAACCCCCTTTTGAGTGAGATGGCATCATATCAAGGCGGGGAGGTGGGGGGTGTTGCTCGCTCCTAGGAACCTTCCTTGGGGGAGTTATTACAATAAAGTTGCATGAAAAAATAATTTTTAAATTAAAAAATAAGAAGGATTTGTTATAAGAAATTAATTGTACTATGAGATTAAGCAAAACATTATTTTCTTCTTCATTGTTATTTATTTGTATTTTGGTTGGGACAATCATCATTCTTCTTCTTCTTTTTGGTAATATTGTTATTTTTGCAAGGTGTTCCTTTGATATTTAACAAGAAATAAAGAATTATCAAAAAATTATTTTCATGTATACTATAAGGCAAGGTTGTAATCATATATTCCATGAACAATTGTTATCTTAGCTTTGCGTATGATAGTTAAAATTTAGAGGATGTCAATTAGTATGTCTTGGAGTTAACTTTCATCACAAGCTCAATGTGAATTATAATGTTGATAAAAATATTAATAGAGGATGGAAATCTTGTTTTCACCTTGATGATGATATTGAAAAAACTTTTCTGTTTTTCTTTAAGAAAAAGTGAAGGAATTCTTTAATACACTTTGTTATTACAATAATACTATATAGGTATGAAGTTTTGGATTGAAATATTTCGAGAGAAAGATGGAGGAATTTTGAGAAAATCCAGAAGCATTTTGCAATCTATAACTTTACAATTAAAAGAGACATCTAATTCAATCCTCCTCTTAGAGGCTTGAGTTTCCACCCATTGAGAGCATAACTATGATTATATATCTATCATACAAGAAATAAATAATTAACATGAAGGATAAGAGGCTTCCAAATATTATTTTGTATTCCAATAAAAATCACTCACAATTATGAAGTTTAACATACAAATATTGATTCTTGGCTGAACCATTAGAGAATAAAAAACGAGTCTATAAATTTAAAGAAATTTTAATACAAGAAAGTGATAGAGAATAACAAAAAATGAAAGTATTATAAGGAAATCATTAACCCTAATTTAAAAAAAATCATATAACATTGCTAAAGTAAAAACATATATTATGAGCTTTATAGTGAAACTCCTTGGTCTAACCAAACTTGAGACATTATGGGAAGAAATAATATCTCATTTTTGTGATAATATAAATGGGCGATGGAAAATGTTTTTCCTTTGAATCCCCTATCTATGTGCACATTTGGTCTCAATTTAAAAATATTTGTGATATTATTGATTTTCATAATTTATTAATCCTTCAAAACGAAATAGATTCGAGTAAATTTATTTCCACTGTTTGCAAACCATAAAAATAACATGTTAAAATCAATTAAGTAATTTATTATGAACTCTATTAAGATTCATTGAACTCATATTGGTTTTTGTGGTGTAATAATTTTCATCATTATTAATAAAATAATTTAAGAAATAAATAAATATTCAATTTCTTGATTCATGACTTAAAATTAAATAAATATTTATTAACATATTATTGGATTCCGATGCAAAAAGGTGATTTAGGGGCATGGTGGTAAACCTTAATAAAAAAACTATAAATATACTAGGCTCCTGGGATTGAATTTGGTGTTGGGCACTGATATTTTTTTCTTCTAAACGAGCAATGGAGCTAAAAGTGGTAAATATTTATGGGTCCTAACTAGGCAGGAATACCTTTTGGGATAGGTTGATGGCTCATTCATATATGTAGGTTGATAATTTAGTGATAGGGGGGACTTGAACTTCTCTCTAGGAGCACTTGAAATTTGGGGCCCTCATGCTCAAACTAACCCCTTATCTAACTATTGCAAACATATTCTAGAGAATCACAAATTGTGTGATGTGGAATTGATCAAGTATAAGCCCACCTACAGAAATAGGCAAACAAGTGAAGTGATGATGTCAAGGTGGGTTGATTGGTTCTTGATGGATGACTCTTTATTAGAAAGGATCCCTCTCTTTCGTCAATGGATTGTGGTGGGGGGCGAATTTGACCACCATCCTATTTTCTTGAAGGTGAAAGGGGGATTTAACAAACCTGGAAGTTCGTTCAAATTCAATACAACTTGGTTAAATGATGAATCATTTTGTAACTTTATTGCAGAACAATGGATACCTTACAACCCTAATAGGGAGGGTCATATAATGGTCCAAATTGTGAAAACCTAAAAAGGGTGAAAAAGGCTATGGTTGAGTTATCTTCCCTTAAAATACAAAGGGAGAAGGAAGTGTTTGAAGAGGTATAAACATAGTTGGAGCATCTAAAAACAATTGATGGGGGGAGAGGGGGTTACTTGTCATAGGAATCAAAGAAGAGGATCACCCATCTAGAGAGTACTACGAAGAAAATATTGGTTGATAAGGGGCAGACATGGAGGCAAAAGAACAAAGTTATTTGGTTAAAAATTGGAGATGAAATTATGAATTTTTTCATAAATTTGCAAAAAGTCATCACGCTCACAATAACATATGGGCTTTGGATGATCAAGAAGGTGGTAGAGCTTCAAATTTTGAATATCTCGCAAGGATGAGAAAAAACCACTTCATAGATATGTATAAGGCACATTTTGAAGTGACCATTGCTGAAGTTATCTCATTAGATCAATCATTCCCTAGGTATACAAACGAAGAAGACAATCAATGCTTAATGAATCTTGTGTCTGAGGTTGAATTACAAAAGGTCTCCATAGTTTGTAAAAAAACAAAAGCCTTGGACCAGATGGTTGGTTGGTTGAATTCTTCTATGGGCTATATGATATCTTAAGGGGGGTCTCTTAAAGGTGGTCAAGGATTGCATATAATCAGGAAGGATGCTTTATTCTTTTAACTCTACCTTTATTTACCTCATGCCAAAGACTAACTCTCTACACTCTTTTGACAATTCCAGGCTCATATCTTTATGCAATTGTATTTATAATGTCATAGCCAAAATTATAGCCAACAAGCTTAAGTTGATCCTCTCTAAAAATGTTTCTAAGGAACAATTTTCATTCATGGAAGGATGAAATAAATATGAGTCTACTAGGGTTGCACATGAAGGTATTCATAGTTTAAAAGCTAAGAAAATTAAGGGCATGGTGATTAAAATTTATTTTTCTAAAGCATATGACATATTCAGTTGGATATAAATTAGATTGTTATTGACTCATTTGGGATTTGAAGTTCATTTTATAAATTTGGTCATGTTTTTCACAACCGCTGTATCATTTGATGTGCTTATTAACGAGGCGACATCAACATTTTTTCATGCACAATGTGCCCTGAGGCATAGTTGTCTTCTTTATTCGCTACTTTTCTTGCTAGTGGCTAAGGGCCTCACCAGATTGCTAGTTGAAGCAAAATGGAGGGGTGACTTAAAGGGTGCAACTAGAGCAAATGATTTAACAACCACTCATTTCTTGTTCATGAATGATATTCTCTTGTTTTATGACAAGTCTAAGAGGGATTTATATTCCATCAAAGGAGCCCTATCACTCTTTGAGAAAGCTACTGGCATGCAGGTAAATATTCAAAAATCTATCCTCTCCTTGCTTGGTATGTCCAGGGATGAGTCAACTAATGCTCAAACTCTGTTAAATCCAATCTAAATTTTTTTATGAAGGAATTAAGTATCTTGGGTTCCACCTAAAAAACAATGATTATAGAAAGGATGATTAGATCTACCTCACATCAAAACTTGAGAAGAGATTAAATTCATGGAGCTCTAGATGGTTTTCTAGAGTTGGTAGATTGGTCCTCATAAAATTAGTATTGGAAGTTATTCCAATTTTTTGGATGTTCTTATCTTTGATACCAAAAGGTGTTTTGAATGTTGCTCGTAAGACTTGCTGCAGATTTTAATGAGTGTGATAAAAAAAAGGTTGGCATTCCCCTTGGTTTAAATGGGATAAAACCTCATTTCCAAAGTTGTGGAGGACGGGGTCTGGAAAACCTGCATATGTTTTCCAATGCATTGGCAGAAAAAGTTGGTTGGAGGTTGTTATCCACAAATAGTCAGTGGACATAGGTGGTGTCCAGAAAGTACATTCATCTAGTTACTCTTGAAGAATGAATAAGGATCTAAAACAAGTAGAGGTTGAATGTATCAGTTATATGGAAATAAGTTTTAGCATCTTTTTCAGTGGTTGAAGAAAGTTTGTCCTGGAAAGTTGGATATAGAGAAAATTTGAGTATTGGTATAGATCCATGGGTGGGTCATAGAGAAAAATTCCGTTTACCCTGAGAGATGATTGTATTTCTTAATACTAATGGTATGGTCACTCTGAACTAGATGAATAATAATACTTGCACTAGTATGTGGGTACAAGGATGGGCTGATGCTAATCAATTTAACTTTCTGTTGAAGCCTCGAAAATCGTTGCAACAACATCGGGGATAACCACCCGGTCTGGACCTTAGTACAGCTCCTTTTCCATTTGGAATAGTGGCTCCGACTGGGGATAATGGGACCAGTTTCCCAAAAGTGGATAAACGGGATGAATGTATGATTTATAAACTAAGCTAGCGGTAAGCGAATAACTAAACTATTAACAAGAATACAAGAACTATGACCTATCTCGGGAATCTATTGAACTTTAAAGTGCATCGTTTGATGGTCTGTGTCTAAAGACAGGCATATAGATGACTCCATCTGACAGACATAGATATTAATTCATTCAAGATTACTGTACCTAAATAGTTAAGCGTAGCGATTACAGCAATATTACCACACTCATCATTTATATTATCAACATATACATGATTAAAAGGAAAGCATATCATAAAACATCCAATAGTGGTACGAATGTATATCTGTTGTTACAGCACATGCATATAATCAACAATAGCAAGGATAATCAAATAACAATTCACATAACAGGAATGAATTCAGACATAGATAGAAGTACCATATGAGCTGCTTTGACACTCCCGATATCAATCGCTACTTGTAATTCTTTCTTCAACGCAGAAACATTCACAACAAAGACAATAGTGCACAATTGCATAAAAAGCCTCCTTGTTGAATTAAGAAATACCGGTCCAGTTTCATAAAAGAATATTGACTGAAGCACAATAGTGCAAACTTCAGTCTTTAAGTCCGGTACAAAACTTTACGACCCTTTCCAAAACAATGAAAGGGTCTATAAATACTAAATTAATCTAAATATCTATTAAACTGAAATGCAACTAAATCGGTATCAATAAATTTTAGTCCTATTTTTCTCAGTGATCTGGCAATCGGCGGCATGATTCATCAAGTAGGCTGCTTGCCTTTAAATCTGAGCTGACTTATCGCAAGCATTGGCTCTACTTCAGGAGGTTTGTTGAGGCGCGAACTGAGCTGGGCGGCATAGGCGGCATCCTGAATATCGGGAATTATATACCCGATTGCATCTGTTAAACACTTAAGGGCGGCTCTCTGTGTGTGCGGTTTAATCAGGAAAAGCCAATATGCATCGAAGGTTAAATTGTTAATCCCGGAGATGAATCTCCCCTTTTCCTCTAAATCAGGATAACATGATTGCTCCAACATGTTTGTTGTTGTCATCTTTCCTGGTGTACATTGGGAAATCATATTTGCTAAGTAGAGAGTGTTGTTAACTAGATCAACTAGATTGCTGGAAGTTGATTTACATCTTGAAGCCGCCCTCTCCGCTTTCATCACCTGAGTGTGCCATTCTGTGAAGAGTATATCTTTATGTGTTTCTAGGATCCTGGGCAAATTTGCTGCTTTCCCTTGATCAGAATCTTGCCAGTCAAGATATGCGATTATGATCTCTTCGGCTTGGTCTAACTCATTCCTGGCTTTCTCTACCTGCTGATTTATGGATGTCATTAGCTCACACAATGGCTCTGCCTGAGCGATTTGTTGACACAGGAGCCTAATTTGGGATATTAATGCAGTGTTTATTTGCACTGCTTCTGTTCTGAATTCATCCACTTGTGGAGCGCCCTTTATTATTTCGAGCTGCGATGACAATTGAGCGATTTTCTCATCTTTTGTTTTCATCATTTGCTCGTTTGCTGCCCTCAATTGTGCCAATGCCTCCGATAATTCCTTCTGTTTCTGGATCGCACTTTGGTCGATCCTTTGCTTTTCTGCCTGCAATTGCAGAGTTAATTGACTGTTCACTTATTGTTGTGTCGATAACTGCTGCTCCGCCTGCTCTGCCTTCTACTTTGATCCAACCAACTCTGCTTCTAATGCGAAAATTTCTTGGTCCTTAGTCTTTAGTAGAAGACTTACCTCCGATGCCTTGTCGATTGTCGCTTCCGAATAGGCTCCCGCATACTGTGACAGTTTTTTTAGGTCATCGGAGGGGTCGAATTCCTCCTTCCAAACCACGCTGCCCGTAACAGTTTGTTCTGGGAAAAGGGAAGGTTGATCAATCTTCCTTCTTTTCCTTTGTCGTTTTACCACTGCTCTATGCCTCGGGCTGTAGAAAACATCCAGGGGAGGAATATCTTCTACCTGTAGAATGATTTGGTCGGAGGGGTCTTTTGGTATTACTTCAACATCCTTAGAAATGGGTGGGCCGCTGGTTCTGCTTAGAACCTGAGGTGAAGTGATGTCCTGTGTATCGTTTGTCTTGGAGGTGTCTGTATCTTTGGAACATTCCAACCCACTGATGATAGAGTCAAATTGCTTCCATTCTTGGAGCAATTTGGGGTCAATACGGGTATCTATATTGACATCAATGGTGGTTTGTTTCTGTTTTTTAGTTTCAGACTCCTTCTGCACTTCTTCCTGTTGTTTCTTCAGTTGCTCCTCTTGTTCTTTCCTTTGTCTTTCCTCTTGCTCTTTCATTTGCTGTTCCTCTATCTCTTTCCTCTGTCTTTCCTCTTGCGCTCTCTGCTGCTTTTCTCCTTTTTCTTTTCTCTGCCTTTCCTCCTGTTCCTTCTTATGATCCTTTGTTACAACCGGAGGTTCCTTTGATTGTTGCCGAACAGGCTCGCTTGATGATGTCGTCGGGGTTGTTGCTAGTAAATCTAGAGGCAGAGTTTGCAACCTCTGTTCTCTAAGCTTATTAAACTCAGTTAGCCCTTCATCATTATATTTCATTCGAGCGAATTCTTTAGCCTGACCTATCGATTCGGCTGAAACGAATAGGTCGTCAAACATATCTTCTTTGTGCTAAAATTTTGTCAATTTGGCCTATTCTAGTGCATTGTAGGCAACTTTCTTTGGATCATATGGCCTATTCGGGATAGTCGCCAGAGTTAAGGATTGAATCTTTGTGGCTTCCTTTTCTGCATGTTTGAGATAATGCAGAGTATAGACACCACACCTCAAGGGAAAAGAGGGCCAACCCATCTTCTTGTCTTTCTTGAGAGTCTGTGTAACACTCTCAGCCGTAATCTGATAAGCGATTTCTCTTGCTAGGAGTTTATCTGGTATATACAAAGGGAGACCATGTGGGTTGGCTTGGCTGCCGAAAACTCTTATGTAGGTAAATATCTCCTCTCCAAACCAACTCGCTATCGTTGTTATATCAAACGAAGCTTGATAGGAAATCTTGGGAATGGGTTTATCAAAAATAGAATAATGAATAGGCACCATAAAGCCATTGCAGATTTGGTACAGATGGTGCTTGTAAGAGGACTTCCATAATTTCTGATGGTATATGTGGATAGTCGTAGGATCTTGTGGCATCAACCTCCAGCGGAGCACGGGAAATTCAGAATTGAAACATAATGTATCTAAGATATATGCACTATAATAGAATGGGGGAATTTTCCTTTCAGAGACGACAGTCTGATTTCTAAAATCATGCACAGCTTGTGCTAATTTGTCAGAAAGGATGGTGGCCCAATTCATGATTATACTATTTACTGTTGCCTCCATTAGAGGAACCATTTCTATGGTAAAATTAGCAGAGTCATGCAATCCCCATAATCTACACATCATTATTCCAGCATAGCAATAAGGAGAAGCCAAAGAATCAACCGAGTACTTACCGGAAGATTCGTGTTTGTGCTTGGCCGGATTTTGTCTCCAATCTCGGATGGGTTCGGATTCAACTTCATTTTAATTTGCGAATTTCTCCAGGAACGCCTTATTATATATCTTTTCTGGCTCGGGCAAGTGATACATTTGCCTTAGATCATCCGCCCTGAACGATCCGAAGATTCTTCCGTCTCTAGTGCTGAAAGTTCTATCCAAGATTGGGATTTCTTGAATCGCCCACCGCACTACGTCTGTGTATGGGAGAATTTGCTCCCTGGCCGTTATTCTGTGAAGGAAAGAGTCGGCTAAATCCTTGAGAGTACATTCAGACTTCCGAAGTAAATCCACACTAGCTTCTGTTACTGTCTTTACTGGTTCTTCGGCTTCAATTAGGTTGTAAGTGCCTTGCCAAGTAACTCTGGTGAGACCCGTGCATGTAGTATCAGATATTAAGCCCTTCTTCTTGTCCACGACAGCTTGTCCTGCAGCTGGTGTAGTGGAAGCGCCTGCGGTCTTCTTAGATTTCTTCCCCATCTTGTTTGAGCTTCCTTCTATGGATGAATTCTGCACAGCGGCGAAAATAAACGTAACACAGAGATATGCTAATGAAAATCCAATATGGGAAAGATATATCGATCAAAGCGTGCTGAGAGATTAACTCTTAAAAATGGCTGCAGATCCAATCCATGGGAAGATCTTACAGATACATTAAATGGTCGTTTAAGGCCTGCCACCCCTTAAATGCTCATTACACCATTATTCGGCTGAATGACTCGCTTAAGCGTGCTATGGATATTTTGGCAGTTGAGTGCAGGTGATGGATTATTTAAGAGATCAAACTTTAAATAGGAATGGATCATAATATCCCTCCATTTAACGACTTTTTCGAAATCCGCACTATATCGCAATCGGGCATCGGGAACACTTTAAATCTTTATGTTGATAATTTTGAAACGCCGATCGCCGATAGCGATATCGCATCGCATCGGGAGAATAGGTGTTATATAAACATACGGATAGCATACCCCCGACCGCCGATAGCGAAATCGCATCGCATCGGAATGAAGGGGCATGACAATGTGCATAGATAGTGTCTCGCCGATTGCCGATTGCCGATTGCCGATATCGCATCGCATCGGGGGTAGAATCTGGGCGCCTTATTATTATACATGGGATATTTCTGATTGTCGATTGCAAATCGCATCGGACTGGGGTGAATGACTTAAGGTGCTTAGCCTGCATATAAAGTATCGCCGATTGCGCATCGCATCGGGGCTTATGTCATGGGGGCGTTTTAAAATGTGTATAGAGTATTGCCGATAGTCGATTGCGAAATCACATCGGCGGGATCCCATATGTCACTTATTTGTGTTTTCTATGTCATTGCGATATGCGATCTTGCAATCTCTTTATCGCAATGATAAAAGATTGTTATTTTTGATTCAATATGGGTTTTTCAAAAGGTTTTATATAATGCCTTCATTTGGTTTGCAGACCTTTTACAAATAATGCAATATTGATACCAATTGACTTCTAAAGGGACCCATTTCATATAATAATTTTGTAAATAAAATGTTATGAAATGGGGGGTTGTGGAGCACAACAATTGGCGATTCACTGGAAGAAACAGTTATCTCTGAAAAGTATAGAAATACTTAAACTTTTTTCAAAAATAGATTTCTAATCAAAGGGGAAAGTTCTAATATAACTAGGTATATATGCATTCCAAGTGAAATGAATCTATTTTTGCTAATTTCCTCTCTTTTGTAAGAAAATAGATACATTCTAAGTTTTAAATAAGCCTCTATGGGTTTATAATGATAAAACAGAAAACTTCTCCAAATCAGCTTTTAAAGTGAACTCCTCTGTCATAGGTAGAGCCTCTGCTGCCAGCAAACGTTTATAGTTTCGACAGGGATACCTTTTAGCCATGTTATTGTCCATTGTTCCATTCAATTAAGAGTGCGATTAACAGAATGAATTCAAAACATGTTTTCATATTTTGTATTTCATTTCCTTTTCTGTTGTTGATAAGATAAAAAGCCATTGTCCTGGTTTGGTGGCCAGCTGTTGACAATGCCATTCACTGGTAGTAGTCTAACTGAACAAGCTGGCTCGTGATGAGACCCCTTGTCTTGTAATTTCAAGCCATTACCCTGTTTTGGTATGCAGTATTGGTAATGTCAGTTAAACTATTTCCCTATGAACATGGTAAGCAGGCTTGCAATAAGACCTCTTATCTTTAATATCAGATATTTTAGAATTACACTCTGAGTAATCATAAACTTTAGTGAATGGGATGAACAATTTTCTCCTTAAGAGTAAATGGATGACAGGTTAAGAGTTGAAGATGCTGAAATTGGACTAGCTTCTATCTTGATATTGATAACCCTTTGTGACCATTTTGAAAACAGAAAATGATTTACAATACTTCTATATTTTGAGGGGAGTTCACAAAACTTGAAGTGTGGTTTCAGAATACAATGATACCTAATTTCCTAGAAATTATCCCTTTTGGTTAAGAGTTCTATTATTTTAAAAGCAAATATCCACGCTACTTCTGTGGGACAACTTTTCAAACACAGCAAAAGGTCAATGGAAGGTACCTTTCAACTTTATTTCCTACAAATCCTACAAACTACAAAAATCTATCAAACTAAAAGGAGAAGGGGGTTACCTCCTCAATTAAAGAATTTCTTCAAGATAAGGCCATTAACGGGGAGAGAATCTCTCAACCCTGATAAGTCTTGCAATATAAAGGTCGAATGGCCTATCTTTTCACAGATCTGAAATGGTCCAAGCCACATTTTCTGGAACTTGGTATGTTTACCCTTGTCTTCATGGGCTTTATCCCATTTCAGAACCAAATCACCTACTTGGAATTGTTTTGAACCGGATGAGACTGAATCAAAAGCTGCCTTGATGACTTGCTGATGTTTGGCATGAATAATCCTGGCTTTTTCTCTTTCCTCTTCTAATTTTAGGATTTGGTCATGTCTAAGCTGAATAGAAGAGGAAGGACTTTCCTCAATGAACTGCACTAGGGCTAAAGAAGGAAGAACAAGATTTGTGGGTAGTACTACTTCTTTTCCATACACAAGATTGAACGGAGAAGATCCTATAGAATCTTTTTGTGTTATCCTATCAGCCCATAATGCAAACACTAAAGATTTGTGCCAGTTTTTATGATTTTGTTCGATAGTTCGCTTAATGATTTTGATCAGATTTTTATTAGTAGACTCTGCTAAACCATTACCCTGGGGATAGTAATTAGCAGAATATTTTAATTTAAATCCTCTTTTAATAGCGAAATCAAACATAGAATTGCCTGAGAAATAAGATGCATTATCAAAAACAAGAGCATTTGGGACACCAAACCTGGTAATGATGAATTGGTCTATGAACTCAATGATTGCTTCAAAATTTGTTGTCTTCAAAGGAATGGCCTCCACCCACTTAGTAAAATAATCGGTAGCGGTAAGGATATACTTATGCTGTTTGGAAGATGGTGGAGTGATTTCCCCAATGATATCCAATCCCCATTGCTCAAATGGTTGTTCAATGTTGACTGGTTGCAGAGGGAAAGCTGATTTACGTTGTCTTCCACTAGAAGTCTGGCAATTGAAGCATTTCCTTACATATTCGTGGGCATCTCTAAACAGAGTAGGCCAATAGTAACCAGCATGAATAATTTTGTGAGCTGTTGTATCAGCTCCAAAATGTCCTCCCACTGGTCCATCATGTAACTCCTGCAAGACCTTTTGTGCTTCAGTTTTCTCAAGGCATCTCAATAAGATGGAATCATAATTCTGCTTAAAAAGCACATCATCAATAATTGTAAAATTCTTTTCTTTCAACCTAATGGCCCTTTTGTTCTTGTAACATAATTTTGGAGGTGCATAACCATTCTTTAAATAAAAGATTAAATCTGCATATTGAGATTCAGAATCAGTAACACTTATCTGATTGATTTCTTCAGTTTGCTCTGTATCGCTTGATTCTGGAATGTTGGATGCTCCTGCCAATATCCTGCAAAAACCTTGGCCCCTAACAATCTTTGCTGACCTAATTTCTAAGTCATACTCTTGAAGTGTTGTGACCCAATTTGCCCTTTTTTCACCTAGTTCTTTTTGTATTAATAGTTGCCTAACTGCTGGGAAAGGAACTATAACTTTTGTGTGAGTTTTCAAAAGGAAGGGTCTATAATGCTTGACTGCTTTAAATACAACAAAGGCTTGTTTTTCTACATCGGAGTAATTCAATTCAGCACCCTGAAGATTTGAGCTAAAAAATGAAATGGGTGCTTCCAAATTGTGATCATTTAGTTGCGTGAGTACTGCAGCATAAGACAAGTTGGATGCGATGGTATACAATGTAAAATGATTAGAAAAATTTGGAGTATTTAAAGCTGGGGCATTGATTATTGATTGCTTGATTAGATCAAAAGCTTCCTTTTCTGCTAATCCCCACTTAAAGACTGAATTTTTCTTAATCATTGTTTGAAGTGGCAAAATAATTTGAGAAAAATCTGGGACAAATCTTTTAACAAAATTGATCTGGCCTAAAAATGACTGCATCGATTTTTTATTGTGTGGGAAAGGGATTTCAGAGATTTCTTTGATCCGATCAGGATCAATATAAATGCCATCTTTGGATACAATAAAACCCAAGAGTTTTCCTTGATCAAGAGCAAAGAAAGACTTTTTAGGGTTAAGAGAAATACCATATCTTTTGCAACGCTGAAAGATTTGATTTAGATCGTGCAAATGATTATACTTCTCCTTAGAGAATACAGTAATGTCGTCTAGATAGACGACTACTGTTCTATTAATCAACCCTCGAAAAGCTATATCCACAGCTCTTTGGAATGTCGCTCCTGCATTTATAAGTCCGAAAGGCATTTTCTGATACGCATATGTTCCCCATTTTGTCCTAAATGTGGTCTTAAGCTGGTCATCAGGATGAACCAAAACTTGGTTATATCCTGAGAAACCATCAAGAAAGGACATCAATTCAGAGCCTGCTACTGATTGGAGTATTTTCTCCATGGTAGGTAATGGGAAATTGTCTTTCAAGCTTGCTTTGTTCAAATTTCTGAAATCAATACAAATTCGAATGTCGCCATTTTTCTTTCTGACTGGTACCATATTAGAGACCCAGTTTGAGTGTCGGACAGGAAAAATAATCTTGGCTTTCAAGAGTTTGTTAAGTTCCGATTTTATCTGGCTCTCCAAATTTTGATGTATTTTTCTTAACTTCTGCTGAATCGGTTTCTGGTCGGGCAGCATTGGAATATTGTGTTGGATAATGGATGTATCATATGTCTTCAAATCATCATACTTCCAAGCAAAGACCTGTTTTTTTTCCTTAACAGTCTAATGAATGCCTCTTTCTCTTCAAAAGAAAGTCTTAATCCTAAATTAACATTTTGAGGAGCTTGTTCAGTACCTAGATTTATCAATTCAAACCTAAGGGTAGAGCTTTGGAGCTTTGCATTAATTACAGGTTTAAACCTGTCTTTGATATCATAAAGATCTTCGAGATTTACCACTGGCTTAGGAATTGAATTTTCCTAAGGTGTTTCTTTCATTTGTAGATCATGATCATTTTCCTCAATAATTTGATCGTCATAGGACTTTTCAAAAGTTAGAAATTGTAAAATATCCTCATCATGGTTGAATACTCTCCAATTAGTGACATTGTCAGGAATTGAAGGCCTAAAAAGAAATTCTACGGAAAATCTATCTAGGCTGTAGTCTTCAAAAGGTAGAAGCTTGGAAGCTACATTGGCTAGGAGATCGGCTGCTGAGTTTTGAGACCTGGGGATGGAGGAAATGTTGAATGCGGAAAAGTGCGAAGTAAGTTCTTGTACTAGCGATTGATAGTGCTTGTGGTGATTTGAAAGAGAATGGATTGCATTCCTCACCTGTTTAACAATAATTTCAGAATCGCCGAATACTTTCAAATATTGTACTTTAAGACCGATTGCTTTATACAGTCCCTGGACTAAAGCTTCATATTCAGCTGTATTATTAGTGCATTCGAATTCTAGCCTACAGGACAGCATTGTCTTTTCTCCTTGTGGGCTAACCAAAATACATCCTGCTCCTGAGCCCTCACTAGACTTGGACCCATCGAAATATAAAGACCAAAATAAAGAGGTATTAACAAATGTATTTACAGTTTTCTCAGTATCATTGAAACATCTAGACCTATCTGTTTGTGAAAAATTCTCAATTTGAGATGTAAAATGATTAACAGAGAAAGGGGATGGTTGGGCAACAAAGTTACCAAAGAATGACTCTGACGAATAATTCCCCAAAATGTTGTTGTTGAATGCTACCAGCTGGTTTTCTTGCTCAAATTCAGTAACTGTGTGGGTCACATGTTTCTCTCGATCGATCCTTATTTGATTTGGCTTGCCCTTGTAGGGAAGCCACATATGTGACCAATCAGTGGAAATGTACCCATGCAATTTTTCGGACCAATCCCTACTCAAAATTAAACCGTAAAATTCTGGTATATCGGTTATTAGTATATCAATCCTTTGTACTACTCTGGGATCAGCAGACAACCTGATAGTTACGGAATTAATTTCTCCCACAACCTGCACTTTGGTCCTGTCCAACTGTACAATATGGATAGCAGACTTCCGGGGTTCAATGTTCATTTTAGAGCAAACTGAAGCTGGCATTATGTTAGATGATGCCCCTGAGTCAATTAAACAGTTGTGCAGGTTTCTGTTGTAAATCTCATAGGTTAGCAGGAAGGGTGGAGTATGAGAATTTGATCTATCTCCAATTAGAACTGAATCGGTAGCTTCAACCATACCTGGAGGAGGTTGGCCTGAATCATTAGCGGCTTTTGCACTAGGAAGTGGTGTAGAGGGAACAACATTCAATTCTTTAAGAAGTAATTTCTGTTGATGCTTTAATTTACTAAGCTCAAACATAGTAATGTTTGCTTTAGTTTTCTTCATGTCATCAACAATGTTATACTCCATTGAATCGGATACGACTAATGTTTTGGATGTTGAAGGAATATTAGAAGTTGAAGGCTGGTTTTGGGGAACTGCTGCAGGTGATTTCTTTGCAGGTGTTTTTTATTTGGTTGTAGTGGCACCAACACTCCTTTTCTTGGATGTTACTTGAACGGGCTCAGGAGTACTTTTTCTTCTAGTAGTAACTGGGAATGCTTCTTCTTCATTGTCGGTATCGGAGTTGGGGAGTATAAAATCCCACATTCCGTGACATTCTACTACTTCTTCTTCATCGCTAGTTTGTGAAATCGATTCCTCTTCCTCTTCTTCTTGTTCTGAATCAGCATTAGATATGACATTTGGGGGCTTTGACTCATTTCTCTTCAAAGTTCTAAAGGGTCTTTTCGTTGAGGTTTCGGCCACTTGTTTCTTTATTTCGACCATTTCATTTGATAACGTTTTTAAGACCTTTTGCAAACCTTCCATGTCGTATGGGTCTTTTGGGGTTTTCTTTCTTGAGTCATCTTTGAAAGAGACTTTTTTGGCTTTTCTATCTTCCAGAGCAGCTTTCTTTTCCAGGGCATTGATGCGTTTCTCCACAGCAAGCGCTTCTTTCATTTTTTCGGCTAAGGTAGGTTTCCCGGCTCTATCTACAAAGATGGCTATATTGGCAGGCAGAGCTGTTATATACCATTCGCTCTGAATTTGTTCGCTTGGTTTGGAGGCTGTAGGGATTTTATTTAGGAGTTTATTGAAGCGTGCATTAAATTCCTTAATTGGTTTCGTATGTTCTATTCTCAGATTGGAGAGATCATTTATTAAAGTAGCCAAAGACCTATCATCTCCATATTTGGTAAGAAACTGCTCTTGGCAAGTGTTCCAACTAGTAATGGAACCAGAGGGTAAAGAAAAATACCAGGATCCTGCTGATCCTTGCAAGGTGTAAGGGAAGAGTCTAACAACAACATCTTTTTCTGTTACTCCTTTCAATTTGACTGCCAACATGAAATTATTAATGTGTTCCTCAGCCTGGGTCCCATCATCCAGATTGAATTTGGGTAGCCATTTTTCAGGAGCATCTGGTAATGGATGCAACGGTGTAGGCATATTGACTACACCAGGTCTGGTCCATGGATCTACCATTGTAATAGCAACATTGGTTGATACTACTGTTGGAATTCCATATGTATGGGAAGGAAATAATACTGAGGAGTGGGCAGGTTGGGATGTTGAAGCTTCTAATCCCTGGTGAACAACAATATGTAATGGGGGAGTGGATGGTTGACTTTGCAGAGGGCAAGATGTAATGGAGGATATGGATGAAAGGTCTTCACTATCAGATCCTTCAGTATTTTTCTTCGCCTTTTTCCTTTTGGGTAAAGGGAACTCAGTGGGTTCAATACCGAGCTTTTCGCTCTGAAGTCTGGTGAGAGGGTGAGGTAAATTGAACTGCGAAGTCGCACTACTTTGTGATACCTCAGATTTCTGTGGTGAAATCGAGAAGCTCTGAAGTTTGTGGATAAGAGATTGGACTTCAGGTGATTCAAGACTTAATTGTTCTGGAGTATGATGGGTTTGAGTAGTGGTAGTTGATTCCTCTTCTTCTTGTTTGGATACCGGCGAACCAGTATGCAAATAGGAAGATCGAGGGGATTCGGAGGGAGGATTACTCTTAGAATGGCTTATAGGTTTTGGCTTATGTGCCATTCACAGTCGATGGCCCTCCTTCTAGCACCAAAAATGTTGAAGCCTCAAAAATCGCTGCAACAACATCGGGGATAACCACCCAGTCCGGACCTTAGTACAGCTCCTTTTCCGTTTGGAATAGTGGCTCTGAATGGGGATAATGGGACCAGTTTCCCAAAAGTGGATAAACGAGATGAATGTATGATTTATAAACTAAGCTAGTGGTAAGCGAATAACTAAACTACTAACAAGAATACAAGAACTATGACCTATCCCGGGAATCTATTGAACTTTAAAGTGCAGCGTTTGATGGTCTGTGTCTAAAGACAGGCATATAGATGACTCCATCTGACAAACATAGATATTAATTCATTCAAGATTACTGTGCCTAAATAGTTAAGCGCAGCGATTATAGCGATATTACCACACTCATCATTTATATTATCAACATATACATGATTAAAAGGAAAGCATATCATAAAACATCCAATAGTGGTATGAATGTAGATCTGTTGTTACAGCGCATGCATATAATCAACAATAGCAAGGATAATCAAATAACAATTCACATAACAGGAATGAATTCAGACATAGATAGAAGTACCATATGAGCTGCTTTGACACTCCCGATATCAATCGCTACTTGTAATTCTTTCTTCAACGCAGAAACATTCACAACAAAGACAATAGTGCACAATTGCATAAAAAGCCTCCTTGTTGAATTAAGAAAAACTGGTCCAGTTTCATAAAAGAATATTGACTGAAGCACAATAGTGCAAACTTCAGTCTTTAAGTCTGGTACAAAACTTTACGACCCTTTCCAAAACAATGAAAGGGTCTATAAATACTAAATTAATCTAAATATCTATTAAACTGAAATGCAACTAAATCGGTATCAATAAATTTTGGTCCTATTTTTCTGAGTGATCTAGCAATCGGCGGCATGATTCATCAAGTAGGCTGCTTGCCTTTAAATCTGAGCTGACTTATCGCAAGCATTGGCTCTACTTCAGGAGGTTTGTTGAGGCGTGAACTGAGTTGGGTGGCATAGGTGGCATCCTGAATATCGGGAATTATATACCCGATTGCATCTGTTAAACACTTAAGGGCGACTCTCTGTGTGTGCGGCTTAATCAGCAAAAGCCAATATGCATCGAAGGTTAAACTGTTAATCCCGATGATTAATCTCCCCTTTTCCTCTAAATCAGGATAACATGATTGTTCCAACATGTTTGTTGTTGTCATCTTTCCTGGTGTACATTGGGAAATCATATTTGCTAAGTAGAGAGTGTTGTTAACTAGATCAACTAGATTGCTGGAAGTTGATTTACATCTTGAAGCCGCCCTCTCCGCTTTCATCACCTAAGTGTGCCATTCTGTGAAGAGTATATCTTTATGTGTTTCTAGGATCCTGGGAAAATTTGCTGCTTTCCCTTGATCAGAATCTTGTCAGTCAAGATATGCGGTTATGATCTCTTTGGCTTGGTCTAACTCATTCCTGTCCTTCTCTACCTATTGATTTATGGATGTCGTTAGCTCACACAATGGCTCTGCCTGAGCGATTTGTTGACACAGGAGCCTAATTTGGGATATTAATGCAGTGTTTATTTGCACTGCTTCTGTTCTGAATTCATCCACTTGTGGAGCGCCCTTTATTATTTCGAGCTGCGATGACAATCGAGCAATTTTCTCATCTTTTGTTTTCATCATTTGCTCGTTTGCTGCCCTCAATTGTGCCAATGCCTCCGATAATTCCTTCTATTTCTGGATCGCGCTTTGGTCGATCCTTTGCTTTTCTGCCTGCAATTGCTGAGTTAATTGACTGTTCACTTGTTGTTGTGTCGACAACTGCTGCTCCGCCTACTCTGCCTTCTGCTTTGATTCAGCCAACTCTGCTTGTAATGCGAAAATTTCTTGGTCCTTAGTCTTTAGTAGAAGACTTATCTCTGATGCCTTGTCGATTGTCACTGCCGAATAGGCTCCCGCATACTGTGACAGTTTTGTTAGGTCATCGGAGGGGTCGAATTCCTCCTTCCAAGCCACGCTGCCCATAACAGTTTGTTCTGGGAAAAGGGAAGGTTGATCAATCTTCCTTCTTTTCCTTTGTCGAGTTACCACTGCTCTATGCCTCGGGCTGTAGAAAACATCCAGGGGAGGAATATCTTCTACCTGTAGAATGATTTGGTCAGAGGGGTCTTTTGGTATTACTTCAACATCCTTAGAAATGGGTGGGCCACTGGTTCCGCTTAGAACCTGAGGTGAAGTGATGTCCTGTGTATCGTTTGTCTTGGAGGTGTCTGTATCTTTGGAACATTCCAACCCACTGATGATAGAGTCAAATTTCTTCCATCCCTGGAGAAATTTGGGGTCAATATGGGTATCTATATTGACATCAATGGTGGTTTGTTTCTGTTTTTCGGTTTCAGACTCCTTCTGCACTTCTTCCTGCTGTTTCTTCAGTTGCTCCTCTTGTTCTTTCCTTTGTCTTTCCTCTTGCTCTTTCATTTGTTGTTCCTCTATCTCTTTCCTCTGTCTTTCCTCTTGCGCTCTCTGCTGCTTTTATTCTTTTTCTTTTATCTGCCTTTCCTCCTGTTCCTTCTTATGATCCTTTGTTACAACCGGAGGTTCCTTTGACTGTTGCCGAACAGGCGCGCTTGATGATGTCGCCGGGGTTGTTGCTAGTAAATCTAGAGGCAGAGTTTGCAACCTCTGTTCTCTAAGCTTATTAAACTCAGTCAGCCCTTCATCATTATATTTCATTCGAGCAAATTCTTTAGCCTGACCTATTGATTCGGCTGAAACAAATAGGTCGTCAAACATATCTTCTTTGTGCTCAAATTTTGTCAATTTGGCCTGTTCTAGTGCATTGTCGGCAACTTTCTTTGGATCATATGGCCTATTCGGGATAGTCGCCAGAGTTAAGGATTGAATCTTTGTGGCTTCCTTTTCTGCATGTTTGAGATCATGCAGAGTATAGACACCACACCTCAAGGGAAAAGAGGGCCAGCCCCTCTTCTTGTCTTTCTTGAGAGTCTGTGTATCACTCTTAGCCGTAATCTGATAAGTGATTTCTCTTGCTAGGAGTTTATCTGGTATATACAAAGGGAGAACATGTGGGTTGGCTTGGCTGCTGAAAAATCTTATGTAGGTAAATCTCTCCTCTCCAAACCAACTCGCTACCGCTGTTATATCAAACGAAGCTTGATAGGAAATCTTGGGAATGGGTTTATCAAAAATAGAATAATGAATAGGCACCATAAAGCCATTGCAGATTTGGTACAGATGGTGCTTGTAAGAGGACTTCCATAATTTCTGATGGTATATGTGGATAGTCGTAGGATCTTGTGGCATCCACCTCCAGCGGAGCACGGGAAATTCAAAATTGAAACATAATGTATCTAAGATATATGCACTGTAATATAATGGGGGAATTTTCCTTTCAGAGACGACAGTCTGATTTCTAAAATCACGCACAGCTTGTGCTAATTTGTCAGAAAGGATGGTGGCCCAATCCATGATTATACTATTTACTGCTGCCTCCATTAGATGAACCGTTTCTATGGTAAAATTAGCAGAGTCATGCAATCCCCATAATCTACACATCATTATTCCAGCATAGCAATAAGGAGAAGCGAGAGAATCAACCGAGTACTTACCGGAAGATTCGTGTTTGTGCTTGGCCGGATTTTGTCTCCAATCCCGGATGGGTTCGGATTCAACTTCATTTTCATTTGCGAATTTCTCCAGGAACGCCTTATTATATATCTTTTCTGGCTCGAGCAAGTGATACATTTGCCTTAGATCATCCGCCCTGAACGATCCGAAGATTCTTCCGTCTCTAGTGCTGAAAGTTCTATCCAAGATTGGGATTTCTTGAATCGCCCACCGCACTACGTCTGTGTATGGGAGAATTTGCTCCCTGGCCACTATTCTGTGAAGGAAAGAGTCGGCTAAATCCTTGAGAGTACATTCAGACTTCCGAAGTAAATCCACACTAGCTTCTGTTACTGTCTTTACTGGTTCTTCGGCTTCAATTAGGTTGTAAGTGCCTTGCCAAGTAACTCTGGTGAGACCCGTGCATGTAGTATCAGATATTAAGCCCTTCTTCTTGTCCACGACAGCTTGTCCTGCAGCTGGTGTAGTGGAAGCGTCTGCGGTCTTCTTAGATTTCTTCCCCATCTTGTTTGAGCTTCCTTCTATGGATGAATTCTGCACAGCGGCGAAAATAAACGTAACACAGAGATATGCTAATGAAAATCCAATATGGGAAAGATATATCGATCAAAGCGTGCTGAGAGATTAACTCTTAAAAATGGTTGCGGATCCAATCCATGGGAAGATCTTACAGATACATTAAATGGCCGTTTAAGGCCTGCCACCCCTTAAATGCTCATTACACCATTATTCGGCTGAATGACTCGCTTAAGCGTGCTATGGATATTTTGGCAGTTGAGTGCAGGTGATGGATTATTTAAGAGATCAAACTTTAAATACGAATGGATCATAATATCCCTCCATTTAACGACTTTTTCGAAATCCGCGCTATATCGCAATCGAGCATCGGGAACACTTTAAATCTTTATGTTGATAATTTTGAAACGCCGATAGCGATATCGCATCGCATCGGGAGAATAGGTGTTATATAAACATACGGATAGCATACCCCCGACTGCCGATAGCGAAATTGCATCGCATTGGAATGAAGGGGCATGGCAATGTGCATAGATAGTGTCTCGTCGATTGCCGATTGCCGATTGCCGTTATCGCATTGCATCGGGGGTAGAATCTGGGCGCCTTATTATTATACATGGGATATTGCCGATTTCCGATTGCGAAATCGCATCGGACCAGGGTGAATGACTTAAGGTGCTTAGCCTGCATATAAAGTATCGCTGATTGTGCATCGCATCGGGGCTTATGTCATGGGGGCGTTTTAAAATGTGTATAGAGTATTGCCGATAGCTGATTGCGAAATCGCATCGGCGGGATCCCATATGTCACTTATTTGCGTTTTCTATGTCATTGCGATATGCGATCTTGCAATTGCTTTATCGCAATGATAAAAGATTGTTATTTTTGATTCAATATGGGTTTTTCAAAAGGTTTTATATAATGCCTTCATTTGGTTTGCGGACCTTTTACAAATAATGCAATATTGATACCAATTGACTTCTAAAGGGACCCATTTCATATAATAATTTTGTAAATAAAATGTTATGAAATGGGGGGTTGTTGTGGAGCACAACACTTTCCTATTGAACATACAGGTTACCAGAATAATTATACTACAACTCTCAACATCTCCCACATTCACCTCAGAGACAAGGAGGGCTCTTTGTGTTGGGTTCATTCTCCTTTCGGGAAATATTCACCAAAATAAGGTTGCACATATATCATTGATGACAAGAGACTAGGAGAGTTGGTCGGGTGGTTGAGGAAGATATGGAAACTAAGCTACCTAGCTAAATATAGACTTTTTCAGTGGTGCATATTGGGAAAAAAAGTCCATACTGGCGACAATTTAAAAAAGAGAAATATGGCAGGGCAAAGCTAGTGTGTCCTCTACAAAAACACCAAGGAGGCTCTGAATCACCTTTTCCTTTACTGCCCCTTCTCCTTGGTTGTATGCAACATTGTTCAATGATGCATGTGACTAACTACAATGTGGCAGGGCACATCTTGTAAGGATGCTTTGAAGGAGTAGTGCAAATAGGAAAATCCTAAAAAGAATAGCAATTATTTGCCTATTATCAGTTGGGGTATATGGATCTCCAAAATAATGACATCTTTCAAGAAAAGTCAATCACTTCGGATAGAGTGGTAGCACAAGATATGGCTATGTTTGTTGCTATGTCTACTTATGGGCCTATTCATCAACCATGTAATATCAAAGAAGAAGTTATTGATCGCTCCTATCAATGGGCCTACTTTAACGGGGCCTCTCTGATGGAGGAGAGTGTGGGGGGGAGGCGGGGCTATGTGTTATGCCTCAGGGATAATCATTTCTTTAAGTTGTAGTACAGGTTAGGCATAGGAACAAATAACTATGCCGAACCCCTTAACCTTAAGCTTCTTCTCTTGTTTTCTACTGAGAAAGGATGTCAAGAGTTGCAAATTTTTGGAGACTCAAAGATTGTTATCAATTTGCTTAATGAGATTACGAGATGTCACATATACACACTTCATCCTATCCATGAAGACATTTTACAATTAAAGGTTTCTTTTGATAGGATTTCATGTTGACATATCTACAAGGAAAGGAACTCAATTGCAGAAACTCTCTCTAAGGCATGCAATGAACATAATATGGGCACTTGCAAGATCATGGAGCAACTAGATGGGACCTCCTATGAGTATTATCACATGCCTTTCATAAAGGGTCTGTTGATGGACACTCTACCAGATTGATCACTTATTGCACATATGTTTTTTCCAAGATAAAATTCTTGGGCAATTGGGAGGATATTGTATATATTTTCTAATATTTTATGATGATAAGTTAATATCTGCTAATAGACATTAGAATGTTTGGACACAAAAAGGGCCCTCATCTGAGGCCTAGTCTTTTAATCCTTTTTAGATTGGTTGTATCAGTCCTTTTTTTAATATACATAATGTATTTTTCATCAAACTCTTCACGAAAATTACAATTTTTTCCTTGGAAAAAAAAGAAAAAACATATTATGTAAAAAGATATATTTAAATTATAAAACCATATTTTATATTTAATAAAATAATTAAAAATATATATCACATTATGAAGAAAAAAAATGATAAATTTTAGATTTAGACTGTATTACAAAAAAAGTATATGATACTTTCATATATATATATATTGGAAAAAATATATTTTTCTTAAGGGTGAATGCATGAAAATGGGTTACATGTTTGGGTCAAATGTGGCAATGGAATTTCAAAATTTACTCTTGTATTGAATTGAAGCCCTCAAAATTTAGATAAGCATTGTGAATTTTGATTAAAAGTGAAAAGACAATTTGTAGAGAATTATGTTGTTGTCTGAATAATATTTTTTTGCAAAAAAAAAATAATCATAAGGTTTCAATTTTCCATTAAATGAAATGCTTGTCCTTGCAATTTTTCACACATATTATGAGGTATGTGTGTGTTCATGTTGCACAACTTAGTCATATATATATATATATATATATATATATATATATATATATAAAAGCACGATCTACACGGAGAAAACTATGTTTTTCATATTAAAAAAATATTGTTTATGAAAAATTATATTTTTTATTATTTTTCGAAGTTGGCGAAGTAATATTTCAATTGCATTTTGGAGACACATATGTTCGCGTAAGGGTTTTTTCAACTATTTAAATAAATTGAATAACCAAGAGTACCTTTTTGAAGATGACTAGTAAATGAAGATAATGGTATTTTTTGAAATATTTTTCATTGTGTATATTTTATGTTATCGATTTTTTATTCAGCCTCTTTAAAATTGTCCAAAAAAATTTGAAACATTATGTTTAAAAGAAATTAGATGAAAAAAATCATATGAATTTGAAAATTTCAAACTTATATGCCATTGGATAGAGGATTCCTTCATGAATCCAACATGATCAACTCCTCCACCTACGGACAAAGTTTTCCCTAAGTTTTCTAGGGTACAAAATGGTGTTGCAAAAATTTTTGTAGAAGGGGTGCTGAAATTGTGGATTTCAGGACCTCAAACACTTGATCGAGTCCTTCAAAGGCTCAATCAAGTGCTTAAATTTTAAATTCAAATAGCTCAATTGATTTATTTTTTTAGCATTGGAGGAGCTCGATCGAGCGCTTAAAAATGGCTCGATAGAGTGCTTAAACTGCTTGATCGAACCCTCTATTTTTCCACTGAAACACGTCATCTATTACCAAAATGTGTAACCCAACTCCATGATATGACCCTTAAATTAAATTTTTGTATTCAAAATAAATTTTTAATATTTGAGTATTTAAAAGGAAAAAGTTCTTTTAACTTGATTTGTAAAATGTTGTTGAGTCACAATAAATCTTACAATATTTTGAAATATGTTATTATATATTATTTCATTTTCAATTTATATTAATATTACTAATTTAGTGCATAAAATGATGAAATAAATTGAAATTGGAATAAAAGATGCTAAGTTAGTCACACCACTCGCATATTATCCACATACTAAATATAAGATGTACTCTATGAAAATCGACTATCTACAAAGTGAGACCTATGTCTTGCTGATACAAATATAAAGAAAATGGTACTCACTATGGAGTTCCCATGGTTATTGTGGCAAATGACTAATAGAGGACCCTTTACTTCTTTTATTCAATGTCCAAATGTTGTGTTCAACTATGGAACTAGAACAATATATTAACAAAGAAACCCCTTCCTATCCTAGGAACATAGCTATTTAAAATTAGGGTTAGAAATTTTACAATTGCCAACTCCTAACTGAAGTTATAGTTTTACACCTTATACAATTTTCTTAAAATTCCACATGATATTGGCTCTAAAAATGTGAGTAATATGACTTAACATAGCATGTAGTTGATATCCTCTTGTTAAACAAAATTGCCATAGGAAAAACTTTCATATGCTAACTCCAATTGTGATGGCACTTCTCTCATTGAAAAACTCTCAATGCCAAGAACATTGTCCAATGTTCGTAATCTTTTGACCCAAAATAGTCATTTTAGTTTATGAGTTTATGAAAATCTCTAATTTGTTAAATCTTATGAATAGCGATATATTAAAAAATGTTATATAGGAATGATTCAATGAAGTTGCACAAATAGTACATGTGATCTTACAAAAGCATCTAGTGATAAATGTAATAAAAAGATTGTTATTATGAAATAATATTTTATATGCAAGGTAATGGAAATCTGAAACATTGTAAAACTAAATGAGATGAGACAATGGTTAAATTAATAATATATTTGAATGATATGCTGATATATGTTGATGATTAAGATAACAAGTGTTGCATGGAAGTTTTATTCTTGCCACTCAAGTTACAAATTATGCTTTCAACAAAAATTGAAAATTGATATATGAAATGGAAAAATTAGTTGCCTACTAAGGAGCAAGGATTTGCATAATTTTTTCTGCCTATTTATATTTTTACGCATACTCATTAAAGGGTTGAAAAGCACATAAATAGCCATGGTCAGAAAATACTTGTAAATATATTCTTTTACATTTTGTTCCTATCCATTTTTTATGCAAACATTTGCTTAAATTATGGTTGGTGGTAAGCGTTTTAATTTTGGGTGGTTTTCTTATGAAGCTTAATAATGAAAAACAACTGTCTCAATATTAAAAATTATGGCATAGATATTGCAACTGTGTCCAGAAATTATGGAAAAAATGTATGAGAGAGTTATTCACATGACATTGCATTGTGCAAACACTACACCTTCAAGTTATAGAAAAATATTTTTTTTAATAATATTGAAAAATAAATATATCTTTTTTCAAAATTAAACATTATAATTTGTATTGGTCAATATTAAATTAATAGTGGTCAGGTAAGAATCTTGCCTTGACGATTAATAAAACCATTAAAAAAAAGATAATAAAAAAATAATAAACTAAAATTTCTAAAATACATCCAGCAAAATTAAATCTCACTTTTATATACCATACTCATATTAAAAAAGTGACCCTTTCTAATTTGAGTAGTTCTTGCCGACCGTGATTAACAATCTTGAGATCTCCATCACAAATTATACGACGGGGTTGGCCATGGAACGAGTAAATCATCAACTCCCAAAGCTGAACATTGAAAATTATTATACTATTTATTTCAAAACATTGAACATTCTCAGCTCTAAGCAGACAGACTCTATGACTACACAGACGCAGTAATAAGTAGACAGAAAAAGTAAAATATAAAATATAAATTTGTGTAGTAATATTGATACTAATTAGAATGTAATAAGGAATGTTGTTGGCTAAATAGAAAATGTTTGTAAACCATTTTTTTTTTGTTGGTATTAAATATTGATATTAATTCGATTGTAACAAGGAATGTTGTTGCCTAAATAGATTTAGAATGACTATGACTGCAAAATAAATGTGTTTAAAGTATGAATGGTTACACAGGGTGGATATGATTTAAATGTTATGATATGTAAGTTTAAACCATGCCCAAAGTTCAATGCAAAGCAATGATTTCCACCTAGGAAAAGGGAGGTTACATGTAGTAATGAAATTCCAAAGGTTCAGAAATTCACAAACCCTTGAATATTATAGACTGGACTGGTTATTAAAGAATCTTATGGAAGATTTAGCAGAAATGTAAGGAAGAGATAAAACTGTATGAAAATGAGATTTGAACTCAATGATCACACATACAAACCAATAACAGATATGCATAATAAAAGGTAAACCTTTCTTAATCTCCCTATTCACAAATATGTCAACAATAACATTGTTTCATTCTCCATTGATGGACAATTTTACCCTAAACTTACAATTTTAATCTTAGAATGTGTTTCTTGAAGGAACCCTAAAGGTGATTGAAGCCATTCAACTCACATTCAGTTATGTGACCAGCGTAGCTGTCTCAGATCAGAAATTTTGTCTAGGCCTCTGTACTTGGTATTAGAGTTATGTCCTTCATACAAGAAGTCTTCTCGTCTCTTCTTGGCCCAACTCTGCTGGCAAAGCCCCAAAATTGCATCTTCCATGCTGCCTTTTGCTGTGTTTTGCCCCTCCAGCTATGGCTTTTGCGCCTCCAGCTATTGCTCAGTGTGCATATATGACGCTTCACAACTCTTAGGCATTGTGCACATACAATATGAGCTGCAGGACACTGAATTGATCTTGGCGTAAAGCCACACTCTCATTGGCCACTCAAACCTAATACCGTGGGAATCGGCCAATGGGTCTTTTTTAGTTTGTAAGAACAACCCCACTCAGTTTTAAAGCTTCGGTAGCATCAGCGATGATAGTCATCCGCGAGTTTGTGACATATTGCTAGCCAAACTAAATGGTCGAAACATTCTTGGGGAGTTTCGACCATTACATTCTTCCCCACTCCTCCCATCCCAGGCAACTAATCTTAACCCAAGCCTTATTGCAATATCCATGCAAATGCAGAAATAACAGCAATGTCATCTTCCATGCCCTCAATCTGAGAATTTTCAACCAAACAGAGCTCTGCAACTGCAAAAAATTTTGGGGTCCTCTGATTATGCAGTTTTTCTAGGACCATATTTGACGCTCGCCTGCATCTTGATTTGGTATTTTCCCCCCTTGATATGCCAATCCGCGTGACATAAGCTTCAGCCAAGTTTCGTTTCCTCTGTTTTGCTCCTGCTGCTCGTTTTCTCGATTGTTCCGCGGAACGGCAACGAATAACTTTACCTTTTTCTTTGCCAAGAATATATGTACGTTTTTCTTCCCAGGAATATCTTTATATGTGCGCGTTTGAACGGAAGGAGGAAGCTTACTGGCGTGGGAGGAGAATAGGATCCTATTGACTTATTTTAGCTCGAATTAGTTAGAGGAATTGCCCGGAAAGTTATGGAAATTCCAGTTATATTTAGAGAAAATCTGATAAGGATTTTTGTAAATCCAAGTTATAGGTGTTAAACTTCAAAAGGTATGGAAATTCCAATTATATTTAGAGAAAATCCGATAAGGATTTTTGTAAATCCAAGTTATAGGTGTTAAACTTCAAAAAATTTGGTGTTATAGACTTTTTTGATGGTGCTAAATCCATTTCCACTATCAAAAACACGATTCAAACACTGTCTCTACAAGATTTTTTGAAATAATTTTGCTCAGATTCCAGCTACATTTGGCTAAACAATCCCTCTGCCGGTGTTGATAGACGACACCCTTATTTTGAAGTGTACGGTTGAAATCGTGACACTTTTTAAAATTATGATTTAAATATTTTAATCTGCTCCAAATTGATTTAAATTCTTGGGATTGTAATTTAGATAACTTTATTAGCATAGATTTATTTTAACGGGAAAGGGATAAAATATTTTGATGCCTAGTTTTTATCCTTTTTACAGTGAAAGGCTAGCCATCCAAAAAAATTTGATTTATTTGAAATAAGATGGATATATTCTGTTTTTTTTAATCATGGATATGTTCTGGTCTTTAATATCACATCATGTAAGGAATTAAGCATTTTCTTTATTTTAAACAACTAACTCACTAATAAAGTGTTGAGATAAGACACTGTAATAAGTAAAGCTAAAGCTATATGTATACTATGTTAAAGGTATAAAGAATTCTAATTATCTTTTATAATGAATTATAATATCAATAATAATTGAAGTGACAAAATAATTTGCCAATATCAACAAAGCCAATAATATTATTGATGTTTTATAATAAAATATAAGATAATTTATTTTAATTAAAAAAATACACAAGTAAATTTTAAATTGAAAAGAAAATAAATTATATATATTTTATTTATAAAAAATATATTTGTAGACCAAAAAGTTAAAGAAATAATTCATTTATTAATTAAATTTAAATAATAATAATAATAGTAATAATAATAAAATAATTATTACATACATACCTGATCAAAAAAGAAATGATAACTTTGTCATTATTTTTTTAAGAGTGAAGTGTAATTTTCAAGAAAGTAAAACCGTATTCGAAGCTTTCAAAGTAAAATGGATGGATTCCAAATGTGTAGCCTACGCTACTCACTTTGCATTAGTAAGCACTTGTTGTAAGATTCTTCATGCCTATGAAAAATGGGTTCTCGCTTGTGTTGTTCTCTTGTTTGGGTAAACGGGTTATACAACATTTCACTTTTTCTTTTTTGGGGTAAGGGGTCATACAAGACATTTCAAGCCTCTAATGTAAGAGAGAGCCCATTCCTCAAGGCATATCGTCTATAATAACTTAATAATAATTAAATTACCACCAAGTTGGGGAAAGGGGAGTTGGAAGGGATTGGGTGGATATAGAGGCAAAGATAGCTAGGGGAGAGATGTCTAATGTTGTGCAAGGACCAGTGGTTGTTATAGTACTGGTCCCACCAAGCCACTAGAAATTGAGAGATGTGCGACCAATATTTAAACAAAAACAAATAACATTAAGTGCAAATATCTTTTAATTTATGTCCAAAATTTCCCAAAACATTAACTAGTAGTACAAATCATATTGACCCAACTAGAAAACAGGTAAAACCATAAATCCTTCCAAAATGGTCTGTTCAAGAAGTACAAAGTAGCAGTCACTTCAACCCCCACTGATCAAAACTGAAGCTATGTATCCCAAATGTATATCCATACTTGCACATAATAAAAGTGAATGTATGTCAACCATAAGTGTTGTGTTATTCAACATTTAAACCCACTGTGTTCGATAAATGACACCCAACCCATTCTATTTCCCATTAAAACAAATCAAAACACATGGATCAACAAAAAACAAATTCTCATCCATTGCATCACATCCAAATCAATCCAGCTCACACATTCAAAATGAAGTCATTGCAATCCATGTCTATCCTTGCCACCAATTAAATTCAAGTGCAAAAAACTATAAAAGAAGTTCAACCATAGCTGAAGTTGCATGTTTAACATTCAAACTATTCACCAGCCATGGAGACAAACCATCACAAAACATTTGATATTATATTCAGGTTAGTTATTTCAATTACAACACAGTTTTCTTACAGTTTTATTTTCATTTCTCACAGTTTTTATTTCAGTTTTCTTATAGTTTTATTTTCATGAAAATATATATTTTTTCTATTTTTCTATATTCTGAATCATTTTCAAGTTGATTGGAAAATATGACACAACCATAATGCAGAGTATTGGCTAGTATGGCTAGCTACAGAGGAAAAAGAACAGAACTTGTTTATAATTGAACATCAATCCTTTTCTACAGCACAAATTCCAAGCGGGAAGGACTTCATCTAAACTTCTACACATTCATCCCAAAGCCAAAACAATGTCATCAAAGCTAGTTCCTTGATCAAAATTAATTGGAAAATGAGGCTCCTAACTACAATTTAAGAACAACTAGATGACCTTCACATCGCAGATCCAACGGAGATTGGCCTTGTCTGACTCACAAACCATTTTGGCCAACAATTTGTTGAATACCTCATATTCCTTTAATGAATGTTATCCCATGGTTAGACAAAGGGCATTGGCTAATCTCTCTTTCTCTCTCTATAGTTTTCCACTTACCTAGGCCCTGCCTTGTCCATGGAACCGTGTTAATTTTCTTTCTGATCTATTGATATTTAGTGGTTGTTTAGGGATTAAACACTTAACCGAGCCTATAATATATCTATCAAAGTGAATCTTAAATTGAATTCAAAATATATTCATGCAAGATAAACTTTAATCGAATTCAAAATATATTCATTCCAAATAAACTTTAAATTGAACAAACAACTACATATTCTAATTCTCAAACCAAGGGTGTTCATTTCTTATTTTATTGAAAATAAATATTTCATTAAACTTTTTTCTTGAGAAAAAATAAGTCACAAAACTTGTGGAGACCAAACTTCCACATGTCATAGTTTTCAAGGAGAAAATATGTGTCATGGAATTCAAAAATCAACGTGTGATAGACAATCCCATATACCAAATCAAATACATATGTTCAAAAATGCAAAAAATAGCAAACTAGAGCAATATTTCCATAGCAACAAGGGGCATTAGAAGGATGTGATATAGAAGATGAAACAATAAATCAGGATCCATTGTTATGGCAAGTAGACGTCGCCAACCTCTCTGATATGGTCAAATGGCTATCAATGACAAACTTGAAATGACAAAAATATGAGTGACAAACTTGGAATGACAAAAATAGACATAGAAACTCCTTTGTGCTTCCCTTTCTTCCAGTACTCCTTTATACTTAGCATTCAAATGCTCAAGATACTTCATTTGTCTTTCAGATTAGCTTAACCCCACATTATCCTTCGCTTCATCAATTATGACATCTTCAAATGGAAATAATGTAAAATAAGTTTGTCATTGTGATGCTTTCCAAAAACATCAGCAAGCAAATTAACACCAAAATATTAAACTGGCCATTATGCCTTTTTTTCCAACCCATTGATGAGAGATCAAGTCTAATGGGATTGAAATTTTTTGGCGAAATTTCCTTACTAATTCTTTTTGGCTACCATCTATTCATAGTGCAATTTATAACTAGGTCCAACAAAACAGCTAGGGCTACCCTCAGCAGCCAAACAACTTGCAAAATTACCATGTCTTCCCAATCCAAACCTAGCATGTTTGTGAGTGTCTCCAACTTTTTCAGACTTTAAATGAAGACTTTACAGCTTTCAAGATTTAAGGATTAAATTTAATTCAAACAACAACAAGGCAATGTACTTTATAAATAGGGCCAAGAACACACCTAAGGCTACCCTCAATAGCTAAAAAACTTGCAAAAATACATTTTTTCCCAATCCAAACCTAGGATATCTGTTGAGTGTCTCCAACCTTGTCAGACTTTAAATGGAGACGTAACGCTTTTCAAGATTTAAGGATTTGATTTAATTCAAACAATAGTAAGGCAATGCAATTTATAACTAGGTCCAAGAACACAACTAAGGCCACCCTCAATGGTCAAACAACTTGCACTTTATAAATAGGTCCAAGAACACAGCTAAGGCTACCCTCAACAACCAAACAACTTGCAAAATTACCATGACTTCCCCATCCAAATCGGGTATGTCTATGAGTGTCTCCAACCTTGTCATACTTTAAATGGAGACTTTAAATTTTTTAAGATTTAAGGTTAATTCAAACAATAGTAAGGCGGTGCACTTTATAACTAGGTCTGAGAACACAACTAAGGCTACCCTCAACAACCAAACAACCTACACTTTATACCTAGGTCTAAGAACACAACTAAGGCTACCCTTAGCAGCCAAACAACCTGCACTTTATAAATAGGTCCAAGAACACAGCTAAGGCTACCCTTAGTAACCAAACAACATGCAAAATTACCATGTCTTCCCAATCCAAACATGGTATGTCTATGAATGTATCCAACCTTATCAGACTTTAAATGGAGACTTTAAATTTTTCAAGATATACGGATTTAATTTAATTCAAACAACAATAAGGAAGTGCACTTTATAATTAGGTCCAAGAACATAGCTAAGGCTACCCTCAACAGTCAAACAACTTGCATTTTATAACTAGGTCCAAGAACACAGCTAAGGCTACCCTCAACAACCAAAAAACTTGAAAAATTACCATGTCTTCCCAATCCAAACCTGGTATGTCTATGAGTGTCTCCAACCTTGTCAAACTTTAAATGGAAACTTTACAATTTTCAAGATTTAAGGATTAAATTTAATTCAAACAATAGTAAGGCAGTGCAATTTACAACTAGGTCCAAGAACACATCTAAGGCTACCCTCAGCAGTCAAACAACTTGCACCTTATAACTAGGTCCAATAACACAATTGTGTCTACCCTCAACAACAAAACAACTTGCCAAATTACCATGTCTTCCTAATCCAAATCTAGTATGTATGTGAGTGTCTTCAACCTTCTCAGACTTTAAATGGAGACTTTATAGTTTTCAAGACTTAAGGATTTAATTTAGTTCAAACATCAATAAGGCAGTGCACTTTATAACTAGGTCCAAGAACACGGGTAAGGCTACCCTCAACAGTAAAAAACTTGCACTTTATAACTAGGTCCAAGAACACAGCTAAGGCTACCCTCAGCAACCAAACAACTTGCAAAATTACCATGTCTTCCCAATCCAAACCTAGTGTGTATGTGAGTCTCTCCAACCTTGTTAGACTTTAAATGGAGACTTCACAGTTTTCAAGATTTAAGGATTTAATTTAATTCAAACAAGAATAAGGAAATTCACTTTATAGCTAGGTCCAAGAACACAGCTAAAGCTACCCTCAACAACCAAACAACCTCCACTTTATAGCTAGGTCCAAGAACAGAACTAAGGCTACTCTCAACATCCAAACAACTTGCAAAAATACCATGCCTTCCCAATACAAACCTAGGATGTATGTGAGTGTATCCAACCTTGTCAGAATTTAAATGGAGACTTTATAGTTTTCAAGATTTAAGGATTAAATTTAATTGAAACAAAAGTAAGGCAATGCACTTTATAACTAGCTCCAAGGACACAGCTAAAGCTACCCTCAACAACCAAACAACTTGCAAAATTACCATTTCTTCCCAATCCAAACCTAGGATGTCTGTGGTGACAATGAATAACAATAATTACAAATATGAGGCTAAACAAATTAATTCAAACAACAATAACAACTAGATCAACATCTTAACTCGAAAAGGAACCAGGTGTCACTTTTTACAGTTGAAATTCCTCCTAAAGCTTCCTTCATGTCTGAAGAGTGTTATCTATAGGAATAACAATAGTATTGACAAACTTAGAACCATTCCCTGTAGATCTTCTATTGAGCTTCTATTGACTGTCATGAAACTAAAAAACATTGGCAAACATGAGGCTAAACAATTTAAGTCAAATAACAATTTATAAAAAAGAACCAAACCAGATCAACATCTTAACCGGAAAAATCGCTTTGTTTAGTTGAAATTCCTCCTATAATGCATAAAACATTTTATCCAAAACATATATTGACATAATTGAAGACATACAACCAATTCTAGGTCAATTTCAATACACTAGCAGTAGTTTTCCAATGACAAACACAGTCATGGTATTTTAAGTGTAGAAACAAGTTATTAAAACAACAATCACTGATAATTTTGAAGACATACAACAAATTCATTCTGTAGATTTGATTTTCAAGGATACTGTCAAAAAGGCATATGCATGAAAATCTCTTACGCTGTTACTAACATACATGTTGATAATTTCCTGTAATAAAGCAGAAATATTTTTGGCTTGAATGAAAGCATAATTTTCAATTATTATTAACAAAATGCATGCAATAATTCTGTAGGTAGTTGCATCTATGGAAATAGTTAGTTATGTTTCTCATACAAGGAGAAGTGATAGGAGAGTGACAGGGGGTGCCCAGCTATGATTCCCTTCATCAGATGAGGACAGGACAAGTGATGTGAATGTCAACAATGCTCGAAGCAATGTTGTTGCGGATGACCATGTGACTAAAGTTGATGTTGTCACACCATCACCCACAAAGCCACCGCCAACCACAGTCCAAGGGGCAAGTTCAACTAAAAATATCAGTGCTATAAGAGGTTGAAAAAAAGAAGAAAATTTAGCTGCAATTTATGACATAGGGTTTAATGGTTATTCAATTCAGGAATCTAAAAAAAAACATGGCATTCCCGCCTCATCAATACATTATTGGATAAATGGGCTCACTCATACAAAATGTAGAGGGCCTCTTACAGTTATGACTGAAGAGGAGGAGGCTAGGGTGGTTGAGTGGTATAAAGGGATGACCCAATTGGGACATGAGCTAGAATTGATACAACTCAAATCTACAATTGCTCAAATATGTCAAGGGAGGTGAAACCCATTCAAAGATGGGTTTCCTGGTAAATCATGGTGGCTTGGGTTTAAAAAAAGGCATCCAAACCTTGTATTGTGTAAAGATGAGGACCTTGACAGAGACAAACCATTAAATTTGTGCCTTGTAGTTGTATGTAAGTTCTATGACACTCTTTCTAGTGCTTACGATAAACATTCTTATGGTGCATACCATATATGGAACTGTGATGAAACAGGTGTACAGGCGAGAAGGAATTGTGGCATGCGGGTAATTGCCAAGAGAGGGAGCTGAAACATGCCAAAGATTTTGCCTAAGAGTAGGGTGTGGATAACTATTCTATGTTTTTTCAATGCAATTGGTACTTCAATCCCAGGATTTTATCTATTCAAAGGTAAAAATCAGCTAAAAAACTATATACAAAATTGTGAACAAAGTGCATGCATGATTGCACATCCCCGTGCATGGATGACTAAAGAACTTTTTTTAAATTGGCTTTGTCACTTTGCTGCATCTGTACCAGGTGGTGTCTCACCTAATAACATACACCTATTGATATTAGATGGCCATGGAAGCCACATTGTTGTACAAACAATTGAGGAAGCAAACAATTTGGGCATTGACCTGTTAACATTGCCCGCTCATACCACTCACAGATTGAAACCCCTTGATGTTAGTGTGTTTTTCCCTTTCAAGAACTATTTCAGGTCAGAGCATGTTACATGGATGGAAAGAATTCAGAGGTTGAGGTGAAAAGGTTCGAGCTAGCAGAGCTTACAAGTAAAGCATTTAAAAGGGCTCTGATACCATCAAATATCAAGACTAGATTTAGGAGGACAGGAATATGGCCACTGAATTATGATGCTCTTATGCATGATACTGGTTGTAGTCAAGTATTTCATGTGGATGTTCAGGAACAAGGGCATGCCCAAACAAGTGTTGAAGTGCAAGAAGAAGTAGATGAACATGATGATGTGGTTGTAGCTGGTAATATGATTTCCCTCTCTCAAGGACACATATATGGTGATGATGATGAACATGTATGTGAAACACAATATAATCATGAACAAATTCACAGTAACATGGAGGTCATTCTACCAACTCAAGTACATGAAACTTCTGTTGTTGATATTGTTAATGACATTGTTGAACATGTAGTAGACAATGAAGATGTATTTGAAAATGACATTGTTGATATTGCACTAGGAATCAAAAATGACCAATTGACATTACCAAGACAAGTAACCCAACCATCAAGGTTGCCAGAAGCCATGACTAATTTGAAAGAACATAGTGTCTCAAAAACCAATGAACAAAGCATGAACATGCCTCCACAACCAACAGAATTGAACAATGAAATTGTTCATTTTTTGTGGACAATAGATCAATGGAAGAAGATGAAGCACATAATGAGGCATCAGATGAAGATAACAATATAGTTCAATTAGTTGTCTCGGATACTGAAAGGAAAGTACCAAGAAATGACATACAGGTGGGAGGGATGGAGAAGTTACTTGGTCATTTCCTAAAGCTACCAGTAGAGAGAGTGTTAATGAAAAAAAAAGAAAGGAACATCGAGTAGTCTTTGTTTGGGCCAAAGTTCACATTTACTCACCTCAGAAGACTATATAAACCTATTAATTGAGTCTGAAAAAAAAGAAATTTGAAATTCAGGAATTAAAACAGAAAAAGAAGGATATAGCCAAGGAGAAGAAGGAAACAAGGATTATTGCAGCACAACATTGAGAAGATGCAAGGATTGAAAGAGAGAAAGAAAGGAAAGAGAAGGACCAACAAAAACAAATGGAAAGCTAGGAAAAGGAATCAAGAAAGGCTTAAAAAATGCTTGAAAAGGAACAAGGGATGACCGATATGGTTGACAATGATGCAAGCACAACTGATGAAACCAGGATTATGTCAAACACATTGTAAAATATTGCAAATTATACACCATTATTCGAAGACCTCATAAAAATTCAAGTGCCTCACTATTAAAATGGGGGTTTACCCACTTTCCTTATTCCTACCAAAGGAGGTGTCAATTCTATGTATGCTCATCACACATCTCCACTTAATGCAAGGGTTAGTAGTGAAAATGTGAGGTATGGGTACTCAACTCCTCCATGGTTGGAAGGTCAAAATTGGACTAATCATATGGCAACAATCAAGCATTTCCTAATCAACCCTTTTTAGGTAGGCAAACCTACTTCGATCAAGCGGGTAACTCAAGGAGTTTTGGCACTAAAGATTCTCAAGGCCATAAAGAATAGGGGTGTCATATGTTTTTGGTTGTAACCACATTATGATGTGGATTTTGGATGGATTGTTTCTTTTTCTTGTCACATAAAGATTTTGGCTTACAACCTAGGTTGACTTATTTCATAGTGTCTGCGGCATTGTAACCAAAATCCATTTTAGAAGGAACATCTATACTCTATTATAATGTAGAAATATTACTTGAGAATGCAAATGAGATTTTCTATTACGCCTCTACACACCAAATGATTTACAACACATTTATAACCGAGTTGTAAATATTATGACAAATGAGTGAATAATGAAATTTTGAACAAGTCACTTGTTTCGATATGAAAAGTCCATAAAATAGTGAACAGTAAAAGTATCTAACCTCACATCTCATATGAAACTCATTTACTGTAAGTTAACTTAGAAGATAAACAAATTGCATGTGTGGTGAAGCATCAACAAGCCAAATAAAACATAAACTTTCCAAGAGAATATATTAAATGACAAATGAATGAATAATGAAATCAATAAGCATCAACATTTTTGTTAATTAAATGATAAAGCATTAAAAACGCATCAACTGAGTTGTTAATTAAATGACAAACGAGTGACTAATGAAATCTTGAACATGACATTTGTTTCAATATGAAAATTCCATAAAACAATGAACAATAAAAGTATCTAACCTCACAGCCCATATGAAACGTCGTTTACTGCAAGTTAACTTAGAAGACAAAGAGAGTGCGTGTGTGGTGAAGCATCAACAAGAAAAATAAAACATCAACTTGCCAAGAGAATAATTAAATGACAAACGAGTGAATAATGAAATCAACAAGCATCAAATGTGTTTTTAATTAAATGATAAAGCAACAACAAGCATCAAATGAGTTGTTAATTAAATGACAAACGAGTGAATAATGAAATCTTGAATAAGCCACTTGTTTTAATATGAAAATTGCATAAAACAGTGAACAATAAAAGTGCCTAACCTCACACCACATATGAAACCTCATTTACTATAAGTTAACTTAGAAGACAAACAGAGTGCATGTCTAGTGAAGCATCAACAAGCCAAATAAAGCATCTACAAGCCAAGAGAATAATTAAATGACAAATGAGTGAATAAATATGGATCGTCATTTGTAGATTTCATGAAGATGGAGGAAGATGGAATACAAAACCAAAAATATGTTTGAAAAGGAAACGAGGCAATATTGTTTCATAAAGGTGATAAAGAATAAAGGTTGTTGAGAGAACCAAAGGTAGAAGAAGAGATGCCCATTGCATCTAATGGGAAAAAGCTGATTTTTTGTGGTAAAACTGGTTATGTATATGCAGGGTTTTCAAGTCAAGAGAATGATCAAATTTTCCTCCAAAATGACCATAAGTAAAAGTATTCCACATGGGATAGACAATCCCAAAAGGTTTTCCTAAAAGAGGAATAAAGTGCAGGAATTTCTTCTTAGAAGCAAAGAGAAGTAGAAACAAGTTTTCAACCCTACAAGCAACATATAAAGGTAGCCATGGCATTAAAAAGAGTAATGGTGACTTGTTGAAGTTGCCATGCTGAAGGAGGAGAATATTTATCAAAACCTAAAGTGGAGAACCTCATAAAAAGAGAGGAACACTATTAAAATTTATGAGAGACTTCGGCTTTATAGATGATGGATAGTCATTTGTAGATTTCATGAAGATGGAGGATAAAACCAAAATTATGTTTAAAATGGAAATGAGGCAATATTGTCTCATAGAGGTGATAAAGAATCCATTATAGGTAGGCCACCTTCGAACTCTCCTTTACCATGTGTTGTCAATACGTATACAAGAAATATTTGTAAGTTGATGTGTAAAGTGAAGATGCAACTGGCTGGTGGGAATATAAAGCTAGCTTGTTAGCTGATAGCTATGCCCTTGCCTTACAAATACATGTTCAAGTTTTTACATGAGCTAGACAGAGTAAATTTTCCTCCAAAATGACCATAAGCAAAAGAACTCAATAGGGGATAGACAATCCAAAAAGTTTTTTGTAACAGAGGAATAAAGTGCAGGAAATGCTTCATTACCATTTGGAATTGTTTCTGCAACAAATTTTTGGATCATTTTGTAGTTAAGGTAATGTTTTTTTTCCTTTAGAAATTAGCATACATTAAAATTACAATTTTTTATAGAAAAACAAACGATTAAAAAATATAATAATATCCAGCCTCACAAAAGAGAAGGAAAATATTTTTAAGGTACTACAAATGTCTTAAAGAAAAAGGAATAAAAGTATTGCTAACAAAATTGTTGGCTGGATAACATTTTATGAAAATTATTTCTTCTATGAAAAAACTATTGGAAAAATCCAAAGGATGCTTCCATGCATTTGTTGATGGCATTTCCCGTCAATGTAAACTGGTATACATAACCCAAGGAGACTCAAACAAAACACCTATGGATATAGACTAGTCAAATAAGCAACAACATTGGCAATAACTGAATGAGATAACCCCTTGAGCCTATTTTATGAACAATATTACATTTGTATTCAATAATAAAGAGCAGGAAATGCTTCTCATAAGCAGAGTCAAGCAGAAATCGTAACAGAGGAAGAAAGTGCAGGAATTCTCTTTGAGGGAGGCTCTGTTTGAGTTTCTGAAATCAATGTAGGGTCGTAACCCCCATTCTTTTTTCTGACAGGCACCAAGTTGGTGACCCAAACCATGTATCTGACAGGGATAATTCTCTTGGCATCACAGAGCTTTTTTACGTCCTTCTATAAAAGAGGACACAACAAGCAACACTACAAGCAAGAATAAATCGTAATAGAGGAAGAAAGTGCAGGAAATTCTTCTTAGAAGCAGAGGCAAGCGACAAGCAACACTACAAGCAAGTAGAAATCGCAATAGAGGAAGAAAGTGTAGGAAATGCTTCTCATAATCAAAGGCAAGCAAAAACACATTTTCAACCCTACAAGCAACACTACATATAAAGATAATCACGGTATCAAAAAGAGCTAAACCAATGAATGAATAACCATAAACCATGCAACAAGAGCTAAATTCCCAACAAAAAATTGAGCTAAACCCATGAATGAATAACCATAAACTTTCTACCATAAACCATGCAACAAGGGCCAAATTCCCAACAACAAATTGAGCTAAACCCATTAATGATTAACCATAAACCTGCTACCATAAACCATGCAACAAGAGCTAAATTCCCAACAACAAATTAAGCTAAACCCATGAATGAATAACCATAAAACTGCTACCATAAACCATGCAACAAGAGATAAATTCCCAACAAGAAATTCAAATGTTGAAAAAAAAAACAGTGCAACAAGAGCTAAATTCCAAAATTCCCAACAACAAATTTAAGTGTTCAAAAACACAGTGGCTGGTACGATTTAGAATCCTACCGAAGAGCCACAGAAGCCACTACCATGTCCAAGCATTGCCCCAAACTTCGTCATACCTCTTCTGTGATAGCCATACAAATTACCTACAACACAAACTTGCAAACATAGAAGAAAAAAATAACATTTGGGCAAAAACCTAAAAAAAATTACAAAAATTCGCAAGAAAAACCCATGAATTTCAATACTTACCTTCATGGACCTCGAAATCTGCATGTCGACCACCGAACTTGATAGAATCTCCCACTAGCTCCTTCGCAAACAACAGGCTGCGAGGATGAAACAACAACAAAGGTATTTATAAACCCCCGATAGTGCAGAACGAACAACAACAACACCAGTGTTAAACCCCCCTTGAAATAGGTAAAGCAACCACACCCTAAACCCTAAATGAGTAATGAACCACTGCAAACAACATTACTTGACATGGTAAAGAAACCACACCTTAAACCCTAAACGAGAAACAAACCACTACAAACAACATTGCCCTGTGAGCAGCACTAGAATGGCGAACAAGGTGAAACAAAACTAGAGTCGAGAGGAGCCATCGTCAGTGAAGCACATTTCCCACACGCCAGACCCAAACGAAATAACACATGGCAGTGAAGACATGCCACAAAACTCTCTTGATGAAACCCTAGACAGTGGGAAGAAAATTTTATTTAAGGCACCTACCCACTACAACAGGGGGCACATCCTAGTCAACATATGTCGTACGGTGGAAAAGGGAGTCTCCACGTCAGCAACCAATGTGGATGGGAGGATGCATAGGTAATGGCGTCCCTCACCTAGAAGGGATTGGGATGGATATTAAGGATTGGGTATCATTGGTTTTTAGATGTTAAGATTATAATGGAAATTTGAAAAAACATTATTGTAGTTTTTTTTATCAAATTTAAAGGAATTTAAAGCCATTTTAAAAAATATTGATATTAGCATTTATGAATCATGTTTTTTTTTTTAGGTTAACTGGTTGGAGTAATTTAGGAGACTTCACAAGGGTAGGGGAACATACTCCTTGAGCCTTATCATAAGGGGTCAAATATGTACCTCCATGAGTTTTGAAACCAAGAGGAGGGGATAACATCCAATTGTACCAATCACTCAATCATCCCATTAGATTATTTTGCCAAAAGTTAATTAGGCCTTGGAAAGTTATGATTTTGTCAAGATTCCTTTTCAACATTCATTATGATAAAGGTTAGGGTTCTTGCTTTGACACACTTTTATTACACCCAAATCTGTTTTATAAAGAAATATGAGGTATGAGGAAGATGTTGTCACATAACATTAGGTAAAGTTAAACTAAAACATAATTTAAAAATACTTATGTTGAAAATTAAAAAATATATATAAATAAATTTTCAATGAAAAAATATAAGAAAAGCTTTAAATTTTTAAAAAAATCTAAATAAATTTAAATTTACTTTTAATAGGAATTAAAAATTAAAAAGTTAATTATATATCCTATTAATAATAATTATAAAAAATTACTTTTAATTATAAATTGGTTTTATAAATAGAGAAAAAAGTTTTATTTTAATTACTTTGTGATTAAAAATTAAATAATGATGAATACTTATCTATGTTCAAGAGTTAAGCCTCCGGGGTTAGTTTGGTTGGTCAAGTCTCTATTAGTAAATCACCCCTACTATTGAGAGATCATGGGTTTAATTTTCTTGATACAGGTTCAATTTTCTCGATACTCTTAGGGTTAGACTGGTTAAGATAACAAGAAGTGATCATTTTGGGTAGATTTACCTAGTATAAATATTCATCTTCAAGATCATTAACCACATGGAGTTTTAGCACCAATGCTTATACCTTAATGCTTCCCTCATCACATTAGGAGATAATTATTTAAGGGTATAATGGATGTGATGGGGAATAATGCGGGTTTAATTGGCAACTAAGTGTTGGGAATATCAAAACACTTCTCTATAAATTAAGGTCCCCAACGCATGTTGAGTGTTTGAAAAGGCATTACTCCTAGTTGGTTCTTAGAGCATAATATGCGTTGTTCAACTCTGGATAAAATTATTTGTAATTTTATATAAAGCTCAAGATTATCATTTGAGAATGGAGAACATTCTAAATATGTATGCATTAGTTTAAGGTCTACTTAGAAGCTTTAGAATTCCTTGGTGGAAATTTGGGTGCTTGTACTACCCTAGTCTTGATCATCACTCTAATATTGTGCGTGTACATGATGAATAACCAAAACCAATATATTTAATTTATAAACAAATATCGAATGATAATAAAATAAACCATTGGTTTTAGAAGAGGATAAAAGACATAAAGGATATGACTCTACAAGAGGGGGAAAATAAGGAAGCTTAAGGCTAAGGAAATGCCATAATAAGTGATTTAACCTAAAGTATTTGTAACCTCAATTATTTTGCATGATTAATAGCTAATTTTCATTTAATTGAACGTGAGGGGTTATCACATAAAGGCATTACACATGTATTTCTAAGGTTACATTGATCCTTCATGCCATGCAACTGAAAGATTTACATTTTACCATGCAAAGAAAAAAAAAAAACCATTGTTCTAGCTAAAATTGTGAAAAGTAGGTTTCAAATGTCAAGTATCATATAAATTATTAGAGGGTTTAACTATTAGAAGCTTGAATTACCTTGTGAACTATCCTTTATTTAAGGAAATTAGAGGAATTATCCTTGAGTAAAAATTGTCATGAGAATGATGTTAGTGAATTATGAAAATCTACAACTAAGAATTAAGTGAGAATAGTGGTTGTATGAAATGATAATAATTGTCATTGAGGAAATTCACTAGAAATGGCAATTCCCTAGAATCCCAATGACCAACACATGTTGGAGCCTTATAGGAAAGTGGGTTAGTGGCATAGCCTTAGGAACTACTGATAAAATAAGGGAATCCCATTTCTTGGGTTGTGTAGACTAATAGAGAAGAAGGTTGTGAATTTGGGATTGTTATATATGTAATTAACGATAATTAACTTTGGAAATGGGTTGTTAAAAGATAAATTACAACCGTCGATATGAATATTTTTTCCTTGTGGATTGATAGCCTTAGCCTTTGTTGTAGAGAGAAATAACATAGGAGAGAGCCTTCAGTTGGGTGGAATCTTCATATTTTACCACTAGTTCAACAATTCTAGATAGATAAATGTTTATAAATTTATATGTGAATTGTGATGAATTAATATACTTAAATGTTATGGTTTATGTCATGGTTGAATTAATTTTCAATTTATTCTTTCGTTTGCCAATGTTAGCTGATATATATGATTTATGGTTTCATGAATAATTGAATGGTTGATCTATGTTTCATATATATGTATTTCCATGGTTGCTTAACGTTCATTGAACAATGAGTTTGATAACTTAGTAAATTGGTACGAATTTGGGCGGTTAAACGAAGTACCTCGTATCCTCAAAATGCATAGAGGATATTGGGTACATTACAAATTGGTATCAAAGCTACTAGTCACAACATTGGGATTGTATAGGCTGGAAGTTAGGTATGAAGAGGTTTCAGTTTGTGTGGCAAGTGTTTGATGAAAATTCTCTTTGAATAGTTAGGGAAAATAGTCTCTAAAGCTTACAAATGCGTAATTGAGTTTTATAATTACCAATTTGGAAGGTTTTTACAGTATTTTAATAGCTTATGAAATCATAAACAATGAAATTATTTAATTTCAAAGTTATATTTTTGAAGTTCTCGAGAAAATGAAGTTTGTGGGCTAATTTTTTGAGAAAATGTCCATGATGAGAATGGATTGTATAGAGCCATAACTCCCAATTTAGAAGCCTAAATTGGGCATGGTTGTGGTCATTTGAAGGCCTATTCAAAAGGAAACAATTTTGATGGTTTAAATCTTAGAGAAGTGATTTAGAATTCCTCAAAATATGAGAAGATGAAGAAAATGCTACAGACCTGGAATTGAGATGCATTTGACATTTTATTGGTATGTAGACTTCTTATAGTGTCAAAGCTACAACAAGGATAAACAAATAACAAAATTGAAGAATGTTTTTGAAGAGGAGACATGGAATATGGGAAAACACCTAACATATATGAAGAAGTTAGAGGCATGAATATCATCATAAAATAGATAGATTCTGAAAATTATAGAGAGAGAATGGAGTCAATAGAGTTGGTATAACCTATAAGGAGCTTGAAAATTAAGACGCAGAATTAATAATGAGAGGATGTTGAAATATCAAGAGAAGAAAAATTGAATAAACACTCAACTATTATATAGCTTAAACCATTCACAAAAATAAATGAATAATGGGTCAACTTCAAGGTATGAGGAAGGAGATAGAGTCCATTTGAGAAGAGAAAACCATGGAAGATCATCGCATATAAGAACTGCTACAAGGAATACAAAGAATTATTACTCAATGGAACTTTTAAAGAGGAATCCATACACATCTAAAGAATCATAGAGAAATCCATAAGATGGGAGAAGATGACGAATCTTGGTTTCTAGGAATAAGAAATACTCTATGTTGCATAACTACTCATCGAATCTAGAAGCCACAATTGTTATACACAATTTATATGGGAAATATTATATTTTATAGTGCCAACGAGTGCATGTTAAGCAAATCAATGAGATGATAATTTCCTAGCAACAACTAAATAAGCATTTCTAGTAGCAATATCTTTTTAAGCATTACTATGACAATAACATGCAAACATTTTTTGAGCTCAAGTTGAGAAATATGGCCATGAAAGAGTATGAATATTGAGAAGGAAAAGATACATATATTCTTAAGTGGGTTTCTTTCACTCTAAAAATATCAAACTAAAGTTGATGAACCTAAGATTTTTGAAGAGATAATCAAGAAGGGAAAATACTTTTATGACTAGAGCAAAGGAAAATAAGAATTTCGAATTCTTTAGAGAGATAAGAAAAAGGAAAAGAAAGATTAGAGGAAGAAGGGATTCCATCCTCCTCTCTTCAGGAATGATCCTAATACATATTAGTAGAGCTATGTAGCTCAAAATGGGTCTATGATGGAAAATTTCTTTGGAAAATAGGAAAGGAAACCAATAAAATGTTTGGAATTGAAGGAAAAACTGTGTACACATATTTCTTTCAAAAGGAAATGTAGAATTAGGAGCATGCACAACATGCAAGAGGAAACTATAGTGGAGTATATATGTAAGAATATCCGAAGAATATATGACATCTTAGAAAAGTGACAATAAGACCATTAGTCACACATGATTGAGGTTAAAGGTAAGGTTACCAATCAACCTATTACAATTTAATATATTTGGGAGGAATTCATAGTTACATTGCCCTTGGTTTGGATAAAATATTTCATGGAAGTAAGAATGAGAAACCATGTTTAGCTCAACTCTATGCTAGAATTAAAATTAAGGAAATTAATGACATTATGGTTGTCCATTAGATATGGATGGTGTCACTGGTTGTTACACAACTAAACATGATACCACTTTGTTCATATTATTCTCTTATTAGAATGGGTTGGTTGGTTTCTCATAATGCTATCCTAGATTGTCATAATAAGATTTTCACTTGTCTTGATCAAGAAGGAAAGTTGAGAATAGTGAAAGGAATTCGTAGATTCATTTCTATAAGGGAAATTTAATCTTTACAAATGAATAAATGTTATAGGAAAGGATGCCAATTGTATGCAATTCATGTGGAAGATAAAGTGAAATGTATAAGCCCAAATCTTGACTTTCTAATGCCAAAAGCTTGTGAAATTGAATTTGGGGAGATGCTAGATTTACCACCAAAAATAGATTCATTATTCTATTAATTTTCTACTTGGAGCTGCTCTAGAATATAAGCCTCCATACATAATTAGTGCAACCAAATTGTGATTAAAATAATTGCTAAAGAAGTGGTATATACACCTATTGGAGATCACTGGGACTATTTGTAATGAGGAAATACGAGACTTTGAAACTATGCATTGCTTTTAAATTGTTGAACAAGGTTAATGTGAGAAATAAATATCATTTTCCAATAATTGATGAACTATTTAATTAGTGAAGAGGATAAAAGGTATCTTCAAAGATATATCTAAGGTTAGACTACTATTAGATAAGGAAAAATGATGAAGACGTTAATAAGATAACTTTTAGAACTAGGTATGGACACCATGAATTTGTAGTGGAAACATTTGGATTATCAAATGCACTATTTACATTCTTGTGGTTAATGATTCGAATAATTAGAAATTATTTAGATAATTTTTTCATTTATTCCTAGATGGAATTATTATTTAATCAAATTTGGATGAGAAGCATGAAGAGAAATTAAGGTTAGTACTACAAGTGATAATAGAGCATAAACTATATGGAATGTTAAGCAAAACTTTCATTTTATAAGCCTCCATACATAATTAGTACAACCAAATTCAAGGAGTACAAAATGCATTTGAAAGAATTGTTAAAGAAGGGACATATACAGCTAAGTGTCTCTATTGGTGATCACTAGGACTATTTTTAATGAAGGAAGATGAAACTTTGAAACTATTCATTGATTTTAAATAGTTGAACAAGGTAAATGTGAGAAATAAATATCCTCTACCAAGAATTGATGAGCTATTTGATTAGTGACGAGAATAAAAGTTATTTTCAAAGATATATCTAAGGTTAGACTACAATTAGATAGGTATAAAGGATGAAGACATCAATAAGATAACTTTCAAAACTAGATATGGACACCATGAATTTATAGTGGTGCCATTTGGATCGAAAAATGCACCAGATTCCTTCACGTCGTTAACGAATGGAATAATTAGAAATTATTTAGATAAAATTGTCATTTATTCCTATATACATTCTTATTTAATCAAATTAGTTAGCACTTAAGGTTAGTACTGCAAGTACTAATAGAGCATTGACTATATGAAAAGTATAGCACTTGTTCCTTTTATCAAAGAAGAACTTATTACTCCGGACACATTATCTATCAGAAAGAATATAGTAGATCGAAAGAATATTAAAGCTATTAATAAATGGCATACATTTAAGAATGTAGTTGAGGTAAGATCCTTCATGGGTGTTATATGGAATTTGTACCTACGGATAAATACATCTTCCCTAAGTGGGTAGTTACACTTGGAACAATAAAAAGAAAGTAGTTTCACCTTTTCCTACAATAGATAGATGAGATGAAGGAACTTACTTGTGATCTTTCGCTTCCTTTGATCTCCTTTGAATTGCTCTTGTCGCTCCCACTTGAACTGAATTGGCTCAATTGGTACCTGTCAACAGAGACAAAAGATAGCAACGATCAAAGCATATGATCTATCTACTATAAAAAAATATGGAATTGACAACATTTAAACATATATGCGTCATAGATATAAACAAGAATATGGGAAAAGGAACAAACAACTTTATTGATGTAGAAGGAGGAGTTACACCCGATGCAGTTCGATCCTGTGTCACTCATCCAACTTCAGTCCAAACCCTCATCACACCAAAAGCACATCAATCCAACAACATAACATTACTTGACATGAACTCAAATCTCAAACCAACAATATTTCTCTACAATATTCAAATTCCAGCCCCCTTGATCACTATGATGAGTGGTCAATTTATAGGGAAATGCAAGTGGTTATGTCATAAATTGGGCATTGAATGGCTTTCCAAAATTGGAGTTAGTTTCCATGGAGAAAGGGATGAGAGGATAGAGGGTTAATTGATCCATATCCTATCCAAAGTCGACCTCATAGGATGAGATAAGAGTTGGGCATCCTTCTAGAATGCTCTAGAATCAAGGAATATTCCCATAATCCAATGCCAATTTCGCTCATTCTCGCCCAGCGCAGGTCAAAGTGGGTCTAAGTTCACTGCAGTGCATCCCTGAATGGGCCTACCTGCACTATAGCGTAGTTACCCCTAACCAAGGCTGCACTAGTGTCCCAAGGAGGCATTTTAGCAGGGTTTCAAGCTAGGAAACTTTCATGGATGGAAGCATTCAATTTGATGACTTGTCTAGGGCATGTAACAACTGAATTAGGGTTTGATGAGCCCTAATTGTACTGATCTGATCATTAAGAGTGATGTGCCCAAATAAACCTGTAACAGTTGCCCCTTAAAGCATGAAGTTGAAAATGATAATGTCGAGTGATATGCTTTATAATTTGTTGAGGAGGATTTGAAGCAGAAGGTGACCTGCATCGATTACAATACATAATATCATGATATCTTTGAATTTTTCATGAATTGCTGAGGGAAGGAATACACATGCTCAACGTATAAAATTTTCATTACATGTACATAAATCAGATAGTCGTCTATAGATATAGACCCATGATAGGATGACCATCTGTGTAAATCCATCGTACAAATGATTTAGTACACTCCTGAAATCGCAACCCGAATGGATGAAACTAGACCTAGGGTCTTCTATCTCCTCAAATCATTCACTCAAGTATGAATCTAACCATGTGAAAATGTGATCTGAAGTCGAACATGGGAAGACAACCTCTGATTACCAGCCAATGATGTAAGTTGTTAATAGACGTGAGAGATATCACCGATAATGATAATGATCCTCAAGGTATTACAGTACAGTCTTCATGGTGTGAATAGATGTTTTGATGTTGAACACCATACAAAGTCTTTCAGTCGAAGGCCAGTGATGTCAACCTGTCTCCGGAAGCGAGAAACTTACCATTGATGTATGGAAGCCTTAAGGTACTGGAAGGGTGTTTCTAAGTCAACATCCTAGATAATGTGTTGATGTTGACAAGAAGCGACTCATCGTAGGAGGGCCTTGATAAATCCCCCATCAATGACATGAAATGAGCGTAATGATTTTGAATACAGAATGTGACTAACGACATAATGTTCAGTAATGGCGGTCATGAAAATGAAGGTTTATGAGCATTGCAAAGGATGAAGTTCACTGAGTGACTTCTCTTGAACATGTCGGTGACACTGAATGAATTGGCAGCACTGACCCAAAAATAAAGTAATGGATGGTTTGATAGACCATAGGTATGATAACCATCAAGCAGATAACCCAACCCAAATAGTCACAAAGATGAAGTGAAAGTGTCATGTTCAAGAGCGACTTGCTACCATAAAGTGATTTATCCCTTTGCCCATTTTCCCCAGTCATTGCTGACCAGTACCTCTTTATTTTCTAAAACAAGCTTGAGGACGATAACATATGCTTGTAGTATAATTCCACCCTTCAGGTGAATCCATCACTATGTGATGTTTTAACGAGCCTAGCGAAGGTGAAACTCGGTCTTGTCATGATGACAAGTTTGTCGCTACATGATGTTTTAACAAGTTTAACAACAATGAGAACTTGATCCTTTTCATGTTTAGAGAGTTTGAAAAGGGAAAAAAATAAAAATCCGCAAGTTCCTTTTCGTAAATTTGTCTCTCAAGTCCGAAAAAGCGTAAAATAATACAAGAGAGAACCTATTGACCATGTTCGATCAATGTGTTCCTTTTCATAAGTAATCTATCTCAGTCTGGAAAAGGGTTAAACTTATACTGAGTAGATGTTGTTTCCAATCTATTTACGAGTTGAAAAGGACAAGCGCTCAACAATCTTTTCATGTTTCAAGAGTCTAAAAAGAGCTTAAAGAGGACTCCACTTAGAGGAACGAGTGGTGTCTAGGATAGTAATTGGTTCCGATGATGTTGGAACTTCTCAAAACATGTTGATTTATGTGAAGAGGTTGGCCAATAAGACCACATATTGCAACTGTTCCTTAAAAAGGGTAAAACAACCAAGTGAAAGTGTATGATCGGCCAAGCAGATAGTGATGTTGGAAGGGGAAAAACCAAGGCTCATCTGGCAGAAGAGGTTGATAGAATGGAAATCACAAGGGTTAAAAAGGAGATGGGTTCATTTTTACACAAGTTTGAACCATAGGGAACTATGCTTGGATTTAGTTGCATGTTTACACAAGCTTGAAACAAAAAGCTATGCTTGGATTCAGTTTCATGTTTACACAAGCTTGAAATGAAAAAATATGCTTGGATTGGTTTACATGCCCCCAGCATCATGACTCGATTCTAGGTGCATGCCCCCCAAGCTTTATTATATTCACCTAAGTAGACTACTCGTGGCTATCGGGTGGATGGAATGAAGGTTCATTTAGAGATCAAGTGAAAGACTCGATTGGGATTTTACGAGATCTAGTCAAAGACTCAAACTGGAACTTTGCTCCAGGGGACCTTATTTAATTTTTTAATGAGCTTGACACAAGACAAGGAACTTTGCTAAGATTCCTTGTTTCATTTTTAACGAGCTTGACACAGGACAAGGAACTATGCTCTCGGACCTGTTTCATTTTTTAATGAGGTTGACACAGTCAAAGAACTATCCTCACATTCCTTGTTTCATTTTTTAACAAGCTTGACACAAGACAAGGAACTATGCTCATGTTCCTTGATCACGACCCATAAGAGTTCATGACTTCCAAGAGGTTCTCATCAGATGGGAGAACGATGCCCTGGAAGGGATACGTAGCAAGGAATCCATTAGAGAGATTTGGTTCCAATGCCCCTAGTACATAATGCACAACATCACAGAATTGATCGTCAGTTGATGTAGGCATGGAACGGGTTGCCACATAATTGACCTGTGGTGGGGAAGATACAATTGGGACAAAAGGACCATTTAGGGAAGATGGTTGACTAGAAGCCATATTTGGATTGGGAAATGAAGGATAGTCAATGGTGACAATTTTGCCTTCATGCAGGAAACACATCACTCGAAAGAGTGTTGAAATAATAGCTCCCATGTCATAAACATGGTCACGCCCAAGAAGTAAATTGTAATCTAAAGGGCCTGGGACTACCATCACATTGAGATAAACAATTTTTCCTCCCAAAGTAATAGGCAAGTGAGGAAGGAACCCTAATGGTTGACTGGTTCCTCTGTTAAAAGACAACAGATTCAGGGTAACAAGCACAAGTGGTGGCAAAACGAGTGCCTGCCAAGCAGTGGAGGAAAGGATACTCACAGATACACCTTCATATATAATAGTGCCAAATACAATCATATTATAAACATATACTATGATCTGGAAAGGCACATAAGAAGGAAGACGACATCCTGCCAGTCGATTCCAATCAAAGGAAGTGACCAAACTACTTGGAGGGGTACCATAAGAATGGGAGAATTACCCCCTTAAGTTATGAGAATGGGAGGATTTTCCTCATATCTTGATGGAACAGGAGGGTTTCCTCCAAGCTCATTGGAATCTGAAGAAACGAAAAGAACTTGAGTGGTATCATACTCACTCTCTGCGAGAAAGGTACGATTAACTAAAGGTGAAATCGGGTCAACTGTTTCCTCGACCTGTGATTGGTCAGGTATAGATTCATGGGATTCACATTCAGAGAGAGTGGGTTTGACCGACGGTTGATTTGGGTCAGTCACTTCATCAACTAGTTAAGGATTAAGGGAGAGTCTCCTATAACCAGATGCAAGTCGCTGCGGAGAAGCCAGAAGGTTATCCAACACTTTTTTGGCTTCATCCAGATAGGGACAAAGGTGAATGGGGTGATTCCCTTCGCATAACCTACAAGGAAACTTAAGTTTACCCTTCTTTCCATGAAATTTACTACCACTAGTTGATTGTGTGTCACCAACATGATCTCCATAAGTTGATGACACAGGATGATGTGAACGAGAAGACCATTCTTCTAAGATCTGAGGAATACCAGAAAAGTTTTGAAGAAGATGGTCTCTCGTACAAAATTTGCAAGGATATCAAAGTTTGTGAGGCTTATCGAACGATTTCTCATCAGAAGTTACATTCGAAGCAATGGTTGCTTGGTTTCCCCCCTACTGAATTTTCTTCTTCTTCTTCTTCTTCTTCTCTTTCTTCTTCTTCTTATCCACCTAGTAACTAGTGTCAATACTTTCACCAGGCGAAGAGGAATAAGGGGAGGAATAAACAACCGATGAAGAAGGTAAAGGGTCAACTTTAGGATCAACTGGAGGTTGATTTTGTCCAGTTGTAGGAATATTCAATTGCGGGGCGAAGGAGGTTGAGAAAAACCATATTGGCATTTATGGTAAGTCCTGGAAGGGACAATGTAGCCATATAAGAAGCACCAATATTTCCGAAAGGAGGAAAGCTAATTGGATTCCCATCAAAGGGAATTCCTTAATCGGTGGACTCTGGAGTTGTTGCCATATGTTTAAACCTAAGATCAACTAAGGAGTCACATGGAGGATGTTATCCATGGTAAATTAATTTATTTTAATCAAAATAACATAACAAAACAAAAGAGGGATAATCTAGGTAAAAGGATTACCAAGTAACTGTGAACTTCAATAGACTGCCTTAGTAAAACAAGGACTTAACATTTGTGCAGGCAATCTCCTCAAATGTCGTTTTTGATGTATCACAGTATACAAGGCGTCCGACTCAGTTACCTATGGATGGATAGCAACCTAAATTAGTCCTCCCAACTATACCCGAAAGTATGTGGAGGCCCAATCTGTGTTAGCACTATCTAATGTGAAACTTAACAGTGAGAGCATTCCCTTATACTTTTCGTACTCTAACACCGCCTGATATACCCGAAATTACGTGGACGAGCTACGATATACTTACGTACATGGAATGAGGTATCACACTCGGAATGTATTGCAAACCATTAGTGACAGCTACTATGTTTAAGGACGTCGAAACATGTCTCTAGCCTAGACCTCTAAATGTTATGCGTTAAGCTACAATGCTCCATTAGGTTAATTGAGATAAATTTTAAGTTGATCTTCTTGAGAATTTTCCTTTCAAGGTTCACCACGTGATGTATGTTTGCAATTCCTAGAATGCAACTAATATGAGAAACATTCTTTCATTCAATTAACAATGAAAACCATAGCTAGTAAGGGACCGATCTTTGACAAAGAGCAAAGAGCACACCTAATGCAATTTCCCTAGCTATTCCTATCAAGCATTCACAAACTACAATATGCACAATGCAAGTTTTTCTTTTCAATCCCTTTAGTGTTTATATGAACAAAAAGGAACTAGATCCACAAACGATCAACCAATGCTTTTCACAAGAAACAAAGGCTTTACGACAGTTTCTTTTTCAAATAAATGAAGACTTCACGACAATTCTTTTTCAAAAAATTAAAGACTAATCAATGTAAGCTAACTTTGACAATGAATTTATAATGATAAAGAAATATCTTAAGAAACACTAAACAATCAAGGTCAAAGTAGGACTAGGAGAGGAAATGAAAATTGATTTCAGAGGCATAAAAAACTTTGATCTTTCAACAAACAACATTAGAGGCAACTTTGGAAAAATCAATTAAAAGATGGGTTTTTTAGCTTGAGAGGGACCAACACAGCCCTAAATGGGAGACAATGCATTGCAAAGCACTTTCTCTAAGCCAAGGGTGCACTGGTAACAAAACATTCCTAGAATAGGAATTCTAGTGCAAATTTTTTACCAAAAAAGCTTCAAAATGACTGAAAAGAGATCAATGAAGTCAAGTAAAGTGTACTAGGACATGATATGATAAGGGTAAACTACCAGGAATGATGGTCATCCCCAGCAGAGTCGCCAATTTGTTATATGGAATTTGTACCTACGGATAAATACATCTTCCCTAAGTGAGTAGTTACACTTAGAACAACAGAAAGAAAGTGATTTAACCTTTTCCTGTAATAGATAGATGAGATGAAGGAACTTACTTGTAATCTTTCACTTCCTTTGATCTCCTTTGAATTGCTCCCGTCGCTCCCACTCGAACTGAATCCACTCAATTGGTACCTGTCAACAGAAATAAAAGATGACAACGATCAAAGCATACGATCTATCTATTATAAACAAATGGAGTCGAAAACATTTAAACATATATGCATCATAGACATGAACAAGAATATGGGAAAAGGATCAAACAACTTTATTGATGTAGAAGGAGGAGTTACACCCAATGCGGTTCAATCTTGTGTCACTCATCTAGCTTCAGTCCAAACCCTCGTCACACCAAAAGCACATCAATCCCGAAACATAACATTACTTGACATGAACTCAAATCTAAAACCAACAATATTTCTCTACGATCTTCAAATTCCAACCCCCTTGATCACTATGATGACTGGTCAATTTATAGCGAAATTGAGGCCGTTATGTCACAAATTGAGCATTGAATGGCTTTTCAAAATTGGAGTTAGTTTCCATGGAGAAATGGATGAGAGGATAGAGGGTTAATTGATCTATAGCCTATCCAAAGTCAACCTCATAGGATGAGATAAGAGTTGGGCATCCTTCTAGAATGCTCTAGAATCAAGGAATATTCCCAAAATCCAATGCCAATTTCACTCATTCTCGCCCAGCGTAGGTCAAAGTGTGTCTAAGTGCACTGCAGTGCATGCCTGAATGTGCCTACCTACTCTGCAGTGTAGTTACCCTTGACCAAGGCTGCATTGATGTCCCAAGGAGGCATTTCAGAAAGGTTTCAAGCTAGGAAACTTCCATGGATGGAAGCATTCAATTTGATGACTTGTCTATGGCATGTTACAACTGAATTAGGGTTTGATGAGCCCTAATTGTATTGATTTGATTGTCGGAAGTGATGTGCCCAAATAGCCCTGTAACAATGGGTTTTTATAGATATTATAAAAGATTCCTAGAAGTAGTTTCCAAGATTGTTCATACTGATACATATTTAGAAAAAAAAGAAAATTGAATTGGAATGAACATAAAAGTGTGAAGAAAGCTTCCAATTGTTAATGAAATTACTTACTAGTGCATACATTCTTAGGATTGCTAACCCAAAGGGAGGAGCAAGTGTTTAAAGAAGTGGAAACATAGTTGGAGCATCTGGAAGCAATTGATGGGGGCGAGGATACTTGTTAGAGGAATTAAAGAAGAGGATCATCCATCTATATACTACTAGGAAGAAAATATTGATTGATAAGGGGAAAATATGGAGGAAAAAGAGTAGAGTTATTTGGTTGAAAAATGGAGATGAAAATATGAAGTTTTTTCAGCAATTTGTAAAAGGTCAGCAAGCTCAAAATAACATATGGGATTTGGATGATCTAGAAGGTGGTAGAGCTTTAAATTTTAAAGATATCGCGAGGTTGGGAAAAAAACACTTCATAAATATGTATAAGGAAGTTTCTGAAGTGACCACTGTTGAAGTTATCTTATTGGATCGATCATTCCCTAGGTATGAAAATGAAGAAGACAATTGGTTCTTAATGAATATCTTATCTTAGGTTGAATTACAAAAGGTTCTCCATAGTTTCTAAAAACACAAAAGCCCTGGACTATATGGTTGGTTGGTTGAATTCTTCTTTGGGCTATATGATATCTTAAGGGGGGATCTCTTAAAGGTGGTTGAGGATTGCATATAATCAGATATGATGCTTGATTCTTTCAACTCTACCTTTATTTCCCTCATCCCCAAGACTGACTCTCCATGTTGTTTTGACAATTTCAGGTCCATATCTTTATGCAACTGTATTTATAAGGTCATAGCCAAAATTATAACCAACAAGCTTAAGTCGATCCTCTCTAAAAATGTTTCTAAGGAACAATTTTCACTCATGAAAGGATGACAGATACATGAGGCAATTGGGGTTGCACAAGAAGGTATTCATAGCTTAAAAGCTAAGAAAATTAAGGGCTTGGTGATTAAAATTAAGTTTTCCAACGCATATGACATATTCAGTTGGATATAGATTAGATTGTTATTGACTTATTTGGGATTTGAAGTTCATTTTATAAATTGGGTCATGTTTTGCATAACCACTATAGAATTTGATGTGCTTATTAATAGGGCGACATCAACATTATTTAATGCACAATGTGCCCTAAGGCAGGGTTGTCTTCTTTCTTCACTACTTTTCTTGCTAGTGGCTAAGGGCCTCACTGGATTGTTGGTTGAAGCAAAAAGGAGGGGTGACTTAAAGGGTGAAATTGTAGGAAATGATTTAACAAGCACTCATTTGTTGTTCATGAATTATATTCTCTTGTTCTGTGATAGGGCTAAGAGGGATTTAGCTTCCATCAAAGGAGCCTTATCACTCCTTGAGAAAACTACAGGCATGCAGGTAAATACTCAAAATTTTATTCTCTCCTTGCTTGGTTTATCTAAGGATGAGTCAACTAATGCTCATACTCTGTTTCCAATCTAACATTTTTGATGAAGTACTTAAGTATCTTAGGTTCCACCTAAAACCCAATGATTATAGAAAGGATGATTGGATTAGGCTTACAACAAAAATTGAGAATAGACTAAAAGTCGTGGAGCTTTAGAGGGTTGTGTAGAGCTAGCAAATTTCTCCTCATAAAATCAGCACTGGAAGTTATTCTAATTTTTTTGATGTCTTTATCTTGGATAGAAAAAGGTGTTTTGAATGTTTCCCATAAGACTTGTAACATATTTTTATGGATGGGATAAAAGGAAGGTTGGGATTTCCCTTGGGTTAAATGGGATAAATATCATTTCCACAGATGTGGGGAGGATGGGGTCTGAAAAACCTGCATATGTTTTCTAAGGCATTGGCAACAAAATTTTGTTGGAAGTTGTTATCCACAAATCGTCAGTGAACATAAGTGGTGTCCAGAAAGTACATTCATCTAGTTACTCTTGAAGAATGGATAAGGATCTCGAACAAGTAGAGGTTGAATGTATCAGTTATATGGAAAGAAGTTTTAGCATCTTTTTCAATGGTTGAAGAAAGTTTATTTTGGAAAGTTGGAAATAGAGAAAAGTTGAGGATTGGTATCGATCCATGGGTGGGTTGCAATGAAAACTTTTGTTTACCCTGAGAGATGATTGAATTTCTTAATACTAATGGTAGGCTCACTCTTAACTAGATGGTTGATAATGCTCACACTAGTATGTGGACACAAGGCTAGGTTGATGCTATTAAACTTAATTGTCCTATTGAATACCTAGGTCACTAGCATAAATATACTACAACTCTCAACATCTCCCATGTTCGCCTCAGAGACAGGGAGGGCTCTTTGTGCTGGGTTCATTCTCCTTTTGGGAAATATTCACCAAAAGAAGGTTACAAGTATATCATTGATGACAGGGGATTAGGAGAGGTGGCCTAGTGGTGGAGGAAACTATGGAAACTAAGTTGCCTAGCTAAAGATAGAATTTTTGGTGGTGCATATTGGGAAATAAAGTCCCTACTGGTGACAATATAAAAAAGAGAAATATGGTAGGGAAAAGCTAGTGTGTCCTCTACAAAAACACTAAGGAGACTATGGATCACCTTTTCCTTTACTGCCTCTTCTCCTTGGTTGTATAGAACATTGTTCAAGGATGCATGGGACTAGCTACAAAGTGGTAGGGCACATCTTGTAAGGACGCTTGGAAGCAGTGGTGCGAATAGCAAAATCCTAAAAAAAATAGGAGTTCTCTGCCTATTATCAGTTGGGGTATATGGATCTCTAGAAATAATGACATCTTTCAAGAAAAGTCAACCACTCTGGATAGAGTGATAACACAATATATGGCTATTTTTGTTTCAACTTATGGGCATGTTCATCAACCACGTAATATCACAGAAGAAGTTATTGATCACTCCTATCCATGGGCCTACTTTGATGAGGTCTCTCTGGATGGAGGAGAGTGTGGGGAGGGGGGGTGGGGGTATGCGTTATACCTTAGGGATAATCATTTCTTCAAGCTATAGTCTGGGTTAGGTAGAAGAACACATAAGTATGTCGAACTCCTCTACCTTAAGCTTCTTCTCTTGTTTGCTATTGAGAATGGATGTCAGCAGTTGTAGTTTTTTGGAGACTCAAAGATTGCTATCAATTGGTTTAATGAGATTACCAAATGCCACATACACACACTTCATCCTATCCATGAATATATTTTAAAATTAAAGGTTTCTTTTAGTAGGATTCTATGTTGCCATATCTATAGGGAAAGGAACTCAAGTGCAAAAACTTTCTCTAAGGCATTCAACGAACATAATATGGGCACTTGGAAGATCATGGAGCGACTAGATGAGACCTCCTATGAGTATTATCACAGACCTTTCATAAAGGATCTGCTGATGGACACTTTACTAGACTGATCACTTATTACATAAATGTTCTTCCCGAGCTAAAATTCGCAAGTAATTGGGAGGATATTGTATATACTTTCTAATATTTTATGATGATAATTAATATCTGTTAATAGACATTAGTACGTTTGGACACAAAAATGGCCCTCGTCTGAGGCCTGATCTTATGATCCTTTTTAGACTGGTTGATGATTAGCTCTTTTTTTAATGCACTTTACTGCATATACAAAATGTATTTTTCATCAAATTCTTGATGAAAATTATGATATTTTCCTAAAGAAAAAAACATATTATCTATAAAAATATATTTAAATTATAAAACCATATTTTATATTCAATAGATGAAATAAATTAATTAAAAAATTATATCACATTATGAAGTAAACAAATGATAAATATTAGATTCAAACTGTAATACAAAAAGATATATGATGTTTTCTTATTTTATATATATAATTTAGATTATAAAATATAGATTTTATTAAATTTGGACAAAAAATAATTTTCTCAAGGGTGAATGTATGAAGGTGGGTTACACTTTTAGGCCAAATGTGGTGATGAAATTTCAAAAATTTACTCTTTTATTGAATTGAAGCCTTCAAAATTAATATAAGCATTGTGAATTTTGATTCGAAGTAAAAACACAGATTGTGGAGAATTATGTTGTTGTCCTAATGATAATTTTTACAAAAAAAATTAGTGTCGCATCATATGTCAATTTTCCATTAAATGAAATGATTGTCCTTGCAAATTTTCACACATATTATGAGGTATGTGTATGTTCATGTAGCGTAACTTAGTCTAAAATGTGTAATTTTTAAAATAAATATATGAGCATGATCTACACGGAGAGAACTAAGTTTTTCATAGTAAAAATTTATATTTTTTATTATTTTTTGAAGTTGGTGAAGTAATATTTCAATTGCATTTTGTAGACACATGTTTGTGTAAGGTTTTTTTCAACTATTTAAATAAATTAATAACCAATAGCACCCTTTTTAAGATGACTCGTAAACAAAAATAGTGATATTTTTAAAAAAAAATTCGTTGTATATTGTTTATGTTATTGATTTTTTATTCAACCTCTTTAAAATTGTCCAAAAAAAAACTCAAGCATTATGTTTAAAAGAAATTAGATGAAAAATATCATATCAATTTGAAAATGTCAAACTCATATGCCATTGGATAGACGATTCTTTCGTGAATCTAACATGATCAAATCCGCCACCTAAGGACAATTTTTTCTCTAAGTCTACTACCTACTGTACAAAATGATGTTGCAGAAAATTTTATAGAAGAGGCGCTGAAAATGCGGATTTTAGTACCTTAGACGCTCGATCAAGTGTTTAAAATGCTCGATTGAACGCTTAAAATTTAAATTCAAATAGCTCGACCTAGCAATTTTTTTAGCACTCGCAGAGCTTGATTGAGCCCTTAAAATTGGTTCAATCAAGTGCTTAAACTACTTGATCAAGCCCTCTCTTTTTTCACCTAAACTCGCCCTCTCTTGCCAAAAAGTGTAACCTAGCTCAATGCTATCATCCTTAAAAGTAAATTAAGATTTTTTATTCCAAATAAATTTTTAATATTGAGTACTTAAAAGAAAATGTTGTTTTATCTTGATTTGTAAAATGTTGTTGAGTCACAATAAATCTTACAATATTTTGAAATCTTTTATTATATATTATTTTAATTTTCCAGTTTTATATTAATATTACTAGTTTACTGCATAAAATTATGAAATAGATTGAAATTGATATAAAATATGCGAAGTTAGTCACACTACTCACATATTATCCACATATTAAATATAAGATGTACTCTATGAAAATCAGTGTAGGAATTTAGACTATCTACAAGGTGAGGCCTACGTATTGTGATACAAATATAAAGAAAATGGTAATCACTATGGAGTTTCCATAGTTATTGTGGCAAATGATTAATAGAAGATACTTTACTTCTTTTATTCACTGGCCAAATGTTGTATTCAACTATGAAACTAGAAAAATGCATCAATAAAGAAACCCCTTCACATCTATCTAGAATTAGGATTAGAATTTTTACATGTGCCAACTCCTAACCAAAATTATAATTTACCCCTATACAATTTTCTTAAAATTCCACATGATATTAATTCCAAAAGTGCAAGTAATATGACTTAACATCTAATTAGTATCCTCTTGGTAAACAAAATTACCTAAGAAAAACTTTCACATGCTAACTCCAATTGAGGTGACACTTCTCCCATTGAAAAACTTTCAATATCAAGAACATTGTCCATAGGTTAACAACTTCGTTCTTAATCTCCAATTTGTTAAATCTTATGAATAGAGATATATTAAAAAATATTATATAGGAATGATTCAATGAAGTTGCACACATAATATATGTGATATTACAAATATATTTTGATCTATATTTATAGTGATCAATCTAATAAAAAGATCGATATAAAGGTTGTTATTGTTAAATAATATTTTAGATACAGGGTAATGGAAAGATTGTAAAATTGAATGAGATGAGACAAATGTTAATTTTATTAATATTTTAGAATGATATGTTGATATATGTTGATGATTAAGGTAATAAGTGTTGTAGGGAAGTTTTGTTCCTGCCACACAAGTTACAAATTATGCTTTCAACAAAATTGCAAATTAATATATGAAGTGGAAAAATTAGTTGCCTACTAAGGAGCAATGACTTGCATAAATTTCTGTCTATTTACATTTTTACTCATATTCATTAAAGCTCTGAAACACACATAAATACGGATGGTTAGTAAGTCCTTGTAAATATATTCTTTTACATATTGTTCCTATCCATTTTTTATGTAAACATTTTTTTAAATTATGGTGGGTGGTAGGTGATGTTAAATATGTTATTTAAGTGAATATGAACTATTTTCAAGGGTTTTAATTTTGGGTGGTTTTTTTATGAATCTTAATAATAAAAAACCACTGCATACATATCTAAAAATTATGGCATAAATATTGCAACTGTGTCCAGAAATTATGAAAAAAAGATATGAGAAAGTTATCCACATGGCATTGTTTTGTGCAAAAGCTGCACCTTCAATTATAGAAAAAAAAAAACAAAAAATATATATATATATATATAAAATAAACATTGATTTTTTCAAAATTAAATATTACAACTTACATGGGTCAATACTAAATTAATAATGGTCATTGTAAGAGTCCTGCCTTGGCAAAGGCTAATAAAATAGTTAGGAAAAAAGATAATAAAAAATTCATAAACTAAAATTTCTGAAATATATTAACAAAATTAAATCTCATTTTTCTATGCAATACCCATAGTGACCCTTATTAATTTGAATAATTCTTACCAACAGTGATCAATAAACTTGGGATCTCTATCACAGATTATAGAATGGGGTTGGCCAGGGAACTTATACACATTATTTAAAAGTAAATCAGCAACTACCAAAACTATCAACATTGAAAATTATTATACTAGCAATTGTCCCAAAAGGTACAAAGAGAGGCCGATAGGATTATTAAATTGGAATTGTTGAATTTTTCTAGAAGAGTTAATTGTTTTGTGGAAAACCGTGTTTTCTTGGACTGGATCATTGTGCAATTACCCTTTTAAACGCTTTCTATTGTTTGATAAAATAATCAAAATATTGTTTTCAAATTTCCATAGATTTCCTCTTACAGTAAATTTCAAATACAAAATCAAATTACAGAGTATTATTTTGTATGGGGCACAACTCTTCTACATTTTGGTCATTCATGGCGGATATTCCAGACAATAGAAGATAAACTATGAACAAATTAATGAAGAGCAATGAAGAGCATATTATTCACAAGGAAAAGTTGTGTTTGCTCATCCATGGAAAAGAACAAAAATATCTAGAGCTTTGACATTGTTGAGGATCAGACTGTTGTTACAAGATTTCACTCCACAGAAAAAGTTGAAATGTAATTGAAATGTAATATAGAGACAAGTAAAAAAGTTGAAATGTAATTGAAATGTAATATAGAGGCAAGTAAAAGAGGAATTTCCCTCAAATAATCACGATCAGCTCTGGAACCCTCTGGAACCCTATTAAACAATGCATCCTTCTCATGCCCTGAATATAATTAAATAAGAACACCATTTCCTGAAACTCGTGGCATGCTTTTAGGGCTACGCTAATCCCAAGAACTCCACCAGTTCATCAGTTAATCCAATACTGTAATAATTTACTTCATTTAGTGGGTCAGTTAATCCAATCCTGTAATAATTTACTTCATTTAGTGACTACCCACATTGAATCTTTAATTTTTACAATTCACTATTATGCTACTGCATTTCAATGAATTTGAGTTCATGGTCTAAAAATTCTTGCAATATTAGAGATATGACATCTCTTGTTCGAGTCACATACTTCCGTCATAAATAGACATGCCCAATGGTCTCAATAGATTTTTCATTTCACAGAATTTTGCTTGGGAATTTCCATCAACAGGTTCTTTGGAATTCATACCCCTTGATGATGATGCAACAAATATTCCACTGGCCGAGCCGTCCGCAATTGTTCGCCATCTCTATTACGATGTTCAACTGGTTCCAACAAGCTGAACATCTGTTGGCATCTGCTGGCCAGCTTACAGGTTACTCGTCAATGAAAATCGGCTCCAGATCTACAAATACAGCAGGGGGGACATGCTTTCGACTCTAGTTTTGCTGAAGAAAGTGTTGAAGGCATCATCTCCGCGACCAACGGTCTTCTCACTGGGCATCTGGCCATCAAGATGAATGTACCAAGACACTAGAATAACTAAAACTCACAATCTGTCTAAATTTATAATATGCCCCAGCTCTACACGAATTGTTCCCGTGATATTGTTGGAGGACAGATTTCTGTAAAAGCAGCAACGTTATCCGTTAGTCACATTGAATATGCTTAATGCAATTCAACAACTCATTATGTTATAGGTCAATTTAGAATATGGCCCAGGATTACTTACAGATAAGTTAGCCTTTTAAGTTTTTGAAATTCCAAAGGAATAGTTCCATTCAAACGGTTGCCATGCATATTGCTATAGGACAAAGGACAATGAAGGCACAGCATTAACATTGTTAGCCAGTGGGAAATTATGCTCCGCAAATTCATCACTTGGCTTGAAGATTATATCACTTACAAGAAAATGAGAGCAACACATGAACTAATATTCTCTGGGATCGGACCTTCAAGTTGATTTCTGGCAAGATTTCTGTCTCAAAAAAAATACAACCTTGGAATGTTAAATACTTACAGCAAGAATCCAAAAGATATCATAGATTAATGTTTAGTGTATGGGAGGTTTCAAGATATTTCTATCATTTTTATCTCCACTTTCTAGAAAAAGGTTTGGACACAAACTTACAATTCGAACAACTGTTCCAAATTCCCCAGCTCAGGTGGAATTTGCCCAGTCAGCTGATTGTCATTTAGCTGCCTGCATATGCATACAACCGTTGACTATCAAAGAGCTATTTCTTATCATGCACGTCCAGTTTCCATTTCTTACATATCAATCATCACAAAATATGTGATTGGAATCTCTTACAGGTATCCCAGCTTTGTCATGTTCCCCAATTCTGGCGGAAAAGATCCCGTGAGATTATTACTGTGTAAATATCTGAGTAGTGCAAAAGAAAGTACAAGAGAATCAGCTTCTTGAAAATTGAACATAAAGGAAATTTATAGTCAAAAAGTAATGGACTTTCACAAACCCAGATGGGAACAATTCGAGCATTAACTATGCAAGCAACTCACAGTTTATCAGTGTAAGTCAAGTTGCCTAGAATCGGATGAATTGTTCCAGTAAAGATGATTATCACTCAAATCCCTGTAATAAATATTAATTGTATCAGTACACTAAAGCTTACACCATAATTACATAATCAAGTTTTTGCCAAAGGTCACAAAACATTTATCAATGAATGAAGGAATATTGATTGATTCTGCAGAAGAAGTATATTGAAAATATCCAAAATCATTATGGATTCTTATTGATCTAGGCTTCCATGCAATTAAATGTAAGAGATTATACTTTAATCCGATCACAGGAAAATTTTGGACAAGTTGAGATCCAGAAAACACTGTACTTACAGAACAGTAAGAGCCTGCATGAGACCAATTACTTCAGGTATCCTTCCGGTCACCTTGTTTCCTTGTAATGACCTAGGATAACCACTTTAAAATTAGGGTAGGACAACTAAAGCAACCAAATTAATGATGTCGGTTGAATAGTGCATACCATGCAATGAATTGCATTACTTAGACAACCTGCATAATCTCATATCCCTGCCTATTCAACACAAAATTCCTGATGCTAGAACACAGTTCAGTCCTAGAAATATCTCCACTTACAGAGTAGCCACTTGTAGAAACCCAATTTTGAAGGGGATCTCTGCGGTAAGTTGATTGTATGATAAGTCCCTGATAAGAATACCAGCCCCAATTCAGTAAGTAATTGAGATCACGAGTCTTGCATCAAACCATACATTTACACCCGTTTGTTCATTTAAAATCCAGTTAGGCAAATCAGAAAACATACAAAACTGCATAGCTTGTACAGTTGCCAATATTCTCAGGAATGGTCCCCGACAAGTTGTTGCCTCGCACATCACTGCATGACAGAGATCAACTATTTAGTAACATTTAAGCTACCACGAAGAATCCTTCAGGTAAAATTTGTTAATGCACTGAAAACGCTGCATCGAGATACATAAATTTAAAGATAAATTCTCTGTGACCGCGAGTTTTGATGGGTTTCATATGCAGAATTAATTCGATGAAAGAAAGCTTTAAAAAATTCTGCATCTACTCCACAAGACAGAAGTATTGTGACTTACAAGAACCACAATCCTGTCAATTGACACATGTCAGGGGAAAGAGTCCCAACTAAGAAGTTGTTGCGCACCCCCTGGAAACGATAACAATATGCCCATTTCAAAAAGAATGGGCGCCAAATTTAGTTTGCAAACCTAAGAACAGTACTATTAACACAAATGCTTCTTCCAAACCTTAACAGGAAAATAAAAACAAATTTTGCTTAGTGAGAGAACGATAAGCCCAGGAAAACTCATAAAGAACCCAGACTCTTACAAATATTGCAAAACTTCATTCCAATAGATAAGCCTGGGGATCTCCCCACTTAATTGATTGTCTGCAAAATCCCTAAAAAATGCAAAAGCATTGTTAAATGATACTCCTCCAGAATCCAGAGTTTACACATCCTATGCAGTTCTTTGACAAGTAAAGGGCAGCAAAGAGAGTAGAATCCAAAATAGTATTCCCAACCTACATTTTCTTCAAGTTTGGAATCTGAGACAACGTTGAAGGTATAGGCCCCATTAACTGGTTATTCTTCACAATCCTGTAAATTTGATCAATGTGTCAAAAGGAGCTTTCACTCCCTTCTAAGACAGGGCAAAATACAAAAACATCTACAAATTAAGCTAAATTCTTTACAATAGCGAGCAAGTGCAGAATGTTAGGATACTTACAGTTGTTATAGTTGTTTCAACTTCGATATTGAAAAGGGAATGTCTCCATATAAATAATTTAAAGAGACATCTCTGCAGCAACATTGAAGATCAAATCAAGTCAGCGGTTTCTACGAAATATAAACCATGAGAATGATGACTTGTAGATTTGACTAGAGGGACGTTTAGACGCACACAACAGCTTGGTTCGGCATCAGATATCTTCTCAAAAGACAGTTGTTTTCAGCATAATACTTAACAATTATCTATAGTAAAGTAATATATGCATCTTGAACCAGACTACGAGTGTTGCATATGGTGAGATCTGCTTTAACCAACTTGTAGTTGAACAGTCATTTTTGTTTGGACAGATAAACGATTGAAAACAGACTTTCCTAGATAGGTGGGGTGAACATTTCTTTAAAGGGATTGAAAATTATTATATTATTGAGAAAATGGTTCAAAAGTTACAATGACGAAGAACATTCTCAGCTCTAAGCAGATAGACTCTATGAGTACCCAGACACAGTACTTAGTACACAGAAAAAGTAAAATATAAAATTGTTTGTAAACAAATTTGTTGTTGGTATGAAATATTGATACTCATTAGAATGTAACAAAGACTGTTGTTACCTAAATAGAATGACTATGGCTATGGCTGCAAAATAAATGTGTTTAAAGTAAGAAGGCAAAATAAATGTGTTTAAAGCATGAATGATTACACAGGGTGAATACGTTTAAAGTTTAGTTGCACTCCTGGCATTTTTAGTTTTGCAGTCCCTTGCTTTTTGGTTTTTGAATTCAGTCAGTCATATAATTGAATATTGAGTAAGATGTGACTACAGTTTGGATGATTACTGAGAGGATACCTGCATATTTTATAGTCTAATTTTTATTTTTAGTCAAGGGCTAATTTAGTTTTAGCAAGACAGATCTGGTATGGAACTGGTATCAATATAAATAAATAAATAAGATTTGACAGGAATTTAAAAAAAAAGAATGAATAGAAAAGGTGAATATTTTAAATATCTAACTTTAAACCAAGCCTAGAGTTCAATGCGAACCAATGATTTCCACCCCGGAAAAGGGAAGGTACAGAGAATCATGAAATGGCAAAATAATTGAGAAATTCACAAACCCTTTGAATATTATACATTGGGCTGGTTCCTAAAGACCAATGGAAAATTTAGCAGAAAAGTAATGAAAAGATAAAAATGTATAAAAGTGAGATTTGAATTCAATGATAACATATACAAACCAATAACAGATATGCATAATAAAAAGTGAAACTCTCTACACAGTACGCAAATGATATATCCATTCACAAATACTTCAGCGGTACTAGTATTTCTTCATCCTCCATTGATGGGAATACTTTTTTATAACCATACAATTTCTAAGAATGTGTTCCTTCCAGAAACCCTAAAGGTATTGAAACTATTCAACTCACATTTTATTATGTGACAAGCGTGGCTGTGTCGGATCAGAAATTTTGTCTAGGCCTCTGTAATTAATATTGGAATTATGTCATTCATAAAAGAAGTCTTCTCTGTCTCTTCTTGGCCCGACTGCTGGCAAGGCACCAAAGTTGCATCTTCTATGCTATGGCTTTTTGCGCCTCCGGCTATTGCTCATTGTGAATATATGACACTTCACAGCTCTTAATTCGATTGAGTTGCAGGGTTCATTGAGCGGAGCATAAGAGTTCCATTAGGCATTGTGCACACACGATATGCATTGAGCTGCAGGACACTGAATTGACTTGGCGTAAAGCCACACTCTCACTGGCCACTCAAACCTAATACCGTGGGAATCGGCCAATGGGCCTTCTTTTGTTGGTAAGAACAACCCCACTCGGTTTAAAAGCTTCCGTAGCTTCAGCAATGAGCGGCACCCGCGAGTTTGTGACATATTGCCAGCCAAACTAAATGGTCGAAACATTCTTGGGGAGTTTCGACCATGAGATTCTTCCCCACTCCTCCCATCCCAGCAACGGCAACTGCTCTTAACCCAAGCAATATTGCAATATCCGTGCAAATGCAGAAATAATACCAATGTCATCTTCCTTGCCCACAATCTGAGATTTTTCAACCAAACAGACCTCTGCAACTGCAAAATTTTGGGGGTTCTCTGATTATCCAGTTTTTCTAGGACCATATTTGACACTCACGTGCATCTTGCTTTGTGATTCTCCGCTTTGATATGCCAATCCGCGTGACAAAAGCTTCAGCTAAGTTTCGTTTCCTCTGTTTTGCTCACCCTGTTCTTCACTCTGATGCCTCTTTATGCTCACATTATCGATTGTTCTGCGGAACGGCAACGAATAACTTTACCTTTTTCTTTGCCAATAATATCTTTATATTCTTTTAAGGTGTGATTTTGATCGAAAGCAGGAACAGTTGAAATCGCGACACTGTAATCGCTTTTAAAAAATATGATTTAAATATTTTAATCTGCTCCAAATTGGCTTAAATTCTTGGAATGGTAATTTAAATAAATTGATTAGCTTAGATTAATTTTAATAGAAATGGGATAAAATATTTTGATGCTTAATTTTTTTAGAAGGACAGGTTCGTATTTCAAAAAATTCTATCTTTCTGAAATAAATATTCTAGTTTTTTATCAATTTTATATGGATATATTTTGGCTTCTTCATTCATTTTAAAATGGGAGGGGCTAGTTCCCCTTAAAAGAATATATGGGCCTTCTTTTCTTTACATATACGTGTCAGAACTATACGTAACTGACAGCCGTCACATTGGGATTCACATTAATATGCTGCAGCCGCAGCGGTACATATCAAGGTGGAATCAAATACACTGCAGCGCACAGCACCACAGGACTCGAACACAGCCGGAGAGCGTGCAAACCGGACTCGAACACAGCAGGGGAGCGTGCAAACTGGACTCGAACATGGCCGGGGAGCGTGCAAACCGACTGCCCCGCCGCCACATCATGCACTCATGTGCACTGGCTTCTTCAATCATATCATGAAAAGAATTAGGAATTTCTTTCATTTTAGACAACACACTAATAAAATGTTAAGATAAAACACTTTTCACTAGTCAATTTTTGACTAAAATGATATATATAAACTGTAAAGAATTTCACATTTCTTTTATACTAAATTATAATATTAACAATAATTAAAATGCCAATAATATTATTGATATTTTATTTATAATGATTTAATTAAAATTTAAGAAATATGTTTATTTTTATTTTTATTATAATGAAATAGAAAATAATTTATTTTAGCTTAAAAAAATGTACATATAAATTGAAAATAAAATAAACGATATATATTTTACCTATAAAAAAACCATTTCATAACTTAAAAACATTTCATAACTAAAAAGTTAAAGAAATAATTCATTTATTAATTAAATTGAAATAATAATAATTATATAATAATTAACACATACGCATAGTCAAAAGGGAAAGAATAACTTGTCTATTAATTTTTTTTAAGAGCAAAGTGTAATGATCAAGAAAGTGAAATCTTATTCAAAGCTTTGAAAGTAAAATGGATGGATTTTGAATGTGTAGCCTACCCTACTCATTTTGCATGAGTAACCACGAGTTGTAAGAATTTTTATTTCTATGAAAAATGGCTTCTTCATTCGTGTTGTTCTCTTGTTTGGGTAAACGGGGCATACACGACATTTTATTTTCTTTTGTTTGGGTAAAGGGGTCATACAAGACATTTCAAGCCACTAATGTAAGAGAGTTCTATTTCTCAAGGCATATGAACCACACTAGTTGGTTCGAAATGCGTCGACAAATGCATTGGAATGTGATTTACGCCGAAAAATATTCTCAAAAAACTTGATATGGATCACAGAAGCTTAAATTCAACAACTTAATAATTAATTTACCCACCAAGTTGGGGAAAGGAGAATTGGAAGCGATGGGTGGATATAGAGCCAAAGGGTAGCTAGAAGGGATTGGGATGGATATTAAGGATAGGTATAATTGTTTCTTAGATGTTAAGATTATAATGTATATTTGAAAAAAAGTTATTGTTTTGTTTGGGTAAACAAGACATATAGGACATTTCACTTTCTCTTGTTTGGGTAAAGGGGTCATACAAGACATTTCAGGTCTCTAATGTAAGAGAGAGTCCATTCCTCAAAGCATATTTCCTATAGTAGCTTAATAATTAGCTTACCTAAGGGGAGTTGATAGGGATTGGGGTGGATACAGAGGCAAAGGATAACTAGAAGGGATTGGGATGGATATTAAGGATGGGGTATAATTGTTTCTTAGATGTTAAGATTATAATGGAAATTTGAAAAAAAAAAAAACACATATTTTTTTATTAAATTTAAAGGAATTTAAAGCCATTTTAAAAAATATTGATATTAACATTTATGAATCACATTTTTCCTTTTTTTAGGTTAACTCGTTGGAGTAATCTTGGAGACTCCACAAGGGTAGGGGAGCATACTCCTTGAGTCTTATTAGAAGGGGTCAAAGATGTACCGCGTGAGTTTTGAAACCAAGAGGAGGTGATAACATCCATTTGTACCAACCACTCAATCATCCCACTAGATTATTTTGCCAAAAGTTAATTAGGCCTTGGAAAGTTATGATTTTGTCAAGATTCTTTCTCAACATTCATTGTGATAAAGGTCTAGTTCTTCCTTTGACACACTTTTATTACACCCAAAGGTGTTTTACAAAAAAATATGAGGAAGATGTTGTCACATAACATTAGGTAAAGTTAAATTAAAAAAGACTTATGTTGAAATTTTTTTAAAATACAAGTAATTTTTAGATTAAAAAATATAAGGAAAACTTTTTTTTTTTTTCTTGCGTAAAGGCTACTTCTATTAAAAAAGAGAAAAATATATGTACAGAGAGGTCAAGACCTCAGAGGGGGCTGAAGCCATCCCTCAACCAGATATCCTGATAGAGATAAACCCTAGTGACAACAATCTCGGGATTGAGAAAACTTAAGACATATTTTTCAAATCCCTTACAGACAAAAGTGTGAACCAAAGCTGTGATCATCACTGCAAAACTATCGAAGACTATGGCTTTGCTGATAATCATTCTGCCTTGATAGCCATATACAAAATTTGACAAAAACAATAGCTTTCTGAGCCATGACCTGATACAATTCATTATACTATAATGGCGAGTATCGTTACCAAACCAGGAGTTGAAACAAAACAGAATTACCATTATCCAGAGAAGCATAACAGAAAGATAAAAAGACCAGAAGAGAGACTGCCAGCAGTGTGCATTGTACCGAAGACATCAAGCATGTTTCTGAGAGTCCAGAGCGTCCCTTTCCACCTGGCTAGGAGAGCCCATCCACGTGACGACAGCGTTGTCTTCATCTCCCATGTCGCCGCCACCTGGAGGAGTTTCCAAATTCAGAATGCCACTGGGAGGGTGCTCTGGCTCGACCGCAGGCAAATTGCGCTGTGTAGAGTCCACTGGAGGCTGAGGAGCTTCAGGCGCATTCCCCTCTTCCTGCACATTGTCACCATTGAACACGACACCAGCCACGTCTCCCTGAAGAACGCTATCTTCCTGAGACTGAGACGTAGTGGTATGAACAGAGTTGTTGGGCTTATCCTCCTCCTCAGCTAGGATCACTGTAATGCTGGCTGACAGAACGGGTTTATTGAGCCTACTGTGAAATTTGAAACGGGTGGTTTGGAAGGAATTGTGCGGGAAGGGCCTGCCATGATCAGAAGGTGGAGAGGACGGGGAGGCTGAGGCCAGTGGAACTATATTTTGGGGGGCAGACTGAGAAGTGCGACCACGATTGCCACTGGTGCCTCCACGGCGAGAAACACCACGACGTCGCACCATTTTCAAACTAACAGAGAGACCTAGGAAGGGTATTAAGCAGGACCAGATAGAATAGGGCTGAGAGTGGGCGAACCAGGCCGAAACCAGATTCCGGATGAACCCCCAAGCGGCCAGAGCGAAACAGGGGTGCGGGAAAAAAAGCAGACGGACATGGAAGGAGCCGAGGAGAGCGATAGCAGAAACCAGAAGCCGAGCCATGGATAAAACAACCTGCGCGGGATCTCGAACTGGGCACGCATTCATTGTCGAATGCTTAACCATCATTCTGTACCCCTTAGCATTCATATCAGTCGCGGTGGGTTTGTGGGAGTTGCGCCAGATTGCCAGGTGCAGAGACAGCTGCCGGCGGAGAGTTAATCTGCCTTAAATGAACCTCGAGGACACCCGCATCCGGGTGTGTATCTTCTTCCTGGTTCATATCATTCTTCACAATGTTATGGAAGTTTAAGAGCTGATCCTCTGAGGCAATGCTGGAGAGCGAACCTGCAAAGAAATCTAACCCACATTCCACTCCTATATTAGCTAGAAAATCAGCCAGCTTGTTTCCTTCTCGCCTCGTGTGTTTGAATGAAATTGCTCTGTGTTGAGAAAGCCATTTGTCAATTAGCTCAAGTCTTTGAGCCATTCTCCAACTGCTGCTGACCTTGTGTGTGGGAGTACCCTGCATGATTTTTGTAACCATGTTTATGATGATTTGCAAGTCCCCTTCAATGATGAGTGGGAAAAATCCTCTGTCCTGAGCTAAGATGAGACCTCGCCATAATCCTTCCAGTTCCGCTGAGTTGTTAGAGTCCCAACCTTTTGATCCGAGAAAGAGCAGTAAAGGTGTACCGTGATGATCTCTGAAGACTCCCCCAAATCCTGCTTTTCCTGGATTACCCTTTGAGGCTCCGTCGAAATTGAGTTGGATCATGTTACTGGGTGGTGGAATCCATCTTGTCGGGATTTGGTCATTCAGAGAAGGATTGCCTTTAAATGTAGGCTTTTGATTCAGATGAATATTCCAGTTGGCCCAGATGGATTGTTCCTGCGGCAGCATTGGAAAGTCTTCTTGGGACCAGGGCTTAATGGATAGAGATTCTTTAATGTTCTGGTGTAGCCTAGTCCAGATCTGCTCTATAGACATGGATTGGTCCTTGAAAACCCTGCGATTCCGCTCCTTCCAGATGTTCCACATCAGTAGACCAGGAATAAGCTGCCAAAGAGTGTTGAGGAGTTTGCTTTGGTAGGGCGCTTGGCTCCAGTTACGAACAGTAGCTTTAATATCCCCATGAACTCTGCCTTCTTTTTGGCAGCGGAAGCTAACCTTTTCCCACAGCTTTCGTCCTATTTGACAAGTCTGCATTAGATGTAAAGCTGATTCCTCTGCTTGCTTGCAGTTGAGACATATAGATGGGCCATAAAAATTCCTTTTTCTGAGGTTATCCCAAGTGAGAATTTTATTGTGACATAGGAGCCAAAGAAAAGTGGATACCTTCGGCCAGTTAGAGGAATCCCAGATTTTATTCCATAAGACATCTTTGATTATCCGGTCCTTGATGATTACATTGTATGCTTCCCTTGTGGTAAAAGTGCCCTTCTCTTCATATCCCCATCTTAGAATGTCCATTCCTTCTGAGGAGAGGATTTGCCTTTTTTGTAATTCGGAGGAGAGAGAGATCTGAGCTTGCTCAGAGCCATGCAGTAGTATCTGTTTAGCCTCAATCCAATGTCTGTGCCCCTGTGAGGAAGAAGGATCCCAGAATTGACTAACCTTGTCTAGCTCATGCAGATCTTGCTCTGGTAAGTGAAGGTTAGAGAGAATGTCCTTGATCTTTGGGAGCTGCTGCCAGGAGTCCTCCCAGAACCTAGCTGTATTGCCATTCTTAATTTCCCAGAAGCTATGCTGTTGTATTAGTTTCCTATGTTGAATGGCCGAGTTCCAAATCACTGAACCTGTACTTACTTCTGACATTCGAATTCTTTCTTCGATAGGGCTATTGTTTGCATATTTGGTTGTCCATAGGGAGGCCCAGGGAGTGTTGGGTTTTGAGAGCCATCTCCACCAAATTTTGGCTCCCATGACTTCATTACTGTGCCCCGGATCCCTAAGACCAATACCTCCAGCCTTCTTCGGAAGACATACTTTGTCCCATTTGACCAGAGCCCACTTTCGATTGGGACCTGAGTTGCCCCATAAGAAATTACGTTGGAGCTTCTTTATTTCCTTGAGCACCCATTTGGGAGCTGCTAAAATTGAAAAGAGATACAGAGGCATGGAGTGAAGAACAACTTTAATGAGAACAAGTCTGCTGGCCATGTTAAGAGCCCTGTGAGTCCAAAGGAAGAGACGCGCCTCTAGCTTTTCTAGCAGGATTTTCCATGAGGAATGCTTGAGAGCCGAGGCCATTAAGGGCGCTCCAAGGTATTTAGAAGGAAGAGAGGCTATGGTAAAACCAAGAATGCGGGCTATGGCATTTTGGGTAGGGACCGGGGTATTGAAGAAAAAGATTTGAGACTTGACTCGATTAATAAGGGCTCCTGAAGCTTCAGAGAAGTTCGATAGGCGAGCTTTGAGAAGGCGCGCTTCCTGAACAAAAGAATGGCCAAAGAGCATGTTATCGTCTACAAATTGCTGATGAGAGTAAGTGGGCGAATTGAGAAAGGATAAGCCCTTGAGCTGCTGGGAGTGCAGAGCAGATTTGATGCTTCTACCCAATCCCTCTGCCATAATAACAAAAAGGAATGGAGAGAGGGGATCTCCCTGCCTGATACCCCTGGAGGGACGAAAAGTGGGCGAAGGGATACCATTGATAAGCACAGAAAAGAACGAGGAAGATAATAAACTCACAACCCATCTAACCCAAGAAGGGGCAAAGCCAAAGGCATTTAAATTTTTTTGAATGTAAACCCAGCTTAAGCTATCAAAAGCTTTGGATAAATCAATTTTAAGCATCATACCTGGTTTCTTTGATTGCTTCAAAGAGTGGATTATTTCATGAGTTAAAATAATACCATCCGTAATCTGCCGACCTTCTACATAACCAGATTGCTCTGGCGAAATAATGAGAGGGAGCAATGGTTTCAATCTGGTAGCTATAACTTTTGAGACAATCTTATAAATAATGTTGCAGAGAGCAATCGGTCTGTACTTATCTGGAGTATTGGATTCCTCTTCCTTGGGGATTAAAGCAATGAAGGTAGCATTCAGCCCTGGGTACATCCATCTTAAAGTGCGCGATTCTTCTACAACTTGCCAAACCTCCATTTTGATTAGATCCCAGAAGTTGTGAAAAAAGTTGGAGGTGAATCCATCCGGACCCAGTGCTTTTCCTGCTTTCAACTGACGCACAACATTCTCGACTTCCTGAAGGCTTGTGGGATGAAGAAGGAGAAGATTATGCTCCTCTGTGATTAATTTGGGAATGTTTCTCAGAACTTTGTCAATAGCAGGCGTTCTATCTATGTTGGGCTCTTGGTGGGCTTGTTTGAAGTACCTGAGAAACTCATCTTCAATGCCTTCGTGTGTCTCAATCCTAGCTCCCTGCTCATTTTTGATGTGGGAAATGTAGTTGTTCATTCTGTGCTGCATTGTGGTTCTGCGAAAGAAATTTGTGTTTTTTTCCCCGTCCTTCAGCCACTTTACTCTTGATTTCTGTCACCAAAGTGTTTCCTCATGTTTTGCTCTGGCTAGGATTTGGGCCTCAAGAGTTTGTTCCTGTTTTGCTAGGTCCTCAGAGCATCCTTCGATTATGATCCTCTGCTACACATTCTTCATTTCTTGATTAAGGGCTTTCTATGCTTGAAAAATGTTGCCGAAAGAGGTATGATTCCAGTGCTTGATTTCACCTTTAAGGTGCTTTAGTTTCTGCTGGAATATAGACATCTTAGAGCCATTAGAGGGTTTAAAATTGAGCCATGTTGATATGACTAATTCACTGAAATCCGGATGGGTTAACCAAAAAGCTTCAAACCGGAAAGGACGCCGAATGCTGTTGCCTGGTCGATTCCACTGCAGAGCTATTGGCCAGTGATCAGAGCCCGATATTGGAAGGATGGAAGCAATGAATTCTCCCCCCAAATGAATTGCATTGTCTGATAGTAAAAATCTATCAAGACGTGAAGCTATCTGTTGCGAGCCTTCTCTTTTGTTGTTCCATGTGAACATGCCATTATTTGAAGGTAGATCTATCAACCAATTATTCTGTATGAAGTATTTTAGAATGTTCCCATCTCTGTTGCTTCTGTTTCTGCCTCCCTGTTTTTCTTCTAGTCTTGCAATCATGTTAAAGTCACCTCCAAATATCCATAGCGGGTGCAACCTGTTTGAGTTGAGCTCCGATAAGGTGTCCAGGATTTCAGCTTTGTGTATAGTTTCCTGAGGGAAATACACATTAGTCATGTGACCATGGATGTTGGTGCCGATTATGTGAAATATTGCTTGGATGAAGTTCTTGTTTGCATGTATATTGTCAAGTTGAATTACTCGCGCATCCCAGAGAACTGCCAGTCCTCCCGACGCCCCTTGAGCATCAAAAACCGTTACCAGCCCTCCTGGCCAAGCTTTTGCTGCCATTTTTTCCAAAACTGTCGAGTTACATTTTGTTTCTTGCAGAAAGAGAATATTAGGTTTTTCCTGCATAAGCATGTTTTTTAGAAGCCTGCCTTTCCTTGGTCTATTAAGCCCTCTAATGTTCCATGATATCAACTTCATTAAGAAGGGTTGGGGTTGATGTTGAAATACTTGGTCAGCTTGGCATATCTGCCTGACTCAACTAACACTTCACCTATCTTGATAGTTCTTTCGAGAGTGGTTTTCCTCCCTCGCTTTTTACTGTCTTTGGTAATGAACTTTCCATCCCATTGACTACCAATCTGGACTCCTAGAGAGTATTTTTTTTGTGCGCGATTGAGGACCTCCACCAGGTTGTCCACTTGCTGATCTGGGATTTTATCAAATTTTCTTGTTTTGCATGCCTGCTCTAGTCCTAGAATGTCCAGTTCACCAATATCTATATTCTCAGGGTCTTCCTCCATGAGTTGGGGCTCTTGGTAGTCTTCAGTTGTTTCCTCTACTGCCTTTGAGCTGGGTGCTGGATTGTCGACTTCCATTCCTTGGAAGCTCCAGGCTGGGAGCTTGGTTTGGGTGTGAGGGGTCGATTTGCTGAACAAGCTTCCCCCTGGCTGCGGTGAGACCCCGGCTTGCTTTTCTTTACTGGTTTCCTTGTCATTTAGAGGTAGGTTTTCAGGTTCTTGAATATCATCACTGGCCAGAGCAGCAAAACTATTGCTCTTTGAGGGTTTTGACGAGTTAGTTGGGTTGTTCCTGGTATTGGCTATTGATTTCTTATGACCTCTTCTGCGATTTACCACTTTTGTAAACCCATCAGGAGTAGGATTGTCTGAGTCCATTTGTGATGGGGGCTTTCTGTTTAGAGGACAATATCTGTAGAGATGACCTAGAACATGGCATTTCCTGCATCTAAACGGTACATGCTCATAATCTATCAGCTGTATCCATTCAATATCATCATGGAAAAGACTTACCGTATCTAGCAGGGCTTGCTTGAGGTCCATGTAGACACAGATCCGGGCATATGATGTGTATCTGCATAATTTTGTTTCCTCTAATACTTTGATGAATTCGCCCAGAGCATTTCCGATTTCTTTTTGGGAATCTTCCTCCCAGTATTCCCAAGGGAGCGAATACAGCCTTATCCAGACAGGAGCACAACTGAGATCTTCCTTATCCGGATTGAAGCATTCAACCCACTGTTGTGGGGGAAAGTATCCAACTCGGAATGATCCTAACCCACTCTAAGGGTGACAGTTCCTTAGCAACAGTTGAAAGCAAAGCTATCTAAAGTTTCTTCTTTATGACATGCAAGAGATAAAAGGGATAGATCCGCTTACCGATGTCTTGCGCAAATGGTCGATCCTATCTCCTTTGTTTGCCGCTTGCTCCCAGCTCCAAGTCTTTTCACGGGCCCAACTACACGAGATCATGCAAATAAGACAAGAAAAAGGAAACTACAAGAGGCAGGCATGCATAAATGATTCAAGGATTAGCATAAATCAAAGACGCAAGTAAGACAATTCATCATTGAAACACATGCGAATAGAAGAACCTCAAATGCTTTATTAATATATGGAAGTAAGGTTCAGGCGGTGATACAACCATGCGAGGTCCAATCCAGCATCACCTTCCCGACGGAGAGAAATCTCTTCTTCACCTCCCTCAAGCAATCACCCAATGCTCACAACTGTAAACCAATAACAATTCTTTGCACTAAATTCCGCCCTTCAGATCCCATGGGATGAGATCCTTATATAGAGTTTTGGAGTGAAGGCAAGTCATGTTGATGTGTGACTTGTTGTGCTCTTCAACTCCAGTTGTTCTTCAGTCCTTCACTTGGAGTTTCTACCTTCCACTTGGAGTTCTAGAAGCTCTTAACTCATTATTAGGCGAATCTTTTGATCACATGCCTTTCTGGAAGCTTCCTGGGCACTGGCACTTTGAGAAAAAGATTCCTCCACATGTCCAGTTACGCCCAACGCAGGTAGCCTTTGTCCTACCTGCTTTGCAACGCAGGTAGCCTTTGTTGCACCTGCTATGCAACGCAGGTACCCTTTGGAGCAGCTGCTTTGATCCAAAATTGACCTGTTTTGAGTGTTTTTTCAGTGGAAGACTGATTTGCAGAGCTGTGGTTTGCTGACCTTGTTCCTCTAAGGGTAAAAACAACATGTTTGGGGACTTTGGATCCCTCAGATTATTGACATTTCATGCTCCATGCTGTGAGGCACAAAAATGTCTATAACGGTTGCCCCCTAAAGTATGAGGTCGTTTATCGGGTGAAGTGCTTTATTAGGAGGATCCGAAGTTCATTCAATCGTCGGGAGGTGACCTGTAATAAAATACAATACAATACATCATTTTTCATACTTTCTTTTCATGATCTAGCTGAGGCGGGCATTTCCCATGCTCAGCTTTATAAATACATTTGCTGTACATAAACAGACGATCGTCTGATAGTACACTGATAATTCTCTGCTTTTTAAATTATCATCCTTTTAGTAGGATGATCATCTGCTGCACATGTCTATGTTTTTATCTCCTGAATATATATCGCAGCCCGGATGGATGAAACTAGATCCGGGGTCTTCAAACTTCCGATCTTCACACTAAGTACAAGTCGATCCATGTGAGAATTTCTTGAAGTCGAACATGGAAAGACATCGCTTGATTACCAGTCAATAATGTAAACTGTTAACAAGCGCGGGAGGAATCACCGATAATGATGATGACCCTCAAGGTACTACAGCACAATTCACGTGGTGTGAATATAGGATCTGACGTCGAACACCACGCAAAGTCCCCCGGTCGAAGGTCATTAATGTATACCTATCGCCGGAAGTGAGAAACTTGCCATTGAGGCATGCAAGCTTCAAAGTACTGAGGGGGTGTTCCTAGATCAACTTCTTGGATAGTGAGCTGATGTCGACAAGAAGCGATCCGTCAAAGGAGGGCCTTAATGAATCCCACATCAGTGACACGGAACGGAGCTAGTGATGATGGTGAAAACGATCTGTGAAATATGATTCAGGGTGGCGGTCATGGAAGGATGAAGGATGATGTATGGTAGTGGATGGGACCCGGTTGACACTTTCTGAATGACATCTCTTGAACATATAACGACACTGATGTGATGGATCGGTAGCATTACCCCATGTATGGATGGTATGGCGAGACCATGGTGAAGGGACCGGTGAATGATAATAACCCAACCCGATATTTACGGAGGCAAAAGTGTCATGTTCAAGAGCGACTTGCTACCTTTAAGCTTTGAGGTTCTTCCCAATTTTTCCCCAGTCATTTCTGACCAGTACCTCTTTATTTTTGTCAAGCTTGAGGAGGATAACATATGCTTGATCTATAACCTGCCCTTCGGGCAAGCCCATCGCTATGTTTTTAATGAGCCTAGCGATAGGGAAACTCGTTCTCGTCTACAGACAAGTTTGTCGCTTTTCACCCCTTTTAACGAGCCCAGCGACAAAGACAGCTCGGTCCTTTTCATTTTTAGAGAGTCTGAAAAGGGTACATAAAGTGGACTCCAGAGGTCCTTTTTCGTCATCTAATCCCTTAAGTCCGAAAAAGTATAAAACAATACAGAAGGGATGAATGTTCGATAGTTTTATCGAGCCGAACTAGACAAGCGCTCGATCTTTTTGTGCAATAATCCCTCAGGTCCCAAAAAGATTAAAATCTAGAGGAGGGATAGCTCTTCCGGTTCTTTTAACGAGCTGGAAGGCCAAAACTCGGCAATCTTTTCATATTTTACGAGTCAGTTGAAAAGAGCTTAAAGAAGACTCGTCTTTTGAGGAACGAGTGATGAACAGGGATAGCAGCTGATTCCAGGTACAGGTTGGAATTTTCCAATCACGGCAGTGTCACAAGGATGGCTAGGTGAAATCACTCTTCGCAGCTGTTCCTCAAAATGGGTAAACAATCATATGGAGGTGAACGATCGGCCAAATGAAAGTGGAGGTGGCAGGTGCAAAACACGACCAAGGCTTTTATGGTTGATCAGGTTACATACTTAATGGTTATTTACCGAGATGGGTTCATTTTTTAACGAGCTTGAATGCGCCAAAACACTGCTCAATCTTATGTTTATTTTTTAACGAGCATGAACTATGTGCTAAAACTGCTCGGATCTTGCGTTTATTTTTTAACGAGCATGAACTTTATGCTAAAACTGCTCGATTTTACCAGTCATAATGTAGAAAGGTCTCGTGTGAGATCTCTATTTTTTAAGGAGCTTTATCTCACGAAGCTATGCTCCATATCCTCTCTTTATGCAAGCTGGGTATCGGCTAATCCTACGAGTTTAACGGGTTAGACCTACAGGTTTAAAGGGAGGACCTAAAAAACTAAAAAACAAAATAGCCGCCTGTGCTTGCATTCTAAGAGGTTTGCATGCCCCCAGGTGTAATTCTAATTTCAAGGTTACCCCTCAATTTGCAGGTAAAACATTTGTTTTACCGGGAGAGGCCTACCTCTTTCTGGTTACCCAAAGATTGTTCTGTTAATTCTTTTAAACAGAATCTTTCTTCGGCGATGTCTATCATTAGGTTATCCAAAGATGGTTACAATTTGTTGCAGCAAATAGCATCTCTTTCTTTGGGGGCTGCCCCTACTTATCCTTTAAAACATTTGTTTTAATGGGTGAGGCTGGCCTTTTACCCAAAGACGGTACCTACTTGCTGCCACAAACGGATCCCCTTCTTTGGTAGAGCCTACCTATCTAGACAGAGGTGAATGACCATTTGTATCAAACACATAACTTTGACAAAAGAATCTTATTCCAGAACAACCCTATCCTAACTGCCCCTTCTGAGATTCCCAGTCTCTCTTTGCCTTCCTGTCCTTCTTCTTCCTTTCGAAGAGGATGGCTCAGAGGAAGATTCACAAAGATGAAGGAGGGGACAGGGTACGGACTAGTCATATTCTCCCGCGGAAATTCTACTTTACACCCAAGGTTTTTTTTTGCCTCCAGAGCAGACCAGGATGCATGCCCCCTGGGTTCCATCCTTCCTTTCCCGAATCACTCGCCTTCATCAGGAAGAAGAACCGGAGGTAGAGACCCTTCTTGATCGAAAAGACCATTGAGGATAGGTATGTGGCTATTCGCGATGCGTGATCCCGGAAGTGAAAGTTGGTCTACGAGCTTGACCATTCTCCCTTCGTATGGAAAACACATTATTCGAAAGAGTGAGGAGACTATTGCTTCCATGCAATATATGTAGTCTCGTCCAAGGAGTAGGTTATAATCCAAGGGTCCTTGGACGACCATCAAATCTATCTTGACAGCCTTCTCTTTCAGTGTAATAGGCACATTAGGTAGAATCCCTAATGGTCGACTGGTTCCTTTGTCAAAACCCGAGAGATTCCTTCTCTCGGGCAAAAGCGCTGGGCAACCCAGTGCTTTCCAAGCAATAGAGGACAGGATACTCACAGACGCCCCTTCATCAATGATAGTTCCAGCCATGACCATTTTGTATATTTGGACAATAATTCTAAATGGTATACTGGCTGGTAACCGGGGTCTGCCTAGTTGGTTCCAATCAAAGGACACAACCAGGTTGCTTGGTGGTGGGACCGAATATACGGCCGGATACGATCCTGACGATGCTCCTTCCTGCGATAAAGGAGTGGGCACATTGCCCTGATGTTTATCAGAATCGGTGTTGACGAAAAGAATATGGACGGTGTCATCCTTACTCTCTTCCGTAGGGGTGTCAGCTGAAGATGAATCCTCAGTGACTGTGGTATGTGAAGATGAAACTTCTGAAGGGAGAACCGGGTCAACTGCCGTTTCGACTTTTGGACTTTCGTCCGGTCCGGATTCAGTAGGTTCACTTTCAGCGACTGACACTGCAGCTGGCCCTCTGAGCAAGACAGCTGTATTTTCGACCAACGAAGGACTTGGCGCGAGTTTTTGATATCCAGGAGGAAGTAGCACCGGTGCCACCGGTTGATCTTCCAAAACTCTCTTTGCCTCGTCTAAAAAGGGACAACGGTGAAGGGTGTGATAGCCTTCACACAGTTCGCAGGGGAACCTTATCCTTCTTCATCGTCTGCGACCTTCACTTTCGTTGGTCGACGGTAAGCATTCAACCTGGTTGTCAGAGGTTGACGCTTCCGAATCGTGCAAACGAGGGGACCAGTCCCTTAGTATCCGGGGAATACTGGGACAATCACTGTGGAAGTGGTTCCCTCTACATATGACACATGGCAATTTGGGCCCGGTCCGTGCTGTGTGTGGGTTTTCGTTAGATACCTTCTGCTTGCCCCCAGGCGCCTTTGGCTCCTTCTGCTTCTTTTCTTTCTTCTTCTTTTCCTTCTTCTTTTCTATGGGAGTTCCGCTTTTGGCGGCTTGACCTTTCGAAGAAGAAGGATCGGAGGAAGGCGTATAAGAAGTGGAAGGTTGGGGGGTAGCTCTAGACTGGTCTAACTGTCGACTCGACTGTTCAGGAACCGTGGTGGTCTGAACTACAGCGGTTGAGAATAGCCATACTGGCAGGCCAATTGTCAGTCCTGGAAGCGACAATGTGGCCATGTGGGGCGCACCAACTTCTCCCCAAGAAGAGAAAGGGCTAGGGGTCCCATCATGTGGAATCCCTTGGTCGGTGCGTTCCATGTTCTCAACCTTAAGATCAACGTAGGAATCAGGGGTGATTATGTTCCGTTTAGAATGAATTTTATTATGACGACGCTTTAGACACAACTTGCTTTTTCACTTTTTAAGAGTCGAGAAAAAGCTAAAGATGACTCTAGTCTCCTTCGATGTATTAACGAGCCCGAAGTGACAAATGCTCGGATGGACTTTTTCAGTTATAGAGTTTGAAAAAGGCCAAAAGAAACTACTCTAGAGTTCTAGGCAAGGGTGTGCCAAACCTTTCGCGAAACCACAGAATACGTTTTACGGTACGAGTGGTCGATCTTCGTGAATGTTGTGTTCACTGCATCGCGATTAGTAGGGCGGTCGACACGGCTTCCTATGGATAAAGGCTTTGTTCCTATAGGGGTCCCCCAATATACGCGACGGTACGCGGGGGCACAAGTCCGTATTAGTGCTATCGTCCCTCAGGAGGAATCACCCACCTTCGTAGAGATCGACAGTCACTATGTTTAACGACGCCGGTTCACGTCTCTACCTAGACCTCTATTGTGTTTCATTATGTTTCAAAGCGTTGTTAGATAAATTCAGTTCTTTTTAGGTTGATCTTGTTTAGCAGTTTGCCTTTATGGATCACCACGTGATGTATATACAACTCCTAAATGCAGTCTAAGAATGATAAGCAAGCTTTTTTCAATTCTTTCAACTTATGAAAACCTTAACTACTGAAGGAAAAGAAAGACATCATCTTTTCAAACAGATCATGGAGCACACACTAATGCACTTTCCCTAAATCGACATGCAAACTGTCAAAATGCACATGCACAATGCAAGTATTTCTTTTCTTCTTTCTTAATGTTGTGTATGACAAAAAGAAAGATGTTGTACGATTTCGAATTCAATTTCAAGCGAAAGCACACGAGTATTGTCCAACAATCAAAAGAACACCTTAAGATTTACTCGTTTCTACACAAGAAATACTGAAATTCGAACCATATAACGAAAGCAAATGCTCAAGCAACTATGAACAACAATAAACTAGCTCTTAGAATCACAATGACACTTTCTCACAGGTCTAGATCCAAGAGGTCATAGCAAGACTAGTTCACTTTCGCTATGGGAAACAGTGAATGACAGCAAGAAATACAATAAGAACAATCACGGTTTCAACATACAACTGAGGCGGAATGAGGGCAAAGAAAAGTGGTTTCAGCTGGGTATACAAGTTGACAGCAGGCTGCAAAAACAATAGTGAAAACTGGGCAACAGACAGTGGGGAACCCCAGTTGCACAAGGCAAAACTGGATCAGCGCAGGTACTGCACTGTCAAACAGGGATGCAGCGCAGGTAGCCCCTTCGGGACCTGCGTTGCAGTGCAGGTAGCCTTTGTTGCAGCTGCACTGAACGAGACAACTCTCGTCCTTCCCAGATTCCGGGTCACAGTTTGCTCAAAAATCAACGGTTTTTGGCCAAATCAGAGGCTATCAGTCAAGTATACTCTAGAGGATGATTAAGGAAGATGAACACTATCACAAAGAGCAAAAAAGAGTCCTTGTGGATCAGCTCTTCAAATCATGAACATGCCCAGCACTGGGCTAGAGTAGCTGCCCTCTACTTTGCATTCGAAGGACTCGCATGCAGTTCGATTCGGTACTCCCTTTGTTCAAGAGATGAATAGCAAGAATACACAAGCTACCAACAAGACACGGTCCCCAGTGGAGTCGCCAGTCTGTTGTGGGGGAAAGTATCCAACTCGGAATGACCCTAACCCACTCTAAGGGTGACAGTTCCTTAGCAACAGCTGAAAGCAAAGCTATCTAAAGTTTCTTCTTTATGACATGCAAGAGATAAAAGGGATAGATCCGCTTACCGATGTCTTGCGCAAATGGTCGATCCTATCTCCTTTGTTTGCCACTTGCTCCCAGCTCCAAGTCTTTTCACGGGCCCAGCTACACGAGATCCTGCAAATAAGACAAGAAAAAGGAAACTACAAGAGGCAGGCATGCATAAATGATTCAAGGATTAGCATAAATCAAAGACGCAAGTAAGACAATTCATCATTGAAACACATGCGAATAGAAGAACCTCAAATGTTTTATTAATATATGGAAGTAAGGTTCAGGCGGTGATACAACCATGCGAGGTCCAATCTAGCATCACCTTCCCGACGGAGAGAAATCTCTTCTTCACCTCCCTCAAGCAATCACCCAATGCTCACAACTGTAAACCAACAACAATTCTTTGCACTAAATTCCGCCCTTCAGATCCCATGGGATGAGATCCTTATATAGAGTTTTGGAGTGAAGGCAAGTCATGTTGATGTGTGACTTGCTGTGCTCTTCAACTCCAGTTGTTCTTCAGTCCTTCACTTGGAGTTTCTACCTTCCACTTGGAGTTCTAGAAGCTCTTAACTCATTATTAGGCGAATCTTTTGATCACATGCCTTTCTGGAAGCTTCCTGGGCACTGGCACTTTGAGAAAAAGATTCCTCCACATGTCCAGTTACGCCCAACGCAGGTAGCCTTTGTCCTACCTGCTTTGCAACGCAGGTAGCCTTTGTTGCACCTGCTATGCAACGCAGATACCCTTTGGAGCAGCTGCTTTGATCCAAAATTGACCTGTTTTGAGTGTTTTTTCAGTGGAAGACTGATTTGCAGAGCTGTGGTTTGCTGACCTTGTTCCTCTAAGGGTAAGAACAACATGTTTGGGGACTTTGGATCCCTCAGATTATTGACATTTCATGCTCCATGCTGTGAGGCACAAAAATGTCTATAACACCCACCCTTTGAGATATAGGCCCGCGGAGTTAAAGAAGTATGGACCTCCGTCCAGAACCCTATTACGATCTTCCAAGCAGTTAAAAACAGCCGTAAAAAAACCCTTTGGCCCTAGTTGCAGAGTGATGTGACCTTTTGGATTCCATTTGGAATTTATCCAGCCCCTTAGCGCTTTCTCAGTCGGCGAAAGTCCAATAAACTTGCCTATCAATGTGTGATCCCTCATGAACTGTATTCTGGCATTGATTCGGTGACTAGGAAATTCCACTTTTGGCCTGTGAGTGGCCACTGGCCTGCATGTGGATGAGCTCGCTTTGGGCTTGTCCTTCTGAGCTTGATCATTGTTCTGATGCTCGCTGTTGTCCGTGTTGTCCTCGTTCTGCCTCTCTTCCTTGTCGTTAGCTCCAACTTGTTGCTTTTGGCTATCGTCCTTTGGGGGAGGTGCATCGCCCTCCCCCTGAGGGGGCTGCATGGTTCCTCCGATCGCTTGCAGGAAACAAAAGACCGCAGATCCGCCCAGGGTCTGTCAAGGCTGAACTCTGTCAGGGGTAGACTGCCGTAGCAGGGGTTGCAGAAACCCTAGGTCGAGCGAAGCCGTGTTCTCTCATAGCCTAAGTCAATATATAAGGAAAACTTTAAATAAAAAGAAAAAAAATATATATATAAATAAATTTAAATTCACTTTTAATACCAATTAAAAATTAAAAGGTTAATTTTGTTATAGGCTATTAATAATTATAAAAAAAATACTTTTAGTTATAAATTGGTTTTAAAAATAGAGAAAGAAGTTTTTATTTAATTAATTTGTGATTAAAAAATAAATAACAATGAATACTTATTTATGTTCAAGAGTTAAGCCTTGAGGGTTAGGTTAATTGGTCAAGTCCTCGTCAATAAAGCCATGGGGGCTTCACTAACGGAGCAATACCATACCACGTGCATTCATATAGTGGAGTATATATTGAGGAAAAAATGACATAATATATTGCGCATATAATAGGGGGTAAAGGGTTTTTATATTTGCAGGTATAAAAAATGGAGCTCAAAGTTAATGAAAATACATAAAGGAGTATAAAAAATGTTAATGAAAATATGGATACCTACAATATCTAGTGAAAGTAATGGCTTTTTAAATTGGGAAGGTGTATTGGGTTCGTATTGGTAGGGGGTTAAATAATGTTATTTTTAGAGGTATTTTCCAATATGTAGTCAAATTAATGGTATTGTTTAGTATGCCACGAACACACGTGCTATGTTAGAGGTTCATTGAGTGAAGACCCCATGAATAAAGCACCTCTACTTTTTTTTCCCATGGAAAAATTCGTAATTTCATTAGTGGAAGAAATTACATTTTGTAGATGCATATGCATATTCCGATATTTCTATCGACATAAAAAAGAACCGATGAAATATCAAAACCTACTACCAATTTTTCATCTGGGTAGTAGCCCAAATAGAATCAGGGAGGAGACCAAAAAATAAACCAAACAACCATGTAAATATTATCTTGGTCCACACACAGAGATAATACCAAAAATATGTGTAGTGCCAATCATATTGGCCACATAACAGTTCATAAACAGCAAAATAAATATGTACAATGTCTGTAAAAACTGTCCAAAAATTAGACCAATATGTCCATAAAGGGTCTGTGATAGTACTGGTAGCTAACTCCATCAATCTGTTCATTGATCAGCCAGATGCCCTACTCCCGGATCATGCCTTCTTTGGAAAGATGATCAGCCTCTGTGTTCCGCTCCCTGTAGATGTGATTACATGAAAAGAAATCAAAATTGGAGATCAATCTTAATGCTCATTCTAGTATGTGTCTCAATGAAAAAGACCAGCAATAGGAACACTTATTCAACCAATTGCAAACAATCTTAGAGTCACCAAACAGTTGAATAGCATGGCAGTTCTTCTCTGAAGCAAAATGAATGATATAATAGGCCGTTGATTAGTGCCCCCTCTCAATCCCATGGATAGCCAGAATGAGTGCCGCTCAGATAGGTGAAGAATAGCTCCCCCCCCCACAACCTTTCACTTGAGCAGCCCCATCGAAATATGCCCAGGGACGGTTGGGATCAATCAGTTCATGAGTGATGATTCGGGCTTTAGCTAAGGGCAGGTCATCAGGGATGAGGTCATAATTCGCTTTGATCAAGGCTGCAATGATGGTCCACCTAAGAGGGGAATTTTGAAAAATAAGCTAATTGCGGGCAATCCAGATAGCCAACAAACCAACAAGGGGAGATTTCTCAGTTTGTGGGATGTGACAGAGGAATGCCAATGGTTCCAGGCCTCTTCCAGAGTGCCCGGGCGCCAGATACAAATTGATGGTATAGCAGTTGATACAAGGTTCCATAAGTGGCGAATTACAGGGCAGTTCAAGAAAATGTGGGAAGCCGATTCACCATCCTTATTGAAAAAATGACACCAGTGTGGGCCAAATTAGGATCGCTTCATTAGGTTATCCCCCATTGGAATTTTATTTCTCATAATGCACCACATTAAAAGTCTTGATCTAGGAGGCGTCATGAGTTTCCAGAGGTGTTTCCACCACTTCTGTAGAATGGGGGGCTTCCGAGGATCCGCCAGCACAATGTATCCCTCCTTTGGAGTGTATCTCCCTGATTTCGCCAGTGCCCAGATGATCTCATCATCACCTCTTGTCAATCGGATATGAGCCTCTAGGAGGGCTTGTATATAATTCCTCCAATGCTACTGCCATGGTGGAGGAATGTTGAGTTGGAGATCAGATTTCCAAGCCTGTTGAAGAAAAGTGGTGTTGTTCTCATCAGCAATGTGTGCAAGGTGAGTGATTTGTTGCTCCCTTAGGTGCAATAAGAGATCTGGAGGTAATCTGTGCATATTCCCGTAGCCAATCCACGGGTCAATACCAATGTGAACCCTATTCCCTGAATGAATTCTCCAGGTGATGCCCACGCGGATGGGATCCAAAGCTTTCAGGATAGCCTTCCAAATAATCAAAATACCTGTGTAGAGCCTAGCCAGTCTTCTAATCCATTCCAGTACATGAGTAGGGGCAATATATTTCGAGTAGGCCACTCTTGTCCACAGACTGTCTGAAGCTACCAAATGCCAACCAAGTTTAGCAGCCAGGGCTGAGGAAAATTCATCAAGCTTTTTGAGTCCCCAGCCACCCCATTTTTTTGGAAGTGTGAGGGCATCCCATTTTTCCAATGCAAATATTCTTCCTGGCTGATTACCCCTCCATAAGAATCTACAACAAAGATTTTGTATCCTCGCCAAAATGCCCCTAGGAATCCAGGCAAGAGACATCCAATAGACCGGGTCGCTTCCAGTACACTCTTGATGAGTGTCAGATGGCCTGCGCGAGATAAGAATCTTAATTACCATGTACTTAGTCATTTTTCCAGCTTAAAAATGAGCCAAGTCTAGTGTGCAATCTTATATCATATCGGCTTCAACTTGTATCCCAAATATTTCAGCCCCTCCTCTAGAGCAATCAATGTAAAGTTAAATCTGTGGAGGGCATAATGAATTTCGTGTTGTGTGCAAGTTGCAATCGTCAATGTTGATTTTCCTTCATTGATGATCATCCCAGTGGGCTTTTGAAATAAGGAGAATATATCTCTAATCGATGTTATATCCCCCACACTTCCATTGAGAAATATCAGCACGTCATCCACGAAAAGAAGGTGTGTGAGCATGCAGTCATCTGTAATCTTAATACCAGAGAGTTTGCCTCTTCTATGCTCTTCCGTTATTATCCGACCAAGGCCTTCCATAATCAAGAGAAAAGGCAGAGGGGAGAGAGGACACCCATGTCGTAAGCCACGAGCCGAGGAAAAAAAAGGGGATGCACTCCCATTGACCAATACACTGAAAGGAATGTTAGTGATGCATCCCATAATCCATTTAATGAAAATAAAAGGGATAACAAGGTGGGTAAGAAGCATCCTCAGATATAACCAATCCACCCGGTCAAAAGCTTTAGCTAAATCCACCTTCATTATCATACCTTTGCCTTTCTTGTTGTGTAGAGTGTGTAATACTTCCTAAGCCATACCAATCACCTCATGAATTTGTCTATCCTTCAGGAACGCAAATTGTTCAGGCAAGATGTGCTTAGATAAGATAGGCTTCAATCTGTTTGCAATAATTTTGGCAATAATCTTATACAAACAGTTACAGAGCGAAATGGGGCGGAATTCATCAAAGGTGGACGGATTGTCAGCCTTCGGGATCAGAGCAATGAATGTGGATGTAATGGCCGCTTCCAAACATCCCGAAACCCTTGACTCCTCCACAACTCTGAGGAGATCCAGTCCAATCAACTCAAAAAATTCCAAGTAAAATTCGATGGACCAACCATCAGGTCCAGGGCTTTTGTCCTTGCTGAACCACTTTAAAGTGTCCTCCAACTCCCCCAAAGTGACCTCTTGTATCAATTCCTCCTCCTCATCTTGTTCCACATATCTTGGGAAGAGCTGAGCGACTCGGATAATTTCTGCTAAGTTAATCTCCCTGGGGTCACTATAGGCCTGTTTAAAGTGTGAGCTTGCTAGAGAGGCGAGCTGAGGGAAAGTGTGTGTTGTCCTTCCTTGTTCATCTTGCATTTGCCAAATAGTGTTGACATCTTTCCTCCCATTTGCAAATTTATGAAAGAATTTAGTATTTGCATCCCCTTCCTGAATCTAGATGGTCCTGCTCCTCAATCTCCATTTGTCTTCCTTTTCTTTGAGGATCTTACCACGGGCTAAGTAGAGGGATGTGATGTTATTCTTGTGCTCCTCAGATCTGAATAGCCCTCTCAGCTCTTTTTCAAATACCTCCAGTTCATTCTCGATCAGTATCAACGAATGATCATCTTGAAGTCTTTTTTGATGGGCCCAGTTTTTAGACATCTTCTTCATAAATCTGGCCGAAGCTGTACCTCCAATCCCTGGTGGGTTTTATTTCCAAAAGTCATTGACCATGCTGATATATGAAGCATCCTTAAGCCAGGTAGAACTGAACTTGAAAGGACCCTTCGACTTGTCTCTTCCTCGACCTATTTCCATATAAATAGGCAAGTGATCAGAGAGCCCACCTGTCCCAACCCATTGTCTAATATTGAGGCCCATATCCATAATCTGTTCCTTAACCAGAAATCGATCCAGCATCCTAGCAAGGCCATTATCCCCCACCCTATTATTTCTCCAAGTGGCCTGTAATTTTGAAATAGGGATGTCTATCAGATGGTGAAGTTCCAATATGGATGAGAAGTAGTTTGAGAGAGAGTCCCTTTGTGCTCACTGAACCCAAGATTCAGCGCAACCTATTTAAAAATTTAAATCCCCTCTAATAATCAGGTTACCAGCTAAAAATTGTTCTGAATCAAGAAGGCGATCCCAGAATGCAGGGCAATTCATGCAAGGTCCATAAATATTGACAACTCTGAAGGGGGTCCCCAACTCAGCAGAGTATACATCAACCCCAATAAAACCTTGTCCTCCCCAGCAGCTGATTTCTTTAATAGTCCGAGTATTTAAGCCCAAAGCAAGACCTCCAGAGTGGTCGTGTGCATCCAATCCTGAAAATCTCCATCCTGGCAGATAGTGTTCCAGGGTCCTATCTATATCATTAGATTGACCCAAGGTCTCCTGAAGGAATATGATATCCAAAGAGTCGGCAGAGAGTAACCGACGGAGTGCTAGTTTTTTGTCGGGCCTAGCAAGCCCTCTGCAGTTGAAGGATAGAATCTTCATGGAGGGGGTTCGGATAGGGTTAATCTTGCTATAAGAACCCCAGTGATAGTAGATTTCTTGCCCAAAGCAATGTCAACATCAGCTTGAGCATGTGTAATTTTGAGATCAGAAGGATGGCCTCGGGAGGGTTTGATAGGGAGGGGGGGTGGAGAATATCCAGTCCAACCTAGTCCTTAATCAAAAGTTTCATTTGAGACTGGGTATTTTATCGAGGGACCAAGGCCTCCAACATTATAGCCGAGGACTGCGAAGGGGGGGTACAAAGCAGTGCTAGGGGAGTGGGGGCATAGGAGGTGGGGGGGGGGAGTAATGGCACAAATACTAGTAACAGGGGGCCCCAGAGGGATATCAGTACCCGGACTCAATAACTATTTAGATATTGAATTATGAATATCAGAAAAGCATTGTGTGGTGGGTAAGTGATAGGAATGCATACCTGAAGAATAGGAATCTCCCGAGGCCGTCGCTGTAGTGCCAGGAACAGGTGGAGGGGGACGGTGAGGCGGTCGACCACGCTTCCTCGGAGTGTTCTGGGCCTGCTCCGCTGAACGCAAACCAGGGCTCGATAATGTGCCTGTTCCCCCAGAGTGAGGAGTAGAAATCCTATGAAATTCCTCAGAGGCACGAGGCAATTCCTCTCTAGCAGGGTCTCCATGAGATAGAGCATCCTGATCCGGTGGAACCTGGGGAAAATTCCTCACTGATTTCCTACTATTCCATTTGTTCAGTGGGCAATCTTTGAAAAGGTGCCCCACCTTGTGGTAGCACCTACATCTGAAAGGTACCCCTCATAGTCCAGCATTTGCCTCCGTGTCGCATCCCTCCATTGTATGTTGATATATTCCGGGAGCCCTCCCGAGAGGTCCATGTGTACTAATATTCTGACATAAGCCATTCTTCCTATCGTGATATAAGATTCATCATGTGTGAGATACAAACCCAAGGCGTCCCCAATATGTCTGAATATCTGCTCAGTCCATAAGTGTACGGGAAGACCCGGGAGACGTACCCAAACCGGTCCTGTCCCTGCCTTTTTAGTCTCTGGATCAAACATTGGAGTCCATCTTCGAAGGAGGACTAGAGCTTGATCAATGTGCCAAATTGTAGTGAGGACCCAATTGGTTTGGGTAATGCTTTTGAAGCGCAGTGCAAACCAACCCCTCACAAAGGTTTGCACACGAGGGGGTTTCAACAGATGGTGTCCCCAGAACTCCATCGTCTACTTTTGAAGACGCCCAACACTGTAGTGTCTACCCCTAACACGTCCAACCAGAACCTTTTCTGTCGAGTCCATTGCCTCACTGAAAGGAGTGTCTTCAGCTAGTTTTAAGAAGATTTCGTTGCTACTCGGAGGGAGACTTTTTCCTTTTTGTAGTCCCTGTTTGTTTGTTGGTCAAGTCTGTCACCGCCCTATCCTCCGGGTCATCCACTAGTGCGGCCTTGTCTTTCCCTGTCAATGGTCCTTTTGCGTTCAGATTTTCGAAGAACCCTGAGATATTGCCTATTTTCGTGAAGTTGCCCTGTGGAGCTGTATGGACTGGCGCCCAGTTGTCCGGTGCATAAGGAAAACCTACCGAGGGTTTATTCGACTCAATCCCCACAGGAAACAAACCTAAGCCCGACCCAAGGACCTGTGTGTCTGCCGCACTCCTGTAAAAAGCCTCTAATATGGGTTCCCTGAGCGGTTGAGGGCCCGCGTATTCTCGAATGGCCGTAGCTTCTGGTGCTTTTGATATGGAGGGTATGAACTGCTAATAGAGTGAGGGTAGGGCATCAACTTCTGAAGCCAGTTTATGCTCAAAAGTTAAATAATCGTCCATTGTTGACTCGGTCTTAGGCCATAACAGCAGTTGTTCCGTAGAACCCGCGGAGAAAACATCTTTTGCCTCCATAACTATCGAGAAATCGGGCTGACAGCTGCCTGAAGGAATGTCAATGGGGGACCAAAAACCATCTAGGGGTAATCAAAGAATAAACTAAACCCTTCAGAAACCGCATGCAGCTAAGGTATGACTTGAATAAACCACGAAGGAACTGAAAACCTCTCAGGTGTGCTGAAATACTTCGCGGTAAGAAAGCCTGTATCCGGGTCTTCAAAACCTCCATCCACCAAATGAACCTGCTAACAACTAAACCCTCGGTTGCGTAGATGGGAGAAGACCCACCCCAATGCACCCATGATTAAAACACAATTATGGAAAGAAACCTGTCCCACCATGATAGTCAACCAAGGGTTACCCTGCACTAAACCCTAGTTCCGCCATGATCGCCTTCGAGAGCTCCGCCTCCAGTCATCTATGCATCGTATTCAAACAAATACAGTACTTCTAGAGGACCTCTACTATTGAGAGGTCATGGGTTTAATTTTCTCAATACAAGTTCAATGTTCTCGATACTCTTAGGGTTATACTAGTTGAGCTAACAAGAAGTGATCCTTTTGGGTAGAATTACCTAGTACAAATATTCATCTTCAACATTATTAACCACATGGAGTTTTAGCACCAATGCTCATACCTTAATGCCTCCCTTATCACACTAGGAAAGAAATATTTAAGGGTATAATGGATGTGATGGGGAAGAATGAGGGTTTAATTGGAACCTAAGTGTTGGGAATATTAAAACACTCCTCCATAAATTGAGGTCCTCGATGCAAGTTGAGTGTTTGAAAAGGCATTACTCGTAGTTGGCTCTTAGAGCATAATATGCATTGTTCAACTATGAATAAAATTCTTTGTATTTTTATATAAAGCTCAAGATTCTTATATGAGAATGGAGAACATTCTAAATGTGTATGCATTAGTGTAAGGTCTACTCACGGTCTACTTAGAGGCTTTAGAATTCCTTGGTGGAAATGTCGGTTCTTGATCATCACTCCAATATTATGTATGTACATGATGGATAGCCAAAACCAATAAATTTAATTTATAAACAAATATTGAATGATAATAAAATACATCATTGGTTGTAGACTAGGACAAAAGACATAAGGGATATGACTCTACAAGAGGGGGGAAATAAAGAAGCTTAAGGCTAAGGAAATGCCTTAAAAAGTGATTTAACCCAAAGTATTTGTAACCTTAATTATTTTCCTTGATTAATAGCTAATTGTCATTTAACTAAACCTAGGGGGTTATCACATAAATGAGGTACACATGCCTTTCTAAAGTTACATTTCTCCTTCATGCCATGCAACTAAAAGGTTTACATTTTACCATGCAAAAAAAAACCATTGTTCTAACTAAAGTTTTGAAAATTGGGTTTCAAATGTCAAGTAGCATATAGATTATTATAGGGTTGAACTATTAGAAGCTTGAATTACCTTGTGACCTATCTTGAATTACCTTTTGAACTATCCTTTATTTAAGGAAATTAGAGGAATTATCCTTGAGTAAAAATTGTCATGAGAATGATGTAAGTGAATTATGGAAATCTACAACTAAGAATTAAGTGAGAATTGTGGTTTTATGAAATGATAATAATTGTCATTGAGGAAATTCACTAGAGATGACAATTCCCCAGAATCCGAATGGCCAACCCATGATGGATCCTTAGAGGAAAGTGGGTTAGTGGCATAGCCTTAGGAACTACTAAGAAAATAACGGTATCCCATTTCTTGGGTTGTGTAGACTAATGGAGAAGAAGGTTTATGAATTGGGGATTGTTATATATTTAATTAATGATATTCAAATTGGGAAATGGGCTGTGAAAAGATAAATTACAACCATCCATGTGAATATTTTTTCCATGGATTGATAGCCTTAGCTCGAGGGTGACCTTTGTTGTAGAGATAAATATCATAGTAGAGAGACTTTGGTTGGGTGGAATCTTCATCTTTTACCACTAGTTCAACAATTCTAGATAGATAAATGCTTAGAAATTTATATGTGAATTGTGTTGAATTAATATACTTAAATGTTACAGTTTATGTCATGGTTGAATTAATTTTCAATTTATTCTTCTGTTTGCCAATGTTGGCCTATATATATGATTTATGGTTTAATGAATAATTGAATGGTTGCGTCATATAAATGTATTTCCATGGTTTCTTAATCATCGCAGAACAGTGAGTTTAATTACTTAGTAAATTGGTATGAATTTGGGTGGTTAAAAGAAGTACCTTGTATCCGCAAATGACATAGAGGATATTGGGTACATTATACAATGGTATCAAAGCTACTAGTCACAACATTGGGATTGTATAGGATATAAGTTAGGTATATATGAAGAGGTTCCAGTTTATGTGAAAAGAGTTTGATGAAAATTCTCTTTGAATAATTAGGGAAAATAGTCTCTATAGCTTACAAATGTGTAATTGAGTGTTGAAATTACCAAATTGGAAGGTTGTACCGTATTTTGATAGCTTATGAAAGAAACACAGGGAAATTCTTGAATTTAAAAGTTATATTTTTGAAATTCTTGAGAAAATGAAGTTTGTGCGCTAATTTTTTGGAAAAATGGCCATGATGAGAATGGAATGTATAAAGCCATAACTCCCAATTTAGAAGCCCAACTTGGGCATGGGTGTGATCATTGGAAGGCTAATTCAAAAGGAAACTTTTTTTATGGTTTAAATCTTGGAGAAGTGATTTAGAATTCCTCAAAATATGAGAAGATGAAGATAATGTTATAGACCTAGAATATAGATGTATTTGACATTTTATTGGTATGTACACTTTTTGCAGAGTCAAAGCTACAAAAAGGATAAGTAAATAACAAAATAGGAGACATGGAAGATGGGAAAAAGCCTAACATATATCAAGAAGTTATAGGTATGAGTATCATCATGAAAAAGATAGATTCTGAAAATTATAGAGAGAGAATGGAGTCATTGGAGTTGGTAGAAACTATAACGAGCTTGAAAATGGAGATGTAGAGCTGATAATGAAAGGATGTTGAAATCTCAAGAGGAGAAAAATTGAAAAAACACTCAACTATTATATAGTTTAAATCATTTGCAAAAATAAATGAATAATGGATCAAGTTCAAGGTATGAGGAAGGAGATAGAGTCCATTTGAGAAGAGAGAACCATGGAATATCATCGCACATAAGAAGTGCTACAAGGAATCAAAAGAATTATTACTCATTTGAACATTTAAATAGGAATCCATAAACATCTAAAGAATCATAGAGTAATCCGTAAGATGGGAGGAGATGATGAATCTTGGTTTCTAGGAATAAGGAAATACTTTATGTTGCATAACTACTCATCGAATCTAGAAGCCATAATTGTTATATACAATTGATAAGGGAAATATTCTATTTTGTAGCACCAACCAGTGCATGTTAAGCACATCAATGAGATGATCATTTCCTAGCAATAACTCAATAAGAATTTCTAGTAGCAATATCTTTCTAAGCATTACTATGACAATAGCATGCAAACATTTTTCAAGCTCAATCTGAGAAATATGGCCATGAAAGAGCATGAAAAATGAGAAGGAAAAGATGCAAATATTCTTAAGTGGGTTTCCTTCACCCTTCAAAGATAAAATTCAAGTTAATGAACCTAATATTGTTGAAGAGACAATCAACAAGGTCAAATGTTTGTATGACTAGAGCAAAGGAAAAGAAGAATTTCAAATTCGTTAGCAAGATAAGAAAAAAGAACAAAAAGATTAGAGGAGGAAGGGATTCCATCCTTCTTTTTTTAGGAATGATCATAATACATATTAGTAGAGCTATCTAGCTCAAAATGGGTCTATGATGGAAAATTTATTGGGAAAATGGGAAAGGAAACCAATAAAATGTTGGGATGTGAAGGAAATTTTTTGTACAAATATTTCTTTCAAAAGGAAATGTAGAATGATGAGCATGCACAACATACAAGAGGAAACTATAGTAGAATATGTGGGTAAGAATATCCCAAGAATATATGACATCCTATAAAAGTGACAATAAGACCAGTAGTCACACATGATTAAGGTTAAAGGTAAGGTTACCAATCAACCTATTACAATTTTAATAGATTTGGGAGGAATTCATAGTTACATTGCCCTTGGTTTGGATAAAACATTTCATGGAAGTAAGCATGAGAAACCATGTTTAGCTCAACTCTATGCTAGAATTAAAATTAAGGAAATTAATGAGATTGTGGTTGTCCATTAGATATGGATGGTTTCACCGATTGTTACAGAACTAAACATGGTACCACTTCGTTCATATGATGCTCCTATTAGACTGGATTGGTTGATTGCTCATAATGATATCCTAGATTGTCATAATAAGATTGTCATAATAGGAAGATCTCGTACCTCAGCACTGGCAGAACACTCCTTGAAGACTAAGCACCATATTTGCCTGGAAAACGCTTCTATTATCGCAAGAGAGGAACACCATCAAAGACGAAAGATCAGAGAAGCTCTTGAAATTATGAAGCATCCTCAGAATCTGAACAGATACAATGGTTTGGAAATTAGCGGAAGCTGGCTGCCCTTAATCAAAAGAAGTTAAAAGTCGCCAACCCATCCCCAGGTAATGCGTCCTCAGGTATGTTGTCCTATGTTATTCTATAATAATTTAATTTCTTTCTATTTATAACTATCAATTAATATATTTATTATTATATTAGTTAACTATAAATATTAACCATTTATGTTTACTAATATAATTTAATAAATATATTAATTTTAATAAATATATTAATTTTATATAATAATTGTTATAAGAATTATTATATTAATTAATAATAATAAAAAAATATTAAAATAATAATTATTAATAATTTTTAATTTAATTTATTTAGATCTTAAATAGTGGATTATTATTATTTTAATTGTATACTAATTTATATATTAGTTATTTTATTAATGAATATATGAATTATTATATTAATCTATTTTAATTATTAATTATTATGTAGATAATTATTATATTAGCTGTAAATATTAAGCATTTATAATAAGATTTAATCATATTAATTTAATTAATAATTATTATTTTAATATTTTATTATTATTGTTTAATAATAATTAATTAATGATCGCATAAATTATGTTCAAAACACGGTCTTCTGAAGATTCGACTGAGGAAATGGCGAACCCTAGCTCCGCCGTCTCATTGCCCTCGGCCGCCGTCGGCTCCTGGATCGCTCTGAGCGTGAATAAGTTCGAAGGATCGGGGCAAAGACCAAAGGGCTGTCTCTTAGCAGCAGATCCGCATCATGATCTTGCCGTGATCACTGGCTCGAACCCCAGCACTGTTATCTCCAGGCCCCACGGCGCAGCTGGGTCACGGATTGTTCAGGCAGCGAAAGGTTTGGAGCGACATGGGCAAAGATCTAAGGTTTATCATGTAGAGGCAGGCACACATGATACCCTCGCCATGATTACTGGGGACGCAGATCAAAAAAGGCCTGCAAACCTCTTTGCAGAGATCTCAAGAAAAGCCTGGACCCGTCCCTCTGCATCCACGGCATGCATTTTCCGCCCCCTTCTGATTGAGGGAGCAACGGATAAGAAAGATCTTGTAGATCCCTCAGCTTTTCCTCTGACCACGGCCTCCAGAAAGGAAGGGACGACACCAAATAGAAGAACGCCGCCCCTGCTCCTGAGACAAATACAGGATTCGAAAACATATCAGGACATCGGCCCACCCTCTCCACAGATCGGATGGGGAAAAAGGCATACAGAATCTTCCCCATCATTCCAGATTCAAATCAGACTCCTTAGCGGCAAAACCATGCTACAATGGGCAAGAGCGACGGATCTAGTGCTAGACCTCAAGCAGGCTCTGGAGATCAAGTTGGGGACTCCCTCTGCAGCATATCGACTTCTCCACGCAGGTAAACAGCTTGAGGATCTCAACCCCCTGTCTTTTTACAGCATCCAGAGAAATTCCTCCATAGAACTCATCTTGCGTTTAAGAGGAGGCGTTGCAGGACAGTCATCCTCAGCTAAGGCTTTTTCTTACAAGGATGCTGTCCATGCTAAGATTCCAAAGAAAACAGATCCACCTGCTCAAGCTCCTAAGCCTTTCCTAGTAGACAAACTGGAGGAAACCCCCTCCATAGAAATAAAGCATCCATCGCTGGATGAGCAAACCCAACATTTTGCGGATCATGGCCTTATATGCAGGTTTAATGGGCTATGGCCCCGCACAGCAGACCTCTACCAATGGATCCACTCTAACTGGACCAATAACTGCAAGGTTCTGCTATGCTCAAAAGGATTTTTTATCGTAGTGTTTGCCTTTGAGACGGATTATCAAAAAGCCTTAACTGGTGGCCCATGGTTTTGGGGTACTGCTGGCTTATTCCTCACTCCTTGGTTCCAAGAGTTCGATCCATCCACAGCAGTCATCACCAAACTTCCCATCTGGGTCAGACTTCCAAACCTCCCAGCAAATCTTTGGCATTTTGCGGTACTTCAAGGTATCGGCAACACTCTAGGCAGCCTTTTAGACACAGACGTCTATAGAGGGGAAAAGGGCTTATACACTTATGCCAGGATATGTGTAGAAATAGACATCAGCAAAGGTCTCCCGGACCAGATCAATCTCAAAATAGGAGATTTCCACTGGACTCAGACTTTGGACTACGAGAACACAGCCTTCCGATGCCGCAACTGCCATCTTACAGGCCACCTTCAGAGTTCTTGTCCCACGATGCCAGCCCAAAAGAAGAAAGCCAACACTAAGCAGAAATCCAAAAGCTGGAAGCCTCATGATCCTCCTCCCATGGATGATTTTGATTTCAGCTCAGATGAAGAGGAAGAGATCAAGGAAGGTGAGGCAGCAGCGCCGGAACCGGATCTGTCCTTGGCAGATCCAACAGTTGCGTCCGTCACACCAGCCTCTCAGAAAAGGAACCATGAAACCTCATCCTCGGACTCGGACAAGGAGACATCTCCGTCGGCGCATCTCAGCTTGCAAATCACGCCAGCTCAGCAAAACCCCCCTGAGTGGGTCAAAGTTGGCAACAAGAAAGGGAAAAAATGCAGAATAGTGGATTCCGCACATGATGGGTAGATTCCTCTGCTCTGTTCCTGCTCCTCTGTTCCTTCTGTTTCTTCTTGTTCAGCATTGTTCTCTACTCTTTCTCTCTTAGGAGCCGAGGTGGACAACCAATCCTTTCCGGCTGCCTTTGTTCTTGTTTCTCCTGGTTGTAATCCCGCATTGTACCATACGTTTTCTTAATAGAATTAGTTTTTTACCGAGAAAAAATAATAATAATTAATTAATAATAATTGATTATTATCATATTTATATTACATTAATTAATGTATGAGTTATTATATTAATCTATTTTAAATGTTAATTATTATTATAATATTTTATTATTATTATTTAATAATAATTAATTAATTATTGATTATTTTCATATTTATATTACATCAATTAATGTATGAGTTATTATATTAATTTATTTTAAATGTTAATTATTAATAATATTTAATTTGAAATAAAAAATAATAATATAATAAAAAATAAAATAAATAATAATAATAAAATTAAGGATTCTAGCCGACAGTTGATTCTTCCTTGAAAATTTCTTCTCCTTAGTATTTATTCTGCCCGATTGCTCTTCTTTTATCATCATTCTTCAACCATGATGATGGATCCCACTTGGGATTCGAAACGTTGGTACAAAAATGTTTATACTGTGGATTCTCCGATCAATTCAAAAGATAAAAACCACAGATCTCTCAAATCCAAAAAGACTTTCACTTGTCTTGATCAAGAAGGAAAACTGAGAATAGTGAAAGGAATTCGTAGATCCATTTCTATAAGGGAAATTTTATCTTTACAAGTGAATAAATGTTATAGGAGAGGGTGCCAATCGTATGCAATTCATGTGGAAGAGAAAGTAAAATGTATAAGCGCAAATATTGAGGACTTTCCAATGCTAAAATATTGTGAAATTATATTTGGGGAGATTCTAGGTTTACCACCAAAAGGAGATTGCTTATTCTATTAATTTGCTACTTGTAGTTGCTGTAGAATATAAGTCTCCATTCATAATTAGTGAAACCAAATTGGAGTACAAAATGAAATTAAAAGAATTTCTAAAGAAGGGGTATTTACACCTATGTGCCTCTCATTGGAGATCACTAGGACTATTTCTAATGAAGAAAGATGATACTTTGAAACTATGCATTAATTTTAAATAGTTTAACAAGGTCAATGCGAGAAACAAATATTCTCTTCCCATAATTGATGAACTATTTGATTAGTGAAGAGGATAAAAGGTCTTTTTAAAGAAATACCAAAGGTTAGACTAGTACCAAGGAAACTTTTAAGGATAGAAGTTTCTCTTAAGGCGAATATTACTAGTCCCTAATATGCAAATTGTAAAATGTTTGGCAATATTTTTGTAAAAATAATTATATTTCTAATGATTTTATATTCTTCTATATAAATTTTTGGGTATTTTAAAGGTAAAATAAGTTTATACTATAAAATGTTGCCGAATCATTTTTAGAAAAATTGGAAATTGGCGAATCTTTTTTTTTGAAAAAACATGGAAAATTCGCCCACTTGCGAATATTAGCCCCTAAAATTTTCTCTGACTACTATTAGATAAGGAAAATTGATGAAGACACCAATAAGATAACTTTTAGAACTAGGTATGGACACCATGACTTTGTAGTGGCGCCATTTGGATTCACAAATGAACTAGTTACCTTCATGTGGTTAATGATTCGAATAATTAGAAGTTATTTAGATAAATTTTTTTATTTATTCCTAGATGAAATTCTTATTTAATTAAAGTTATAGGAGAATCATGAAGAGAAATTAAGGTTAGTACTACAAGTACTAATAGAGCATCAACTATATGGAATGTTAAGAGAAATTTTCATTTTATAGGCCTCCATACATAATTAGTACAACAAAATTGGAGTAGAAAATGCAGTTGAAATAATTGTTAAAGAAGGGACATGTACACCTAAGTGTATCTCATTGGTGATCACTAGGCATATTTGTAATGAAGGAAGATGAGACTTTGAAACTATTCATTGATTTTAAATAGTTGAACAAGGTCAATGTGAGAAAAAAATATCCTCTACCAAGAATTGATAAGCTATTTGATTAGTGAAGAGGATCAAAGGTATTTTCAAATATATATCTAAGGTTAGACTACAATTAGATAAGGATAAAGGATGAAGATATCAATAAGATAACTTTCAAAATGAGATATGGACACCATGAATTTGTAGTGGCACCATTTGGATTGAAAAATGCACCAGTTAGCTTCATGTAGTTAATGAATGGAATAATTGGAAATTATTTAGATAAATATTTCATTTATTCCTAGATGAATTCTTATTTAATAAAAGTTGGAGGAGAAGCATGAAGAGAAGTTAAGGTTAGTACTGAAAGTACTAATAGAGCATTGCAGATATGAAAAGTAAAGAAAATGTTCCTTTTATCAAAGGAGAACTTATTAACTGGGACACATTTGTTACATATCAATTAGTAGCCATAACACTTGATCAATTTATGGGTCTTTTTACCATCCATGAACATGTTTGGATGAACTCCCTCAGAAGCCAAACAACCAAAAATATCTTGAAATATATGATAAATTTGGGGAAAATAGTTGTCACACCTTGTTAGGTTTCATCTGTGTTGATTTCACTAGCTTTTCCCACACATTCGCTGGAATTAACTCTGATAACAACACAATCTTGCGCTCTGTTTGACACTATAAATCCACACAGGTGAATTCAATAAAGTAAAAATAAAAATTACATTCTAGAAACATACTTGGTCGAATATTTCCGAACCGAAATCTTCCAGGTGATGACTATTCGAACTATAACCCTTGGATGATGCATCTTAATCCCATTCCTCATGGAAACCTAATCCCTCAATTAAGGGGTCTCATCCTCCTCTTTTGGATCTAAAACTTCTTCCTCTTGGCCTATAAAATGGCTAGAGGGTAGAGAAATTGAGGAGGTCAGGACTCAGAGAAGATAAATTTATGTTGTTAGTTTGAGATTGGAAAGCTTTTCATATAAGGAGGAGATTGAAGGCATTTGGGAGGGACCTCATGACATCAAGGCAAAGGTTGTAAGGCTCCTCTTTATCTTTGATTAATACAAATGAACACTTTCTCCCATTAATTTGTCTTATTGGAATGATGAATGGTTTATAATTGTTTATAATGTTTGTTAAGGAAAATTCAATTCTTAATTTCCTTGATCATTAGGTTAAGTTTTCTTTGGACTATTATATCACATATGCTTTTGATCCCTTTATGGTCTATGATTGCAGGTCTAATCAAGCATTGAGGAGATGCATCAAATCACAGCAAGGGATCTTCATCGAGCATTTCGTGAAATAGGTAAGAGGCTCATCCATTAGCCTTACTTCTTATAATTCAAACAAGTCCAACTTAGGGAAAGAGTGAGTTCAATTGCCTTGCTTGTTTCTAGTTTCCATTAAGGATCTAGGGAGATCACTCTTGTCCACAAGAGGGATTTGTTCAGTGTAACAAATTGGAAACTTTGTTGGGGAACATCTATGTTCTCTTTATTTTCCTTAGTTTTACTTTTTGATCCTTCTAATTTATCTTGACTTGAGTCTTTATGAATTAATGACCTTTCAGATCTGTAAGGTTGATTTCTTGAATTTTTATTTTTTCTTGGGTTTATGACACCTGCACTATTTTTGTTCACTAACAAAGCGCAATTCTATGCCAATTTTGCCTTTGTTGAAAATGGAAACAAGAAATGCTAAAAATAGCATTTCAGGTACCATTGTTGGACATAGCAACAAGGAATGAAAAATGGAAGTGCTAAAAATAGCATTGCTATAAATAGCATTTCAGGATAGATTCCAATTTTAGTTAGCCCCTGAACTAAAATTGAGAAGTAAAATTCGAATTTGATCTTAGCAGTTGTTTGTAAAATAATTAATTCATTCATCTTGAGTTAATTAATTGGAGAAAATCAAACATGAAGTCTATGTGAGGACATGCAACAACTATCCCATTGATTGAGGAATTTATCCCTTAGTTAAGGAGATGAGGATGAGTTTTACTTTGAGTTGTAATTAGTTAACTCAATTAACTGAGTTAAGCCCAGTTAGATTAGTTCAAATAGTTTGTTGAACTAATTGTGAGTTCAGTTAGTTAATACTTGCATGCATGTAACTGCTACTCTCCAACTAACTGAATATTCTCTCATAAATAACTCATGCATGTCAGTTCAGTTAGAGACCCAGTTGAGATCAGAGGAAGGGACAATGTATTATCAGTTGGAGGATTTTTCCTATATAGGAAACTCATCCATGTAGAAGGAATTATCTCCTTTAGGTTTGTGCAGTTATTTCTGAGCCAAGTAAGCATTGTGAGGTGGGAATTCACACAAGTGGAAACTAGACCCCGAGAAAAACTGCACAAGGAAATAGGAGGCTTGGAGGGCAAAGGAGAAGGTTGTGAGAGCCTTTGACTGTCTATGAGTAGTATTTTTTGGTTGCAGAGAGAGCATGATAGCTTGAGAGCTAATTCTTTTGTAACTTGAACGTATTTCCACTTGTATGATAATACAGAGATTGGGGTTTTAGGCCGAGGCTTTCCCCGGGTTATTTCTTCTGTGTTATGTGTGATTGATTTCTCATTCTTAGCTATATGTGTTCAAATTGATCTTGATCATATTCAATTAAGCTTCCGCAATGTTTGTTGTAGAAGTAGATCTTGTATTTTGCTTTAGTATATTGCATAATCTGTTGATCTACAGTTGGAATTTCTAGATGGTACCGGAGCAAAGGTGATCAAAGCGAAGAACAATATACAAAGAAGGGAGAAGTTCAAAGTTTTAAGTTCCTGAATATAGAAATCGAGTTATTGTCACATCTCAATTTCACCAATGGCGTTCAACGGTTTAAGACTCGAGTATGCCCTTGATGGCAGCTCGAATTATATAGCATGGAAGGATTGCATGGAAGCAATATTAGAGGATAACGGTCTAAACGACTTCATTGATCAAGAAGTCCCCAAGCTAGCAACGGGTAATGCTACAGAATTAACGGAATGGAAGAAATGTGTGGCTAGAGCAAGGAGAATCCTCGTGGAGGGAGTTCGAGACCACATTGTCTCGAGCCTCCATGGGAAGGAGACACCGTTTTCGATGTGGAAAACATTGAAAGATCTATATCAGAACAACAACGATCAGAGGAAGTTGGCACTGAAAGACAAGCTTCGGAAAATCAAGTGTGAAAAGTGTGACACGATCTCTACATATTTAAACAAGCTCACCACCTGCAGGGATGAGCTTGGAAGTGTAGGGATCACGACAGCCGATGATGACATGGTGAGTCTTGCACTCCTCGATCTTTCTAAGAGTTGGCATAGCTACCAAGACTCGATAAACGTAAGAGAGAAACTGCCAGATTGGGAACGAGTTTGGTCAGATCTGATGCAGGAGGAGATACGGAGAAGCACCAGAGATGGGTCTTCTTCATCCAAGGAGGATGAAGAAAATTGCGCCTTAGCAAGTAAGACAAACAAAAGGAAGGAGAAGGATTCTCATCCAAAATCCAGTTCTTCCCATGGTGGGAAGAAGTTTGACAAATCAAAAGTGCGAAGCTTTCATTGTCATGAGGTGGGCCATTTTGCTACAAATTGTCCACTGAAGAAATCCAAGAAGGGATTCTTGGAAGGATCTGAAGGTGAGGCATTGACCTCACAGTTCGAGTTGGATTTCACCCTCTTCGCATGCATGGTTTCATCCATGGTGGGATGTGGTTGGTTTCTTGACAGTGGACCTTCTTTCCACATGACTGACGACAAGAGTTTGTTTAGTACCTTGGAGGAGAAAGATCTCCAGATACTCATAGCGATGGGTAATGATGAAAAGTATAGTGTCTCAAGTGTAGGCACGGTTGTTTTTTAGAGGGATCATGGAGCTCGCATTACCTTGACCAATGTCAAGTATGTACCAGGACTAAGGAAAAATTTGGTGTTGATCGCAATGCTAGAAGACAAAGGCTATGATGAAGCAAATCAGTTCACGATTCAAGAACTTGTATGCTCTTGAAGTTCAAGATGCATGCAAAGCCTTGAGGAGCAAGGCAACTGTTAGAGACTTGGTGGTTGAGAGGGAGAGTACACTACCTCTCAACATGCAATGCTAAACGAAGTCTCAGACAATTGTGGAAGAGCCACGATTGGTGAAGCAGCTTTAGGAGGTTGTGGAGCAGCCACTACTAGAGAAGCCGAAAGGAGACCAAGTGGAGGCATCCACTCATGCAAAGACCTCCAGTAGGGAGAAATTTCGAGCCAAGTGGGTAGAGGGAGCACATGCATCCATACCTCCAGGTAGAAGGTGGGGCGATGTGGAATGAAAGTCCCAAGAAGGCTGGAATAGGGGTAGGATCATTGAGGTACCCAACATTTTTTATTAGACCCTACTAAGAGAGCCTCGACAAGGAGTAGCAGGACTGGCTGAGTGGGTAGAGACAGATGCAGATGGAGCGGCAGAGAGAGCTACAGAGCAGGAATCCCAAGACAGTGCAGAGCTAACAGGCTGCAACAATGCGAGATGGACAAGAGTGTTGCACCAGTGCATAATGGCACAGAGAGGTGTGCAATGGTGTGAGATGCATAGAGTGTTGTAGTAGCTCAGAGGTCACAGAGGGAGCACTTGTAAGTGGCAGAGGGAGCTTCAGCATCAGAGGGTGTTTCTAGCCCAACAGGAAGGTCAATTGGGAATTTTTTTTGTTTCTAGAGTTGTTGGAGTAACAACACTTGGAAGAAGTGTTACATGCAGAACATTCCAAAGGTTCAAGATCGAGTTCGAGTTGAATGTCTTTCTTGTTGAGAGGGAGTGTTGAAAATGGCAACAAGAAATGCTAAAAATAGCATTGCTATAAATAGCATTTCAAGTACCAGTGTTGGACATAGCAACAAGGAATGAAAAATGGAAGTGCTAAAAATAACATTGCTATAAATAGCATTTCAAGATAGATTCCAATTTTAGTTAGTCCCTAAACTAAAATTGAGAAGTGAAATTCGAATTTGATCTTAGCAGTTGTTTGTAAAATAACTAATTAATTCATCTTGAGTTAATTAGTTGAAGAAAATCAAACATGAAGTCTATGTGAGGACATGCAACAGTTATCCCATTGATTGAGGAATTTATCCCTTAGTTAAGGAGATGAGGACGAGTTGTACTTTGAGTTGTAATTAGTTAGCTTAGTTAACTTAATTAAGTCCAGTTAGATTAGTTCAAATAGTTTGTTGAACTAATTGTGAGTTCAGTTAGTTAATGCTTGCATGCATGTAACTACTCCTCTCCAGATAACTGAATATTCTCTCATAAATAACTCACACATGTCAGTTCAGTCAGAGACCTAGTTGAGATCAGAGGAAGGGACAGTGTACTATCAGTTAGAGGATTTTTCCTATATAGGAAACTCATCCGTGCAGAAGGAATTATATCATTCAGGTTTGTGCAGTTATTTCTGAGCCATGTGAGTAGTGTGAGGTTGGAATTCACACAAGTGGAAGTACTAGACCCCAGGAAAAACTATGCAAGGAAATAAGAGGCTTGGAGGGCAGAGGAGAAGGTTGTGAGAACCTTTGACTGTCTATGAGCAGTATTGTTTGATTGCAGAGAGAGTAGGATAGCTTGAGAGTTGATTCTTTTTGTAACTTGAACATATTTCCACTTGTATGATAATACAGAGATTGGGGTTTTAGGTTGAGGCTTTCCTCGGGTTATTTCTTTTGTGTTATGTGTGAGTGATTTCTCATTCTTAGTTATATGTGTTCAAATTGATCTTGCTCATATTCGATTAAGCTTCCGCGAAGTTTGTTGTAGAAGTAGATCTTGTATTTTGCTTTAGTATATTGCATAATTTGTTGATCTACAGTGGGAATTTCTACAACCTTAGCAACCGAGTGCATGCGCTCCATTTTGTATTGCTGACCTAAGTTTTGCTTCAACCCAGACCTGAGTTTGTTTTTCTAAAAGTGTCATTATCTTTGTTTGGATTGTTTTATGTCTCTTTTGAACTCATTTAAGTGCTTTGTTAATATTTTTTGAGAATTAGGTCTCTTTGACAAAACTGGTTAGGCATTTGCCTGGTTGATTTTCCGATTGATCAAAACAAGATAGGTTGTCCTTCTGCTTGTGATATTCTTATTTTGTTCTATCAAATACACTAGTTAACATTAACTTTTTGCTTATTTGTGATCAAACTCATGTTGAACTGCAAATTAGGGTTTCTTGAGATCTAGTGCTTTTGTGAAGAAATTTTGGTCATTTTGGTTTGAACAATTTAAACTTTGAAACGGGAACTATAAACTCAAAACGAGAACTCTTGCCAAAAAATCCCCCAAAAACATGAAAAATCAACTCGAGAATGAAAAGTGGAATAACAATTTTTTTTTCCTAGGGTAAATTTTCAACATATTTAAAAATGGCGGTGAAACCCAATTTTTTTTGCAAAAATTTTGCAAAAAACACCTTGGAAACGAAAAATGTTGATGTATTGATGTTGAAATAACGTCCTCCTGTTTGTTATTTTTTTTTTTTTAGGGCAGGATAAATTTTCAACATTTTGAAATAATGGCCTAAAAGTTTTTATCATGACTCCGAAAAACATTAAAATTTCAAAAAAAATCAAAATCAAAATAATGAAAAAAAAAAAAACAAAAAGTAAATAAAAATATATATTAAAAAACATAAAATTAGAAAAATGACAAAAAAAATCAAATATAATAAATAAATAAAATAAAATAAAAAATCAAACATAAAAAAATAAAAATAAAACCAATCATAAAAAGGGTTAAAAAAGAAAAACAAAATTAACCTATAAAACATAAAAATTAAAAAAATATAAAGAAATGAATAATAACAAAAACATTTTTTCAAAAAAACATAAAAAATGTAAAATAAATAAATAAATAAATAAATATATATATATATATATATATATATATATATATATATATATATATATATATATCTTGTAAACGATAAAAAATTAAAAGAAAAAACTATAAAAACAAATAAATAAAAATACTAAAACTTTAAAAAACTATTAAAAAAAAAACTAAAAATTAAAATAAAAAATTTTAAAAAATAATTAAAAATTAAAAACAAACCTGATTTAAAAAAAATAAGTAAAAAGTTAACAAAAAAAAATAATACAATAGTCTAAGGCTCCCGTACCAGGGATAATGACCCTCATACATCCACTAGTATAAGAATACAAATTGGGGTTTGGTTTCAGTACATCCATGACCAATTTGCCCTCAACAAGATACTCTAACCATCTAGCTAATGTAGCACGCTCTCTCAACTCCTCTTGATCGTACCTTGTACCTGCCAGGTCCTTTAGCTCCTGATCTATAGCTCTTGTCTCTATCAATGCTCAAAGTCCATCTGACCATTAAACCTTGACTATCCAATGTACTCAATGGTTAATCGTTCATCCATCAATGCGTCAACAAATCAATACTCATGTTGAGTTGTTCAAAGCTCCACTTGTGAGCAACTCTCAATCTGCCCATTATTGCTCCTCAACTACTAAGGTACTTCAACCCACTATGGTCTTCCTACACTGCTCCAATGAAGACCAACATATGGCATGGAGGGTTTCCACCTGTCACTACAAGATATCCATCTCCCACAATGAACATGGGCTAGGAGGACTGCGCATCATCTATTGTAGAAGTCCTTCTCTACACACAATTCTAGGGCTGCACAAACTACTCCTGGTTGATCATACCCTTGAGTTCAACAAATGCCACTCTAGCAACTACTTTTTCCCATCAAAGTGTTGCACGCTGGACTCCAACTTGGGCATTATCATAATGTCCTCTAACAAACCATAAATTCCCAATCACATCGACACTTGGTCCACTCTCATGCTTTCCTACAACATTCCATGAGTCACCAATCCTCTCTATAGCATCTGCCTCTGGCTAGGGCATCCTCACACCTAGGAAAGCATCCTCTTTGATCCTATCAAACTCCATCAATTCTCCAAACTTTAGACACCCATCCAACTAGCAACCAACTCTACCAAAACACATACCTCTGCAAGTCCTTAAGGGTTGATGGCTTCCTTTGCATGGATGTTGCTCAGCTGCTATTGCTCGATCGTCAGTCAACTGTTGTTCCTCGGCTGCTACTACTACTTGGCTACTACTGCTACTTGGCCATTGCTTAGTTGTTATTACTCGACTGTTGTTGCTACTCGAACACTGTTGCTACTCAGTCCTGCATGCACTCATCCTTATGGATCAAATACGACTCATGAAAATCCCTCCAATCTCAGATATGCAACATCATGATCCAATGAAGACTCTAACCTTCCAATATGTAGTCCATCACATGAAGCTATCTCAATCAACCTGGTTTTGTCCATGCCAAAGAAATCCTCGAGTTGTCCTAACCATCCATGACAAGTGAAAGGAATTCCATGATTTGCAAACCACCACACGACATTCTGAAGTGTGGCAGGTTCATCATTGATACACCAAAACTCCCAGCCCATCTCGCATGTAACTTGTCAAGACCACATCTCCATGTCCTCGACTGAACCCTGTACTCCATGATCTAGACAACCACAACTCTCTCTGAGTTGCTTCGATGTGCACACTCAGATTCACTATCCCTCAAACTAGCTCAGATACACTTCGATACCATCTTAAATTTGCATGATATTGGGTTTAGGATAGAATCTTAAAATCTTTGACGCTACCAAACCAAAAATCTCAACAAGAACTACTTTGCACATTGGAAAATATAAAAACTAAATCGCATATGCACAGAATATAGACAATTTTTTACAATTTTTAACCCAACTTCTAGTGTAACCCTATACTACTAGTGTAACCCCTTATTGTTATTAGTAAAACCCCCTTATTATATTGTTGTGCCCATGTAATCCCCATATTGTTAGTACTGTGCCCCATAGAAGCCCACTACTGTTATTATTGTGCCCTTACATTATTATTGTTATGTCGGCTCTGATTATATTATGACCCCTTAGACTCTTATATATAGAAAGGAGGTATTTTCATTTGTATCATCTAAGAATTATTCATTTGTGTAATGTAAAAGAGGTTGCCCCCTCGAAGAGGCTTATTTCTAAGCATTCATCTATCTTTTCTATCTTTTTGTGAGTTAGTTTCATAACATTTGGTATCAGAGCTGTGGATTCTAGGGTTTCGCTGCTCCAAACAGGTCATCGTGGAATTTTCGCTATAACGTTTTCGCTACGAAGTTTCAGAAGATAAAAAAAAACCCATTTGAGAAGAAATCGGTCTGAACCGTGTGTCTTAATTTCAGATCTTGTCTCGCTATATTTTCAGAGATATAATCTGAGACATTTAGGGTTTCTGCAGGCTCCCGAATTACATCCTAAACAGGTGACTTGGGGAATATAGTCATAACTTTTGTTTTGAGCATCAGATTGAAATTTTGTAAGAAGTTACAGAAAGAGGACATATTGTAGTTTCCTGTGTATATTTTTTAGATCCTAAGGTCAAAATAGTGACACGTGGCATGTCGTACAAGTTCGCTCTACTGAACTAGTCTATAATCAGGTCACCGCGGGAGATTTGGCATAACTATTCCTTAGAGAATCCAATTTGGATAAGACTGGTGGCATTAGAAAGACGACGCAGAGGGCTACTGCAGATCGCGATTTCAGGACTGGAAGATCCAAAATTACAGAGTTGCAATCGTTTCAATATCGAGCTCCTAAAATCAAGAAAAAACGAGATGAGGAAGTTTGATGGCAAGGATCCGGTAAATTGGATACCACGGTTGGAGAAATATTTTGATCTACATGGTGTACCACTGTTACAAAAGGTATGTATTGCATCTGATTATTTAGAACCGAATCAATTTTTATGGTATAAAGGGCTTTGTTGTCGTAAACCACTTGTCACGTGGTCAATTTTCATGGAGGAAATGATAGCACATTATGAGGATAGAAAGAGAAACACCTTCTTTAGACAATTGATAAATCTCAAACAAAAGTGTTCAATGGAAGAGCACATTGAGGATTTTCAAAAATTGAATATAAGGGAAAATGATATTCCAGAGAAGCAAAGGATTGATATCTTCATAGGGACTTTAAAGGATAACATTCAACATGAGGTTTGTCTTTGGGAACCTGATTCATTGGAGGAGGCATTCAGGTTGGCAAGAAAAGTGGAAAGAAAAATTATGGAAACAATGAATTCTGCCCCTCACAACTATAAACATGGAAGTGTTGTTTTTCCTAGCCTTCCACAACCTACAAGGGTGACACCATGACAATTGGAAGAAAAAAGAGAAAAAGGGCTTCGTTACAATTGTAATAACAAATGCACTAAAGGTCATAAGTGTGTTGAGAAGAAATTATTTTACATAGATTATGAAGAGGAGAAAGAAAAAGATTAAGAAACATCAAAAGAAGAGGATATACACTAGGAACCAACCCCAAAGAAAGAAGAAATGAATCCAACCATATCTTGTAAAGCATTGGCAAGAATTACCACTCTTCAAACTCTCAAGATAGAAGAACATATCAAGAAGAAAAATGTTCAAGAAGTGAAAGATCATATCGAGAAATAAGAAATGAATCCAACCATATCTTGTAATGCATTGGTCGAAATTACCACTCCTCAAACTATCAAGATAGAAGGACATATCAAGAAGAAAAATGTTCAAGAAATGAAAGATCACATCGAGCATCAAGAAATGAATCCCACCATATCTTGTAAAGCATTGGAAGAAATTACCACTCTTCAAACTCTAAAGATAGAAGGACATATCAAGAAAAAAAGGTTCAAGCAGTGAAAGATCACATCGAGCATCAACAAAAAGTTCTCCAACTTTTAAAGGATAATGCCACTTTAGTGCAGAATCGAATGAAACAATGAGCAGATCAACATCACCGTGAAAGAGGTTTTGATGTAGGCGATTGGGTATTTTTATGGCTACATCTCAAGCAAGCTATTTATGAGAAGGAAATGTTGGCAATACTACATGCACTTAAGAAATGGCGACCTTACCTAATGGGAAGACACTTCAAGGTAAAATTGGATCATGATATCCTTAAATACTTTTTAGAACAAAGATTATCTTTAGAAGAACAGAAAAATGGGTCACAAATATATTGGGTTATGACTTTGAAATCATCTACAAAAAAGGGAAGCAAAATGTTGTTGCAGATGCACTCTCCAGAAAGGATGAGGATGTGGAAGAATTATTTTGTGATATTTCTATTATCCAACCAGATTGGATAAACAAATCAAGGGATGAATGGAAGAAGGACAAAGAAGTGTGGCCACTCATTCAAAAGTTGCAGAAGATCCCAGTTCAAACAATATTTATAGAATTTGACGAGGAAGGAAAAATCATATTAGAGCCTGGAGCAGTCACAGAAATAAGAACCCGACAGCTACAAAATCGATCAATTTCAAAGTATCTCGTCAAGTGGAAGAACTTACCCGCCAAAGATTCCACATGGGAGGACAAGAATTTTATATAGAAGCATCAAAAACTACTCAAATGTTGAGGACAACACTTTTTGAAGGAGAGGGGCATGTGAGGTCCCTATACTACTTGTGTAACCCCTTATTGTTATTAGTACAACCCCCTTATTATATTGTTGTGCCCATGTAATCCCCATACTGTTATTATTGTGCCCCATAGAAGCCCACTATTGTTATTATTGTGCCCTTACATTATCATTGTTATGCCGACTTTGATTATATCATGACCCCATAGACTCTGATATATAGAAAGGAGGTCTTGTCATTTGTATCATCTAAGAATTATTCATTTGTGTAATGTAAGGGAGGTTGCCCCCCTCGAAGAGGCTTATTTCTAAGGCATTCATCTATCTTTTCTATATTTTTGTGAGCTGGTTTCATAACATGCAAGATCACGATCCAATGAAGACTCTAGCCTTCCAATATGTAGTCCATCACATGAAGCTATCTCGATCAACCTGGTCTTTTCCATGCCAAAGAAATCTTCGAGTTGTCCTAACCATCCATCACAAGTGAAAGGAATTCCATGATCTGCAAACCACCACACGACATTCTGAAGTACGCCAGGTTCCTCATTGATCCACCAGAACTCCCAACCCATCTCGTCATGTAACTTGTCAAGACCAGATCTCCATGTCCTCGGCTGAACCCTCTGCTCCATGATCTAGACAACCACAACTCTCTCTGAGTTGCTTCGATGTGCAAACTCAAATTCACTATCCCTCAAACTAGCTCAGATACGCTCCGATACCATCTTGAATTTGCATGATATTGGGTCTAGGATAGAATCTTAAAATCTTTGATGCTACCAAACCAATAATCTCAACAAGAACTACTTTGCACATTGGAAAATATAAAATAGTAAATCGCATATGCACAAAATATAGACAACTTATTACAATTTTTAACCCAACTTCGTTATATTAATCAACATATAATACAATATTCTAAGGCTCCCATACTAGGGATAATGGCCCTCACACATCCACTAGTACAAGAATACAAATTGGGGCTTGGTGTCAGTACATTGATGACCAATATTCCCTCAACAAGATACTTTGACCATCTCACTGATGTAGCACGCTCTCTCGGCTCCTCTCGATCATACCCTATACCTTCCAGGTCCTTTGGCTGTCGATTTGCAACTCCTGCCTCTATCAATGCTCCGAGTCCATCTACCATTGAACCTTGCCTATCCAATCTTCTCACTATTTGATCGTTCGTCCATCAACGCATCAACACATTGAGACTCATGTCAAGTTGTTCACAGTTCCACTTGTGAACAACTCTAAATCTACCCATTATTGCTCCTCAGCTACTTAGAGACTTTAGCCCACTATGTTCTTCCTGCGCTGCTCCAATGAAGACCAACATAGGGCATGAAGGGTTGCCACCTATCACTACAAGATGTCCATCTCCCATAATGAACATGGGCTATGAAGACTACCCATAATTTGTTCTAGAATTCCTTCTCCACACACAAGTCTAGAGATGCAAAAACTGTGCCTGGTTGATCAGACCCTTGAGCTCAACAACTTCCACTTTAGCAACTACTTTTGTCCATCAAAGTATTGCACACCAGGCTCCAACTTGGGCACTATGATGATGTCCTAGAATAGTCTATAAATTCCCAATCACGTCCACACGTGGTCCACTCTCACACTGCCCTCCAACCATCCACCAGTGACCAATCCTCGGTGTAGCATCTGCCTGTGGCTAGGGCATCCTCACACCTAGGAAACCCTTTACTTGCTTGCCAACAAAGTCCATCAATTGTCCAACCCTTGGACACCCATCCAACTAGCAATCAACTCTATCAAAACACATACCTCTGCAAGTCCTTAAGAGCTGATGGCTTCCTTTGCATGGATGTTCTCAGTTGCTAATACTTGGTCGTCACTCAACTACTATTACTCGGCCACTGCTTCTACTTGGATGTATTTTCTTGAGAGATAAATGCACTTTTGGATGTTTTTAAATGATCACAATCACCTCCTATTTATATGCAAACATGAGGGCTACATGTGGTGTCAACAAGTCTAATTTGGACACAATTTGACCTGCTCCTTTCTCCCAAATTAATCCACAACCACATATATTATCTTCAAAAATTCAAAACTCCATTTCTCCAACTCGGAATCAGATGATCTCCATTGTGTCATATTGATATCAATGAGAGCTATCATCCTCATCCATCACATGTCGAATGTGCTCATGGTTTTGGCCCAAATCACAATGGGTGCAAAACCTCATGCTTGGGTTTCAAGCCCATAAGGCAACTTGTGGAGCTCGTTCCTCCAAACCCTTGATCCTCAAGGCTTAGAGTACCTCCCAACCTACAAAAATCAACATTTTTAAATTCAAATAGCTCAATTGAGCTATTTTTTTTGCGCTCGAGGAGCTCGATTGAGCACTTAAAAATGACTTGATCGAGCCCTCTTTTTTCATCTAAACTCACCCTCTCTTGCCAAAAAGTGTAACCTAGCCCCATGCTATCACCCTTAATTAAATTATTTTTTTTTATTCCAAATAAATTTTTAATATTTGGGTATTTAAAAGAAAATGTTGTTTTAATTTGATTTGTAAAATGTTGTTGAGTCACGATAAGTTTTACATTATTTTGAAATATTTTATTATATATTATTTCATTTTCAATTTTATATTAATATTACTAGTTTAGTGCATAAAATCATGGAATAAATTGAAATTGGTATAAAGATGCTAAGTTAGCTACAACACTCACATATTATCCACATATTAAATATAATATGTACTCTATGAAAATCAATATAGGAATTTAGACTATCTACAAGGTGAGGCCTATGTCCCGTTGATACAAATATAAAGAAATTGGTACTAGCCATGGTTATTGTGGCAAATGACTATTAGAGGATTGTTTACTTCCTTTATTCAATGTCTAAATGTTGTGTTCAACTATGGAACTAGAAGAATACATTAACAAAGAAACCCCTTCCTATCCTAGGAACACAACTATCTAGAGTTAAGGTTAGAGTTTTTACATGTGTCAGCTTCTAGTCGAAGTTATAATTTTACACCCTATACAATTTTCTTAAATTTCCACTTGATATTAGTTCCAAAAATGTGAGTAATGTGACTTAACATGGCATCTAGTTGGTATTGTCTTGGTAAACAAAATTGCCACGAGAAAAACTTTCACATGCTAACTCCAATTGAGGTGAAACTTCTCTCATTGAAAAACTCTCAATGTCAAGAACATTGTCCAAAGGTTGACAAGTTTGTTCATAATATTCTGACCCAAAAATGATCATTTTAGTTGATGAGTTTATGAAAATCTCTAATTTGTTAAATCATATGAATAATGATATATTAAAAAATATTATATAGGAATGATTCAATGAAATTGCACACATAATACATGTGATATTGCAAAAACATTTCGATCCATATATTTATAGTGATCAATGTAATAAAAGGATTGTTATTATCCAATAATATTTCATATACAAGGTAATGGAAAGATTGTAAAATTAAAATGAGATGAAACAAAGGTTAATTTTATTAATATTTTAGAATGATATGGTAATATATGTTGATGATTAAGATACCAAGTGTTGCAAGGAAGTTTTGTTTTAGCTACTTAAGTTACATATTATGCTTTCAACAAAATTGCAAATTGATATATGAAGTGGAAATATTAGTTGCCTAATAAGGAGCAACGACTTGCATAAATTTTTGCCCATTCACATTTTTACTCATACTCATTAAAGTGCTGAAAAGCACATAAATAATGATGCTAAGTCCTTGTAAATATATTCTTTTACATATTGTTCATATCCATTTTATGTAAACATTTGCTTAAATTGTCGATGATGTTAAATATGTTATTTAAGTGAGTATGAACTATTTTCAAGAGTTTTAATTTTGAGTGGGTTTCTTATGAAGCTTAACAATGAAAAGTCACTGCATAAATATCTAAAAATTATGACATAAATATTGCAACTGTTTAGAAATTATGGACAAAAGATATGTGGGAGTTATCCACATGGCATTGTAGTGTGCAAAGGCTTCAATAAGGCCTTCAAAATATATATATATATATATATATATATATATATATATATATATATATTATTATTATTATTATTTAAACTAAACATTATAATTTACACTAATCAATACTGGTCATCTTTTGCAAGAGTCTTGACGTGGCAAGGACTAATAAAACTATTAAAATAATAAAAAACTTATAGAGTAAAATTTCTAAATTATATGACACAAAATTAAAGGCTATATATTAAATTAAAAATAACCCTGGCTAACTTGAATAGTGCTTGCCAACAGTGATTAATAAACTTGGGATCTCTATCACAAAGTATGCGATGAGGTTGGCCATGGAAATTATACACATTCTTTAATACTGAATCAGCAACTCGCAAAGCTGTCATTCAATGACGATGAACACACACGGTACTAAGTAGACAGAATAAGTAAAATAGAAAATTGTTTGTAAACATATTTGTTGTTGGTATTAAATATTGATACTAATTAGAATGTAACCAAGAATGTTGTTGCCTAAATAGAAAATGTTTGTAAACCATTTTTTTGTTGGTATTAAATATTGATAAATTCGATTGTAACCAGGAATGTTGTTGCCTAAATAGAATGATTATGAGTGGAAATAAAAATATGAATGATTAGACTGGGTGAATATGATTTAAATGCAGGGAAAATTTTAAGAACCCCCCTAAATTTATAAATATAATAAATGGGCGAATCTCCATGGTATATAGGAAAAATGGAAGGCGATTTTATCAATAATATAATATGTATATATAATTTTTTGGCGAATCTCTCACGAGGCATGGCGAATATTTTACTCAATTATAAAATCTTGTAAGATCTTGGCGAGTCTTTCACTAAATAATAAAACTTTGTAAAGTCCTAGTGAATCTTAGCATAGGCTACATGGTGGTTTAATTCCCCCATTTAAATACGCTACATTCCAGGTGAATACCATGGGTCAATACCATGTGTCATTTTGGTGAATACCATGGATCAATACCATGTGCCATTTTTATTTTTATTAATTCTAATATTAGGGTTAATAATGGTTTTTTGCATGGTATTAATAACAATCTAGTCCATGGTATTTGTCCCATAGTATTTTGGCCATAGGTTTCACCTAAATATATCCCATTTTTTGAGTGTTCGTAAATATAAGGTGACTTATGGAGTAAATATAAAAAAATGTTTTATTTGTTTACCATACCTCTTGTTTATTTATATTTTTATTAATTTACCATACCTCTTTTACAAATATGGTATTTGGCCCATAGGATTCACTTAAATAAAACCTCTTTCTTGAGCCTTAATAAATAGAACGAGGGTTATGGACTAAATATAAAAAGAGGTTTTATTTATTTACGATACGTCTAGTTTATTTATATTTTTATTTATTTACCATACCTCAACTTTACTTATATTTTTATTTGTTTACACCCTTACATGTATATAAGGTGACTTATGGAGTAAATATAAAAAATGTTTCATTTATTTACCATAGCTCTCATTTATTTATATTTTTATTAATTTACCATACCTCTTTTATAAATATGGTATTTGGCCCATAGGATTCACTTAAATAAAACCTATTCTTGAAAACGGGCGAATGGATTCACTTAAATAAAACCTATTCTTGAAAATGGGCGAATGGAAGGTTGTAAGTCCTAATTTCAAGGGCTAAATTTACCTTTTTTACCCTCTCCCTTAAAATAAGGTGGGCTATTTGAGGTGATTTGTAAAAATGTACTATGATACAAAATATTCGCCCACTAAAAATTTAAAACCCCTTAATTTCGCCAAAGGGCGAACTTTCGCCACTAAAATTATCCTTGTTTAAATGCTATGATATCTAAGTTTAAACCATGAACAAAGTTCAATGCAAAGCAATGATTTCCACCTAGGAAAAGGGAGGTTACATATAGTAATGAAATTGCAAAAGGTTCAGAAATTCACAAACCCTTGAATATTATAGATCGGACTGGTTATTAAAGAATTTAATGGAAGATTTAGCAGAAATGTAAGGAAGAGATAAAACTGTATAAAAGTGAGATTTGAACTCAATGATCATACATACAAACCAATAACAGATATGCATAACAAAAGGTAAACCTCTCTTAATCTACCTATTCACAAATACTTCAACAATAACATTGTTTCATTCTCCAAAGATGGACAATTTTACCCTAAACTTACAATTTTAATCTTAGAATGTGTTTCTTCAAGAAACCCTAAAGGTGATTGAAACCATTCAACTCACATTCAGTTATGTGACCAGCGTACCTGTCTCAGATCAGAAATTTTGTCTAGGCCTCTGTGGTTGGTATTAGAGTTATCTCCTTCGTAAAAGAAGTCTTCTCTGTCTCTTCTTGGCCCAACTGCTGGCAAAGCACTAAAATTGCATCTTCCATGGTGCCTTTTGCTGTGTTTTGCACCTCCAGCTATGGCTTTTGCGCCTCCAGCTATTGCTCAGTGTGCATATATGTGCACATAAAATATGAGCTGCAGGGCACTGAATTCATCTTGGCGTAAAGCCACACTCTCATTGGCCACTCAAACCTAATACCGTGGGAATCGGCCAATGGGCCTTTTTTAGTTTGTAAGAACAACCCCACTCAGTTTTAAAGCTTCGGTAGCATCAGCGATGATAGTCATCCGCGAGTTTGTGACATATTGCTAGCCAAACTAAATGGTCGAAACATTCTTGGGGAGTTTCGACCATTACATTCTTCCCCACTCCTCCCATCCCAGGCAACTAATCTTAACCCAAGCCTTATTGCAATATCCATGCAAATGCAGAAATAACAGCAATGTCATCTTCCATGCCCTCAATCTGAGAATTTTCAACCAAACAGAGCTCTGCAATTGCAAAAATTTTTGGGGTCCTCTGATTATGCAGTTTTTCTAGGACCATATTTGACGCTCGCCTGCATCTTGATTTGGTATTTTCCCCCCTTGATATGCCAATCCGCGTGACATAAGCTTCAGCCAAGTTTCGTTTCCTAGGTTTTGTTCCTGCTGCTCGTTTTCTCGATTATTCCGCGGAACGGCAACGAATAACTTTACCTTTTTCTTTGCCAAGAATATCTGTACGTTTTTCTTCCCAGGAATATCTTTATATGTGCGCGTTTGAACGGAAGGAGGAAGCTTACTGGCGTGGGAGGAGAATAGGATCCTATTGACTTATTTTAGCTCGAATTAGTTAGAGGAATTGCCCTGAAAGTTATGGAAATTCCAGTTATATTTAGAGAAAATCTGATAAGGATTTTTGTAAATCCAAGTTATAGGTGTTAAACTTCAAAAGGTATGGAAATTCCATTTATATTTAGAGAAAATCCGATAAGGATTTTTGTAAATCCAAGTTATAGGTGTTAAACTTCAAAAAATTTGGTGTTATAGACTTTTTTTGATGGTGCTAAATCCATTTCCACTATCAAAAACACGATTCAAACACTGTCTCTACAAGATTTTTTGAAATAATTTTGCTCAGATTCCGGCTACTTTTGACTAAACAATCCCTCTGCCGGTGTTTGAAAGACGACACCCTTATTTTGAAGTTTACGGTTGAAATCGTGACACTTTTTAAAATTATGATTTAAATATTTTAATCTGCTCCAAATTGACTTAAATTCTTGGGATTGTAATTTAGATAACTTTATTAGCATAGATTTATTTTAACGGGAAAGGGATAAAATATTTTGATGCCTAGTTTTTATCCTTTTTACAGTGAAAGGATAGCCATCCAAAAAAAATTGATTTATTTGAAATAAGATGGATATATTCTGTTTTTTTTTATCATGGATATGTTCTGGTCTTTAATATCACATCATGTAAGGAATTAAGCATTTTCTTTATTTTAAACAACTAACTCACTAATAAAGTGTTGAGATAAGACATTGAAATAAGTAAAGCTAAAGCTATATGTATACTATGTTAAGGGTATAAAGAATTCTAATTATCTTTTATAATGAATTATAATATCAATAATAATTGAAGTGACAAAATAATTTGCCAATATCAACAAAGCCAATAATATTATTGATGTTTTATAATAAAATATAAGATAATTTATTTTAATTAAAAAAAATACACAAGTAAACTTTAAATTGAAAAGAAAATAAATTATATATATTTTATTTATGAAAAATATATTTGTAGATCAAAAAGTTAAAGAAATAATTCATTTATTAATTAAATTTAAATAATAATAATAATAGTAATAATAATAAAATAATTATTACATACATACCTGATCAAAAGAGAAATGATAACTTTGTCATTATTTTTTTAAGAGTGAAGTGTAATTTTCAAGAAAGTAAAACCGTATTCGAAGCTTTCAAAGTAAAATGGATGGATTCCAAATGTGTAGCCTACGCTACTCACTTTGCATTAGTAAGCACTTGTTGTAAGATTCTTCATGCCTATGAAAAATGGGTTCTCGCTTGTGTTGTTCTCTTGTTTGGGTAAACGGGTTATACAACATTTCACTTTTTCTTTTTTGGGGTAAAAGGTCATACAAGACATTTCAAGCCTCTAATGTAAGAGAGAGCCCATTCCTCAAGGCATATCATCTATAATAACTTAATAATAATTAAATTACCCACCAAGTTGGGGAAAGGGGAGTTGGAAGGGATTGGGTGGATATAGAGGCAAAGATAGCTAGGGGAGAGATGTCTAATGTTGTGCAAGGACCAGTGATTGTTATAGTACTGGTCCCACCAAGCCACCAGAAATTGAGAGATGTGCAACCAATATTTAAACAAAAACAAATAACATTAAGTGCAAATATCTTTTAATTTATGTCCAAAATTTCCCAAAACATTAACTAGTAGTACAAATCATATTGACCCAACTAGAAAACAGATAAAACCATAAATCCTTCCAAAATGGTCTATTCCAGAAGTACAAAGTAGCAGTCACTTCAACCCCCACTGATCAAAACTGAAGCTATGTATCCCAAATGCATATCCATACCTGCACATAATAAAAGTGAATGTATGTCAACCATAATTGTTGTGTTATTCAACATTTAAACCCACTGTGTTCAATAAATGACACCCAACCCATTCTATTTCCCATTAAAACAAATCAAAGCACATGGATCAACAAAAAACAAATTCTCAGCCATTGGATCACATCCAAATCAATCCAGATCACACATTCAAAATGAAGTCATTGCAATCCATGTCCATCCTTGCCACCAATTAAATTCAAGTGCAAAAAACTATAAAAGAAGTTCAACCATTGCTGAAGTTGCATGTTTAACATTCAAACTGTTCACCAGCCCTGGAGACAAACCATCACAAAACATTTGACAGTATATTCAGGTTAGTTATTTCAATTACAACACATTTTTCTTACAGTTTTATTTTCATTTCTCACAGTTTTTATTTCAGTTTTCTTATAGTTTTATTTTCATGAAAATATATATTTTTTCTATTTTTCTATATTCTGAATCATTTTCAAGTTGATTGGAAAATATGACACAACCATAATGCAGAGTATTGGCTAGTATGGCTAGCTACAGATGAAAAAGAACAGAACTCGTTTATAATTGAACATCAATCCTTTTCTACAGCACAAATTCCAAGCGGGAAGGACTTCATCTAAACTTCTACACATTCATCCCAAAGCCAAAACAATATCATCAAAGCTAGTTCCTCGATCAAAATTAATTGGAAAATGAGGCTCCTAACTACAATTTAAGAACAACTAGATGACCTTCACATCGCAGATCCAACGGAGATTGGCCTTGTCTGACTCACAAACCATTTTGGCCAACAATTTGTTGAATACCTCATATTCCTTTAATGAATGTTATCCCATGGTTAGACAAAGGGCATTGGCTAATCTCCCTTTCTCTCTCTATAGTTTTCCACTTACCTAGGCCCTGCCTTGTCCATGGAACCGTGTTAATTTTCTTTCTGATCTATTGATATTTAGTGGTTGTTTAGGGATTAAACACTTAACCGAGCCTATAATATATCTATCAAAGTGAATCTTAAATTGAATTCAAAATATATTCATGCAAGATAAACTTTAATCGAATTCAAAATATATTCATTCCAAATAAACTTTAAATTGAACAAACAGCTACATATTCTAATTCTCAAACCAAGGGTGTTCATTTCTTATTTTATTGAAAATAAATATTTCACTAAACTTTTTTCTTGAGAAAAAATAAGTCACAAAACCTGTGGAGACCAAACTTCCACATGTCACAGTTTTCAAGGAGAAAATATGTGTCATGGAATTCAAAAATCAACGTGTGATAGACAATCCCATATACCAAATCAAATACATATGTTCAAAAATGCAAAAAATAGCAAACTAGAGCAATATTTCCATAGCAACAAGGGGCATTAGAAGGATGTGATATAGAAGATGAAACAATAAATCAAGATCCATTGTTATGGCAAGCAAACCTTGCCAACCTCTCTGATATGGTCAAATGGCTATCAATGACAAACTTGAAATGACAAAAATATGAGTGACAAACTTGGAATGACAAAAATAGACATAGAAACTCCTTTATGCTTCCCTTTCTTCCTGTACTCCTTTATACTTAGCATTCAAATGCTCAAGATACTTCATTTGTCTTTCAGATTAGCTTCACCCCACATTATACTTCGCTTCATCAATTATGACATCTTCAAATGGAAATAATGTAAAATAAGTTTGTCATTGTGATGCTTTCCAAAAACATCAGCAAGCAAATTAACACCAAAATATTAAACTGGCCATTATGCCTTTTTTTCCAACCCATTGATGAGAGATCAAGTCTAACGGGATTGAAATTTTTTGGCGAAATTTCCTTACTAATTCTTTTTGGCTATCATCTATTCATATTGCAATTTATAACTAGGTCCAACAAAACAGCTAGGGCTACCCTCAGCAGCCAAACAACTTGCAAAATTACCATGTCTTCCCAATCCAAACCTAGCATGTTTGTGAGTGTCTCCAACTTTGTCAGACTTTAAATGAAGACTTTACAGCTTTCAAGATTTAAGGATTAAATTTAATTCAAACAACAACAAGGCAATGTACTTTATAAATAGGGCCAAGAACACACCTAAGGCTACTCTCAATAGCTAAACAACTTGCAAAAATACATTTCTTCCCAATCCAAACCTAGGATATCTGTTGAGTGTCTCCAACCTTGTCAGACTTTAAATGGAGACGTAACGCTTTTCAAGATTTAAGGATTTGATTTAATTCAAACAATAGTAAGGCAATGCAATTTATAACTAGGTCCAAGAACACAACTAAGGCCACCCTCAATAGTCAAACAACTTGCACTTTATAACTAGGTCCAAGAACACAGCTAAGGCTACCCTCAACAACCAAACAACTTGAAAAATTACCATGAATTCCCCATCCAAATCGGGTATGTCTATGAGTGTCTCCAACCTTGTCATACTTTAAATTTTTTAAGATTTAAGGTTAATTCAAACAATAGTAAGGCGGTGCACTTTATAACTAGGTCTGAGAACACAACTAAGGCTACCCTCAACAACCAAACAACCTGCACTTTATACCTAGGTCTAAGAACACAACTAAGGCTACCCTTAGCAGCCAAACAACCTGCACTTTATAAATAGGTCCAAGAACACAGCTAAGGCTACCCTTAGTAACCAAACAACTTGCAAAATTACCATGTCTTCCCAATCCAAACATGGTATGTCTATGAATGTATCCAACCTTATCAGACTTTAAATGGAGACTTTAAATTTTTCAAGATATACGGATTTAATTTAATTCAAACAACAATAAGGAAGTGCACTTTATAATTAGGTCCAAGAACATAGCTAAGGCTACCCTCAACAGTCAAACAACTTGCATTTTATAACTAGGTCCAAGAACACAGCTAAGGCTACCCTCAACAACCAAAAAACTTGAAAAATTACCATGTCTTCCCAATCCAAACCTGGTATGTCTATGAGTGTCTCCAACCTTGTCAAACTTTAAATGGAAACTTTACAATTTTCAAGATTTAAGGATTAAATTTAATTCAAACAATAGTAAGGCAGTGCAATTTACAACTAGGTCCAAGAACACATCTAAGGCTACCCTCAGCAGTCAAAAAACTTGCACCTTATAACTAGGTCCAATAACACAATTGTGTCTACCCTCAGCAACAAAACAACTTGCCAAATTACCATGTATTCCTAATCCAAATCTAGTATGTATGTGAGTGTCTTCAACCTTCTCAGACTTTAAATGGAGACTTTATAGTTTTCAAGACTTAAGGATTTAATTTAGTTCAAACATCAATAAGGCAGTGCACTTTATAACTAGGTCCAAGAACACGGGTAAGGCTACCCTCAACAGTAAAAAACTTGCACTTTATAACTAGGTCCAAGAACACAGCTAAGGCTACCCTCAGCAACCAAACAACTTGCAAAATTACCATGTCTTCCCAATCCAAACCTAGTGTGTATGTGAGTCTCTCCAACCTTGTTAGACTTTAAATGGAGACTTCACAGTTTTCAAGATTTAAGGATTTAATTTAATTCAAACAAGAATAAGGCAATTCACTTTATAGCTAGGTCCAAGAACACAGCTAAAGCTACCCTCAACAACCAAACAACCTCCACTTTATAGCTAGGTCCAAGAACAGAACTAAGGCTACTCTCAACATCCAAACAACTTGCAAAAATACCATGCCTTCCCAATACAAACCTAGGATGTATGTGAGTGTATCCAACCTTGTCAGAATTTAAATGGAGACTTTATAGTTTTCAAGATTTAAGGATTAAATTTAATTGAAACAAAAGTAAGGCAGTGCACTTTATAACTAGGTCCAAGGACACAGCTAAAGCTACCCTCAACAACCAAACAACTTGCAAAATTACCATTTCTTCCCAATCCAAACCTAGGATGTCTGTGGTGACAATGAATAACAATAATTACAAATATGAGGCTAAACAAATTAATTCAAACAACAATAACAACTAGATCAACATCTTAACTCGAAAAGGAACCAGGTGTCACTTTTTACAGTTGAAATTCCTCCTAAAGCTTCCTTCATGTCTGAAGAGTGTTATCTATAGGAATAACAATAGTATTGACAAACTCAGAACCATTCCCTTTAGATCTTCTATTGAGCTTCTATTGACTGACATGAAACTAAACAACATTGGCAAACATGAGGCTAAACAATTTAAGTCAAATAACAATTTATAAAAAAGAACCAAACCAGATCAACATCTTAACCAGAAAGATCGCTTTGTTTAGTTGAAATTCCTCCTATAATGCATAAAACATTTTATCCAAAACATATATTGATATAATTGAAGACATACAACCAATTCTAGGTCAATTTCAATACACTAGCAGTAGTTTTCCAATGACAAATACAATCATGGTATTTTAAGTGTAGAAACAAGTTATTAAAACAACAATCACTGATAATTTTGAAGACATACAACAAATTCATTTTGTAGATTTGATTTTCAAGGATACTGTCAAAAAGGCATATGCATGAAAATCTCTTACGGTGTTACTAACATACATGTTGATAATTTCCTGTAATAAAGCAGAAATATTTTTGGCTTGAATGAAAGCATAATTTTCAATTATTATTAACAAAATGCATGCAATAATTCTGTAGGTAGTTGCATCTATGGAAAGAGTTAGTTATGTTTCTCATACAAGGAGAAGTGATAGGAGAGTGACAGGGGGTGCCCAGCTATGATTCCCTTCATCAGATGAGGACAGGACAAGTGATGTGAATGTCAACAATGCTCGAAGCAATGTTGTTGCGGATGACCATGTGACTAAAGCTGATGTTGTCACACCATCACCCACAAAGCCACCGCCAACCACGGTCCAAGGGGCAAGTTCAACTAAAAATATCAGTGCTATAAGAGGTTGAAAAAAAGAAGAAAATTTAGCTGCAATTTATGACATAGGGTTTAATGGTTATTCAATTCAGGAATCTACAAAAAAACATGGCATTCCCGCCTCATCAATACATTATTGGATAAATGGGCTCACTCATACAAAATGTAGAGGGCCTCTTATAGTTATGACTGAAGAGGAGGAGGCTAGGGTGGTTGAGTGGTATAAAGGGATGACCCAATTGGGACATGAGCTAGAATTGATACAACTCAAATCTACAATTGCTCAAATATGTCAAGGGAGGCGAAACCCATTCAAAGATGGGTTTCCTGGTAAATCATGGTGGCTTGGGTTTAAAAAAAGGCATCCAAACCTTGTATTGTGTAAAGATGAGGACCTTGACAGAGACAAACCATTAAATTTGTGCCCTGTAGTTGTATGTAAGTTCTATGACACTCTTTCTAGTGCTTACGATAAACATTCTTATGGTGCATACCATATATGGAACTGTGATGAAACAGGTTTACAGGCGAGAAGGAATTGTGGCATGCGGGTAATTGCCAAGAGAGGGAGCTGAAACATGCCAAAGATTTTGCCTAAGAGTAGGGTGTGGATAACTATTCTATGTTTTTTCAATGCAATTGGTACTTCAATCCCAGGATTTTATATATTCAAAGGTAAAAATCAACTAAAAAACTATATACAAAATTGTGAACAAAGTGCATGCATGATTGCACATCCCCGTGCATGGATGACTAAAGAACTTTTTTTAAATTGGCTTTGTCACTTTGCTGCATCTATACCAGGTGGTGTCTCACCTAATAACATACACCTATTGATATTAGATGGCCATGGAAGCCACATTGTTGTACAAACAACTAAGGAAGCAAACAATTTGGGCATTGACCTGTTAACATTGCCCGCTCATACCACTCACAGATTGAAACCCCTTGATGTTAGTGTGTTTTTCCCTTTCAAGAACTATTTCAGGTCAGAGCATGTTACATGGATGGAAAGAATTCAGAGGTTGAGGTGAAAAGGTTCGAGCTAGCAGAGCTTACAAGTAAAGCATTTAAAAGGGCTCTGATACCATCAAATATCAAGACAAGATTTAGGAGGACAGGAATATGGCCACTGAATTATGATGCTCTTATGCATGATACTGGTTGTAGTCAAGTATTTCATGTGTATGTTCAGGAACAAGGGCATGTCCAAACAAGTGTTGAAGTGCAAGAAGAAGTAGATGAACATGATGATGTGGTTGTAGCTGGTAATATGATTTCCCTCTCTCAAGGACATTTATATGGTGATGATGATGAACATGTATGTGAAACACAATATAATCATGAAAAAATTCACAGTAACATGGAGGTCATTCTACCAACTCAAGTACATGAAACTTCTGTTGTTGATATTTTTAATGACATTGTTGAACATGTAGTAGACAATGAAGATGTATTTGAAAATGACATTGTTGATATTGCACTAGGAATCACAAATGACCAATTGACATTACCAAGACAAGTAACCCCACCATCAAGGTTGCCAGAAGCCATGACTAATTTGAAAGAACATAGTGTCTCAAAAACCAATGAACAAAGCATGAACATGCCTCCACAACCAACAGAATTGAACAATGAAATTGTTCATTTTTTGTGGACAATAAATCAATGGAAGAAGATGAAGCACATAATGAGGCATCAGATGAAGATAACAATATAGTTCAATTAGTTGTCTCGGATACTGAAAGGAAAGTACCAAGAAATGACATACAGGTGGGAGGGATGGAGAAGTTACTTGGTCATTTCCTAAAGCTACCAGTAGAGAGTGTTAATGAAAAAAAAAGAAAGGAACATCGAGTAGTCTTTGTTTGGGCCAAAGTTCACATTTACTCACCTCAGAAGACTATATAAACCTATTAATTGAGTCTGAAAAAAAAAGAAATTTGAAATTCAGGAATTAAAACAGAAAAAGAAGGATATAGCCAAGGAGAAGAAGGAAACAAGGATTATTGCAGCACAACATTGAGAAGATGCAAGGATTGAAAGAGAGAAAGAAAGGAAAGAGAAGGACCAACAAAAACAAATGGAAAGCTAGGAAAAGGAATCAAGAAAGGCTTAAAAAATGCTTGAAAAGGAACAAGGGATGACCGATATGGTTGACAATGATGCAAGCACAACTGATGAAACCAGGATTATGTCAAACACATTGGAAAATATTGCAAATTATACACCATTATTCGAAGACCTCATAAAAATTCAAGTGCCTCACTATTAAAATGGGGGTTTACCCACTTTCCTTATTCCTACCAAAGGAGGTGTCAATTCTATGTATGCTCATCACACATCTCCACTTAATGCAAGGGTTAGTAGTGAAAATGTGAGGTATGGGTACTCAACTCCTCCATGGTTGGAAGGTCAAAATTGGACTAATCATATGGCAACAATCAAGCATTTCCTAATCAACCCTTTTTAGGTAGGAAAACCTACTTCGATCAAGCGGGTAACTCAAGGAGTTTTGGCACTAAAGATTCTCAAGGCCATAAAGAATAGGGGTGTCATATGTTTTTGGTTGTAACCACATTATGATGTGGATTTTGGATGGATTGTTTCTTTTTCTTGTCACATAAAGATTTTGGCTTACAACCTAGGTTGACTTATTTCATAGTGTCTGCGGCATTGTAACCAAAATCCATTTTAGAAGGAACATCTATACTCTATTATAATGTAGAAATCTTACTTGAGAATGAAAATGAGATTTTCTGTTACGCCTCTACACACCAAATGATTTACAACACATTTATAACCGAGTTGTAAATATTATGACAAATGAGTGAATAATGAAATTTTGAACAAGTCACTTGTTTCGATATGAAAAATCCATAAAATAGTGAACAGTAAAAGTATCTAACCTCACATCTCATATGAAACTCGTTTACTGTAAGTTAACTTAGAAGATAAACAAATTGCATGTGTGGTGAAGCATCAACAAGCCAAATAAAACATAAACTTTCCAAGAGAATAATTAAATGACAAATGAATGAATAATGAAATCAATAAGCATCAACATTTTTGTTAATTAAATGATAAAGCATTCAAAACGCATCAACTGAGTTGTTAATTAAATGACAAACGAGTGACTAATGAAATCTTGAACATGACATTTGTTTCAATATGAAAATTCCATAAAACAATGAACAATAAAAGTATCTAACCTCACAGCCCATATGAAACGTCGCTTACTGCAAGTTAACTTAGAAGACAAAGACAGTGCATGTGTGGTGAAGCATCAACAAGAAAAATAAAACATCAACTTGCCAAGAGAATAATTAAATGACAAGCGAGTGAATAATGAAATCAACAAGCATCAAATGTGTTTTTAATTAAATGATAAAGCATCAACAAGCATCAAATGAGTTGTTAATTAAATGACAAACGAGTGAATAATGAAATCTTGAATAAGCCACTTGTTTTAATATGAAAATTGCATAAAACAGTGAACAATAAAAGTGCCTAACCTCACACCACATATGAAACCTCATTTACTATAAGTTAACTTAGAAGACAAACAGAGTGCATGTCTAGTGAAGCATCAACAAGCATCAACAAGCCAAATAAAGCATCTACAAGCCAAGAGAATAATTAAATGACAAATGAGTGAATAAATATGGATCGTCATTTGTAGATTTCATGAAGATGGAATACAAAACCAAAAATATGTTTGAAAAGGAAACGAGGCAATATTGTTTCATAAAGGTGATAAAGAATAAAGGTTGTTGAGAGAACCAAAGGTAGAAGAAGAGATGCCCATTGCATCTAAAGGGAAAAAGCTGATTTTTTGTGGTAAAACTGGTTATGTATATGCAGGGTTTTCAAGTCAAGAGAATGATCAAATTTTCCTCCAAAATGACCATAAGTAAAAGTATTCCACATGGGATAGACAATCCCAAAAGGTTTTCCTAAAAGAGGAATAAAGTGCAGGAATTTCTTCTCAGAAGCAAAGAGAAGTAGAAACAAGTTTTCAACCCTACAAGCAACATATAAAGGTAGCCATGGCATTAAAAAGAGTAATGGTGACTTGTTGAAGTTGCCATGCTGAAGGAGGAGAATATTTCTCAAAACCTAAAGTGGAGAACCTCATAAAAAGAGAGGAACACTATTAAAATTTATGAGAGACTTCGGCTTTATAGATGATGGATAGTCATTTGTAGATTTCATGAAGATGGAGGATAAAACCAAAATTATGTTTAAAATGGAAATGAGGCAATATTGTCTCATAGAGGTGATAAAGAATCCATTATAGGTAGGCCACCTTCGAACTCTCCTTTACCATGTGTTGTCAAGACGTATACAAGAAATATTTGTAAGTTGATGTGTAAAGTGAAGATGCAACTGGCTGGTGGGAATATAAAGCTAGCTTGTTAGCCGATAGCTATGCCCTTGCCTTACAAATACATGTTCAAGTTTTTACAGGAGCTAGACAGAGTAAATTTTCCTCCAAAATGACCATAAGCAAAAGAACTCAACAGGGGATAGACAATCCAAAAAGTTTTTTGTAACAGAGGAATAAAGTGCAGGAAATGCTTCATTACCATTTGGAATTGTTTCTGCAACAAATTTTTGGATCATTTTGTAGTTAAGGTAATGTTTTTTTTCCTTTAGAAATTAGCATACATTAAAATTACAATTTTTTATAGAAAAACAAACGATTAAAAAATATAATAATATCCAGCCTCACAAAAGAGAAGGAAAATATTTTTAAGGTACTACAAATGTCTTAAAGAAAAAGGAATAAAAGTATTGCTAACAAAATTGTTGGCTGGATAACATTTTATGAAAATTATTTCTTCTATGAAAAAACTATTGGAAAAATCCAAAGGATGCTTCCATGCATTTGTTGATGGCATTTCCCGTCAATGTAAACTGGTATACATAACCCAAGGAGACTCAAATAAAATACCTATGGATATAGACTAGTCAAACAGGCAACAACACTGGCAATAACTGAATGAGATAACCCCTTGAGCCTATTTTATGAACAATATTACATTTGTATTCAATAATAAAGAGCAGGAAATGCTTCTCATAAGAAGAGTCAAGCAGAAATCGTAACAGAGGAAGAAAGTGCAGGAATTCTCTTTGAGGGAGGCTCTATTTGAGTTTCTGAAATCAATGTAGGGACGTAACCCCCATTCTTTTTTCTGACATGCACCAAGTTGGTGACTTAAACCATGTATCTGACAGGGATAATTCTCTTAGAATCACAGAGCTTTTTTACGTCCTTCTATAAAAGAGGACACAACAAGCAACACTACAAGCAAGAATAAATCGTAATAGAGGAAGAAAGTGCAGGAAATTCTTCTTAGAAGTAGAGGCAAGCGACAAGCAACACTACAAGCAAGTAGAAATCGCAACAGAGGAAGAAAGTGTAGGAAATGCTTCTCATAAGCAAAGGCAAGCAAAAACACATTTTCAACCCTACAAGCAACACTACATATAAAGATAATCACGGTATCAAAAAGAGCTAAACCAATGAATGAATAACCATAAACCATGCAACAAGAGCTAAATTCCCAACAACAAATTGAGCTAAACCCATGAATGAATAACCATAAACTTTCTACCATAAACCATGCAACAAGGGCCAAATTCCCAACAACAAATTGAGCTAAACCCATTAATGATTAACCATAAACCTGCTACCATAAACCATGCAACAAGAGCTAAATTCCCAACAACAAATTAAGCTAAACCCATGAATGAATAACCATAAAACTGCTACCATAAACCATGCAACAAGAGATAAATTCCCAACAAGAAATTCAAATGTTGAAAAAAAAAACAATGCAACAAGAGCTAAATTCCCAAATTCCCAACAACAAATTTAAATGTTGAAAAACACAGTGGCTAGTACGATTTAGAATCCTACTAGAGAGCCACAGAAGCCACTACCATTTCCAAGCATTTCCCCAAACTTCGTCATACCTCTTCTGTGATAGCCATACAAATTACCTACAACACAAACTTGCAAACATAGAAGAAAAAATAACATTTGGGCAAAAACCTAAAAAAAATTACAAAAATTCGCAAGAAAAACCCATGAATTTCCATACTTACCTTCATGGACCTCGAAATCTGCATGTCGACCACCGAACTTGATAGAATCTCCCACTAGCTCCTTCGCAAACAACAGGCTGCGAGGATGAAACAACAACAAAGGTATTTATAAACCCCCGATAGTGCAGAACGAACAACAACAACACCAGTGTTAAACCCCCCTTGAAATAGGTAAAGCAACCACACCCTAAACCCTAAATGAGTAATGAACCACTGCAAACAACATTACTTGACATGGTAAAGAAACCACACCTTAAACCCTAAACGAGAAACAAACCACTACAAACAACATTGCCCTGTGAGCAGCACTAGAATGGCGAACAAGGTGAAACAATACTAGAGTCGAGAGGAGCCATCATCAGTGAAGCACATTTCCCACACGCCAGACCCAAACGAAATAACACATCGCAGTGAAGACATGCCACAAAACTCTCTTGATGAAACCCTAGACGGTGGGAAGAAAATTTTATTTAAGGCACCTACCCACTACAACAGGGGGCACATCCTAGTCAACATATGTCGTACGGTGGAAAAGGGAGTCTCCACGTCAGCAACCAATGTGGATGGGAGGATGCATAGGTAATGGCGTCCCTCATCTAGAAGGGATTGGGATGGATATTAAGGATTGGGTATCATTGGTTTTTAGATGTTAAGATTATAATGGAAATTTGAAAAAACATTATTGTAGTTTTTTTTATCAAATTTAAAGGAATTTAAAGCCATTTTAAAAAATATTGATATTAGCATTTATGAATCATATTTTTTTTTTTTTTTTAGGTTAACTAGTTGGAGTAATTTAGGAGACTTCACAAGGGTAGGGGAATGTACTCCTTGAGCCTTATCATAAGGGGTCAAATATGTACCTCCATGAGTTTTGAAACCAAGAGGAGGGGATAACATCCAATTGTACCAATCACTCAATCATCCCATTAGATTATTTTGCCAAAAGTTAATTAGGCCTTGGAAAGTTATGATTTTGTCAAGATTCCTTTTCAACATTCATTATGATAAAGGTTAGGGTTCTTGCTTTGACACACTTTTATTACACCCAAATGTGTTTTATAAAGAAATATGAGGTATGAGGAAGATGTTGTCACATAACATTAGGTAAAGTTAAACTAAAACATAATTTAAAAATACTTATGTTGAAAATTAAAAAATATATATAAATAAATTTCCAATGAAAAAATATAAGAAAAGCTTTAAATTTTTAAAAAAAATCTAAATAAATTTAAATTTACTTTTAATAGGAATTAAAAATTAAAAAGTTAATTATATATCCTATTAATAATAATTATAAAAAATGGCTGATCCATTCTCCATGGCGGTTTACAGACAGTCTCCGGGTCTCTTGTAATGCCGGGCTGACTGCGGCACTGTTTTTTTGTTTATTGCGTGGATTATTGGGTTAATACTGCGGTCCCCCCTGGGCACCCACCTCTGAGCCCACTGCCGCTCTGACTTCCCTGATCTCGGTGCTACCGGACCACAGCTCGAACCCCGCTCGCGACGCATAACCGACAGTTTATCATGGGTGACGAGGAATTGGTAGATTACGAGGCGGACCCTAGGCCGCATCAAGAAATATGGGCACACACCAGCAGGCCTCATATGCTTCCGCGTAGCGTTGCTTTGGGTTTTGCGACAGATGCCCTGAATCTTCATCCACACTTGTCTTCTGTGGATAAAAACAAAGGACCGGCTATCTCAACAGCGGAATCCCCGCCTATTGCATGCCCTCCTCTCTCCCCGGCCACTGCTCAGTTACTAGGCTCTTGCTTCCTGGGTTCCCCCCTGCTCGACGTCTCCTTACAGGAACTCAATCGGCCTGCGCTCCATCCTCCCCCTCCGCCCCCTCCTCCTTCAAGCTCCCACTCACCCTCCGTATCATTTATGCCTCATTCCCTCCAGCAACCCTTCATCCCCCCTGTATCCGGCTTCCCGGGTCCTGGTTTTCCCTCCCCTCGCTCTCCGATTCCCTCAGGCTGTTTTACCACTCCACTCCCGGTTCGTTCAGCTGCATCAGCACAGCACAGCACTTCTGATCCGTGCCGCAACCCGCTGAAGGGATTTCCTTTTGGGAGGCGCTCCGAGAAGGTGACCAAGGGACGCTGCCTCCGCTCCATTGATCTTGACTACAATATCAACTTGGGACCTGATGACCCTATTCCGGACGTGATGGATGCGGCTCAAAAAGTGTTAGTGGGCAGAGTCAAAGGACGAACCTATTCTGCGGAGAGACTCAAACTTTGGGTAAACGAGATTTGGGGCTCGCTCTTCAAAGAACTCCCGGAGGTTATGGTGCTTACAAGGGGCTGGTTTGCCCTACACTTTCAGAGACCCGAATACACTCAGTGGGTACTTACCCAATATTGGCATATTGAGCTCGCGCTGGTGCTACTTAAAAGGTGGGATCCTCTGTTTGATCCAGAGCGCGAACATCTTGGCGAGGGACCCATATGGGTTCGCCTTCCAGGATTACCCTTGCAATACTGGAATCAATTCACCTTCAAAAAGATTGGGGACACCCTAGGTACCTATCTGGAGCATGATAGATCATTTGAAAAGACGGGCATTAGGACTATGGCAAGAATTCTGGTTAATATGGACATTAGACCTGGGCTGGTGGAAAAGATCACCCTGCACCACAATCATGTCTCGCGCAAACAACCCCTTGATTATGAAGGAGTGCCATATCGATGCAGGAGATGCCACAAAGTCGGGCACCTTTTCAAGGACTGCCCTTTGCTTGCGAAGGGGATTTCGGAGGACTCCAAGGGACCTCGCCAACAGAACACGGTGAATCAAAATGAAGGAGAGCACCAGCCATCGGAAGGTGTACAGCCTCAGCAGGAGATCCCCACCACGAAGAAGGGGGATAGCACAACAAAAACTGCTCGCAGCAAGGACCTGGTTGCACCTGGACCGCCGCGGACCCGTTCACGGACTGCCGGGAAGAATACAAAACCGGCCGCGACTGTACCTACTCGTCCGGGTAATGATTCCGTCCCCTCTCTCTCACAATCTTGCTCTAATGATATGATATCTAATATTCACTCTTTTATACAATCATCTCGCTCTGAATCTGTTCCCATTCCCTCCATTATTTGCACTATTGCCCCACCTCCGCCATCCATTTCTACTACCCCTCCCATGTCCAACCCGATCCTGGGGGACGCAGACCCCTCTTCTTCACCGGAGCTATCCGGATCACACCACTATCACCTGAGACCTAGGGCTCGGCCTCGAACACTAGGTCTGGGTTCTTCCCCGGGTCGCCTCCAAAAACAGAAACGGGGCAGACCTTCACATATCTCTTCGGCTAAGTTAAACGCTGTGGCGGACGTTGCTTTGGGGAGACAAGCTACTATCGAAAGGGCACTTAGAGCTATCGAGCCCATGCACTGTGGTGAATCATGATCTGGCTCTCCTTCAATTGCAGGGGACTAGCCAACCCCAAAAAACGACTGGCTCTGAAAAGACTTCTTCATGTATCAAGATGTGATATTATCTTTCTGCAAGAAACTCTATGCACAGCTGAGATGGCGGTGAATTGCCTGCAAGGTATTCTTCCGGGGTGGTCTCTGCATGGATTGGACGCATGTGGGCGCTCCGGTGGCTTACTCATCGGTATCAATCCAAGAAAGTGTAAGTCAATCTCCACCTGGGGGGGCAAAGGGTTCCATGGAATGGATATCTTGGTTGGGGATCTGGGCTTCCCGATAAGATTTATTAACATATATGGTCCCAACCAGCATCGTCTCTCTTTCTGGCAAGACTTTCTATCTGGTAACCATATAACTCAGCATACTGTGATTGGAGGGGATTTCAACTTCTCTCTGGGAGTTGGTGAATCTTGGGATCATAATGCCCAGTGGGATTCCATTGCGGATCAAATGAATTTACTGCTGGACTCTCATCATCTGGTGGACATCCCCATGAATAAGAAACTTCCTACTTGGCACAATCAACGCACAGGGGAGGCTGCACTGGGAAGGCGATTAGATAGATTCATGATGCACCAGGATCTAATACAGATTTGCCCACTATACAGACAATGGGTTGGCATAGGGGGTCTATCTGATCATCTTCCAATTTTTTTACAGATTAGTGATAAAAAGCCCAAGCCGAGATCCCCATTCAAATTCTTTGCTGGCTTTCTCAAGGATCCGGATTATAATAATATGGTCACGAACTTCTGGGTTTCTCAGCCCCCTCTGCGGGCTCAACGCAAGGCCTATGATTTCTGTGTTAGGCTTAATAAACTCAAAGTTCTTACTGAAGACTGGGCGACAGCCAAGAGGAAAAGAGATGAACAGATCTTGACGGATACTGAAACTTAGATAGCCTCATTAACTGATGATAAAGGATCTAGTTACCTCACAGATGAATCCAAAGCCTTGCTCAACCGTCTGTATGGACAAAAAGCAAAAATCCTACTTGAAAAGGAGGAGCAATGGAGGCTTAAAAGTAGAGCCATTTGGCTCAAAGCGGGGGACAGCAACACTAAATACTTTCACAACTTAGCCAACGGCAGGAAGGCTTCGAACACCATTTGGAGACTTCCTCGAGAGCCAGATGGATGGGCTACCACTCACCAGCAATTGGCTAGTCTTGGGGTGTCCCATTTCAAGGGTCTCTTTACAGCTCCACCAGAAATCAATCTTCCTGATATTATTAGAACTGCTGAAAAACTCCCTCGGTTTGTTGGCCAGGAGGACCTGGAAGACCTTACAGCTCCTGTCACATCTCTGGAGCTTGAGAATACTCTAAAATGGTTCAAGAAAGAGAAGATTCCGGGACCTGATGGATGGCCGGTGGAATTCTATCTGGCGTTTTATGAACAGATGGGTGAGGATCTTTTAGCTGTTGTTGAGGAAAGCCGACTCTCGGGGCACATTCATCCCCCTATGAATCAGACCTATATTGCCTTGATCCCCAAAGCAGATGAACCCTCTTCTTTCAATGATTTCCGGCCCATCTCCCTCTGCAATTGCCTTTATAAAATCATTGCCAAGATAATTGCCAATCGTATTAAGCCGATTCTCTCATCCCATATATCTGCTGAACAATTTTCTTTCCTTCGAAATCGCCATATTTATGAGGCTATTGGTACTGCCCAGGAAACCCTTCATTCCATCAAGCTGAAGAACCTGAAAGGTGTATCTTTAAAAATTGATCTTACTAAGGCTTTCGACAAGGTGAATTGGCTTTATCTTAAGATGACACTTATACACTTGGGCTTCCCCCTGCCTTTCATTAACTGGATCATGGGATGTGTAACATCAGTCTCGTTTGCCATTCTCATTAACGGAGCAGCTTCAGATCGATTTTACATTAACAGGGGCATCAGGCAAGGATGCCCTCTCTCTCCACTACTCTTTCTCATTGTAATGGAAGGGTTGAGCAGGCTTATCGCGGATGCCAAAAGGAATGGGGAAATAAGCGACCTCAAAATTACCGATCAGCTCTCCATCACACATCTATTGTTCGTGGATGATATTCTCATATTCCTCAATGGCAGCGTTAGAGATAGCACGGCCCTTAACCGGATCCTTCAACTCTTTTGCAAAGCCACGGGTATGGAAATAAACAGGGATAAATCTACTAGATATGTGACGAGATGCACTCAACAAGAATCTCTATTGGCTGTTCAGTTCTTTCCCTTCCAGGAAATCAATCTTCTCGACGGTATCAAATACTTGGGATTCAGATTAAGGCCGGATGGATACAAATCTGGACACTGGGGGTGGCTCATCAACAAAATAGAAAAGAGGATAACTTGTTGGCACCATCGCCTACTATCAAAAGCGGGCAGATTACAGCTGATCAAATCTGTTCTCGAAGCCACTCCGGTATATTGGATGTCCCTTACCTGGGTTCCGAAAGGCATTTTACAGAAAATTCAACAGATTTGTAGCAGGTTCCTATGGAATGGGAACAAAAAGGGTAAGATTTTTGCTTGGACAAAATGGTCCCTGGTATCCATGCCCAAGCCCTGGGGAGGATGGGGACTTAAATCCCTTCCCGATTTTGCACTCGCCCTCACAGCAAAGCAGGGATGGTCTCTTCTCAAGATGGATAGCTTATGGGCAGAAGTCATACACAAAAAATACATTTGGCCCTCAAACATCCTTGACTGGATTCGTAGACCTTCTTGGCAACTTCAAGGTGTGTCGGCCATCTGGAAAGCCACCCTAAAAGCTCTGCCCCTCATCAAGGAAAACCTGCTCTGGAAGATTGGAAATGGTACCCAGGTTCGCATTGGGTTGGACCCATGGCCTGGGTCTGGTAACGCTCATCTCCTTCCGGCAGACATGATCCAACATCTTAATTATAAGGGTATCAAATTCTTAGATCGGGTCGGTGACCCCATCCGATCTACTATCTTCTCTCAAGCTTGGAGATCGGACCATCAGTGGCAATTAACAGATGAGTGGGCGGAATTATGGCAGCGATACCTTCAGGCACTCACCGAATCTCATATTAAGTTACATGAGCATGATGATGAACTTATATGGGCACCTGCAAAATCAGGTTCATATTCTCCAAAGTCGGGATACTTAAAACTCATCGAGGACAAGAAGCCTGAATTGATAAAAAGTTGGTGGTCGAATATATGGCAGCTACAAGCTCAGCCCAGAGCCAGGCTCTTAATGTGGAACATACTGGCGAATAAATTACCAACGGGGGAAAATCTAAAAAGGCGATCATTCGCTGGTCCTACCTGGTGTGTCCTTTGCAACAAGGCGGAGGAATCTACTTACCATTTATTTCTCTCTTGCGAAATCACCAGGGAAATCTGGCAGCAGGTCAAACAAATTCTTAACATCACAGCCGACTGGCACGCAGATGACATTTCTTCGGCCTGGGATCTCTGGTGGTCGGCTGTGTCCTCGGAGAAAGCAAGAAATCTGCCTTTGGTTGTGGCCATGTATATCTGGTACAAGCGCAATGATATAATCTTTGCGGCAGGCAGGGAGAACTGGCAGCACCTTCCGCCATCCATTTGTGCGGCCTACACTGAAATCCCTTTTGACATTAAAGCAAATACCCCCAGGCAGATCACCTCCGAAATTATAAACAGGGACATGCCGTGGGCATATTTTGATGGTGCCGCATCTGCACAAGGGTGTGGTGGGGGTATCCTTTTCCACATTACAGAAACTCATTATTTTCATCTGAGACTGGGTCTTGGTCTGGGGACCAACAATCATGCCGAACTCATCACATTGAGACATCTTCTCTATTTCGCTCTTTCTAAAAATTGCAGACAAATTCAAATTTTTGGTGATTCTAAGATTGTAATTGATTGGGCAAACAATTATTCCTATTGTCACACATACTCTTTGAGACATATCTTGGAAGAAATTGTTTTTTTCAAAACACTTTTTGACCAGATCACTGTTTCACATATCTACAGGGAAAGAAATACAACTGCTGACCGGCTCTCGAAAGAAGCGGCGGCTCGGCCTCTAGGCGACTGGATGATCGAGGAATACAGTCCAGAAGGGATGCACGTCTTCTACCATCGACCATACATAGATGGACTGTTACAGGGGGGAATCCTCCCCAACTGAAATTTTGGAATTTTGATTTTTCTAGCTTATGTTCTGTATATAATGGACTGACTCTTATCAGACATATTATGTAAATCTCGAACAGAGGCCAAACCTCTTTTACTTTTTTCATATTTCAGCACAACATGTATATCTGAAAATTTTTTGTTAAATGGATACAGCCCCATCGTATCCATAGCGACATATATGGGACAGATCTTATGGAACTTCTGAACGGTGGTAATACCACTTTTTTAGCATATGCCTTCGGCATCTACAGCATGTAATCTCTATTATACCTCTTAATAGAAATTATGAACTCTATTTTCCCCGGAAAAAAAAAATTTATAAAAAATTACTTTTAATTATAAATTGGTTTTATAAATAGAGAAAAAAGTTTTATTTTAATTACTTTGTGATTAAAAATTAAATAATGATGAATACTTATCTATGTTCAAGAGTTAAGCCTCCAGGGTTAGTTTGGTTGGTCAAGTCTCTATTAGTAAATCACCCCTACTATTGAGAGATCATGGGTTTAATTTTCTTGATACAGGTTCAATTTTCTCGATACTCTTAGGGTTAGACTGGTTAAGATAACAAGAAGTGATCATTTTGGGTAGATTTACCTAGTATAAATATTCATCTTCAAGATCATTAACCACATGGAGTTTTAGCACCAATGCTTATACCTTAATGCTTCCCTCATCACATTAGGAGATAATTATTTAAGGGTATAATGGATGTGATGGGGAATAATGCGGGTTTAATTGGCAACTAAGTGTTTGGAATATCAAAACACTTCTCTATAAATTAAGGTCCCCAACGCATGTTGAGTGTTTGAAAAGGCATTACTCCTAGTTGGTTCTTAGAGCATAATATGCGTTGTTCAACTCTGGATAAAATTATTTGTAATTTTATATAAAGCTCAAGATTATCATTTGAGAATGGAGAACATTCTAAATATGTATGCATTAGTTTAAGGTCTACTTAGAAGCTTTAGAATTCCTTGGTGGAAATTTGGGTGCTTGTACTACCCTAGTCTTGATCATCACTCTAATATTGTGCATGTACATGATGAATAACCAAAACCAATATATTTAATTTATAAACAAATATCGAATGATAATAAAATAAACCATTGGTTTTAGAAGAGGATAAAAGACATAAAGGATATGACTCTACAAGAGGGGGAAAATAAGGAAGCTTAAGGCTAAGGAAATGCCATAATAAGTGATTTAACCTAAAGTATTTGTAACCTCAATTATTTCGCTTGATTAATAGCTAATTGTCATTTAATTGAACGTGAGGGGTTATCACATAAAGGCATTACACATGTATTTCTAAGGTTACATTGATCCTTCATGCCATGCAACTGAAAGATTTACATTTTACCATGCAAAGAAAAAAAAAAACCATTGTTCTAGCTAAAATTGTGAAAAGTAGGTTTCAAATGTCAAGTATCATATAAATTATTAGAGGGTTTAACTATTAGAAGCTTGAATTACCTTGTGAACTATCCTTTATTTAAGGAAATTAGAGGAATTATCCTTGAGTAAAAATTGTCATGAGAATGATGTTAGTGAATTATGAAAATCTACAACTAAGAATTAAGTGAGAATAGTGGTTGTATGAAATGATAATAATTGTCATTGAGGAAATTCACTAGAAATGGCAATTCCCTAGAATCCCAATGACCAACACATGTTGGAGCCTTAGAGGAAAGTGGGTTAGTGGCATAGCCTTAGGAACTACTGATAAAATAAGGGAATCCCATTTCTTGGGTTGTGTAGACTAATAGAGAAGAAGGTTGTGAATTTGGGATTGTTATATATGTAATTAACGATAATTAACTTTGGAAATGGGTTGTTAAAAGATAAATTACAACCGTCGATATGAATATATTTTCCTTGTGGATTGATAGCCTTAGCCTTTGTTGTAGAGAGAAATAACATAGGAGAGAGCCTTCAGTTGGGTGGAATCTTCATATTTTACCACTAGTTCAACAATTCTAGATAGATAAATGTTTATAAATTTATATGTGAATTGTGATGAATTAATATACTTAAATGTTATGGTTTATGTCATGGTTGAATTAATTTTCAATTTATTCTTTCGTTTGCCAATGTTAGCTGATATATATGATTTATGGTTTCATGAATAATTGAATGGTTGATCTATGTTGCATATATATGTATTTCCATGGTTGCTTAACGTTCACTGAACAATGAGTTTGATAACTTAGTAAATTGGTACGAATTTGGGCGGTTAAACGAAGTACCTCGTATCCTCAAAATGCATAGAGGATATTGGGTACATTACAAATTGGTATCAAAGCTACTAGTCACAACATTGGGATTGTATAGGCTAGAAGTTAGGTATATATGAAGAGGTTTCAGTTTGTGTGGCAAGTGTTTGATGAAAATTCTCTTTGAATAGTTAGGGAAAATAGTCTCTAAAGCTTACAAATGCGTAATTGAGTTTTATAATTACCAATTTGGAAGGTTTTTACAGTATTTTAATAGCTTATGAAATCATAAACAATGAAATTATTTAATTTCAAAGTTATATTTTTGAAGTTCTCGAGAAAATGAAGTTTGTGGGCTAATTTTTTGAGAAAATGTCCATGATGAGAATAGATTGTATAGAGCCATAACTCCCAATTTAGAAGCCCAAATTGGGCATGGTTCTGGTCATTTGAAGGCCTATTCAAAAGGAAACAATTTTGATGGTTTAAATCTTAGAGAAGTGATTTAGAATTCCTCAAAATATGAGAAGATGAAGAAAATGCTACAGACCTGGAATTGAGATGCATTTGACATTTTATTGGTATGTAGACTTCTTATAGTGTCAAAGCTACAACAAGGATAAACAAATAACAAAATTGAAGAATGTTTTTGAAGAGGAGACATGGAATATGGGAAAACACCTAACATATATGAAGAAGTTAGAGGCATGAATATCATCATAAAATAGATAGATTCTGAAAATTATAGAGAGAGAATGGAGTCAATAGAGTTGGTATAACCTATAAGGAGCTTGAAAATTAAGATGCAGAATTAATAATGAGAGGATGTTGAAATATCAAGAGAAGAAAAATTGAATAAACACTCAACTATTATATAGCTTAAACCATTCACAAAAATAAATGAATAATGGGTCAACTTCAAGGTATGAGGAAGGAGATAGAGTCCATTTGAGAAGAGAAAACCATGGAAGATCATCGCATATAAGAAGTGCTACAAGGAATACAAAGAATTATTACTCAATGGAACTTTTAAAGAGGAATCCATACACATCTAAAGAATCATAGAGAAATCCATAAGATGGGAGAAGATGACGAATCTTGGTTTCTAGGAATAAGAAATACTCTATGTTGCATAACTACTCATCGAATCTAGAAGCCACAATTGTTATACACAATTTATAGGGGAAATATTATATTTTATAGTGCCAACGAGTGCATGTTAAGCAAATCAATGAGATGATAATTTCCTAGCAACAACTAAATAAGCATTTCTAGTAGCAATATCTTTTTAAGCATTACTATGACAATAACATGCAAACATTTTTTGAGCTCAAGTTGAGAAATATGGCCATGAAAGAGTATGAATATTGAGAAGGAAAAGATACATATATTCTTAAGTGGGTTTCTTTCACTCTAAAAATATCAAACTAAAGTTGATGAACCTAAGATTTTTGAAGAGATAATCAAGAAGGGAAAATACTTTTATGACTAGAGCAAAGGAAAATAAGAATTTCGAATTCTTTAGAGAGATAAGAAAAAGGAAAAGAAAGATTAGAGGAAGAAGGGATTCCATCCTCCTCTCTTCAGGAATGATCCTAATACATATTAGTAGAGCTATGTAGCTCAAAATGGGTCTATGATGGAAAATTTCTTTGGAAAATAGGAAAGGAAACCAATAAAATGTTGGGAATTGAAGGAAAAACTGTGTACACATATTTCTTTCAAAAGGAAATGTAGAATTAGGAGCATGCACAACATGCAAGAGGAAACTATAGTGGAGTATATATGTAAGAATATCCGAAGAATATATGACATCTTAAAAAAGTGACAATAAGACCATTAGTCACACATGATTGAGGTTAAAGGTAAGGTTACCAATCAACCTATTACAATTTAATATATTTGGGAGGAATTCATAGTTACATTGCCCTTGGTTTGGATAAAATATTTCATGGAAGTAAGAATGAGAAACCATGTTTAGCTCAACTCTATGCTAGAATTAAAATTAAGGAAATTAATGAGATTATGGTTGTCCATTAGATATGGATGGTGTCACTGGTTGTTACACAATTAAACATGATACCACTTTGTTCATATGATTCTCTTATTAGAATGGTTTGGTTGGTTTCTCATAATGCTATCCTAGATTGTCATAATAAGATTTTCACTTGTCTTGATCAAGAAGGAAAGTTGAGAATAGTGAAAGGAATTCGTAGATTCATTTCTATAAGGGAAATTTAATCTTTACAAATGAATAAATGTTATAGGAAAGGATGCCAATTGTATGCAATTCATGTGGAAGATAAAGTGAAATGTATAAGCCCAAATCTTGACTTTCTAATGCCAAAAGCTTGTGAAATTGAATTTGGGGAGATGCTAGATTTACCACCAAAAATAGATTCATTATTCTATTAATTTTCTACTTGGAGCTGCTCTAGAATATAAGCCTCCATACATAATTAGTGCAACCAAATTGTGATTAAAATAATTGCTAAAGAAGTGGTATATACACCTATGTGTCTCCCATTGGAGATCACTGGGACTATTTGTAATGAGGAAATACGAGACTTTGAAACTATGCATTGCTTTTAAATTGTTGAACAAGGTTAATGTGAGAAATAAATATCATTTTCCAATAATTGATGAACTATTTAATTAGTGAAGAGGATAAAAGGTATCTTCAAAGATATATCTAAGGTTAGACTACTATTAGATAAGGAAAAATGATGAAGACGTTAATAAGATAACTTTTAGAACTAGGTATGGACACCATGAATTTGTAGTGGAAACATTTGGATTATCAAATGCACTATTTACATTCTTGTGGTTAATGATTCGAATAATTAGAAATTATTTAGATAATTTTTTCATTTATTCCTAGATGGAATTATTATTTAATCAAATTTGGATGAGAAGCATGAAGAGAAATTAAGGTTAGTAATAGAGCATAAACTATATGGAATGTTAAGCAAAACTTTCATTTTATAAGCCTCCATACATAATTAGTACAACCAAATTCAAGGAGTACAAAATGCATTTGAAAGAATTGTTAAAGAAGGGACATATACAGCTAAGTGTCTCTATTGGTGATCACTAGGACTATTTTTAATGAAGGAAGATGAAACTTTGAAACTATTCATTGATTTTAAATAGTTGAACAAGGTAAATGTGAGAAATAAATATCCTCTACCAAGAATTGATGAGCTATTTGATTAGTGACGAGAATAAAAGTTATTTTCAAAGATATATCTAAGGTTAGACTACAATTAGATAGGTATAAAGGATGAAGACATCAATAAGATAACTTTCAAAACTAGATATGGACACCATGAATTTATAGTGGTGCCATTTGGATCGAAAAATGCACCAGATTCCTTCACGTGGTTAACGAATGGAATAATTAGAAATTATTTAGATAAAATTGTCATTTATTCCTATATACATTCTTATTTAATCAAATTAGTTAGCACTTAGGGTTAGTACTGCAAGTACTAATAGAGCATTGACTATATGAAAAGTATAGCAATTGTTCCTTTTATCAAAGAAGAACTTATTACTCCGGACACATTATCTATCAGAAAGAATATAGTAGATTGAAAGAATATTAAAGCTATTAATAAATGGCATACATTTAAGAATGTAGTTGAGGTAAGATCCTTCATGGGTGTTATATGGAATTTGTACCTACGGATAAATACATCTTCCCTAAGTGGGTAGTTACACTTGGAACAATAAAAAGAAAGTAGTTTCACCTTTTCCTACAATAGATAGATGAGATGAAGGAACTTACTTGTGATCTTTCGCTTCCTTTGATCTCCTTTGAATTGCTCTTGTCGCTCCCACTTGAACTGAATTGGCTCAATTGGTACCTGTCAACAGAGATAAAAGATAGCAACGATCAAAGCATATGATCTATCTACTATAAAAAATATGGAATTGACAACATTTAAACATATATGCGTCATAGATATAAACAAGAATATGGGAAAAGGAACAAACAACTTTATTGATGTAGAAGGAGGAGTTACACCCGATGTAGTTCGATCCTGTGTCACTCATCCAACTTCAGTCCAAACCCTCATCACACCAAAAGCACATTAATCCAGCAACATAACATTACTTGACATGAACTCAAATTTCAAACCAACAATATTTCTCTACAATATTCAAATTCCAGCCCCCTTGATCACTATGATGAGTGGTCAGTTTATAGGGAAATGCAAGTGGTTATGTCATAAATTGTGCATTGAATGGCTTTCAAAAATTGGAGTTAGTTTTCATGGAGAAAGGGATGAGAGGATAGAGGGTTAATTGATCCATATCCTATCCAAAGTCGACCTCATAGGATGAGATAAGAGTTGGGCATCCTTCTAGAATGCTCTAGAATCAAGGAATATTCCCATAATCAAATGCCAATGTCGCTCATTCTCGCCCAGCGCAGGTCAAAGTGGGTCTAAGTTCACTGCAGTGCATCCCTGAATGGGCCTACCTGCACTATAGCGTAGTTACCCCTAACCAAGGCTGCACTAGTGTCCCAAGGAGGCATTTTAGCAGGGTTTCAAGCTAGGAAACTTTCATGGATGGAAGCATTCAATTTGATGACTTGTCTAGGGCATGTAACAACTGAATTAGGGTTTGATGAGCCCTAATTGTACTGATCTGATCATTAAGAGTGATGTGCCAAAATAAACCTGTAACAGTTGCCCCTTAAAGCATGAAGTTGAAAATGATAATGTCGAGTGATATGCTTTATAATTTGTTGAGGAGGATTTGAAGCAAAAGGTGACCTGCATCGATTACAATACATAATATCATGATATCTTTGAATTTTTCGTGAATTGCTGAGGGAAGGAATACCCATGCTCAGCGTATAAAATTTTCATTACATGTACATAAATCAGATAGTCGTCTATAGATATAGACCCATGATAGGATGACCATCTGTGTAAATCCATCGTACAAATGATTTAGTACACTCCTGAAATCGCAACCCGAATGGATGAAACTAGACCTAGGGTCTTCTATCTCCTCAAATCATTCACTCAAGTATGAATCTAACCATGTGAAAATGTGATCTGAAGTCGAACATGGGAAGACAACGTCTGATTACCAGCCAATGATGTAAGTTGTTAATAGACGCGAGAGATATCACCGATAATGATAATGATCCTCAAGGTATTACAGTACAGTCTTCATGGTGTGAATAGATGTTTTGATGTTGAACACCATACAAAGTCTTTCAGTCGAAGGCCAGTGATGTCAACCTGTCTCCGGAAGTGAGAAACTTACCATTGATGTATGGAAGCCTTAAGGTACTGGAAGGGTGTTTCTAAGTCAACATCCTGGATAATGTGTTGATGTTGACAAGAAGCGACTCATCGCAGGAGGACCTTGATAAATCCCCCATCAATGACACGAAATGAGCGTAATGATTTTGAATACAGAATGTGACTAACGACATAATGTTCAGGAATGGCGGTCATGAAAATGAAGGTTTATGAGCATTGCAAAGGATGAAGTTCACTGAGTGACTTCTCTTGAACATGTCGGTGACACTGAATGAATTGGCAACACTGACCCAAAACGAAAGTGATGGATGGTTTGATAGACCATAGGTATGATAACCATCAAGCAGATAACCCAACCCAAATAGTCACAAAGATGAAGTGAAAGTGTCATGTTCAAGAGCGACTTGCTACCATAAAGTGATTTATCCCTTTGCCCATTTTCCCCAGTCATTGTTGACCAGTACCTCTTTATTTTCTAAAACAAGCTTGAGGACGATAACATATGCTTGTAGTATAATTCCACCCTTCAGGTGAATCCATCACTATGTGATGTTTTAACGAGCCTAGCGAAGGTGAAACTCAGTCTTGTCATGATGACAAGTTTGTCGCTATATGATGTTTTAACAAGTTTAACAACAATGAGAACTCGATCCTTTTCATGCTTAGAGAGTTTGAAAAGGGAAAAAAATAAAAATCCACAAGTTCCTTTTTGTAAATTTGTCTCTCAAGTCCGAAAAAGCGTAAAATAATAAAAGAGAGAACCTATTGACCATGTTCGATCAATCTGTTCCTTTTCATAAGTAATCTATCTCAGTCTGGAAAAGGGTTAAACTTATACTGAGTAGATGTTGTTTCCAATCTGCTTACGAGTTGAAAAGGACAAGCGCTCAACAATCTTTTCATGTTTCAAGAGTCTAAAAAGAGCTTAAAGAGGACTCCACTTAGAGGAACGAGTGTTGTCTAGGATAGTAATTGGTTCCGATGATGTTGGAACTTCTCAAAACATGTTGATTTATGTGAAGAGGTTGGCTAATAAGACCACATATTGCAACTGTTCCTTAAAAAGGGTAAAACAACCAAGTGAAAGTGTATGATCGGCCAAGCAGATAGTGACGCTGGAAGGAGAAAAACCAAGGCTCATCTGGTAGAAGAGGTTGATAGAATGGCAATCACAAGGGTTAAAAAGGAGATGGGTTCATTTTTACACAAGTTTGAACCATAGGGAACTATGCTTGGATTTAGTTGCATGTTTACACAAGCTTGAAACAAAAAGCTATGCTTGGATTCAGTTTCATGTTTACACAAGCTTGAAATGAAAAAATATGCTTGGATTGGTTTACATGCCCCCAGCATCATGACTCGATTCTAGGTGCATGCCCCCCAAGCTTTATTATATTCACCTAAGTAGACTACTCGTGGCTATCGGGTGGATGGAATGAAGGTTCATTTACGAGATCAAGTGAAAGACTCGATTGGGATTTTACGAGATCTAGTCAAAGACTCAAACTGGAACTTTGCTCCAAGGGACCTTATTTCATTTTTTAATGAGCTTGACACAAGACAAGGAACTCTGCTAAGATTCCTTGTTTCATTTTTAATGAGCTTGACACAGGACAAGGAACTATGCTCTCGGACCTGTTTCATTTTTTAATGAGGTTGACACAGTCAAAGAACTATCCTCACATTCCTTGTTTCATTTTTTAACAAGCTTGACACAAGACAAGGAACTATGCTCATGTTCCTTGATCACGACCCATAAGAGTTCATGACTTCCAAGAGGTTCTCATCAGATGGGAGAATGATGCTCTGGAAGGGATACGTAGCAAGGAATCCATTAGAGAGATTTGGTTCCAATGCCCCTAGTACATAATGCACAACATCACAGAATTGATCGTCAGTTGATGTAGGCATGGAACGGGTTGCCACATAATTGACCTGTGGTGGGGAAGATACAATTGGGACAAAAGGACCATTTAGGGAAGATGGTTGACTAGAAGCCATATTTGGATTGGGAAATGAAGGATAGTCAATGGTGACAATTTTTCCTTCATGCAGGAAACACATCACTCGAAAGAGCGTTGAAATAATAGCTCCCATGTCATAAACATGGTCACGCCCAAGAAGTAAATTGTAATCTAAAGGGCCTGGGACTACCATCACATTGAGATAAACAATTTTTCCTCCCAAAGTAATAGGCAAGTGAGGAAGGAACCCTAATGGTTGACTGGTTCCTCTGTTAAAAGACAACAGATTCAGGGTAACAAGCACAAGTGGTGGCAAAACGAGTGTCTGCCAAGCAGTGGAGGAAAGGATACTCACAGATACACCTTCATCTATAATAGTGCCAGATACAATCATATTATAAACATATACTATGATCTGGAAAGGCACATAAGAAGGAAGACGACATCCTGCCAGTCGATTCCAATCAAAGGAAGTGACCAAACTACTTGGAGGGGTACCATAAGAATGGGAGAATTACCCCCTTAAGTTATGAGAATGGGAGGATTTTCCTCATATCTTGATGGAACAGGAGGGTTTCCTCCAAGCTCATTGGAATCTGAAGAAACGAAAAGAACTTGAGTGGTATCATACTCACTCTCTGCGATAAAGGTACGATTAACTAAAGGTGAAATCGGGTCAACTGTTTCCTCGACCTGTGATTGGTTAGGTATAGATTCATGGGATTCACATTCAGAGAGAGTGGGTTTGACCAACGGTTGATTTGGGTCAGTCACTTCATCAACTAGTTAAGGATTAAGGGAGAGTCTCCTATAACCAGATGCAAGTCGCTGCGGAGAAACCAGAAGGTTATCCAACACTTTTTTGGCTTCATCCAGATAGGGACAAAGGTGAATGGGGTGATTCCCTTCACATAACCTACAAGGAAACTTAAGTTTACCCTTATTTCCATGAAATTTACTACCACTAGTTGATGGTGTGTCACCAACATGATCTCCATAAGTTGATGACACAGGATGATGTGAACGAGAAGACCATTCTTCTAAGATCTGAGGAATACCAGAAAAGTTTTGAAGAAGATGGTCTCTCGTACAAAATTTGCAAGGATATCAAAGTTTGTGAGGCTTATCGGACGATTTCTCATCAGAAGTTACATTCGAAGCAATGGATGCTTGGTTTCCCCCCTACTGAATTTTCTTCTTCTTCTTCTTCTTCTTCTCTTTCTTCTTCTTCTTATCCACCTAGTAACTAGTGTCAATACTTTCACCAGGCGAAGAGGAATAAGGGGAGGAATAAACAACCGATGAAGAAGGTAAAGGGTCAACTTTAGGATCAATTGGAGGTTGATTTTGTCCAGTTGTATGAATATTCAATTGCGGGGCCAGGGAGGTTGAGAAAAACCATATTGGCATTTATGGTAAGTCCTGGAAGGGACAATGTAGCCATATAAGAAGCACCAATATTTCCGAAAGGAGGAAAGCTAATTGGATTCCCATCAAAGGGAATTCCTTAATCGGTGGACTCTGGAGTTGTTGCCATATGTTTAAACCTAAGATCAACTAAGGAGTCACATGGAGGATGTTATCCATGGTAAATTAATTTATTTTAATCAAAATAACATAACAAAACAAAAGAGGGATAATCTAGGTAAAAGGATTACCAAGTAACTGTGAACTTCAATATACTGCCTTAGTAAAACAAGGACTTAACATTTGTGCAGGCAATCTCCCCAAATGTCGTTTTTGATGTATCACAGTATACAAGGCGTCCGACTCAGTTACCTATGGATGGATAGCAACCTAAATTAGTCCTCCCAACTATACCCGAAAGTATGTGGAGGTCCAATCTATGTTAGCACTATCTAATGCGAAACTTAACAGTGAGAGCATTCCCTTATACTTTTCGTACTATAACACCGCCTGATATACCCGAAATTACGTGGACGAGCTACGATATACTTACGTACATGGAATGAGGTATCACACTCGGAATGTATTGCAAACCATTAGTGACAGCTACTATGTTTAACGACGCTGAAACATGTCTCTAGCCTAGACCTCTAAATGTTATGCGTTAAGCTACAATGCTCCATTAGGTTAATTGAGATAAATTTTAAGTTGATCTTCTTAAGAATTTTCCTTTCAAGGTTCACCACATGATGTATGTTTGCAATTCCTAGAATGCAACTAATATGAGAAACATTCTTTCATTCAATTAACAATGAAAACCATAGCTAGTAAGGGATAGAGCAATCAAATCTTTGACAAAGAGCAAAGAGCACACCTAATGCAATTTCCCTAGCTATTCCTATCAAGCATTCACAAACTACAATATGCACAATGCAAGTTTTTCTTTTCAATCCCTTTAGTGTTTATATGAACAAAAAGGAACTAGATCCACAAACGATCAACCGATGCTTTTCACAAGAAACAAAGGCTTTACGACAGTTTCTTTTTCAAATAAATGAAGACTTCACGACAATTCTTTTTCAAAAAATCAAAGACTAATCAATGTAAGCTAACTTTGACAATGAATTTATAATGATAAAGAAATATCTTAAGAAACACTAAACAATCAAGGTCAAAGTAGGACTAGGAGAGGAAATGCAAATTGATTTCAGAGGCATAAAAAACTTTGATCTTTCAACAAACAACATTAGAAGCAACTTTGGAAAAATCAATTAAAAGATGGGTTTTTTAGCTTGAGAGGGACCAACACAGCCCTAAATGGGAGACAATGCATTGCAAAGCACTTTCTCTAAGCCAAGGGTGCACTGGTAACAAAACATTCCTAGAATAGGAATTCTAGTGCAAATTTTTTACCAAAAAAGCTTCAAAATGACTGAAAAGAGATCAATGAAGTCAAGTAAAGTGTACTAGGACATAATATGATAAGGGTAAACTACCAGGAATGATGGTCATCCCCAGCAGAGTCGCCAATTTGTTATATGGAATTTGTACCTACGGATAAATACATCTTCCCTAAGTGGGTAGTTACACTTAGAACAACAGAAAGAAAGTGGTTTAACCTTTTCCTATAATAGATAGATGAGATGAAGGAACTTACTTGTAATCTTTCACTTCCTTTGATCTCCTTTGAATTGCTCCCGTCGCTCCCACTCGAACTGAATCCACTCAATTGGTACCTGTCAACAGAAATAGAAGATGACAACGATCAAAGCATACGATCTATCTACTATAAACAAATGGAATCGAAAACATTTAAACATATATGCATCATAGATATGAACAAGAATATGGGAAAAGGAACAAACAACTTTATTGATGTAGAAGGAGGAGTTACACCCAATGCGGTTCAATCTTGTGTCACTCATCTAGCTTCAGTCCAAACCCTCGTCACACCAAAAGCACATCAATCCAGCAACATAACATTACTTGACATGAACTCAAATCTAAAACCAACAATATTTCTCTACGATCTTCAAATTCCAACCCCCTTGATCACTATGATGATTGGTCAATTTATAGCGAAATTCAGGTCGTTATGTCACAAATTGAGCATTGAATGGCTTTTCAAAATTGGAGTTAGTTTCCATGGAGAAATGGATGAGAGGATAGAGGGTTAATTGATCTATAGCCTATCCAAAGTCAACCTCATAGGATGAGATAAGAGCTGGGCATCCTTCTAGAATGCTCTAGAATCAAGGAATATTCCCAAAATCCAATGCCAATTTCACTCATTCTCGCCCAGCGTAGGTCAAAGTGGGTCTAAGTGCACTGCAGTGCATGCCTGAATGTGCCTACCTACTCTGCAGTGTAGTTACCCTTGACCAAGGCTGCATTGATGTCCCAAGGAGGCATTTCAGAAAGGTTTCAAGCTAGGAAACTTCCATGGATGGAAGCATTCAATTTGATGACTTGTCTATGGCATGTTACAACTGAATTAGGGTTTGATGAGCCCTAATTGTATTGATTTGATTGTCGGAAGTGATGTGCCCAAATAGACCTGTAACAATGGGTTTTTATAGATATTATAAAAGATTCCTAGAAGTAGTTTCCAAGATTGTTCATACTGATACATATTTAGAAAAAAAAGAAAATTGAATTGGAATGAACATAAAAGTGTGAAGAAAGCTTCCAATTGTTAATGAAATTACTTACTAGTGCATACATTCTTAGGATTGCTAACCCAAAGGGAGGAGTAAGTGTTTAAAGAAGTGGAAACATAGTTGGAGCATCTGGAAGCAATTGATGGGGGCGAGGATACTTGTTAGAGGAATTAAAGAAGAGGATCATCCATCTATATACTACTAGGAAGAAAATATTGGTTGATAAGGGGAAAATATGGAGGAAAAAGAGTAGAGTTATTTGGTTGAAAAATGGAGATGAAAATATGAAGTTTTTTCAGCAATTTGTAAAAGGTCAGCAAGCTCAAAATAACATATGGGATTTGGATGATCTAGAAGGTGGTAGAGCTTTAAATTTTGAAGATATCGCGAGGTTGGGAAAAAAACACTTCATAAATATGTATAAGGAAGTTTCTGAAGTGACCACTGTTGAAGTTATCTTATTGGATCGATCATTCCCTAGGTATGAAAATGAAGAAGACAATTGGTTCTTAATGAATATCTTATCTTAGGTTGAATTACAAAAGGTTCTCCATAGTTTCTAAAAACACAAAAGCCCTGGACTATATGGTTGGTTGGTTGAATTCTTCTTTGGGCTATATGATATCTTAAGGGGGGATCTCTTAAAGGTGGTTGAGGATTGCATATAATCAGATATGATGCTTGATTCTTTCAACTCTACCTTTATTTCCCTCATCCCCAAGACTGACTCTCCATGTTGTTTTGACAATTTCAGGTCCATATCTTTATGCAATTGTATTTATAAGGTCATAGCCAAAATTATAGCCAACAAGCTTAAGTCGATCCTCTCTAAAAATGTTTCTAAGGAACAATTTTCACTCATGAAAGGATGACAGATACATGAGGCAATTGGGGTTGCACAAGAAGGTATTCATAGCTTAAAAGCTAAGAAAATTAAGGGCTTGTTGATTAAAATTAAGTTTTCCAACGCATATGACATATTCAGTTGGATATAGATTAGATTGTTATTGACTTATTTGGGATTTGAAGTTCATTTTATAAATTGGGTCATGTTTTGCATAACCACTATAGAATTTGATGTGCTTATTAATAGGGCGACATCAACATTATTTAATGCACAATGTGCCCTAAGGCAGGGTTGTCTTCTTTCTTCACTACTTTCCTTGCTAGTGGCTAAGGGCCTCACTGGATTGTTGGTTGAAGCAAAAAGGAGGGGTGACTTAAAGGGTGAAATTGTAGGAAATGATTTAACAAGCACTCATTTGTTGTTCATGAATTATATTCTCTTGTTCTGTGATAGGGCTAAGAGGGATTTAGCTTCCATCAAAGGAGCCTTATCACTCCTTGAGAAAACTACAGGCATGCAGGTAAATACTCAAAATTTTATTCTCTCCTTGCTTGGTTTATCTAAGGATGAGTCAACTAATGCTCATACTCTGTTTCCAATCTAACATTTTTGATGAAGTACTTAAGTATCTTAGGTTCCACCTAAAACCCAATGATTATAGAGAGGATGATTGGATTAGGCTTACAACAAAAATTGAGAATAGACTAAAAGTCGTGGAGCTTTAGAGGGTTGTCTAGAGCTACCAAATTTCTCCTCATAAAATCAGCACTGGAAGTTATTCTAATTTTTTTGATGTCTTTATCTTGGATAGCAAAAGGTGTTTTGAATGTTTCCCATAAGACTTGTAACATATTTTTATGGATGGGATAAAAGGAAGGTTGGGATTTCCCTTGGGTTAAATGGGATAAATATCATTTCCACATATGTGGGGAGGATGGGGTCTGAAAAACCTGCATATGTTTTCTAAGGCATTGGCAACAAAATTTTGTTGGAAGTTGTTATCCACAAATCGTCAGTGAACATAAGTGGTGTCCAGAAAGTACATTCATCTAGTTACTCTTGAAGAATGGATAAGGATCTCGAACAAGTAGAGGTTGAATGTATCAGTTATATGGAAAGAAGTTTTAGCATCTTTTTCAATGGTTGAAGAAAGTTTATTTTGGAAAGTTGGAAATAGAGAAAAGTTGAGGATTGGTATCGATCCATGGGTGGGTTGCAATGAAAACTTTTGTTTACCCTGAGAGATGATTGAATTTCTTAATACTAATGGTAGGCTCACTCTTAACTAGATGGTTGATAATGCTCACACTAGTATGTGGACACAAGGCTAGGTTGATGCTATTAAACTTAATTGTCCTATTGAATACCTAGGTCACTAGCATAAATATACTACAACTCTCAACATCTCCCATGTTCGCCTCAGAGACAGGGAGGGCTCTTTGTGCTGGGTTCATTCTCCTTTTGGGAAATATTCACCAAAAGAAGGTTACAAGTATATCATTGATGACAGGGGATTAGGAGAGGTGGCCTAGTGGTGGAGGAAACTATGGAAACTAAGTTGCCTAGCTAAAGATAGAATTTTTGGTGGTGCATATTGGGAAATAAAGTCCCAACTGGTGACAATATAAAAAAGAGAAATATGGTAGGGAAAAGCTAGTGTGTCCTCTACAAAAACACTAAGGAGACTATGGATCACCTTTTCCTTTACTTCCTCTTCTCCTTGGTTATATAGAACATTGTTCAAGGATGCATGGGACTAGCTACAAAGTGGTAGGGCACATCTTGTAAGGACGCTTGGAAGGAGTGGTGCGAATAGCAAAATCCTAAAAAAAATAGGAGTTCTCTGCCTATTATCAGTTGGGGTATATGGATCTCTAGAAATAATGACATCTTTCAAGAAAAGTCAACCACTATGGATAGAGTGATAACACAATATATGGCTATTTTTGTTTCAACTTATGGGCATGTTCATCAACCACGTAATATCACAGAAGAAGTTATTGATCACTCCTATCCATGGGCCTACTTTGATGAGGTCTCTCTGGATGGAGGAGAGTGTGGGGAGGGGGGGTGGGGGTATGCGTTATACCTTAGGGATAATCATTTCTTCAAGCTATAGTCTGGGTTAGGTAGAAGAACACATAAGTATGTCGAACTCCTCTACCTTAAGCTTCTTCTCTTGTTTGCTATTGAGAATGGATGTCAGCAGTTGTAGTTTTTTGGAGACTCAAAGATTGCTATCAATTGGTTTAATGAGATTACCAAATGCCACACACACACTTCATCCTATCCATGAATATATTTTAAAATTAAAGGTTTCTTTTAGTAGGATTCTATGTTGCCATATCTATAGGGAAAGGAACTCAAGTGCAAAAACTTTCTCTAAGGCATTCAACGAACATAATATGGGCACTTGGAAGATCATGGAGTGGCTAGATGAGACCTCCTATGAGTATTATCACAGACCTTTCATAAAGGATCTGCTGATGGACACTTTACTAGACTGATCACTTATTACACAAATGTTCTTCCCGAGCTAAAATTCGCAGGTAATTGGGAGGATATTGTATATACTTTCTAATATTTTATGATGATAATTAATATCTGTTAATAGACATTAGTACGTTTGGACACAAAAATGGCCCTCGTCTGAGGCCTGATCTTATGATCCTTTTTAGACTGGTTGATGATTAGCTCTTTTTTTAACGCACTTTACTGCATATACAAAATGTATTTTTCATCAAATTCTTGATGAAAATTATGATATTTTCCTAAAGAAAAAAACATATTATCTATAAAAATATATTTAAATTATAAAACCATATTTTATATTCAATAGATGAAATAAATTAATTAAAAAAGTATATCACATTATGAAGAAAACAAATGATAAATATTAGATTCAAACTGTAATACAAAAAGATATATGATGTTTTCTTATTTTATATATATAATTTAGATTATAAAATATAGATTTTATTAAATTTGGAAAAAAAAAAAAATTTCTTAAGGGTGAATGTATGAAGGTGGGTTACACTTTTAGGCCAAATGTGGTGATGAAATTTCAAAAATTTACTCTTTTATTGAATTGAAGCCTTCAAAATTAATATAAGCATTGTGAATTTTGATTCGAAGTAAAAACACAGATTGTGGAGAATTATGTTGTTGTCCTAATGATAATTTTTACAAAAAAAATTAGTGTCGCATCATATGTCAATTTTCCATTAAATGAAATGATTGTCCTTGCAAATTTTCACACATATTATGAGGTATGTGTATGTTCATGTAGCGTAACTTAGTCTAAAATGTGTAATTTTTAAAATAAATATATGAGCATGATCTACACGGAGAGAACTAAGTTTTTCATAGTAAAAATTTATATTTTTTATTATTTTTTGAAGTTGGTGAAGTAATATTTCAATTGCATTTTGTAGACACATGTTTGTGTAAGGTTTTTTTCAACTATTTAAATAAATTAATAACCAATAGCACCCTTTTTAAGATGACTCGTAAACAAAAATAGTGATATTTTTTTAAAAATTTTCGTTGTATATTGTTTATGTTATTGATTTTTTATTCAACCTCTTTAAAATTGTCCAAAAAAAACTCAAGCATTATGTTCAAAAGAAATTAGATGAAAAGTATCATATCAATTTGAAAATGTCAAACTCATATGCCATTGGATAGACGATTCTTTCGTGAATCTAACATGATCAAATCCGCCACCTAAGGACAATTTTTTCTCTAAGTCTACTACCTACTGTACAAAATGATGTTGCAGAAAATTTTATAGAAGAGGCGCTGAAAATGTGGATTTTAGTACCTTAGACGCTCGATCAAGTGTTTAAAATGCTCGATTGAACGCTTAAAATTTAAATTCAAATAGCTCGACCTAGCAATTTTTTTAGCACTCGCAGAGCTTGATTGAGCCCTTAAAATTGGTTCAATCAAGTGCTTAAACTACTTGATCAAGCCCTCTCTTTTTTCACCTAAACTCGCCCTCTCTTGCCAAAAAGTGTAACCTAGCTCAATGCTATCATCCTTAAGTAAATTAAGATTTTTTATTCCAAATAAATTTTTAATATTGAGTACTTAAAAGAAAATGTTGTTTTAACTTGATTTGTAAAATGTTGTTGAGTCACAATAAATCTTACAATATTTTGAAATCTTTTATTATATATTATTTTAATTTTCCAGTTTTATATTAATATTACTAGTTTACTGCATAAAATTATGAAATAGATTGAAATTGATATAAAATATGCGAAGTTAGTCACACTACTCACATATTATCCACATATTAAATATAAGATGTACTCTATGAAAATCAGTGTAGGAATTTAGACTATCTACAAGGTGAGGCCTACGTATTGTGATACAAATATAAAGAAAATGGTAATCACTATGGAGTTTCCATAGTTATTGTGGCAAATGATTAATAGAAGATACTTTACTTCTTTTATTCACTGGCCAAATGTTGTATTCAACTATGAAACTAGAAAAATGCATCAATAAAGAAACCCCTTCACATCTATCTAGAATTAGGATTAGAATTTTTACATGTGCCAACTCCTAACCAAAATTATAATTTACCCCTATACAATTTTCTTAAAATTCCACATGATATTAATTCCAAAAGTGCGAGTAATATGACTTAACATCTAATTAGTATCCTCTTGGTAAACAAAATTACCTAAGAAAAACTTTCACATGGTAACTCCAATTGAGGTGACACTTCTCCCATTGAAAAACTTTCAATATCAAGAACATTGTCCATATGTTAACAACTTCGTTCTTAATCTCCAATTTGTTAAATCTTATGAATAGAGATATATTAAAAAATATTATATAGGAATGATTCAATGAAGTTGCACACATAATATATGTGATATTACAAATATATTTTGATCTATATTTATAGTGATCAATCTAATAAAAAGATTGATATAAAGGTTGTTATTGTTAAATAATATTTTAGATACAGGGTAATGGAAAGATTGTAAAATTGAATGAGATGAAACAAATGTTAATTTTATTAATATTTTAGAATGATATGTTGATATATGTTGATGATTAAGGTAACAAGTGTTGTAGGGAAGTTTTGTTCCTGCCACACAAGTTACAAATTATGCTTTCAACAAAATTGCAAATTGATATATGAAGTGGAAAAATTAGTTGCCTACTAAGGAGCAATGACTTGCATAAATTTCTGTCCATTTAAAGCTCTGAAACACACATAAATACTGATGGTTAGTAAGTCCTTGTAAATATATTCTTTTACATATTGTTCCTATCCATTTTTTATGTAAACATTTTTTTAAATTATGGTGGGTGGTAGGTGATGTTAAATATGTTATTTAAGTGAATATTAACTATTTTCAAGGGTTTTAATTTTGGGTGGTTTTTTTATCAATCTTAATAATAAAAAACCACTGCATACATATCTAAAAATTATGTCATAAATATTGCAACTGTGTCCAGAAATTATGAAAAAAAGATATGAGAAAGTTATCCACATGGCATTGTTTTGTGCAAAAGCTGCACCTTCAATTATAGAAAAAAAAAAAATATATATATATATATATATATATAAAATAAACATTGATTTTTTCAAAATTAAATATTACGACTTACATTGGTCAATACTAAATTAATAATGGTCATTGTAAGAGTCCTGCCTTGGCAAAGGCTAATAAAATAGTTAGGAAAAAAGATAATAAAAAATTCATAAACTAAAATTTCTGAAATATATTAACAAAATTAAATCTCATTTTTCTATGCAATACCCATAGTGACCCTTATTAATTTGAATAATTCTTACCAAGAGTGATCAATAAACTTGGGATCTCTATCACAGATTATAGAATGGGGTTGGCCAGGGAACTTATACACATTATTTAAAAGCAAATCAGCAACTACCAAAACTATCAACATTGAAAATTATTATACTAGCAATTGTCCCAAAAGGTACAAAGAGAGGCCGATAGGATTATTAAATTGGAATTGTTGAATTTTTCTAGAAGAGTTAATTGTTTTGTGGAAACCGTGTTTTCTTGCACTGGATCAGTGTGCAATTACCCTTTTAAACGCTTTCTATTGTTTGATAAAATAATCAAAATATTGTTTTCAAATTTCCATAGATTTCCTCTTACAGTAAATTTCAAATACAAAATCAAATTACAGAGTATTATTTTGTATGGGGCACAACTCTTCCACATTTTGGTCATTCATGGCGGATATTCCAGACAATAGAAGATAAACTATGAACAAATTAATGAAGAGCAATGAAGAGCATATTATTCACGAGGAAAAGTTGTGTTTGCTCATCCATGGAAAAGAACAAAAATATCTAGAGCTTTGACATTGTTGAGGATCAGACTGTTGTTACAAGATTTCACTCCACAGAAAAAGTTGAAATGTAATATAGAGGCAAGTAAAAGAGAAATTTCCCTCAAATAATCACGATCAGCTCTGGAACCCTATTAAACAATGCATCCTTCTCATGCCCTGAATATAATTAAATAAGAACACCATTTCCTGAAACTCGTGGCATGCTTTTAGGGCTACGCTAATCCCAAGAACTCCACCAGTTCATCAGTTAATCCAATCCTGTAATAATTTACTTCATTTAGTGGGTCAGTTAATCCAATCCTGTAATAATTTACTTCATTTAGTGACTACCCACATTGAATCTTTAATTTTTACAATTCACTATTATGCTACTGCATTTCAATGAATTTGAGTTCATGGTCTAAAAATTCTTGCAATATGAGAGATATGACATCTCTTGTTCGAGTCACATACTTCCGTCATAAATAGACATGCCCAATGGTATTTTTCATTTCACAGAATTTTGCTTGGGAATTTCTATCAACAGGTTCTTTGGAATTCATACCCCTTGATGATGATGCAACAAATATTCCACTGGCCGAGCCGTCCGCATTGTTCACCATCTCTATTACGATGTTCAACTGGTTCCAACAAGCTGAACATCTGTTGGCATCTGCTGGCCAGCTTACAGGTTACTCGTCAATGAAAATCGGCTCCAGATCTACAAATACAGCAGGGGGGACATGCTTTCGACTCTAGTTTTGCTGAAGAAACTGTTGAAGGCATCATCTCCGCGACCAACGGTCTTCTCACTGGGCATCTGGCCATCAAGATGAATGGCCATCAAGATGAATGTACCAAGACACTAGAATAACTAAAACTCACAATCTGTCTAAATTTATAATATGCCCCAGCTCTACACGAATGGTTCCCGTGATATTGTTGGAGGACAGATTTCTGTAAAAGCAGCAACGTTATCCGTTAGTCACATTGAATATGCTTAATGCAATTCAACAACTCATTATGTTATAGGTCAATTTAGAATATGGCCCAGGATTACTTACAGATAAGTTAGCCTTTTAAGTTTTTGAAATTCCAAAGGAATAGTTCCATTCAAACGGTTGCCATGCATATTGCTATAGGACAAAGGACAATGATGGCACAGCATTAACATTGTTAGCTAGTGGGAAATTATGCTCCGCAAATTCATCACTTGGCTTGAAGATTATATCACTTACAAGAAAATGAGAGCAACACATGAACTAATATTCTCTGGGATCGGACCTTCAAGTTGATTTCTGGCTCAAAAAAAATACAACCTTGGAATGTTAAATACTTACAGCAAGAATCCAAAAGATATCATAGATTAATGTTTAGTGTATGGGAGGTTTCAAGATATTTCTATCATTTTTATCTCCACTTTCTAGAAAAAGGTTTGGACACAAACTTACAATTCGAACAACTGTTCCAAATTCCCCAGCTCAGGTGGAATTTGCCCAGTCAGCTGATTGTCATTTAGCCGCCTGCATATGCATACAACCGTTGACTATCAAAGAGCTATTTCTTATCATGCACGTCCAGTTTCCATTTCTTACATATCAATCATCACAAAATATGTGATTGGAATCTCTTACAGGTATCCCAGCTTTGTCATGTTCCCCAATTCTGGCGGAAAAGATCCCGTGAGATTATTACTGTGTAAATAACTGAGTAGTGCAAAAGAAAGTACAAGAGAATCAGCTTCTTGAAAATTGAACATAACGGAAATTTATAGTCAAAAAGTAATGGACTTTCACAAACCCAGATGGGAACAATTCGAGCATTAACTATGCAAGCAACTCACAGTTTATCAGTGTAAGTCAAGTTGCCTAGAATCGGATGAATTGTTCCAGTAAAGATGATTATCACTCAAATCCCTGTAATAAATATTAATTGTATCAGTACACTAAAGCTTACACCATAATTACATAATCAAGTTTTTGCCAAAGGTCACAAAACTTTTATCAATGAATGAAGGAATATTGATTGATTCTGCAGAAGAAATATATTGAAAATATCCAAAATCATTATGGATTCTTATTGATCTAGGCTTCCATGCAATTAAATGTAAGAGATTATACTTTAATCCGATCACAGGAAAATTTTGGACAAGTTGAGATCCAGAAAACACTGTACTTACAGAACAGTAAGAGCCTGCATGAGACCAATTACTTCAGGTATCCTTCCGGTCACCTTGTTTCCTTGTAACGACCTAGGATAACCACTTTAAAATTAGGGTAGGACAACTAAAGCAACCAAATTAATGATGTCGGTTGAATAGTGCATACCATGCAATGAATTGCATTACTTAGACAACCTGCATAATCTCATATCCCTGCCTATTCAACACAAAATTCCTGATACTAGAACACAGTTCAGTCCTAGAAATATCTCCACTTACAGAGTAGCCACTTGTAGAAACCCAATATTGAAGGGGATCTCTCCGGTAAGTTGATTGTATGATAAGTCCCTGATAAGAATACCAGCCCCAATTCAGTAAGTAATTGAGATCACGAGTCTTGCATCAAACCATACATTTACACCCGTTTGTTCATTTAAAATCCAATTAGGCAAATCAGAAAACATACAAAACTGCATAGCTTGTACAGTTGCCAATATTCTCAGGAATGGTCCCCGACAAGTTGTTGCCTCGCACATCACTGCATGACAGAGATCAACTATTTAGTAACATTTAAGCTACCACGAAGAATCCTTCAGGTAAAATTTGTTAATGCACTGAAAACGCTGCATCGAGATACATAAATTTAAAGATAAATTCTCTGTGACCGCAAGTTTTGATGGGTTTCATATGCAGAATTAATTCGATGAAAGAAAGCTTTAAAAAATTCTGCATCTACTCCACAAGACAGAAGTATTGTGACTTACAAGAACCACAATCCTGTCAATTGACACATGTCAGGGGAAAGAGTCCCAACTAAGAAGTTGTTGCGCAGCCCCCTGGAAACGATAACAATATGCCCATTTCAAAAAGAATGGGCGCCAAATTTAGTTTGCAAACCTAAGAACAGTACTATTAACACAAATGCTTCTTCCAAACCTTAACAGGAAAATAAAAACAAATTTTGCTTAGTGAGAGAACGATAAGCCCAGGAAAACTCATAAAGAACCCAGACTCTTACAAATATTGCAAAACTTCATTCCAATAGATAAGCTTGGGGATCTCCCCACTTAATTGATTGTCTGCAAAATCCCTAAAAAATGCAAAAGCATTGTTAAATGATACTCCTCCAGAATCCAGAGTTTACACATCCTATGCAGTTCTTTGACAAGTAAAGGGCAGCAAAGAGAGTAGAATCCAAAATAGTATTCCCAACCTACATTTTCTTCAAGTTTGGAATCTGAGACAACGTTGAAGGTATAGGCCCCATTAACTGGTTATTCTTCACAATCCTGTAAATTTGATCAATGTGTCAAAAGGAGCTTTCACTCCCTTCTAAGACAGGGCAAAATACAAAAACATCTACAAATTAAGCTAAATTCTTTACAATAGCGAGCAAGTGCAGAATGTTAGGATACTTACAGTTGTTATAGTTGTTTCAACTTCGATATTGAAAAGGGAATGTCTCCATATAAATAATTTAAAGAGACATCTCTGCAGCAACAATGAAGATCAAATCAAGTCAGCGGTTTCTACGAAATATAAACCATAAGAATGATGACTTGTAGATTTGACTAGAGGGAAGTTTAGACGCACACAACAGCTTGGTTCGACATTAGATATCTTCTCAAAAGACAGTTGTTTTCAGCATAATACTTAACAATTATCTATAGTAAAGTAATATATGCATCTTGAACCAGACTACGAGTGTTGCATATGGTGAGATCTGCGTTAACCAACTTGTAGTTTAACAGTCATTTTTGTTTGGACAGATAAACGATTGAAAACAGACTTTCCTAGATAGGTGGGGTGAACATTTCTTTAAAGGGATTGAAAATTATTATATTATTGAGAAAATGGTTCAAAAGTTACAATGACGAAGAACATTCTCAGCTCTAAGCAGATAGACTCTATGAGTACCCAGACACAGTACTTAGTACACAGAAAAAGTAAAATATAAAATTGTTTGTAAACAAATTTGTTGTTGGTATGAAATATTGATACTCATTAGAATGTAACAAAGACTGTTGTTACCTAAATAGAATGACTATGGCTATGACTGCAAAATAAATGTGTTTAAAGTAAGAAGGCAAAATAAATGTGTTTAAAGCATGAATGATTACACAGGGTGAATACGTTTAAAGTTTAGTTGCACTCCTGGCATTTTTAGTTTTGCAGTCCCTTGCTTTTTGGTTTTTGAATTCAGTCAGTCATATAATTGAATATTGAGTAAGATGTGACTACAGTTTGGATGATTACTGAGAGGATACCTGCATATTTTATAGTCTAATTTTTATTTTTAGTCAAGGGCTACTTTAGTTTTAGCAAGACAGATCTGGTATGGAACTGGTATCAATATAAATAAATAAATAAGATTTGACAGGAATTTAAAAAAAAAGAATGAATAGAAAAGGTGAATATTTTAAATATCTAACTTTAAACCAAGCCTAGAGTTCAATGCGAACCAATGATTTCCACGCCGGAAAAGGGAAGGTACAGAGAATCATGAAATGGCAAAATAATTGAGAAATTCACAAACCCTTTGAATATTATACATTGGGCTGGTTCCTAAAGACCAATGGAAAATTTAGCAGAAAAGTAATGAAAAGATAAAAATGTATAAAAGTGAGATTTGAATTCAATGATAACATATACAAACCAATAACAGATATGCATAATAAAAAGTGAAACTCTCTACACAGTACGCAAATAATATATCCATTCACAAATACTTCAGCGGTACTAGTATTTCTTCATCCTCCATTGATGGGAATACTTTTTTATAACCATACAATTTCTAAGAATGTGTTCCTTCCAGAAACCCTAAAGGTATTGAAACTATTCAACTCACATTTTATTATGTGACAAGCGTGGCTGTGTCGGATCAGAAATTTTGTCTAGGCCTCTGTAATTAATATTGGAATTATGTCATCCATAAAAGAAGTCTTCTCTGTCTCTTCTTGGCCCGACTGCTGGCAAGGCACCAAAGTTGCATCTTCTATGCTATGGCTTTTTGCGCCTCCGGCTATTGCTCATTGTGAATATATGACACTTCACAGCTCTTAATTCGATTGAGTTGCAGGGTTCATTAAGCGGACCATAAGAGTTCCATTAGGCATTGTGCACACACGATATGCATTGAGCTGCAGGACACTGAATTGACTTGGCGTAAAGCCACACTCTCACTGGCCACTCAAACCTAATACCGTGGGAATCGGCCAATGGGCCTTTTTTTGTTGGTAAGAACAACCCCACTCGGTTTAAAAGCTTCCGTAGCTTCAGCAATGAGCGGCACCCGCGAGTTTGTGACATATTGCCAACCAAACTAAATGGTCGAAACATTCTTGGGGAGTTTCGACCATGAGATTCTTCCCCACTCCTCCCATCCCAGCAACGGCAACTGCTCTTAACCCAAGCAATATTGCAATATCCGTGCAAATGCAGAAATAATACCAATGTCATCTTCCTTGCCCACAATCTGAGATTTTTCAACCAAACAGACCTCTGCAACTGCAAAATTTTGGGGGTTCTCTGATTATCCAGTTTTTCGAGGACCATATTTGACACTCACGTGCATCTTGCTTTGTGATTCTCCGCTTTGATATGCCAATCCGCGTGACAAAAGCTTCAGCCAAGTTTCGTTTCCTCTGTTTTGCTCAACCTGTTCTTCACTCTGATGCCTCTTTATGCTCACATTATCGATTGTTCTGCGGAACGGCAACGAATAACTTTACCTTTTTCTTTGCCAATAATATCTTTATATTCTTTTAAGGGGTGATTTTGATCGAAAGCAGGAACAGTTGAAATCGCGACACTGTAATTGCTTTTAAAAAGTATGATTTAAATATTTTAATCTGCTCCAAATTGGCTTAAATTCTTGGAAGGGTAACTTAAATAAATTGATTAGCTTAGATTAATTTTAATAGGAATGGGATAAAATATTTTTATGCTTAAATTTTTTTTAAGAAGGACAGGTTCGGATTTCAAAAAATTCCATAAAAAGTATGATTTAAATATTTTAATCTGCTCCAAATTGGCTTAAATTCTTGGAATGGTAACTTAAATAAATTGATTAGGTTAGATTAATTTTAATAGGAATGGGATAAAATATTTTTATGCTTAAATTTTTTTAAGAAGGACAGGTTCGGATTTCAAAAAGTTCCAACTCTCTGAAATAAATATTCTAGTTTTTTATATGGATATATCATGGGTTTTTCAATCTTTTAAAATGGGAGGGTTAGTTCTCTTTAGAAGTATATATTGGCTTTTTTTTCTTTACATATATGTGTAGAACTATCTCTCTGAAATAAATGTTCTAGTTTTTTTATCAATTTTATATGGATATATTCTGGCTTCTTCAATCATTTTAAAATGGGAGGGGCTAGTTCCCCTTAGAAGCATATATGGGCCCTCTTTTCTTTACATATACGTGTGAGAACTATACGTAACTGACAGCCGTCACATTGGGATTCACATTACAACGAATATGCTATATCCGCAGCGGTACATATCCAGCTAGGATCAAATACACTACAGGGCATAAGACCACAGGACTCGAACACGGCCGTGCAAACGGAGTGGTCCGACAACCACATCATGCACTCATGTGCACTCAATCATATCATGAAAAGAATTAGGTATTTCTTTCATTTTAAACAACACATTAATAAAATGTTAAGATAAAACACTTTTCACTACTTAATTTTTGACTAAAATGATATATATAAACGGTAAAGAATTTCACATTTCTTTTATACTAAATTATAATATTAACAATAATTGAAATGCCAATAATATTATTGATATTTTATAATGATTTAATTAAAATTTAAGAAATATGTTTATTTTATTTTTATTATAATGAGATAGAAAAAATAATTTATTTTAGCTTAAAAAAATTATACATATAAATTGAAAATTGAAAATAAAATAAACTATATATATTTTCCCTCTAAAAAAACATTTCATAACTAAAAAGTTAAAGAAATAATTCATTTATTAATTAAATTGAAATAATAATAATTATAAAATAATTAACACATACACATAGTCAAAAGGGAAACGATAACTTGTCTATTAATTTTTTTTTAACAACAAATTGTAATGATCAAGAAAGTGAAATCTTATTCAAAGCTTTGAAAGTAAAATGGATGGATTTTGAATATGTAGCCTACCCTACTCACTTTGCATGAGTAACCACGAGTTGTAAGACTCTTCATTTCTATGAAAAATGGGTTCTTCATTCATGTTGTTCTCTTGTTTGGGTACACGAGGCATACACGACATTTTATTTTCTTTTGTTTGGGTAAAGGGGTCATACAAGACATTTCAAGCCACTAATGTAAGAGAATTCTATTTCTCAAGGCATATGAATCACACTAGTTGGTTCGAAACGCGTCGACAAATGCATTCGAATGTGATTTACGCCAAAAAATATTCTCAAAAAACTTGATATGGATCACAGAAGCTTAAATTCAACAACTTAATAATTAATTTACACACCAAGTTGGGGAAAGGAGAATTGGAAGGGATGGGTGGATATAGAGCCAGAGGGTAGCTAGAAGGGTTTGGGATGGATATTAAGGATATCTATAATTGTTTCTTAGATGTTAAGATTATAATGTATATTTGAAAAAAAATTATTGTTTTGTTTGGGTAAACAGGACATATAAGACATTTCACTTTCTCTTGTTTAGGTAAAGGGGTCATACAAGACATTTCAGGTCTCTAATGTAAGAGAGTCCATTCCTCAAAGCATCATTCCTCAAAGCATATTGCCTATAATAACTTAATAATTAGCTTACCTAAGGGGAGTTGGTAGGGATTGGGGTGGATACAGAGGCAAAGGATAACTAGAAGGGATTGGGATGGATATTAATGATGGGGTATAATTGTTTCTTAGATGTTAAGATTATAATGGAAATTTGAAAAAAATATCATATTTTTTAATTATTTTTAAAGGAATTTAAATCCATTTTAAAAAATGTTGATATTAACATTTATGAATCACATTTTTCCTTTTTTTTAGGTTAACTCATTGGAGTAATCTTGGAAACTCCACAAGAATAGGAGAACATACTCCTTGAGCCTTATTAGAAGGGGTCAAAGATGTACCCTGTGAGTTTTGAAACCAAGAGGACGGGATAACATCCATTTTTACCAACCACTCAATCATCCCACTAGATTATTTTGCCAAAAGTTAATTAGGCCTTGGAAAGTTATGATTTTGTCAAGATTCTTTCTCAACATTTATCATGATAAATGTCTAGTTCTTCCTTTGACACATTTTTATTACACCCAAGGGTGTTTTACAAAAAAATATGAGCAAGATGTTGTCACATAACATTAGGTAAAGTTAAATTAAAACATAATTAAAAAAGACTTATGTTGAAATTTTTTTAAAACTACAAGTAATTTTGATTAAAAAATATAAGGAAAACTTTAAATAAAAAGAAAAAAAATCTAAATAAATTTAAATTTACTTTTAATACCAATTAAAAATTAAAAGGTTAATTTTGTTATAGGCTATTAATAATTATAAAAAAATACTTTTAATTATAAATTGGTTTTATAAATGGAGAAAGAAATTTTTATTTAACTAATTTGTGATTAAAAAATAAATAACAATGAATACTTATTTATGTTCAAGAGTTAAGCCTCCAGGGTTAGGTCAATTGGTCAAGTCCTTGTCATTAAAGCCACGAGGTTTTCACTGACGAAGCAATATCATACCACCTGCATTCATATTGGGGGATATATATTAAGGGGAAAATGACATAATATATTGAGCATATAATAGGGGGTAAAGGGTTTCTATATTTACAGGTATAAAAAATGGAGCTAAAAGTTAATGAAAAAACATAAAGCGGTATAAAAAATGTTAATGAAAAAATGGATACCTACAATATCTAGTGAAAGTAGGGGCTTTTTAAATTGGGAAGGTGTATTGGGTTCGTATTTGTAGGGGGTAAATAATGTGATTTTTAGAGGTATTTTCCAATATGTAGTCAAATTAATGGTATTGTTTAGTATGCCATGAATGCACGTGCTATATTAGAGGTTCATTGAGTGAAGACCCCGTGATTAAAGCACCTATACTATTGAGAGGTCATGGGTTTAATTTTCTCGATACAAGTTCAATGTTGTCGATACTCTTAGGGTTATATTGGTTGAGCTAACAAGAAGTGATCCTTTTGGGTAGAATTACCTAGTACAAATATTCATCTTCAACATCATTAACCACATGGAGTTTTAGCACCAATTCTCATACCTTAATGCTTCCCTTATCACACTAGGAAATAAATATTTAAGGGTGTAATGGATGTGATGGGGAAGAATGAGGGTTTAATTGGAACCTAAGTGTTGGGAATATTAAAACACTCCTCTATAAATTGAGGTCCTCAATGCAAGTTGAATGTTTGAAAAGGCATTACTCGTAGTTGGCTCTTAGAGCATAATATGCATTGTTCAGCTTTGAATAAAATTATTTGTATTTTTATATAAAGCTCAAGATTCTTATATGAGAATGGAGAAAATTCTAAGTGTGTATGCATTAGTGTAAGGTCTACTCACGGTCTACTTAGAGGCTTTAGAATTCCTTGGTGGAAATGTGGGTGCTTGTATTACCATAGTCTTGATCATCACTCCAATATTATGTATGTACATGATGGATAGCCAAAACCAATAAATTTAATTTATAAACAAATATTGAATGATAATAAAATACATCATTGGTTGTAGAATAGGACAAAAGACATAAGGGATATGACTCTACAAGAGGGGGGAAATAAAGAAGCTTAAGGCTAAGGAAATGCCTTAATAAGTGATTTAACCCAAAGTATTTGTAACCTTAATTATTTCCCTTGATTAATAGCTAATTGTCATTTAACTAAACCTAGGGGGTTATCACATAAATGAGTTACACATGCCTTTCTAAGGTTACATTTCTCCTTCATGCCATGCAACTAAAAGGTTTACATTTTACCATGCAAAAAAAAACCATTGTTCTAGCTAAAGTTTTGAAAAGTGGGTTTCAAATGTCTAGTAGCATATAGATTATTAGAGGGTTGAACTATTAGAAGCTTGAATTACCTTGTGACCTATCTTGAATTACCTTTTGAACTATCCTTTATTTAAGGAAATTATAGGAATTATCCTTAAGTAAAAATTGTCATGAGAATGATGTAAGTGAATTATGGAAATCTACAACTAAGAATTAAGTGAGAATTGTGGTTGTGTGAAATGATAATAATTGTCATTGAGGAAATTTACTAGAGATGACAATTCCCCGGAATCCGAATGGCCAACCCATGATGGATCCTTAGAGGAAAGTTAATCTCCCCGGGGTCGTTATATGCCTGTTTAAAGTGTGAGCTTGCAAGAGAGGCGAGATGAGGGAAAGTGTGTGCTGTCCTTCCCTGTTCATCTTGGATTTTCCAAATAGTGTTGACAACTTTCCTCCCATTTGCAAATTTATGAAAAAATTTAGTATTTGCATCCCCTTCCTAAATCCAGATGGCCCTGCTCCTCAATCTCCATTTGTCTTCCTTTTCTTTGAGGATCTTACCATGGGCTGAGTAGAGGGATGTGATGTTATTCTTGTGCTCCTCAGATCTGAATAGCCCTCCCAGCTCTTTTTCAAATACCTCCAGTTCATTCTCAATCAGTCTCAACGATTGATCATCCTGAAGTCTTTTTTGATGGGCCCAGTTTTTAGACATCTTCTTCAACTTCGTTAAGTTGCTAATAAATCCAGCCGAAGCTATACCTCCAACCCCTGGTGGGTTTGATTTCCAAAAGTCAGTGACCATGCTGATATATGATGCATCCTTGAGCCAGGTAGAACTGAACTTGAAAGGACCCTTCGGCCTGTCTCTTCCTCGTCCTATTTCCATATAAATAGGCAAGTGATCAGAGAGCCCTCCTATCCCAACCCATTGTCTAATATTGAGGCCCATATCCATAACCTGTTCCTTGACCAGAAATCGGTCCAACCTCCTAGCAAGGCCATTATCCCCCACCCTATTATTCCTCCAAGTGGCCTGTAATTTTGCAACAGGGATGTCTATCAGATGGTGAAGTTCCAATATGGACGAGAAGTAGTCTGAGAGAGAGTCCCTTTCTGTTCCTGAACCTAAGATTCGGCGCAGCCTATTGAAAAATTTAGATCCCCTCCAACAATCAGGTTACCAGCTGAAAATTGTTCCGAATCAAGAAGGCGATCCCAGAATGCAGGGCGATTCAAGAAAGGTCCATAAATATTGACAACTCTGAAGGGAGTCCCCAATTCAGCAGAGTATACATCAACCCCAATAAAACCATGTCCTCCCCAGCAACTGATTTCTTTAATAGTTCGAGTATTTAAGCCCAAAGCAAGACCTCCAGAGCGGTCGTGTGCATCCAATCCTGAAAATCTCAATCCCAACAGATAGTGTTCCAGGGTCCTAGCTATATCATTAGATTGACCCAAGGTCTCCTGAAGGAATATGATATCCAAAGAGTCAACAAAGAGTAGCCGGTGGAGTGCTAGTTTTTTATCGGGCCTAGCAAGCCCTCTGCAATTGTAGGATAGAATCTTCATGGAGGGGGTTCGGAAAGGGTTGATCTTTCTCTAATAACCCCAGTGATAGTAGATTGCTTGCCCAAAGCAATGTCGACATCAGCTTGAGCTTGTGTAATTTTGAGATCAAAAGGACGGCCTCGAGAGGGTTTGATAGGGGGGGGGTGGAGAATATCCAGTCCAACCTGGTCCTTAGTCGAAAGTTTCGTTCGAGACCGGGTATTGTATCGAGGGACCAAGGCCTTCAACATTATAGCCAAGGACTGTGGAGGGGGGGTACAAAGCAGTGCTAGGGGAGTGGGGGCATAGGAGGTGAGGGGGCGGGAGGGGGGGGAGGTAATGGCACAAATACTAGTAACAGGGGGCTCCAGAGGGATATCAGTACCCGGAATCAATACATGTTCAGATATTGAATTATGAATATCAGAAAAGCATTGTGTGGTGGGTAAGTGATAGGAATGCATACCTGAAGAATAGGAATCTCCCGAGGCTATCGCTGTCGTGCAAGGAATAGGTGGAGGGGGATGGTGAGGCGGTCGACCACGCTTCCTCGGAGTGTTCTGGGCCTGCTCCGCTGAACGCAAACCAGGGCTCAATAATGTTCCTGTTCCCCCAGAGTGAGGAGTAGAAATCCTAAGAAATTCCTCAGAGGCACGAGGAAATTCCTCTCTTGCAGGGTCTCCATGAGACAGAGCATCCTAATCCGATGGAACCTGGGGAAAATTCCTCATTGATTTCCTGCTATTCCATTTGTTCAGTGGGAAATCTTTGAAAAGGTTCCCCACCTTGTGGTAGCGCCTACATATGAAAGGTACCCCCTCATAGTCTAGCATTTGCCTCCACGTCGCATCCCTCCATTGTATGTTGATATATTCCGGGAGCCCTCCAGAGAGGTCCATGTGTACTAAGATTCTGGCATAAGCCATTCTTCCTGTCATGATATAAGATTCATCATGTGTAAGGTACGAACCCATGGCGTCCCCAATCTGTCTGAATATCTGCTCAGTCCAGAAGTGTACGGGAAGACTCGGGAGACGTACCCAAACTGGTCCAGTCCCCGCCTTTTCAGTCTCTGGATCAAACATTGGAGTCCATCTTCGAAGGAGGACTGGAGCTTGATTAATGTGCCAAATTGTAGTGAGGACCCAATTGGTTTGGGCAATGCTTTTGAAGCGTAGTGCAAACCAACCCATCACAAAGGTTTGCACACGAGGGGGTTCCGACAGATGGTGTCCCCAAACCTCCATCGTCCACTTTTGAAGACGCTCAACGCTGTAGTGTTTGCCCCTAACACGTCCAACCAGAACCTTTTCTGTCGAGTCCATTGCCTCACTGAAAGGAGTGTCTTCAGCTAGTTTTAAGAAGATTTTGTTGCTGCTCAGAGGGAGGCGCTTTTTCCTTTTTGTAGTCCTTGTTTGTTTGTTGGTCAAGTCTGCCATCGCCCTATCCTCCGGGTCATCCACTAGTGCGGCCTTGTCTTTCCCTGTCAATGGTCCTTTTGCCTTACGATTGTCAAAGAACCCTGAGATATTGCCTATTTCCGTGAAGTTGCCCTATGGAGGGTTTCCCGAGTCCTGTTGAGCTATATGGACCAACGCCCTATTGTCCGGTGTGTGATGAAAACCCTATTGAGGGTTTATTCAACTCAATCCCCACAGGAAACAAGCCTAAGCCCGACCCAAGGACCTGTGTGTCTGGCGCACTCCCACAAAAAGACTCTGATATGGGTTCCCTGAGCGGTTGAGGGCCCGCGTATTCTCGAATGGCCGTAGCTTCTGGTGCTATCGAGATAGAGGGTATGTGCTGCTGAGAGAGTGAGGGTAGGGCATCAACTTCTGAAGCCAGTTCATGCTCAAAAGTTAAATAATTGTCCACTGTTGACCCGGTCTGAGGCCATAACAGCAGTTGTTCCGTAGAACCTGCGGAGAAAATGTCTTTTGCCTCCATAACTGTTGAGAAATCGGGCTGATAGCTGCCTGAAGGAATGTTAGTGGGGGACCAAAAACCATCTAGAGGTAATCAAAGAATAAACTAAACCCTTTAGAAACCACATGCAGCTAAGGTATGACTTGAATAAACCGCGAAGGAACCGAAAACCTCTTAGGTGTGATAAAATACTCTGCAGTAAGAAAGCCTGTATCCGGGTCTTCAAAACCTCCATTTGCCAAACGAACCCGCTAAAAACTAAACCCCCGGTTGCCTAGATGGGAGAAGACCCACCCCAATGCACCCATGATTAAAACACAGTTACTGAAAGAAACCTATCCCACCATGATAGTCAACCAAGGATTACCCTGTGCTGAAACCTAGTTTTGCCATGATCGCCTTCGAGAGCTCCGCCTCCAGTCCTCTATGCATCATATTCAAACAAATAACAGTACTTCTAAAGCACCTCTATTATTGAGAGGTCATGGGTTTAATTTTCTCGATACAAGTTCAATGTTCTCGATACTCTTAGGGTTATAATGGTTGAGCTAACAAGAAGTGATCCTTTTGGGTAGAATTACCTAGTACAAATATTCATCTTCAACATTATTAACCACATGGAGTTTTAGCACCAATGCTCATACCTTAATGCCTCCCTTATCACACTAGGAAAGAAATATTTAAGGGTATAATGGATGTGATGGGGAAGAATGAGGGTTTAATTGGAACCTAAGTGTTGGGAATATTAAAACACTCCTCTATAAATTGAGGTCCTCAATGCAAGTTGAGTGTTTGAAAAGGCATTACTCGTAGTTGGCTCTTAGAGCATAATATGCATTGTTCAGCTCTGAATAAAATTATTTGTATTTTTATATAAAGCTCAAGATTCTTATATGAGAATGGAGAACATTATAAATGTGTATGCATTAGTGTAAGGTCTACTCACGGTCTACTTAGAGGCTTTAGAATTCCTTGGTGGAAATGTGGGTTCTTGATTATCACTCCAATATTATGTATGTATATGATGGATAGCCAAAACCAATAAATTTAATTTATAAACAAATATTAAATGATAATAAAATCCATCATTGGTTGTAGAATAGAACAAAAGATATAAGGGGTATGTCTCTCCAAGTGGGGGGAAATAAAGAAGCATAAGGCTAAGGAAATGCCTTAATAAGTGATTTAACCCAAAGTATTTGTAACCTTAATTATTTTCCTCGATTAATAGCTAATTGTCATTTAACTAAACCTAGGGGGTTATCACATAAATGAGGTACACATGCCTTTCTAAAGTTACATTTCTCCTTCATGCCATGCAACTAAAAGGTTTACATTTTACCATGCAAAAAAAAACCATTGTTCTAGCTAAAGTTTTGAAAAGTGGGTTTCAAATGTGAAGTAGCATATAGATTATTAGAGGGTTGAACTATTAGAAGCTTGAATTACCTTGTGACCTATCTTGAATTACCTTTTGAACTATCCTTTATTTAAGGAAATTAGAGGAATTATCCTTGAGTAAAAATTGTCATGAGAATGATGTAAGTGAATTATGGAAATCTACAACTAAGAATTAAGTGAGAATTGTGGTTTTATGAAATGATAATAATTGTAATTGAGGAAATTCACTAGAGATGACAATTCCCTGGAATCCGAATGGCCAATCCATGATGGATCCTTAGAGGAAAGTGGGTTAGTGGCATAGCCTTAGGAACTACTAAGAAAATAAGGGTATCCCATTTCTTGGGCTGTGTAGACTAATGGAGAAGAAGGTTTATGAATTGGGGATTGTTATCTATTTAATTAATGATAGTCAAATTGGGAAATGGGTTGTGAAAAGATAAATTACAACCATCCATGTGAAGATTTTGTCCATGTGGATTGATAGCCTTAGCTCGAGGGTGACTTTTGTTGTAGAGATAAATATCATAGTAGAGAGACTTTGGTTGGGTGGAATCTTCATCTTTTACCACTAGTTCAACAATTCTAGATAGATAAATGCTTAGAAATTTATATGTGAATTGTGTTGAATTAATATAATTAAATGTTATGGTTTATGTCATGGTTGAATTAATTTTCAATTTATTCTTCTGTTTGCCAATGTTGGCCTATATATATGATTTATGGTTTAATGAATAATTGAATGGTTGTGTCTATGTTGCATATAAATGTATTTCCATGGTTGCTTAATCATCGCAGAACAATGAGTTTAATTACTTAGTAAATTGGTACCAATTTGGGTGGTTAAAAGAAGTACCTTCTATCCTCAAATGGCATAGAGGATATTGGGTACATTACACAATGGTATCAAAGCTACTAGTCACAACATTGGGATTATATAGGCTAGAAGATAGGTATATATGAAGAGGTTCCAGTTTATGTGACAAGTGTTTGGTGAAAATTCTCTTTGAATAATTAGGGAAAATAGTCTCTAAAGCTTACAAATGTGTAATTGAGTGTTGAAATTACCAAATTGGAAGGTTGTTACCGTATTTTGATAGCTTATGAAAGAATACACAGGGAAATTCTTGAATTTAAAAGTTATATTTTTGAAATTCTTGAGAAAATGAAATTTGTGGGCTAATTTTTTGGAAAAATGGCCATGATGAGAATGGAATGTATAGAGCCATAACTCCCAGTTTAGAAGCCCAACTTGGGCATGGGTGTGATCATTGGAAGGCTAATTCAAAAGGAAACTTTTTTTATGGTTTAAATCTTGGAGAAGTGATTTAGAATTCCTCAAAATATGAGAAGATGAAGATAATGTTATAGACCTGTAATATAGATGTATTTGACATTTTGTTGGTATGTACACTTTTTGCAGAGTCAAAGCTACTAAAAGGATAAGTAAAGAACAAAAGAGGAGACACGTAAGATGGGAAAAACCCTAACATATATGAAGAAGTTAGAGGAATGAGTATCATCATGAAAGAGATAAATTCTGAAAATTATAGAAAGATAATGGAGTCAATGGAGTTGGTAGAAACTATAATGAGCTTGAAAATGGAGATGTAGAGCTGATAATGAAAGGATGTTGAAATCTCAAGAGGAGAAAAATTGAACAAACACTCAACTATTATATAGCTTAAATAATTTGCAAAAATAAATGAATAATGGATCAAGTTCAAGGTATGAGGAAGGATATAGAGTCCATTTGAGAAGAGAAAACCATGGAATATCATCGCACATAAGAGGTGCTACAAGGAATCAAAAGTTTTATTACTCATTGGAACATTTAAAGAGGAATCCATAAACATCTAAAGAATCATACAACAATCCATAAGATGGGAGGAGATGATGAATCTTGGTTTCTAGGAATAAGGAAATACTTTATGTTTCATAACTACTCATCGAATCTAGAAGCCACAATTGATGGGGGAAATATTCTATTTTATAGCACCAACCAGTGCATGTTAAGCACATCAATGAGATGATAATTTCCTAGCAATAACTCAATAAGCATTTCTAGTAGCAATATCTTTCTAAGCATTACTATGACAATAACATGCAAACATTTTTCAAGCTCAAGCTGAGAAATATGGCCATGAAAGAGCATGAAAAATGAGAAGGAAAAGATAAAAATATTCTTAAGTGGGTTTCCTTCATCCTTTGCATGGATGTTCTCAGTTGCTAATACTTGGTCGTCACTCAACTATTATTACTCAGCCATTGCTTCTACTTGGATGTATTTTCTTGAGAGATAAATGAACTTTTGGATGTTTTTAAATGATCACAATCACCTCATATTTATATGCAAACATGAGGGCTACATGTGGTGTCAACAAGTCTAATTTGGACACAAGCTGACCTGCTCTTTTCTCTCAAATTAATCCACAACCACATATAGTATCTTCAAAAATTCAAAACTCCATTTCTCCAACTCGGAATCAGATGATCTCCATTGTGTCAAATTGATATCGATGAGAGTTATCATCCTCATCCATCACATGTCGAATGTGCTCATGGTTTTGGCCCAAATCACAATGGATGCAAAACCCCATGCTTGGGTTTCAAGCCCATAAGGCGACTTGTGTAGCTCCTTCCTCCAAACCCTTGATCCTCAAGGCTTAGAGTACCTCCCAACCTACAAAAATCAACATTTTTAAATTCAAATAGCTCGATCGAGCTATTTTTTTGGCGCTCGATTGAGCACTTAAAAATGACTTGATCGAGTGCTTAAATTTCTTGATCGAGCCCTCTTTTTTCGTCTAAACTCACCCTCTCTTGCCAGAAAGTGTAACCTAGCCCCATGCTATCACCCTTAATTAAATTAATTTTTTTTATTCCAAATAAATTTTTAATATTTAGGTATTTAAAAGAAAATGTCGCTTTAACTTGATTTGTAAAATGTTGTTGAGTCACGATAAGTTTTACATGATTTTGAAATCTTTATATATTATTTCATTTTCAATTTTATATTAATATTACTAGTTTAGTGCATAAAATGATGGAATAAATTGAAATTGGTATAAAGATGCTAAGTTAGCTACACCACTCACATATTATCCACATATTAAATATAATATGTACTCTATGAAAATCAATATAGGAATTTAGACTATCTATAAGGTGAGGCCTATGTCCCATTGATACAAATATAAAGAAAATGGTACTAGCCATGGTTATTGTGGCAAATGACTATTAGAGGATTGTTTACTTCCTTTATTCAATGTCTAAATGTTGTGTTCAACTATGGAACTAGAAAAATACATTAACAAAAAAACCCCTTCCTATCTTAAGAACACAACTATCTAAAAATAAGGTTAGAATTTTTAGTCGAAGTTATAATTTTACACCCTATACAATTTTTTTAAATTTCCACATTATATTAGTTCCAAAAATGTGAGTAATGTGACTTAACATGGGATCTAGTTGGTAACGAATAACTTTACCTTTTTCTTCGCATGAATATCTTTATATGTGCGCGTTTGAATGGAAGGAGGAAGATTACTGGCGTGGGAGGAGAATAGAATCTTATTCACTTATTTTGAGGTGTGATTTTGGTCGAAAACAGTTGAAATCGTGAAATTATGATTTAAATATTTTAATCTGCTCCAAATTGGCTTAAATTCTTGGGATTGTAATTTAGATAAATTGATTAGCTTAGATTTATTTTAATGGGAAAGGGATAAAATATTTCGATGCTGAGCTATTTTTTTTACCGGGAAATTCAAAATATTTGATTTATTTGAAATAAGATGGATATGTTCTGGTTTTTTTATCAATTTTATATGGATATGTTCTGGTCTTTTTTATCACATCATGGAAGGAATTAAGCATTTACTTTATTTTAAACAATTCACTAATAAAGTGTTGAGATAAGAATATGTTAAAGGTATACAGAATTTCACATATCTTTTATAATGAATTATAATATCAATAATAATTTAAGTGACAAAACAATGTGCCAATATCAATAATAATTGAAGTAACCAAACCAAACCAAACCAATAATATTATTGATGTTTTATAATAAAATATAAAATAATCTATTTTAATTTTAAAATAGAATATATAAGTAAACTTTAAATTGAAAAGAAAATAAATTATATATATTTTACTTATAAAAAATATATTTCATAAACTAAAAATTAAAGAAATAATTCATTTATTAATTAAATTCAAATACTAATAATAATAATAATAAAATAATTAATACAGACACACATGACCAAAAGAGAAAGGATAACTTGGATATTATTTTTTTTAAGAATGAAGTTTAATTTTCAAGACAGTAAAATCGTATTCGAAGCTTTCATAGTAAAATGGACTGATTCCAAATGTGTAGCCTACACTACTCACTTTGCATTAGCAAGCACGTGGTGTAAGATTCTTCATTCCTATGAAAAATGGGTTCTCGCTTGTGTTGTTTTCTTGTTTGGGTAAACGGGGTATACAAGACATTTTACTTTTTTTTTGGGGTAACGGGTCATACAAGACATTTCAAGCCTCTGATGTAAGAGAGAGCCCATTCCTCAAGGTATGTTGTCTATAAGAACTTAATAATAATTAGATTACCCACCAAGTTGGGGAAAGGGGAGTTGGAAGGGGTTGGGTGGATATAGAGGCAAAGATAACTAGGGGAGAGATGTCTAATGTTGTGTAGGGACCAGTGATTGTTATAGTACTGATCCCACCAAGCCACCCGAAATTGAGAGATGTGCAGACATTATTTAAACAAAAACAAATAACATTAAGTGCAAATATCTTTTAATTTATGTCCAAAATTTCCCAAAACATTGAATGGTAGTACAAATCATATTGACCCAACCAGAAAACAAGTAAAACCATAAATCCTTCCAAAATGGTCTATTCTAGAAGTACAAAGTAGCAGTCACTTCAACCCCCACTAATCATAACTGAAGCTATGTATCTCAAATGCATATCCATACCTGCACATAATAAAAGTGAATGTATGTCAGCCATAACTATTGTGTTATTCAACATTTAAACCCACTCTATTCAATAAATGACACCTAACCCATTCTATTTCCCATTAAAACAAATAAAAACACATGGATCAACAAAAAACAAATTCTCAGTTATTGCATCACATCCAAATCAATCCAGATCACACATTCAAAATGAAGTCATTGCAATCCATGACTATCCTTGCCACCAATGAAATTCAAGTGCAAAAAACTATAAAAAGAAGTTCAACCATTGCTGAAGTTGCATGTTTAACATTCAAACTATTCACCAGCCCTGGAGACAAACCATCACAAAACATTTGACAATATATTCAGGTTAGTTATTTCAATTACAACACAATTTTCTTATAGTGTTATTTTCATTTCTCATAGTTTTTATTTCAGTTTTCTTATAGTTTTATTTTCATGAAAATATATATTTTTTCTATTTTTCTATATTCTTAATCATTTTCAAGTTGATTGGAAAATATGACACAACCATAATGCAAATTATTGGCTAGTATGGCTAGCTACAGATGAAAAAGAACAAAACTCATTTATAATTGAACATCAATCCTTTTCTACAATACAAATTCCAAGTAGGAAGGACTTCATCTAAATTTCTACACATTCATCCCAAAGCCAAAACAATGTCATCAAAGCTAGTTCCTCAATCATAATTAATTGGAAAATGAGGCTCCTAGCTACAATTTAAGAACAACTAGATGACCTTCACATTGCAGATCCAATAGAGATTGGCCTTGTTTAACTCACAAACCATTTTGGCCAGCAATTTGTTGCAGACCTCACATTCCTTTGATGAATGTTATCGCATGGTTAGACAGAGGGCATCGGCTAATCTCTCTTTCTCTCTCTATAGTTTTCCACTTACCTAGGCCTTTCCCTGTTCATGGAACTGTGTTAATTTTCTTTCTGGTCTATTGATATTTAGTGGTTGTTTAGGGATTAGACACTTATCCGAGCCTATAATATATATATCAAAGTGAATCTTAAATTGAATTCAAAATATATTGATGCAAGATAAACTTTAATCAAATTCAAAATATATTCATTCCAAATAAAACTTTAAATGGAACAAACAATTACATATTCTAATTCTCCAAGGGTGTTCATTTCTTCTTTTATTGAAAATAAATATTTCATTAAACTTTTTTCTTGAGAAAAATAAGTCACAGAACTTGTGGAGACTAGACTTCGACATGTCACAGTTTTCAAGGAGAAAATATGTGTCATGGCATCCAAAAATCAACATGTGATAGACAATCCCATATACCAAATCAATTACATATGTTCAAAAATGCAAAAAATAGCAAACCAGAGCAATATTGCCATAGAAAAAGGAGCATCAGAAGGATGTGATATAGAAGATGAAATAATAAATCAGGATCCATTGTTATGGCAAGCGAACCTCGCCAACCTCTCTGATATGGTCAACTGGCTATCAATGACAAACTTGAAATGACAAAAATATAAGTGACAAACTTGGAATGACAAAAATAGACATAGAAACTCCTTTATGCTTATGTTTCTTCCAGTACTCCTTTATACTTAGCATTCAAATGCTCAAGATACTTCATCTATCTTTCATATTAGCTGAAACCCACATCATCCTTCCCTTCATCAACTATGACATCTTCAAATGGAAATAATGTAAAATAAGTTTGTCATTGCGATGCTTTTCAAAAACATCAACAATAAAATTAACATCAAAATATTAAACTGACCATTATGTCTTTTTTTACAACCCATTGATGAGAGATCAAGTCTAATGGGAGTGAATTTTTTTGGCAAAGTTTCCTTACTAATTCTTTTTGGCTACCATATATTCATAGTGAAATTTATAACTAGGTCCAAGAACACAACTAGGGCTACCCTCAGCTGCCAAACAACTTGAAAAATTGCCATGTCTTCCTAATCCAAACCTAGGATGTTTGTGAGTGTCTCCAACTTTGTCAGACTTTAAATGAAGACTTTATAGCTTTCAAGATTTAAGGATTAAATTTAATTCAAACAACAGTAAGGTAGTGTACTTTATAAATAGGTCCAAGAACACAGCTAAGGCTACCCTCAATAGCCAAACAACTTGAAAAAATACATTTTTTCCCAATCCAAACCTAGGATGTCTGTAAGTGTCTCCAACCTTGTCAGAATTTAAATGGAGACTTAACACTTTTCAAGATTTAAGGATTTGATTTAATTCAAACAATAGTAAGGCAATTCAATTTATAACTAGGTCCAAGAACACAGCTAAGGCCACCCTCAATAGTCAAACAACTTGCACTTTATAACTAGATCCAAGAACAGAGCTAAGGCTACCCTCAACAACCAAACAACTTGCAAAATTACCATGACTTCTCAATCCAAACCTGGTATGTCTGTGAGTGTCTCCAACCTTTTCAGACTTTAAATGGAGACTTTAAGTTTTTCAACATTTAAGGATTAAATTTAATTCAAACAATAGTAAGGTGGTGCACTTTATAACTAGGTCTAAGAACACAACTAAGGCTACCCTCAGCAACCAAACAACCTGCACTTTATAACTAGGTCCAAGAACACAGCTAAGGTTACCCTTAGCAGCCAAATAACCTACACTTTATAAATAGGTCCAAGAACATAGCTAAGGCTACCCTCAGCAACCAAACAACTTGTAAAATTACTATGTCTTCCCAATCCAAACATGGTATGTCTGTGAGTGTATCCAACCTTCTCAGACTTTACATTTTTCAAGATTTACGGATTTCATTTAATTCAAACAACAATAAGGTAGTGCACTTTATAATTAGGTCCAAGAACACAGCTAAGGCTACCCTCAACATTCAAACAACTTGCACTTTATAACTAGGTCCAAGAATATAGCTAAGGCTACCCTCAGCAACCAAACAACTTAAAAAATTATCATGTCTTCCCAATCGAAACCTAGTATGTCTGTGAGTGTCTCCAACCTTGTCAAACTTTAAATGGAGAATTTACAATTTTCAATATTTAAGGATTAAATTTAATTCAAACAATAGTAATGCAGTGCACTTTATAACTAGGTCCAAGAACACATCTAAGGCTACCCTTAGTAGCCAAACAACTTGCACCTTATAACTAGGTCCAAGAACACAACTAATTCTACCCTCAGCAACCAAACAACTTGCAAAATTACCATGTCTTCCCAATCCAAATTTAGTATGTCTGTGAGTGTCTTCAACCTTGTCGGACTTTAAATGGAGACTTTACATTTTTCAAGATTTAAGGATTTAATTTAGTTCAAACATCAGTAAGGCAGTGCACTTTATAACTAGGTCCAAGAACACAGGTAAGGATACCCTCAATAGTCAAACAACTTGCACTTTATAACTAGGTCCAAGAAAACAGCTAAGGCTACCCTCAACAACCAAACAACTTGCAAAATTACCATGTCTTCCCAATCCAGACCTAGTGTGTTTGTGAGTGTCTCCAACCTTGTCAAACTTTAAATGGAGACTTTACAGTTTTAAAGATTTAAGGATTTAATTTAATTCAAACAACAATAAGGTAGTTCACTTTATAACAAGGTCCAAGAACATAGCTTAAGCTACCCTCAGCAACCAAACAACTTGCACTTTATAACTAGGTACAAGAAAAAAACTAAGGCTACTCTCAGTAGCCAAACAACTTGCAAAAATACCATGCTTTCCCAATACTAACCTAGGAGGTATGTGAGTGTCTCCAACCTTGTCAGAATTTAAATGGAGACTTCACAATTTTCAAGATTTAAGGATTAAATTTAATTGAAACAAAAGTAAGGCAATGCACTTTATAACTAGGTTCACGAACAAAGCTAAGGCTACCCTCAACAGCAAAATAACTTGCAAAATTACAATGGCTTCCTCATCCAAAACTAGGATGTCTGTGGTGACAATGAATAACAATAATGACAAACATGAGGCTAAACAAATTAATTCAAATAATAGTAACTACGAGATTAACATCTTAACTAGAAAAGGAACGAGGTGTCACTTTTTACAGTTGAAATTCCTCCAAGAGCTTCCTTCATGTCTAAAGAGTGTTATCTAGAGGAATAACAATAGTATTGGCAAACTTAGAACCATTCCTTATAGATATTCTATTGAGTTTCTATTGACTGTCATGAAACTAAACAATATTGACAAACATGAGGCTAAATGATTTAAGTCAAATAACAATTTATAAAAAACAACCAAACCAGATCCACATCTTAACCTGAAAGATTGCTTTGTTTAGTTGAAATTCCTCCTATAATGCATAAAACATTTTATCCAAAACATATATTGACATAATTGAAGACATACAACTAATTCTAGGTCAATTTCAATACATTGGGAGTAGTTTTCCAATTACAAATACAGTCATGGTATTTTAATTGTAAAAACAAGTTATCAAAACAACAATCACTGATAATTTTGAAGACAATAACAAATTCATTCTGTAGATTTGATTTTTCAAGGATACTGTAAAAAAGACATATGCATGAAAATCTCTTAAGCTACTACTAACATACATGTTGATAATTTCCTGTAATAAAGCAAAAATATTTTTGGCTTGTATGAAAGCATAATTTTCAATTATTCTTAACTAAATGCATGTAATAATTCTGCAGGTAGTTGCATCTATGGAAAGAGTTAGTTATGTTTCTTGTACAAGGAGAAGTGATAGGAGAGTGATAGGGGGTGCCCAACTATGATGTCCTTCATCAGATGAGGACAAGACAAGTGATGTGAATGTCAACAATGCTCGAAGAAATGTTGTTGTGGATGACCATGCGACTAACGCTGATGTTGTCACACCATCACCCACAGAGCCACCGTCAACCATAGTCCAAGGGGCAAGTTCAACTAAAAATATCAGCGCTATAAGAGGTTGAAAAAAAGAAGAAATTTAGCTGCAATTGATGACATAGGGTTTAATGATTATTCAGTTCGGGCATCTGCAAAAAAGCATGGCATTCCTGCCTCATCAATACATTATTGGATAAACGGGCTCACTCATACAAAATGTAGAGGGCCTCTTATAGTTATGACTGAAGAGGAGGAGGTTGGGGTGGTTGAGTGGTATAAAGGGATGACCCAATTGGGACATGAGCTAGAGTTGATACAACTCAAATCCACAGTTGCTCAAATATGTCAAGGGAGGCGAAACCCATTCAAAGATCGGTTTCCTAGTAAATCATGGTGGTTTGGGTTTAAGAAAAGGCATCCAGACCTTGTATTACGTAAAGATGAGGGCCTTGACAGAGACAGACCATTAAATTTGTGCCCTGTAGTTGTATGTAAGTTCTATGACTCTCTTTCTAGTGCTTATGATAAAGATTCTTATGGTGCATACCATATATGGAACTATGATGAAACAGGTTTACATGCGGGAAGGAATTGTGGCATGCGGGTAATTTCCAAGAGAGGGAGCTGAAACATGCCAAAGATTTTGCCTAAGATCAGGGTGTGGATAACTATTCCATGTTTTTTCAATGCAATTAATACTTCAATCCAAGGATTTTATCTATTCAAAGGTAAAAATCAACTAAAAAACTATATACAAAACTGTGAACCAAGTGCATGCATGACTACACATCCCCATGCATGGATGACTAAATAATTTTTTTTTTAAAGTGGCTTTGTCACTTTTCTACATTTGTACTAGGTGGTGTCTCACCTAATAACATACACCTATTGATATTAGATGGCCATGGAAGCCACATTGTTGTACAAACAACTGAGGAAACAAACAATTTGGGCATTGACCTGTTAACATTGCCCGCTCATACCACTCACAGATTGAAACCCCTTGATGTTAGTGTTTTTTTCCTTTTCAAGAACTATTTCATGTCAAAGCGTGTTCCATGGATGGAAAATAATCCAGGGGTTGAGGTGAAAAGGTTCGAGTTAGCAGAGCTTGCAAATAAAGCATTTAAAAGGGCTCTAACACCATCAAATATCAAGACTCGCTTTAGGAGGACAGGGATATGGCCACTAAATTATGATGCTCTTATGCATGATACTGGTTGTAGTCCAACTTTTCATGTGGATGTTCAGGAAGAAGGGCATGTCCAAAAAAGTGTTGAAGTGCAAGAAGAAGTAGATGAACATGATGATGTGGTTGCAGCTGGTAATATGATTTCCCTCTCTCAAGGACACTTCTATGGTGATGATGATGAACATGTATGTGAAACACAATATAATAATGAAAAAATTCACAGTAACACGGAGGCCATTCTACCAACTCAAGCACATGAAACTTCTGTTGTTGATATTGTTAATGACATTGTTGAACATGCAGTTGACAATGAAGATGTGTTTGAAAATGACATTGTTGATATTTCACTAGGAAGCAGAAATGACCAATTGGCATTGCCAAGCCAAGTAACCCCACCGTCAGGGTTGGCAAAAGGTATGATTAATTTGAACGAACATAGTGTCTCAAGAACCAATGAACAAACCATGAACATGCCTTCACAACCAATAGAATTGAACAATGAAATTGTTCATTTTTTATGGACAATAGATCAATGGAGGAAGATGAAGCACATAATGAGGCATCACGTGAAGATAACAATATAGTTCAATCAATTGCCTCGGATATTGAAAGGGAAGTACCAAGAGATGACATGCAAGTGGGAGGGATGGAGAAGTTACTTGGTCAGTTCCTAAAGCTACCAGTAGAGAGAGTGTCAATGAAAAAAAAGCAAGGAACACTGGGTAGTCTTTTTTTGGGCTGAAGTTCAAATTTACTCACCTCAAAAGACTATATAAACCTATTAGTTGAGTCTGAAAAAAAAAGAAATTTGAAATTCAGGAATTAAAACAAAAAAAGAAGGATCTAACCAAGGAGAAGAAGGAAACAAGGATTATTGCAGCACACCATCGAGAAGATGAAAGGATTGAAAGAGAGAAAGAAATGCAAGAGAAGGACAAAAAAAAAACAAATGGCAAGCCAGGAAAAGGAATCAAGAAAGGCTAAACAAATTCTTGAAAAGGAACAAGGAATGACCGATATGGTTGACAATGATGCAAGCACAACTGATGAAACCAAGATTATGTCAAGCACATTGGACAATATTGCAAATAATACACCATTATTCCAAGACTTCATAAAAATTCAAGTGCCTCACTATCAAAATGGGGGTTTACCCACTTTCCTTATTCCTACCAGAGGAGGTGTCAATTCTATGTATGCTCATCACATACCTCCACTTAATGCAGGGGTTAGTATTGAAAATGTGAGGTATGGGTACTCAATTCCTCCATGGTTGGAAGGTGAAAATTGGACTAAATCATATGGAAGCAATCAAGCATTTCCCAATCAACCCTTTATAGGTAGGCCAACCTACTTGGATCAAGCAGGTAACTCAGGGAGTTTTAGCACTGAAGATTCTCAAGGCCATAAAGAATAGGGGTGTCATATGTTTTTGGTTGTAACCACATTATGATGTGGATTTTGGATGGCTTGTCTCTTTTTCTTGTCACATAAATATTTTGGCTTACAACCTAGGTTGACTTATTTCATACTGTTTGCGGCATTGTAACGAAAAACCATTTTAGAAGGAACATCTATACTCTATTATAATGTAGAAATCTTACCTCAGAATGCAAATGGGATTTTCTGTTATGCCTCTACCCACCAAATGATTTACAACACATTTATAATTGAGTTGTAAATATTATGACAAATGAGTGAATAAATAAATCTTGAACAAATCACTTGTTTCAATATGAACAATCAATAAAACAGTGAATAGTAAAAGTATCTAACCTCACATCTCATATGAAACCTCGTTTACTGTAAGTTAACTTAGAAGACAAATAAAGTGCATGTGCGGTGAAGCATCAACAAGCCAAATAAAACATAAACTTTCCAAGAGAATAATTAAATGGAAAATGAGTGAATAATGAAATCAACAAGCATCAACATTTTTGTTAATTAAATGATAAAGCATCAAAAAGCATCAACTGAGTTGTTAATTAAATGACAAACGAGTGAATAATGAAATCTTGAACAAGCCACTTGTTTCAATATGAAAATTCCATAAAACAATGAACAATAAAAGTACCTAACCTCACAGCCCATATGAAACCTCGTTTACTGCAAGTTAACTTAGAAGACAAATAGAGTGCATGTGCGGTGAAGCATCAACAAAAAAAATAAAAACATCAACTTGCCAAGAGAATAATTAAATGACAAACGAGTGAATAATGAAATCTTGAATAAGCCACTTGTTTTAATATGAAAATTGCATAAAGCAGTGAACATTAAAAGTACCTAACCTCACACCACATATGAAACCTCATTTACTGTAAGTTAACTTAGAATACAAATAGATTGCATTTCTGGTGAAGCATCAACAAGCCAAATAAAGCATCTACAAGCCAAGAGAATAATTAAATGAAAAATGAGTGAATAAATATGGATAGTCATTTGTAGATTTCACGAATATGGAGGAAGATGGAGGAAAAAACCAAAAATATGTTTAAAAAGGAAATGAGGAAATATTGTTTCATAAAGGTGATAAATAATCAAGGTTGTTAAGAGAACCAGAGGTAGAAGAAGAGATGCCCATTGCATCTGAAGGGAAAAATATGATTTTTTGTGGTAAAACTGATTATGTATATGCAAGGTTTTTAAGTCAAGAGAATGATCAAATTTTCCCCCAAAATGACCATAAGAAAAAGTATTCCACATGGATATACAATCCCAAAAGGTTTTCCTAAAAGAGGAAGAAAGTGCAGGAATTGCTTCTCAAAAGCAAAGACAAGCAGAAACAAGTTTTCAACCCTACAAGAAACATATAAAGGTAGCCATGGCATTAAAAAGAATAACGGTGACTTGTGGAAGTAGCCATGTTGAAGGAGGAGAATAGCTCTCAAATCCTAAAGTGGAAAACCTCATAAAAAGAGAGGAACAACTATTAAAATTTATGAGAGACTTCGACTTTGTAGATTATGGATAGTCATTTGTAGATTTCATGAAGATGGAGGAAGATAGAGGACAAAACCAAAATTAAGTTTAAAAAGGAAATGAGGTAATATTGTCTCATAGAGGTGATAAAGAATCCACTATAGGCAAGCCACCTTCGAACTCTCCTTTACCATGTGTTGTCAAGACGTATACAAGGAAGATTCGTAAGTTGATGTGTAAAGTCAAGATGCGACTGGATGGTGGGAATATAAAGCTAGCTTGTTAGCTGGTAGCTATGCCCTTACCTTACAGATACATGTTCAAGTTTTTATAGGAGCTCGACCTAGTAAATTTTCCTCCAAAATGACCATAAGAAAAAGAACTCGACAGGGGATAGACAATCCAAAAAGTTTTTCGTAACAGAGGAATAAACTGCAGGAAATGCTTCATTACCATTTGGAATTGTTTCTGCAAAAAATTTCTGGATCATTTTGTAGTTAAGGTAATGTTTTTTTTTTCTTTATAAATTATCATACATTAAAATTATAATTTTTTTTATAGAAAAACAAACGATAAAAAATATAATAATATCAAGCGTCACAAAAGAGAAGGAAAATATTTTTAAGGTACTACAAATGTCTTAAAGAAAAAGGAATAAAAGTATTGCTAACAAAATTGCTGGCTGGATAGCATTTTATGAAAATTATTTCTTCTATGAAAAACCTATTGGAAAAATCCAAAGGATGCTTCCACACATTTTTTGATGGCATTTCCCGTCAATGTAAACTGGTATAAATAACCCAAGGAGATTCAAACAAAACACCTATGGATATAGAGAAGCAAAATATGCAACAACATTGGCAATAACTAAATGAGATAACCCCTTGAGCTAATTTTATGAACAATATTACATTTGTATTCAATAATAAAGAGCAGGAAATGCTTCTCAGAAGCATAGTCAAGCAAAAATCATAATAGAGGAAGAAAGTGCAAGAATTCTCCTTGAGGGAGGCTCTGTTCGAGTTTCTGAAATTAACGTAGGGAGGTAACCCCCATTCTTTTTTCTGACATGAACCAAGTTGGTGACTTAAACTACGTATCTGACAGGGTTAATTCTCTTGGCATCATAGAGCTTTTTTACGTCCTTCTATAAAAGAGGACACAACAAGCAACACTACAAGCAAGTAGAAATCGTAATAGAGGAAGAAAGTGCAAGAAATGCTTCTCAGAAGTAGAGGCAAGCTACAAGAAACACTACAAGAAACACTAGAAGCAAGCATAAATCGTAACAGAGGAAGAAAGTGTAGGAAATTCTTCTCAAAAGCAGAGGCAAATAGCAGAGGCAAGAAAAAACACATTTTCAACCCTACAAGCAACACTACATATAAACATAGTCATGGCATCAAAAAGAGATAAACCAATGAATAAATAACCATAAACCTGCTACCATAAACCATGTAACAAGAGCTAAATTCCCAATAGCAAATTGAGCTAAACCCATGAATGAATAACCATAAACTTTCTACCATAAACCATGCAACAAGGGTTAAATTCCCATCAACAACTTGAGCTAAACCCATTAATGATTAACCATAAACCATGTGACAAGAGCTAAATTCCCAACAACAAATTGAGCTAAACCCATGAATGAATAACCATAAAATTACTACCATAAACCATGCAACAAGAGCTAAATTCCCAACAACAAATTCAAGTTTTGAAAAACACAACAGTGCAACAAGAGCTAAATTCCCAACAACAAATTTAAGTGTTGAAAAACACAGTGGCTGGTAGGATTTAGAATCCTACCGGAGAGCTGCAGAAGCCACCACCATGTCCAAGCATTGCCTCAAACCTCGCCATACCTCTTCTGTGATGGCCATACAAATTACCTACTACACAAACTTGCAAAGATAGAAAAAATTTAGCATTTGGGCAAAAACCTAAAAAAAATTACAACAAATTCGCAAAAAAAAACCCATGAATTTCCAGACTTACCTTCATGGACCTCAAAACCTGCATGTCAACCACCAAACTTGATAGAATCTCCCACTAGCTCCTTCACAAACAACATGTTTCCAGGATGAAACAACAACAATGGTATTTATAAACCCTCGAGAGTGCAGAACAAACAATAACAACGCCAGTGTTAAACCCCCCTCGAAACAGGTAAAGAAACCACACCCTAAACCCTAAACGAGAAACAAACCACTGCAAACAACATTACCTGGCACAGTAAAGAAACCACACTCTAAACCCTAAACGAAAAACAAACCACTACAAACAACATTGCCCTGTGAGCAGCGCTAGAATGGCGAACAAGGTGAAACAATACTGGAGCCGAGAGGAGTCATCGTTGGCAGTGCACATTTCCCACACATCGAAGCCAAACAAAATAACACAAGGCAGCGAAGACATGCCACAAAACTCTCTTGAGGAAACCCTAGAAGGTGGGAAGAAAAAAATATTTAAGGCACCTACCCACTGCAATAGGGGGCACGTCCCAGTCAACATATGTCGTATGGTAGAAAAGGGAGTCTCCACGTCAGCAACCAATGTAGATGGGAGGGCGCACAGATAATGGCGTCCCTCCCCTAGAAGGGATTGGGATGGATATTAAGGATGGGGTATCATTGTATTTTAGATTTTAAGATTATAATGGAAATTTGAAAAAACATTATTATAGTTTTTTTTATCAAATTTAAAGGAATTTAAAGTCATTTAAAAAATATTGATATTAACATTTATGAATCATATTTTTGTTTTTCTAGGTTAACTATTTGGAGTAATTTAGGAGACTCCACTAGGGTAGGGGAACGTACTCCTTAAGCCTTATCATAAGGGGTCAAATATGTACCCCCATGAGTTTTGAAACCAAGAGGAGGGGATAACATCCAATTGTACCAACCACTCAATCATCCCATTAGATTATTTTGCCAAAAGTTAATTAGGCCTTGGAAAGTTATGATTTTGTCAAGATTCCTTTTCAACATTCATCATGATAAAGGTTAGGGTTCCCTGCTTTAACACACTTTTATTACACCCAAATGTGTTTTATAAAGAAATATGAGGGAGATGTTGTCACATAACATTAGGTAAAGTTAAATTAAAATATAATTTAAAAATACTCATGCTGAAAATTTAAAAAATATATATAAATAAGTTTTCAATTAAAAATATATAAGCAAAGCTTTAAATTTAAAAAAAATATAAATAAATTTAAATTTACATTTAATAGGAATTAAAAATTAAAAAGTTAAATTTATATCCTATTAATAATTATTATAAAAAATTACTTTTAATTATAAATTGGTTTTATAAATAGAGAAAGAAGTTTTTATTTAGTTAATTTGTGATTAAAAATTAAATAATGATGAATAATTATTTATGTTCAAGAGTTAAGCCTCTAGGGTTAGTTTGGTTAGTCAAGTCTCTGTCATTAAAGCACCCCTACTATTGAGAGATCATGGGTTTAATTTTCTCGATACTCTTAGGGTTACATTGGTTAAGCTAACAAGAAGTGATCATTTTGGGTAGATTTACCTAGTATAAATATTCATCTTCAAGATCATTAACCACATGGAGTTTTAGCACCAACGCTCATACCTTAATGCCTCCCTCATCACATTAGGAGATAATTATTTAAGGGTATAATGGATGTGATGGGGAATAATGCATGTTTAATTGGCAACTAAGTGTTGGGAATATCAAAACACTTCTCTATAAATTAAGGTCTCCAATGCATGTTGAATGTTTGAGAAGGCATTACTCCTAGTTGGTCCTTAGAGCATAATATGCGTTGTTCAGCGTTGGATAAAATTATTTTTATTTTCATATAAAGCTCAAGATTCTCATTTGAGAATGGAGAACATTCTAAATTGTGTATGCATTAGTGCAAGATCTACTTAGAAGCTTTAGAATTCCTTGATGGAAATTTGGGTGCTTGTACTACCCTAGTCTTGATCATCACTCCAATATTGTGTATGTATATGATGAATAACCAAAACCAATATATTTAATTTATAAACAAATATCGAATGATAATAAAATACATCATTGGTTGTAGAAGAGGACAAAATACATAAGGGATACGACTCCACAAGAGGGGAAAAATAAGGAAGCTTAAGGCTAAGGAAATGCCTTAATAAGTGATTTAACCCAAAGTATTTGTAACCTTAATTATTTCCCTTGATTAATAGCTAATTGTCATTTAACTGAACCTGAGGGGTTATCACATAAAGGCACTACACATGAATTTCTAAGGTTACATTGATCCTTCATGCCATGCAACTAAAAGATTTACATTTTACCATGCAAAAAAAAAAACCATTGTTCTAGATAAATTTTTGAAAAGTAGGTTTCAAATCTCAAGTATCATATAAATTATTAGAGGGTTTAACTATTAGAAGATTGAATTACCTTGTAAACTATCCTTTATTTAAGGAAATTAGAGGAATTATCCTTGATTAAAAATTGTCATGAGAATGATGTAAATGAATTATGAAAATCTACAACTAAGAATTAAGTGAGAATAGTGGTTGTATGAAATGATAATAATTTTCATTGAGGAAATTCACTAGAAATGGCAATTCCCTAGAATCCCAATGGCCAACCCATGTTTGAGCCTTAGAGGAAAGTGGGTTAGTGGCATAGCCTTAGGAACTATTGAGAAAATAAGGGAATCCCATTTCTTGGGTTGTGTAGACTAATAGAGAAGAAGGTTGTGAATTTAGGATTGTTATATATGTAATTAATGATAGTTAACTTGGGAAATGGGTTGTTAAAAGATAAATTACAGCTGTCCATATGAATATTTTGTCCTTGTGGATTGATATCCTTAGCTCGAGGGTGGTCTTTGTTGTAGAGAGAAATAACATAGTAGAGAGCCTTTGGTTGGGTGGAACCATCATCTTTTACCACTAGTTCAACAATTCTAGATAGATAAATGTTTATAAATTTATATGTGAATTGTGATGAATTAATATACTTAAATGTTATGGTTTATGTCATGGTTGAATTAATTTTCAATTTATTCTTTTGTTTGCCAATGCTAGCCTATATATATGATTTATGGTTTCATGAATAATTGAATGGTTGCATCTATGTTGCATATATATGTATTTCCATGGTTGCTTAATGGTCACGAAACAATGAGTTTGATAACTTGGTAAATTGGTATGAATTTGGGCAGTTAAATGAAGTACCTCGTATCCTCAAAATGCATAGAGCATATTGGGTACATTAAAAAATGGTATCAAAGCTACTAATCACAAAATTGGGATTGTATAGGCTAGAAGTTAGGTATATATGAAGAGGTTTCAGTTTGTGTGACAAGTGTTTGATGACAATTCTCTTTGAATAGTTAGGGAAAATAGTCTCTAAAGCTTACAAATGTGTAATTGAGTTTTATAATTACCAATTTGGAAGGTTGTTACAGTATTTTAATAGCTTATGAAAGAATAAACAATGAAATTATTTAATTTCAAAGTTATATTTTTTAAGTTCTCGAGAAAATGAAGTTTGTGGGCTAATTGTTTGGAAAAATGTCCATGATGAGAATGGACTGTATAGAGCCATAACTCCTAATTTAGAAGTGCAACTTGGGAATGGGTGTGGTCATTTGGAGGCTAATTCAAAAGGAAACAATTTTGATGGTTTAAATCTTAGAGAAGTGATTTAGAATTCCTCAAAATATGAGAAGATGAAGAAAATGTTATAGACCTAGAATTGAGATGCATTTGACATTTTATTGGTATGTACACTTCTTACAAGGTCAAAACTACAACAAGGATAAGCAAAGAACAAAATTGGATAATGTTTTTGAAGAGGAGACATGGATTATGGGAAAACACCAAACATATATGAAGAAGTTAGAGGCATCAATATCATCATAAAATAGATAGATTCTGAAAATTATAGAGAGAGAATGGAGTCGATGGTGTTGGTATAAACTATAAGGAGCTTGAAAATGAAGATGTAGAGTTGATAATGAGAGGATGTTGAAATATCAAGAGAATAAAAATTGAATAAACACTCAACTATTTTATAGCTTAAACCATTTGCAAAAATAAATGAATAATGGATCAAGTTCAAGGTATGAGGAAGGAGATAGAGTCCATTTGAGAAGAGACAACCAAGGAAGATAGAATCATAGAGAAACCCATAAGATGGGAGAAGATGATGAATCTTGGTTTCTGGGAATAAGGAAATACTCTATTTTGCGTAACTACTCATCGAACCTAGAAGCCACAATTGTTATACACAATTTAGAGGGGAAATATTCTATTTTATAGCGCCAACGAGTGCATGTTAAGCGCATCAATGACATGATAATTTCCTAGCAACAACTCACTAAGAATTTCTAGTAGCAATATCTTTTTAAGCATTATTATGTCAATAACATGCAAACGTTTTTTGAGCTCAAGTTGAGAAATATGGCCATGAAAGAGTATGAAAAATGAGAAGGAAAAGATACATATATTCTTAATTGGTTTTCCTTCACTCTAAAAATATCAAACTAAAGTTGATGAACCTAAGATTGTTGAAGAGATAATCAAGAAGGGAAAATTCTTGTATGGCTAGAGCAAAGGAAAATAAGAATTTCAAATTCTTTAGAGAGATAATAAAAAGGAAAAGAAAGATTAGAGGAGGAAGGGATTCCATCCTCCTCTCTTCAGGAATGATCCTAATACATATTAGTAGAGCTATGTAGCTCAAAATGGGTCTATGATGGAAAATCTCTTGGGAAATTGGGAAAGGAAACCAATAAAATGTTGGGATATGAAGGAAAAATTGAGTGCAAATGTTTCTTTCAAAAGGAAATGTAGAATTAGGAGCATGCACAACATACAAGAGGAAACTATACTGGAGTATATATGTAAGAATATCCCAAGAATATATGACATCTTAGAAAAGTGACAATAAGACCATTAGTCATACATGATTGAGGTTAAAGGTAAGGTTACCAATCAACCTATTACAATTTAATCGATTTGGGAGGAATTCATAGTTACATTGCCCTTGGTTTGGATAAAATATTTCATGGAAGTAAGAAGGAGAAACCATGTTTAGCTCAACTCTATGCTAGAATTAAAATTAAGGAAATTAATGAGATTGTGGTTGTCCATTAGATATGGTTGGTGTCACTAATTGTTACAAAACTAAACATGATACCACTTTGTTCATATGATTCTCTTATTAGAATGTATTGGTTGGTTGCTCATAATGCTATCCTAGATTGTCATAATAAGATTTTCACTTGTCTTGATCAAAAAGAAAAGTTGAGAATAGTGAAACGAATTCGTAGATCCATTTCCATAAGGGAAATTTAATCTTTACAAATGAATAAATGTTATAGGAAAGGGTGCCAATTGTAGGGAATTCATGTGGAAGAGAAAGTAAAATGTATAAGCCCAAATATTGAGGACTTTCTAATGCCAAAATCTTGTGAAATTTTATTTGGGGAGATGTTAGATTTACCACCAAAAATAGATTGATTATTCTATTAATTTTCTACTTGGAGCTGCTCTAGAATATAAGTCTCCATACATAATTAGTGCAACAAAATTGGATTACAAATTGCAATTAAAATAATTACTAAAGAAGTGGTATATACACCTATGTGTCTCCCATTGGAGATCACTGGGACTATTTGTAATGAGGAAATATGAGACTTTCAAACTATGCATTGATTTTAAATTGTTGAACAAGGTCAACGTGAGAAATAAATATCATCTTCCAATAATTGATGAAATATTTGATTAGTGAAGAGGATAAAAGGTATCTTCAAATATATATATAAGGTTAGACTACTATTAGATAAGGAAAAATGTTGAAGGCATTAATAAGATAACTTTTAGAACTATGTATGGACACCATGAATTTGTAGTGGCACCATTTGGATTATCAAATGCAATATTTACCTTCTTGTGGTTAATGATTCGAATAATTAGAAATTATTTAGATAATTTTTTCATTTATTCCTAGATGAAATTCTTATTTAATCAAAGTTGGACAAGAAGCATGAAGAGAACTTAAGGTTAGTACTACAAGTGATAATAGAGCATAAACTATATGGAATGTTAAGCAAAACTTTCATTTTATAAGCCTCCAAACATAATTAATACAACCAAATTCAAGGTGTACAAAATAAATTTGAAAGAATTGTTAAAGAGGGGACATATACACCTAAGTGTCTCTCGCTGGTGATCACTAGGACTATTTTTAATGAAGGAAGATGAGACTTTGAAACTATTCATTGATTTTAAATAGTTGAACAAGGTCAATGTGAGAAATAAATATCCTCTACCAGGAATCGATGAGCTATTTGATTAGTGAAGAGAATAAAAGGTATTTTAAAAGATATATCTAAGGTTAGACTACAATTAGATAAGTATAAAGGATGAAGACATCAATAAGATAACTTTCAAAACTAGATATGGACACCATGAATTTGAAGTGGTGCCATTTGGATCGAAAAATGCACTGGATTCCTTCATGTGGTTAATGAATGGAATAATTAGAAATTATTTAGATAAAATTGTCATTTATTCCTATATACATTCTTATTTAATCAAATTTGGAGGAAAATCATGAAGAGCACTTAAGGTTCGTACTACAAGTATTAATAGAACATTGAATATATGAAAAGTATAGCAAGTGTTCCTTTTTTCAAAGGAAAACTTATTACTCGGGACATATTATCTATAAGAAAGAATATAGTAGATCCAAAGAATATTAAATCTATTAATAAATGGCCTACATCTAAGAATGTAGTTGAGGTAAGGTCCTTAATGGGTTTTTATAGATATTATAAAAGGTTCGTAGAAGTATTTTCCAAGATTGTTCATCCCGATACATATTTAGAAAAGAAGGGAATTAAATTGGAATGAACATAAAAGTGTGAAGAAAGCTTCCAATTGTTAATGAAATTACTTACTAGTGCATACATTCTTAGGATTGCTAACCCAAAGGGAGGAGGAAGTGTTTAAAGAAGTGGAAACATAGTTGGAGCATCTGGAAGCAGCTAATGTGGGGGGGGGGGGGATACTTGTTATAGGAATCAAAGAAGAGGATCATCCATCTATATATTACTAGGAAGAAAATAATTACTCATAAGTGGCAAACATGGAGGAAAAAGACAGAGTTATTTGGTTGAAAAATGGAGATGAAAATATGAAGTTTTTTCAACAATTTGTAAAAGGTCATCAAGCTCAAAATAACATATGGGCTTTGGATGATCCAGAAGGTGGTAGAGCTTTAAATTTTGAAGATATCACAAGGATGGGAAAAAAATGCTTCATAAATACTTATAAGGAACTTTCTGAAGTGACCATTGTTGAAGTTATCTCATTGGATCGATCATTCCCTAGGTATGAAAATGAAGAAGACAATTGGTTCTTAATGAATATTTTATCTCAGGTTAAATTACAAAAGGTTCTCCATAGTTTCTAAAAACACAAAAGCCCTGGACTATATGGTTGGTTGGTTGAATTCTTCTTTGGGATATAGATATCTTAAGGGGGGATCTCTTAAAGGCAGTTGAGGATTGCATATAATCAGATAGGATGCTTGATTCTTTCAACTCTACCTTTATTTCCCTCTTCCCCAAGACTGACTCTCCATGTTGTTTTGACAATTTCATGTCCATATCTTTATGCAATTGTATTTATAAGGCCATAGCCAAAATTATAGCCAACAAGCTTAAGTTGATCCTCTCTAAAAATGTTTCTAAGGAACAATTTTCATTCATGGAAGGACAACAAATACATGAGGCAATTGGGGTTGCACAAGAAGGTATTCATAGTTTAAAAGCTAAGAAAATTAAGGGCCTGGTGATTAAAATTAATTCTTCCAAAGCATATGACATATTCAGTTGGATATAGATTAGATTGTTATTGACTTATTTGGGATTTGAAGTTCATTTTATAAATTGGGTCATGTTTTGCATAACCACTGTAGAATTTGATGTGTTTATAAATGGGGCGGCCTCAACATTCTTTAATGCACAATGTGTCCTAAGGCGGGGTTGTCTTCTTTCTTCGCTACTTTTCTTGCTGGTGGCTAAGGGCCTCACTGGATTGTTGGTTGAAGCAAAATGGAGGGGTGACTTAAAGGGTGAAATTGTAGAAAATGATTTAACAAGCACTCATTTGTTGTTCATGAATTATATTCTCTTGTTCTATGATAGGGCTAAGAGGGATTTAGCTTCCATCAAAGGAGCCCTATCACCCTTTGAGAAAACTACAGGCATGCAGGTAAATATTCAAAATTCTATTATCTCCTTGCTTGGTCTATCTAAGGATGAGTTAGCTAATACTCATACTCTATTTCCAATATAACATTTTTGATGAAGTACTTAAGTATATTAGGTTCCACCTAAAACCCAATGATTATAAAAACAATGATTGGATCTGGCTTACAACAAAAATTGAGAATAGACTAAAAGTCGTGGAGCTTTAGAGGGTTGTCTAGAGTTGGCAGATTGCTCCTCATAAAATCAGTACTGGAAGTTATTCTAATTTTTTGGATGTCCTTATCTTTGATACCAAAAGGTGTTTTGAATGTTTCCCATAAGACTTGTTACATATTTTTATGGATGGGATAAAATGAAGGTTAGTATTTCCCTTGGGTTAAATGGGATAAATATCATTTCCACAAATGTTGGGAGGATGGGGTCTGAAAAGCCTGCATATGTTTTCTAAGGCATTGGCAAAAAAAAATTGGTTGGAAGTTGCTATCCACAAATAGTCAGTGGACATAAGTGGTGTCCAGAAAGTACCTTCATCTAGTTACTCTTGAAGAATGGATAAGGATATCAAACAAGTAGAGGTTGAATGTATTAGTTATATGGAAAGAAGTTTTAGCATCTTTTTCAGTGGTTGAAGAAAGTTTATTTTGGAAAGTTGGAAATAGAGAAAAGTTGAGGATTGGTATCAATCCATGGGTGGGTTGCAATGAAAACTTTTGTTTACCTAGAGAGATGATTTAATTTCTTAATACTAATGGTAGGGTCACTGTGAACTAGATGGTTGATAATTCTCACACACTAGTATGTGGACACAAGGCTGGGTTGATGCTAATAAACTTAACTTTCCTATTGAATACATAGGTCACTAGCATAATTATACTACAACTCTCAACATCTCCCATGTTCACCTCAAAGACAGGGAGGGTTCTTTGTGTTGGGTTCATTCTCCTTTTGGGAAATATTCTCCAAAAGAAGGTTATAAGTATATCATTGATGACAGGGGATTAGGAGAGGTGGCCTAGTGGTGGAGGAAACTATGGAAACTAAGTTGCCTAGCTAAAGATAGAATTTTTCGGTGGTGCATGTTCGGAAATAAAGTCCCTACTGGTGACAATATAAAAAAGAGAAATATGGCACAGAAAAGCTAATGTGTCCTCTACAAAAACACTAAGGAGACTATGGATCACCTTTTCCTTTACTGCCCCTTCTCCTTGGTTGTATAGAACATTGTTCAAGGATGCATGGGACTAGCTACAAAGTGGTAGGGAACATCTTGTAAGGACGCTTGGAAGGAGTGGTGTGAATAGAAAAATCCTAAAAGAAATAGGAGTTCTCTGCCTATTATCAGTTGGGGTATATGGATCTCTATAAATAATGACAACTTTCAAGAAAAGTCAACTACTCTGGATAGAGTGATAGCAAAATATATGGCTATGTTGGTTTCAGCTTATGGGCTTGTTCATCAACCACGTAATATCACAGAAGAAGCTATTGATCACTCCTATCCATGGGCCTACTTTGACAAGGCCTCTCTGGATGGAGGAGAGTGTCTGTGTGGGGGGGGGGGGGGGGGGGCGCGGCGGGGGGTTTTTTGAGGGTATTTGTTATACCTTAGGGATAATCATTACTTCAAGCTATAGTCTGGGTTAGGTAGAAGAACACATAAGTATGTCTAAATCCTTTGCCTTAAGCTTCTTCTCTTGTTTTTGCTATTGAGAATGGATGTCGGCAGTGTTAGTTTTTTGGAGACTCAAAGATTGATATCAATTGGTTTTATGAGATTACCAAGTGTCACATACACACTCTTCACCCTATCCGTGAATATATTTTACAATTAAAGGTTTCTTTTAATAGGATTCTGTGTTTCCATATCTATAGGGAAAGGAACTCAAGTGCAAACACTCTCTCTAAGGCATTCAATGAAAATAATATGGGCACTTGGAAGATCATGGAGTGGTTAGATGAGACCTCCTATGAGTATTATCACAGACCTTTCATAAAGGATCTGTTGATGGACACTTTACTAGACTAATCACTTATTACACACATGTTTTTCCCGAGCTAAAATTCCCAGGCAATTGGGAGGATATTGTATATATTTTCTAATATTTTATGATGATAAGTTAATATCTTCTAATAGACATTAGTATGTTTGGACACAAAAGGGGCCCTCATCTGAGGCCCGGTCTTATGTTCCTTTTTAGATTGGTTGATGATCAGTTCTTTTTTTAATGCACTTTATTGCATATACAGAATGTATTTTTCATCAAATTCTTGATGAAAATTATGATATTTTCCTTGGAAAAAGGAAAAAACATATTATTTATAAAAAATATATTTAAATTATAAAACCATATTTTATATTTTATATTTAATAAATGAAATAAAATAATTAAAAAAGTATATCACATTATGAAGAAAACAAATGATAAATATTAGATTTGGACTGTATACAAAAAAAATATATGATATTTTCTTATTTTATATATATATATATATATATATATATATATATATAACACTAATTTAAATTATAAAATATAGATTTTATTAAATTTGGAAAAAAATATAATTTTCTTAAGGGTGAATGTATGAAGGTGTGTTATACTTTTAAGCCAAAGGTGGCAATGAGATTTCAAAAATTTACTCTTTTATTGAATTGAATCCTTCAAAATTAATATAAGCATTGTGAACTTTGATTCAGAGCAAAAAGACAAATTGTGGAGAATTATGTTGTTGTCCTAATAATAATTTTTACAAAAAAATTTAGTGTTGCATCATATGTCAATTTTCCATTAAATGAAATGATTGTCCGTGCAAATTTTCACACATATTATGAGGTATATGTATGTTCATGTAGCGTAACTTAGTCTAAAATGTGTAATTTAATATATATATATATATATATATATATATATGAGCATGATCTAAAATGTGTAATTTAATATATATATATATATATGAGCATGATCTACAAGGAGAGAACTAAGTTTTTGACATTAAAAAATTATTATTTTTTATGAAAATTTATATTTTTTATTATTTTTTGAAGTTGGTGAAGTAATATTTCAATTGCATTTTGTAGACACATGCGTTTGTGTAAGGTTTTTTTTCGACTATTTAAATAAATTGAATAACCAATAGTACCCTTTTTAAGATGACTCATAAACAAAGATAGTGATATATTTTGAAATTTTTTAATTGTATATATTTTATGTTATTGATTTTTTATTCAACCTCTTTAAAACTATCCAAAAAATTTCAAGCATTATGTTTAAAAGAAATTAGATGAAAAATATCATACTAATTTGAAAATGTCAAACTCATATGCCATTGAATAGAAGATTTTTTCCAGAATCTAACATGATCAACTCCGCTACCTAAGGAAAACTTTTTCCATAAGTCTGTTATGGTACAAAATGGTGTTGCAGAAAATTTTACATAAGGGGTGTTGAAAATGTGGATTTTAGGACCTGAGACGCTCGATCGAGTGCTTAAAATGCTAGATGAACATTTAAAATTTAAATTCAAATATCTCGACCTAGCAATTTTTTTAGCACTGGCTGAGCTTGATTGAGCACTTAAAATTGGTTCAATCGAGTGCTTAAACTGCTTGATCGGGCCCTATCTTTTTTCACCTAAACTCGCCCTCTCTTGCCAAAAAGTGTAACCTAACTCAATGTTATCACCCTTAAAATTAAATTAAATTTTTTTATTCCAAATAAATTTTTAATATTTGAGTACTTAAAAGAAAATGTTGTTTTTAACTTGATTTGTAAAATGTTGTTAAGTCACAATAAATCTTACAATAATTTGAAATTTTTTATTATATATTATTTTAATTTTCAGTTTTATATTACTATTACTAGTTTAGTGCATAAAATTATGAAATAAATTGAAATTGATATAAAATATGCTAAATTAGTCACACCACTCACATATTATCCACATATTAAATATAATATGTACTCTATGAAAATCACTATAGGAATTTAGACTATCTACAAGGTGAAGCCTATGTATGTTGATACAAATATAAAGAAAATGGTAATCACTATGGAGTTGCCATGGTTATTGTGGCAAATTACTAATAGAGGATACTTTACTTCTTTATTCTGTGGCCAAATGTTGTGTTCAACTATGAAATTAGAAAAATATATCAAAAAATAAACTCCTTCATATCTATCTAGAATTAGGATTAGAGTTTTTACATGTGCCAACTCCTAGCTAAAATTATAATTTTACACCCTATACAATTTTCTTAAAATTACACATGATATTAATTCCAAAAGTGTGAGTAATGTGGCTCAACATAGCATCTAATTAGTATCCTCTTGGTAAACAAAATTACCTAAGAAAAACTTCACACACTAACTCTAATTGAGGTGACACTTTTCCCATTGAAAAACTTTCAATATCAAGAACATTGTCCAAAGGTTAACAACTTCATTCGTAATCTCCAATTTGTTAAATCTTATGAATAGTGATATATTAATAAATATTATATAGGATTGATTCAATGAAGTTGCACAAATAATACATGTGATATTGCAAAAACAATTTGATCTATATTTATAGTGATCAATGTAATAAAAGTTATTATTAAATAATATTGTAATATAAAGGTTGTTATTATTAAATAATATTTTATATACAAAGTAATGGAAAGATTGTAAAATTGAATGAGATGAGATAAAGGGTAATTTTATTAATATCTTAGAATGATATGTTGATGATTAAGGTAGCAAGTGTTGTAGGGAAGTTTTGTTCATTACAAATTATGCTTTCAACAAAATTGCAAATTGATGTATGAAGTGGAAAAATTAGTTGCCTACGAAGGAGCAATGACTTGCATAAATTTCTGTCCATTTACATTTTTACTCATATTCATTAAAGCTCTGAAACACACATAAATAATGATGGTTAGTAAGTCCTTGTAAATATATTCTTTTACATATTGTTCCTATCCATTTTGTATGTAAACATTTGTTTAAATTATGGTGGGTGGTAGGTGCTGTTAAATATGTTATTTAAGTGAATATGAACTATTTTCAAGGGTTTTAATTTTGGGTGGTTTTTTATGAATCTTAATAATAAAAAACCACTGCATGAATATCTAAAATTATAGCATAAATATTGCAACTGTGTCCAGAAATTATTGAAAAAAGATCTGAGAGAGTTATCCACATAGCATTGTATTGTGCAAAAGCTGTACCTTTAACTACAGAAAAATATTTTTTTAATAATATTTAAAATAAATATTGATTTTTCCAAAATTAAATATTACAACTTACATGGGTCAATACTATAATAATGGTCATTGTAAGAGTCCCGTCTTGACAAAGACTAATAAAATAGTTAAAAAAATAAATAAATAAATAAATAAATATATATATATATATATATATATATATAGTAAAAATTCATAAACTAAAATTTCTGAAATATATTAACAAAATTAAATCTCATTTTTCTTTACAATACCCATATTAAAATAGTGATCCTTATTAATTTGAATAGTTATTACCAACAGTGATCAATAAACTTGGGATCTTTATCACAAATTATAAAATGGGGTTGGCCAAAAAACTTATACACATTATTTAAGAGCAAATTAACAACTACCAAAATTATTGAGAAAATTGTTCAAAGGTTACAATGACGAAAAACATTCTCCGCTCTAAGCAGACAGATTCTGAGTACCCAGACACATTACGTAGTACACAGAAAAAGCAAAATGTAAAATTGTTTGTAAACAAATTTGTTGTTGGTATGAAATATTGATACTAATTAGAATGTAACAAGGAATGTTGTTGCCTAAATAAAATGACTATGGCTATGACTGCAAAATAAATGTGTTTAATGCATGAATGATTACATAGGGTGAATATGTTTAAAGTTTTGTTTCACTCTTGGCAATCCCTTGCTTTTTGGTTTTTGAATTCAATCATGTATGTAATTGAATATTGAGTAAGATGTGACTGCAGTTTGGATAATTTGGTTTTTGGTATGGGTTTTGTAATTTTTTTTATTATAATGATTACGGAGGGATATAATCATGTATTTTGATCTTTATATTCACTTAATATAATCTATGATGATTTTCTCTCTGAAAAAAAAATGATTACGGAAGGATATATGCATATTTATAGTCTAATTTTTATTTTGAGTTTTGGACTAATTTAGTTTGAGCAAGACAAATCTGGTATGTAACTGTTATCCATATAAAAAATAAGATTTGATAATAAAAATCATTGGCAGGAATTAAAAAAAAATGATTAGATTTAATTATAAAAATCATGGCCAAGAATTGAAAAAAAATAAAATAAAAAATTGGAAAAGGTGAATATTTTAAATATCTGACTTTAAACCAGGCCGAGAGTTCAATGCGAACCAATGATTTCCACCAAGGAAAAGGGAAGTTACAGAGAATCAAGAAATGGCAAAATAATTGAGAAATTCACAAACCCTTTGAATATTATATACTGGACTGTTTCCTAAAGACTAATGGAAGATTTAGCAGAAAAGTAATGAAAAGATAAAACTGTATAAAAGTGAGATTTCAATTCAATGATGACACATACAAACCAATAACAGATATGCATAATAAAAAGTGAAACTCTCTGCACAGTACCCAAATAATATATCCATTCACAAATACTTCAACAGCACTAGTATTTCTTCATCCTCCATTGATGGGGAATATTTTTTTATAACCTTACAATTTCTAAGAATGTGTTCCTTCCAGAAACCCTAAATGTGATTGAAACTATTCAAATATTTTTTTATAACCTTACAATTTCTAAGAATGTGTTCTTTCCAGAAACCCTAAAGGTGATTGAAACTATTCAACTCACATTTTGTTATGTCACAAGGGTGACTGTGTCGGATCAGAGATTTTGTCTATGCCTCTAGTTGGTATTGGAGTTATGTCATCCATTAAAGAAGTCTTCTCTGTCTCTCCTGGGTCCAACTGCTGGCAAGGCACCAAAGCTGCATCTTCCCTGCTATGGCTTTTGCGCCTCCAGCTATCGCTCACTGTGCATATATGACCTATCACCACTCTTAAATCGATTGGGTCGCAGGGTTCAATGAGCGGAGCATATGAATTCCATTAGACATTGTGCACATATAATATGCATTGCGCAGCAGGGCACTGAATTGATCTTGGCGTAAAGCCACACTCTCACTGGCCACTCAAACCTAATACCGTGGGAATCGGCCAATGGGCCTTTTTTGTTTGTAAGAACAAACCCACTCGGTTTAAAAGCTTCAGTAGCTTCAGCGATCAGCCGCACCCGCGAGTTTCTGACATATTGCCAGCCAAACTAAATGGTCGAAACATTCTTGGGGAGTTTCGACCATGAGATTCTTCCCCACTCCTCCCATCCCAACAACGGCAACTGCTCTTAACCCAAGCCGTATTGCAATATCCATGCAAATGCAGAAAATAACAGCAATGTCATCTTCCATGCCCACAATCTGAGATTTTTCAACCAAACAGACCTCTGCAACTGCAAAATTTTGGGGGTTCTCTGATTATCCAGTTTTTCTAGGCCCATATTTGACACTCGCGTGCATCTTGCTTCCTGATTCTCCCCTTTGATATGCCAATCCGCGTGACAAAAGCTTCAGCGAAGTTTCGTTTCCTCTGTTTTGCTCACCCTGTTCTTCACTCTGATGCCTCTTTATGCTCACATTATCGACTGTTCCGCGGAACGGCAACGAATAACTTTACCTTTTTCTTTGCCAATAATATCTTCTTTATATTCTTTTAAGGTGTGATTTTGATCTAAAGCAGGAACAGTTGAAATCGCGACACTGTAATTGCTTTTAAAAAGTAACTTAAATTCTTGGAATGGTAACTTAAATAAATTGATTAGCTTAGATTAATTTTAATAGGAATGGGATAAAATATTTTGTTGCTTATTTTTTTAGAAGGACAGGTTCGTATTTCAAAAAATTCCATCTCTCTGAAATAAATAGATATATTTTAGTTTTTTTTATTATCAATTTTATAGGGATATATTCTGGCCTCTTCAATCATATCATGAAAAGAATTAAGTATCTCTTTCATTACTTAAAACACTTTTTACTACCTAATTTTTGACTAAAATGATATATATAAACGGTAAAGAATTTCACATTTCTTTTATACTAAATTATAATATTAACAATAATTGAAATGCCAATAATATTATTGATATTTTATAATGATTTAATTAAAATTTAAGAAATGTGTTTATTTTTATTTTTTATTATAATAAAATAGAAAATAAATTATTTTAGCTTAAACTATATATATATATATATATATAATCTGTAAAAAAGAACATTTCATAACTAAAAAGTTAAAGAAATAATTCATTATATTAATTAAATTGAAATAATAATAATTATAAAATAATCAACATATACACATAGTCAAAAGGGAAAGGATAACTTGTCTATTATTATTTTTTAAGAGCAAAGTGTAATGATCAAGAAAGTGAAATTTTATTCAAAGCTTGGAAAGTAAAATGGATGGATTTTGAATGTGTAGCCTACCCTACCCACTTTGCATGAGTAACCACGAGTTGTAAGATTCTTCATTTCTATGAAAAATTGGTTCTTCATTCATGTTGTTCTCTTGTTTGGGTAAACGGGACGCACATGACATTTTATTTTCTTTTGTTTGGGTAAAAGGGTCATACAAGAGATTTCAAGCCACTAATGTAAGAGAGTTCTATTTCTCAAAGGCATATGAACCACACTAGCTGGTTCGAAATGCGTCGACAAATGCATTTGAATGTGATTTACGCCGAAAAATATTCTCAAAAAACTTGATATGGATCACAGAAGCTTAAATTCAACAACTTAACAATTAATTTACCCACCAAGTTGGGGAAAGGAGAATTGGAAGGGATGGGTGGATATAGAGCAAAAGAGTTGCTAGAAGGGATTGGGATGGATATTAAGGATAGGTATAATTATTTCTTAGATGTTAAGATTATAATGTATATTTGAAAAAAAGTTATTGTTTTGTTTGGGTAAACAGGACATACAAGACATTTCACTTTCTCTTGTTTGGGTAAAGGGATCATACAAGACATTTCAGGTCTCTAATGTAAGAGAGAGTCCATTCCTCAAAGCATATTGCCTGTAGTAACTTAATAATTAGCTTACCTAAGGGGAGTTGGTAGTGATTGGGGTGGAAACAGAGGCAATGGATAACTAGAAGGGATTGGGATGGATATTAAGGATGGGTATAGTTGTTTCTTAAATGTTAAGATTATAATGGAAATTTGAAAAAAAAAATATCATATTTTTTTATTAAATTTAAAAGAATTTAAAGCTGCCATTTTAAAAAATATTGATATTAACATTTATGAATCACATTTTTCCTTTTTTTTTAGGTTAACTCGTTGGAGTAATCTTGGAGACTCCACACGGGTAGGGAAACATACTCCTTTTCCTGTCTGGAGAGGTGGCCTTTTCCTGTTTGGGGATTAAGGCTATGAAAGATTCATTGAGCGCTTTTAAGGCTATCTTAAATTTTCGAGAGTCTTCCACTACCTCCAGGATGTCCTGTTTCACAATCCTCCAACAAGCTTTGAAAAAGTCTACATTAAAGCCATCCAAACCTGGTGCTTTCCCATTTTGCATCTCTTTCATGGCTTCCTCTATTTCTTCCTCTGTTACTGGTCTATTGAGATTGAAATTATCTTCTCTAGTAACCAATTTAGGGATGTACTGAGTAAATCTTTTCGTGAACTAGCATCTGTCTTATGAGGCTTCCTCAGCAATTTTCTGAAAATGCTGGAGTAGAACCTTCTCCATCTCTTCATGAGTGTTTTTCACTATTATGTGATGGTCTGTAAGTTTCACAATTCTATTGTTGTTTCTATGAGCTATGGTGGATCTGTGAAAGAATTTGGTGTTTCTCTCCCCTTCTTTAATCCATTGTACTCTGGATTTCTGTCTCCATAATATTTCCTCTTGAAGACATCTATTGTCCCACTCCTGCTGGAGTGACTCTGCCATCTCTTTCCTTTCATCTGTATAGTCTTCAGTGATAAGAATCTGGTTTATTTTCTTTAGTTTATTTTCCACATCTTCTTTAGCTTTGAAGATGTTACCAAATTCCTTTTTATTCCACCCTTTGAGTCTGCCTTTAATGTGTTTGAGCCTGCAATGTAGAAGGAACATCTTTGTACCTTAAAGGTGAAGCTCTTTCTTCCACCATTTTCCAATGTTTGTCAGGAAATTTGAATGTGTGAGCCAAGCGTTCTCAAACCTGAAGGGGGTGTTCCTTGGTTTCCAAAAAAGGAAGCTTCCATTTGGATAGGCCAGTGATTTGAACCCCGAAAAGGTAGAATGAGAGTAGAAATGTTGCCTCCCCTGAGAAGAAGTTCCTCTGAAACAATAAATCTATTCAATTTTGAGGCTACTTGGGTAGGTCCCCCTCTTTTGTTATTCCAAGTGAAGATTCCATTACTTGCTTCCATATCAACCAATTTCATATTGGTGATGAAGTTCTGGAAGGAAACTGAGTCTCTACCAAGTGTTTAAGTTCTTCCTTTCTTCTCCATGAGTGATTTTGCTATGTTAAAATCACCACCAAGAATCCAGGGTAGAGCTAGGTATCTCTTCTCCATATCCTCCAGTGTTGTGAGGAGTCGAAGTTCATCCTCCATTGGCTGCGGACCATAGACATTGATGATCATGTAACATTGTCTGTCACCCACCAGTTGGAAAATCAATGAAAGGTGATGTTTGGATGCCTCTGCATCAATCACACCAAATTTTGTGGATCCCATAGAGTGAGAATACCACCAGCAGATTTATTTTCCTTAACTTCAAGGTATTCATATCTATTTAACCATTTGCTATTTTTTTCGCGGATCCTCTCCACAGAGCATTTTGTTTCCTGTATGAATACTATGTCAGGTTTTTCCTCTTTGATCCTTTTCCCTAGATTCCTCTGTTTTCTCCTGCTCCCTAGTCCTTTAATGTTCCAGGTTGTGATTTTCATTGAAGTGGGGTTTTAAAAGAGTAACTGGAAAGGTCTTTCATCCTTCCTGACTCAATCATGAGTTTTCCACACTCTAGTAGTAGTTCTTTTTGTCTTTTGCTTCCCCTCCTCTTGCCTGGATGCTTTGTTAGTTTTCCTGTTATTAATCTTATTGAGGAAGTCCCTTTTCTTTCCTGGTTGTCATGTCCTCTTTTGACTCCTGCAGCTGTTTTATGTGACTTGTTAAGGAATATATATTGGACCTTGTCCACATCCTCCTGAGGGATGGAGTTTATTCCTAGGTTTCCTCCCTGTTCTAGAAACTTTTCCAACTCTAGGTTCTCCCTTTCTAGAATCTCCTGTAAGTCTTGATCCTCTGTGCCACTTTCACTTTGAGTCATTTCCTGGTCTTTTTCTATTTCCATGGTACTCAAAGGATCCGTTGTGTGTTCGTTCTGTTCCTGAGTGAACTCCATGCTGGTCCCTTTTCCTTTCCCCCTTGCTGTCTGATTCTCTATACTCTCTTGATCCCCTCCATCTGCCTCTTTTTCTCCTAAGATCTCAAACCTGTTGTAACTTTTTGTCTTATCATTCCCAACAAGGTTATTTTGTGTCTTCCTTCCCCCTCCTTTTCTTCTTCCTTCTACTTTGGTGAAACCTGTCTAGTCTTTCCCTTTGCTAGTATTTAGGTTTTCATCCCTTCTATTAAGAGGACAGTCTCTAGATAGGTGCCCATGCTCATGACACTTGTGACATCTAAACGGGATATGTTCATAGTCAACTGTTTGAACCCATTCCTCTTCATAGACTTCTAGAATGACCTCATCTAGAAGGGCTCCTGATAGGTCCATCTCCACACATATACGAGCATAGGATGTATATTTTCCCCTTAGAGTTGCCTCTGAAATTTTTAAGAAATGACCTAATTTATTGCCTATAGATTTTAAAGACTCTGGCATCCAATAATCTAAAGGTAAGGGGTATAGTCTAATCCATACTGGTACCGAAGTGAAGGTTTCTCGTTCTGGCATGATGTTCATCGTCCAAGGCCTCATATAGAGACCAGTAGCTGCAAAGAAGTATGGCCGTCCTTCAAAAATCCTGTCTCTGTCTTCCATGTTCGTAAGCACCACAGTAAAAAAACCTTTGGATCCAATATGTATGTTTAACTCCCCCTTTGGTTTCCAGTTGTATTTTATCCAAGTGTACAACGCTTTCTTTGATGGCCAGATTCTCATAAATTTCCATATGATGGCATAGTTTGCCATGTGATCCCTGTGCACTTGCAGAGCAGGATCATTCAGAATAACCCGAGGTTTAGTTATGGTCTTGGGTTTACAGGGCCCCGTCTTGGCTTTTTTCTCTGATCCCTGACCTCTGTCTCCCTCTTTTTCCTCCTGACAATCTTCTTCGTGGGCCCCTTGATCTGCATGGCTTTTGCTGCCTTCCTCCTTCTGAGTTTCGATGTTTTTTGTCTTGACCTCCGAGGGTTGTGGAGGTTTGTTCTTTTTCCCTCCTATTCCTCTGTTTGCTACCATATAGGAGGGAGTGGAGCTCCCTCCTCCCTGTGTCTCCATGGGTGCCTATTGCCTTTCGTCCCTCGCTTAGTTAAACCCTAGAACTAGAGCTCCACCGTCTTAAAGAGTAGGATTTCAAAAAATCGTCCTATAAGAATAAGTAAATTAAAATTATAATAATAAATTAATTAAAATAAATATTAAACTTTTTATTTAAATGATAGATATTTAAGTTATTTAACTACATGAGAAATTAGCTAATATTTTTATATTAAAAAATATTTTCAAATATTTAATTTATTTATAGAAATATATCTTCATTGTAAAATTATTGATTCATTGTAAATTTTTTATAGTATTAAAATTCAAAAATTTTAAGATTACTAAAAAGAATATATGAGAGTAAAATTTTAGTAAAGTTTTTGGATAGATTATTAGGAAATAATATATATATATATATATTTTGAATTGAGAGTTATTAATTTTATTTGTGTTTTTGGTTGTTTCTTTCTTTCAAGTTAGGCACTTTGCATTAGATTAAATGAGGATTATATAGATAATTTTTTTTTTTCTTATCTTATTGGTTTGCCCAAAGGGAAACCAAACCAATAACATAAGTTTAGAGTCTTGAAGTTGCTAAGACCTCCTCTAACTATGCATCTTGTAAATAAAAACTTATAAAAATAGGATGTTTTTGTCAAACTTTGAGAGACATCAACATGGGAAGACGAAAAAGACCACTATTCCTACAAGTAAAAAGCGAGTGAGTTATAACAACTATTGGGAAAAATCACCATGCATTCACATTGACTGGTCACTATCCTCATCCAAGGATAAGGAGACGTTGGTTGATTTTCTAGCTAGAATGATCAACTTGTGGCCTGTACTATCAATTTTTCCTCCATCTTTGTCAATTTAATAAAAGTCTCATGTCGATTCATCTTATGCCTCTATGAAACATGCAATATTCAAAAAACATTTAACCTTGTGTTGTCTTTGTGCCATGATCGATGAAGTGATGGGAGGGCATGCAATGTGCTGAGTTTCAACCCCCTTTTGAGTGAGATGGCATTGGGGGGGTTGCTCACTCCTAGGAACCTTCCTTGGGGGAGTTATTACAATAAAGTTGTATGAAAAAATAATTTTTAAATTAAAAAATAAGAAGGATTTGTTATAAGATATTAATTGTACTGTGAGATTAAACAAAGCATTATTTTCTTCTTCATTGTTATTTATTTGTATTTTGGTTGGGACAATCATCATTCTTCTTCCTTTTTTTGGTAATATTGTTATTTTTGCAAGGAGTTCCTTTGATATTTGACAAGAAATAAAGAATTCTCAAAAACTTATTTTCAAGTATACTATAAGGCAAAGATTGTAATCATATAATCCAAGAACAATTGTTATCTTAGCTTTGCGTATGATAGTTAAAATTTAGAGGATGTCAATTAGTATGTCTTGGAGTTAACTTTCATCACAAGCTCAGTGTGAATTATAATGTTGATAAAAATATTAATAGAAGATGGAAATCTTGTTTTCTCCTTGATGATGATATTGAAAAAACTTTTCTTTTTGCTTTAAGAAAAAGTGAAGGAATTCTTTAATACACTTTGTTATTACAATAATACTATATAGATATGGAATTTTGGATTGAAATATTTCGAGAGAAAGATGGAGGAATTTTGAGCAAATCCAGAAACATTTTGTAATCTATAACCTTAAAATTAAAAGAGACATCCAATTCAATCCTCCTCTTAGAGGCTTGAGTTTCCACCTATTGAGAGCATATCTATGATTATATATCTATCATACAAGCAATAAATAATTAGCATGAAGGACAAGAAGCTTCCAAATATTATTTTGTATTCCAATAAAAATCACTCACAATTTATGAAATTTAACATAAAAATATTGATTCTTAGTTGAACCATTAGAAAACAAAAAAGGCTTATAAATTTAAAGAAATTTTAATGCAAAAAATAATAGAAAATAACAAAAATTAAAAATATTATAAAGAAATCATTAACCCTAATTTAAAAAATCATATAACATTGCTAAAATAAAAGCATATATTATGAACTTTATAGTGAAACTCCTTAAGTCTAACCAAACTTGAGACATTATGGGAAGAAATAATATCTTCTTTTTGTGATAATATAAATGGGCGATGGAAAATGTTTTTCCTTTGAATCCCCTATATATGTGCACATTCGGTGTCAATTTTAAAATATTTGTGATATTATTGATTTTCATAATCGATTAATCCTCCAAAACGAAATAGATTCGAGTAAATTTATTTCCACGGTTTGCAAACCATAAAAATAACATGTTAAAATCAATTAAGTAATTTATTATGAACTCTATTAAGATTCATTGAACTCATATTGGTTTTTGCGGTGGCAATAATTGTCATCATTATTAATAAAATAATTTAAGAAATAAATAAATATTTAATTTATTGATTCATGACTTAAAATTAAATAAATAAATATTAACATATTATTGGATTGTGATGCAAAAAGGTGATCTAGGGGTATGGTGGTAAACAATAAATATATTAGGCTTCTGGGGATTGAATTTGGTGTTGGGCACTGATATTTTTTTCTTCTAAATTGGGAATGGAGCTAAAAGTGGTAAATATTTATGGGTCTTGCTTGGATAGGAATACTTTTTGGGATAGTTGGATGGCTCATTCATATATGTAGATTGATAATTTAGTGACGGGGACCTGAACTTCTCTCTAGGAGCACTTGAAATTTGGGGCCTCATGCTCAAACTGACCCCTTATTAACTATTCCAAACATATTCTAGAGAATCACAAATTATGTGATGTGGAATTGATCAAGTATAAGCCCACCTATAGAAATAGACAAACAAGTGAAGTGATGATGTCTAGGTGGATTGATTGGTTCTTGATGGATGACTCTTTATTAGAAAGGATCCCTCTCTTTCGTCAATGGATGGGGTGGGGGGTGAATTTGACCACCATCCTATTTTCCTAAAGGTGAAAGGGGGATTTAACAAACCTAGAAGTTTGTTCAAATTCAATGCAATTTGGTTAAATGATGAATCATTTTGTAACTTGATTGCAGAACAATGGATACCTTACAAACCTAATGGGGGGGTTCTATAATGGTCCAAATTGTGAAAACCTCAAAAGGGTGAAAAAGGCTATGGTTGAGTTATCTTCCCTTAAAATACAAAGGGAGAAGGAAGTGTTTAAAGAAGTAGAAACATAGTTGGAGCATCTGAAAGCAACTGATGGGGGGGGGGGGGGGGGGGGGGTGGGATACTTGTCATAGGAATCAAAGAAGAGGATCACCCATCTAGAGAGTACTAGGAAGAAAATATTGGTTGATAAGGGGCAGACATGGAGGCAAAAGAACAAAGATATTTGGTTAAAAAATGGAGATGAAATTATGAATTTTTTCAGAAATTTGCAAAAAGTCATAAAGCTCACAATAACATATGGGCTTTGGATGATCAAGAAGGTGGTAGAGCTTCAAATTTTGAAGATCTCGCAAGGATGATAAAAAACCACTTCATAGATATGTATAAGGCACGTTTTGAAGTGACCATTGTTGAGGTTATCTCATTAGATCGATCATTCCCTAGGTATACAAATGAAGAAGACAATAAATGATTAATGAATCTTGTGTCTGAGGTTGAATTACAAAAGCTTCTCCATAGTTTGTAAAAATACAAAAGCCTTGGACCAGATGGTTGGTTCTTTGAATTCTTCTCTAGGCTATATGATATCTTAAGGGGGGGTCTCTTAAAGGTGGTCAAGGATTGCATATAATCAGGAAGGATGCTTGATTCTTTTAACTCTACCTTTATTTCCCTCATGCTAAAGCCTAACTCTCTGCACTCTTTTGACAATTCCAGGCTCATATCTTTATGCAATTGTATTTATAATTCCATAGACAAAATTATAGCCAACAAGCTTAAGTCGATCCTCTCTAAAAATCTTTCTAAGGAACAATTTTCATTCATGGAAGAACAAAATATATATGAGTCTACTGGGGTTGCATAGGAAGGTATTCATAGTTTAAAAGCTAAGAAAATTAAGGGCATGGTGATTAAAATTTATTTTTCTAAAGCATATGACATATTTAGTTGGATATAAATTAGATTGTTATTGAGTCATTTGGGATTTGAGGTTCATTTTATATATTTGGTCATGTTTTTCATAACCATTGTATCATTTGATGTGCTTATTAACGAGGCAACATCAACATTTTTTCATGCACAATGTGCCCTGAGGCATAGATGTCTTCTTTATTCACTAATTCTCTTGCTAGTGGCTAAGGGCCTCATCGGATTGCTGGTTGAAGAAAAATGGAGGGGTTACTTAAAGGGTGCAACTAGAGAAAATGATTTAACAATCACTCATTTCTTGTTCATGAATGATATTCTCTTGTTTTGTGAGAGGTCTAAGAGAGATTCAGATTCCATCAAAGGAGCCCTATCACTCTCTGAGAAAGCTACTGGCATGCTGGTAAATATTAAAAAATCTATCCTCTCCTTGTGTGGTATGTCTAGGGATGAGTCAACTAATGCTCAAACTCTGTTAAATCCAATCTAACATTTTTTATGAAGGAATTAAGTATCTTGGGTTCCACCTAAAAAACAATGATTATAGAAAGGATGATTAGATCTACCTCACATCAAAACTTGGGAAGCGATTAAAGTCATGGAGCTCCAGATGGTTTTCTAGAGTCGGTAGATTGGTCCTCATAAAATCAGTATTAGAAGCTATTCCAATTTTTTGGATGTTCTTATCTTTGATACCAAAAGGTGTTTTGAATGTTGCTTGTAAGACTTGCTGCAGATTTTAATGAATGTGATCAAAAGAAGGTTGGAATTCCCTTTGGTTTAAATGAGATAAATTCTCATTTCCAAAGTTGTGGAGGACGAGCTAAAAAAAACTTGCATAAGTTTTCCAATGCATTGGCAAAAAAAGTTGGTTGGAGGTTGTTATCCACAAATAGTCAGTGGACATAGGTGGTGTCCAGAAAGTACATTCATCTAGTTACTCTTGAAGAATGAATAAGGATCTCGAACAAGTAGAGGCTGAATGTATCAATTATATGGAAAGAAGTCTTAGCATCTTTTTCAGTGGTTGAAGAAATTTTGTCCTCGAAAGTTGGATATAGAAAAAAGTTGAGGATTGGTATCGATCCATGGGTGGTTTGTAGAGAAAAACTTCGTTTACCCTAAGAGATGAATGTATTTCTTAATACTAATGGTATGGTCACTCTAAACTAGATGAATAATAATGTTTGCACTAGTATGTGGGCACAAGGATGGGTTGATGTTAATCAACTTAAATTTATATTGAACATGTAGGTTACCGGAATAATTATACTACAACTCTCAGCATCTCCCACATTCACCTTAGAGACAGGTAGGGTTCTTTGTGTTGGGTTCATTCTCTTTTTGGGAAATATTCACCAAAATAAGGTTGCACGTATATCATTGATGACAAGAGACTAGGAGAGTTGGTGTAGTGGTTGAGGAAAATATGGAAACTAAGCTACCTAGCTAAATCTAGACTTTTTCGGTGGTGCATATTGGAAAAAAAAATCCATACTGGTGACAATCTAAAAAAGATAAATATGGCAGGGCAAAGCTAGTGTGTCCTCTACAAAAACACCGAGGAGGCTCTAGATCACCTTTTCCTTTACTGCCCCTTCTCCTTGGTTGTATGCAACACTATTCAAGGATGCATGTGACTAGTTACAATGTGGTAGGGCACATCTTGTAAGGACACTTTGAAGGAGTAGTACGAATAGGAAAATCCTAAAAAGAATAGCAGTTATTTTCCTATTATCAATTGGTGTATATGGATCTGCAAAAATAATGACATCTTTCAAGAAAAGTCAACCACTCCAGATAGAGTGGCAGCACAAGATATGGCTATATTTGTTGCTATGTCTGCTTATGGGCCTATTCATCAACCATGTAATATCAAAGAAGAAATTATTGATCACTCCTATCCATGGGCCTACTTTAACGGGCCTCTCTGAATGGAGGAGAGTGTGGCGGGGAGGCGGGGCTATGTGTTGTACCTCAGGGATAATCATTTCTTTAAGCTATAGTCCAAGTTAGGGAAAGGAACAAATAACTATGTCGAACTCCTTAACCTTAAGCTTCTTCTCTTGTTTTCTACTGAGAAAGGATGTCAAGAGTTTCAGATATTTGGAGACTCAAATATTGTTATCTATTTGTTTAAAGAGATTATGAGATGTCACATATACACACTTCATCCTATCCATGAGGACATTTTACAATTAAAGGCTTCTTTTGATAGGATTTCATGTTGCCATATCTACAGGGAAAGGAACTCAATTGCAGAAGCTCTCTCTAAGGCATGCAGTGAACATAATATGGGCACTTGCAAGATCATGGAGCATCTAGATGGGACCTCCTATGAGTATTATCACATGCGTTTCATAGAGGGTCTGTTGATGGACACTTTACCACATTGATCACTTATTGAACATATGTTTTTTCTAAGATAAAATTTTCGGGCGATTGGGTGGATATTGTATATATTTTCTAATATTTTATGATGATAAGTTAATATCTGCTAATAGACATTAGTATGTTTGGACACAAAAAGGGCCCTCATCTGAGGCCTGGTCTTTTAATCCTTTTTAGATTGGTTGTATCAGTCCTTTTTTTAATGCACTTTAATGCATATACATAATGTATTTTTCATCAAACTCTTGATGAAAAATACAATTTTTTCCTTGGAAAAAGGAAAAAACATATTATGTAAAAAATATGTATTTAAATGAATTGATATGCTCTGATTGGTAGCGGTTGAGCGGAAGATGGCAGGGTTCTGTGCGATTAGGGTTCCAGCAAGGTTTTCTGCCGCCATCGACGCCTCCACAGTTTTGGTTGCTGCAGGAACGGACTGGGGACTGGCTGCGAGACCCTCTGCGCTGGAAGATCTCCTTAAGACGTGGTCTGGAATCTTTAACGGAAAGAAACAACAGGTCTCGAACCTTATGAAACAGGTATTTGATTTTTTCTCCCCTTTCACGGCATGTTTCGTAATCCTCAGGGCGACTCTGGTCATCCCCCTTCACTGGCCGGGTTTTTATGCATTACATCTTTCGATCCACACACAGCCATTGAGTGTTTCGGCCTCCTTAACGGGTGATTTACCCTGGTCTTTTTGCCCTGGTCGCGGAAAGGGGAAAAAGAGTCGAAGGCCAAACCCTCTGCCCCTTCTTGGATTTCAGGGGCGGAATGGAACGGATCCGCTCCCCCTTTATCACCATGATTGCAGTTCGGGCCTTTATCTAACAGATCTGGCCATCAATCATAAGATGCGCCTTCGTGTGAATACAGATCTTAAGCCTCCCATCGCCTCAACGAGGGACGACATCAAACGACCGATCTGGCAATCAACGACTGGAGGGACAGAGCTCCAAATAGCAGTAGTTTCAGTGGATAAAAAATCTAATCCAGCCCTGCAGAACCCAGAACAGGACCGCATTCAAATTTTCATCAGAATCCTGTCAGGAAAATCTATTTGTAAGCATTTCTGGACAGGAGCTTTGATAAAAAATATAAAGGAAGAAATACAGGCAGATACAGGCATCCCATCAAATCTGCTAAGCTTGATACATGCAGGCAAAATCCTGCAGGATAATTTAACAGTACAGCATTATGGTATTGGTCGAGACTCAACCATCACTGTAAGCACAAGGCTGAGAGGGGGAAGCTCTGGCCCAGGGCCTAAAGGCATAAATTCCTTTAAAGATGCTGTCAAAGGGAAGTCAAAATCTACAGGACCCCACCACGACGCAGCAAAGGGGAAAGAACATGCAGCTGTTAATATACCTCCAGGGCAGTATATTGTGGATGAAGTACCAGAGAGCCCCTCCATTCCGCTGGATATCCCAGAGGTAGAATGCATATTCACAGATCTACAAAAAAAAGCCGTTATTTGTAGATTTAACGGCTTCTGGCCTAGAACAGATGCTCTGTATCAATGGATCCATACAGCTTGGACAACAAACTGCCAGATCCACCTATGCTCGAAGGGTTTCTTCATAGTAATTTTTCGCGCTGAAGAAGAAAGGGAAAAAGTTTTCACTGAAGGACCATGGTTCTGGGGCAGTGCGGGATTATTTCTCACCCCTTGGTTCCCGGAATTTGATCCAAATACCATGGTGGTATCAAGGATGCCGGTATGGGTAAGGATGCACAACCTTCCGATACATTTCTGGCACTTCAAGACCTTATCAGTTATAGGGAATACTCTTGGAAAAATGTTAAAGATCGATACAGAAAGACACTTAAAAGGAATTTTTACCTTTGCTAGAATATGTGTAGAGGTAGATCTCAGCCAAGGGTTACCAGAAAGCATCATCCTGAATTTCAACAACACACAGTGGAAACAATCTCTGGATTATGAGAATACAGCATTCAGATGCAGGGGATGTCAACAAACAGGTCACCTGTTCAATGCATGTAAAAGTCTAAACAAGAGCAAGCCACAACAAAGGAAGCACAAAGGATGGCAGAACATAGACTCTGTCATGAAGAAGAGAACAGCGGGAAAGAAAGCCCCCCCAGTATCAGAAGACGAAGAAACAGAAGCAGAGGAGGAAGACACCACCATTGAGGAGGCTGAAATAGAGAACCAGAAGGAAAATATAACAGTCAACAAGGATTCACAGTCACACTCAAATCAGGCAGAGACCCAGCAAAATCAGGCAGAGATGACAAGCGTGGATCAAGGCATTGGAGGCATCAAACGGCATCATCACTCAGATACTTCAGATTCAGACAAAGAAACAGGGCATCAAAATGTATCAACCCAGTTAGTCATTGCCTCGACCGAGCCCACTGTGGGAGAGTGGCGCAAGGTTGAAAAGAAAAAGGGGAGGAAAACCTGATGCGTCCCTCCCCCCTCCCTCTTCTTTCTATTTTTCTTATTCTTTTGTGCACGTTAGTCCTATAACGTTGCGTGGGGTGCGAAAGCACTTGAGCCCTTGTGGCAGTTTACGGAATGCATTTTTGCTTCTGGTAATGCTCAGCATATGCAATGTAACTTTTTATTTTTTCTTAATAAAAAGTTCGCTTTTTCTTCGGAAAAAAAAAAAAAAAATGTATTTAAGTTATAAAACCATATTTTATATTTAATAAATTAATTAAAAAATATATCACATTATGAAGAAAAAAAATGATAAATATTAGATTTAGACTGTATTACAAAAAATATATATGATGTTTTCATATATATATATATATATATATAATTAAATTTGGAAAAAAAAAATATTTTCCTGAAGGGTGAATGCATGAAACTGGGTTACATGTTTGGACCAAATGTGGCAATGGAATTTAAAAATTTACTCTTATATTGAATTGAAACCCTCAAAATTTAGATAAGCATTGTGAATTTTGATTTAGAGTGAAAAGACAATTTGTAGAGAATTATGTTGTTGTCTTAATGATATTTTTTGCAAAAAAAATTAGTGTCATATAAGATTTCAATTTTCCATTAAATGAAATGCTTGTCCTTGCAATTTTTCACACATATTATGAGGCATTTGTGTGTTCATGTTGCACAACTTAGTCATATATATATATATATATATATATGAAAACTAAGTTTTTCATATTAAAAAATTATTGTTTATTAAAAATTATATTTTTTATTATTTTTCGAAGTTGGCAAAATAATATTTCAATTGCATTTTGGAGACACATATGTTCGCGTAAGAATTTTTTAAACTATTTAAATAAATTGTGCTTATTTTATGTTATTAATTTTTTATTTAGCCTCTTTAAAATTGTCCAAAAAAATTTCAAACATTATGTTTAAAAGAAATTAGATGAAAAATATCATATGAATTTGAAAATTTCAAACCTATATGCCATTGGATAGAGGATTCCTTCATGAATCCTACATGATCAACTCCTCCATCTAAGGACAATTTTTTCCCTAAGTTTTCTAGGATACAAAATGGTGTTGCAAATTTTTTTGCAAAAGGGGTGCTAAAATTGTGGATTTTAGGACCTCAGACGCTTGATCGAGTCATTCAAAAGCTCAATCAAGTGCTTAAATTTTAAATTAAATAGCTCAATTGATTTATTTTTTTAGCACTGGAGGAGCTCAATCAAGCGCTTAAAAATGGCTTGATAGAGTGCTTAAACTACTTGATCAAACCCTCTATTTTTTCACTTAAACACGTCATCTATTGCCAAAATGTGTAACCCAACTCCATGCTATCACCCTTAAATTAAATTTTTTGTATTCCAAATAAATTTTTAATATTTGAGTATTTAAAAGGAAAACATTCTTTTAACTTGATTTGTAAAATATTGTTGAGTCACAATAAATCTTACAATATTTTGAAATCTTTTATTATATATTATTTCATTTTCAATTTTATATTAATATTACTAGTTTAGTGCATAAAATGATGAAATAAATTGAAATTGCTATAAAAGATATAAGTTAGTCACACCACTCACATATTATCCACATATTAAATATAAGATGTACTCTATGAAAATCAATATAGGAATTTAGACTATCTACAAAGTGAGACCTATGTCTTGCTGATATAAATATAAAGAAAATGACACTCACTATGGAGTTGCCATGGTTATTGTGGCAAATGACTAATAGAGGGTCCTTTACTTCTTTTATTCAATGTCCAAATGTTGTGTTCATCTATGAAACTAGAACAATATATTAACAAAGAAACCCCTTCCTATCCTAGAAACATAGTGATCTAAACTTATGGTTAGAATTTTTACATGTACCGACTCCTAACTGAAGTTATAGTTTTACACCTTATACAATTTTCTTAAGGTTCCATGTGATATTAGCTCTAAAAATGTAGATATGTGACTTAACATGGCATCTAGTTGATATCCTCTTGTTAAACAAAATTGCCATAAGAAAAACTTTCACACGCTAACTCCAATTGTGGTGGCACTTCTCTCATTGAAAAACTCTCAATGCCAAGAACATTGTCTAGAGGTTGACAACTTTGTTCGTAATCTTTTGACCCAAAATAGTCATTTTAGTTGATGAGTTTATGAAAATCTCTAATTTGTTAAATCTTATGAATAGCTATATATTAAAAAATGTTATATAGGAATGATTCAATGAAGTTGCACACATAGTACATTTGATATTGCAAAAACATTTAGATTGTTATTATGAAATAATGAGGTTGACAACTTTGTTTGTAATCTTTTGACCCAAAGTAGTCATTTTAGTTGATGAGTTTATGAAAATCTCTAATTTGTTAAATCTTATGAATAGCTATATATCAAAAAATGTTATATAGGAATGATTCAATGAAGTTGCAGGCATAGTACATGTGATATTGCAAAAACATTTAGATTGTTATTATGAAATAATGAGGTTGACAGCTTTGTTCGTAATTTTTTGACCCAAAATAATCATTTTAGTTAATGAGTTTATGAAAATCTCTAATTTGTTAAATCTTATGAATAGCTATATATTAAAAAATGTTATATAGGAATGATTCAATGAAGTTGCACACATAGTACATGTGATATTGCAAAAACATTTAAATTGCTATTATGAAATAATATTTTATACCCAAGGTAATGGAAATATTGTAAAATTAAATGAGATGAGACTGGTTAAATTTGTAATATATTCCAATGATACGCTGATATATGTTGATGATTAAGATAACAAGTGTTGCATGGAAGTTTTATTCTTGCCACTCAAATTACAAATTATGCTTTCAACAAAAATTGAAAATTGATATATGAAATGGAAAAATTAGTTGCCTACTAAGGAGCAAGGAATTGCATAAATTTTTCTGCCCATTTATATTTTTACTCATACTCATTAAAGAGCTGAAAAGCACATAAATAACCATGGTCAGAAAGTACTTGTAAATATATTCTTTTACATTTTGTTCCTATCCATTTTTTATGCAAACATTTGCTTAAATTATGGTTGGTGGTAAGGGTTTTAATTTTGAGTGGTTTTCTTATGAAGCTTAATAATGAAAAACCACTGTCTCAATATCTAAAAATTATGGCATAGATATTGCAACTGTATCCAGAAATTATGGAAAATATGTATGAGAGAGTTATCCACATGACATTGCATTGTGCAAACACTGCACCTTCGAGTTATAGAAAAATATTTTTTTAATAATATTGAAAAATAATTTTCTTTTTTCAAAATTAAACATTATAACTTATATTGGTCAATATTAAATTAATAATAATCATATAAAAGTCCTACCTTCACAAGGAATAATAAAACTATTAAAATAAAAAATAAAAATAAACTAAAATTTCTAAAATTGATCCATACTCATATTGAAAAAGTGACCCTTGCTAATTGGAGTAGTTCTTGCCAACTGAGATTAACAAACTTGAGATCTCCATCACAAATTATACGACGGGGTTGGCCATGGAACTTATACACATTCTTTAAGAGTAAATCATCAACTCCCAAAGCTGAACATTGAAAATTATTATACTATTTATTTCAGAACATTGAACATTCTCAGCTCTAATCAGACAGACTCTATGACTACACAGACGCAGTAATAAGTGACAGAAAAAGTAAAATATAAAATATAAATTTGTGTAGTAATATTGATACTAATTAGAATGTAATAAGGAATGTTGTTGGCTAAATAGAAAATGTTTGTAAACCATTTTTTTGTTGGCATTAAATATTGATATTAATTCGATTGTAACCAGGAATGTTGTTGCTTAATAGAATGACTATGACTGCAAAATAAATGTGTTTAAAGTATGAATGATTACACAGGGTGGATATGATTTAAATGTTATGATATCTAAGTTTAAACCATGCCCAAAGTTCAATGCAAAGCAATGATTTCCACCCAGGAAAAGGGAGGTTACATATAGTAATGAAATTGCAAAAGGTTCAGAAATTCACAAACCCTTGAATATTATAGACCGGACTGGTTATTAAAGAATTTAATGGAAGATTTAGCAGAAATGTAAGGAAGAGATAAAACTGTATAAAAGTGAGATTTGAACTCAATGATCACACATACAAACCAATAACAGATATGCATAATAAAAGGTAAACCTCTCTTAATCTACCTATTCACAAATACTTCAACAATAACAATGTTTCATTCTCCATTGATGGAGAATTTTACCCTAAACTTACAATTTTAATCTTAGAATGTGTTTCTTCAAGAAACCCTAAAGGTGATTGAAACCATTCAACTCACATTGAGTTATGTGACCAGCGTAGCTGTCTCTGATCAAAAATTTTGTCTAGGCCTCTGTAGTTGGTATTAGAGTTATCTCCTTCGTAAAAGAAGTCTTCTCTGTCTCTTCTTGGCCCAACTGCTGGCAAAGCACCAACATTGCATCTTCCATGGTGCCTTTTGCTGTGTTTTGCACCTCCAGCTATGGCTTTTGCGCCTCCAGCTATTGCTCAGTGTGCATATATGACGCTTCACAACTCTTAGGCATTGTGCACATACAATATGAGCGGCAGGACACTGAATTGATCTTGGCTATACCGTGGGAATCGGCCAATGGGCCTTTTTTAGTTTGTAAGAACAACCCCACTCAGTTTTAAAACTTCGGTAGCTTCAGCAATGATAGCCTCCCGCGAGTTTGTGATATATTGCTAGCCAAACTAAATGGTCGAAACATTCTTGGAGAGTTTCGACCATTACATTCTTCCCCACTCCTCCCATCCCAACAATGGCAACTTATCTTAACCCAAGCCGTATTGCAATATCCATGCAAATGCAGAAATAACAGCAATGTCATCTTCCATGCCCACAATCTGAGATTTTTCAACCAAACAGAGCTCTGCAACCCCAAATTTTTTGGGGTCCTCTGATTATGCAGTTATTCTAGGACCATATTTGACGCTCGCCTACATCTTGATTTGGTATTTTCCCCTTTGATATGCCAATCCGCGTGACAAAAGCTTCAGCCAAGTTTCGTTGCCTCTGTTTTGCTCCTCCTGCTCGTTTTCTCGATTGTTCCAAGGAACGGCAACGAATAACTTTACCTTTTTCTTTGCCAAGAATATCTGTACGTTTTTCTTCGCAGGAATATCTTTATTTGTGGGCGTTGGAACGGAAGGAGGAAGCTTACTGGGGTGGGAGGTGAATAGAATTTTATTGACTTATTTTGCCCTTAGTCTAATTAGCTGGAGGAATTGTCCGGAAAGTTAAGGAAATTTCAGTGTTATTTAGAGAAAATTAGGTAAGAATTGTTGTAAATCTAAGTTATAGGTGTTAAACTTCAAAATTTTAAGTGTCATAAACGTTTTTGATGGTGCTGAATCCATTTCCGCTATCAAAAACACAATTCAAACACTGTATCTACAAGATTTTTTGAAATCACTTTGTCCAAATTCAAGTATTTTTGACCAAGCAATTAGCTCCGCTCAATAGATTTTGGTCGAAAACCGTTGAAATCATGACACTGTAATCGCTTTTAAAATTATGATTTAAATATTTTAATCTGCTCAGAATTAGCTTAAAATCTTGGGATTGTAATTCAGATAAATTGATTAGCATAGATTTATTTTAATGGGAAAGGGATAAAATATTTTGATGGTTAGTTTTTGTTTTTATTTTTATTTTTATTTTTTTATACAGTAAAAGCCTGGTAATTCAAAAAATTTGATTTATTTGAAATAAAATGAATATATTGTGGTTTTTTTAATCAATTCTATATGGATATGTTCTGGTCTTTAATATCACATCATGGAAGGAATTAAGCGTTTTCTTTATTTTAAACAACTAACTCACTAATAAAGTGTTGAGATAAGACAATGTAATAAGTAAAGCTAAAGTTATTTTTTTCAGTGGGGAAGAATCCTCGCTGAAGAAGCATCATACATCATATCTCCGAAGCGAGTATATATACACGTCATCAATAGTACAAATATCGCCGAAGCCAGCAGAGTCGTCACCAATACAAATATGCTGCATCACGCAGCTCCCGCAGGATTAGAACATTGTCGGGGGGTGGTTTATTGTCGGGAGGTGAGCAAACCAACCGCCGTGACCAACATATCATGCACTCACGTGCAAGTAAAGCTAAAGCTATATGTATACTATGTTAAAGATATAAAGAATTCTAAGTACTTTTTATAATGAATTATAATATCAATCATAATTGAAGTGACAAAATAATATGCCAATATCAATAATAATTGGAGTGACCAAACAAAACCAATAATATTATTGATGTTTTATAATAAAATATAAAATAATTTATTTTAATTTAAAAAGAAAGAATACATAGATAAACTTTAAATGGAAAAGAAAATAAATTATATATATTTTATTTATAAAAAAATATATTTATAAACCAAAAAGTTAAAGAAATAATTCATTTATTAATTAAATTTTAATAATAATAATAATAAAACAATTAATAAATATATACCTAATCAAAAGAGAAAGGATTACTTGGTCATTATATTTTTTTAAGAGTGAAGTGTAATCTTCAAGAAAGTAAAATCGTATTTGAAGCTTTCAAAGTAAAATGGATGGATTCCAAATGTGTAGCCTGCGCTGCTCACTTTGCATTAGTAAGCACGTGTTGTAAGATTCTTCATTCCTATGAAAAATGGGATCTCGCTTGTGTTGTTCTCTTGTTTGGGTAAACGGGGTATACGACATTTCACTTTTTCTTTTTTGGGGTAAGGGGTCATACAAGACATTTCAAACCTCTAATGTAAGAGAGAGCCGATTCCTCAAGGCATATCGTCTATAATAACTTAATAATAATTAGATTACCCACCAAGTTGGGGAAAGGGGAGTTGGAAGGGATTGGGTGGATATAGAGGCAAAGATAGCTAGGGGAGAGATGTCTAATGCTGTGTAAGGACCAGTGATTGTTATAGTATTGGTCCACCAAGCCACCATAAATTGAGAGATGTGCGACCAATATTTAAACAAAAACAAATAACAGTAAGTGCAAATATCTTTTAATTTATGTCCAAAATTTTCCAAAACATTGACTGGTAGTACAAATCATATTGACCCAACTAGAAAACAGGTAAAACCATAAATCCTTCCAAAATGGTATGTTCAAGAAGTACAAAGTAGCAGTCACTTCAACCCCCATTGATCAGAACCGGAGCTATGTATCCCAAATGCATATCCATACCTGCACATAATAAAAGTGAATGTATGTCAACCATAACTGTTGTGTTATTCAACATTTAAACCCATTGTGTTCAATAAATGACACCCAACCCATTCTATTTCCCATTAAAACAGAGTAAAACACATGGATCAACAAAAAACAAATTCTCAGCCATTGTATCACATCCAAATCAATCCAAGTCACACATTCAAAATGAAGTCATTGCAATCCATGTCTATACTTGCCACCAATTAAATTCAAGTGCAAAAAACTATAAAAGAAGTTCAACCATTGTTGAAGTTGCATGTTTAACATTCAAACTGTTCACCAACCATGGAGACAAACCATCACAAAACATTTGACATTATATTCAGGTTAATTATTTCAATTACAACACAGTTTTCTTACAGTTTTATTTTCATTTCTCACAGTTTTTATTTTAGTTTTCTTATAGTTTTATTTTCATGAAAATATATATTTTCTCTATTTTTCTATATTCTGAATCATTTTCAAGTTGATTGGAAAATATGACACAACCATAATGCAGAGTATTGGCTAGTATGGCTAGCTACAGAGGAAAAAGAACATAACTCATTTATAATTGAACATCAATCCTTTTCTACAGCACAAATTCCAAGCGGGAAGGACTTCATCTAAATTTCTACACATTCATCCCAAAGCCAAAACAATGTCATCAAAGCTAGTTCCTCAATCAAAATTAATTGGAAAATAAGGCTCCTAACTACAATTTAAGAACAACTAGATGACCTTCACATCGTAGATCCAACGGAGATTGGCCTTGTCTGACTCACAAACCATTTTGGCCAACAATTTGTCACAGACCTCACATTCCTTTAATGAATGTTATCCAATGGTTAGACAAAGGGCATTGGCTAATCTCTCTTTCTCTCTCTATAGTTTTCCACTTACCTAGGCCCTGCCCCGTCCATGGAACTGTGTTAATTTTCTTTCTGATCTATTGATATTTAGTGGTTGTTTAGGGATTAAACACTTATCTGAGCCTATAATATATCTATCAAAGTGAATCTTAAATTGAATTCAAAATATATTCATGTAAGATAAACTTTAATCAAATTCAAAATATATTCATTCCAAATAAACTTTAAATTGAACAAACAACTACATATTCTAATTCTCAAACCAAGGGTGTTCATTTCTTCTTTTATTGAAAATAAATATTTCATTAAAAAAAATTCTTGAGAAAAAATAAGTCACAAAACTTGTGGAGACCAGACTTCCACATGTCACAGTTTTCAAGGAGAAAATATGTGTCATGGAATCCAAAAATCAACGTGTGATAGACAATTCCATATACCAAATCAAATACATATGTTCAAAAATGCAAAAAATAACAAACTAGAGCAATATTGCCATAGCAACAAGGGGCATTAGAAGGATGTGATATAGAAGATGAAACAATAAATCAGGATCCATTGTTATGGCAAGCTGACCTCGCCAACCTCTCTGATATGGTCAACTGGCTATCAATGACAAACTTGAAATGACAAAAATATGAGTGACAAACTTGGAATGACAAAAATAGACATAGAAACTCCTTTATGCTTCCCTTTCTTCCAGTACTCCTTTATACTTAGCATTCAAATGCTCAAGATACTTCATTTGTCTTTCAGATTAGCTTAAACCCACATTATCCTTCGCTTCATCAATTATGACATCTTCAAATGGAAATAATGTAAAAAAAGTTTGTCATTGTGATGCTTTTCAAAAACATCAACAAGCAAATTAACACCAAAATATTAAACTAGCCATTATGCCTTTTTTTCCAACCCATTGATGAGAGATCAAGTCTAATGGGATTGAAATTTTTTGGCGAAATTTCCTTACTAATTATCTTTGGCTACCATCTATTCATAGTGCAATTTATAACTAGGTCCAAGAACACAACTAGGGCTACCCTCAGCAGCCAAACAACTTGCAAAATTACCATGTCTTCCCAATCCAAACCTATCATGTTTGTGAGTGTCTCCAACTTTGTCAGACTTTAAATGAAGACTTTACAACTTTCAAGGTTTAAGGATTAAATTTAATTCAAACAACAACAAGGCAATGTACTTTATAAATAGGTCCAAGAACACACCTAAGGCTACCCTCAACAACTAAACAACTTGCAAAAATACATTTTTTCCCAATCCAAACCTAGGATGTCTGTGAGTGTCTCCAACCTTGTCAGACTTTAAATGGAGACGTAACGCTTTTCAAGATTTAAAGATTTGATTTAATTCAAACAATAGTAAGGCAATGCAATTTATAACTAGGTCCATGAACACAGCTAAGGCCACCCTCAATAGTCGAACAACTTGCACTTTATAACTAGGTCCAAGAACACAGCTAAGGCTACCCTCAACAACCAAACAACTTGCAAAATTACCATGACTTCCCCATCCAAATCGGGTATGTCTATGAGTGTCTCCAACCTTGTTATACTTTAAATGGAGACTTTAAATTTTTTAAGATTTAAGGTTAATTCAAACAATAGTAAGGCGGTGCACTTTATAACTAGGTCTGAGAACACAACTAAGGCTACCCTCAACAACTAAACAACCTGCACTTTATACCTAGGTCTAAGAACACAACTAAGGCTACCCTTAGCAGCCAAACAACCTGCACTTTATAAATAGGTCCAAGAACACAGCTAAGGCTACGCTTAGTAACCAAACAACTTGCAAAATTACCATGTCTTCCCAATCCAAACATGGTATGTCTATGAATGTATCCAACCTTGTCAGATTTTAAATGGAGGCTTTAAATTTTTCAAGATATACGGATTTAATTTAATTCAAACAAAAATAAGGCAGTGCACTTTATAATTAGGTCCAAGAACATAGCTAAGGCTACCCTCAACAGTCAAACAACTTGCACTTTATAACTAGGTCCAAGAACACAGCTAAGGCTACCCTCAACAACCAAAAAACTTGAAAATTTACCATGTCTTCCCAATCCAAACCTATTATGTCTATGAGTGTCTCCAACGTTGTCAAACTTTAAATGGAGACTTTACAATTTTCAAGATTTAAGGATTAAATTTAATTCAAAAAATAGTAAGGCAGTGCAATTTACAACTAGGTCCATGAACACATCTAAGGCTACCCTCAGCATCAAACAACTTGCACGATATAACTAGGTCCAAGAACACAACTGTGTCTACCCTCAGCAAACCAACCAACTTGAAAAATTACCATGTCTTCCTAATCCAAATCTAGTATATCTGTGAGTGTTTTCAACCTTCAGACTTTAAATGGATACTTTACAGTTTTCAAGATTTAAGGATTTAATTTAGTTCAAACATCAATAAGGCAGTGCACTTTATAAATAGGTCCAAGAACATGGGTAAGGCTACCCTCAACAGTAAAAAACTTGCAGTTTATAACTAGGTCCAAGAACACAGCTAAGGCTACCCTCAGCAACCAAACAACTTGCAAAATTACGATGTCTTCCCAATCCAAACCTAGTGTGTATGTGAGTCTCTCCAACCTTGTCAGACTTTAAATGGAGACTTTACAGTTTTCAAGATTTAAGGATTTAATTTAATTCAAACAAGAGTAAGGCAATTCACTTTATAGCTAGGTCCAAGAACACAGCTAAAGCTACCCTCAACAACCAAACAACCTGCACTTTATAACTAGGTCCAAGAACACAACTAAGGCTACTCTCAACATCCAAACAACTTGCAAAAATACCATGCCTTCTCAATACAAACCTAGGATGTATGTGAGTGTATCCAACCTTGTCAGAATTTAAATGGAGACTTTACAGTTTTCAAGATTTAAGGATTAAATTTAATTGAAACAAAAGTAAGGCAATGCACTTTATAACTAGGTCCAAGGACACAGCTAAAGCTACCCTCAACAACCAAACAACTTGCAAAATTACCATGTCTTCCCAATCCAAACCTAGGATGTTTGTGGTGACAATGAATAACAATAATTACAAACATGAGGCTAAACAAATTAATTCAAACAACAATAACAACCAGATCAACATCTTAACTAGAAAAGGAACCAGGTGTCACTTTTTACAGTTGAAATTCCTCCTAGAGCTTCCTTCATGTATGAAGAGTGTTATCTATAGGAATAACAATAGTATTGACAAACTCAGAACCATTCGCTATAGATCTTCTATTGAGATTCTATTGACTGTCATGAAACTAAACAACATTGACAAACATGAGGCTAAACAATTTAAGTCAAATAACAATTTATAAAAAAGAACCAAACTAGATCAACATCTTAACCAGAAAAATCGCTTTGTTTAGTTGAAATTCATCCTATAATGCATAAAACATTTTATCCAAAACATATAATGACATAATTGAAGACATACAACCAATTCTAGGTCAATTTCAATACACTAGCAGTAGTTTTCCAATTACAAATACAGTGATGGTATTTTAAGTGTAAAAACAAGTTATTAAAACAACAATCACTGATAATTTTGAAGACATACAACAAATTCATTCTGTAGATTTGATTTTTCAAGGATACTGTCAAAAATGCATATGCATGAAAATCTCTTACGCTGCTACTAACATACATGTTGATAATTTCCTGTAATAAAGCAGAAATATTTTTGGCTCGAAAGAAAGCATAATTTTCAATTATTATTAACAAAATGCATGCAATAATTCTGTAGGTAGTTGCATCTATGGAAAGAGTTAGTTATGTTTCTCATATAAGGCGAAGTGATAGGAGAGTGACAGGGGGTGCCCACCTATGATTCCATTCATCAGATGAGGACAGGACAAGTGATGTGAATGTCAACAATGCTCGAAGCAATGTTGTTGCGAATGACCATGTGACTAAAGCTGATGTTGTCACACCATCACCCACAAAGCCACCGTCAACCACAGTCCAAGGGGCAAGTTCAACTAAAAATATCAGTGCTATAAGAGGTTGAAAAAAAGAAGAAAATTTAGCTGCAATTTATGACATAGGGTTTAATGGTTATTCAGTTCAGGAATCTACAAAAAAACATGGCATTCCCGCCTCATCAATACATTATTGGATAAATGGGCTCACTCATACAAAATGTAGAGGGCCTCTTACAGTTATGACTGAAGAGGAGGAGGCCAGGGTGGTTGAGTGGTATAAAGAGATGACCCAATTGGGACATGAGCTAGAATTGATACAACTCAAATCCACAGTTGCTCAAATATGTCAAGGGAGGCAAAACCCATTCAAAGATGGGTTTCTTGGTAAATCATGGTTGTTTGGGTTTGAAAAAAGGCATCCAAACCTTGTATTATGTAAAGATGAGGACCTTGACAGAGACAAACCATTAAATTTGTGCCCTGTAGTTGTATGTAAGTTCTATGACACTCTTTCTAGTGCTTACGATAAACATTCTTATGGTGCAGACCATATATGGAACTGTGATTAAACAGGTTTATAGGCGGGAAGGAATTGTGGCATGCGGGTAATTGCCAAGAGAGGGAGCTGAAACATGCCAAATATTTTGCCTAAGAGTAGGGTGTGGATAACTATTCTATGTTTTTTCAATGCAATTGGTACTTCAATCCCAGGATCTTATCTATTCAAAGGTAAAAATCAACTAAAAAACTATATACAAAATTGTGAACAAAGTGCATGCATGACTTCACATCCCCATGCATGGATGACTAAAGAACTTTTTTTAAATTGGCTTTGTGACTTTGCTGCATCTATACCAGGTGGTGTCTCACCTAATAACATACACCTATTGATATTAGATGGCCATGGAAGCCACATTGTTGTACAAACAACTGAGGAAGAAAACAATTTGGGCATTGACATGTTAAAAATGCCCGTTCATACCACTCACAGATTGAAACCCCTTGATGTTAGCATGTTTTTCCCTTTCAAGAACTATTTCAGGTCAGAGCATGTTACATGGATGGAATGAATTCAGAGGTTGATGTGAAAAGGTTCGAGCTAGCAGAGCTTGCAAGTAAAGCGTTTAAAAGGGCTCTGACACCATCAAATATCAAGACTGGATTTAGGAGGACAGGAATAGGCCACTGAATTATGATGCTCTTATGCATGATACTGGTTGTAGTCAAGTGTTTCATGTGGATGTTCAGGAATAAGGGCATGTCCAAACAAGTGTTGAAGTGCACAAAGAAGTAGATGAACATGATGATGTGGTTGTAGCTGGTAATATGATTTCCCTCTCTCAAGGACACTTATATGGTGATGACAATGAACATGTATGTGAAACACAATATAATCATGAACAAATTCACAGTAACATGGAGGTCATTCTACCAACTCAAGTACATGAAACTTCTGTTGTTGATATTGTTAATGCCATTGTTCAACATGTAGTTGACAATGAAGATGTATTTGAAAATGACATTGTTGATATTGCACTAGGAATCAGAAATGACCAATTGACATTACCAAGACAGGTAACCCCACCATCAGGGTTGGCAGAAGCCGTGATTAATTTGAATGAACATAGTGTCTCAAGAACCAATGAACAAAGCATGAACATGCCTTCACAACCAACAGAATTGAACAATGAAATTGTTCATTTTTTGTGGACAATAGATCAATGGAAGAAGATGAAGCACATAATGAGGCATCAGATGAAGATAACAATATAGTTCAATCAGTTGTCTCGGATACTGAAAGGGAAGTACCAAGAAATGACATGTAGGTGGGAGGGGTGGAGAAGTTACTTGGTCAGTTCCTAAAGCTACCAGTAGAGAGAGTGTCAATGAGAAAAAAGAAAGGAACACCAGGTAGTCTTTGTTTGGGCCAAAGTTCACATTTAATCACCTCAGAAGACTATATAAACCTATTAGTTGAGTCTGAAAAAAAGAAATTTGAAATTCAGGAATTAAAACAGAAAAAGAAGGATCTAGCCAAGGAGAAGAAGGAAACAAGGATTATTGCAGCACAACGTCGAGAAGATGCTAGGATTGAAAGAGAGAAAGAAAGGAAAGATAAGGACCAACAAAAAAAAATGGAAATCTAGGGAAAGGAATCAAGAAAGGCTAAAAAAATGCTTGAAAAGGAACAAGGGATGACCGATATGGTTGACAATGATGCAAGCACAACTAATGAAACCAGGATTATGTCAAACACATTGGACAATATTGCAAATTATACACCATTATTCCAATACCTCATAAAAATTCAAGTGCCTCACTATTAAAATGGGGGTTTACCCACTTTCCTTATTCCTACCAAAGGAGGTGTCAATTCTATGTATGCTCATCACACACCTCCACTTAATGCAAGGGTTAGTAGTGAAAATGTGAGGTATGGGTACTCAACTCCTCCATGGTTGGAAGGTCAAAATTGGACTAAATCATATGGAAACAATCAAGCATTTCCTAATGAACCCTTTTTAGGTAGGTTGACCTACTTCGATCAAGCGGGTAACTCAGGGAGTTTTGGCACTAAAGATTCTCAAGGCCATAAAGAATAAGGGTGTCATATGTTTTTGGTTGTAACCACATTATGATGTGGATTTTGGATGGATTGTCTCTTTTTCTTGTCACATAAAGATTTTGACTTACAACCTAGGTTGACTTATTTCATAGTGTTTGCGGCATTGTAACCAAAATCCATTTTAGAAGGAACATCTATACTCTATTATAATGTAGAAATCTTACCTGAGAATGCAAATGGGATTTTCTGTTACACCTCTACACACCAAATGATTTACAACACATTTATAACTGAGTTGTAAATATTATGGCAAATGAGTGAATAATGAAATCTTGAACAAGTCACTTGTTTCAATATGAAAAATCCATAAAGTAGTGAACAGTAAAAGTATCTAATCTCACATCTCATATGAAACCTCGTTTACTGTAAGTTAACTTAGAAGATAAACAAAGTGCATGTGTGGTGAAGCATCAACAAGCCAAATAAAACATAAACTTTCCAAGAGAATAATTAAATGACAAATGAATGAATAATGAAATCAATAAGCATCAACATTTTTGTTAATTAAATGATAAAGCATCAACAAGCATCAACTGAGTTGTTAATTAAATGACAAACGAGTGAATAATGAAATCTTGAACATGACATTTGTTTCAATATGAAAATTCCATAAAACAATGAACAATAAAAGTACCTAACCTCACAACCCATATGAAACATTGTTTACTGCAAGTTAACTTAGAAGACAAAGAGAGTGCATGTGTGGTGAAGCATCAACAAGAAAAATAAAACATCAACTTGCCAAGCGAATAATTAAATGACAAACGAGTGAATAATGAAATCAACAAGCATCAAATGTGTTGTTAATTAAATGATAAAGCATCAACAAGCATCAAATGAGTTGTTAATTAAATGACAAACGAGTGAATAATGAAATCTTAAATAAGTCACTTGTTTTAATTTGAAAATTGCATAAAATAGTGAACAATAAAAGTACCTAACCTCACACCACATATGTAACCTCATTTACTATAATTTAACTTAGAAGACAAACATAGTGCATGTCTAGTGAAGCATCAACAAGCATCAACAAGCCAAATAAAGCATCTACAAGCCAAGAGAATAATTAAATGACAAATGAGTGAATAAATATGGATAGTCATTTGTAGATTTCATGAAGATGGAGGAAGATGGAGGACAAAACCAAAAATATGTTTAAAAAGGAAATGAAGCAAGATTGTTTCATAAAGGTGATAAAGAATAAAGGTTGCTGAGAGAACCAAAGGTAGAAGAAGAGATGCCCATTGCATCTCAAGGGAACAAGCTGATTTTTTGTGGTAAAACTGGTTATGTATATGCAAGGTTTTTAAGTCAAGAGAATGATCAAATTTTCCTCCAAAATGACCATAAGTAAAAGTATTCCACATGGGATAGACAATCCCAAAAGGTTTTCCTAAAAGAGGAATAAAGTGCAAGAATTTCTTCTCAAAAGCAAAGACAAGTAGAAACAATTTTTCAACCCTACAAGCAACATATAAAGGTAGCCATGGCATTAAAAAGAGTAATGGTGACTTGTGGAAGTTGCCATGTTGAAGGAGGAGAATATCTCTCAAAACCTAAAGTGGAGAACCTCATAAAAAGAGAGGAACACTATTAAAATTTATGAGAGACTTCGGCTTTATAGATGATGGATAGTAATTTGTAGATTTCATGAAGATGGAGGAAGATGGAGGATAAAACCAAAATTATGTTTAAAAAGGAAATGAGGCAATATTGTCTCATAGAGGTGATAAAGAATCCATTATAGGTAGGCTACCTTTGAACTCTCCTTTACCATGTGTTGTCAAGATGTATACAAGGAATATTTGTAAGTTGATGTGTAAAGTCAAGATGCGACTGGCTGGTGGGAATATAAAGCTAGCTTGTTAGCTGATAGCTATGCCCTTTCCTTACAAATACATGTTCAAGTTTTTACAGGAGCTAGACAGAGTAAATTTTACTCCAAAATGACCATAAGCAAAAGAACTCGACAGGGGATAGACAAACCAAAAAGTTTTTTGTAACAGAGGAATAAAGTGCAGGAAATGCTTCATTACCATTTGGAATTGTTTTTGCAACAAAGTTTTGGATCATTTTGTAGTTAAGGTAATGTTTTTTTTTTTTTCTTTAGAAATTAGCATACATTAAAATTACAATTTTTTTATAGAAAAACAAACGATAAAAAAATATAATAATATCCAGCCTCACAAAAGAGAAGGAAAATATTTTTAAGGTACTACAAATGTCTTAAAGAAAAAGGAATAAAAGTATTGCTAACAAAATTGTTGGTTGGATAACATTTTATGAAAATTATTTCTTCTATGAAAAAACTATTGGAAAAATCCAAAGGATGCTTCCACACATTTGTTGATGGCATTTCCTGTCAATGTAAACTGGTATACATAACCCAAGGAGACTCAAACAAAACACCTATGGATATAGACTAGCCAAATAGGCAACAAAATTGGCAATAATTGAATGAGATAACCCCTTGAGCCTATTTTATGAACAATATTACATTTGTATTCAATAATAAAGAGCAAGAAATGCTTCTCAAAAGCATAGTCAAGAAGAAATCATAACAGAGGAAGAAAGTGCAGGAATTCTCTTTGAGGGAGGCTCTATTTGAGTTTCTGAAATCAACGTAGGGACATAACCCCCATTCTTTTTTCTGACATGCACCAAGTTGGTGACTTAAACCATGTATCTGACAGGGATAATTCTCTTGGCATCACAGAACTTTTTTACGTCCTTCTATAAAAGAGGACACAACAAGAAACACTACAATCAAGAAGAAATCGTAACAGAGGAAGAAAGTGCAGGAAATTCTTCTTAGAAGCAGAGGCAAGCAAAAAGAAACACTACAAGCAAGTAGAAATCGTAACAGAGGAAGAAAGTGTAGGAAATGCTTCTCCTAAGCAGAGGCAAGCAACAAAGGCAAGCAAAAACACATTTTCAACCCTACAAGCAACACTACATATAAAGATAGTCACGGTATCAAAAAGAGCTAAACCAATGAATGAATAACCATAAACCATGCAACAAGAGCTAAATTCCCAACAACAAATTGAGCTAAACCCATGAATGAATAACCATAAACTTTCTACTATAAACCATGCAACAAGGGCCAAATTCCCAACAACAAATTGAGCTAAACCCATTAATGATTAACCATAAACCTGCTACCATAAACCATGCAACAAGAGCTAAATTCCCAACAACAAATTGAGCTAAACCCATGAATGAATAACCATAAAACTGCCACCATAAACCATGCAACAAGAGATAAATTCCCAACAACAAATTTAAGTGTTGAAAAACACAGTGGCTGGTACGATTTAGAATCCTACCAGAGAGCCACAGAAGCCACTACCATGTCCAAGCATTGCCCCAAACTTCGTCATACCTCTTCTGTGATAGCCATACAAATTACCTACAACACAAACTTGCAAACATAGAAGAAAAAATAACATTTGGGCAAAAACCTAAAAAAAATTACAAAAATTCGCAAGAAAAACCCATGAATTTCCATACTTACCTTCATGGACCTCGAAATCTGCATGTCGACCACCGAACTTGATAGAATCTCCCACTAGCTCCTTCGCAAACAACAGGCTGCGAGGATGAAACAACAACAAAGGTATTTATAAACCCCCGATAGTGCAGAACGAACAACAACAACACCAGTGTTAAACCCCCCTTGAAATAGGTAAAGCAACCACACCCTAAACCCTAAATGAGTAATGAACCATTGCAAACAACATTACTTGACATGGTAAAGAAACCACACCTTAAACCCTAAATGAGAAACAAACCACTACAAACAACATTGCCCTGTGAGCAGCACTAGAATGGCGAACAAGGTGAAACAATACTAGAGTCGAGAGGAGCCATCGTCAGTGAAGAACATTTCCCACACGCCAGACCCAAACGAAATAACACATGGCAGTGAAGACATGCCACAAAACTCTCTTGATGAAACCCTAGACGGTGGGAAGAAAATTTTATTTAAGGCACCTACCCACTACAACAGGGGGCACATCCTAGTCAACATATGTCGTACGGTGGAAAAGGGAGTCTCCACGTCAGCAACCAATGTGGATGGGAGGATGCATAGGTAATGGCGTCCCTCCCCTAGAAGGGATTGGGATGGATATTAAGGATTGGGTATCATTGGTTTTTAGATGTTAAGATTATAATGGAAATTTGAAAAAACATTATTGTAGTTTTTTTTATCAAATTTAAAGGAATTTAAAGCCATTTTAAAAAATATTGATATTAGCATTTATGAATCATATTTTTCTTTTTTTAGGTTAACTAGTTGGGGTAATTTAGGAGACTTCACAAGGGTAGGGGAACGTACTCCTTGAGCCTTATCATAAGGGGTCAAATATGTACCTCCATGAGTTTTGAAACCAAGAGGAGGGGATAACATCCAATTGTACCAATCACTCAATCATCCCATTAGATTATTTTGCCAAAAGTTAATTAGGCCTTGGAAAGTTATGATTTTGTCAAGATTCCTTTTCAACATTCATTATGATAAAGGTTAGGGTTCTTGCTTTGACACACTTTTATTACACCCAAATGTGTTTTATAAAGAAATATGAGGTATGAGGAAGATGTTGTCACATAACATTAGGTAAAGTTAAAGTAAAACATAATTTAAAAATACTTATGTTGAAAATTAAAAAAAATATATAAATAAATTTTCAATGAAAAAATATAAGAAAAGCTTTAAATTTTAAAAAAAATCTAAATAAATTTAAATTTACTTTTAATAGGAATTAAAAATTAAAAAGTTAGTTATATATCCTATTAATAATAATTATAAAAAATTACTTTTAATTATAAATTGGTTTTATAAATAGAGAAAAAAGTTTTATTTTAATTACTTTGTGATTAAAAAATAAATAATGATGAATACTTATCTATGTTCAAGAGTTAAGCCTCCAGGGTTAGTTTGGTTGGTCAAGTCTCTATTAGTAAATCACCCCTACTATTGAGAGATCATGGGTTTAATTTTCTTGATACAAGTTCAATTTTCTCGATACTCTTAGGGTTAGACTGGTTAAGATAACAAGAAGTGATCATTTTTGGGTAGATTTACCTAGTATAAATATTCATCTTCAAGATCATTAACCACATGGAGTTTTAGCACCAATGCTTATACTTTAATGCTTCCCTCATCACATTAGGAGATAATTATTTAAGGGTATAATGGATGTGATGGGGAATAATGCAGGTTTAATTGGCAACTAAGTGTTGGGAATATCAAAACACTTCTCTATAAATTAAGGTCCCCAACGCATGTTGAGTGTTTGAAAAGGCATTACTCCTAGTTGGTTCTTAGAGCATAATATGCGTTGTTCAACTCTGGATAAAATTATTTGTAATTTTATATAAAGCTCAAGATTATCATTTGAGAATGAAGAACATTCTAAATATGTATGCATTAGTTTAAGGTCTACTTAGAAGCTGTAGAATTCCTTGGTGGAAATTTGGGTGCTTGTACTACCCTAGTCTTGATCATCACTCCAATATTGTGCGTGTACATGATGAATAACCAAAACCAATATATTTAATTTATAAACAAATATCGAATGATCATAAAATAAACCATTGGTTTTAGAAGAGGATAAAAGACATAAAGGATATGACTCTACAAGAGGGGGGAAATAAGGAAGCTTAAGGCTAAGGAAATGCCATAATAAGTGATTTAACCTAAAGTATTTGTAACCTCAATTATTTCGCTTGATTAATAGCTAATTGTCATTTAATTGAACGTGAGGGGTTATCACATAAAGGCATTACACATGTATTTCTAAGGTTACATTGATCCTTCATGCCATGCAACTGAAAGATTTACATTTTACCATGCAAAGAAAAAAAAAAACCATTGTTCTAGCTAAAATTGTGAAAAGTAGGTTTCAAATGTCAAGTATCATATAAATTATTAGAGGGTTTAACTATTAGAAGCTTGAATTACCTTGTGAACTATCCTTTATTTAAGGAAATTAGAGGAATTATCCTTGAGTAAAAATTGTCATGAGAATGATGTTAGTGAATTATGAAAATCTACAACTAAGAATTAAGTGAGAATAGTGGTTGTATGAAATGATAATTATTGTCATTGAGGAAATTCACTAGAAATGGCAATTCCCTAGAATCCCAATGACCAACACATGTTGGAGCCTTAGAGGAAAGTGGGTTAGTGGCATAGCCTTAGGAACTACTGATAAAATAAGGGAATCCCATTTCTTGGGTTGTGTAGACTAATAGAGAAGAAGGTTGTGAATTTGGGATTGTTATATATGTAATTAACGATAATTAACTTGGGAAATGGGTTGTTAAAAGATAAATTACAACCGTCCATATGAATATTTTGTCCTTGTGGATTGATAGCCTTAGCCTTTTTTGTAGAGAGAAATAACATAGGAGAGAGCCTTCAGTTGGGTGGAATCTTCATATTTTACCACTAGTTCAACAATTCTAGATAGATAAATGTTTATAAATTTATATGTGAATTGTGATGAATTAATATACTTAAATGTTATGGTTTATGTCATGGTTGAATTAATTTTCAATTTATTCTTTCGTTTGCGAATGTTAGCTGATATATATGATTTATGGTTTCATGAATAATTGAATGGTTGATCTATGTTGCATATATATGTATTTCCATGGTTGCTTAACGTTCACCGAACAATGAGTTTGAAAACTTAGTAAATTGGTACGAATTTGGGCGGTTAAATGAAGTACCTCGTATCCTCAAAATGCACAGAGGATATTGGGTACATTACAAAATGGTATCAAAGCTACTAGTCACAACATTGGGATTGTATAGGCTAGAAGTTAGGTATATATGAAGAGGTTTCAGTTTGTGTGGCAAGTGTTTGATGAAAATTCTCTTTGAATAGTTAGGGAAAATAGTCTCTAAAGCTTACAAATGCGTAATTGAGATTTATAATTACCAATTTGGAAGGTTTTTACAGTATTTTAATAGCTTATGAAATCATAAACAATGAAATTATTTAATTTCAAAGTTATATTTTTGAAGTTCTCGAGAAAATGAAGTTTGTGGGCTAATTTTTTGGAAAAATGTCCATGATGAGAATGGATTGTATAGAGCCATAACTCCCAATTTAGAAGCCCAAATTGGGCATGGTTGTGGTCATTTGAAGGCCTATTCAAAAGGAAACAATTTTGATGGTTTAAATCTTAGAGAAGTGATTTAGAGTTCCTCAAAATATGAGAAGATGAAGAAAATGCTACAGACCTGGTGTTGAGCCTCGAACCTGCACCTTCCCATACACCCTCTCAACCTTCTTTTCCACTCATTTTATCCACCAAGTTGATTAAATCATTGTATTTTAGTTTAAAAATGAGCTTTTGACGTGGTTTTCTAACTATGCTGATGACTGTTGTTTGGTTTAGAATTTTGTTCAGACAGTTGCAGAAGCTTCTCAGTTTCCGCAACCGATACAGGTTTCCGCAGCCGACCCAGGTTTCTGCAGCCAGCACAGGATTCCGCAGCTGTTTTTTCAAACACCATGCTACAGGTGTCCTCTCAAGAAATGAGCCACATGGGAAAGTTACAGGAGTCAAGGACATGGATCGTGTCCCTCCAGATCATCCAGCACGGCCATAAAAGCCCGCGGTCAAACAAGGGGCAAAGGATAGTCAACGGAAGTGTTCAGCAGTGGCACGACTCTGCGTAGCTCTGTTTTTGAGCACGTGAAGCTACGTGGCACAGTCCTTAGCCACGAAGACATCCTAATAGCGTGAATCCAACAGCCATACCTCTCAGATTTAATAAACATGATGACAGTTACCTAGATCCAGGCTGAAGAGGATTTACGTGTCTCTGGCAGCGTGGTTAATAGCGTAGATTTAGTTAATATGTTTAGCTTTATTTCCTTATAAATAATGCGTCCATGAACGTTGTACAAGAAAATATTTTTGTAATGTAATCCGACGCTGTTGTATTTCCCCACTGCACTTTTACGTTGTTGTTTAATATATGAGAAGACTGATTTAAACTTAAGCTTGTAGCTATTCGCTGAATCGGTTGAAGTGGCAGAGGGCCCCTGCTTACTGAAGCCTTGTACAGTTGTCTTTTAACTCTTGCATTACTTTTTCCTGTTCATGTATATTAGCTGTACAGTTGTCATTTAAATGTTACATTTTATTTCAACATGTATATTAGTTGTACATAACAAAGCTTTTTGATTTCTGTTGATTTACATTTTCATTGCTGCTCTTTTATGGTTACAACTGATCAGTGTTTTTGCAGGTGTTCTTAGGCAGCCCGGGGCAATTTTTCACCTTTTCTTTTTATAACTATTGGCATACGAGATCATCCTGTCTTTGTCGCTGACTCTTGTTTTCTGAAGTTTGATTTCGAGTACTGTCATTTCCTTAAGTTGTACATTTATTTTCTGCTCTTAGATATCATGTTATTCATCTGTTAACGGTTCCTTTCTATAATCAAATAACTTTATTAGGAACCAGAATATCACTCATTATAGCTTGATTTAGTTTGCTTTAGATCTCACATTGCTTGACTTGTTCATGACTGTTTCTCACAGGGTAAATTAAGCTGAAAGGAAAAAGGTCAAGAAAGTTAAAGTAGTGTGATTAGTTTCTTTTATGCAGTTTAACTTCTTTTAGATTTCACATTGCTTAACATTTCATGATATCTTCTCACAAGGAAGATTGAGTTGAAGAGTTGAACTAGTGTGGATTAGTTGTTCTTACTTTTAATTGAATTTAGTGTAGATTTCACTTTCATTTTCGTTCAGCAACAAAGATACTGGGCCGATGTCATAGTTCATTGTTTGATGTCTTTATTTCTTTTGAAGAATTGATTTCATTGAAGTTATTTTAAAGCTTTCTCTCTTTTAAGTTTTGGAAACCACTTAGAGATCACCATAATCATCCATATTTCACTTGCTTTATCACCTTTTCATCATCTCACATTAGGGAAATATAAATCCAAAAACAAACTTAAAAAAACTAAAAACGACAAAAGATTAAGGAAATGGTTATCTAGTACATATAGTACACTTCACTTCGTCAGTTTACGAACCCCGTGTTGACAATATAAATAGCAATTTAGATCACACTAAATTGACCAAACATTTTGGCGCCGTTGCCGGGGAAGTGAAATTAGGTAGCCAATTTCTAAAAAAAACAAGAAAATTTCAAGGAAGGAAAATTGATAACCTCTCAAAGTATGCTCTCCTCTTGCACTTAGTGTGATCTGGAGGATCAAAAAAGAGAAAGTTATTGGTTTAATAGTTTCTTGAGTATGCTCTCTTATTTCACCTAGAGTGACTTGGAAGATCAGAAAGAGAATTATTACCCCGACTTGAAGAAAAATAAAAAATGACATGCATAGAGCAAGAGATTCTAGGGGAAGGTTTTTAGCTAGAGCCAAGAGTTCGATTTTTACAAGTCCATCTACTTCAAGGAATAGACAAGAGACACCTACATCATCTCCAACTTACACTCCTAGCCCTAGGATTCCTGGAATTCAAGAGGCAGGAGTCGACTCTCCCACACCTTCCATCGAATCTGAATTAGAAAGAGATCCTTTCCTTCCTTCTATAGAAAGACAAATTGTAATTGAAGAAGTAGAATCATCTGAAGAAGAAGAGGGAGAAATTCCTTCTCGTTCACCCTTAGTAGAAGAACTAGAAGACTCTGAAGTCTCCAGGGAAACTACCATGACAGAGGAAAGAGAAACTGGATTTGGTAGAGGTAGAGGTAGAGGAGGAGGAGGAAACAATGGAGGAGGTAGAGGTAACATTGGAGGAAATAGGGATGGAGATAACTCATTCGGATTTCCTATATTCGATGAGGACTCCCGAGCCACAATGAAAAACATCTCACCATCTGTCCTCCCAAACTTCCATGGGTTAAGGAATGAGGACCCTGAAACATTTCTATTTGAGTTTGAAGTCGTGTGTCGAACTTATGATTATCTGGAAGACTCTCAAAAACTCAAACTGTTTCCTTCAACATTGAAAGGAGCAGCCTTGAAATGGTTCATGGGATTACTCACTCAATCCATTAGGTCTTGGAATGATATGAAACAAACATTTTTGGATAGGTACCTGGACTATTGTATGCCCACCAATCACAAGGATGAGGTATTCAAAATGGTGCAAAGAGAAGATGAAAACTTGGAGGATTTACTTGAAATATTTCAATACAACCTGAAAAGAGAAAAAATGAGTAACTTAGATGAGGAGACCTTGAAAGCCCTTCTATTAAAAACCATTAGAGATGAATGGATAGATATTTTGAACATGATGGGAAAAGGAGATATATCTCAACTTTCACTCAATGATATAGCAGAGCTATGTGTCCATATCTCAAGGGGGAAATCTAAAACTCAAAAAGGGCCTAGAGATCCTTCTCTCATCAGAGCAAACAAATCTGCAACTGGATCAGTAAGTAGGGCTGAGATTGGCAACATGCTTGATGAATTCAAAACTGACATCTTAGGGAGTCTTAGTGAGCAACTGGACACCCTTAAGATTCACAATAAGCAGAAAGCAGAAGCTGAGGCTTTGGCCATCTTTTGCCCAAAGTGTAGAAAGAAACATGCTCTAAGGGATTGTCCCTTGGATGCAAAAGTTGTAGAAACATGTGTAATTTGTTCAAAGAATCATGAGTCCAAGGATTGTCCTTCAATTCCTGGGCTCAAAGCTGTCTTTCAAGAAGATCCAAATACAATCGAATCTCTCTGTTTTGTTGCAAGGAGACCTTGGTAGGGGCAACCAAATCAAGGGTTTAGCAACTCTATGAACTTTCAAAACCCACCAAATTTGAATCCTTGGCAACAACCTTGGTCCCAACCTCAAAATCCTTTTCAATCATGGGTACAAGGTATGCAAAATCCTTATGGGAGATTTTCTCAATTTTACCGATATCCTCCATCTTTTCAAAACCAACAAGCTCCACAACTTCCAAATCAAAATCCACAACTATCATTGCCATTTCAACAACAACAACCTTCTCAACAGAATCCAAATTCTCAACTCTTGCTTCCATTCCAACAGAAGTCAAATCAACTTCCTTCTCAACCATTGCCAAACCCCAATAATAAAAACCCTCAAAATGCTTACATGATGGAAGGTCAACAATTTCCTACCTATATGATTGTTCCTCTCAATGAAGTACAACTCAGATCAGGTAGAGTCCTAGATAAGCCTTCTATAAATGCTCAAAAGCAAAGCATTTTTTAGGAAGATTCTCTTGAAGCCAATAAGGGTTCTGAAGCATCTCTTCAAAACCCAAACACTCAAAAAGAAAAAGAAAAAGAATTAACCCCCACAACTCCCATAGTTGAGCAACCTGCATCTTTATCCACACCTCCTTTTCCTGAAAGATTACAAATTGACAAAGGAGTGGAAAAACAAATTTGGTTGCCTGACTATAATTTTCTAGATGAATTGAAGAATGTATGTATCAAGATTCCCTTGTTACAAGCCATTAAAAAGATTCCTATTCTAGCAAAAACAATAAAGGAGTTGAGTCTTAAAAGACCAGGAAGGAAACCAAGAGATACCAGAAGAATCCACCTGGTAGGGAAAATTGCAGATATCATGATGGGAAAAATTACTATGCAGAAATATGTAGATCCCGGTAGTCCAATTGTCAAAACACATATCAATGGGGTAGAAATACCAAATTCTTTGATTGATTTAGGGGCTGCTATCAACATCATGAGTAGACAGACTATGGAACAGCTAAAACTTCCTAATCTTCTTTTTACACCTACTTTATTGCAACTTGCAGATCGATCAATTATCAAACCAGATGGTGTATTAGAAGACTTTCCAGTCTCCTTAGACTCTTGGGAATATCCAATAGATTTCATGATTTTAACTCCCAAGAGTAATCTAGGAGGACATCCTCTTATTTTAGGAAGACCTTGGCTAGCCACAGTTGATGCTTTCATAAGTTGTAGGTCTGGGGACATGTATATTTCTGATGGTAATTCGACAAAGAAGTTCAATCTGTATCCTCCAGCAAAAGCAATTACAGAAATAAGAGATAATGAGTGGGTTGATGATGAAGATACTATACAACCTGTCTTTACCATTTCTGAAATCAGTGAAGATAGTCAAATTCTGAACACATTAGAAAACTTTGAACCATCTTCAGAATATGACCACACACAATTTCAGTTGGATTTTGACATTGAGTGTCTATCATCTACATAAATGTCTCTTTTCTCTATGGAAGAATTTGGTAGTTCTGCCATTGAGATTTTTCCAGGAAAAACATTGAATATCAACAGAAACTTGGAAAAATCACAACAGGAGGAGCTAACCAAAATCTTGCAAAAACATTCTACTGCATTTGCATAGGAGTATACCGACATGAAAGGTATTGACCATAAGACTTGCATTCATCACATCTACATTGAGGAAAATAGTAGACCAATCAGACAACCTCAAAGAAGGATGAATCCAAACCTTAGGGAGATAGTGAAAGAAGAGCTCCAAAAATTACATAATGTAAACTTCATTTACCCCATTTCAGATAGCTGGTGGGTTTCTCCTTTGGTGATAGTACCTAAAAAGAATGGTAAATGGAGGGTTTGCATTGATTACAGGGAATTAAACAAAGCAACTTTGAAGGATCACTTTCCTTTACCCTTTATTGATCAGGTATTAGATACTTTAGCAGGCAAAAAGTATTTCTCATTTTTGGATGGTTTTAGTGGTTACAATCAGATTCAGGTAGCACCTAAAGATCAGGACAAGACCACATTTACCTGTCCATGGGGAACTTTTGCTTACCAAGTACTTCCTTTTGGATTATGTAATGCACCCGCAACATTTCAACGGGAAGTACTAGGAATATTTTCTGATCTAATTCATGATTGTGTAGAGGTCTATATGGATGATTTTACAGTTTATGGTAATTCATTTGAAGAGGCATTAGAAAATTTGGAAAAAGTCCTTATAAGATGTAAAGAAACAAACCTTTCATTAAGTCATGAAAAATGTTTTATGATGTTTACTGAAGGGATTGTTTTAGGACATCATATTTCAGGAGATGGGATTGAAGTTGATAGATCAAAAGTTGAAGTCATCTCCAAGTTACCTATTCCAAATTGTCAGAAAGATGTTAGAAGTTTTCTTGGATTTACTGGATATTATAGAAGATTTATTGAAAACTTCACCAAAATAGCATCTCCACTCTTCAAATTACTTACAAAAGACTGTGAATTCAAGTGGGATCCTGACTGTCAATCTGCATTTGAAACTTTGAAAACAAGAATATCTGAAGCACCCATTTTGAGAGGGCCAAATTGGAAACTTCCTTTCCATATTTCTACAGATGCTTTAGATACAGCTCTAGGAGCTGTGTTGGGTCAAAAGGATTTAGTTCCTTATGCCATTTACTACACCAGTAAAAATTTGACTCCTACTGAGTTAAATTATACTGTGACTGAAAAAGAGTTCTTAGCTGTTGTTCATGCAATCAACAAGTTTAGACACTATATAACGGGCTATGAAACTTTTGTCCATACTGATCATTCTGCAATTAGATATCTCATGAACAAACCTGTTACTAATGGCAGAGTTACAAGATGGCTTTTACTTTTACAAGAATTCAATATTACTGTGTTAGATAGACCAGGGAAACAAAATACAGTAGCTGATTTCTTGTCTAGAATCCAAAATACTAACGAAGATTCTCCTGTAGAGGATAAGTTTCCAGATGAATATTTGTTTGCAGTAACTACTAAAACTCCTTGGTATGCAGATATTGCTAACTATTTGGTTACAGGGAAGCTACCTCCACACTTATTTCCTAATGAGAAAAGGAAAAGTATTCAGGAGAGTTCAAATTATTCATGGATTTCTAATGAATTGTTTAAAACAGGGCTAGATTGTGTGATCAGAAGATGTGTTCGGGAAGATGAAATGCCTGACATCCTTAAGGCATGTCATGATGAACCATGCGGTGGACACTTTGCTGACAAGAGGATAGCCTATAAAATCCTTTCTTTAGGATATTATTGGCCTTCTCTCTTCAAAGATGCAAAACAATATGTTAGAAGGTGTGACAGCTGCCAAAGAGTTGGGAGACCCACTCTTTCAAATGAAATGCCATTACAGCCACAGGTACTCATCGAACCCTTTGAAAAATGGGCTTTAGATTTCATTGGACCCATTAATCCACCATCTAGACAAAAGAAGTATATATTGGTTTGCACTGATTATGTTACTAAATGGGTAGAAGCCAAGGCATTGCCTTCTGCCACTGAAAATTCAGTTGTTCAATTTCTTTTTGAGGATATTTTTACTCGTTTTGGTGTTCCAAGAGAAATTGTGGCAGATCAGGGAAGTCAATTTACATCTAACTTGATGGAGAAGCTGATGGAAGAATAGAAAATCAAGCATAGAAAATCTACTCCGTACCATCCGCAAGCAAATGGTCAAGTGGAATCTACAAAGAAAGTTCTTGAGAGCATCATCACCAAAACTGTTCATCTCCACAGAAGAGATTGGGCAGAAAGGCTTCCTGAAGCCTTATGGGCCTATAGATCTACATGGAGGAACACAACAGGACATTCTCCCTATGAACTTGTTTATGGGAAAGAAGTCCTGCTCCCCATTGAGTTTCAAGTCAAGACTTTCAAGATGGCAGTTCAATTGGGGATGAATCTATCAGAAGCCCAAAAGCACAGAATGGAGCAACTGAATGAGCTAGATGAAATAAGACAAGATGCAATGTTAAGGACTGATCTAGTTCAGCACCAAAGAACTAAGTGGCATGACAGATATATCAAAGAGAAAAAGTTTCAAAAGGGAGATTGGGCGTTACTGTTTGATTCCAAGTTTAAAGACTTCAAAGGAAAATTTTAGACTCATTGGCTTGGACCATATGAGATTGACGAAGTCTTTAGCAATGGAGCAGTTCGAGTCAAGACCATTGATGAGTTTCAAACTCCTCTCATTGTGAATGGCCACCGATTGAAAATTTATCATAAGCCACTCTCAAAAGAGGACTTTGTCAAAATGTTTCAAGAAAATTCTGCAATGAGGCTGGTGGAGAGGAATCCTTCTCCTCCATCAGCCTAGTCTTTGTTTCTTTCAGTTGAAAAAAAAAAAAAAAAAAACTTTTGTATAAGCCTGAAAACCAATCATAGATTGGCAGTCTTATACAGAAAATGTAGAGTGAAAATCAGGGGCACCTGACACTCTATATTTTCCAAAAAAAAATCTCTCTCTCTTTCCATCTTCACTCCACCTCACTTGTCATTTCACTTCACCTCCATCTCATTTTCATCTCCATTCCACTTCACTCCACTTCATTTTCATCTCATTCCACCCATTTCATTTCATTCCATCAATAAAAGTCCCTCTCAGGACTATTTTATTTAGTTAGTTCTTCTCTAACTATCTTTGTGCAGTTAAAGGGGTGTTGTCTTAGTTTCCGCAGCTGGAAACCGTTTCTGCAGCTAGAACCAGTTTCCGCAGCCAGAAACGATTTCCGCAGCCAGCATCACTCTGTCTCTACAGCCGACATCACTCTGTTTTCAAAAAAAAAAATCACAGTCAAAGGTTAGTGTCATCATCACCAAGTGCAGCAAAGACATGGGGCATCTTCAAGATCAAAGAACAACCATGGGTCAGAAGCCTTAATCAAGAAATGATAAACTTCCAAAGGTATGATAAAAAATCTCTACCAAATAACAATTCAATGTCATTATTATGCATAGTTATTTAAACCATGGCAAGTTCCACTAAAAGCAATGATTTGATACGACAAGCCCCATACCACTCCTCTTCCACGATGTCATTCCGTACACACCTTATTCATTTCTAACTGTCCCATGATCATTCTAAATTTATGGATTGCTCTTCCATTTATTGGCCGTACTTTGAGACGTGACCTACTGTACTACGGCTCTCCTTCACCATAATTTTCACAACCGTCTGCTCAGACGTGTGCGCAAGTCATCCGATTCAAAAGGACTCAGCCGTTATTCTGCCCATTTATCACTTCACTCCCGCATGCATTCGATGTTGAACTCGTTACTGTTGCTCCCTCGGTACTCATACCATTCTCTGTTCTCCATTTCCGCTGCATCCACTACAGTTTGCTCCAAACCCTGGCTCCAGTCACCACATACATCCTGAACTTTGATTACGGCTACTCCAGTTACCCTAAGAATCCCGTAATCAGCCCATTTTTTTCCTGAACCTTCATCCGCGGTAGAATTTTCACTCGGAATTTAAAGCCGAGAATGGGAAAACTACTAAGAGCTGAACCGGAGGGACCAAAATATCTGGAGGGTTATCCTCAAACGAAGGAATCATTGAAGAAAGCAAGGTGGCTCAGATTCATTCAAAAGTTCAGGGGCTATAACAAAGAAGTGACTAAAGCCTTTGCATGGTCCTTTAATGGACACGCAGTGGAGATAGGAGACCTAAAATTTACAGTGACCGAGGCCACAGTAGGAGCTGCAACAAGTCTTCCACAAGAAGGTGAAAGGTGATTCAAAAACAAAAGTGTGGAAGATCAAATATGGAGAACAATGCTACAAAACCCAGGTATGGATACCTCTGTATTTACCAAAGGAATCCCTGTGCATGCAATAAAAGAAGAATGGTCCACTTTGTTATTACTTGTCCAGAAATTTATCACATGCGAGGGTCGTTTTGGCACCATGTACATGTATCATGCCAGGCTAATGATGAATTTTATGGAAGGTTATACCATTAATTTGCCTTATTTTCTGTTATCAAGCTTGAAGAAAATGAGCTCTACTGTTCAAAAACACGTAGGCAGTATTGAACCCCATCATTACCATCACGGGTTCATAAAAATCCTTATTGAAGAGTAGTTGAAAAACACTAAGGATACTTGGGAAAAGTTTTTGACAAGAAACCACTTTCAAGAACTGACTGAAGCCTCTGGAAGCAGCTCCCCAAAAATTCCAAAGAGAAGTAGGAGGAAAGAAAAGAATATTACAGCCCAAGACTCTCCTACAATAGATATTCAGGAAACTATTCAGAAAGAAGAAGAGGAGGGAACTAAAAACAAGAAACAGAATAAGGACAAAGGCAAGATAACCATTCAAGAAACCTATCCATCCCCTGAACAATCCATAGAAGAAGATTATCAACCTCTGTCAAAGAGGTTAATAGATCTTCAAGCTGCTGCCATAACCAAGAAAAAGCAAAAAGGAAAACAGGTTGCACAAGAGAAGAATACTAGTTCATACCTAAGAAGGAGCACTAGGCTAAAAGGGAAGGGGAATAAAACCAAAGAAAAACAGTCTCACTTTATTGATTTGGATAAAGAGACACTTGAGAAATCTCCAGCTCAGCCAAGCATTGAGCCAAGCCCTCCACGTGAGGAAAGCCCTTTTCGGCCGGAAAGAGAAAGCAGTCCTCCTTCACCAGAATTTGAGTTCAGGCCGAGAAAAACACCTGAGGTAGATTCCAACCAGCAAGAAGCATATAACTACCTAGAGTCCTTGGAACAATCAGCTGCAGGACCAAGCACCACCTTGCCACTTGATGCACAAGTACAGTCTTTAAAATAGGAAGTGTTTGAATTGGAAGTCCTAAATAGGCACATCAAACAGGAAAACGAAGCACTCAAAGAGCAGAGTAAGGTAGACAAGATTGTCCATGATAACACTATGCTCCATTTAGCACTGTGGCAGAAGAAGAACAGGAAGCTGAAGAAGAAGTGTAAAAATTTGAGCAGGGCATTGATTAATCTTAAGTTCAAATGTCTAGTCAGGAAACCAAGGACCATTTTAGCATCAAAGAGAAAGAGAAGAGGGCTAGATGTTCTTGCAGAAGCCTCAGAGCATATGGATTGAGGAAAAATAACTAAGTTTTGGTTGCATGAGGACATGCAACACCTTCACAGTGGGGGTATGTTGAGCCTCGAACCTGCACCTTCCCATACACCCTCTCAGCCTTCTTTTCCACTCATTTTATCCACCAAGTTGATTAAATCATTGTATTTTAATTTAAAAACGAGCTTTTGACATGGTTTTCTAACTACGCTAATGACTGTTGTTTGGTTTAGAATTTTGTTCAGACAGCTACGGAAGCTTCTCAGTTTCCGCAGCCGATACAGGTTTCCGCAGCCGACCCAGGTTTCTGCAGCCAACACAGGATTCCGCAACTATTTTGTCAAACACCATGCTACAGGTGTCCTCTCAAGAAATGAGCCACATGGGCAAGTTACAGGAGTCAAGGACATGGATCGTGTCCCTCCAAATCATCTAGCACGGCCATAAAAGCCCGCGGTCAAACAAGGGGCAAAGGATAGTCAACGGAAGTGTTCAGCGGTGGCACGGCTCTGCGTAGCTCTGTTTTTGAGCACGTGAAGCTACGTGGCATAGTCCTTAGCCACGAAGACATCCTGATAGCGTGAATCCAACAGCCATACCTCTCAGATTTAATAAACATGATGACAGTTACCTAGATCCGGGCTGAAGAGGATTTACGTGTCTCTGGCAGCGTGGTTAATAGCGTAGATTTAGTTAATCTGTTTAGCTTTGTTTCCTTATAAATAATGCGTCCATGAACGTTGTACAAGAAAATCTTTTTGTAATGTAATCCGACGCTGTTGTATTTCCCCACTGCACTTTTACATTGCTGTTTAATATATGAGAAGACTGGTTTAAACTTAAGCTTGTAGCTGTTCGTTGAATCGGTTGAAGTGGCAGAGGGCCCCTGCTTACTGAAGCCTTGTACAGTTGTCTTTTAACTCTTGCATTACTTTTTCCTGTTCATGTATATTAGCTGTACAATTGTCATTTAAATGTTGCGTTTTATTTCAACATGTATATTAGCTGTACATAACAAAGCTTTTTGATTTCTGTTGATTTACATTTTCATTGCTGCTCTTTTATGGTTACAACTCATCAGTGTTTTTGCAGGTGTTCTTAGGCAGCCCGGGGCAATTTTTCACCTTTTCTTTTTATAACTATTGGCATACGAGATCATCTTGTCTTTGTCGCTGACTCTTGTTTTCTGAAGTTTGATTTCGAGTACTGTCATTTCCTTAAGTTGTACATTTATTTTCTGCTCTTAGATATCATGTTATTCATCTGTTAACGGTTCCTTTCTATAATCAAATAACTTTATTAGGAACCAGAATATCAATCATTATAGCTTGATTTAGTTTGCTTTAGATCTCACATTGCTTGACTTGTTCATGACTGTTTCTCATAGGGTAAATTAAGCTGAAAGGCAAAAGGTCAAGAAAGTTAAAGTAGTGTGATTAGTTTCTTTTATGCAGTTTAACTTCTTTTAGATTTCACATTGCTTAACATTTCATGATATCTTCTCACAAGGAAGATTGAGTTGAAGAGTTGAACTAGTGTGGTGTTATCTCAAAATCAAGCCCTGGAAGGCTGCAACCCAGGAAGACTTCAAGTAACTATTTCACACCAATCTTTTGGCTAAGGCTTAGCCTCCTTAGCCTGAGAGGGCTCTCTCAAAGGATTATTGATTTTGACTATTAATAAGATGGCTAACTCTTGTGAATAACATTGACAAATAATGAAGGCTGGACAAACATTACATAAGTTTCCATTGGGCCTATGGAGTCAAACATACTACAGCAAACAATGATGATGCCTTACATAGAAGTCAGGGCATTTAGCATTTGGATGTTCAGAATACCACTTGTATAAACCCACAGTTTACAAAGACATACAGGAAGTCAGAGCATGATCAATGAATTCTAAGTGATTATGCATTTGTACAACTGTAAAAGAACACTAAAGAAAATATACCATCACACATTCTGAACAAGAAAATCCCTTATGAATCCTGAGAAGTAAAACAGTCATTTATATTACTGAACTCTGTTTTTTACATAAGCCAAAACAGTCCTCTGTTTTATAAAATATCCAACCCTCATTACATCACTGTCTTAGCTATATATAGAATTCTTATTCTACCTAATTCGAGATTCCTCCTCCAGCATGAGGGGAATTCGATAACTGCTTTTGATGACACCTATCTGCTATTCAACTAACTATTAAATACAATAAAGTGCTTAACTGGAGTTTTAAAGAGTTCTAATTTGACTATGACTCTAACTCTATCTTCCATGTATAATGATTCCTCCTCGTTCTTTGACACCTGGTCTTCTTTCAGTTTGGCTGAGATGGCTGAGATGGGTAATCAATGCTCCATGTTGACCTTGGATGTTGACCCCTTTAACTGCTTCAGTGGTGTTAGGAGATATCCCTTGCTTTTCGGTTCCAGTTTTCCACAACTTGTTCGAATATACAGCAGCATGTCTTCTAGCCCTTTAATATCCCAAAAATATAGAACACTACCATGTTCCTGATGTGTTGGAGGCTTCATCGATGGACAAGTGTGCAGGCCAAAATTCCTTGTATGCAATTCATTTGATACCCCATGAATAGTGATAAAGTGGCTTTATAACAGAAAACTTTAAACTTGAGTTAAAATATTCCACCATTTTAAAGGTACACCTATCTTGATTTGAACGGCTTTGATAGCTTCATTTGGTTTCTTACATATCCTTTAGGTGTTTCCTTTTGAAAATTCCCGCCCATATTACCAAACTGTTTGTCTGCGTTAAAACCATCACCTACAGCAGTTTCGTAGCGCGCTACGAAACTGCTGTGTAATTTCAAAAACACAGTCTTTCTTTCTGATCAATTTCAATGCCTGCAAGACTAGTAGCAAGAAGAGATTTAGTGTCTAGTTGCCATTTGAACTCCTTAAGAACAATAAACAAGGAAGCTAATGAAGGAGTAATCTCAATTTCTTTAATGTTATTGCAGGAGACAACTCATAACCTCTTAAGATCCTTTAAACCAAGAAGAACAGTCTATAAAACCACAGTAGACAGTAGGGAGACCCTCCTTGTCTTGTAAATTGCAACGAATAATCTGAAGCCGTTCAAGTGCAGGACAGAAACCCAAATGTTCGACTGGACCGGGGTTCGAATCTATTTTCTTGCAATTTTCCAGCCTAAGGGTCTTCAAATTGCTGCAATATGACAGAGCTGCAATTCATCCCTCATCAAAATCCTGATTCACTAATGTCAATTCTTCAGGCATAAAACAGTACTACCCGATTGCAGCAATTTCATCATAGCTACCATCATAGCTACTTAGCTCGAGCTTCAGTAGAAGTTTAAAGCTAAGAGCCAACTTGGTAAGGCCAATATCACTGAAACTAAAATGGTAAAATTCTTCAATGGACCCAACTAAGCGAAGGATCTGCAAATTCTGACAGGTGGAAATGACACTAAGGGACTCATCAGTACCGTGATGCAGTTCCAACTCTTGTAGCATTTGGCAGTTCTTAGCAATACATGCAAAACCAATCTCTGTATTGGGGAATCCAACCTTTTTCTCTTCTGTAGATTGTTTCAACCCTATTTTGGAAGCTTCTTTTCCAGTTTGTTAATGTTGACAAGGGAACAACTACAAGGAAAAGACTGTGTATCTACTGCAAAGATCTTTAGATCGAGATGTCTGTCATCTATAGGCAAACTCTGTCTTGCTCCAAACATTGAGGAGAATAAGTTCGAATCAACCCACAAATACACATACATAATGATGGCTTGGAACAGAAAATCACGCTTCTTACATCTGCAAACATGACAACTTACAACGAGATAAACCAAATGAAAAACCTTGATTTGTTTGACTGGACTCATTTGAATGGAATGTGCATGTAATCTACGATGCTCATAAGATCCTACTTCCCTGTTAATGCCCAGGGTTGTCTTCCCACTCTTGCAAATAAGATTTTACTGAAGGATCATAATTTGTGGCTAGGCGAAGGTAATGATCTACTCTCGAATGAAATTTTGATGTTGGACCCTTCAGAATGTGCCACAGTAAAGCACTACAGCCTGTTGTTTTCTCCTCTGAAGGCTCCATGACAATTTCTCCCATTATTTTTCGTATACCTTTTATGAGCTGCTTAACAGATGCATTTCAGAGCACAAATGACACAGTCTCAGCCAAAAACTCTTGCACATATTCTCGATGGTAGTACCGCAGCTGCTTTGTTATCTTCATTACATATGCAATGTCCTTTACAAGAAGCTTCTGCATGTACTTCAAGATATAAGAGAAAGCTGTGAAAACCTGTTCAAGAATTTCAGGATTTCGATCTCCACCAGATTCTAGAAGGTTTCCCATGGCTTCCATTAGTTTATGGAGAAAAGGCATGAACTCCTCACGCAAATCCCTTGACAGAACTGCAATCAAACTGAGGATAGGCTCAAGGGAAAGCTTAGCCTACATGTGCAACCGGCAAAGAAATTTTGATACAATTATTTCCTTGTGTAGCAAAACTCGTGGTAAAGTTTGCACCACTGGCATCAATTCTTCATATAGAGAAATAAATTCTGCCGCACTATTCAGTTCCCGCCATTGTAGAAGGTTTTCATGGAAAAATGATGTTCCTTGAGTTGGCTCAAATAGTGTCAACGCTGTAACCAAATGCCAGAACCAAGCAAGTTTTCAAGTGCCCTAGAACTTGATATGCGACTGGAGTGTGGATAATTAAAATGGCCATAATTGACACTAGACCATTTGCGCAAGTAACCAGATCTTTAAACCGGCCAAAAACATGGATTCTGAGAGCCAAAAAAAAGCATCCATCCAAATCGGAGATAACTTGAGAAAGGTTCATGGCAATTTGATACCCTTGACCAACTTTTACCTTGACCGCTTTCCCCTGATAAAAACAACTCCTTGTAAATCCGCTTGTAGTACTCGTATAATTCAGTCAAATGTGTAAAATTGGCCTGAGCTTCCTTTGCCTGAAGTCTTTTCTCCCAATCACTGCCATAAAGTGTATTCAAAATATAACCTGCTTTGACCAAGAACTGTGGCATCTCTTTGAAGAAGTCCATGATGACAGTTAAATGAAATTCATCAGCAGAAAAATCTCTAAACTAATGCATTTCATTCATTGTGCGGACGAGAGAGCCTTCGACTTGAAACCTCGAGAACTCTGAGCATAACCTGCAGCCATTGCATTCCATGCAACTACATCTCTCTCTGGCATTTCATCAAACACTTGGAAACCTTCCTCTATACTCCCACACTCCAAACAACATAATAGTGACAAAGTTGTGAAAAAACTGTTTCTTTTTAACTTGAAGCCCAGCATTGAAGATTATAGGTGGAAGAAGATATATGGAAAAGAGTTCTTCATTAAAACGCAAAATATGAGAACTCGTGCCTCCACTAAATAGAAGAACTATAAACCCCGCACAACACCCTATGGCAAGGGCCGTAATGGATTCATTGACCCATCTGTTCTCCTCCAGCAAATGTCCCAGTATGATACGCAAGCACAAAATTGTGACGAATAACGAAATGGCCACCACATGAAGATGATCGGTGTCGTTCGAAAATCCCACCCTAATCAGAAGCGACTGAAATGATCCACTGTCAATAACCGTCCTCATTCTAGCACTCACTATCAGCCATAAGCTTCTGTGATTCTGGAACATAGCACACAGCTGTCACATCAGAAGGCAACCGCCTCATTCATCGGCCGCTTCACAACGGCATCCCTGCCCTGTTTCAATATCATGATGACAGGTATTGCATGTGGTTACAAATGCAGGTGCTGTAGGATTATGTAAGTGATAAAGAACCATCATGGAAGAATGCTTGGCACGTCGCAAAGTATCATATTGGTAATGATTTCCTTGACAAAGGCTAAGAAAGGCCTGACGGGTATCAAAGAATTCACTCTCCAAAATTTCATCTTTATCCCTAGTATCTGCAGGAACATCTGTCACTTCAACAGAATTAAATAAATGTTTTTCCCTACTGTTGACAGGATGCCACTCCCTTTCATCAAGCTTTTGTTGTGCCTCGTAACATATATCACATAATTGAAAATTCTTACACTGGCTACAAGCCCAGTGTTTGCCAGAAACAATGAAGTGACAACAATGTACTCCTTTGTGGCCTTCCGCAACATTGCAAGATACCATTCACGGAGCTTATCAGATTTCGGTGTCTTTTGTATCTCTGGGTGGCAAAAAACAATATAATCCTCTCCCTTCAATGGAGGATAGGCCCATATATAATAGCTTGTCAAACCTCGTTTCTTGCAGTATTTCCATCAATCCGCTTTAAATATCTGTCATTTCCCAATTCAAAGATATTGCAATAGAAGGAACCCCTGACATGAGAGCTTCCCTTGCACTTGCAACAGTGCCAGAATAAATGATGTGATATCCGCAGTCTGATTCCTTGTTGATTCTACTGATTACCACAGAAGGCTTCTTCCAAGGAAAGAGTGCTCCAGATTAACCTAATGAAACACCATCTGCTGGGGTACTAAAAAAACCTTATAAGCTGACAACTGTTGATGCAAACCAAATGGATTTTGATAAACATGACAGCTGGGTAAGGTCTGCTATGGATTAGGACAAATCCCCGATTTCGTAGCGTAGCCAGTGCAAAATATGAATTATGCGCTACGAAATCACTTAAAACATGCTGCGCTGCGAAACTGATAGAAAGGATTTATGTGCCTTTGACAAACAATCGAACTGATGTGAAAAATTTAAAATTTTTTCTTGAGTGATAACAGTGGCTCCACTTGGGATAGTGTACTCCTGTAGTACACTAAGAACTCGTAGGTCCAGTGCTTTATCTTTTTATTTCAAACGGAAATCTGCTTGACAAACATTCCCTTCAAGCTTCTTGGGCCTTCACCTCGGGCTTAAGCTTGATGATGACTGTAGGAGAAAGAAATCTACATCTACTGAAAAATAAATGCTCAGTCAATCTTGAGCTTATTTTAATTTTCCTACCTACCTACCCTATCAATTCAAATTTCTTTCAGCTCAATCAATGTGAAATTTCCAATGCAGCCAATCATTTGTTTTATCTGATATTTGAGTTTTTTGACTCCATAGGAGTTCAGAGCCAATATGATATTGTGATGACCGCTGCCACTGAAATTGCCTCTGCTCTTCATAGAAAAACTGAAACACTGGAGAGTAAAACTCTTCCATGTAGTCAGCTATAGGATCCCAGAATACATGATCAGCTTGATGGTTCTCGTAACTTTCTGGTTGTGCAAACTGATCTTCAACAACAGGGTACACTTCCTCAACCGTGAAAGAGAAAGGAACCAACACTCTCTCCTTGTGTTCTGCCATAGAAGACTTCTGAAAATAACGATCATGATTATGAAGACTATATGCCTGAATTTGACCTTCTAAACCTTCAATGTCTTTCTCAATGTCTTCAGCAATTTCATCCAAAAATTTCATCTTATCCTCTGCCTTGCAGTCAAATGATTTTAGATATGAGGACAAGGACAAAGAAAAATTTTCATTTGTTTCTCCATTACTATGATCATTACTCCATTGTTTGAAACCTTGAATTGAAGGAGAGTTTGCCACGACATCTGATCTATCCATCCATTCCTCCAAAAACATAAGCCAAAAGTCTTCAAATGACTTAATGGATTTGGCAGGAAAGCTTTCAATCCATTGTTTACATTTCCCTTGAAGTGAATCATAGAACAACATAATGCAAACATCCTCATGTTTAACTCTAAGAAGCTCAGTAAAATCACAGAAATCTGATATATGCTTCAAAGTTAAACTCAAATCTTCTCCATTGAATTTTGGACCATTCCTTAGAAAATATGCATCCTTGGGAAAATGATTTGGGAAACCATGAATTCCTGAAAAATTTATGCATGCATACCTTGAAACAAGAATGGTAGCATCTGGGTCCTTCATAACTCCAGTGGAATCACCATGAATGTATGAATTTTGAATTCTTCAACAATGGAGTCGCCAAGGTAGATTTGCAGCCTCAAAAACCTTCTGAGCTCCTGCTACCTTCAGAAGTTCAGCTTCATGATTCATGATTTTCGGGAATGAATAGTCTTCAGACTCCCGGCAGACGCACCAAAATGTTATCTCAAAATCAAGCCCTGGAAGGCTGCAACCCAGGAAGACTTCAAGTAACTATTTCACACCAATCTTTTGACTAAGGCTTAGCCTCCTTAGCCTGAGAGGGCTCTCTCAAAGGATTATTGATTTTGACTATTAATAAGATGGCTAACTCTTGTGAATAACATTTGACAAATAATGAAGGCTGGACAAACATTACATAGGTTTCCATTGGGCCTATGGAGTCAAACATACTACAGCAAACAATGATGATGCCTTACATAGAAGTCAGGGCATTTAGCATTTGGATGTTCAAAATACCACTTATATAAACCCACAGTTTACAAAGACATACAGGAAGTCAGAGCATGATCAATGAATTCTAAGTGATTATGCATTTGTACAACTGTAAAAGGACACTAAAGAAAATATACCATCACACATTCTGAACAAGAAAATCCCTTATGAATCCTGAGAAGTAAAACAGTCATTTATATTACTGAACTCTGTTTTTTACATAAGCCAAAACAGTCCTCTGTTTTATAAAATATCCAACCCTCATTACATCATTGTCTTAGCTATATATAGAATTCTTATTCTACCTAATTCGAGATTCCTCCTCCAGCATGAGGGGAATTCGATAACTGCTTATGATGACACCTATCTGCTATTCAACTAACTATTAAATACAATAAAGTGTTTAACTGGAGTTTTAAAGAGTTCTAATTTGACTATGACTCTAACTCTATCTTCCATGTATAATGATTCCTCCTCGTTCTTTGACACCTGGTCTTCTTTCAGTTTGGCTGAGATGGCTGAGATGGGTAATCAATGCTCCATGTTGACCTTGGATGCTGACCCCTTTAACTGCTTCAGTGGTGTTAGGAGATATCCCTTGCTTTTCGGTTCCAGTTTTCCACAACTTGTTCGAATATACAACAGCATGTCTTCTAGCCCTTTAATATCCCAAAAATATAGAACACTACCATGTTCCTGATGTGTTGGAGGCTTCATCGATGGACAAGTGTGCAGGCCAAAATTCCTTGTATGCAATTCATTTGATACCCCATGAACAGTGATAAAGTGGCTTTATAACAGAAAACTTTAAACTTGAGTTAAAATATTCCACCATTTTAAAGGTACACCTGTCTTGATCTGAACGGCTTTGATAGCTTCATTTGGTTTCTTACATATCCTTTAGGTGTTTCCTTTTGAAAATTCCCTCCCATATTACCAAACTGTTTGTCTGCGTTAAAACCATCACCTACAGCAGTTTCGTAGCGCACTACGAAACTGCTGTGTAATTTCAAAAACATAGTCTTTCTTTCTGATCAATTTCAATGCCTGCAAGACTAGTAGCAAGAAGAGATTTAGTGTCTAGTTGCCATTTGAACTCCTTAAGAACAGTAAACAAGGAAGCTAATGAAGGAGTAATCTCAGTTTCTTTAATGTTATTGCAGGAGACAACTCATAACCTCTTAAGATCCTTTAAACCAAGAAGAACAGTCTATACAACCACAGTAGACAGCAGGGAGACCCTCCTTGTCTTGTAAATTGCAGCGAATAATCTGAAGACGTTCAAGTGCAGGACAGAAACCCAAATGTTCGACTGGACCAGGGTTCGAATATATTTTCTTGCAATTTTCCAGCCTAAGGGTCTTCAAATTGCTGCAATATGACAGAGCCGCAATTCATCCCTCATCAAAATCCTGATTCACTAATGTCAATTCTTTAGGCATAAAACAGTACTACCCGATTGCAGCAATTTCATCATAGCTACCATCATAGCTACTTAGCTCGAGCTTCAGTAGAAGTTTACAGCTAAGAGCCAACTTGGTAAGGCCAATATCACTGAAACTAAAATGGTAAAATTCTTCAATGGACCCAACTAAGCGAAGGATCTGCAAATTCTGACAGGCGGAAATGACACTAAGGGACTCATCAGTACCGTGATGCAGTTCCAGCTCTTGTAGCATTTGGCAGTTCTTAGCAATACATGCAAAACCAATCTCTGTATTGGGGAATCCAACCTTTTTCTCTTCTGTAGATTGTTTCAACCCTATTTTGGAAGCTTCTTTTCCAGTTTGTTAATGTTGACAAGGGAACAACTACAAGGAAAAGACCGTGTATCTACTGCAAAGATCTTTAGATCGAGATGTCTATCATCTATAGGCAAACTCTGTCTTGCTCCAAACATTGAGGAGAATAAGTTCGAATCAACCCACAAATACACATACATAATGATGGCTTGGAACAGAAAATCACGCTTCTTACATCTGCAAACATGACAACTTACAACGAGATAAACCAAATGAAAAACCTTGATTTGTTTGACTGGACTCATTTGAATGGAATGTGCATGTAATCTACGATGCTCATAAGATCCTACTTCCCTATTAATGCCCAGGGTTGTCTTCCCACTCTTGCAAATAAGATTTTATTGAAGGATCATAATTTGTGGCTAGACGAAGGTAGTGCTCTGCTCTCGAATGAAATTTTGATGCTGGACCCTTCAGAATGTGCCACAGTAAAGCACTACAGCCTGTTGTTTTCTCCTCTGAAGGCTCCATGACAATTTCTCCCATTATTTTTCGTATACCTTTTATGAGTTGCTTAACAGATGCATTTCGGAGCACAAATGACACAGTCTCAGCCAAAAACTCTTGCACATATTCTTGATGGTAGTACCGCAGCTGCTTTGTTATCTTCATTACATATGCAATGTCCTTTACAAGAAGCTTCTGCATGTACTTCAAGATATAAGAGAAAGCTGTGAAAACCTGTTCAAGAATTTCAGGATTTCGATCTCCACCAGATTCTAGAAGGTTTCCCATGGCTTCCATTAGTTTATGGAGAAAAGGCATGAACTCCTCATGCAAATCCCTTGACAGAACTGCAATCAAACTGAGGATAGGCTCAAGGGAAAGCTTAGCCTACATGTGCAACCGGCAAAGAAATTTTGATACAATTATTTCCTTGTGTAGCAAAACTCGTGGTAAAGTTTGCACCACTGGCATCAATTCTTCATATAGAGAAATAAATTCTGTCGCACTATTCAGTTCCCGCCATTGTAGAAGGTTTTCATGGAAAAATGATGTTCCTTGAGTTGGCTCAAATAGTGTCAACACTGTAACCAAATGCCAGAACCAAGCAAGTTTTCAAGTGCCCTAGAACTTGATATGCGACTGGAGTGTGGATAATTAAAATGGCCATAATTGACACTAGACCATTTGCGCAAGTAACCAGATCTTTAAACCGGCCAAAAACATGGATTCTATGGATTCTGAGAGCCAAAAAAAAAAAAAAAATCCATCCAAATTGGAGATAACTTGAGAAGGGTTCATGGCAATTTGATACCCTTGACCAACTTTTACCTTGACCGCTTTCCCCTGATAAAAACAACTCCTTGTAAATCCGCTCAGTCAAATGTGTAAAATTGGCCTGAGCTTCCTTTGCCTGAATTCTTTTCTTCCAATCACTGCCATAAAGTGTACTCAAAATATAACCTGCTTTGACCAAGAACTGTGGCATCTTTTTGAAGAAGTCCATGATGACAGTTAAATGAAATTCATCAGCAGAAGAGTCTCTAAACTAATGCATTTCATTCATTGTGCGGACGAGAGAGCCTTCCACTTGAAACCTCGAGAACTCTGAGCATAGCCTGCAGCCATTGCATTCCGTGCAACTACATCTCTCTCTGGCATTTCATCAAACACTTGGAAACTTCCCTCTATACTCCCACACTCCAAACAACATAATAGTGACAAAGTTGTGAAAAAACTGTTTCTTTTTAACTTGAAGCCCAGCATTGAAGATTATAGGTGGAAGAAGATATATGGAAAAGAGTTCTTCATTAAAACGCAAAATATGAGAACTCGTGCCTCCACTAAATAGAAGAACTATAAACCCCGCACAACACCCTATGGCAAGGGCCGTAATGGATTCATTGACCCATCTGTTCTCCTCCAGCAAATGTCCCAGTATGATACACAAGCACAGAATTGTGACGAATAACGAAATGGCCACCACATGAAGATGATCGGTGTCGTTCGAAAATCCCGCCCTAATCAGAAGCGACTGAAATGATCCACTGTCAATAACCGTCCCCATTCTAGCACTCACTATCAGCCATAAGCTTCTATGATTCTGGAACATAGCACACAGCTGTCACATCAGAAGGCAACCGCCTCATTCATCGGCTGCTTCACAACGGCATCCCTGCCCTGTTTCAATATCATGATGACAGGTATTGCATGTGGTTACAAATGCAGGTGCTGTAGGATTATGTAAGTGATAAAGAACCATCATGGAAGAATGCTTGGCACGTCGCAAAGTATCATATTGGTAATGATTTCCTTGACAAAGGCTAAGAAAGGCCTGACGGGTATCAAAGAATTCACTCTCCAAAATTTCATCTTTATCCCCAGTATCTGCAGGAACATCTGTCACTTCAACAGAATTAAATAAATGTTTTTCCCTACTGTTGACAGGATGCCACTCCCTTTCATCAAGCTTTTGTTGTGCCTCGTAACATATATCACATAATTGAAAATTCTTACACTGGCTGCAAGCCCAGCGTTTGCCAGAAACAATGAAGTGACAACAATGTTCTCCTTTGTGGCCTTCCGCAACATTGCAAGATACCATTCACGGAGCTTATCAGATTTCGGTGTCTTCTGTATCTCTGGGTGGCAATAAAGAATATAATCCTCTCCCTTCAATGGAGGACAGGCCCATATATAACAGCTTGTCAAACCTCGTTTCTTGCAGTATTTCCATCAATCCGCTTTAAATATCTGTCATTTCCCAATTCAAAGATATTGCAATAGAAGGAACCCCTGACATGAGAGCTTCCCTTGCACTTGCAACAGTGCCAGAATAAATGATGTGATATCCGCAGTCTGATTCCTTGTTGATTCTACTGATTACCACAGAAGGCTTCTTCCAAGGAAAGAGTGCTCCAGATTAACCTAATGAAACACCATCTGCTGGGGTACTAAAAACCTTATAGGTTGACAACTGTTGATGCAAACCAAATGGATTTTGATAAACATGACAGCTGGGTAAGGTCTGCTATGGATTAGGACAAATACCCGATTTCATAGCGTAGCCAGTGCAAAATATGAATTATGCGCTACGAAATCACTTAAAACATGCTGCACTGCAAAACTGATAGAAAGGATTTATGTGCCTTTGACAAACAATCGAACTGATGTGAAAAATTTAAAATTTTTTCTTGAGTGATAACATGTGGATTAGTTGTTCTTACTTTTAATTGAATTTAGTGTAGATTTCACTTTCATTTTCCTTCAGCAACAAAGATACTGGGCCGATGTCATAGTTCATTGTTTGATGTCTTTATTTCTTTTGAAGAATTGATTTCATTGTAGTTATTTTAAAGCTTTCTCTCTTTTAAGTTTTGAAAACAACTTAGAGATCACCATAATCATCCATATTTCACTTGCTTTATCACCTTTTCATCATCTCACATTAGGGAAAGATAAATCCAAAAACAAACTTAAAAAAACTAAAAACGACAAAAGACTAAGGAAATGGTTATCTAGTACATATAGTACACTTCACTTCATCAGTTTACGAACCCCGGGTTGACAATATAAATAGAAATTTAGATCACACTAAATTGACCAAACACCTGGAATTGAGATGCATTTGACATTTTATTGGTATGTAGACTTCTTATAGTGTCAAAGCTACAACAAGGATAAACAAATAACAAAATTGAAGAATGTTTTTGAAGAGGAGACATGGAATATGGGAAAACACCTAACATATATGAAGAAGTTAGAGGCATGAATATCATCATAAAATAGATAGATTCTGAAAATTATAGAGAGAGAATGGAGTCAATAGAGTTGGTATAAACTATAAGGAGCTTGAAAATGAAGATGCAGAATTAATAATGAGAGGATGTTGAAATATCAAGAGAAGAAAAATTGAATAAACACTCAATTATTATATAGCTTAAACCATTCACAAAAATAAATGAATAATGGGTCAACTTCAAGGTATGAGGAAGGAGATAGAGTCCATTTGAGAAGAGAAAACCATGGAAGATCATCGCATATAAAAAGTGCTACAAGGAATACAAAGAATTATTACTCAATGGAACTTTTAAAGAGGAATCCATACACATCTAAAGAATCATAGAGAAATCCATAAGATGGGAGAAGATGACGAATCTTGGTTTCTAGGAATAAGAAATACTCTATGTTGCATAACTACTCATCGAATCTAGAAGCCACAATTGTTATACACAATTTATAGGGGAAATATTATATTTTATAGTGCCAACGAGTGCATGTTAAGCAAATCAATGAGATAATTTCCTCGCAACAACTCAATAAGCATTTCTAGTAGCAATATATTTTTAAGCATTACTATGACAATAACATGTAAACATTTTTTGAGCTCAAGTTGAGAAATATGGCCATGAAAGAGTATGAATATTGAGAAGGAAAAGATATATATATTCTTAAGTGGGTTTCTTTCACTCTAAAAATATCAAACTAAAGCTGATGAACCTAAGATTTTTGAAGAGATAATCAAGAAGGGAAAATACTTTTATGACTAGAGCAAAGGAAAATAAGAATTTCGAATTCTTTAGAGAGATAAGAAAAAGGAAAAGAAAGATTAGAGGAAAAAGAGATTCCATCCTCCTCTCTTCAGGAATGATCCTAATACATATTAGTAGAGCTATGTAGCTCAAAATGGGTCTATGATGGAAAATTTCTTTGGAAAATAGGAAAGGAAACCAATAAAATGTTGGGAATTGAAGGAAAAACTGTGTACACATATTTCTTTCAAAAGGAAATGTATAATTAGGAGCATGCACAACATGCAAGAGGAAACTATAGTGGAGTATATATGTAAGAATATCCGAAGAATATATGACATCTTAGAAAAGTGACAATAAGACCATTAGTCACACATGATTGAGGTTAAAGGTAAGGTTACCAATCAACCTATTACAATTTAATATATTTGGGAGGAATTCATAGTTACATTGCCCTTGGTTTGGATAAAATATATCATGGAAGTAAGAATGAGAAACCATGTTTAGCTCAACTCTATGCTAGAATTAAAATTAAGGAAATTAATGAGATTATGGTTGTCCATTAGATATGGATGGTGTCACTGGTTGTTACACAACTAAACATGATACCACTTTGTTCATATGATTCTCTTATTAGAATGGATTGGTTGGTTTCTCATAATGCTATCCTAGATTGTCATAATAAGATTTTCACTTGTCTTGATCAAGAAGGAAAGTTGAGAATAGTGAAAGGAATTCGTAGATTCATTTCTATAAGGGAAATTTAATCTTTACAAATGAATAAATGTTATAGGAAAGGATGCCAATTGTATGCAATTCATGTGGAAGATAAATTGAAATGTATAAGCCCAAATCTTGACTTTCTAATGCCAAAAGCTTGTGAAATTGAATTTGGGGAGATGCTAGATTTACCACCAAAAATAGATTCATTATTCTATTAATTTTCTACTTGGAGCTGCTCTAGAATATAAGCCTCCATACATAATTAGTGCAACCAAATTGTGATTAAAATAATTTCTAAAGAAGTGGTATATACACCTATGTGTCTCCAATTGGAGATCACTGGGACTATTTGTAATGAGGAAATACGAGACTTTGAAACTATGCATTTCTTTTAAATTGTTGAACAAGGTCAATGTGAGAAATAAATATCATTTTCCAATAATTGATGAACTATTTAATTAGTGAAGAGGATAAAAGGTATCTTCAAAGATATATCTAAGGTTAGACTACTATTAGATAAGGAAAAATGATGAAGACGTTAATAAGATAACTTTTAGAACTAGGTATGGACACCATGAATTTGTAGTGGAAACATTTGGATTATCAAATGCACTATTTACATTCTTGTGGTTAATGATTCGAATAATTAGAAATTAGTTAGATAATTTTTTCATTTATTCCTAGATGGAATTATTATTTAATCAAATTTGGATGAGAAGCATGAAGAGAAATTAAGGTTAGTACTACAAGTGATAATAGAGCATAAACTATATGGAATGTTAAGCAAAAATTTCATTTTATAAGCCTCCATACATAATTAGTACAACCAAATTCAAGGAGTACAAAATGCATTTGAAAGAATTGTTAAAGAAGGGACATATACAGCTAAGTGTCTCTATTGGTGATCACTAGGACTATTTTTAATGAAGGAAGATGAAACTTTGAAACTATTCATTGATTTTAAATAGTTGAACAAGGTAAATGTGAGAAATAAATATCCTCTACCAAGAATTGATAAGCTATTTGATTAGTGACGAGAATAAAAGTTATTTTCAAAGATATATCTAAGGTTAGACTACAATTAGATAGGTATAAAGGATGAAGACATCAATAAGATAACTTTCAAAACTAGATATGGACACCATGAATTTATAGTGGTGCCATTTGGATCGAAAAATGCACCAGATTCCTTCACGTGGTTAATGAATGGAATACTTAGAAATTATTTAGATAAAATTGTCATTTATTCCTATATACATTCTTATTTAATCAAATTAGTTAGCACTTAAGGTTAGTACTGCAAGTACTAATAGAGCATTGACTATATGAAAAGTATAGCAATTGTTCCTTTTATCAAAGGAGAACTTATTACTTCGGACACATTATCTATCAGAAAGAATATAGTAGATCCAAAGAATATTAAAGCTATTAATAAATGGCATACATTTAAGAATGTAGTTGAGGTAAGATTCTTCATGGGTGTTATATGGAATTTGTACCTACGGATAAATACATCTTCCCTAAGTGGGTAGTTACACTTGGAACAATAAAAAGAAAGTAGTTTAACCTTTTCCTACAATAGATAGATGAGATGAAGGAACTTACTTGTGATCTTTCGCTTCCTTTGATCTCCTTTGAATTGCTCCCGTCGCTCCCACTTGAACTGAATTGGCTCAATTGGTACCTGTCAACAGAGACAAAAGATAGCAACGATCAAAGCATATGATCTATCTACTATAAAAAAATATGGAATTGACAACATTTAAACATATATGCGTCATAGATATAAACAAGAATATGGGAAAAGGAACAAACAACTTTATTGATGTAGAGGGAGGAGTTACACCCGATGCAGTTCGATCCTGTGTCACTCATCCAACTTCAGTGCAAACCCTCATTACACCAAAAGCACATTAATCCAGCAACATAACATTACTTGACATGAACTCAAATCTCAAACCAACAATATTTCTCTACAATATTCAAATTCCAACCCCCTTGATCACTATGATGAGTGGTCAGTTTATAGGGAAATGCAAGTGGTTATTTCATAAATTGGGCATTGAATGGCTTTCCAAAATTACAGTTCGTTTTCATGGAGAAAGGGATGAGAGGATAGAGGGTTAATTGATCCATATCCTATCCAAAGTCGACCTCATAGGATGATATAAGAGTTGGGCATCCTTCTAGAATGCTCTAGAATCAAGGAATATTCCCATAATCAAATTCTAATGTCGCTCATTCTCGCCCAGCGTAGGTCAAAGTGGGTCTAAGTTCACTACAGTGCATCCCTGAATGGGCCTACCTGCTCTATAGCGTAGTTACCCCTAACCAAGGCTGCACTAGTGTCCCAAGGAGGCATTTTAGCAGGGTTTCAAGCTAGGAAACTTTCATGGATGGAAGCATTCAATTTGATGACTTGTCTAGGGCATGTAACAACTGAATTAGGGTTTGATGAGCCCTAATTGTACTAATCTGATCATTAGGAGTGATGTGCACAAATAAACCTGTAACAGTTGCCCCTTAAAGCATGAAGTTGAAAATGATAATGTCGAGTGATATGCTTTATAATTTGTTGAGGAGGATCTAAAGCAGAAGGTGACCTGCATCGATTACAATACATAATATCATGATATCTTTGAATTTTTCATGAATTGCTGAGGGAAGGAATACCCATGCTCAGCGTATAAAATTTTCATTACATGTACATAAATCAGATAGTCGTCTATAGATATAGACCCATGATAGGATGACCATCTGTGTAAATCCATCGTACAGATGATTTAGTACACTCCTGAAATCGTAACCCGAATGGATGAAACTAGACCTAGGGTCTTCTATCTCCTCTAATCATTCACTCAAGTATGAATCTAACCATGTGAAAATGTGATCTGAAGTCGAACATGGGAAGGCAACGTCTGATTACCAGCCAATGATGTAAGTTGTTAATAGACGCGAGAGATATCACTGATAATGATAATGATCCTCAAGGTATTCCAGTACAGTCTTCATGGTGTGAATAGATGTTTTGATGTTGAACACCATACAAAGTCTTTCGGTCGAAGGCCAGTGATGTCAACCTGTCTTCGGAAGCGAGAAACTTACCATTGATGTATGGAAGCCTTAAGGTACTGGAAGGGTGTTTCTAAGTCAACATCCTGGATAATGTGTTGATGTTGACAAGAAGCGACTCATCGCAGGAGGACCTTGATAAATCCCCCATCAATGACACGAAATGAGCGTAATGATTTTGAATACAAAATGTGACTAACGACATAATGTTCAGGAATGGCGGTCATGAAAATGAAGGTTTATGAGCATTGCAAAGGATGAAGTTTACTGAGTGACTTCTCTTGAACATGTCGGTGACACTGAATGAATTGGCAACACTGACCCAAAACGAAAGTGATGGATGGTCTGATAGACCATAGGTATGATAACCATCAAGTAGATAACCCAACCCAAATAGTCACAAAGATGAAGTGAAAGTGTCATGTTCAAGAGCGACTTGCTACCATAAAGTGATTTATCCCTTTGCCCATTTTCCCCAGTCATTGCTGACCAGTACCTCTTTATTTTATAAAACAAGCTTGAGGACGATAACATATGCTTGTAGTATAATTCCACCCTTCAGGTGAATCCATCACTATGTGATGTTTTAACGAGCCTAGCAAAGGTGAAACTCGGTCTTGTCATGATGGACAAGTTTGTCGCTATTTGATGTTTTAACAAGTTTAACAACAATGAGAACTCGATCCTTTTCATGTTTAGAGAGTTTGAAAAGGGAAAAAAATAAAAATCCACAAGTTCTTTTTCGTAAATTTGTCTCTCAAGTCCTAAAAAGCGTAAAATAATACAAGAGAGAACCTATTGACCATGTTCGATATGTGTTCCTTTTCATAAGTAATCTATCTCAGTCCGGAAAAGGTTTAAACTTATACTGAGTAGATGTCGTTTCCAATCTGTTTACGAGTTGAAAAGGACAAGCGCTCAACAATCTTTTCATGTTTCAAGAGTCTAAAAAGAGCTTAAAGAGGACTCCACTTAGAGGAACGAGTGGTGTCTAGGATAGTAATTGGTTCCGATGATGTTGGAACTTCTCAAAACATGTTGATTTATGTGAAGAGGTTGGCTAATAAGACCACATATTGCAACTGTTCCTTAAAAAGGGTAAAACAACCAAGTGAAAGTGTATGATCGGCCAAGCAGATAGTGACGCTGGAAGGAGAAAAACCAAGGCTCATCTGGTAGAAGAGGTTGATAGAATGGCAATCACAAGGGTTAAAAAGGAGATGGGTTCATTTTTACACAAGTTTGAACCATAGGGAACTATGCTTGGATTTAGTTGCATGTTTACACAAGCTTGAAACAAAAAGCTATGCTTGGATTCAGTTTCATGTTTACACAAGCTTGAAATGAAAAACTATTCTTGGAATTGTTTACATGCCCCTAGCATGATGACTCGATTCTAGGTGCATGCCCCCCAAGCTTTATTATATTCACCTAAGTAGACTACTCGTGGCTATCGGGTGGATGGAATGAAGGTTCATTTACGAGATCAAGTGAAAGACTCGATTGGGATTTTACGAGATCTATTCAAAGACTCAAACTGGAACTTTGCTCTAGGGGACCTTATTTCATTTTTTAATGAGCTTGACACAAGACAAGGAACTCTGCTAAGATTCCTTGTTTCATTTTTAACGAGCTTGACACAGGACAAGGAACTATGCTCTCGGACCTGTTTCATTTTTTAATGAGGTTGACACAGTAAAAGAACTATCCTCACATTCCTTGTTTCATTTTTTAACAAGCTTGACACAAGACAAGGAACTATGCTCATGTTCCTTGATCACGACCCATAAGAGTTCATGACTTCCAAGAGGTTATCATCAGATGGGAGAACAATGCTCTGGAAGGGATACATAGCAAGGAATCCATTAGAGAGATTTGGTTCCAATGCCCCTAGTACATAATGCACAACATCACAGAATTGATCGTCAGTTGATGTAGGCATGGAATGGGTTGCCACATAATTGACCTGTGGTGGGGAAGATACCATTGGGACAAAAGGACCATTTAGGGAAGATGGTTGACTAGAAGCCATATTTGGATTGGGAAATGAAAGATAGTCAATGGTGACAATTTTGCCTTCATGCAGGAAACACATCACTCGAAAGAGTGTTGAAATAATAGCTCCCATGTCATAAACATGGTCACGCCCAAGAAGTAAATTGTAATCTAAAGGGCCTGGGACTACCATCACATTGAGATAAACATTTTCTCCTCCCAAAGTAATAGGCAAGTGAGGAAGGATCCCTAATGGTTGACTGGTTCCTCTGTTAAAAGACAACAGATTCAGGGTAACAAGCACAAGTGGTGGAAAAACGAGTGCCTGCCAAGCAGTGGAGGAAAGGATACTCACAGATGCACCTTCATCTATAATTGTGCCAGATACAATCATATTATAAACATATACTATGATCTGGAAAGGCACATAAGAAGGAAGATGACATCCTGCCAGTCGATTCCAATCAAAGAAACTGACCAAACTACTTGGAGGGGTACCATAAGAATGGGAGAATTACCCCCTTAAGTTATGAGAATGGGAGGATTTTCCTCATATCTTGATGGAACAGGAGGTTTTCCTCCAAGCTCATTGGAATCTGAAGAAACGAAAAGAACTTGAGTGGTATCATACTCACTCTCTGAGATAAAGGTACGATTAACTAAAGGTGAAATCGGGTCAACTGTTTCCTCGACCTATGATTGGTCAAGTATAGATTCATGGGATTCACATTCAGAGAGAGTGGGTTTGACCGACGGTTGATTTGGGTCAGTCACTTCATCAACTAGTTAAGGATTAAGGGAGAGTCTCATATAACCAGATGCAAGTCGCTGCGGAGAAGCCAGAAGGTTATCCAACACTTTTTTGGCTTCATCCAGATAGGGACAAAGGTGAATGGGGTGATTCCCTTCGCATAACCTACAAGGAAACTTAAGTTTACCCTTCTTTCCATGAAATTTACAACCACTAGTTGATGCTGGGTCACCAACATGATCTCCATAAGTTGATGACACAGGATGATGTGAACGAGAAGACCATTCTTCTAAGATCCGAGGAATACCAGAAAAGTTTTGAAGAAGATGGTCTCTCGTACAAAATTTGCAAGGATATCAAAGTTTTTGAGGCTTATCGGATGATTTCTCATCAGAAGTTACATTCGAAGCAATGGTTGCTTGGTTTCCCCCCTGCTGAATTTTCTTTTTCTTCTTCTTCTTCTTCTTCTTCCCTTTCTTCTTCTTCTTCTTCTTCCCTTTCTTCTTCTTCTTCTTCTTCTTCTTCCCTTTCTTCTTCTTCTTATCCACCTGGTAACTAGTGTCAATACTTTCACCAGGCGAAGAGGAATAAGGGGAGGAATAAACAACCGATGAAGAAGGTAAAGGGTCAACTTTAAGATCAACTGGAGGTTGATTTTGTCCAGTTGTAGGAATATTCAATTGCGGGGTCAAGGAGGTTGAGAAAAACCATACTGGCATTTATGGTAAGTCCTGGAAGGGACAATGTAGCCATATAAGAAGCACCAATATTTCCGAAAGGAGGAAAACTAATTGGATTCCCATCAAAGGGAATTCCTTAATCTGTGGACTCCGGAGTTGTTGCCATATGTTTAAACCTAAGATCAACTAAGGAGTCACATGGAGGATGTTATCCATGGTAAATTAATTTATTTTAATCAAAATAACATAACAAAACAAAAGAGGGATAATCTAGGTAAAAGGATTACCAAGTAACTGTGAACTTCAATAGACTGCCTTAGTAAAACAAGGACTTAACATTCGTGCAGGCAATCTCCCCAAATGTCGTTTTTGATGTATCACAGTATACAAGGCGTCCGACTCAGTTACCTATGGATGGATAGCAACCTAAATTATTCCTCCCAGATATACCCGAAAGTACGTGGAGGCCCAATCTGTGTTAGCACTATCTAATGCGAAACTTGACAGTGAGAGCATTCCCTTATACTTTTCGTACTATAACACCGCCTGATATACCCGAAATTACGTGGACGAGCTACAATATACTTACGTACATGGAATGAGGTATCACACTCGGAATGTATTACAGACCATTAGCGACAGCTACTATGTTTAACGACGCCGAAACATGTCTCTAGCCTAGACCTCTAAATGTTATGCGTTAAGTTACAATGCTCCATTAGGTTAATTGAGATAAATTTTAAGTTGATCTTCTTGAGAATTTTCCTTTCAAGGTTCACCACGTGATGTATGTTTGCAATTCCTAGAATGCAACTAATGTGAAAAACATTCTTTCATTCAATTAACAATGAAAACCATAGCTAGTAAGGGATAGAGCAATCTGATCTTTGACAAAGAGCAAAGAGCACACCTAATGCAATTTCCCTAGCTATTCCTATCAAGCATTCACAAACTACAATACGCACAATGCAAGTTTTTCTTTTCAATCCCTTTAGTGTTTATATGAACAAAAAGGAACGATCCACAAACGATCAACCGATGCTTTTCACAAGAAATAAAGGCTTTACGACAGTTTCTTTTTCAAATAAATGAAGACTTCACGACAATTCTTTTTCAAAAAATCAAAGACTAATCAATGTTAGCTAACTTCGACAATGAATTTATAATGATAAAGAAATATCTTAAGAAACACTAAACAATCAAGGTCAAAGTAGGACTAGGAGAGGAAATGCAAATTGATTTCAGAGGCATAAAAAACTTTGATCTTTCAACAAACAACATTAGAAGAAACTTTGGAAAAATCAAGTAAAAGATGGGTTTTTTAGATTGAGAGGGACCAACACAGCCCTAAATGGGAGACAATGCATTGCAAAGCACTTTCTCTAACCAAGGGTGCACTGGTAACAAAACATTCCTAGAATAGGAATTCTAGTGCAAATTTTTTACCAAAAAAGCTTCAAAATGACTGAAAAGAGATAAATGAAGTCAAGTAAAGTGTACTAGGACATAATATGATAAGGGTAAACTACCAGGAATGATGGTCATCCCCAGCGGAGTCGCCAATTTGTTATATGGAATTTGTACCTACAGATAAATACATCTTCCCTAAGTGAGTAGTTACACTTAGAACAACAGAAAGAAAGTGGTTTAACCTTTTCCTGTAATAGATAGATGAGATGAAGGAACTTACTTGTAATCTTTCACTTCCTTTGATCTCCTTTGAATTGCTCCTGTCGCTCCCACTCGAACTGAATCCACTCAATTGGTACCTGTCAACAGAAATAGAAGATGACAACGATCAAAGCATAGATCTATCTATTATAAACAAATGGAGTCGAAAACATTTAAACATATATGCATCATAGACATGAACAAGAATATGGGAAAAGGATCAAACAACTTTATTGATGTAGAAGGAGAAGTTACACCCAATGCGGTTCAATCCTGTGTCACTCATCTAGCTTCAGTCCAAACCCTCGTCACACCAAAAGCACATCAATCCCGAAACATAACATTACTTGACATGAACTCAAATCTCAAACCAACAATATTTCTCTACGATCTTCAAATTCCAACCCCCTTGATCACTATGATGACTGGTCAATTTATAGCGAAATTGAGGTCGTTATGTCACAAATTGAGCATTGAATGGCTTTTCAAAATTGGAGTTAGTTTCCATGGAGAAATGGATGAGAGGATAGAGGGTTAATTGATCTATAGCCTATCCAAAGTCAACCTCATAGGATGAGATAAGAGTTGGGCATCCTTCTAGAATGCTCTAGAATCAAGGAATATTCCCAAAATCCAATGCCAATTTCACTCATTCTTGCCCAGCGTAGGTCAAAGTGGGTCTAAGTGCACTGCAGTGCATGCCTGAATGTGCCTACCTACTCTGCAGTGTAGTTACCCTTGACCAAGGCTGCATTGATGTCCCAAGGAGGCATTTCAGAAAGGTTTCAAGCTAGGAAACTTCCATGGATGGAAGCATTCAATTTGATGCTTGTCTATGGCATGTTACAACTGAATTAGGGTTTGATGAGCCCTAATTGTATTGATTTGATTGTCGGAAGTGATGTGCCCAAATAGACCTGTAACAATGGGTTTTTATAGATATTATAAAAGATCCCTAGAAGTATTTTCCAAGATTGTTCATACTGATACATATTTATAAAAAAAAGAAAATTAAATTGGAATGAACATAAAAGTGTGAAGAAAGCTTCCAATTGTTAATGAAATTACTTACTAGTGCATACATTCTTAGGATTGCTAACCCAAAGGGAGGAGTAAGTGTTTAAAGAAGTGGAAACATAGTTGGAGCATCTGGAAGCAATTGATGGGGGCGGGGATACTTGTTAGAGGAATTAAAGAAGAGGATCATCCATCTATATACTACTAGGAAGAAAATATTGGTTGATAAGGGGAAAATATGGAGGAAAAAGAGCAGAGTTATTTGGTTGAAAAATGGAGATGAAAATATGAAGTTTTTTCAGCAATTTGTAAAAGGTCAGCAAGCTCAAAATAACATATGGGATTTGGATGATCTAGAAGGTGGTAGAGCTTTAAATTTTGAAGATATCGCGAGGTTGGGAAAAAAACACTTCATAAATATGTATAAGGAAGTTTATGAAGTGACCACTGTTGAAGTTATCTTATTGGATCGATCATTCCCTAGGTATGAAAATGAAGAAGACAATTGGTTCTTAATGAATATCTTATCTTAGGTTGAATTACAAAAGGTTCTCCATAGTTTCTAAAAACACAAAAGCCCTGGACTATATGGTTGGTTGGTTGAATTCTTCTTTGGGCTATATGATATCTTAAGGGGGGATCTCTTAAAGGTGGTTGAGGATTGCATATAATCAGATATGATGCTTGATTCTTTCAACTCTACCTTTATTTCCCTCATCCCCAAGACTGATTCTCCATGTTGTTTTGACAATTTCAGGTCCATATCTTTATGCAATTGTATTTATAAGGTCATAGCCAAAATTATAGCCAACAAGCTTAAGTCGATCCTCTCTAAAAATGTTTCTAAGGAACAATTTTCACTCATGAAAGGATGACAGATACATGAGGCAATTGGGGTTGCACAAGAAGGTATTGATAGTTTAAAAGCTAAGAAAATTAAGGGCTTGGTGATTAAAATTAAGTTTTCCAAAGCATATGACATATTCAGTTGGATATAGATTAGATTGTTATTGACTTATTTGGGATTTGAAGTTCATTTTATAAATTGGGTCATGTTTTGCATAACCACTATAGAATTTGATGTGCTTATTAATAGGGCGACATCAACATTATTTAATGCACAATGTGCCCTGAGGCAGGGTTGTCTTCTTTCTTCACTACTTTTCTTGCTAGTGGCTAAGGGCCTCACTGAATTGTTGGTTGAAGCAAAAAGGAGGGGTGACTTAAAGGGTGAAATTGTAGAAAATGATTTAACAAGCACTCATTTGTTGTTCATGAATTATATTCTCTTGTTTTGTGATAGGGCTAAGAGGGATTTAGCTTCCATCAAAGGAGCCTTATCACTCCTTGAGAAAACTACAGGCATGCAGGTAAATAGTCAAAATTTTATTCTCTCCTTGCTTGGTTTATCTAAGGATGAGTCAACTAATGCTCATACTCTGTTTCCAATCTAACATTTTTGATGAAGTACTTAAGTATCTTAGGTTCCACCTAAAACCCAATGATTATAGAAAGGATGATTGGATTAGGCTTACAACAAAAATTGAGAATAGACTAAAAGTCATGGAGCTTTAGAGGGTTGTCTAGAGCTAGCAAATTTCTCCTCATAAAATCAGCACTGGAAGTTATTCTAATTTTTTGATGTCTTTATCTTGGATAGCAAAAGGTGTTTTGAATGTTTCCCATAAGACTTGTTACATATTTTTATGGATCGGATAAAAGGAAGGTTGGGATTTCCCTTGGGTTAAATGGGATAAATATCATTTCCACAGATGTGGGGAGGATGGGGTCTGAAAAACCTGCATATGTTTTCTAAGGCATTGGCAACAAAATTTTGTTGGAAGTTGTTATCCACAAATCGTCAGTGAACATAAGTGGTGTCCAGAAAGTACATTCATCTAGTTACTCTTGAAGAATGGATAAGGATCTCGAACAAGTAGAGTTTGAATGTATCAGTTATATGGAAAGAAGTTTTAGCATCTTTTTCAATGGTTGAAGAAAGTTTATTTTGGAAAGTTGGAAATAGAGAAAAGTTGAGGATTGGTATCGATCCATGGGTGGGTTGCAATGAAAACTTTTGTTTACCTTGAGAGATGATTGAATTTCTTAATACTAATGGTAGGCTCACTCTTAACTAGATGGTTTAGAATGCTCACACTAGTATGTGGACACAAGGCTAGGTTGATGCTATTAAACTTAACTGTCCTATTGAATACCTAGGTCACTAGCATAAATAGACTACAACTCTCAACATCTCCCATGTTCGCCTCAGAGATAGGGAGGGCTCTTTGTGCTAGGTTCATTCTCCTTTTGGGAAATATTCACCAAAAGAAGGTTAAAAGTATATCATTGATGACAGGGGATTAGGAGAGGTGGCCTAGTGGTGGAGGAAACTATGGAAACTAAGTTGCCTAGCTAAAGATAGAATTTTTGGTGGTGCATATTGGGAAATAAAGTCCCTACTAGTGACAATATAAAAAAGAGAAATATGGTAGGGAAAAGCTAGTGTGTCCTCTACAAAAACACTAAGGAGACTATGGATCACCTTTTCCTTTACTTCCTCTTCTCCTTGGTTGTATAGAACATTGTTCAAGGATGCATGGGACTAGCTACAAAGTGGTAGGGCACATCTTGTAAGGACGCTTGGAAGGAGTGGTGCGAATAGAAAAATCCTAAAAAAAATATGAGTTCTCTGCCTATTATCAGTTGGGGTATATGGATCTCTAGAAATAGTGACATCTTTCAAGAAAAGTCAACCACTCTGGATAGAGTGATAACACAATATATGGCTATTTTTGTTTCAACTTATGGGCATGTTCATCAACCACGTAATATCACAGAAGAAGTTAATGATCACTCCTATCCATGGGCCTACTTTGATGAGGTCTCTCTGGATGGAGGAGAGTGTGGGGGGGGGGGTATGCGTTATACCTTAGGGATAATCATTTCTTCAAGCTATAGTCTGGGTTAGGTAGAAGAACACATAAGTATGTCGAACTCCTCTACCTTAAGCTTCTTCTCTTGTTTGTTATTGAGAATGGATGTCAGCAGTTGTAGTTTTTTGGAGACTCAAATATTGCTATCAATTGGTTTAATGAGATTACCAAATGTCACATACACACACTTCATCCTATCCATGAATATATTTTAAAATTAAAGGTTTCTTTTAGTAGGATTCTATGTTGCCATATCTATAGGGAAAGGAACTCAAGTGCAAAAACTTTCTCTAAGGCATTCAACGAACATAATATGGGCACTTGGAAGATCATGGAGCGGCTAGATGAGACCTCCTATGAGTATTATCACAGACCTTTCATAAAGGATCTGTTGATGGACACTTTACTAGAATGATCACTTATTACACAAATGTTCTTCCCGAGCTAAAATTCGCAGGTAATTGGGAGGATATTGTATATACTTTCTAATATTTTATGATGATAACTAATATCTGTTAATAGACATTAGTACGTTTGGACACAAAAATGGCCCTCATCTGAGGCCTAATCTTATGATCCTTTTTAGACTGGTTGATGATTAGCTCTTTTTTTAATGCACTTTACTGCATATACAAAATGTATTTTTCATCAAATTCTTGATGAAAATTATCATATTTTCCTAAAGAAAAAACATATTATCTATAAAAATATATTTAAATTATAAAACCATATTTTATATTCAATAGATGAAATAAATTAATTAAAAAAGTATACCACATTATGAAGAAAACAAATGATAAATATTAGATTCAAACTGTAATACAAAAAGATATATGATGTTTTCTTATTTTATATATATAATTTAGATTATAAAATATAGATTTTATTAAATTTGGAAAAAAATAATTTTCTTAAGGGTGAATGTATGAAGGTGGGTTACACTTTTAGGCCAAATGTGGTGATGAAATTTCAAAAATTTACTCTTTTATTGAATTGAAGCCTTCAAAATTAGTATAAGCATTGTGAATTTTGATTCGAAGGAAAAAGACAGATTGTGGAGAATTATGTTGTTGTCCTAATGATAATTTTTACAAAAAAATTTAGTGTCGCATCATATGTCAATTTTCCATTAAATGAAATGATTGTCCTTGCAAATTTTCACACATATTATGAGGTATGTGTATGTTCATGTAGCGTAACTTAGTCTAAAATGTGTAATTTTTAATATATATATATGAGCATGATCTACACAGAGAGAACTAAGTTTTTCATAGTAAAAATTTATATTTTTTATTATTTTTTAAAGTTGGTGAAGTAATATTTCAATTGCATTTTGTAGACACATGTTTGTGTAAGGTTTTTTTCAACTATTAAATAAATTAATAACCAATAGCACCCTTTTTAAGATGACTCCTAAACAAAAATAGTGATATTTTTTTAAAAATTTTCGTTGTATATTGTTTATGTTATTGATTTTTTATTCAACCTCTTTAAAATTGTCCAAAAAAAACTCAAGCATTATGTTTAAAAGAAATTAGATGAAAAATATCATATCAATTTGAAAATGTCAAACTCGTATGCCATTGGATAGACGATTCTTTCGTGAATCTAACATGATCAAATCCGCCACCTAAGGACAATTTTTTCTCTAAGTCTACTACCTGCGGTACAAAATGATGTTGCAGAAAATTTTATAGAAGAGGTGCTGAAAATGTGGATTTCAGTACCTTAGACGCTCGATCAAGTGTTTAAAATGCTCGATTGAACGCTTAAAATTTAAATTCAAATAGCTCGACCTAGCAATTTTTTTAGCACTCGCGGAGCTTGATTGAGCCCTTAAAATTGGTTCAATCAAGTGCTTAAACTACTTGATCAAGCCCTCTCGTTTTTCACCTAAACTCGCCCTCTCTTGCCAAAAAGTGTAACCTAGCTCAATGCTATCATCCTTAAAAGTAAATTAAGATTTTTTATTCCAAATAAATTTTTAATATTGAGTACTTAAAAGAAAATGTTGTTTTAACTTGATTTGTAAAATGTTGTTGAGTCACAATAAATCTTACAATATTTTGAAATCTTTTATTATATATTATTTTAATTTTCCAGTTTTATATTAATATTACTAGTTTACTACATAAAATTATGAAATAGATTGAAATTATATAAAATATGCGAAGTTAGTCACACTACTCACATATTATCCACATATTAAATATAAGATGTACTCTAAGAAAATCAGTGTAGGAATTTAGACTATCTACAAGGTGAGGCCTACGTATTGTTGATACAAATATAAAGAAAATGGTAATCACTATGGAGTTTCCATAGTTATTGTGGCAAATGATTAATAGAAGATACTTTACTTCTTTTATTCACTGGCCAAATGTTGTATTCAACTATGAAACTAGAAAAATGCATCAATAAAGAAACCCCTTCACATCTATCTAGAATTAGGATTAGAATTTTTACATGTGCCAACTCCTAACCAAAATTATAATTTACCCCTATACAATTTTCTTAAAATTCGACATGATATTAATTCCAAAAGTGCGAGTAATATGACTTAACATCTAATTAGTATCCTCTTGGTAAACAAAATTACCTAAGAAAAACTTTCACATGCTAACTCCAATTGAGGTGACACTTCTCCCATTGAAAAGCTTTCAATATCAAGAACATTGTCCATAGGTTAACAACTTCGTTCTTAATCTCCAATTTGTTAAATCTTATGAATAGAGATATATTAAAAAATATTATATAGGAATGATTCAATGAAGCTGCACACATAATATATGTGATATTACAAATATATTTTGATCTATATTTATAGTGATCAATCTAATAAAAAGATTGATATAAAGGTTGTTATTGTTAAATAATATTTTAGATACAGGGTAATGGAAAGATTGTAAAATTGAATGAGATGAGACAAATGTTAATTTTATTAACATTTTAGAATGATATGTTGATATATGTTGATGATTAAGGTAACAAGTGTTGTAGGGAAGTTTTGTTCCTGCCACACAGGTTACAAATTATGCTTTTAACAAAATTGCAAATTGATATATGAAGTGGAAAAATTAGTTGCCTACTAAGGAGCAATGACTTGCATAAATTTCTGTCCATTTACATTTTTACTCATATTCATTAAAGCTCTGAAACACACATAAATACTGATGGTTAGTAAGTCCTTGTAAATATATTCTTTTACATATTGTTCCTATCCATTTTTTATGTAAACATTTTTTTAAATTATGGTGGGTGGTAGGTGATGTTAAATATGTTATTTAAGTGAATATGAACTATTTTCAAGGGTTTTAATTTTGGGTGGTTTTTTTATGAATCTTAATAATAAAAAACCACTGCATACATATCTTAAAAAATGGCATAAATATTGCAACTGTGTCCAGAAATTATGAGAAAAAGATATGAGAGAGTTATCCACATGGCATTGTTTTGTGCAAAAGCTGCACCTTCAATTATATATATATATATATATATATATATAAAATAAACATTGATTTTTTCAAATTTAAATATTACAACTTACATGGGTCAATACTAAATTAATAATTGTCATTGTAAGAGTCCTGCCTTGGCAAAGGCTAATAAAATAGTTAGGAAAAAAGATAATAAACTAGCATTTGCACCTAATGTTGCAAAGGACACGCCGTAAGGCATAGTGTGTGGAAGAATATTGAAATGTGAATAGGCTTATGCGGGCTTTTTGTGAAAGCAAGGGTCGATGATTTCGAGTTTTAATTTGAGGAAGCCATGCCGAAAACCGTTGAAATGGAATGCAAGTAGCCATAAATATGCATTGAACCTGTTTAGAGACCTTTGTTTGTAGTTGGTAAAAATTGTGGAGTTAAAGGTGAAGATAAATGAATGAATCCATGCGAACAACAACCGGGCAATCATATTGATTTGGAAAAGGCTATTTAAGAAATCATTATTGAAATGGGAAATTAAATTAGTATGAAGATATATTGAAAACATGTATTATATTAATTAAAATCAATTGATTTTGTCAACAAAATATGTTAAAACCCATTGACAATGCACTGGTTGTGAGGACATAAACTATCAAAATGGTATTGATCTTGAAACATCCCTTTTTAAGTTTGAAATGGAAAACACAAATAGTTGTGAGGACATAAAATATCAAAATGGTATTTGATGTTGAAACATCCTTTTTTAAGTGTGAAATGGAAAATACAAATAGTGTATTGTAACATCCTTTTTTAAGTTTGAAATGAAAAACACAAATAGTTGTGATGACACAAACCATGAAAACGGTATTTGATCTTGAAACATCCTTTTTTAAGTTTGAAATGGAAAATACAAACAATGAATTGTAACAAAAGAGGTTCGAGAAGGAATATAATAGCGTAAAGTGCATTGTGCTTGTCATTCCATATTTGAAGCTGTATGAAAACATGGTGGAGGTAGTGAAGGCGTGAAGAAGCAGTAATGGACCTATAAAATGTACATTTTGTTAGAATTAGCAATATGTAAACCAGCGGCGGAAATTTATTAGTAATACTTCGCAGGTGAGTTGTGTTAAAATGAATCTGGAATGAATGGAAATGAAGCTACCTTTGCTATGGGGATTTATATATTGTTAGTGGAAGATGCATGGTGAATAACGGCAGAAGGAACACCTTTGGAGGTTAATGCGTAGCTGGAGATGCAGTTGTTTTGCTTGCTAGGCTACTTGTAGCTGTGAAGGTATGTCATTTCTTAGCCCATGTGGCATGTTGCAAAAGAAAGAAAAGGTTAGAATGAGATGTATAGATAATATAAAGACATTCTAATATTTGCTTTTGATTAAAGTTGGTTGTTGTTGAAAGATATGAAAAGTATGTTATGAAATAGAATGAGGTAAATAAATGGAGGAAACCTTTTGTTGATGTCAAAGTATGGGTTGGAGTAGATTATCTGGAGGCGGCATTGAACGGAGAATGTCTTCTGCATGTTTTCTGCGAGCAATGTTTTTGTTGTCCTTGATTTTACTATAACAATCGAAACTGAATGCGGGGTTAATCCGGAGATCTTGTAGAGAAGGCACTCTTGAAATCGCTGTGAATGTGAGACCTTGACGTTCTGTTTTTCCAATGTCAATTGTTGCTTTTGGAAGTGTCATACCTTGAGATTTATGTATGGTTAAAGCCCAAGCCATCTTCAGTGGAATTTGTGCACGTCCATTTCTTTTTACTGCTGGAATAGGCAAGTGAGTGGGGTTTCTTTCATCCCAAGGAGGCCCAATGTATTTGGGAAAATCTACGACAACAAATGTTGGAATTTGTGGTGGTGCAGTTGATTCTTTGTAAAAGATGGTTACAATTTCTCCGAGGGAACCATTAACAAGTCCGGTTGAAACCCAAAGGTTGGAAGTCAACATAACTTTTTCGCCATTGCATAGTAATACAATTCGCTCAAGTTGCTCGTCTTCAGAGGAAATACTGGAATATGTGTTGTCATCTTCAGCAATGGATCTTGTGATAAGAGTGTTTAGAGATTTCATCATTTTCTTATTATGGACCATTGTTTGAGCATTTGTTGGAAATAGATGCATGGAATCCTGGAATGAACATATTTCTTCTTCTGATAAAAAGGAATCTGTGCGTGACATGAGTACGTTGTAGTCGTTGATTGTTGGATTTGCATCTATAATGTTCTGGAGAATGTTCCTGAAAGTAACTTGTGCGATGTCATCGCCTTGTTGACGAAATATTGTGTCTAATGTGATGATTGCGATGAAGGTGTTCCACAGTGCGCTTCCGTGGCTTGTCCCTACATATAGAGGTATGTCATTGACGGGTGGTAGCTGACCGAGATCACCAACCAATATCATGGAACAGCCACCAAAAGGAGTGTTTCTTTGGTGGGGAAATGCTTCCCGAAGACGTTCATCAATATGTCTGAGAAGCTTTGGCCCAATGAAGCTCATTTCATCGATTAGTATGTATCTTATATGCCTGAGTTCTTCTTGGAATTTTGCAAGAGCATTACCTTCTAAGGGCATAAGATCCTTTAGAGGAAGGTGCAAAGCAGAATGGATTGTCGATGCTTGTATGTTGAAGGTAGCAACCCTTGTAGGGGCGAGGAGCATGATCGATGAAGGCTCTGAGCTTGCTAGGCCTATGAGCATATCTTTGATGCAATTAATAAGGAGGGATTTTCCTGTACCAGTAGTGCCTTGAATTATCATTCTGAGAGCGGGTAAATAATCCTTCCTAGAAAAATGACAAGAAATAATATTTAGAGTTTTTCTTTGCATTGGAGATAATGTAGTAAGGGTCGCCAAGATATGTTGATGTGTTTGAAGAATGCGGTGGATGGAGCGGCTATTCTCAATGAATTGTATTGCATTATTTTGTAGATCCAATGGGATAGTGGTATGATTCCAGTTATGGGTGTCATCAAAGCCACGAAGACCAAGCATGTCAAGGTCATTTATGAGAAGCTCATTTGTAGGGTGTAATTGGGAAAGTAATTCCCATTCATTTATTTCCATGGTGTCTGTTGGATTGGTTTCATCTATAGTTGAGGTATCATTTGTGACAGATTTTGGTTTACATTTAAAGAAATGAATGGTCGACTACATAATGTTAATGGCAATTTTTGCAGCGTATGGCAGGTTTCTTGTGCTCCAATGTCATGATCAACAAGGGTTTCTGCAAGAAATTTTCGAAATGTGGATGTTGCTGGGTCAGCAGTGGGTGAAGCCAGGACAATTCTACGTAGCATGTGGTGTAAGATTTCAGATTTTTTTCTGCTTTGGATGCATATTTGGCGATATATTTTTGTACAACGTGTATGGAGAGTACTGGTTGGCAGTCAACATTTGCACGCCAAATAGATAGGATGGTAGGGTTATGGCTATTGAGTCGATCGTCGTTGCGAGCAGATGTGTATGTTTTTTGGCCATTGCAATCAATGAATAAGGCCGATTTTGGATGTAATTCCCACGGTGCTTTATAAAGACATTGGAGTGCAGATCCATTTTTTCTTAGGCACGTGCTTTCTGAGCATTTTGTGTGATGTTCAACACAATTGACGAGTTGTTCATAGTCACTGAAAGGATTGGTTCTGAAGATTTGCGGTGTGGACAATAGACAAGGGTCTTTGGGATTTGTCCAAGCATTTGGTTGGTTTGAAGTCAAAGGAGCACGAGGGTTCCAAGCGGAAATATATTTGTCGAAGAACTGCCTTGTAATATCAACTGCTTCTGTGTCTTCCCAGTTGAGGTTTTCCATATCAGGTGCATTTTCTATCCAAAGGAAACCATGGATGTGCGCAGATCCCCTATGTTGCCATTCATACCTATCAAGTATGCGTTTTTGTAAGATAATTTTGCAATAGGTGAGGAATGTTGTTTAGAGTTCTTGGAGAAAAAAAAAATGCGGTAGAATGCATACCTGTACCAGTAATCTTTTGTATTCAAGTGTTTCTCTAAGATAATCTCACGAAATGCTGTGAATCTATGGTGCATATATAGTGATGTTAAATGTGGGTTAGAGATAATGTTATCATTTCTCCACTTTTTTTGTTTTGCAATATCAGAAGGAAGACACCCGGGCATGATTGCATGAAGATCGGGCCATTTTGTATCAGCTGCACTCAATGTGAAGAAGAACGTCGGGCAACCGAGTTGAGATATCATGTCTGTTAGTTCATTTTTAGCCTTGTGCCAATATGACCTTGTTCCACGTAAAGAGCTACCGAATCGCATGACTTGCTCTGCCAACTGCTCATCTGGAAATTGTTCTAAGCGGATGTTCAGATCTTGAATAGATATTGGAAAGTTATCTGTGATGTTCTTTTTCACAAAAATCGATGTTGTTGCTTGACTGTGATGCCGCATCATGAGATTATATATGTAATAACGAAAGCGTGGGTGCTTTCCAAATCCGTTATTGCAGCAACGTATGAGATGAAGTGCATATTCATGTAGCTGCACTGCTTTCATTCTTGGCTGATTCGGCATTGCAGCTCCTGTCGAGAAAAGGGCAGGGAAAGCCATAAAGAGTAGACCTTCTGTGTTGTATTCATTGACTGGCGATAAACCAATTGTTGGACACTCAATTGTAGTATCAGATTGGTGGTTGTAAGCATGCAAACAACGACAGATTTCTTGGATTTCTGTATTTGTATCAGGTATGATGGGGACGAACGATGATGTTTGGTCTACAAATGGGTCTGTGAAATCTTCGGTGAGCTCATGGGGTGGTTCAATTGGAAGGCAGACAGTGGTTTCTGTAGTATTGGAATGGTGAAGGGAGGAGGAGACATCGGTGGGGCTTGCTGGTAAGGATGCCAGTGCGTTGGTATCAATACGAACATTCTTATAGTATGGGTCATTCGCCAATTTGTATTCTAATGCAGCGAGAATGTGATGTCTACTGACAATGAAATCATAAGCCTTATGGTCATTACTATGACGCGTGACAATTAGGATGTCCAAGTGTTCAACACGTCGTGGAAACATGTTTGCGATTTTTGTAATGTCTTGAGGAAAACAAATTGTGTGGCCACTGTATTTATACTGGCCACCACGTGCATGTGTTACTTGAAGTATAGGGTTAACCCTAGCAATGAGCATTTCTTCTATCTGTGAAAGAGATGTAAGGGTAGCTGGTTGAGGACCAGGGTCCATGTTGTTTGATAATGAGAAGCGATGACCCTTTGTTTCAGAGACGCATCTGGAGCAGCAATACATGTGGTTGGAATTGCGGATATGTATTCCAGGATATGATTCAAGACAAATGGAGCATGGGCATTTAGGTGGAAGTTTATCAATCTTTGCACGAAAATCTCGATGTGCTTGATTAGTATAAACGTTGTTGAAAGCATGTGCGAAGGAGGGGTTAGGGCAATGAGTAATGGATGTATTTGTTTGAGAGGTTTGCTGAGAAGATAAAGAGTCTGATAATTGCAAGGGAGGATTGTTTTCAGGGTGGGCCATTTCAGACGAGGAAGGTTGGTTTTCCTTCTGTTTTTTGTGTTTTTGACATTCTCTGATGTCTTTTCTTGCTTGGTAAAGCTCACGACGCCGTGCATTTATTCGTTCTTTATTTGTTGCATAGTATCGTCGAGCACGTTCATTATTAGAAGAAGAAGACATTCGCAAAATTTATGGTACCTATAAGCAAGAGAGGGGAAAAGAAGAATGTTATTTGGAGACAACAACCATGCTACTGTATGAAAGCGAAAGAAGGGTAAAAAATGCAAGCGAAAGCGAAAGAAGGGAAAAAAATCCAAGTACCGAATAGTTTTATGTGAAATTTTTTATTTGAGTAATGTTTTTGAAACAACATATTAGTATTTTTTCTGTATACATGTAGGTAGTTTCATATGTAAAGCTGATAAAAGGAAAAAAAATGTGAATTTGTCTACTCACACAATGCTAGGTACAATGGAGAACAAATACTCATTTCAATGGTATATAAGAAAATTTCATAAGAATGCATGCCACATTATATCTTGTAAAGTTGTATTTATAAAATTGGACAATAGGAATTGCAAAAAAGCAAGGAATACATTTCGAAATATTTATCTACAATGTCGAGATGTGCTGGATTTCTCGAAGGATTTTGTTGCATTCTGTCGTGAAATGTAGCTTTTCTTCTTTTATGATAACGCATTTCAATCGTGGTACTTCTTTAAAAGTTTTTGTCTTCACCGATAGTGTGAAGATATGATTTGTCCATAGAGCTCTAGAGACAATTTCCTTGATCAAGTCTGGATCTGAAGATAATAAATAGAAGTCTTTGGCATTATTTCCAAGAATTGTAGATCTCGCATCTTCGAAAGCAACAGCTGAAGCCAATTCACAAGTGTGATCTTGTATGTCGATTTTCAATAAGTATCTGTAATCATAGTCGCTTACTTCAGAGTTGCATTTTGGACAGAACCACATCCCTGTATTTTGTGGAATAAGTTTTTTCATGCAATTTTTCCCACCAACGATCGACGAGCAAGAAATGTAGTAAAAACTATCCATCGCATTTTTTGTTATTGTGCCCTTTAATTGGAAAAATGTTGGTTTCTCTAAGGAATCCATACTGTAAATGTCAGCAATTGTTATTCTCTTTTGTTGGTGGCCAAAAGGAGATCTTGTTGTCAAAGATGTAGAAGCTGCAGTCGAACCTTCTTTTTTAAACCACGACTTTAGCGCATGGGCCTCTTCAATGTCAGGATCTACAAGAATAACGGATCTCGATGTAGTGCCGATATTTTTTCCATTAAATTCTCCAACACGCGCAGATTTGATTGCAATGATGGGGTTATTTCCTGTAGCACATAGGGAGGAGATTTCCTGTGACACGTCATTAAAATTATCTCCCCAAAAGATTGCATCTATGTCATACCCTGACATGTCTCGAAGCTGTATTGTTTGTTTATTGACTTCAGAGCCGTCTTTTCTACGTATAGTGCATACACTGGAAATGTCTGTCACAACACCAAGAATATCAAAAATGGAGTTGACGTTTGTTGTTCTGATATCATTAATTGATTTTATATTGAATCGCACTATTGGATTATGTTTTTTTCGTTGGAAACATGTTCTATGGTAGATGTTGCATTCAACAAAATTTCCCAGTCATTGTTCAAGTGGTTGTATTTCTTATTAGCCATTTTTACATTCCCTTTAGAGACAATGTAGACATTTTCATTTTGGATTTTGTCGAAAAAGTAATCTACGACATTGTTGAAACATGTAATATGTATTTCTCCACCCTCTGTATCGAACAGGTCAAAACCAAACACTTTACCGGGTCCGTATTGATTCTGAAACTGTCGAAGAGTTGTTTTCCTTTGGACGTATCCTTTTAGGCACCAATTTGAGTGGTAAGGGTTTAATGATTTGATGGGAATTTGAATTGGCAGAACGGACGGAGTTGGAGTAGTTGGAAGAGGGCAGTGTCTTTTTGATAAAGGTTGTGGGTCCGATGAGGATGGAGTGTTTTCATCAGATGTGATGGGGATATTCATAGTTTTTGGATTGCCAATTAAGGGTGCAAATGAAGTAGATATTTCAAAGTCTATTAGCTTTATAGACCTACACGACAATTGAGAGTCATAGGAATAATTGTTAGAAGCGGTTGTGGTATAAATAAAAAATGTTAAATTTGAAATAAGAAATTTATAACAAACTTACGTTGATGGACCGATAGCTGAGGTAGTCCAACTTTTAACATTTATAACAGAACCCTTTTGTAGCAAGCCTATTGCTACGAGATCATTGAAATCTTTTGGAAGCATGATGTGTTTCTTATGTGTTCCATCTGAAATTGCAGTACGATATCGTGGAGTTGAATTTTGCATTGATTGTATTGGTTCAAGTTCAACAATTTGTAGGTATGGTTGAATTTGAGTTGATCCAGATAACGTTGAGGAAATTGCATTTTCAGTAAGGTTTGTTGTCATTTTCTGGTGCAAAACAAAACACAAAATGTTGTTTTCTTCGCGTAAGATGTTTAAAATTCATTACATTCCTACAACATTACTTGAAAAAATATGAATTAAAGGGCAAAGGGAAAGAAGCATGTTCAATTTTTTTCTAAATGAGTGGGCATCCAAGCTTGTAAACATAATGAAGAAAGATATTTATTACAACAACTTTTATACGATCATTTTTTTTGAAGCATAGTTCCACTAGCAAAGAGGAAGAAGGAGAGGGAGAAACAAACGAAGTAGAAGGTTTGGGGGTAACTCTAGTATCATCTGGTTGCTGATTTGATTGCCCAAGAATCATGGTGTTTTGAACGACAGAGGTCGAGAAAAGCCATACCGGCGGGCGAATTGCAAGCCCTGGAAGGGACAATGTAGCCATATGAGGTACACCAACATCTCCCCTAGAGGAAAAGGGAGTAGGATTCCCCCAAAGAGAAAATCCTTGATTGGTGGACTCCATTTTCTCAACCTGAGACCAATGAGGGAGCAGTGATGTTATTCCGATTTGAATAAATTTTATGACGCTTTGACACAACTTGCTTTTTCAATTTTTAAGAGTCAAGGAAAAGATAAAGATGACTCTAGTCGCCTTCGATTTGGGTAACTCTAGTATCATCTAGTTGCTGAGTTGATTGTTCAAGAGTCACGGTGTTTTGAATGACAGAGGTCGAGAAAAGCCATACTGGCAGGCCAATTGCAAGCCCTGGAAGGGACAATGTAGCCATATGAGGTGCACCAACATCTCCCCTAGAGGAAAAGGGAGTAGGATTCCCCCAAGGGGAAATGCTTGATTGGTGGACTCCATTTTCTCACCCTAAAACCAACGAGGGAACAGTGAGGTTATTCCGATTTAAATAAATTTTATGATGCTTTGACACAATTTGCTTTTTCAATTTTTAAGAGTCGAGAAAAAGCTAAAGATGACTCTAGTCGCCTTCGATTTTTAATGAGCCTGAAGTGACAAGTGCTCAAATGGTCCTTTTCTTTTAAGGAGTCCGAAAAGAACGAAAGTGACTACTCTGGATATCTAGACAGGGGGATTACCAAACCAATCGCAAAACTGCAAAATACTTTTTATGGTACGGCAGTCAATCTTCTCGAATGTTGTGTTCAGTGCATTGCGATCGATAGGGCGGCAAACACGGCTTCCTAAGGATAAAGGATATAGCCTACTGTGGTCTTCCAATATATACTCGACGATATGTGGGAGCATAAGTCCGTACTGGCACTTGTCGTTTCAAAGAGGAGGAATCACCCAACCTACAATGAAAGTGACTTAAAAAGTTTACCTTTAAGGTTGATCACGTGATGTACATATACAATTCCTAAATATGCAATCTAAGATGATAAACAGACGTTTACTTTCTTTTTGCAGTGAAAATCCTAGCTACTAAGGAAAGAGAAGTGAAATTGTTTCAACATAGAGCAGAGAGAACACGCTAAGTCCTAAATCAATTTCCGCATGCATTCTAAATGTAAATGTACATGCATGTATTTGTTTTCCGCTTTCTTAATGTGTGGATGACAAAAAAAATGCCAAGTGGAATATAATATCAATACAGGGATATGACTATTCCAGAATTCTGACAGACATAAGCAAAGCTATTGAAGTTTTTAACTAAGATTTTCTAGAGTCTGTTCACTAGAAACAAGACAGTCACGATGGCACCACTTTGCATTAGTTTAACACAAAGGAATAAAGTTTAAATTACCAAGAAAGCATATTTATAACTAAATCATTTCAATCGGGAAATAATTTTGAATCAAATTTATAAGACTCTGTAGCTACTCAGTGGCTAATGTACAATTGATGGAAGAGGATTCTCTAGCATGGTCCATGGATGGAATAGAAATGAAGCAAAAACTTGGAAAGGAGATTAAGGTTGTTACCGGAGATGAAGCAATACAGAAAATGTCCAGAAATGTCCTTCAACGCTGAAAGTTGAATCACCCAATGACAAAACAGAGTAGGCCAAGGCAAAGTATCTGTATTTTAACATTACTGCGTGAGTAACCAACATACACTGCATAGTGTTATGCAAAGTAATAGTTTATGCGGGGAAAAAACCCAATATAATCCACACAAGCTAATCCTCACGAGGAAGGTTTTGCAGGGATTTAAAGGTTTTCTTATGTTATAAAATCCTAGACTAATGTGGGTGTCCTAACAAATAAAAATGTATACCATAATACCCACTTACTATTAAGCATCGTCTCCAAAGGAACTTGAACAATATGATAAAAGATTCATCTTTTACTTCTATAATATACATAATTTAAATATATGAAAAACACTTTATGCTTTCAAGCAAGTTGTTTTTTTCTCTGATTGTTAGCCCTTGGAACGAATGGAAAAATTAGTGAGACAATCAGGGGGGCGTCAAATCTCTCATTCGCAATGTAAGCACGATTGCAAAAATGCCAAAGCTGCAAAATGAGGCTCAGAGCAAAGAACAAATCCCAATGACTTCATCCAGTTCTCCAGTTAGTGATGCCAATTCACCAAAAGAACATCATTTCATTATTTTTTACATACTGGAACCCATTATTTTTGTTCCATACTCGAACCCATTATTGAAATGCAAAAAAATGGAATAATAAATCTATGAACATTCCATTCAAAGATTTGTCCCCTGCTTGATATCAATCACAAAGTTGCAGTAAACAATAGATTTAACATAAGAAGTGAAGAAATATAACAAGTTGATTCTTAGTCTCATAAGAAAATAATATATATGAGTGTGAGTGTGAGTGTGATTAATAAAATATATATTCAAAAGCAATCTTAAAGAATATTTACATTACAATTTAATTTTATCATAAATATTTAAATTTAAGAGCATTATCACTTTATATTATATAAATTCAAACATTTTCCTTTGTACATTATGTTATTTTAATTAAAAAAAATATATCATACATCATTGTACCATCAATAAATATAGTGCAGAACTTAAATAACATATTAAATATTTAAATTTGAAAATCATTTGAAAAATTAAATTAAACTAAACAACATTAATAAAGAAATCATTCAAAAACAAATTAAATTAAATATCATTAATAAAAAATCAAATATAACAAAATTTAGTTAAAATAAATTAAATGTATGAATATACAATTTAAAATACATTGAATTTAACCACAATACTAATGTAAAAAGAAGATGTAACATAAGTTATAAGATATAAATAAAAACCATATTTCTAAATGAAAAACATATTTGTAAAATATAAAAATATAATTGAAATTCATTTAGAGAAATCCAATAATCTAAAAATTTAAATGTACCATATCTTATAAGACATAAATAAAAAATATATTTCTAAATGAAAAATATATTTGTAAAATTTAAAAATATAATTGGAGGGCCCATCCAAAACTGATTCTGAGAGGCATAGGTTAAGTCAACTATATTTTTAATTGAGAAAGAAAACTCACAGACATATAAATGTAAAAGTAAGAAACCAATTTAAATAAAACCACAAACTTTCACAGAGATAAACTAAATCAATGAATAAATGTAATAATTGAAAGGAGTGAAATACAAATTGGAACAATAAAATTACAATAATAAATTAAGCCCAACTAAAAAAATTAGTAAAAACCACTCTCATAAAACTAAATCATTACAGTGTTAAATATATTAACATAACTAAAACTGAAATGAAAGGATTAGGTTTCCATGAAGAGCAAAGCTTAGAGGATGGATACAAACTACATCTATGACAAAGTAAAGGCAGGTGGCTTTGAGATATTTAACATAAAATACTGAAAATATTAATTGAAAATACCCTATACCTTATTCTTGTTGTGGTTTGACATTCTAGTTATTAGAAGGTTGGAAAAAAATAATTATTAAATAAAATCAAATTATTCTTCTATGTATTTATGGAATTCTCCAATTTATGTATTTTCTTCTCCTAGTCCAGCTCCAAGAACAATGTTTACTATTTTATTAATTTATAAATATTCTAAATTACTTGACAATTAAAAATTAAGGAATAGTATAATCTATAGAATCAAAATCCTGAGAACACCCTTCAAAAAACATGAAAGAAAAGTCAGTATGCCAAAAGATTTGATTTATACTTAAATTTTAGATGTGAAGAATTATTCATTATTGTTACTGAGATTGACTCATAATTTCTTCCATACCTAGTTATTATTGAGAACACCTCTTTGCAAATCACTGGCTATTATTTTCTAAATAGTTAGGAATATCTAGTTGAAATTTGCGGAGTATAAAATTCCACGGTTGATCCTTGGAAACTTACGAAATACTCAGGAATATTACAAGATTGGGGTGTGTTTTGAGAGTAAAGCTCAGAGGAAATAGAACTGTAATTGTAATTGTATGGCTCTGCTTCACACGATGCAACATAAAACACTGGAACGGATCCCCTGAATACTTTGGAGAGGAATATTTGCTCAGAGGAAATAGAATTGTAATTGTAATTGAAGCCCATGGAGGTTTGTATTGCTCTGCTTCATACGATGCAACATAAAACAATGAAACGGATCGAGCGAATAATTTTAATTCAATGAGATTATAACGGCTGAAATGAATTAAGAAGAAACTGTAGAGCCGAGGAAACTAGAAGGAAAATGGAATAATAAAATTGAGATGAATGGACTGGGTTTTGCTTTGAGAGTAATGGAGGTTTCTTTAATTCAACTATTTTAATTCAAGAAACATAAACTTAGTATCATTCACGATGAAAGAAACTACATAGAAAGAACAGAACAGAGCAGGATTAAAGATCGAAAACTACATAGAAAGAAAGAGCGGACTAAGAAGAGAAAGAAAAGAATGAAATCCAGAGAGAATTTAAAAACATTATCATCAAGCTAGTCCGGTTAAAAATTCTATTTCAATCTATGCAAACAAAAGCAATCACGGTTCCAGGAAGGTTCCCAGATAGTTGAGGCATTGGCCTTGTATCAGGACATAAGAATACAACGTGGATCTAAAAGTGAACAGAGACAAAGAACTATGCAGCAAGATCAAAGAAGAAAAGTAAGTACCTTGGTCTGGGGTTGATCTTAATGTCTGTGATTCGATTACTGCAAGACATGCTGCTTTTTCTTTTCGTACTACCCTTTATGAAATTTGGGTTTGTTTAAGTGTGTCGTAGGGGATTCTTATAAGCTGGATATTCTGCAGCAGATGGAGAATATAGTGTCACATTGCCAGAATTATCCTTTGGCATTAGGGCCCATGTTGTTTATGTTTCTGTGTTAAAAATTTAACAGGATATGAAACAAATCTAGGTCCCGCCCCCTGCCGTTGGGCTCCTTTAGTACTGAGGTATACCTCCATTTCATGTTGGGTAAGACCATGTTCTGCATGTGGATTGATATTCCGATACTCTAAAATTGAAATGACTCCATGGAATAGCAAACTTTTCCAAACAAAAACTTTTCTAAACAGGGCCTTTCTAAACGTTGGTTGAACAAGAAAACAAAATTTTGAATTCTTTGGAATTCATTATTGAGGATAAATATAATACTTATGGAATAATGACATGGGGTGCAAATTGAGATTCTGATCATTGGTTTTAATGGTAAAATGCAGGTTATAGCCAGCAAGAAGAAGGTTTATCTAGTCATGGAATATGTAACAGGGGGGTGACCTGTCTGACAAAATTGTGAGTTGTTATCATGGCTGAGGTCCTCTCATTTTGTGTGCTGCAACTAATTTCAGACCAACAAAGTTCACTGGTCGTTTTTGTTTGTACATAAGTAATGTAATTTCTGTAAGTGAGTGGTGTCTTTTACTAACATAGTTTGGTTGTGGTGTGATTATGCTGGTTGCTCAGCCTTTCCCTCTCTTCGCACAAAAAATTTCAAAAGAGTTCTCACTAGCAGTATTCTACAACATGCCTTTCACATTATGCCCATCTAAATTGCCCATCCCCGAGTCAGATTTGCCTAAACTCTCTGCATTTTAGAGTTATTTCTATGACATAAATACCTTTCTATTTTGTCAACTGAGTGACAGTGTTGTTAGACATAGTTGTTTATTGTTATCATATGGCATTTTAGAGATGATAAGTTTAAATGCTCTATCTTGGACTATTCAGTCAACCATTTTTGGAATCCAGCTATATAATTGTTGGTGATATCACAATTTTTTGTTGCTTAAATTACATTTTTGAATGCATAAATATATTCAACACCCTGAAAACTCCTTGAACACTCAAATTGCATAGACTCAACAAATTTGTGCATCTTGGAATTATTTCTATGACATTCTCTATTTTTTTTGTTGCTTAAATTACATTTTTGAATGCATAAATATATTCAACACCCTGAAAACTCCTTGAACACTCAAATTGCAAAGACTCAACAAATTTGTGCATCTTGGAATTATTTCTATGACATAAATATTTCTCTATTTTGTCAACTGACAGTGTTGTTAGACATAGTTGTTTATTGTTATCATATGAATTTCAGAAAAGATGAGTCTAAATTACATTTTGGAATAAATAAATGGATTCAGCAACATGAAAAATCTCTGGAACATTCAAATTGCACAGATTCAAAAATTCAAATCTACAATTCCAACAATTTTCTGAATAGATTTCCGCCAAAATCTAACTGGAAAATTCAAATCTACAATTCCAACAATTTTCTGAATAGATTTCCGCCAAAATCTAACTGGAAATTATTCCAGTGAAAGTTCTAAAATTAGAACATTTAGACTACACTTTTAGGAAAGTTGAGATACATAAACTTGACCACCTTATAGAAATAATATTATGGTTAATATGGAGATCAAAAATCTCATTATGATTTGCTGGCTTTTGTACAGGCTTATCTTCAGAAAATAACTGAAGAAGAGGCCAGGAAATATTTTCATCAGCTTATAGATGCTGTAGATTATTGTCATGGTAGAAATGTATACCACAGAGACCTCAAGGTATGCAGTTTGACTTTCAATATTTATGAAAATTGCTCTTTGTATATGAACCCAATGAGAGCTTATGTAATTTTAGTTGATAATGCTCTGTGCTAAGATACGATTTAATGTTAAATTGGTTTCGAATTTGGTGAGCAGCCTCAAAACCTACTCCTGGATGGGAAAGCCAATCTGAAGGTGTCTGATTTTGGACTGAGTATCTTGCACCAGGTATTGTATTTGCATAATGCTTTTGTACCGACCATGAGTTCTTAAAGGTTTAACGTTTCAAAATCACAGTCACCTATTTAAACTACCGGAAACCCTGTTCACCCACCTAAACTACCTGTAACTAAAAAACACAGAGAATAGTATGCTTATCACATGGGGCAAAAGAGCGACCAGTTGATATGCAACTCAAAACTTCAATTCAGATTTAGATAGAAAAATTCGGTCCAGGCATAAAAGCAACATCAGCGGGTCTCTGTTTATCTTTTATGGAAGGGATGCCCTAGGCATTCATCCTATTATTACTCGTACTGGAGATTGATTTGATTTCATTTCATTTCTGTCTGCTCAGTTCAGAATGGATTCTGAGAGCTGTGGTTAGGAAAGGCATCAACTTAACATTTGATCACAAACCCATTTCCAAAATTCTGACAAGGAATTTTTAAAATTAATAATGTAATCATATCCCCTTTTCTTATTTCAACTGCTGTTAGATCCTAATGTTGTGTCTATACACACTTTGTGCAGACAGATCCTATACTTTCTACATATTGTGGCTCCCCAAATTATATTGCCCCTGAGGTATACAAATCAAACTCTTCATCTAGGATTTGTTAGAGATAGTATGGGAATTACACCACAGGTCTTTTTCCTTTATCAATCTAGCATATTGGTTATGGTTGGCAGGTAATTGTTAGTCAGAAGTACGATGGAAGGGCAGCAGACATTTGGTCTTGTGGGGTCATTCTCTTTGAACTTCTTGCAGGTTTCTGTCCCTTTGAAGGTTCTAATCAAATTGAACAATATCGTAAGGTATACTCAAAATGACTTTCAACTTTATGGTGAACCTCAAAAATTCTGTTGCAAAACTCTTGAGTGTGTCAAATAGAAAAAAAATAGGGAACCCTGAAATTTCTGTTGCCCGTAAGGGGAAACTGGTAACAGTCCTGGCTCTCTGTCTCAGATTTAAATTACATTGCAGAAAATAAATAGTCATAGTAGATCTTATACAGAGAATTTGGACCTATTGGACCTACAGAATATGACACTGACATTGTTAGTGATGCCAGTATCAAAGAGAAATGATTATGTTTCATGATTATTTAGCAAATGCAATGCTCTAAGCACGATAATGACGAACCCGTAACTACGAAACACACATCCAACCGAATTATCACACTTTCAGTTCTAACTCAACAACTGTGAGTTGGGTTACCTTCAACTTTCAGCAGGGCACGAGTCGTTGAAGCGCTGAACCGCTTGCTGGGCTGTTTTGGTGGATCTCGTTCTGAGCAAGGATACCCTTATTGACTGCCTTTAACTATCAGCGGTCATGAGAATCAGGGCATCTATGTTCATATTAGATCAACCAAAACAACCCACCAAGCGGTTGAGCTCTTCAGAGACCCAGGATTCACTGGAGATCTGGCAAGCGCGATCGTTGTGTACCCAGCTGTTCTTTTTCTTAATGTTGATCTGCAGTTGAAGCCAAAGATTGAGCTGATGAAAACATCCAGCTGGGCCTTACTGGAACGGACTTGACAAATGTATGGAAGGCATCCAGACATAGTTACCAGAAACGGGACGGTAGCCACCGTTCCCGGAAAAAAACGCACAAGAAACACAACGGCACGGGAAACGCCGTTTTCTACTGCCGTTTTTGCCGTTTTTGTTAACCTGTATTTTTCCAGAGCTCAGTTCGTTGTAATTTGTTTCTTTAGAGTTCGTTCTCAGCTCTGTTTTTTTAGCTCTTTGCATATATTTATTTAAAAATTTCAGGTACCAAATTCCCTTCCTGTGTGTTCATAGATTCCTGCAATGAAGCATATGTTTACCAATGAAGTACCAAATGCACCAAATTTTAATAGAATCCACAGGGACGAGAATTTCTGCAAGAGCTGTGCTGAATTTCAAACGCTCTGATTCGACGGTCTTTGGGCCTTCGGATTCTTCGCCATGCATCTCATCTAAGGATTTTTCTATCATATTCTGAATTGCCTCTACTTTTTCTTAATGTCTTGGAGTTTGGAAAAGAGTTCTATAGATGTAACATTTGGATATTCTTTAGGAATTTAAAAGTGTTTGCAGTGGTTTGCATCATTCACAAAGAAACCTGAAGAGTAGAATTTCACTAAGCTCATCAAACTGAGAACTACTAGCACTCCTAATTGAGTGCTAATAGCAATTGAAGACCAGATACCACTAGCACTCCTAATAGCAATTGAAGACCAGATACCACCTAGGTCGATTTCCCATTTTGAAAACAAGTTAATCTCTGCATTAATTTTAAGTTAATCTCTGCATTAATATATATGGGTAAAACTCATAGCTTAAACATAATTCCATATATGGTTTAAGAAGTGTACATTCAATTGTAGATTTTACTTATTGTTTCTCACCGAATGGTATATTTTGGTCTTGGGTGACATATATATACAATTTTTTGAAATTTCCACACATAAACAATAATTAGCAGAAGGCATAAGAAACAGAAGACATATATTTAATGGTCAATTTGTTAAGCATCAGTATGTGAGATAAACAGTATTCAATTTATTTAATTTTTATTCAAATCTGGTTGTAAATCTAGTTTAAACTATATTGAAAATTGAAATTAAATCTGTGTTTTTCATATTTTTGTTGTTTTTCTCTCTCCTCGTTTCTTGCATGCGAAACCTTCAAACTACGTTTCTCGTACCGTTGTCGTTTCTCGTCTTGTTTCCCGTTTCTCGTTTCTGGTAACATAGCATCCAGACCGATTGACATCAGTCTACAAAAATGTCAGACCCCTAAAACCCCTAAAGTCCAATATCTTCGAAACATGTTTGCATTGAACGCTAGTTTCATCACGTCTCTGAAAAATGGCACCTTCTCTTCTGCACGCCAACCTTGAGAGAATGACGAAACCTTATATAGATCCTCTGCAGAACCCAGAGTTGAAGGTAAGTTACTTTTATTTTTCATATAACCAGTGTCCCGTGATTCTAAGACATAGTACAAACTCATAGAAGTTCAAACTTGAATTTGTAAGAAATATGGGTCGTTTTACAAATCCTTAAAAGTATTTGCTTATACCCTAATAGATTTAATCACAGATAGCGCGTGGAAATTCCAAAAAGAAGATTAAAGCATTTGGCAAGGTTTTTCCTTCTGGAACATGAGATCATGGAGTTTCTTAGTGTCAGATCATACTCAATATTATCACTGATAAGACGCAGAAGAATATGGACCTTCTGATACTCACTGCCACCGTTATTCACTTACAGCTAAGAAGCTAGGATCAAGCTTCGCCACAGTATTTAATTTTCTAAGTACAATGCCGCTTTACAACCCTATTCCTAATCCGGTTCATGTGATAAAATTAGATGAGCAGAGGATCCTTGACATGTATGTGAAGAACCGTCCTTATGCCACGAGATTATTGGAAATTTACAGTGTCAAGTCTGCTGATCTTGACATTATAAAATGCCCTTTGCTGCAAGACTCAGAACTCGAGGAAGCTGTTCTGAGATTCATTTTTTCAGAGTTGTATTCGTCATATTACTTAAAAAGATTAGATTACCTGTCTAACAGGATTGAAATGGTAATGTTATTCAACCCATAATCAAAGCATGAATGATTACACAGGGTGAATACGTTTAAAGTTTTGTTGCACTCCTGGCATTTTTAGCTTCGCAGTCCCTTGCTTTTTGGTTTTTGAATTCAGTCAGTCATATAATTGAATATTGAGTAAGATGTGACTACAGTTTGGATGATTACTGAGAGGATACCTGCATATTTTATAGTCTAATTTTTATTTTTAGTCAAGGGCTAATTTAGTTTTAGCAAGACAGATCTGGTATGGAACTGGTATCAATATAAAAAAATAAATAAGATTTGACAGAAATTTAAAAAAAAGAGAATGAATAGAGTTCAATGCGAACCAATGATTTCCACCCCGGAAAAGGGATGGTACAGAGAATCATGAAATGGCAAAATAATTGAGAAATTCACAAACCCTTTGAATATTATACATTGGGCTGGTTCCTAAAGACCAATGGAAAATTTAGCAGAAAAGTAATGAAAAGATAAAAATGTATAAAAGTGAGATTTGAATTCAATGATAACATATACAAACCAATAACAGATATGCATAATAAAAAGTGAAACTCTCTACACAGTAAGCAAATAATATATTTATTCACAAATACTTCAGCGGTACTAGTATTTCTTCATCGTCCATTGATGGAGAATACTTTTTTATAACCATACAATTTCTAAGAATGTGTTCCTTCCAGAAACCCTAAAGGTATTGAAACTATTCAACTCACATTTTATTATGTGACAAGCGTGGCTGTGTCGGATCAGAAATTTTGTCTAGGCCTCTGTAATTAATATTGGAATTATGTCATCCATAAAAGAAGTCTTCTCTATCTCTTCTTGGCCCGACTGCTGGCAAGGCACCAAAGTTGCATCTTCTATGCTATGGCTTTTTGCGCCTCCGGCTATTGCTCATTGTGAATATATGACACTTCACAGCTCTTAATTCGATTGAGTTGCAGGGTTCATTGAGCGGAGCATAAGAGTTCCATTAGGCATTGTGCACACACGATATGGATTGAGTTGCAGGACACTGAATTGATTTGGCGTAAAGCCGCACTCTCACTGGCCACTCAAACCTAATACCGTGGGAATCGGCCAATGGACCTTTTTTTGTTGGTAAGAACAACCCCACTCGGTTTAAAAGTTTCCGTAGCTTCAGCAATGAGCGGCACCCGCGAGTTTGTGACATATTGCCAGCCAAACTAAATGGTCGAAACATTCTTGGGGAGTTTCGACCATGAGATTCTTCCCCACTCCTCCCAGCAATATTGCAATATCCGTGCAAATGCAGAAATAATACCAATGTCATCTTCCTTGCCCACAATCTGAGATTTTTCAACCAAACAGACCTCTGCAACTGCAAAATTTTGGGGGTTCTCTGATTATCCAGTTTTTCTAGGACCATATTTGACACTCACGTGCATCTTGCTTTGTGATTCTCCGCTTTGATATGCCAATCCGCGTGACAAAAGCTTCAGCTAAGTTTCGTTTACTGTGTTTTGCTCACCCTGTTCTTCACTCTGATGCCTCTTTATGCTCACATTATCGATTGTTCTGCGGAACGGCAACGAATAACTTTACCTTTTTCTTTGCCAAGAATATCTTTATATTCTGTTAAGGTGTGATTTTGATCGAAAGCAGGAACAGTTGAAATCGCCACACTGTAATCGCTTTTAAAAAGTATGATTTAAATATTTTAATCTGCTCCAAATTGGCTTAAATTCTTGGAATGGTAATTTAAATAAATTGATTAGCTTAGATTAATTTTAATAGAAATGGGATAAAATACTTTGATGCTTAATTTTTTTAGAAGGACAGGTTCGTATTTCAAAAAATTCCATTTCTCTGAAATAAATATTCTAATTTTTTATCAATTTTATATGGATATATTTTGGCTTCTTCAATCATTTTAAAATGGGAGGGGTAGTTCCCCTTACAAGCATATATGGGCTTCTTTTCTTTACATATACGTGTCAGAACTATACGTAACTGACAGCCGTCACATTGGGATTCACATTACAACGAATATGCTGCAGCCGCAGCGGTACATATCAAGCTGGGATCAAATACACTGCAGCGCACAGCACCACAGGACTCGAACACAGCCGGGGAGCGTGCAAACCGGACTCGAACACGACCGGGGAGCGTGCAAACCCACTGCCCCCGCCGCCACATCATACACTCATGTGCACTGGGTTCTTCAATCATATCATGAAAAGAATTAGGTATTTCTTTCATTTTAAACAATACACTAATAAAATGTTAAGATAAAACACTTTTCACTAGTTAATTTTTGACTAAAATGATATATATAAACTGTAAAGAATTTCACATTTCTTTTATACTAAATTATAATATTAACAATAATTAAAATGCCAATAATATTATTGATATTTTATAATGATTTAATTAAAATTTAAGAAATGTGTTTATTTTTATTTTTATTATAATGAAATAGAAAATTATTTATTTTAGCTTAAAAAAATATACATATAAATTGAAAATAAAATAAACTATATATATTTTATCTATAAAAAAAACATTTCATAACTAAAAAGTTAAAGAAATAATTCATTTATTAATTAAATTGAAATAATAATAATTATATAATAATTAACACATACACATAATCAAAAGGGAAAGAATAATTTGTCTATTAATTTTTTTTAAAAGCAAAGTGTAATGATCAAGAAAGTGAAATCTTATTCAAAGCTTTGAAAGTAAAATGGATGGATTTTGAATGTGTAGCCTACCCTACTCATTTTGCATGAGTAACCACGAGTTGTAAGATTTTTCATTTCTATGAAAAATGGCTTCTTCATTCGTGTTGTTCTCTTGTTTGGGTAAACGGGGCATACACGACATTTTATTTTCTTTTGTTTGGGTAAAGGGGTCATACAAGACATTTCAAGCCACTAATGTAAGAGAGTTCTATTTCTCAAGGCATATGAACCACACTAGTTGGTTCGAAACGCGTCAACAAATGCATTGGAATGTGATTTACGCAGAAAAATATTCTCAAAAAACTTGATATGGATCACAGAAGCTTAAATTCAACAACTTAATAATTAATTTACCCACGAAGTTGGGGAAAGGAGAATTGGAAGGGATGGGTGGATATAGAGCGAGAGGGTAGCTAGAAGGGTTTGGGATGGATATTAAGGATAGGTATAATTGTTTCTTAGATGTTAAGATTATGATGTATATTTGAAAAAAAATTATTGTTTTGTTTGGGTAAACAGGACATATAAGACATTCCAATTTCTCTTGTTTGGGTAAAGGGGTCATACAAGACATTTCAGGTCTCTAATGTAAGAGAGAGTCCATTCCTCAAAGCATCATTCCTCAAAGAATATTGCCTATAGTAACTTAATAATTAGCTTACCTAAGGGGAGTTGGTAGGGATTGGGGTGGATACAGAGGCAAAGGATAACTAGAAGGGATTGGGATGGATATTAAGGATGGGGTATAATTGTTTCTTAGATGTTAAGATTATAATGGAAATTTGAAAAAAAAAAAAAATCATATTTTTTTATTAAATTTAAAGGAATTTAAAGCCATTTTAAAAAATATTGATATTAACATTTATGAATCACATTTTTCCTTTTTTTAGGTTAACTCGTTGGAGTAATCTTGGAGACTCCACAAGGGTAGGGGAACATACTCCTTGAGTCTTATTAGAAGGGGTCAAAGATGTGTCGGGTGAGTTTTGAAACCAAGAGGAGGGGATAACATCCATTTGTACCGACCACTCAATCATCCCACTAGATTATTTTTCCAAAAGTTAATTAGGCCTTGGAAAGTTATGATTTTGTCAAGATTCTTTCTCAACATTCATCATGATAAAGGTCTAGTTCTTCCTTTGACACACTTTTATTACACACAAAGGTATTTTACAAAAAAATATGAGGAAGATGTTGTCACATAACATTAGGTAAAGTTAAATTAAAACATAATTAAAAAAGACCTATGTTGAAATTTTTTAAAAATACAAGTAATTTTTAGATTAAAAAATATAAGGAAAACTTTAAATAAAAAGAAAAAAAAAATCTAAATAAATTTAAATTTACTTTTAATACCAATTAAAAATTAAAAGGTTAATTTTGTTATAGGCTATTAATAATTATAAAAAAATACTTTTAATTATAAATTGGTTTTATAAATAGAGAAAGAAGTTTTTATTTAATTAATTTGTGATTAAAAAATAAATAACAATGAATACTTATTTATGTTCAAGAGTTAAGCCTCCAGGGTTAGGTTAATTGGTCAAGTCCTCGTCATTAAAGCCATGGGGGCTTCACTGACGGAGCAATACCATACCACGTGCATTCATATTGGGGGTATATATTGAGGGAAAAATGACATAATATATTGTGCATATAATAGGGGGTAAAGGGTTTTTATATTTGCAGGTATAAAAAATGGAGCTCAAAGTTAATGAAAAAACATAAAGGGGTATCAAAAATGTTAATGAAAAAATGGATACCTGCAATATCTAGTGAAAGTAGGGGCTTTTTAAATTGGGAAGGTGTATTGGGTTCATATTGGTAGGGGGTTAAATAATGTTATTTTTAAAGGTATTTTCCAATATGTAGTCAAATTAATGGTATTGTTTAGTATGCCACGAACGCACATGCTATGTTAGAGGTTCATTGAGTGAAGACCCCGTGACTAAAGCACCTCTACTTTTTTTTTTCCCATGGAAAAATTCGTAATTTCATTAGTGGAAGAAATTACATTTTGTAGATACATATCCATATTCCGATATTTCTATCGACATAAAACAAAACTGATGAAATATCAAAACCTACTACCAATTTTTCATCTGGGTAGTGGCCCCAACAGAGTCAGGGAGGAGTCCAAAAAAAAACCAAACAGCGATGTAAATATTCTCTTGGTAACAATACTAAGTTCTATCATAAATTCGCCAATGGTAGGAAAGCCATTAACACTATCTGGGAGCTTCAAAACGATCAGGGCCAAATGGTATCAGATCAATAGGGTTTGGCCAGGCTCGCCAATGAGCACTTCAAGTCCATCTACAAGGCACATCGTGAGGTGAACATCCTGGAGATTATGCGGGTTTCATAACTCTTTCCTAGATTTGTAGAACAAGAGGACTCGGAGAATCAGATGATGGCAGTGTCGAAGGAAGAAATTGAGGCCACCATAAAATGGTTTAAAAAAGATAAGAGCCCTGGACCGAATGGGTCGATCATTGAATTCTATATTGCTTTCTTTGACATCCTGGGGGATGATTTACTCAGGATTGTGGAGGACTGTAGAAGAAGTGGCAATATCCCCTCGGCCATCAAATCCACTTTTATTGCCCTCATTCCGAAATCTGATTCCCCTTCCTCCTTTAATGATTTCAGACCCATCTCCCTTTGTAACTGTCTGTATAAAATCATTGCTAAGATCATCGCAAATCGCCTGAAGCCCATACTGTCTAGGCATATATCTCCTAAGCAATTTGCTTTTCTACAGCATCGACAGATACATGAGGCGATTGCCACTGCACAGGAACTGCTCCACACTCTACAGACAAAGAAGCAGAAGGGCATGATCTTAAAGGTGGACCTATCCAAGGCCTTTGATAGAGCTAATTGGCTCTATATCAGATTAATATTGACTCATCTGGGTTTCCCTTTCGCATACATTAAATGGATTATGAGCTGCATTAAGGATGTATCTTACAGTGTCTTACTTAATGGGGAAGCTACTCCTTTCTTCCTATCTGAGAGAGGGCTCAGGCAGGGTTGCCCTCTCTCCCCTCTACTTTTTTTATTAATTATGGAAGGCCTAAGCCGATCCATCATTGCTGCCCAGAACAGAAATCAGTTGGTCGGCATTAAGATATCGGAGAACTTCTATTTGACCCATCTCTTGTTTGTTGATGACGTTCTGATCTTCTTAAATGGTAGCATTGGCGACTCCTCAGTACTGCATAATATTTTCAAACTCTTTCAACAGGCAACCGGGATGATGATTAATGAGGGAAAATCTACAATTACCATAATCGGTTGCTCTCAGCATGAGACCATTTACACTACCCAGCGTTTTCCCTTCTCTGCACTCAACCTGGAAGACGGGCTTAAATACCTGGGCTTCCGATTAAAGCCTCTCGGATATAGGATTGCAGACTGGACGTGGCTTATTGCAAAGGTGGAAAAACGCCTACAAATCTGGTACCATAAATACCTTTCCCGGGCCGGCAGATTAATCCTCATAAAGGCAGTTATCGAGGCCACACCTGTGTTCTAGATGACTCTGGCATGGATACCGAAAGGCATTCTGAACAGGCTCCAAAGTATATGTTGCAGATTTTTATGGAAGGGTAATCAACTCGGGAAAATTTTTGCCTAGGTCAAATGGGATAGAATAGCATTTCCAAAACGATGGGGAGGATGGGGCATAAAAAGACTTGAACTATTTTCGAAAGCCTTGGCTGCTAAACTTGGCTGGCAACTCATTACCTCTAATAGTCTCTGGACTCGGGTTGCTCATGCAAAATACATTTGGCCTATGAATTTGATGGATTGGTTTAGGCAGACACACCCCACCAACAGTAATATCTCCAACATATGGAAGGCAATGATGAACGCGCTTCCTCTATTGCGACAAGGAATTACCTGGAGAATAAATGAAGGAAATGCAGTCCGCATTGGCACGGATCCTTGGGTGGGATGTGGGAACGCACACAGGTTGCCAGCTGAATTGATAAGATTCCTAAATTACAGGGGCATCATCTACATCAAGCACATTGGCGATCGCAACAATTCCACCGTCCTTCATCAGGCATGGAAATCGGCACACGATTTGGATATCCCTGAGCAATGGCGACTTGACTGGCAACAATACATTGAAGCTCTCTCACAGGCACATATCCGACTGACAGAGGAACCAGATGAAATTATTTGGGCATTCACAAAATCCGGATCATATTCCCCTAAAGAAGGATACATCAGACTCATGGACCCCCACAAACCACAATCTATCGACCCGAACTGGAGATCTTTTTGGAAACTCAAGGCTGCCCCTCGTACCCGCCTGTTACTGTGGAACATTCTATTTGATAAGATCCCTACTGGTGCCAATCTGATGAAAAGAACCTTTCATGGCCCTTTTCGATGTCATCTTTGTCGACTTGATGAAGAGAATACCGAACACCTCTTCCTGAACTGCCCGTCCACTAAGGAGTTTTGGAATTGTCTTACTGCACACTACCCTTCCCTGATCCCCTGGCACGGTAACAACATACATGAGGCCTGGAATTCCTGGTGCCAAGCCTACAAAGGAAAAGCCAGGAACATGCCTCTCCTAGCCTGTTGGGCCATTTGGATTGCTAGAAACCACTCCATTTTCAATCTCAAGGACCCCCACTGGCCTACCATTCTACTTCACACTATCGCTGATTATGATCTCCTTCCCGAGGATGACACCATAGCCCCTCCGCGCACCATCATACCTGAAATCATAGACAAATCCAAACCATGGGCTTATTTTGATGGTTTTGCTCAGGAAGCAGGATGTGGTGGGGGAGCCATACTTTTCCTAAATGATTCTCACAGGTTTAAAATTCAAATAAACCTGGGCAGGGGTACTAACAACTTTGCTGAACTCTGTACAGCAAAACATCTCATATACTTTGCATTAGAACATCATTGCAGACATCTTCAATTGTTTGGTGACTCAAAAATTGTGTGTAATTGGCTCAACAATGCATCACACTGCAATGCATATACTTTGAGGCATATACTAGGAGAAGCTCGTAGATTGATAGCCACATTTGACTCCTTTGTCTGTCGACATATTTACAGGGAACAAAACTCGGAGGCTGATCAACTTTCAAAAGAGGCAGCGCATCTACAGGGCAATGACTGGTTGATTCAGGAGGAAATTGATGGTACTTACCATCAATATTACCACAGACCTTTTGTAGAACATGGACAAATTGGGCTATAAGCCCAATATTTTGTTGATCTCATTGTATAAATTATGTTTTTCTCATATCTATTTTAACGGCTGTATATACAACAGTGTTGGTTTCGGTACATAATATATCTCTCTCTGCGTAGAGATGATACAATTTTGAACCTTTTTCCCTCTTTCTGTTGAGGGAAGTTTTGATACAATATGGTTGATTACAGACTCCCTGCGTGGAGTAACAGCGATTAGCAGTTAAGCTTTTTTCATTATCTAGACAGTTTCATGTATCTTGATAGGCAAACATGCCTCCATATGCATATGCCTCGGCATCTACAAAATGTAATTTCTTATAAATTAATAGAAATTACGACTTTTTCCATGGGAAAAAAAAATATTCTCTTGGTCCACGTAGGGAGATAATACCAAAAATATGTGCAGTGCCAATCATATTGGCCGCAAAACAGTTCATAAACAGCAAAATAAATATGTACAATGTCTGTAAAAACTATCCAAAAATTAGACCAATATGTCCATAAAGGGTCTGTGATAGTACTGGTAGCTAACTCCATCAATCTGTTCATTGATCAGCCAGATGCCCTGCTCCTAGATCACGCCTTCTTTGGAAAGACGGTCAGCCTCTGTGTTCCGCTCCCTGTAGATGTGATTACATGAAAAGAAATCAAAATTGGAGATCAATCTTAATGCTTCATCTAGTATGTGTCTCAATGAAAAAGACCAGCAATAGGAACACTTATTCAACCAATCGCAGACAATCTTAGAGTCACCAAACAGTTGAAGAGCATGGCAGTTCTTCTCTGAAGCAAAACGGATGATATAATAGGCTGCTGAAAGTTCAACAAAGTTATTTGTGCCCCCTCTCAATCCCATGGATAGCCAGAATGAGTGCCTCTCAGATAGGTGAAGGATAGCACCCCCCCCCCCCCACAACCTTCCACTTGTGCAGCCCCATCAAAATATGCCCAGGGACGGTTGGGATCAATCAGTTCATGAGTGATGATTCGGGCTCTAGCTAAGGGCAGGTCATCAGGGATGAGGTCATAATCCACTTTGATCAAGGCTGCAATGATAGTCCACCTAGGAGGGGAATTTTGAAAAATAAGCTGATTGTGGGCAATCCAAACAGCCCAACAAATCAACAAGGGGGAATTTCTCAGTTTGTGGGGTGTGACAGAGGAATGCCAATGGTTCTAGGCCTCTTCCAGAGTGCCCGGGTGCCAAATACAAATTGATGGTATAACAGTTGATACAAGGTTCCATAAGTGGTGAATTACAGGGCAGTTCAAGAAAATGTGGGAAGTTGATTCACCATCCTTATTGCAAAAATGACACCAGTGTGGGCCAAAGTAGGATCGCTTCATCAGGTTATCCCCTGTTGGAATTTTATTTCTCATAATGCACCACATTAAAAGTTTGGATCTAGGAGGGACCTTGAGTTTCCAGAGGTGTTTCCACCACTTCTGTAGAATGGGGGGCTTCCGAGGATCCGCCAGCACAATGTATCCCTCCTTTGGAGTGTATCTCCCTGATTTCGCCAGTGCGCAGATGATCTCGTCATCACCCCTTGTCAATCAGATATGAGCCTCTAGGAGGGCTTGTATATAGTTCCTCTAATGATGCTGCCATGGTGGAGGAATGTTGAGTTGGAGATCGGACTTCCAAGCCTGTTGAATAAAAGTGGTGTTGTTCTCATCAGCAATGTGTGCAAGGTGAGTGGTCTGTTGCTCCCTTAGGTGCAATAAGAGATCTAGAGGTAATCTGTGCATATTCCCGCAGCCAATCCACAGGTCAATACCAATGCGAACCTTGTTCCCCGAATGAATTCTCTAGGTGATGCCCGCGCAGATGGGATCCAAAGCTTTCAAGACAGCCTTCCAAATAATCGAAATACCTGTGTAGAGCCTTTCCGATCTTCTAATCCATTCCAGTACATGAGTAGGGGCGATATGTTTCGAGTAAGCCACTCTTGTCCACAGACTGTCCGATGCTACCAAATGCCGACCAAGTTTTGCAGTCAGGGCTGAGGAAAATTTATCAAGCTTTTTGAGTCCCCAGCCATCCCATTTTGCCCATGCAAATATTCTTCTCGGCTGATTACCCCTTCATAAGAATCTGCAACAAATATTTTGTATCCTCGCTAGAATGCCCCTAGGAATCCAGGCAAGAGACATCCAATAGACCGGGGTCTCTTCCAGTACACTCTTGATGAGTGTCAAACGGCCTGCGCGAGATAAGAATCTTAAGTACCATGTACTTAGCCATTTTTCCAGCTTAACAATGAGCCAAGTCCAGTCTGCAATCTTATATCCTATCGGCTTTAACTTGTATCCCAAATATTTCAGCCCCTCCTCCAGAGCAATCAATGTAAAGTTAAATCTATGGAGGGCATAATGAATTTCGTGCTGTGTGCAAGTTGCAATCATCAATGTTGATTTTACTTCATTGATGATCATCCCAGTGGCCTTTTGAAATAAGGAAAATATATCTTTGATCGATGTTATATCCCCCACACTTCCATTGAGAAATATCAGCACGTCATCCACGAAAAGAAGGTGTGTGAGCGTGCAGTCATCTGTAATCTTAATACCAGAGAGTCTGCCTCTTCTATGCTCTTCCGTTATTATCCGACCAAGGCCTTCCATTATCAAGAGGAAAAGCAGAGGGGAGAGAGGACACCCCTATCATAAGCCACGAGCCGAGGAAAAAAAAGGGGATGCACTCCCATTGACCAATACACTGAAAGGAATGTTAGTGATGCATCCCATAATCCATTTAATGAAAATAAAAGGGAAACCAAGGTGGGTAAGAAGCATTCTCAGATATAACCAATTCACTCGGTCAAAAGCTTTAGATAAATCCACCTTCATTATCATACCTTTGCCTTTCTTGCTGTGTAGAGTGTGTAATACTTCTTGAGCCGTACCAATCGCCTCATGAATTTGTCTATCCTTCAGGAACGCAAATTGTTCAGGTAGGATGTGTTTAGATAAGATAGGCTTCAATCTGTTTGCAATAATTTTGGCAAAAATCTTATACAGATAGTTACAGAGCGAAATGGGGCGGAATTCATCAAAGGTGGACGGATTGTCAGCCTTCGGGATCAGAGCAATGAAGGTGGATGTAATGGTTGCTTCCAAACTTCCTAAAACCCTTGACTCCTCCACAACTCTGAGGAGATCCATTCCAATCAACTCAAAAAATTCCAAGTAAAATTTGATGGAATAACCATCAGGTCCAGGGCCTTTTTCCTTGCTGAACCACTTTAAAGTGTCCTCCAACTCCCCCAAAGTGACCTCCTGTATCAATTCCTTCTCCTCATCTTGTTCCACATATCTTGGGAAGCGCTGAGCGACTCAGATAATTTCTGCTAAGTTAATCTCCCCGGGGTCGTTATAGGCCTGTTTAAAGTGTGAGCTTGCAAGAGAGGCGAGCTGAGGGAAAGTGTGTGTTGTCCTTCCCTGTTCATCTTGCATTTGCCAAATAGTGTTGACAGCTTTCCTCCCATTTGCAAATTTATGAAAGAATTTAGTATTTGCATCCCCTTCCTGAATCCATATGGCCCTGCTCCTCAATCTCCATTTGTCTTCCTTTTCTTTGAGGATCTTACCACAGGCTGAGTAGAGGGGTGTGATGTTATTCTTGTGCTCCTCAGATCTGAATAGCCCTCCCAGCTCTTTTTCAAATACCTCCAGTTCATTCTCAATCAGTCTCAACGATTGATCATCCTGAAGTCTTTTTTGATGGGCCCAGTTTTTAGACATCTTCTTCAGCTCCGTTAAGTTGCTAATAAATCCGGCCGAAGCTGTACCTCCAACCCCTGGTGGGTTTGATTTCCAAAAATCAGTGACCATGCTGATATATGATGCATCCTTGAGCCAGGTAGAACTGAACTTGAAAGGACCCTTCGGCCTGTCTCTTCCTCGTCCTATTTCCATATAAATAGGCAAGTGATTAGAGAGCCCTCCTGTCCCAACCCATTGTCTAATATTGAGGCCCATATCCATAATCTGCTCCTGAACTAGAAATCGATCCAGCCTCCTAGCAAGGCCATTATCCCCCACCCTATTATTTCTCCAAGTGGCCTGTAATTTTGCAATAGGGATGTCTATCAGATGGTAAAGTTCCAATATGGACAAGAAGTAGTCTGAGAGAGAGTCCCTTTGTGCTCGTTGAACCCAAGATTCGACGCAGCCTATTGAAAAATTTAAATCCCCTCCAACAATCAGGTTACCAGCTGAAAATTGTTCCGAATCAAGAAGGCGATCCCAGAATGCAGGGCGATTCAGGCAAGGTCCATAAATATTGACAACTCTGAAGGGAGTCCCCAACTCAGCAGAGTATACATCAACCCCAATAAAACCCTGTCCTCCCCAGCAACTGATTTCTTTAATAGTTCGAGTATTTAAGCCCAAAGCAAGACCTCCAGAGCGGCCGTGTGCATCCAATCCTGAAAATCTCCATCTCAGCAGATAGTGTTCCAAGGTCCTAGCTATATCATTAGATTGACCCAAGGTCTCCTGAAGGAATATGATATCCAAAGAGTCAACAGAGAGTAGCCGGCGGAGTGCTAGTTTTTTATCGGGCCTAGCAAGCCATCTGCAATTGTAGGATAGAATCTTCATGGAGGGGGTTCGGAAAGGGTTGATCTTGCTCTAAGAACCCTAGTGATAGTAGATTGCTTGCCCAAAGCAATGTCAACATCAGCTTGAGCTTGTGCAATTTTGAGATCAGAAGGACGGCCTTGGGAGGGATTGATAGGGAGGGGGGGGTGGAGAAAATCCAGTCCAACCTGGTCCTTAGTCGAAAGTTTCGTTCGAGACCGGGTATTGTGTCGAGGGACCAAGGCCTCCAACATTATAGTCGAGGACTACGGGGGGGGGGGGTACAAAGCAGTGCTGGGGGAGTGGGGGCATAGGAGGTCAGGGGGCGGGGGGGTGAGGTAATGGCACAAATACTAGTAACAGGGGGCTCCAGAGGGATATCAGTACCCGGACTCAATAACTGTTCAGATATTGAATTATGAATATCAGAAAAGCATTGTGTGGTGGGTAAGTGATAGGAATGCATACCCGAAGAATAGGAATCTCCCAAGGCCGTCGCTGTCATGCTAGGAACAGGTGGAGGGGGATGGTGAGGCGGTCGACCACGCTTCCTTGGAGTGTTCTGGGCCTGCTCCGCTGAACGCAAACCAAGGCTCGATAATGTTCCTGTTCCCCCAGAGTGAGGAGTAGAAATCCTATGAAATTCCTCAGAGGCACGAGGCAATTCCTCTCTTGCAAGGTCTCCATGAGATAGAGCATCCTGATCCGATGGAACCTGGGGAAAATTCCTCACTGATTTCCTGCTATTCGATTTTTTCAGTGGGCAATCTTTGAAAAGGTGCCCCACCTTGTGGTAGCGCCTACATCTGAAAGGTACCCCCTAATAGTCTAGCATTTGCCTCCACGTCGCATCCCTCCATTGTATGTTGATATATTCCGGGAGCCCTCCCGAGAGGTCCATATGTACTAATATTCTGGCATAATCCATTCTTCCTGTCATAATATAAGATTCATCATGTGTGAGATATGAACCCAAGGCGTCCCCAATCTGTCTGAATATCTGCTCAGTCCAGAAGTGTACAGGAAGACTCGGGAGACGTACCCAAACTGGTCTAGTCCCCGCCTTTTCAGTCTCTAGATCAAACATTGGAGTCCATCTTTGAAGGAGGACTGGAGCTTGATCAATGTGCCAAATTGTAGTGAGGACCCAATTGGTTTGGGCAATGCTTTTGAAGCGCAGTGCAAACCAACCCCTCACAAAGGTTTGCACACGAGGGGGTTCCGACAGATGGTGTCCCCAAACCTCCATCGTCCACTTCTAAAGACGCTCAACGCTGTAGTGTTTGCCCCTAACACGTCCAACCAGAACCTTTTCTGTCGAGTCCATTGCCGCACTGAAAGGAGTGTCTTCAACTAGTTTTAAGAAGATTTTGTTGCTGCTCAGAGGGAGGCACTTTTTCCTTTTTGTAGTCCTTGTTTGTTTGTTGGTCAAGTTTGTCGCCGCCCTATCCTCCGGGTCATCCACTAGTGCAGCCTTGTCTTTCCCTGTCAATGGTCCTTTTGCCTTAAGATTGTCGAAGAACCCTGAGATAATGCCTATTTCCGTGAAGTTGCCCTGTGGAGGGTTTCCCGAGTCCTGTGGAGCTGTATGGGCCAGCGCCCTATTGTCCGGTGTGTGAGGAAACCATACTGAGGGTTTATTCAACTCAATCCCCACAGGAAACAAGCCTAAGCCCGACCCAAGGACCTGTGTGTCTGGCACACTCCCACAAAAAGCCTCTGATATGGGTTCCCTGAGCGGTTGACGGCCCGCGTATTCTCGAATGGCTGTAGCTTCCGGTGCTATCGATATAGAGGGTATGAGTTGCTGAGAGAGTGAGGGTAGGGCATCAACTTCTGAAGCCAGTTCATGCTCAAAAGTTAAATAATCGTCCACTGTTGACCCGGTCTGAGGCCATAACAGCAGTTGTTCTGTAGAACCTGCGGAGAAAATGTCTTTTGCCTCCATAACTGTCGAGAAATCAGGCTGACAACTGCCTGAAGGAATGTTAGTGGGGGACCAAAAGCCATCTAGGGGTAATCAAAGAATAAACTAAACCCTTCAGAAACCACATGCAGCTAAGATATGACTTGAATAAATTGCGAAGGAACCGAAAACTTCTCAGGTGTGCTAAAATACTCCGCAGTAAGAAAGCCTGTATCCGGGTCTTCAAAACTTCCATCCGCCAAACGAACCCACTAACAACTAAACCCTCGGTTTCCCAGATGGGAGAAGACCCACCCTAATGCACCCATGATTAAAACACAGTTGCGGAAAGAAACCTGTCCCACCATGACATTCAACCAAGGATTACCCTGCACTGAACCCTAGTTCTGCCATGATCGCCTTCGAGAGCTCCGCCTCCAGTCATTTATGCATCGTATTCAAACAAATAACAGTACTTCTAAAGCACCTCTACTATTGAGAGGTCATGGGTTTAATTTTCTCGATATAAGTTCAATGTTCTCGATACTCTTAGGGTTATACTGGTTGAGCTAACAAGAAGTGATCCTTTTGGGTAGAATTACCTAGTACAAATATTCATCTTCAACATTATTAACCACATGGAGTTTTAGCACCAATTCTCATACCTTAATGCCTCCCTTATCACACTAGGAAAGAAATATTTAAGGGTATAATGGATGTGATGGGGAAGAATGAGGGTTTAATTGGAACCTAAGTTTTGGGAATATTAAAACACTCCTCTATAAATTGAGGTCCTCAATGCAAGTTGAGTGTTTGAAAAGGCATTACTCGTAGTTGGCTCTTAGAGCATAATATGCATTGTTCAGCTCTGAATAAAATTATTTGTATTTTTATATAAAGCTCAAGATTCTTATATGAGATTGGAGAACATTCTAAATGTGTATGCATTAGTGTAAGGTCTACTCACGGTCTACTTAGAGGCTTTAGAATTCCTTGGTGGAAATGTAGGTTCTTGATCATCACTCCAATATTATGTATGTACATGATGGATAGCCAAAACCAATAAATTTAATTTATAAACAAATATTAAATGATAATAAAATACATCATTGGTTGTAGAATAGGACAAAAGACATAAGGGGTATGTCTCTCCAAGAGGGGGGAAATAAAGAAGCATAAGGCTAAGGAAATGCCTTAATAAGTGATTTAACCCAAAGTATTTGTAACCTTAATTATTTTCCTTGATTAATAGCTAATTGTCATTTAACTAAACCTAGGGGGTTATCACATAAATGAGGTACACATGCCTTTCTAAAGTTACATTTCTCCTTCATGCCATGCAACTAAAAGGTTTACATTTTACCATGCAAAAAAAAACCATTGTTCTAGCTAAAGTTTTGAAAAGTGGGTTTCAAATGTCAAGTAGCATATAGATTATTAGAGGGTTGAACTATTAGAAGCTTGAATTACCTTGTGACCTATCTTGAATTACCTTTTGAACTATCCTTTATTTAAGGAAATTAGAGGAATTATCCTTGAGTAAAAATTGTCATGAGAATGATGTAAGTGAATTATGGAAATCTACAACTAAGAATTAAGTGAGAATTGTGGTTTTATGAAATGATAATAATTGTCATTGAGGAAATTCACTAGAGATGACAATTCCCCGGAATCCGAATGGCCAACCCATGATGGATCCTTAGAGGAAAGTGGGTTAGTGGCATAGCCTTAGGAACTACTAAGAAAATAAGGGTATCCCATTTCTTGGGTTGTGTAGACTAATGGAGAAGAAGGTTTATGAATTGGGGATTGTTATCTATTTAATTAATGATAGTCAAATTGGGAAATGGGTTGTGAAAAGATAAATTACAACCATCCATGTGAAGATTTTGTCCATGTGGATTGATAGCCTTAGCTCGAGGGTGACCTTTGTTGTAGAGATAAATATCATAGTAGAGAGACTTTGGTTGGGTGGAATCTTCATATTTTACCACTAGTTCAACAATTCTAGATAGATAAATTCTTAGAAATTTATATGTGAATTGTGTTGAATTAATATAATTAAATGTTGTGGTTTATGTCATGGTTGAATTAATTTTCAATTTATTATTCTGTTTGCCAATGTTGGCCTATATATATGATTTATGGTTTAATGAATAATTGAATGGTTGTGTCTATGTTGCATATAAATGTATTTCCATGGTTGCTTAATCATCGCAGAACAATGAGTTTAATTACTTAGTAAATTGGTATGAATTTGGGTGGTTAAGAGAAGTACCTTGTATCCTCAAATGGCATAGAGGATATTGGGTACATTACACAATGGTCTCAAAGCTACTAGTCACAACATTGGGATTGTATAGGCTAGAAGATAGGTATATATGAAGAGGTTCCAGTTTATGTGACAAGTGTTTGGTGAAAATTCTCTTTGAATAATTAGGGAAAATAGTCTCTAAAGCTTACAAATGTGTAATTGAGTGTTGAAATTACCAAATTGGAAGGTTGTTACCGTATTTTGATAGCTTATGAAAGAATACACAGGGAAATTCTTGAATTTAAAAGTTATATTTTTGAAATTCTTGAGAAAATGAAATTTGTGGGCTATTTTTTTGGAAAAATGGCCATGATGAGAATGGAATGTATAGAGCCATAACTCCCAATTTAGAAGCCCAACTTGGGCATGGGTGTGATCATTGGAAGGCTAATTCAAAAGGAAATAAATTTTATGGTTTAAATCTTGGAGAAGTGATTTAGAATTCCTCAAAATATGAGAAGATGAAGATAATGTTATAGACCTGGAATATAGATGTATTTGACATTTTATTGGTATGTACACTTTTTGCAGAGTCAAAGCTACAAAAAGGATAAGTAAAGAACAAAAGAGGAGACACGTAAGACGGGAAAAACCCTAACATATATGAAGAAGTTAGAGGAATAAGTATCATCATGAAAGAGATACATTCTGAAAATTATAGAAAGATAATGGAGTCAATGGAGTTGGTAGAAACTATAATGAGCTTGAAAATGGAGATGTAGAGCTGATAATGAAAGGATGTTGAAATCTCAAGAGGAGAAAAATTGAACAAACACTCAACTATTATATAGCTTAAATCATTTGCAAAAATAAATGAATAATGGATCAAGTTCAAGGTATGAGGAAGGATATAGAGTCCATTTGAGAAGAGAAAACCATGGAATATCATCACACATAAGAGGTGCTACAAGGAATCAAAAGTTTTATTACTCATTGGAACATTTAAAGAGGAATCCATAAACATCTAAAGAATCATAGAACAATCCATAAGATGGGAGGAGATGATGAATCTTGGTTTCTAGGAATAAGGAAATACTTTATGTTGCATAACTACTCATCGAATCTAGAAGCCACAATTGATGGGGGAAATATTCTAGTTTATAGCAACAACCAGTGCAATTTAAGCACATCAATGAGATGATAATTTCCTAGCAATAACTCAATAAGCATTTATAGTAGCAATATCTTTCTAAGCATTACTATGACAATAACATGCAAACATTTTTCAAGCTCAAGCTGAGAAATATGGCCATGAAAGAGCATGAAAAATGAGAAGGGAAAGATAAAAATATTCTTAAGTGGGTTTCCTTCATCCTTTGCATGGATGTTCTTAGTTGCTAATACTTGGTTGTCACTCAACTACTATTACTCGGCCATTGCTTCTACTTGGATGTATTTTCTTGAGAGATAAATGCACTTCTGGATGTTTTTAAATGATCACAATCACCTCCTATTTATATGCAAACATAAGGGCTACATGTGGTGTCAACAAGTCTAATTTGGACATAAGCTGACCTGCTCTTTTCTCCCAAATTAATCCACAACCACATATATTATCTTCAAAAATTCAAAACTCCATTTCTCCAACTCGGAATCAGATGATCTCCATTGTGTCAGATTGATATCGATGAGAGCTATCATCCTCATCCATCACATGTCGAATGTGCTGATGGTTTTGGCCCAAATCACAATGGGTGCAAAACCCCATGCTTGGGTTTCAAGCCCATAAGGTGACTTGTGGAGCTCCTTCCTCCAAACCCTTGATCCTCAAGGCTTGGAGTACCTCCCAACCTACAAAAATCAACATTTTTAAATTCAAATAGCTCGATCGAGCTATTTTTTTGGCGCTCGAGGAGCTCGATTGAGCACTTAAAAATGACTTGATCGAGTGCTTAAATTTCTTGGTCGAGCCCTCTTTTTTTCACCTAAACTCACCCTCTCTTGCCAGAAAGTGTAACCTAGCCCCATGCTATCACCCTTAATTAAATTAATTTTTTTTATTCCAAATAAATTTTTAATATTTAGGTATTTAAAAGAAAATGTCGCTTTAACTTGATTTGTAAAATGTTGTTTAGTCACGATAAGTTTTACATGATTTTGAAATCTTTATATATTATTTCATTTTCAATTTTATATTAATATTACTAGTTTAGTGCATAAAATGATGGAATAAATTGAAATTGGTATAAAGATGCTAAGTTAGCTACACCACTCACATATTATCCACATATTAAATATAATATGTACTCTGTGAAAATCAATATAGGAATTTAGACTATCTATAAGGTGAGGCCTATGTCCCACTGATACAAATATAAAGAAAATGGTACTAGCCATGGTTATTGTGGCAAATGACTATTAGAGGATTGTTTACTTCCTTTATTCAATGTTTAAATGTTGTGTTCAACTATGGAACTAGAAAAATACATTAACAAAGAAACCCCTTCCTATCCTAAAAACACAACTATCTAGAGTTAAGGTTAGAACTTTTACATGTGTTAGCTTCTAGTCGAAGTTATAATTTTACACCCTATACAATTTTCTTAAATTTCCACATTATATTAGTTCCAAAAATGTGAGTAATGTGACTTAACATGGCATCTAGTTGGTAACGAATAACTTTACCTTTTTCTTCGCAGGAATATCTTTATATGTGCGCGTTTGAATGGAAGGAGGAAGATTACTGGCGTGGGAGGAGAATAGAATCTTATTGACTTATTTTGAGGTGTGATTTTGGTCGAAAACAGTTGAAATCGTGAAATTATGATTTAAATATTTTAATCTGCTCCAAATTGGCTTAAATTCTTGGGATTGTAATTTAGATAAATTGATTAGCATAGATTTATTTTAATGGGAAAGGGATAAAATATTTCGATGCTTAGCTATTTTTTTACCGGGAAAGGCGGGCAATTCAAAAAATTTGATTTATTTGAAATAAGATGGATATATTCTGGTTTTTTTTATCAATTTCATAGGGATATGTTCTGGTCTTTATTTTAAACAATTCACTGATAAAGTGTTGAGATAAGAATATGTTAAAAGTTTAAAGAATTCCACGTATCTTTAATAATGAATTATAATATCAATAATAATTTAAGTGACAAAACAATGTGCCAATATCAATAATAATTTAAGTGACCAAACCAAACCAATAATATTATTATTGATGTTTTATAATAAAATATAAAATAATTTATTTTAATTTTAAAAAAGAATACACAAGTAAACTTTAAATTGAAAAGAAAATAAATTATATATATTTTACTTATAAAAAATATATTTTATAAACTAAAAATTAAAGAAATAATTTATTTATTAATTAAATTCAAATACTAATAATAATAATAAAATAATTAATACATACACACCTGATCAAAAGAGAAAGGATAACTTGGATGTTTTTTTTTAACAGTGAAGTGTAATTTTCAAGAAAGTAAAATCGTATTCGAAGCTTTCAAAGTAAAATGGACTGATTCCAAATGTGTAGCCTACACTACTCACTTTGCATTAGTAAGCACGTGGTGTAAGATTCTTCATTCCTATGAAAAATGGGTTCTCGCTTGTGTTGTTTTCTTGTTTGGGTAAACGGGTATGCAAGACATTTTACTTTTAAGACATTTCAAGCCTCTAATGTAAGAGAGAGCCCATTCCTCAAGGTATGTTGTCTATAAGAACTTAATAATAATTAGATTACCCACCAAGTTGGGGAAAGGGGAGTTGGAAGGGGTTGGGTGGATATAGAGGCAAAGATAACTAGGGGAGAGATGTCTAATGTTGTGAAGGGACCTTTGATTGTTATAGTACTGATCCCACCAAGCCACCCGAAATTGAGAGATGTGCAGACAATATTTAAACAAAAACAAATAACATTAAGTGCAAATATCTTTTAATTTATGTCCAAAATTTCCCAAAACATTGAATGGTAGTACAAACCATATTGACCCAACCAGAAAACAGGGAAAACCATAAATCCTTCCAAAATGGTCTATTCCAGAAGTACAAAGTAGCAGTCACTTCAAACCCCACTAATCAAAACTGAAGCTATGTATCCCAAATGCATATCCATACCTACACATAATAAAAGTGAATGTATGTCAACCATAACTATTGTGTTATTCAACATTTAAACCCACAATGCTCAATAAATGACACCCAACCCATTCTATTTCCCATTAAAACATATCAAAACACATGGATCAACAAAAAACAAATTCTCAGTCATTGCATCACATCCAAATCAATCCAGATCACACATTCAAAATGAAGTCATTGCAATCCATGTCTGTTCTTGCCACCAATTAAATTCAAGTGAAAAAAACTATAAAAGAAGTTCAACCATTGCTGAAATTGCATGTTTAACATTCAAAATATTCACCAGCTCTCAAGACAAACCATCACAAAACATTTGACAATATATTCAGGTTAGTTATTTCAATTACAACACAGTTTTCTTACAATTTTATTTTCATTTCTCACAGTTTTTATTTCAGTTTCTTATAGTTTTATTTTCATGAAAATATTTTTTTTTTTCTATTTTTCTAAATTCTGAATCATTTTCAAGTTGATTGGAAAATATGACACAACCATAATGCAGAGTATTGGCTAGTATGGCTAGCTACAAATGAAAAAGAACAGAACTCGTTTATAGTTGAACATGAATCCTTTTTTACAGTACAAATTCCAGGCGGGAAGGACTTCATCTGAAGTTCTACACATTCATCCCAAAGCCAAAACAGTGTCATCAAAGCTAGTTCCTCAATCAGAATTAATTGGAAAATGAGGCTCCTAGCTACAATTTGAGAACAACTAGATGACCTTCACATCGCAGATCCAACAAAAATTGGCCTTATCCGACTCACAAACAATTTTGGCCAACAATTTGTTGTAGAGCTCACTTTCCTTTAATGAATGTTATCCCATGGTTAGACAGAGGGCATTGGATAATCTCTCTTTCTCTCTCTATAGTTTTCCACTTACCTAGGCCCTGCCCTGTCCATGGAATTGTGTTAATTTGTTTTCTGATCTATTGATATATATAGTGGTTGTTTAGGGATTAAACACTTATTCGAGCCTATAATATATCTATCAAAGTGAATCTTACATTGACTTCAAAATATATTCATGCAAGATAAACTTTAATCAAATTCAAAATATATTCATTCCAGATAAACTTTAAATTGAACAAACAACTACATATTCTAATTCTCAAACCAAGGGCATTCATTTCTTCTTTTATTGAAAATAAATATTTCATTAAACTTTTTTCTTGAGAAAAAATAAGTCATAGAACTTGTGGAGACCAGACTTCCACATGTCACAATTTTCAAGGAGAAAATATGTGTCATGGCATCCAAAAATCAACGTGTGATAGACAATCCCATATACCAAATCAAATACATATGTTCAAAAATGCAAAAAATAGCAAACTAGAGAAATATTTCCATAGCAACAAGGAGCATCAGAAGGATGTGATATAGAAGATGAAATAGTAAATCAGGATCCATTGTTATGGAAAGTGAACCTCGCCAACCTCTCTGATATGGTCAACTAGCTATCAATGACAAACTTGAAATGACAAAAATATCAGTGAAAAACTTGGAATGACAAAAATAGACATAGAAACTCCTTTATGCTTCCCTTTCTTCCAGTACTCCTTTATACTTAGCATTCAAATGCTCAAAATACTTCATTTGTCTTTCAGTTTAGCTTAAACCCACATTATCCTTCCCTTCATCAACTGTGACATCTTCAAATGGAAATAATGTAAAATAAGTTTGTCATTGTGATGTTTTTCAGAAACATCAGCAATCTGTTATGAAACCAGCTCAAGAAAATATAGAAAAGATAGATCAACGCCTTAGAATTCAGCCTCTTCGAGGGGGCAACCTCCTTTACGTTATATAAATGAACAATTCTTCAATGATTCAAATGACAAAACCTCCTTTCTATATATAGGAGTCTAAGGAGTCACAATATAACCCATCCGACCTAACAATAATAATATAAAGCCACAAAAATAACAATAGAGGGATTCTATGGGGCACAGTAATAACAATATGGGGATAATAGGGGCAAAACAATATTAATAAGGATGCAACTACAATAGTAATGGGGTAATCACCAGTATTATAGGGACCCAACATGCCCCTCTCCTTCAAAAAAGTGGTGTCCTCAACGTTTGAATAGTTCTGGATGCTTTTGTATAAAATTCTCATCCTCCCATGTGGAATCTTCAGCGGATAAGTTCTTCCACTTGATAAGATACTCCGAAATTGATCGATTTCGTAGCTGTCAAGTTCTTGTTTCTGTGACTGCTTCCAGTTCCAATATAATTTTTCCTTCCTCGTCAAGTTCTATCAATATTGTTTGAACTAGGAGCTTGTCACCTATAACCTTCCATAAACATGAAACATGGAAAATTGGGTGCAATTTCTAGGGTCTACCTTAACTCCTTCATGAGATACAATATGACCCAGATATTCCACCTCTTGTACTCCAAAGAAACATTTGGATCTTTTTGCATATAATTGTTTCTCCTCCAATAGTTGTAGCACCCTGTCAACATGTTCAACATGATCCTTCCAAGACTTGCTATAGATTAGTATATCATCAAAAAATACTAACACAAATTTTCTATGGCATGGTTTGAAAATGGAATTCATCAAACCTTGAAATGTTGAAAGTGCATTGGTAAGGCCAAAAGGCATGACCAAAAATTCATAATGACCCTCATGAGTTCTAAACGCTGTTTTCAGAATGTCTTCAATCTTCATTCTAATTTGATGATATCCTGAATGAAGATCCAACTTGGTGAAGTAAATTGATCCATGCAATTCATCTAGTAATTCATCAATGACAGGAATGGGAAACTTATCTTTAATAGTGAGCTTGTTGAGCTCCCTATAATCCGAACACATGCGCCATGATCCATCCTTTTTGTGCACTAATACTATTGGAGCAAAGAAAGAACTTTGACTCGGTTGAATTATACCAGCCTCTAGCATTTATGAAACCATACTTTCAATTTCACTCTTTTGGGCATAGGGATATTTATATGGCCTGATGTTTGGAGGAACACTTTCTGGAATCAAATGAATAGCATGATCATGATCATGAATAGGTGGGAGACCTTTGGGAGTCTCAAATACCTTGGAATGATTGTCCAAGACTTTTTGGAGATCTGGGGAAATAGATGATTCCAATGTGGAAACATCTAGCGAACATAATTGTGCAATTACACCCCTTTGTTCCTTTTTTAGAAGCTTTGTCATACCGTTAGAGCTGATTATCTTTCCCGGTTTCCCTGCAATACCCCTTAATTCAAATTCTTTTCCTTCCACAGAAAATTTCATGAAAAGTTCTTGAAAATTAAAAGCTATTGTACCCAAGGATTGTAGCCATTGGAATCCTAGTACAACATCAACACCTCCCATTGGAATGGAAAGCATTGGGCAGGTCAATACATATTCTCCCATCGATAGCTTGATATTATGGCACTTTCCAGAGCAATTTATTGTTCCTCCATTTCCAACCATCACTTGACACTCTGGTGCTGGATATAAGAAGTAATTCAATTCTTTTTCCACCTTACCATGAATAAAATTGTGGGTACTTCCTGAATCAATCAACACTATTACCTTTTTCTTCTTGATTTGTCCTTCTATCTTGATGGTTTGAGGAGTGGTAATTCCCGCCAATGCATTACAAGATATGGTTGGATTCATTTCTTATTTATCTAGGCTTTGTTCCTGGAGTATATCCTCTTCTTTTGACCTTTCTTGCTCTTTTTTTTCTTCCTCTTTGCAATCTCTGTAGAATAATTTCTTCTCAGCACACTTATGACCTTTAGTGTATTTGCTATCACAATTGTAACAAAGCCCTTTTGCTATTTTTTCTACCAATTGTTGTGGTGTCAACCTTATAGGTTGTGGAAGACTAAGGGCAACAAAACTTCCATCTTTATAGTTGTGAGTGGTATGCTTCCTGGTTGCCATAATTTTGCTTTCCATTTTTCTTGCTAACCTAAATGCCTTCTCTAATGAATCAGGTTCCCAAAGGCAAACATCATGTTGGATATTATCTTTTAAAGTCCCTATGAACACATCAATCCTATGCTCCTCTGGAATATTTTTTACCCTTATGTTCAATTTTTGGAACTCTTGTGCTCCATTATTGAACCCTTTTGTTTGAGACTTATCAATTGGCTAAAAAAAGTGTTTCTTTTTGTATCCTCATAATGTGCTGTCAATTCTTCCGTAAAAATTTCCCAAGTGATAATTTGTTTACGAGAGAAAAGCCATTGATACCATACAAACTGATTTGGTTCCAAATATAAAGTTGCAATACATACCTTTTGTGTGTTTTGCACATTATTGAACGAAAAGTTGCTCCATCTGTAATATCCATGTTGCGAGATCCTTGCCATAAAACTTCCTCATATCGTTTTTTGGAATATGGTGGGTCTTCGATCCCACATTACAGTCTATGAGATCATGATTAACATTTCTTTAGTTTGCATCATGAGTTTCCTTTACTACCTTTTCACCATTAGTAAGTATTTCTTGTAGAAACTTTGTCAAATCTGTCTTCAAATTAGCCACGTCTGTCTTCAAATCTGTCTTCAAATCTGCCATGTCTCTCTTCAAATCTGTCTTCAAATCTATCTTCAAATCGTCCATCTTAGCTTTCATGCCCTTTATCTTAGATTCCATGCCATTTATCTTAGCTTCTGTTAGCTTTTGTGAGACTGACATTTGTTGCACTTGTTCTTGTAATTTTGATATATCATGTAGCATTTCTTCCTCTTCTTCATGAGTCATGCTAGAGCTTTCAGGTTGCTTACTAGGTGTTTGCATTTTCTTTCCTTGGGGCATCAGTTACCAATAATAATTCTCTATTATGCCCTTTGAATTCCTTTAAAATAAATTTTCAAACCAATCTTAAGCAAAAATTTAAAAGAATCTACACATCTTTTTTCACTTTGTAGGAGCTCGATATTGCCTATGATGTATCTTTGTACTTTCAGATCATCTAATTCTAAAATTGTGAATTGCAGTAGCCCTCTATGCCCTCTTTCTAATGCCACAAGTCTGATCCAAATTGGATTCTCCAAGGAAGCGTTATGCGAAATCTCCCACAATGACCTGATTATAGACTAGTTCAGTAGAGTGAACTTGTACGACATGCCACGAGTCACTGTTTCAACCTTTGGATCTGAAAAATATAAAAAAGAAACTACAATTCGTCCTCTTTTTGTACCTTCTTACGAAATTTCAATCCGATGCTCAGAGATAAAGTTATGATGATTTGCCCCAGGTCACCTGTCTGGAATGTAATTCAGGAGTCTACAAAAAGACCAACTTCCTTAGATCATATCTCCGAAAATATAGTGCAAAAAGCTCTGAAATTTGGACTCGAGGTTCAGCACAATTTCTTCTCAAATGAGTGTTGTTTTTAGCTTCTGAAACGTTGTAGAAAAAAAGTTATAGCGAAAATTCCACGATGACCTATTTGGAGCAGCGAAACCCTAGAATCCAAAGCTCTGAAACCAAATGTTATGAAACCAGCTCAAGAAAAGATAGATCAACGCCTTAGAATTCAGCCTCTTCGAGGGGGAAACCTCCTTTACATTACATAAATGAACAATTCTTCGATGATTCAAATGACAAAACCTCCTTTCTATATATAGGAGTCTAAGGAGTCACAATATAACCCAGCTGGCCTAACAATAATAATATAAAGCCACAAAAATAACAATAGAGGGATTCTATGGGGCATAGTAATAACAATATGGGGATAATAGGGGCACAACAATATTCATAAGGGATGCAACTACAATAGTAATGGGGTAATCACTAGTATTATAGGGACCCAACACAATCAAATTAACATCAAAATATTAAACTGACCATTATTTACAATCCATTGAAGAGAGATCAAGTCTAACAGGAGTGAAACATTTTGTCAAATTTTCCTTACTAATTCTTTTTGGCTACCATCTATTCATAGTGCACTTTATAACTAGGTCCAAGAACACAGCTAGGTCTACCCTCAACAACCAAACAACTTGCAAAATTACCATGTCTTCCCAATCCAAACCTAGGATGTCTATGAGTGTCTCCAACTTTGTCAAACTTTAAATGAAGACTTTACAGCTTGTAAGGTTTAAGGATTAAATTTAATTCAAACAACAGTAACGCAGTGTGCTTTATAAATAGGTCTAAGAACACAGCTAAGGCTACCCTTAGCAGCCAAACAACTTGCAAAAATACATTTTTTCCCAATCCAAACCTAGGATGTCTTTGAGTGTCTCCAACCTTGTTAGACTTTAAATGGAGACTTAACACTTTTCAAGATTTAAGGATTTTATTTAATTCAAACAATAGTAGGGCAGTGCACTTTATAGCTAGGTCCATGAACACAGGTAAGGCCACCCTCAATAGTCAAACAACTTGCACTTTATAACTAGGTCCAAGAACATATATAAGGCTACCATCAACAACCAAACAACTTGCAAAATTATCATGACTTCCCAATCCAAACCTGGTATGTCTGTGAGTGTCTCCAACCTTGTCAGACTTTAAATGGAGACTTTACATTTTTCAAGATTTAAGGATTAAATTTAATTCGAACAATATTAAGGTAGTGCACTTTATAACTAGGTCTTGGAACATAACTCAGGCTACCCTTAGCAACCAAACAACCTGCACTTTATAACTAGGTCCAAGAACACAGTTAAGGCTACCCTTAGCAGCCAAACAACCTTCACTTTATAAATAGGTCCAAGGACACAGCTAAGGCTACCCTCAGCAGCCAAAGAACTTGCAAAATTACCATGTCTTCCCAATCCAAACTTGGTATGTCTATGAGTGTCTCCAACCTTGTCAGACTTTAAATGGAGACTTTACAATTTTCAATATTTATGGATTTAATTTAATTCAAACAACAATAAGGCAATGCATTTTATAACTAGGTCCAAGAACACAACTAAGGCTATCCTCAACAGTCAAAAAATTTGCACTTTATAACTATGTCCAAGAGCACAACTAAGGCTACCCTCAACAACCAAACAACTTGAAAAATTACCATGTCTTCCTAATCCAAACCTGGTATGTCTGTGGCTGTCTCCAACCTTGTATAACTTTAAATGGAGACTTTACAATTTTCAAGATTTAAGGATTAAATTTAATTCAAACAACAATAAGGAAGTGCACTTTATAACTAGGTCCAAGAACATATCTAAGGCTACCCTCAGCAGTCAAACAACTTGCACCTTATAACTAGGTCCAAGAACACAACTAAGTCTACCCTAAGCAGCCAAACAACTTGCAAAGTTACCATGTCTTCCCAATTCAAATCTAGTATGTTTGTGAGTGTCTTCAACCTTGTTAGACTTTAAATGGAGACTTTACATTTTTCAAGATGTAAGGATTTAATTTAGTTCAAACATTAGTAAGGCAGTGTACTTTATAAGTAGGTACAAGAACACAGAAAAGGTTACCCTCAATAGTCAAACAACTTGCACTTTATAACTAGGTCCAAGAACATAGCTAAGGGTACCCTCAACAACCAAACAACTTGAAAAATTACCATGTCTTCCCAATCCAAGCCTAGTGTGTTTTTTAGTGTCTCCAACCTTGTTAGACTTTAAATCGAGACTTTACAGTTTTCAAGATTTAAGGATTTAATTTAATGCAAACAACAGTAAGGAAGTTCAATTTATAACTAGGTCCAAGAACACCGCTAAGGCTACCCTCATCAGCCAAACAACATGCACTTTATAACTAGGTGCAAGAACAAAACTAAGGTTACTCTCAGCAGCCAAACAACTTGCAAAAATATCATGCCTTCCCAATCGAAACCTGGGATGCCCGTGAGTGTCTCCAACCTTGTCAGAATTGAAATGGATACTTTACAATTTTCAAGATTTAAGGATTAAATTTAATTGAAACAACAGTAAGGCAATGCACTTTATAACTAGGTCCAAGAACACAGCTAAGGCTACCCTCAGCAGCCAAACAACTTGCAAAATTTCCATGTATTCCCAATCCAAACCTAGGATATTTGTGGTGACTATGAATAACAATAATGACAAACATGAGGCTAAACAAATTAATTCAAACAACAGTAACTACCAGATCAACATCTTAACCAGAAAAGGAACCAGGTGTCACTTTTTATAGTTGAAATTCCTCCTAGAGCTTCCTTCATGTCCAAACTGTGTTATCTATAGGAATAACAATAGTATTTACAAACTCAGAACCATTCCCTATAGATCTTTTATTGAGCTTCTAATGACTGTCATGAAACTAAACAATATTGACAAACATGAAGCTAAACAATTTAAGTAAACTAACAATTTATAAAAAATAACTAAACCAGATCTACATCTTAACCAGAAACATCACTTCGTTTAGTTGAAATTCCTTCTATAATGCATAAAACATTTTATCCAAAACATATATTGACATAATTGAAGACAGACAACCAATTCTAGGTCAATTTCAACACACTGGTAATTTTTTTCCAAGTACAAATACAGTCATGGAATTTTAAGTGTAAAAACAAGTTATCAAAACAACAACCATTGATAATTTTGAAGACATACAACAAATTCATTCTGTAGATTTGATTTTTAAAGGATACTGTAAAAAAGGTAGATTTATGAAAATTTGTTAAGCTTCTACTAACATACATGTTGATAATTTCCTGTAATAAAGAAGAAACATTTTTGGCTTGTATGAAAGCATAATTTTCAATTATTCTTAACCAAATGCATGCAATAATTCTGCATGTAGTTGCATCTATGGAAAGAGTTAGTTATGTTGCTCATACAAGAAGTGATAGGAGAGTGACAGGGGGTGCCCAGCTATGATGCCCTTCATCAGATCAGGACACAACAAGTGATGTGAATGTCAACAATGCTCGAAGCAATGCTGTTGTGGATGACCATGCGACTAAAGCTGATGTTGTCACACCATCACCCACAGAGCCACCGTCAACCATTGTCCAAGGGGAAAGTTCAACTAAAATTATCAGTGCTATAAGAGGTTGGAAAGAAATTAGTTGCAATTGATGACATAGGGTTTAATGGTTATTCGGTTTGGGCATCTACAAAAAAACATGGAATTTCTCCCTCATGAATACATTATTTGATAAATGGACTCACTCATACAAAATGTAGAGGGCTTCTTACAGTTATGACTGAAGAGGAGGGAACCGAGGTGATTGAGTGGTATAAGGACATGGCCCAATTGGGACATGAGCTAGAGTTGATACAACTCAAATCCATAGTTACTCAAATCTATCAAGGGATGTGAAACCCTTTCAAAGATGGGTTTCTTGGTAAATCATGGTGGTTTGGGTTTAAAAAAGTCATCCAGACCTTGTATTGCATAAATATGAGGGCCTTGACAGAGACAGAGCATTAAATTTGTGCCCTGTAGTTGTATGTAAGTTCTATGACACTCTTTATAGTGCTTAAGATAAACATTCTTATGGTGCAGACCATATATGGAACTATGATGAAACAGGTTTAGAGGCGGGAAGGAATTGTGGCATGCAGGTAATTGCCAAGAGAGGGAGCTGAAACATGCCAAAGATTTTTCCTAAGAGCAGTGTGTGGATAACTATTCTATGTTGTGTCAATGCAATTGGTACTTCAATCCCAGGATTTTATCTATTCAAAGGTAAAAATCAACTGAAAATCTATATACAAAACTGTGAACCAAGTGCATGCATGGCTACACATCCCCATGCATGGATGACTAAAGAACTTTTTTTAATTTTCTTTGTCACTTTGTTGTATCTGTACCAGGTGGTGTCTCACATAATAATAGACACCTGTTGATATTAGATGGCCATGGAAGCCACATTGTTGTACACACAATTGAGGAATAAAACAATTTGGGCATTGACCTGTTAAAATTGCCCACTCATACCACTCACAGATTGAAACCCCTTGGTGTTAGTTTGTTTTTCCCTTTCAAGAACTATTTTATGTTAGAGCGTGCTGCATGGATGGAAAAGAATCCAGTGGTTGAGGTGAAAAGGTTCGAGCTAGCAGAGCTTGCAAGTAAAGCATTTAAAAGGGCTCTAACACCATCAAATATCAAGGTTGGATTTAGAAGGACATGAATATGACCACTAAATTATGATGCTCTTATGCATGATACTGGTTGTAATCAGGCATTTCAAGTGGATGTTCAGGAAGAAGGGCATGTCCAAATAGGTGTTGAAGTTCAAGAAGAAGTAGATGAACAGGATGATGTGGTTGCAGTTGGTAATATGATTTCCATCTCTCAAGGACATTTATATGCTGATGATGATGAACATGTATGTGAAACACAATATAATTATGAACAAATTCAGAGGAACATGGAGGTCGTTCTACCAGCTCAAGCACATGAAACTTCTATTGTTGATATTGTTAATGACATTATTGCTGCACATGCAGTTGACAATGAAGATGTATTTGAAAATGACATTGTTGATATTTCACTAGGAAGCAGAAATGACCAATTGACATTGCCAAGCCAAGTAACACCAACATTAGGGTTGGAAAAATCCATGATTAATTTGAACGAACATAGTGTTTCAAGAACCAATGAACAAAGCATGAACATGCCTTCACAACCAGCAGAATTGAACAATGAAATTGTTCATTTTTTTGTGGAAAATAGATCAATGGAAGAAGATGAAGCACATAATGAGGCCTCAGATCAAGATAATCAGTTGTCTCGGATACTGAAAGGGAAGTACCAAGAAATGACATGCAGGTGGGAGGGATGGAGAAGTTACTTGGTTGGTTCCTAAAGCTACCAGTAGAGAGAGTGTCAATGAAAAAAAACAAGGAAAACCGTGTAGTCTTTGTTTGGGCCGAAGTTCACATTTACTCACCTCAGAAGACTATATAAACCTATTAGTTGAGTTTGAAAAAACTAAATTTGAAATCCAGGAATTAAAACAGAAAAAGAAGGATCTATCCAAGGAGAAGAGGGCAACAAGGATTATTGCAGCACAACGTTGAGTAGATGAAAGGCTTGAAAGAGAGAAATCAAGGCAAGAGAAGGACCAATAAAAACAAATGGTAAGCTAGGAAAAGGAATCAAGAAAGGCTAAACAAATTCTTGAAAAGGAACAAGGGATGACCAATATGGTTGCCAATGATGCAAGTAAAACTGATGAAACCAGGAATATTTCAAACACATTGGACAATATTACAAATAATACACCATTATTCCAAGACCTCATAAACATTCAAGTGCCTCACTATTAAAATGGGGGTTTACCCACTTTCCTTGTTCCTAGAAAAGGAGGTGTCAATTTTATGTATGATCATCACACACCTCCACTTAATGCAGGGGTTAGTAGTGAAAATGGGGGGTATGGGTACTCAGTTCCTCCATGGTTGGAAGGTGAAAATTGGACTAAATCATATGGAAGTAATCAACCATTTCCTAATCAACCCTTTTTAGGTAGGTCGGCCTATTTGGCTCAAGCAGGTGACTCAGGGAGTTTTGGCACTGAAGATTCTCAAGGCCATAAAGAATAGGGGTGTCATATGTTTATTATTGTAACCACATTATGATGTGGATTTTGGATGGATTGTCTATTTTTATTGTCACATAAATATTTTGGCTTACAAACTAGGTTGACTTATTTCATATTGTTTGTGACATTGTAACCAAAATCCATTTTAGAAGGAACATCTATAGTCTATTATAATGTATAAATCGTCCCTGAGAATGCAAATGGGATTTTTTGTTATGCCTCTACACACCAAATGGTTTACAACACATTTATAACTGATTTGTAAATATTATGACAAATGAGTGAATAATGAAATCTTGAACAAGTCACTTATTTTAATATGAAAATTCCATAAAACAGTGAACAGTAAAAGTACCTAACCTCACACCTCATATGAAACCTTGTTTACTGTAAGTTAACTTAGAAGACAAACAGAGTGCATGTGCGGTGAAGCATCAACAAGCCAAATAAAACATCAACAAGCCAAGAGAATAATTAAATGACAAACGAGTGAATAACGAAATCAACAAGCATCAACTGTGTTGTTAATTAAATGATAAAGCATCAACAAGCATCAACTAAGTCTCTAATTAAATGACAAATGAGTGAATAATGAAATATTGAACAAGTCACTTGTTTTAATATGAAAAATCCATAAAATAGTGAACAGTAAAAGTACCTAACCTCACATCTCATATGAAACCTCATTTATTGTAAGTTAACTTAGAAGACAAACAAAGTGCATGTGCAGTGAAGCATCAACAAGCTAAATAAAACATCAACTTTCCAAGAGAATAATTAAATGACAAACGAGTGAATAATGAAATCATCAGGCATCAACTTTGATGTTAATTAAATGATTAAGCATCAACTGAATTGTTAATTTAATGACAAACGAGTGAATAATGAAATCTTGAACAAGTCACTTCTTTTAATAGGAAAATTCCATAAACAATGAACAATAAAAGTACCTAGCCTCACATCTCATAGGAAACCTCGTTTACTGCAAGTTAACTTAGAAGACAAATAGAGTGCATGTGCAGTGAAGCATCAACAAGCCAAATAAAACATCAACTTTCCAAGAGAATAATTAAATGACAAATGAGTGAATAACGAAATCAACAAGCATCAAATGTGTTTTTAATTAAATTATAAAGCATCAACTAAGTTGTTAATTAAATGACAAACGAGTGAATAATGAAATCTTGAATAAGTCACTTGTTTTAATATGAAATTTCCATAAAATAGTGAATAGTAAAAGTACCTAACCTCACACCACATATGAAGCCTCATTTACTGTAAGTTAAATTAGAAGACAAATAGAGTGCATGTCTGGTGAAGCATCAACAAGCATCAACAAGCCAAATAAAGCATCTACAAGCCAAGAGAATAATTAAATGACAAATGAGTGAATAAAGATGGATAGTCACTTGTAGATTTCATGAAGATGGACGACAAAACCAAAAATGTGTTTAAAAAGGAAATGAGGCAATATTGTTTCATATAGGTGATAAAGAATCAAGGTTACTGAGAGAACCAGAGGTAGAAGAAGAGATGCCCATTGCATTTCAAGGGAAAAAGATGATTTTTGGTGGTAAAACTGATTATTTATATGTAGGGTCTTTAAGTCAAGAGAATGATCAAATTTTCCTCCAAAATGACCATAATAAAAAGTATTCCATAGGGGATAGACAATCCCAAAAGTTTTTCCTAAAAGAGGAAGAAATTGTAGGAATTGCTTCTCAGAAGCAGAGACAAGAAGAAACAAGTTTCCAACCTTTCAAGCAACATATAAAGGTAGCCATGACATCAAAAAGAATAATAGTGACTTGTGGAAGTTTCCATGCTAAAGGATGAGAATAGCTCTCAAAACCTAAAGTGGAGAACCACATAAAAAGAGAGGAACAACTATTAAAATTTATGAGAGACTTCAGCTTTGTAGATGATGGATAGTGATTTGTAGATTTCATGAAGATGGAGGAAGATGGAGGACAAAACCAAAATTATGTTTAAAAAGGAAAAGAGGCAATATTGTCTCATAGACGTGATACGGAATCCACTATAGGCAGGCCACCTTCGAACTCTCTAATTTACCATGTGTTGTCAAGACGTATAGAAGGAAGATTTGTAAGCCGATGTGTGAAGTCAAGATGCGGCTGGCTGGTGGGAATATAAATATAGCTTGTTAGCTGGTAGCTATGCCCTTGCCTTACAGATACATGTTCAAGTTTTTACAGGAGCTCAACAAAGTAAATTCACCTTCCGTTGGTTAATGTATATGTAGGTTTTTCAAGTCAAGAGCATGAACAAAATTTCCTCCAAAATGAGCATAAGAAAAAGAACTTGACAGGGGATAGACAATCCCAAAAAAATTTCGTAACAGAGGAAGAAAGTGCAAGAAATGCTTCATTACCATTTGGAATTGTTTTTGTGGCAAAGTTCTAGATCATTTTGTAGTTAAGGTAATGCTTTTTTACCTTTAGAAATTATCATACATTAAAATTACAATTTTTTTTTATAGAAAAATGAACGATAAAAAATATAATAATATCCAGCCTCATAAAAGAGAAGGAAAATCTTTTAAGGTACTACAAATGTCTTAAAGAAAAAGGAATAAAAGTATTGCTAACAAAGTTGTTGGTTGGATAACATGTTACGAAAATTATTTCTTCTATGAAAAACCTATTGGAAAAATCCAAAGGATGCTTCCACACATTTGTTGATGGCATTTCCTATCAATGTAAACTGGTATACATAACCCAAGGATATTCAAACAAAACACCTATGGACATAGACTAGCCAAATATGCAACAACATTGGCAATAATTGAATCAGCTCACCTATTGAGCTTATTTTATGAATAATATTACATTTGTATTCAATAATAAAGTGCAAGAAATGGTTTTTAGAAGCAGAGTCAAGCAAAAATCGTAACAAAGGAAGAAAGTGCAGTAAATGCTTCTCAGAAGTAGAGGCAAGCGACAGAGGCAAGCAAAAACATGTTTTCAACCCTACAAGAAACACTATATAAGCAACACTACAAGCAAGAAGAAATCGCAATAGAGGAAGAAAGTGCATGAAATGCTTCTCAGAAGCACAAGCAAGGAGAAACACATTTTCAACCCTACAAGCAACACTACATATAAAGATAGTCCTGGCATTAAAAAGAGCTAAACCAATGAATGAATAACCATAAACCTACTACCATAAACCATGCAACAAGAGCTAAATTCCCAACAACAGATTGAGCTAAACCCATGAATGAATAATCATAAACTTGCTACCATAAACCATGCAACAAGAGCTAAATTCCCAACAACAAATTGAGCTAAACCCATTAATGAATAACCATAAACCTACTACCATAAACGATGCAACAAGAGCTAAATTCCCAACAACAAATTGAGCTAAACCCATGAATGAATAACCATAAAACTGCTACCATAAACCATGCAACAAGAGCTAAATTCCCAACAACAAATTCAAGTGTTGAAAAACACAATAGTGCAACAAGAGCTAAATTCCCAAATTCCCAACAAAAAATTTAAGTGTTGAAAAACACAATGGCATGTAGGATTTAGAATCCTACCGGAGAGCCACAAAAGCCACCACCATGTCCAAGCATTGCCCCAAACCTCGTCATACCTCTTTTGTGATAGCCATACAAATTGCCTACAACACAAACTTGCAAACATAGAAAAAAATCAGCATTTGGGCAAAAACCTAAAAAAAAATTACAAAAAGTTCACCAAAAAAAACCCATGAATTTAGACTAGACTTACCATCATGGACCTCAAAACCTGCATGTTGACCACCGAACTTGATAGAATCTCCCATTAGCTCATTCGCAAAAAACAGGTCGCAAGGATGAAACAACAACAAAGGTATTTGTAAACCCTCGACAGCACAGAGCGAACAACAACAACACCAATGTTAAACCCCCCTCAAAACAAGTAAAGGAACCACACCATAAACCATAAATGAGAAATGAACCACTGCAAACAACATTACTCAGCACGGTAAATAAACCACACCTGAAACCCTAAATGAGAAAGAAACCACTACAAACAACATTTCCCTGTGAGCAGTGCCAGAATGACGGACAAGGTGAAATATTATTGGAGCTGAGAGGAGCCATCGTTGGCGAAGTGAATTTCCAACACACCAAACCCAAAGAAAATAACACAGGGTGGAGAAGACATGCCACAAAACTCTCTTGAGGAAACCCTAAATGACGGGAAGAAAAAATTATTCAAGGCACCCACCCACCGCAATAGGGGGCATGTCCGAGTCAACATGTGTCGTATGATAGAAAAGGGAGTCTCCACATCAAGAGCCAACGTGGATGGGAGGGTGCATAGGTAATGGTGTCCCTCCCCTAGAAGGGGTTGGGATGGATATTAAGGATGGGGTATCATTGTTTTTTATATGTTAAGATTATAATGGAAATTTGAAAAAACATTATTGTAGTTTTTTTTATCAAATTTAAAGGAATTTAAAGTCATTTTCGAATATATTGATTTTAACATTCATGAATCATATTTTTCTTTTTTAGGTTAACTAGTTGGAGTAATTTAGGAGACTCCACAAGGGTAGGGGAATGTACTCCTGGAGCCTTATCATAAGGGGTCAAATATGTACCCCCATGAGTTTTGAAACCAAGAGGAGGAGATAACATCCAATTGTACCAACCACTCAATTATCCCACTAGATTATTTTTCCAAAAGCTAATTAGGCCTTCGAAAGTTATGATTTTATCAAGATTCCTTTTCAACATTCATCATGATAAAAATTAGGGTTATTTCTTTGACACACTTTTATTACACCCAAATGTGTTTTACAAATAAATATGAGGAAGATGTTGTCACATAACATTAGATAAAGTTAAATTAAAACATAATTTAAAAATACTTATGTTGAAAAATGAAAAATATATATAAATAAGTTTTCAATTAAAAAATATAAGAAAAGCTTTAAATTAAAAAAAAAATCTAAATAAATTTAAATTTACTTTTAATAAGAATTAAAAATTAAAAAGTTAATTTTATATCCTATTAATAATTATTATAAAAAAATTTACTTTTAATTATAAATTGGTTTTATAAATAGAGAAAGAAGTTTTTATTTAATTAATTTGTGATTAAAAACTAAATAATAATGAAAACTTATTTATGTTCAAGAGTTAAGCCTCCAGGGTTAGTTTGGTTGGTCAAGTCTCTCTCATTAAAGCACCCCTATTATTGAGAGATCATGGGTTTAATTCTAGAGATACATGTTCAATTTTCTTGATATGCTTAGGTTTACACTGGTTAAGCTAACAAGAAGTGATCATTTTGGGTAGATTTACCTAGTATACATATTCATCTTCAAAATCATTAACCACATGGAATTTTAGCACCAATGCTCATACCTTAATGCCTCCCTCATCACATTAGGAGATAATTATTTAAGGGTATAATGCATGTGATGGGGAATAATGTGCATTTAATTGGAAACTAAGTGTTGGGAATATCAAAACACTTCGCTATAAATTAAGGTCCCCAATGCATGTTGAGCGTTTGAAAAGGAATTACTCCTAGTTGGTTCTTAGAGCATAATATGCGTTGTTCAACTCTGGATAAAATTATTTGTATTTTTATATAAAGCTCAAGAATCTGATTTGAGAATGGAGAACATTCTAAATGTGTATGCATTAGTGTAAGGTCCACTTAGAGGCTTTAGAATTCCTTGGTGGAAATTTGGGTGCTTGTACTACCCTAGTCTTGATCAGCACTCCAATATTGTGTATGTACATGATGAATAGCCAAAACCAATATATTTAATTTATAAACAAATATCAAATGATAATAAAATACATCATTGGTTGTACAAGAGGACAAAAGACATAAGGGATATGACTCTACAAGCGGGGAAAAATAAGGAAGCTTAAGACTAAGGAAATGCCTTAATAAGTGATTGAACCCAAAGTATTTGTAACCTTAATTATTTCCCTTGATTAATAGCTAATTGTCATTTAATTGAACCTGGGGTGTTATCACATAAAGGCATTACACATGCCTTTCTAAGGTTGCATTGATCATTCATGCCATGCAACTGGAAGATTTACATTTTACCATGCAAAAAAAAAAAACCATTGTTTTAGCTAAAGTTTTGAAAAGTAGGTTTCAAATGTCAAGTATCATATAAATTATTAGAGGGTTTAACTATTAGAAGCTTGAGTTACCTTGTGAACTATCCTTTATTTAAGGAAATTAGAGGAATTATGCTTGAGTAAAAATTGTCATGAGAATGATGTAAGTGAATTATGAAAATCTACAACTAAGAATTAAGTGAGAATTGTGGTTGTATGAAATGATAATAATTGTCATTGAGGAAATTCACTACAAATGACAGTTCCCTAGAATCCCAATGGCCAACCCATGTTGGAGCCTCAAAGGAAAGTAGGTTAGTGGCATAGCCTTAGGAACTACTGAGAAAATAAGGGAATCCAATTTCTTGGGTTGTGTAGACTAATGGAGAAGAAGGTTGTGAATTTGGGATTGTTATATATGTAATTAATGATAGTTAACTTGGGAAATGGGTTGTTAAAAGATAAATTACAACCGTCCATATGAATATTTTGTCCTTGTGGATTGATATCCTTAGCTTGAGGTTGGCCTTTGTTGTAGAGAGAAATAACATAGTAGAGAGCCTTTGGTTCGGTGGAATCTTCATCTTTTACCACTAGTTCAAAAATTCTAGATAGATAAGTATTTAGAAATTTATATGTGAATTGTGTTGAATTAATATACTTAAATGTTGTGGTTTATGTCATGGTTGAATTAATTTTCAATTTATTCTTTTGTTTGCCAATGTTAGCCTATTTAATTAATGGAAAGACCTGTGAGCAATTTTGAAACCGACGTTTCGGACTAGCTAGGTGAGTCCATCATCAGGGTAATGAGATCTGCATTTTGAGAAGAGAGAGTCAAGAAAATGAGAACCTATTAATAGAAGGATGGATAGATAACCTAGGTTTGGAGAGGTCGGCTTGATTTTCATCAATTTATTAATAACTGGATTAAATAAATTTTAATTTTGTTTTTAAAATTTAATTTAATTAATAAATTTAAGACTATATTAAAAGTAATTTTTTTTTTTTTTATTTAACTAGATTAATTAGACCTAAATTAAAAATAAAATTAATTTAAACTAAATTTAAAATAAAAACAATTTAATTGGTTAATTAATTAATTAATTAATTAAATTAATTTTTAAATCTAGTTTAATTAATAAATTTAAAACTATATTGATTAATCAATTAATTAATTAATTAATTTTTAAATTAAGCTTAATTAATAAATTTAAAACTTCTTCTTTTTATCTCTCTTTTTTCTTTTTTCTTTTTTTAAATTCACTTAAAGTAATTTGGCCTAATTTAAAAATAAAATTGGTTTAAACTAAAAGGATTAAATAAATTTTAATTATGTTTTAAATTTTTACTTTAATTAATAAATTTAAAACTGTATTAAAAGTAAAATTTTTTACTTTAATTAATAAATTTAAAACTGTATTAAAAGTAAAATTTTCTTAACTAGATTAATTTGACCTAAATTAAAAATAAAATTAATTTAACCTAAATTTAAATTAAATCAATTTAATTAATTAATTAATTAATTAAATTAATTTTAAATTAATTTAATTTTAAATTTAGTTTAAATTTTGATTAATTAATTAATAGAATTTAGTTATTAATTTATGCAATTATATATATATATATATATATATATATATATATATATATATATATATATATATATATATGTGAATATTAATTTATTTACTTTCTTGACCTGTAAATGCTGCCTTAAGGGAGAATTTGTATAAATTACAGTTACTTTATTTTGTTTAACAAGGGTTTCCAGGTATTACTTAGTTTAAGACCATCATCCCTATTCATATTATTCGAAGATTTTTCAATTTCTATAGCCTCTTTAATTCTTCTTTTTAAATAGTGGTCTTCCTTGTGGATTAATTTAGCTTGTTCCATGCATATATAGTGAGAGGAGGAACAAGCATGCTCTGCAAGACCTGATTTATCAGACCTATTTCTAGAAATATCACTAATGTGCTCTTTTAATCTTACTCCAAAGGATCTCCCTGTTTCCCCTATATAAACTTTACCACACGAACAGGGAATCGAATAAACGCCTTTGTGACTTTTTGGGTCAATTGCATCTTTTGCAGATTCAAGCAAGTTTTTTAAGGTGTTAGGGGGGGTGAAAGCTACCATAATGTTGTGCTTAGCGAGAACTTTGGCAATTTTATCAGTGATTCCTTTGATATAGGGAAGGGATATTCTAGGGTTATCAAATGATTTCTTTTTGTTTTGTTTATTGGTTAAGGAATTTTTAATAATTTTGCTCATGGTGTGATGTTGATAGCCATTGTTTACAAAAACTTCATGGAGATGGATAAGTTCTTCCTCTAGATGTTCTGGGTCGGAGATTCTAGAGGCTCTGGTGGTTACGGTTTTGATGACTCCCATTTTTTGCTTAGGATGGTGGTGGGAGTTAGCATGAAGATACTTGTCAGTGTGGTGGGAGTTAGCATGAAGATACTTGTCAGTGTGGTGGGAGTTAGCCTATATATATGGTTTATGGTTTCATGAATAATTGAATGGTTGCATCTATGTTGCATATATATGTATTTCCATGGTTGCTTAATGGTCGCAGAACAATGAGTTTGATAACTTAGTAAATTGGTATGAACTTGGGCAGTTAAATGAAGTACCTTGTATCCTAAAAATGCATAGAGGATATTGGGTACACTACAAAATGGTATCAAAGCTACTAGCCACAACATTGGGATTGTATAGGCTAGAAGTTAGTTATACGTGAAGAGGTTTCAATTTGTGTGAGAAGTGTTTGATGACAATTCTCTTTGAATAATTAGGGAAAATAGTCTCTAAAGCTTACAAATGTGTAATTGAGTTTTTTAATTACCAATTTGGAAAGTTGTTACAATATTTTAATAGCTTATGAAAGCATAAACAAGGAAATTCTTGAATTTCAAAGTTATATTTTTGAAGTTCTTGAGAAAATTAAGTTTGTGGGCTAATTTTTTGGAAAAATGTCCATGATGAGAATGGACTGTATAGAGCCATACGTCTCAATTTAGAAGCCCAACTTGGGCATGGGTGTCGTCATTTGAAGCCTAATTCAAAAGGAAACAATTTTGATGGTTTGAATCTTAGAGAAGTGATTTAGAATTCCTGAAAATATGAGAAGATGAAGAAAATGGCATAGACATAGAATTGAGATGCATTTGACATTTTATTGGTATGTACACTTCTTACAAAGTTAAAGCTACAACAAGGATAATCGAAGAACATAATTGAAGAATGTTTTTGAAGAGGAGACATGGAATCTGGGAAAACACCTAACATATATGAAGAAGTTGGAGGCATGAATATCATCATAAAATATAGAGATTCTGAAAATTATAGAGAGCGAATGGAGTCAATGGAGTTGGTAGAAACTATAAGGAGCCTGAAAATGGAGATGTAGAGTTGATAATGAGAGGATGCTGAAATATCAAAAGGAGAAAATTTGAATAAACACTCAACTATTATATAGCTTAAACCAATTGCAAAAATAAATAAATAATGGATCAAGTTCAAGGTATGCCGAAGGAGATAGAGTCCATTTGAGAAGTGAAAACCATGGAATATCATCGCATATAAGAAGTTCTACGAGGAATAAAAAGAATTATTACTCAATGGAAATTTTAAAGAGGAATCCATACACATCTAAAGAATCATAGAGAAATACATAAGATGGGAAAAGATGGAGAATCTTGGTTTTTAGGAATAAGGGAATAATCTATGTTGCATAACTACTCACCGAATCTAGAAGCCACAATTGTTATATACAATTTATAGGGGAAATATTCTATTTTATAGCGCCAACCAATGCATGTTAAGCACATCAATGAGATGATAATTTCCTAGCAACAACTCAATAAGCATTTCTAGTAGCAATATGTTTTTAAGCATTACTATGACAATAACATGAAAACATTTTTCAAGCTCAAATTGAGAAATATGGCCATGAAAGAGTTTCCTTCACTCTACAAATATCAAACTAAATTTGATGAACCAAAGATTATTGAAGAGATAATCAAGAAGGGAAAATTCTTGTATGACTAGAGCAAAGGAAAATAAGAATTTCAAATTCTTTAGAGAGAAAAGAAAAAGGAAAAAAAAAGATTAGAGGAGGAATGGATTCCATCCTCCTCTCTTCAGGAATGATCCTAATACATATTAGTAGAGCTATGTAGCTCAAAATGGGCCTATGATGGAAAATTTATTGGGAAAATGGGAAAGGAAACAAATAAAATGTTGGGATGTGAAGGAAAAATTGTGTACAAATATTTCTTTCAATAGGAAATGTAGAATTAGGAGCACGCACAACTTACAAGAGGAAACTATAGTGGAATATATATGTAAGAATATCCCAAGAATATATGACATCCTAGAAAAGTGACAATAAGACCATTAGTCACACATGATTAAGGTTAAAGATAAGGTTGCCAAACAACCTATTACAATTTTAATAGATTTGGGAGGAATTCATAGTTACATTTCCCTTGGTTTCATTAAATCTTTCATGGAAATAAGAATGAGAAACCATGTTTAGCTCAACTCTATGCTAGAATTAAAATTAAGGAAATTAATGAGATTTTGGTTTTCCATTAGATATGGATGGTGTCATTGATTGTTACAGAACGAAACATGATACCACTTCATTCATATGATTCTCTTATTAGAATGGATTGGTCGGTTGCTCATAATGTTATCCTATATTGTCATAATAAGATTTTGACTTGTCTTGATCAAGAAGGAAAGTTGAGAATAGTGAAAGGAATTCATAGATCAATTTCTATAAGGGAAATTTAATCTTTACAAATGAATAAATGTTATAGGAAACGGTGCCAATTGTATGCAATTCATGTGGAAGAGAAAGTGAAATGTAGAAGCCCAAACCTTGAGGACTTTCTAATGCTAAAAGCTTGTCAAATTGTATATGGGGATATGTTAGATTTACCACCAAAAATAGATTGATTGTTCTATCAATTTTCTACTTGTAGTTGCTCTAGAATATAAGAATCCATACATAATTAGTGCAACTAAATTGGAGTACAAATTGCAATTAAAATAATTGCTAAAGAAGTGGTATATACACCTATATGTCTCTCATTGGAGATCATTGGGGCTATTTGTAATGAGGAAATATGAGACTTTGAAACTATGCATTGATTTTATATAGTTGAACAAGGTCGATGTGAGAAATAAATATCATCTTCCAATAGTTGATGAACTATTTGATTAGTGAAGAGGATAAAAGGCATCTTCAAAGATATATCTAAGGTTAGACTACTATTAGATAAGGAAAAGTGTTGAAGACATTAATCAGATAAATTTTAGAACTAGGTATGGACACCATGAATTTGTAGTGGCACCATTTGGATTATAAAATGCACTATTTACCTTCTCGTGGTTAATGATTCGAACAATTATAAATTATTTAGATAATTTTTTCATTTATTCCTAGATGAAATTCTTATTGAATCAAAGTTGGATGAGAAGCATGAGGAGAACTTAAGGCTAGTACTACAAGTGATAATAGAGCATAAATTATATGGAATGTTAAGCAAAACTTTCATTTTGTAAGCCTCCATACACAATTAGTACAACCAAATTGAAGGAGTACAAAATGCATTTGAAAGAATTGTTAAAGAAGGGACATATACACCTAAGTGTCTCTCATTGGTGATCGCTAGAACTATTTTTAATGAAGGAAGATGAGACTTTGAAACTATTCATTGATTTGAAATAGTTGAACAAGGTCAATGTGAGAAATAAATATCCTCTACCAAGAATTGATGAACTATTTGATTAGTGAAGAGAATAAATGGTATTTTCAAAGATATATCTAAGCTTAGACTACAATTAGATAAGGATAAAGGGTCAAGACATCAATAAGATAACTTTCAAAACTAGATATGGACACCATGAATTTGTAGTGGTGCCATTTGGATCGAAAAATGCACCAGATTCCTTCATGTGGTTAATGAATGGAATAATTAGAAATTATTTAGATAAAATTGTCATTTATTCCTATATACAATCTTATTTAATCAGATTTGGAGGAAAGTCATGAAGAGCAGTTAAGGTTAGTACTGCAAGTACTAATGGAGCATTGGCTATATGAAAAGTATAGCAAATGTTCCTTTTATCAAAGGAGAACTTATTACTCGTCTCAGAAAGAATATATTAGATCCAAAGAATATTAAATCTATTAAGAAATGGCCTGCATCTAAGAATGTAGTTGAGGTAAGGTCCTTCATGGGTTTTTCTAGATATTATAAATGGTTCCTACAAGTATTTTCCAAGATTGTTCATCCCGATACATATTTAGAAAAGAAGGGAATTAAATTGGAATGAACAGAAAAGTGTGAAGAAAGCTTCCAATCTTTAGTGAAATTACTTACTAGTGCATACATTCTTAGGATTGCTAAACCAAAGGGAGGAGGAAGTGTTTAAAGAAGTGGAACCATAGTTGCAGCATATGGAAGCAACTTATTTGGTGGGGGGGGGGGGGGGGGGGGGAGGGGATACTTGTTAGAGGAATCAAAGAAGAGGATCATCCATCTATAGACTACTAGGAAGAAAAGATTGGTTGATAAGGGGCAAACATGGAGTCAAAAAAGTAGAGTTATTTGGTTGAAAAATGGAGATGAAAATATGAAGTTTTTTCAGGAATTTGTAAGAGGTCATCGAGCTCAAAATAAAAAATGGGATTTGGATGATCTAGAAGGTGGTAGAGCTTTAAATTTTAAACATATCGTAAGGATGGGAAAAAAACGCTTCATAAATATGTATAAGGCAGTTTCTGAAGTGACCATTATTGAATTTATCTCATTAGATCGATCATTTCCTAAGTATGAAAATGAATAAGACAGATGGTGCTTAATGAATCTTTTATCTGAGGTTGAATTACAAAATGTTCTCCATTGTTTCTAAAAACAAAAAAGCCCTGGACTAGATGGTTGGTTCGTTGAATTCTTCTCTGGGCTATATGATATCTTAAGGGGGGATCTCTTAAAGGTGGTCAAGGATTGCATATAATCAGATAGGATGCTTGATTCTTTTAACTCTACCTTTATTTCCCTCATCCCCAAGACTGATTCTCCATGCTCTTTTGACAATTTCAGGTCCATAGCTTTATGCAATTGTATTTATAAGGTCATAGCCAAAATTATAGCCAACAATCTTAAGTCAATCCTCTCTAAAAATGTTTCTAAGGAACAATTTTCATTCATGGAAGGATGACAGTTACATGAGGCAATTGGGGTTGCATAGGAAGATATTCATAGTTTAAAAGCGAAGAAAATTAAGGGCCTGGTGATTAAAATTAATTTTTCCAAAGCATATGACATAATTTAGTTGTATATAGATTAGATTGTTATTGACTTATTTGGGATTTGAAGTTCATTTTATAAATTGGGTCATGTTTTTCATAACCACTATAGCATTTGATGTGCTTATTAATGGGGTGCCATCTATATTCTTTAATGCACAATGTGTCTTGAGGCAGGTTTGTCTTCTTTCTTCACTACTTGTCTTGCTAGTGGCTAAGGGTCTCACTAGATTGTTGGTTGAAGCAAAAAGGAGGGGTGACTTAAAGGGTGAAATTGTAGAAAATGATTTAACAAGCACTCATTTATTGTTCATGATATTCTCTTGTTCTGTGACAGGGCTAAGAGGGATTTAGCTTCCATCAAAGGAGCCTTATCACTCTTTGAGAAAACTATAGGCATGTAGGTAAATATTGAAAATTATATTCTCTCCTTTCTTGGTCTATCTAAGGATGAGTCAGCTAACACCCATACTCTGTTTCCAATCTAACATTTTTTATGAAGTACTTAAGTATATTAGGTTCCACCTAAAACCCAATTATCATAGAAAGGATGATTGGATTTGGCTTACAACAAAAATTGAGAATAGACATAAAATCCCGGAGCTTTATAGGTTTATCTAGAGCTAGTAGATTGCTCCTCATAAAATTAGTACTGGAAGTTATTCCAATTTTTTGGATGTCCTTATCTTAGATACCAAAAGGTGTTTTGAATGTTGCCCATAAGACTTGTTACATATTTTTATGGATCAGATAAAAAGAAGGTTGGGATTTTCCTTGAGTTAAATGGGATAAATACCATTTCCAAAGTTATGGGGAGGATGGAGCCTGAAAAACATACATATGTTTGCTAAGGCATTGGCAACAAAACTTGGTTGGAAGTTGTTATCCATAAATAGTTAGTGGACATAAGTGGTGTCCAGAAAGTACATTCATCTAGTTACTCTTGAAGAATGGATAAGGATCTCGAACAAGTAGAGGTTGAATGTATCATTTATATGGAAATCAGTTTTAGCATATTTTTCAGTGGTTGAAGAAAGTTTGTTTTGGAAAGTTGGAAATGGAGAAAAGCTGAGGATTGGTATCGATACATGGGTGGGTTGCAATGAAATCTTTTGTTTACCCTAAGAGATGATTGAATTTCTTAATACTAATGGTAGGGTTACTCTAAACTAGATGGTTGATAATGCTCACACTAGTATGTGGACACAAGGCTCAGTTGATGCTAATCAACTTAACTTTCCTATTGAATACATAGGTCACTAGCATAATTATACTACAACTCTCAACATCTCCCACGTTCGCCTCAGAGACAGGGAGAGCTCTTTGTGATGGGTTCATTCTCCTTTTGTGAAATATTCGCCAAAAGAAGGTTACAAGTATATCATTGATGACAGGGGATTAGAAGAGGTGGCCTAGTGGTGCAGGCAACTATGGAAACTAAGTTGCCTAGCTAAAGATAGATTTTTTCGATGGTGCGCGTTTGGAAATAAAGTCCCTACTGGTGACAATCTAAAAAAGAGAAATATGGTAGGGAAAATCTAGTGTGTCCTCTACAAAAACACTAAGGAGACTATGGATCACCTTTTCCTTTGCTGCCCCTTCTCTTTGGTTGTATAGAACACTGTTCAAGGATGCATGGGACTAGCTACAAAGTGGTAGGGCATATCTTGTAAGGACGCTTGGAAGGAGTGGTGCCAATAGGAAAATCCTTAAAAAAATAGGATTTCTCTGCCTATTATCAGTTGGGTATATGGATCTCTAGAAATAATGACATCTTTCAAGAAAATTCAACCACTCTGGATATAGTGATAATACAATATATGGCTATGTTTTTTTCTATGTCGGCTTATGGGCATGTTCATTAACCACATAATATCACAGAAGAAGTTATTGATCGCTCCTATCCATGGGCCTACTTTGACCGGGCCTCTCTGGATGGAGGAGAGTGTGGGGACGGTTGGGGGTATATGTTATACCTCAAGGATAATCATTTCTTCAAGATATAGTCTGGGTTAGGTAGAAGAACACATAAGTATGTCGAACTTGTCTGCCTTAAGCTTCTTCTCTTGTTTGCTATTGAGAAGGGATGTCGGCAGTTGTAGTTTTTTGGAGACTCAAATATTGTTATCAATTGATTTAATGAGACTACTAGATGTCACGTACATACACTTCATCCTATCCATGAATATATTTTACAATTAAAGCTTTCTTTTGATAGGATTTTGTGTTTCCATATCTATAGGGAAAGGAACTCAAGTGCAAAAACTCTCTCTAAGGCATTCAATGAACATAATATTGGCACTTGGAAGATCATGGAGTGGCTAGATGAGACCTCCTATGAGTATTAACACAGACCTTTCATAAAGAATCTGTTGATGGAAAATTTACTATATTGATCACTTATTACACACATGTTTTTCCCGAGCTAAAATTTTGAGGCAATTGGGAGGATACTGTATATATTTTCTAATATTTTATGATGATAAGTTAATATCTGCTAATAGACATTAGTACCTTTGGACACAAAATCAAGCCTCGTCTTATGATCCCTTTTATATTGGTTGATGATTAGTTCTTTTTTTAATGCACTTTATTGCATATACAAAATGTATTTTTCATCAAACTCTTGATGAAAATTATGATATTTTCCTTGGAAAAAGGAAAAAAACATATTATGTATAAAAACATATTTAAATTATAAAACCATATTTTATATTTAATAGATGAAATAAATTAATTAAAAAAGTATATCACATTATGAAGAAAACAAATGACAAATATTAAATTCAGGTTGTATTACAAAAAAATATATGATGTATATGTATATGTATATACATAATTTAAATTATAAAATATAGATTTTATTATATTTGGGAAAAATATAGTTTTTCTTAAGGGCGAATGTATGAAGGTGTTACACTTTTAGGTCAAATGTGGTGATGAACTTTCAAAAATTTACTCTTTTATTGAATTGAAGCCTTCAAAATTAATATAAGCCTTGTGAATTTTGATTTTGGAGTAAAAGACAAATTGTGGAGAATTATGTTGTTGTCCTAATGATATTTTTTACAAAAGATTTAGTGTTGCATCATATGTCAATTTTCTATTAAATGAAATGCTTGTCCTTGCAAATTTTCACACATATTATGAGGTATGTGTATGTTCATGTAGCGTAACTTAGTCATATATATATATATATATATATATATGAGCATGGTCTGCGTGGAGAGAACTAAGTTTTTAATATTAAAAAATTATTTTTTATGAAAATTTTTTTTTTTTTAATTATTTTTTGAAGTTGGTGAAGTAATATTTCAATTGCATTTTGTAGACACATGTGTTTGCGTAAGGTTTTTTTCAACTATTTAAATAAATTGAATAACCAAGAGTACACTTTTTAAAATGACCGGTAAACAAAGATAGTGGTATTTTTTGAAATTTTTTCGTTGTATAAATTTTATGTTATCGATTTTTTATTCAACCTCTTTAAAAGTGGCCAAAACATTTCAAGCATTATGTTTAAAAGAAATTAGATGAAAAATATCATATGAATTTGAAAATGTCAAACTCATATGCCATTGGATAGAAGATTCCTTCCTGAATCTAACATGATCAACTCCGCCACCTAAGGACATTTTTTCCCTAAGTTGCTACGATACAAAATGGTGCTGCAGAAAATTTTACAGAAGGGGTGCTGAAAATGTAGATTTCAAGACCTTAGACGCTCGAATGAGCGCTTAAAATGCTCGATTGAATGCTTAAAATTTAAATTCAAATAGCTCGACTTAGCAATTTTTGTAGTAATCGCGGAGCTTGATTGAGCGCTTAAAATTGGCTCGATCGAGTGCTTAAACTGCTTGATCGAGCCCTCTCTTTTTTCACCTAAACTCGCCCTCTCTTGCCTAAAAGTGTAACCCAACTCAATGCTATCACCCTTAAAATTAAATTAAATTTTTTTATTCCAAATAAATTTTTAATATTTGAGTACTTAAAAAAAATTGTTGTTTTAACTTGATTTGTAAGATGTTGCTGAGTCACAATAAATCTTACAATATTTTGAAATCTTTTATTATATATTATTTTAATTTTTCAGTTTTATATTAATATTACTAGTTTAGTGCATAAAATGATGAAATAAATTGAAATTGATATAAAATATGCTAAGTTAATCACATCACTCACATATTATCCAGATATTAAATATAAGATGTACTCTATGAAAATCACTATAAGAATTTAGACTATCTACAAAGTGAGGCCTATGTATCGGTGATACAAATATAAAGAAAATGGTAATCACTATGAAGTTTCCATGGTTATTGTGGCAAATGACTAATAGAGGATACTTTACTTCCTTTATTTGATGGCCAAATGTTGTGTTCAATAATGAAACTAGAAAAATACATCAACAAAGAAACCCCTTCACATTATCTAAAATTAGAATTAGAGTTTTTACATGTACCCACTCCTAGCCGAAATTATAATTTTACACCCTATACAGTTTTCTTAAAATTCCATATAATATTAATTCCAAAAATACCAATAATGTGACTTATCATAGCATCTAAATTAGTATCCTCGTAGTAAACAAAATTACCTTAAAAAAACTCACATGCTAACTCCAATTGAGGTGACACTTCTTGCATTGAAAAGCTTTCAATGTGAAGAACATTGTCCAAAGGTTAACAATGTCGTTCATAATCTCCAATTTGTTAAATCTTATGAATAGTGACGTATTAAAAAATATTATATAGAAATGATCCAATGAAGTTGCACACATAATACATGTGATATTGAAAAAGCATTTTCATATCAATGTAATAAAAAGGTTGTTATTATTAAATAATATTTTTGATCTATATTTATAGTGATTAATGTAATAAAAAGTTATCATTATTAAATAATATTGTAATATAAAGGTTGTTATTATTAAATAATATTTTATATATAATGTAATGGAAAGATTGTAAAATTGAATGAGATGGGATAAAAGTTAATTTTATTAATATCTTAGAATGATATGTTGATATATGTTGATGATTAAGGTAACAAGTGTTGTAGGGAAGTTTTGTTCCTGCCACTTAAGTTACAAATTATGCTTTCAACAAAATTGCAAATTGATATATGAAGTGGAAAAATTAGTTGCCTACTATGGAGCAATGACTTGCATAAATTTCTGCCCATTTACATTTTTGCTCATACTCATTAAAGCCTTGAAAAACACATAAATAAGGATGGTTAGTAAGTCCTTGTAAATATATTCTTTTACATATTGTTCCTATCCATTTTTATGTAAACATTTGTTTAAATTATGGTGGGTGGTAGGTGATGTTAAATATGTTATTTAAGTGAATATGAACTATTTTCAAGGGTTTTAATTTTGGGTGTTTTTCTTAAGAAGCTTAATAATAAAAAACTTCTGCATAAATATCAAAAAATTATGGAAAAAAGATATAAGAGAGTTATCCACATGACATTGTATTGTGCAAAAACTACACCTTCAATTATAGAAAAACAATTTTTTTAATATTATTGAAAATAAATATTGATTTTTTGAAAATTAAATATTACAACTTAAGTGGGTCAGTACTAAACTAATAGTGGTCATTGTAAGAGTCTTGCCTTGGCAAAGACTAATAAAATCGTTAAAAAACTAATAATAATAAAAAATTCATAAACTCAAATTTCTAAAATACATTAACAAAATTAAATCTCATTTTTCTATTCCATACCCATATTAAAATAGTAAACCTTATTAATTTGAACAGTTCTTATTAACAATGATTAATAAACTTGGAATCTCTATCACAAATTATAAAGGGGGTTGGCCAGGGAACTTATCCACATTATTTAAGAGTGAATCAGCAACTACCAAAAATGTCAACATTGAAAATTATTATATTATTGAGAAAATTGTTCGCTGAGAAAATTGTTCCAGAGTTACACCGAAGAAAAACATTCTCAGCTCTAAACAGACAGACTCTATGAGTACCCAGACACAGTACTCAGTACACAGAAAAGGTAAAATATAAAATTGTTTGTAAACAAAAACAAATTTGTTGTTGGTATTAAATATTGATACTAATTAGAATGTAACAAGGAATGCTGTTGCCTAAATAGAATGACTATGACTATGACTGCAAAATAAATGTGTTTAAAGTTTTGTTGCACTCCTGGCAGTCCTTTGCTTTTTGGTTTTTGAATTCAGTCATGTATGTAATTAAATATTGAGTAAGATGCGACTACAGTTAGGATAACTTGGTTTTGCTTTTTGGTTTTTGAATTCAGTCATGTATGTAATTAAATATTGAGTAAGATGCGACTACAGTTAGGATAACTTGGTTTTTGGTATGGGTATTGGAATTCCTTTTTGATCATAGTGATTACTGAAAGCATACATTCATATTTTATAATTTAATATAAAAAAATAAGATTTGATAATAGAAATCATTAATCGGAATTAAAAAAAATATTAGAAAAAGTGAATATTTTAAATATCTGACTTTAAACCAGGCCGAGAGTTCAGTGCGAACCAATGATTTCCACCAAGGAAAAGGGAAGGTACAGAGAATCAAGAAAGGGAAAAATAATTGAGAAATTCACAAACCCTTTGAATATTATACACTGGGCTGGTTACTAAAGACTAATGGAAGATTTAGCAGAAATGTAATGAAAAGATAAAACTGTATAAAAGTGAGATTTGAATTCAATGATGACACATACAAACCAATAACAGATATGCATAATAAAAGGTGAAACTCTCTACTTCAACAAATAATATATCCATTCACAAATACTTCAACAGTACTAGTATTTCTTCATCCTCCATTGATGGGGAATAATTTTTTATAACCATACAATTTCTAAGAATGTGCTCCTTCCAGAAACCCCCTAAAGGTGATTGAAACTATTCAACTCACATTTTGTTATGTGACAAGCGTGGCTGTGTCCGATCAGAAATTTTGTGTAGGCCTCTGTAATTAATATTGGAGTTATGTCATCCATAAAAGAAGCTTTCTCTGTCTCTTCTTGGCCCGACTGCTGGCAAGGCACCAAAGTTGCATCTTCTATGCTATGGCTTTTGCGCCTCCGGCTATGGCTCATTGTGCATTTATGACACTTCACAGGTCTTAATTCGATTGAGTTGCAGGGTTAATTGAGCGGAGCATATGAGTTCCATTAGTCATTGTGCACACACGATATGCATGAGTTCCATTAGGCATTGTGCACACACGATATGCATTGAGCTGCAGGACACTGAATTGATGTTGGCGTAAAGCCACACTCTCACTGGCCACTCAGACCTAATACCGTGGGAATCAGCCAATGGGCCTTTTTTGTTTGTAAGAACAACCCCACTCGGTTTTAAAGCTTCAGTAGCTTCAGCAATGAGCGGCACCCGCGAGTTTCTGACATATTGCCAGCCAAACTAAATGGTCGAAACATTCTTGGAGAGTTTAGACCATGAGATTCTTCCCCACTCCTCCCATCCCAACAACGGCAACTGCTCTTAACCCAAGCCGTACTGCAATATCCATGCAAATGCAGAAATAACAGCGATGTCATCTTCCATGCCCACGATCTGAGAATTTTCAACCAAACAGAGCTCTGAAGCTGCAATTTTTTTGGGTTCTCTGATTATCCAGTTTTTCTAGGACCATATTTGCCACTCGCGTGCATCTTGCTTTGTGATTCTCCCCTTTGATATGCCAATCCGCGTGAAAAAAGCCTCAGCTAAGTTTCGTTTCCTCTGTTTTGCTCACCCTGAAGCTTCACTCTGATGCCTCTTTATGCTCACATTATCGATTGTTCCGCTGAACGGCAACGAATAACTTTACCTTTTTCTTTGCCAATAATATCTTTATATTCTTTTGAGGTGTGATTTTGATCGAAAGCGGGAACACTTGAAATTGTGACACTGTAATTGCTTTTAAAAAGTATGATTTAAATATTTTAATCTGCTCCAAATTGACTTAAATTGTCGGAATGGTAATTTAAATAAATTGATTAGCATTAATTTTAATAGTAATGGGATAAAATATTTTGATGCTTATTTTTTAGGACAGGTTCGTATTTCAAAAAATTCCATCTCTCTGAAATAAGATTGATATGTTTTAGTTTTTTTTATCAATTTTATATGGATATCATGAAAAGAATTAAGTATTTCTTTCATTTTAAACAACATACTAATAAAATGTTAGGATAAAACACTTTTCACTCCTTAATTTTTTGACTAAAATGATATATATAAACTGTAAAGAATTTCACATTTCTTTTATACTAAATTATAATATTAACAATAATTGAAATGCCAATAATATTATTGATATTTTATAATGATTTAATTAAAATTTAAGAAATATGTTTATTTTTATTTTTATTATAATGAAATAGAAAATAATTTATTTTAGGTTAAAGAAAATATACATATAAATTGAAAATTGAAAATAAAATAAACTATATATATATTTTACTTGTAAAAAAAAACTTTTCATAACTAAAAAGTTAAAGAAATAATTCATTTATTAATTAAATTGAAATAATAATAATTATAAAATAATTAACACATACACATAGTCAAAAGGGAAAGGATAACTTGTCTATTAATTTTTTTTAAGAGCAAAGTGTAATGATTAAGAAAGTGAAATCTTATTCAAAGCTTTGAAAGTAAAATGGATGGATTTTGAATGTGTAGCCTACTCTGCTCACTTTGCATGAGTAACCACGAGTTGTAGGATTCTTCATTTCTATGAAAAATGGGTTCTTCATTTGTGTTGTTCTCTTGTTTGGGTAAACCGGGCATACACAACATTTTATTTTCTTTTGTTTGGGCAAAGGGATCATACAAGACATTTCAAGCCACTAATGTAAGAGAGTTCTATTTCTCAAGGCATATGAACCACACTAGTTGGTTCAAAATGCGTTGACAAATGCATTCTAATATGATTTACGTTGAAAAATATTCTCAAAAAACTTGATATGGATCTCAGAAGCTTAAATTCAACAACTTAATTATTAATTTACCTACCAAGTTGGGGAAAGGAGAATTGGAAGGGATGGGTGGATATAGAGCCAAAGAGTTGCTAGAAGGGATTGGGATGGACATTAAGGATAAGTATAATTATTTCTTAGATGTTATGATTATAATGTATATTTGAAAAAAAGTTATTGTTTTGTTTGGGTAAACAGGACATATAAGACATTTCACTTTCTCTTGTTTGGGTAAAGGGGTCATACAAGACATTTCAGGTCTCTAATGTAAGAGAGAATCCTTTCCTCAAAGCATATTGCCTATAGTAACTTAATAATTAGCTTACCTAAGGGGAGTTGGTAGGGATTGCGGTGGATACAGAGGCAAAGGATAACTAGAAGGGATTGGGATGGATATTAAGGATGGGGTATAATTGTTTCTTAGATGTTAATATTATAATAGAAATTTGAAATATATATATATATATATATATATATCATATTTTTTTTATTAAATTTAAAGGAATTTAAAGCCATTTTAAAAAAATATTGATATTAACGTTTATGAATCACTTTTTTCCTTTTTTTAGGTTAACTCGTTGGAGTAATCTTGGAGACTCCACAAGGGTAGGGGAACATACTCTTTGAGCCTTATTAGAAAGGGTCAAAGATGTACCCCATGAGTTTTGAAACCAAGAGGAGGGGATAACATCCATTTGTACCAACCACTCAATCATCCCACTAGATTATTTTGCCAAAAGTTAATTAGGCCTTGGAAAGTTATGATTTTGTCAAGATTCTTTCTCAACATTCATCATGATAAAGGTCTAGTTCTTCCTTTGACACACTTTTCTTACACCCAAAGGTGTTTTACAAAAAAATATGATGAAGATGTTGTCACATAACATTAGGTAAAGTTAAATTAAAACATAATTAAAAAAGACCTATGTTGAATTTTTTTAAAAAATACAAGTAATTTTTAGATTAAAAAATATAAGAAAAATTTTAAATAAAAAGAAAAAAAAATCTAAATAAATTTAAATTTACTTTTAATGCCAATTAAAAATCAAAAGGTTAATTTTGTTATAGGCTATTAATAATTATAAAAAAAATTACTTTTAATTATAAATTGGTTTTATAAATAGAGAAAGAAGTTTTTATTTAATTGATTTGTGATTAAAAAATAAATAACAATGAGTACTTATTTATGTTCAAGAGTTAAGCCTCCAGGGTTAGGTCAATTGGTCAAGTCCTCGTCATTAAAGCCACAGGGGGTTTACTGATGGAGCAATACTATACCACGTGCATTCATATTGGGGGATATATATTGAGGGAAAAATGACATAATATATTGAGCATATAATAGAGGGTAAAGGGTTTTTATATTTACAAGTATAAAAAATGAAGCTCAAAGGTAATGAAAAAACATAAAAGGGTATCAAAAATGTTAATGAAAAAATGGATATCTACAATATCTAGTGAAAGTAGAGGCTTTTTAAATTGGAAAAGTGTATTGGGTTCGTATTGGTAGGGGGTTAAATAATGTGATTTTTAGAGGTATTTTCCCATATGTAGTCAAATTAATGTATTGTTTAGTATGCCATGAACGCACGTGCTATGTTAGAGGTTCATTGAGTGAAGACCCCGTGATTAAAGTACCTCTACTATTGAGAAGTCATGGGTTTAATTTTCTCGATACAAGTTTAATGTTCTCGATAATATTAGGGTTATATTGGTTGAGCTAACAAGAAGTGATCCTTTTGGGTAGAATTACCTAGTACAAATATTCATCTTTAACATCATTAACCACATGGAGTTTTAGCATCAATTCTCATACCTTAATACCTCCCTTATCACACTAGGAAAGAAATATTTAAGGGTATAATGGATGTGATGGGGAAGAATGAGGGTTTAATTGGAACCTAAGTGTTGGGAAAAAACACTCCTCTATAAATTGAGGTCCTCAATGCAAGTTGAGTGTTTGAAAAGGCATTACTCGTAGTTGGCTCTTAGAGCATAATATGCATTGTTCAGCGTTGAATAAAATTATTTGCATTTTTATATAAAGCTCAAGATTCTTATATGAGAATGGAGAACATTCTAAATTTGTATGCATTAGTGTAAGGTCTGCTCACGGTCTACTTAGAGGCTTTAGAATTCCTTGGTGGAAATGTGGGTGCTTGTATTACCATGGTCTTGATCATCACTCCAATATTATGTATGTACATGATGGATAGCCAAAACCAATAAATTTAATTTATAAACAAATATTGAATGATAATAAAATACATCATTGGTTGTAGAATAGGACAAAAGACATAAGGGATATGACTCTACAAGAGGGGGGAAATAAAGAAGCTTAAGGCTAAGGAAATGCCTTAATAAGTAATTTAACCCAAAGTATTTGTAACCTTAATTATTTCCCTTGATTAATAGCTAATTGTCATTTAACTAAACCTAGGGGGTTATCACATAAATGAGGTACACATGCCTTTCTAAAGTTACATTTCTCCTTCATGCCATGCAATTAAAAGGTTTACATTTTACCATGCAAAAAAGAACCATTGTTCTAGCTAAAGTTTTGAAAAGTGGGTTTCAAATGTTAAGTAGCATATAGACTATTAGACGGTTGAACTATTAGAAGCTTGAATTACCTTGTGACCTATCTTGAATTACCTTTTGAACTATTCTTTATTTAAGGAAATTATAGGAACTATCCTTGAGTAAAAATTGTCATGAGAATGATGTAAGTGAATTATGGAAATCTACAACTAAGAATTAAGTGAGAATTGTGGTTGTATGAAATGATAATAATTGTCATTGAGGAAATTCACTAGAGATGACAATTCCCCGGAATCCGAATGACCAACCCATGATGGATCCTTAGAGGAAAGTGGGTTAGTGGCATAGCCTTAGGAACTACTAAGAAAATAAGGGTATCCCATTTCTTGGGTTGTGTAGAATAATGGAGAAGAAGGTTTATGAATCCAGGGATTGTTATCTGTTTAATTAATGATAGTTAAATTGGGAAATGGGTTGTGAAAAGATAAATTACAACCATCCATGTGAAGATTTTGTCCATGTGGATTGATAGCCTTAGCTCGAGGGTGACCTTTGTTTTAGAGATAAATATCATAGTAGAGAGACTTTGGTTGGGTGGAATCTTCATCTTTTACCACTAGTTCAACAATTCAAGATAGATAAATGCTTAGAAATTTATATGTGAATTGTGTTGAATTAATATACTTAAATCTTATGGTTTATGTCATGGTTGAATTAATTTTCAATTTATTCTTTTCTTTGCCAATGTTGGCCTATATATATGATTTATGGTTTAATGAATAATTGAATGGTTGCGTCTATGTTGCATATAAATGTATTTCCATGGTTGCTTAATCATCGCAGAACAATGAGTTTAATTACTTAGTAAATTGGTATGAACTTGGGTGGTTAAAAGAAGTACCTTGTATCCTAAAATCACATAGAGGATATTGGGTACATTACACAATGGTATCAAAGCTACTAGTCACAACATTGAAATTGTATTGGCTAGAAGTTAGGTATATATGAAGAGGTTTCAATTTATGTGACAAGTGTTTGATGAAAATTCTCCTTGAATAATTAGGGAAAATAGTCTCTAAAGCTTACAAATGTGTAATTGAGTGTTGAAATTACCAAATTGGAAGGTTGTTATCGTATTTTAATAGCTTATGAAAGAATACATAGGGAAATTCTTGAATTTAAAAGTTATATTTTTGAAATTCTTGAGAAAATGAAGTTTGTGGGTTAATTTTTTGGAAAAATGGCCATGATGAGAATGGAATGTATAGAACCATAACTCCCAATTTAGAAGCCCAACTTGGGCATGGTTGTGATCATTGTAAGGCTAAGTCAAAAGGAAACATTTTTTATGGTTTAAATCTTGGACAAGTGATTTAGAATTCCTCAAAATATGAGACAATGAAGATAATGTTATAGACCTAAAATATAGATGTATTTGACATTTTATTGGTATGTACACTTTTTGCAGAGTCAAAGCTACAAAAAGGATAAGTAAATAACAAAAGAGGAGACATGGAAGATGGGAAAAAACCTAACATATATGAAGAAGTTATAGGTATGAGTATCATCATTAAAGAGATAGATTCTAAAAATTATAGAGAGAGAATGGAGTCATTGGAGTTGGTAGAAACTATAATGAGCTTGAAAATGGAGATGTAGAGCTGATAACAAAAGGATGTTGAAATCTCAAGAGGAGAAAAATTTTAAAAACAGTCAACTATTATATAGGTTAAATCATTTGCAAAAATAAATGAATAATGGATCAAGTTCAAGGTATGAGGAAGGAGATAGAGTCCATTTGAGAAGAGAAAACCATGGAATATCATCGCACATAAGAAGTGCTACAAGGAATCAAAAGAATTATTACTCATTCGAACATTTAAAGAGGAATCCATAAACATCTAAATAATCATAGAGAAATCCATAAGATGGGAGGAGATGATGAATCTTGGTTTCTAGGAATAAGGAAATACTTTATGTTGCATAACTACTCATCAAATCTAGAAGCCACAATTGTTATATACAATTGATAGGGGAAATATTCTATTTTATAGCATCAACCAGTGCATGTTAAGCACATCAATGAGATGATCATTTCCTAGCAATAACTCAATAAGAATTTCTAGTAGCAATATCTTTCTAAGCATTACTATGACAATAACGTGAAAACATTTTTCAAGCTCAAGCTCAGAAATATGGCCATGAAAGAGCATGAAAAATGAGAAGGAAAAGATGCAAATATTCTTAAGTGGGTTTCCTTCACCCTTCAAAGATAAAATTAAAGTTAATGAACCTAATATTGTTGAAGAGACAATCAACAAGGTCAAATGTTTGTATGACTAGAGCAAAGGAAGAGAAGAATTTCAAATTTGTTAGCGAGATAAGAAAAAAGAACAGAAAGGTTAGAGAAGGAAGGGATTCCATCCTCCTTTTTCCAGGAATGATCCTAATACATATTAGTAGAGCTATCTAGCTCAAAGTGGGTCTATGATGGAATTTTTTTGGGAAAATGGGAAAGGAAACCAATAAAATGTTGGGATGTGAAGGAAATTTTTTGTACAAATATTTCTTTCAAAAGGAAATGTAGAATTATGAGCATGCACAACATACAAGAGGAAACTATAGTAGAATTTGTGGGTAAGAATATCCCAAGAATATATGACATCCTATAAAAGTGACAATAAGACCATTAGTCACACATGATTAAGGTTAAAGGTAAGGTTACCAATCAACTTATTATAATTTTAATAGATTTGGGAGGAATTCATAGTTACATTGCCCTTGGTTTTGATAAAACATTTCATGGAAGTAAGCACAAGAAACCATGTTTAGCTCAACTCTATGCTAGAATTAAAATTAAGGAAATTAATGAGATTGTGGATGTCCATTAGATATGGATGGTTTCACCAATTGTTACAGAACTAAACATGGTACCACTTCATTCATATGATGCTCCTATTAGACTGGATTGGTTGATTGCTCATAATGATATCCTAGATTGTCATAATAAGACTTTCACTTGTCTTGATCAAGAAGGAAAACTGAGAATAGTGGAAGGAATTCGTAGATCCATTTATATAAGGGAAATTTTATCTTTACAAGTGAATAAATGTTATAGGAAAGGGTGCCAATTGTATGCAATTCATGTGGAAGAGAAAGTAAAATTTATAAGCGCAAATATTGAGGACTTTCCAATGCTAAAATATTGTGAAATTATATTTCGGGAGATTCTAGGTTTACCACCAAAGGGAGATTGCTTATTCTATTAATTTGCTACTTGTAGCTGGTCTAGAATATAAGTCTTCGCTCATAATTAGTGGAACCAAATTGGAGTACAAAATCAAATTAAAAGAATATCTAAAGAAGGGGTATTTACACCTATGTGTCTCTCATTAGAGATCACTAGGACTGTTTCTAATGAAGAAAGATGATACTTTGAAACTATGCATTAACTTTAAATAGTTTAACAAGGTCAATGTGAGAAACAAATATTCTCTTCCAATAATCGATGAACTATTTGATTAGTGAAGAGGATAAAAGGTCTTTTCAAAGAAATATCAAAGGTTAGACTAGTACCAAGGAAAATTTTAAGGATAGAAGTTTCTCTTAAAGTTTAGAAACCTTGGCAAATATTACTAATCCCTAATATGCAAATTGTAAAATGTTTGGCAATATTTTTGTGAAAATAATTATATTTCTAATGATTTTATATTCTTCTATATAATTTTTTTGGTATTTTAAAGGTAAAATAAGTGTATACTATAAAATGTTGCCGAATCATTTTTAGAAAAATTGGAAATTGGTGAATCTTTTTTTTGGAAAAAACAAGGACAATTCGCCCACTTGCGAATATTAGCCCCTAAAATTTTCTCTGACTACTATTAGATAAGGAAAAATGATGGAGACATCAATAAGATAACTTTTAGAACTAGGCATGGACACCATGACTTTGTAGTGGCGGAATTTGGATTAACGAATGAACTAGTTACCTTCATGTGGTTAATGATTCGAATAAATAGAAATTATTTAGATATTTTTTTTATTTATTCCTAGATGAAATTCTTATTTAATTAAAGTTAGAGGAGAATCATGAAGAGAAATTAAGGTTAGTACTACAAGTACTAATAGAGCATCAACTATATGGAATGTTAAGAAAAATTTTCATTTTATAGGCCTCCATACATAATTAGTACAACAAAATTGAAGGAGTAGAAAATGCAATTGAAATAATTGTTAAAGAAGGGACATGTACACCTAAGTGTATCTCATTGGTGATCACTAGGAATATTTGTAATGAAGGAAGATGAGACTTTGAAACTATTAATTGATTTTAAATAGTTGAACAAGGTCAATGTGAGAAAAAAATATCCTCTACCAAGAATTGATGAGCTATTTGATTAGTGAAGAGGATCAAAGTTATTTTCAAATATATATCTAAGGTTAGACTACAATTAGATAAGGATAAGGGATGAAGACATCAATAAGATAACTTTCAAAATGAGATATGGACACCATGAATTTGTAGTGGCGCCATTTGGATTGAAAATGCACCAGTTAGCTTCATGTAGTTAATGAATGGAATAATTGGAAATTGTTTAGATAAATATTTCATTTATTCCTAGAAAAATTCTTATTTAATAAAAGTTGGAGGAGAAGCATGAAGAGAAGTTACGGTTAGTACTGAAAGTACTAATAGAGCATTGCCTATATGAAAAGTAAAGAAAATGTTCCTTTTATCAAAGGAGAACTTATTAATTGGGACACATTTGTTACATATCAATTTGTCGCTTGATCAATTTATGGGTATTTTTACCATCCATAAGCATGTTTGGATGAACTCCCTCAGAAGCCAAACAACCAAAAATATCTTGAAATGTATGATAAATTTGGGGAAATAGTTGTCACACCTTGTTAGGTTTTGTCTGTGTTGATTTCACTAGCTTTTCCCGCAGATTCACTAGAATTAACTCTGAGAACAACTTAAGTCTTTTTTAGATTTTTCGGGTATTCTCCTAAGTTTATGATAGTAAGTTTTATCCAAAAGGGGAATACAAGCACTAATTTTTTTTTAATAAGGGTCCCCACTTATTTAGTATTAATGATAAAACTAAATAAGAAGGGGGGTTGTTGTTGGCCACAATAATTGGCTATTCACTTGGAAGAACCAGTTATCTCTGCTTTTCTTTATAATTTTTTGAACTTCCAAAACAAATTTTTTTTCCAAAAAATCAAACTTTATTATAGAATGATAAAGTACACCATGCTTTAAGCTATCAACGATAGTTTGTTTCTTCTATGTTAAATTTGGTTATTAACTTCCTATAGCTAGTCATTGTATATACATCAGTTACTACTTGGTTTATAAAGATAAAAACAAAGTCTTCTCTGTAAATCAGTTTTAAATATGCTCATTTGTTGTAGGTAGAGCCTCTGCTGCCAGTAGTCGTTTATAGCCTCGATAGGGTTACCTGTTACCCATCAATGATCCTATATCCTACTTTGGAGAAATATACAATTTTCAAAGGGAAATCCATATCCACACTTACTGCTTTTATTTTCTTTTAATCTTTAAAGAACAATGCCTTGGTTTGGTAGCCAAATTATGATAGTGCCACTCACTTGATTTATAACTTTGCTGAACAAGCTGGCTTCGTGATGAGACCCCTTGTATTTTGATTGCAATAATCTGGAGTCATTGCCCTGTTGTGGCATGCAGTTTTGACAAAGTGAGCAAGCTATAATATCTATGATCATGATAAGTCGGCTCGTGATGGGACCTCTTATTCTTTAAGTTAAAGTGTATCGCTGGATTATTCCTTGAAGCTCGTAATTCCCTAGGTGGGGAGGAATTCATTGTTTTCTTAAGAATAGCTCTGGACGATAATGGTAGAGTTTTTTGGAAAGAGCTTTTCTATAGAGAATCTTTGTTTTGTTATTGATACCTTTCATTTGATTGATATAAAACAAATTCCAACTAAAGGTCGTTTTTTATCAAAATTTACAAGGTTGAAGCTAGTATCATTTTCAGGTTCATAGCCTTTGACTGTATCTTTGAATAATAATGACCAATTTTCTAAATCAGTTCTATTTATACAAGTGAAGAAACAAAATCTAAAAGAAATACTTCTCCTTTTCGTGAATTCCAAATGTAACCATTTATAACTGGTTTTATTATCGAATTAAAAGAAAACTAATTTACAAAAATAGAAGAATGATCTCCTATGGAAAGTATTTTTTGAGGATCTGCCCGTTAACAGGTAAAGACTCTCTTTTTCCTGTTAAATCTTGTAATGTAAAAGTAGATGGACCTATGATTTCTGCAAATTGAAAAGGGCCAAGCCACATTCATTGAAATTTCCTATGTTTTCCCTTTTCCTCATGAGTCATATCGCATTTTAAAACTAAATCTCCAATTTGAAAGTCCTTTCTGGTTATCATATTTGAATCAAAAGAAGCTTTTACTAATGCTTGATGATGATCATGAGTTATTTTAGCCTGTTCTCGTTGCTCTTCTAGCTTGAGGATTTGCAGCTGCCTTAGTTGTAAGGAAGAAGTTGGTGTTTCATCAATATATTGAACTAAGGCCAAAGAAGGAATTGCTAGATGAGCTGGAAGGACCACTTCTTTCCCATAAGTTAAATTAAAGGGAGAAGTGTTATTCGGTCTACCCATAGAGCATATATTAAGGATTTGTGCCAATTCTTATGAGTTTGATCAATGGTTCGCTTAATGATTCTAATTAAGTTTTTATTCATTGATTCAGCTAATCCATTCCCTTGTGGGTAATAATTGGCAGAGTACTTAAGCTTAAAACCTCTTTTGAGTGCAAATTCAGTCATAGCATTGCCAGAAAAATACGATGCATTATCAAACATTAAAGCAGAAGGTAAACCAAACCTGGTGATTATGAACTGATCTATGAAATCAATGATGTGTTCGGCATTAGCTGTCTTGAGAGGAACTGCTTCTACCCATTTAGTAAAATAATCTGTAGCTGTAAGGATATACCTATGCTGTTTAGAAGAGTGAGGAACAATCTCACCTATTATATCCAATCCCCATTGATCAAAAGGTTGGTCAATATTGACTGGTTGCAACGGCAATGATGGTTTCTTTTGTCTTCCTGCAGCAGTTTGACAAACTTGACATTTCCTTACGTAGCTATGTGCATCTTTGAATAGTGTAGGCCAATAATATCTTGCACGTAGGATTTTATGTGCGGTAGCATCTCTAGCATAATATCCACCTGCTGGTCCATCGTGGAGTTCCTGCAACACTTTTTCAGCTTCAGATTTCTCAAGACATCTAAGGAGAACAGAATCATAATTCATCCTAAAAAGTACATCGTTCATGAGCTGATATTGCTTAGCCTTCAACCTTAGGGCTCTTTTCTTTGTATAATCTAGGTTTGAAGGAGCATATCCATTCTTTAGATAAAATATGATATAAGCATATAATGATTCAACATTGTTTAGGCTTACCTCATACATTTGTATTTCTGAAGATGGTATTTTGGAAATGAGCGATTCTCCAACCAGCATTTTGCAAAAGCCTTGACCTTTTACAATATTTGTTGGTTTAATTTCAGCGTCATATTCTTGTAAGACAGTAACCCAATTGGTTCTTTTCTCACCCATGTCCTTTTATACTAAGAGATTTCTTACCGTTGTGTTGTGGTCACCAACAACCCCCCTCTTTGTTTGATATTAGTAATAACATCAAGCAAAGGGGGACCCTTAGCCAAAAATCCAAAAAATATTTTTGTTTGAAAAAAAAAAATCTTTTGTATCAACCCCCTAAGAGCTATATCGCGTCGCAAAGGAAAAAAGAGTGCTTTCCCAAAGCACACAAGCACACTGAAAACGAGCGATGCGAGAACCCATCACATCGCGAGCATCAAAAGCGCTTGAAAAGGGAAAACATGAAGAAACGCCGACGGCCGATATGCGACGTCGCACGTCGCAATGTCGCATGAGCAGCACGAAGTGACAAAGCGAAAACCTTGTGATCGTGCGATATTGCGATATGCGATCTGCAACCATGCAAAGCTGCGATCTGCGACCTATGGTTTGCGACGAATGAGACTGTCAATGGCTGCAACGCCACCTCTTTACATCGCAATTTTCAAGACTGCGATGCAAATCGCAGAAATCATTCATCGCAGGCATTCCTCAGCATGATCTGTGAGCCCAAGATTAGGCGCACACCTTACGGGAAATTAATGACCGCATGCTTGAGTATCCAGAAATGATTGCATTGCATTTATCGAAGAGTCAAGTCATGATGAATGTCAGAACTACGCATTCATTAGAATTTAATGCTTTCATGTCAATCTTTTCGTAATTTCCCTTCTTCTTTGCGTAAACTGCAAGACATGCTACTGATATAAATCTATATGCAGGAAACATCTAAGGGAAGAGCGCCAATTAGACAACAGAGAGAAGATGCCTCCGCAATTGGATGCCGCATGCAGCAAAACCGCGGATTCCAGAATATCGCCCAACAGGCACTGATGAAAATAGACTGTCCAAGACTCAGAGTCAAAGGTGCACAAAAGCAGCGTGTTTACAAAAAATCCTGAAGCTCAGACTTGGTAAAGCAGAGAAAGAAGCGCAAGAGAAGGAAGACGCTCCAGAAAAGCCTGGAACAAAGAACAGAAACAATTCTCGAAACAGGGGATTGTACATACAGCGCGACTTCTAACTCATTGAGTCATTCGCACGACCGGAAACCGAAATAGCAACAACAAAATCAGTTCGAGAAGAAACTGGGTTGTGCTAAGTGTGCGCACAGCGAATACACCCAGCCAGAGAAAGGTTTTCGAAAATATCTTCTAGCCTGTCAGAAAGAGGTGCCAGCTCTTGTTATTTCTAATTTTCAAGCTCGAACAAAAAACAATGTAAACTTTGAAACGGGAACTGATACTGTTACCCGTTTTGTAGAGGTGGCAAAAAAATGACCCGATTTTCAAAAGTGTTGATGCAGAATACACATGTTTTTTTAAGAACTTGCTTTTTGAAACTTTAATTTTTTTCATGTGCATTAAGTGGGTGAGGCTCGGTGAATGGTAGTGATTTTCATCCTGATTTTAAAAAGTGTGTATTCTGCATCACACCCTTTTTTTAAAAGACCTATTTTTTGACTTTAAATTTTCTAGTGTGTGAAATGTAAAAAATTATTTTCTAAATTTGATAGTTTTTGAAGTTGTCATTGTATTCATATTTTCTTGTTCTCTATCTTAATTTTTTTTTTTTTTAGTGGGGTTTTTATTGTTTTGCATTTTTAAATTAGAAAGTCGATAGTTTGAATTTTAGATAATCTACATATTTAGACATCCTTAATTAATTTTTCAATCCACATGAAATAATTGTTTCTAAAAAACAACATTTTTTAACAATGGACATAAAAAATAACCATTTTTAACATAAATATAAGCAAAAAACTAAACGTTTTGATAATTTTTTGCTAGAATTAACATGTCAAAATTACAATTTTTATACAAAAATATTAACTAAAAATGGTCAAATAATAGTTTTTTTATGAATTTCATGTCAAAAAGATAATAATAACTACTTTTTTTTCCAAAAATTAATGATTAACTTAAATCTAACCTCATTTAGTAACCTAAACAATGTGATACACAAAACTTTAATATTCATCAACCATGTGTAAGACCAACATTATTGTTTTGCCAAAACTAACCATAAAAAATAATTTATCTAATGAATTCGCATCGTGTGACTGCACATATATTGTTGTGGCTATTTAGCAAAAAAATTTGTACCCCACGATTATGATGTCACTCAATCCTAACGAGCCTTCCCTGGCTTATCAGATGATCTACTTGCTCGTACAATTAAAATCAAATTTTTTCATGAGCTACTAACTGGATTCCTTGGTCAATACATCACCGTGTATCAGCTGGGGGATGATAAATTATCAAGGTTTGTTGGGCTGATAAACCACTATTAGAGTGCTTTCCACGACTAATAAACCACATGTAACTAAAATATTGTATGAAATGACCATGATTTCCAAGAGTGTTGGCATGTAACAATAAGTTTTTATAAAGACTTTGTTTTTATAAAGACGTGCTCCCAATTGGTTGATGTCAAGAAACAATTACGAACTTTGTAAAAACTGTTTCTTTTTTTGAATGGTTTTGGCAAATACCATTAGTTTATGGACACCAATATTTCTAAAGGGGGGATTGATTATGGGGAATTAACCCAAAATATATGTGCAAGGACATTTATTCTTAGGGAATTGATTATTTTGTGCCTACAAGTTTATACATTTTAGCATGTGAGCTTGACTCTACCTTATACTGGAAGGAGAATTTATTTTTATTTTTTATTTCTATGGTAGTAAATTATATGAGCAAGTAAAAATTGTGCTCCATCATGCTAAGGATGGTCACTTTATGTTTTTCTTAACTTCGCTAGAATTCTTCCACCTTTCTTACCCAATTATTATATAGAAAAATACATATTTATGGAAATGGGAGTCAAAGAATGTGGTATATCAATAATGCCTTTAGAAACATTCTTAACTGCTATTAGAAATAACTCATGAATTTTTTTATTGCAATTAATAAGAGGTTTCTCTTAAATCAAAATCCCAACTTCAACAAATATTGCTTCCCTGGCTAGGTATAGGCAATGAAGTGGCAACAACATCATATCCAAGTCATGTTTTAGATATTAGTACCTTGGGAGCAATAGGGGTAGCAGTTACTTTTCATATATTTTTTAAAATTAGGAGAAACATCATTACATACTACTAATGCTTGAGATGGGACATCAATTGTCTTGTAAATAGCTGTATTGCAAATAGGTGAGCATCTAATCAACAACTTTCTTCTAAGCGTAGGATTCACAACCTCTCTCATACAAGTTTATGCTAATTTCATATTTATATGCTAATGATTTATGAATCATTTGAGCTTGTATTTAATCATTTCTAGGCTGTTTTTACATAGATTTAGTGTTGCCCTAGCCAAGGCATCCAAGCTTAACGTTACAAGTGCTTTTAGGCACTCTTGGGTAGCTCTCATCCAAAATCTGCATTCTGTGTTTTTTTTTGGTCATAATCAGATTCTGGAAAGTTTGGTGTTGCCCTAGCCAAGGCATCCAAGCTTAACGTTACAAGTGCTTTTAAGCACTCTTGGGTAGCTCTCATCCAAAATCTGCATTCTGTGTTTTTTTTGGGTCATACTCAGATTCTGGAAAGTTTGGACAGCAGCAAGCTTGTCCAATTTATAGTACATAATTAAGAGGTAATCTTAGAATTTCACTTATCGATTTGTGCAATAATATCTTGCTCATGTATGGTAAAAGGTATATTTTCTTTAGCTTAAATAATGAAATCATTGGGCTGATTTATATTTTTGTTGTATCATATCATATAACAGATTTCAACACTTATTAGTTAGCTTTAAAGAATGAAATCATTGGGCTGATTTATATTTTTGTTGTATCATATCCTATAACAGATTTCATCACTTATTAGTTAGCTCTTAACTGTCATTAGTAGGTGGTGTTGATGCCCTAACTCTTCACTGAATAATCTTAAGGTATTTTATCACTTGATGGGCACTGGTCTATCTAACATATATTGAGGTGTTGGTGAAGTGAATTTTTTAGTGCCTACAACAAAATACTATACGAGTTCATTTCACACGTTGGGATGGTCCCCATGGCTTCAAGGAGCTGACCTAAAGAGAAGGGGAGATTGCACTGAGTTGATAGTGGTTTGTGACCAAGTGTGCTTACCCTCTTAGCACCACTGTCAGAATTTTCACAAGGGGCGTGAGTTCGAGCGGTAACAGGGCTCGTGTTCCCTTGAGAATGTAGTAGTGCAGTTTTTGTTAGTTGGGAACCTGAGTATGTAGTAAGGCCGTCTTTGACCTGCTGCTGTAGGAAACAGTCAGATTTCCAATGTAAGATATGATTGTTGAGTGCAATGTTTGCGTGATGACAGCAAGGGATGCTGTAGCGTAGTGTGCCACTCCTATAGATAGAGTCTAGCTTTGCTGATTTTCTAAGTCAACTGCGTATGGGCTATGTTTGAGCTGTCTGTGATCAGCTTGTATAATCAGCATAAATTTCCATATATTGGATTTACCGGGTATTAAGAGTCAGATCTGTGATTGCTCTGAGTTTGGGTTTGTCCTGTTTAATTAAATTATTGGGGATCAATGAATGTGATCAAATTAGCCAATGTATTGAACAATGAAAAAGGGAGACGGTTATTAGAAAACGAACATGGGAGTTTGCAGAGGAGAAACAGGGACTACAAATGAAAATGGTAGAAACAGGACCTTTGTTTTGTTCAGAAAATATGCTCTGGACAACTGGGGAAAATAATTGGTTTGAACATAAATAAGAGTTCACATATGTATATTTTGTAAGAACAAGAAACAGAAAACGAAGTAGAAAACTGATTATACTGTCACTGCGTGTCCTGACATAAGACGAAAAAACTGATTATACAGTCCCTTTGTATTTAAAAAAATTTAGTCTATCATCAATATACTCTAGGGTGTTCTCCGGTCAAAACTTTGTGTATAATCGTGGGTGCGTATGGATATTTTTACAAGAAATATCCTCATTGTCACTATTAACAATATTTTTGACATTAACAACGATGCCTATATTAACGACGATGTTGATATTAACAATCTTGTCATATTTTATCTTTCTTCCACCATTAAAGTCGATATGATAATAATTCCACCGATAATGATAATATTTCTTGCTACATTTAATGTTGTTGATATTAAAAATGATGTTGATATTGCATGTGAGCTTGTCAATGATAATAATGAGGTTTCTCCACAGGGAATGATAACGCTAATCAGAAATAATGAATACTGCTCTAAAATAATGACGCTACTCTACAATATATCGATATATAATGCATGGTCTGCATTGTATCACTGTATAGCGTTGCTCTGCAATGTATCAATGTATAATGCATGGGCATGAGCTGGAGGTAACGTCTATAACACCCAACAGATAACCCATTGATATTTACATTGTATCACTGCATCAGAGAAAGACTTATACCATGCTGGGATGAACTCGAGCTCACAACCTCCGGTCGATTCCCGGAATCGACCCGCCGCCGGTCGGGCGGCGCTGGGGCGGCGCGGGGGTGGAGCGCCACCCCCGCGCCGCCCCAGCGCCGCCCGACCGGCGGCGGGTCGATTCCGGGAATCGACCCGTACCGGCTTCGGAGGTTGTCTGGCTCCTTAGTCTCGATGCCAGACTCTGTGTGTTAGTTATTTCTTTGTTTTGCAGTACATTGTTCTAGTATTCTCTGTACCGCTGTGATGAAGAAAGATAGGGTTTGGAACTTCGTTTTTCGTTATCGAGATTCTAATAGTAAATCTTTCTTTAATTTTTATTTTGGTTGTAACATTACGATGAATGTTATCCTTTTGTTATTTGATACAACTCCTTCAACGTTATAGTATTCTTTAAATTAACAAGCTCGCCTCCCAGGTGACATCCTACTCGGCCCTGCCTGGGAACTAACGTAGGCCTGGAAGTCTTTCAGTTAAACTTCCTCCTGAATTGGTAAACAAAAATTTGACCAAGGAAAGTGTCCCTCCTGTTTTGAGTGTAATAGAAATTATTTATTCTGAAATTTATTCCTACAACATTTTCTTTAAATATTTGCTGGGAAGATTGTTGTCTTGGTACTTTGATTATCAAGCTTTTTCACAATTTGTGTAACTTAATGCGTACTGTATTCATATATCTAGGATTACTGCATTATGAAATAATTTATTTCCTGCTGAGTCACATCCATAATTTAGAACTGCATTATGAAATAATTTATTTCCTGCTGAGTCACATCCATAATTTAGAATAAAAATACAAGTAAATCATCATCCTTTCATTGCAGTCAAAAGAAAGTATACACGAATAATACATCTATGAACTGAAAACCTCACATTTTTTTTTTAATTTAACCTGATACTTCAAACTTCCATATACTTATCTGAGATTCAGATCTCAAGAAATCCACGAGGTGACCAGTCCACCCAACCGTGAGAGATGGCAATTACGTCCTTCTCTCTCCCCCGAGCATCTCTATACCAGCGAGCGGCGGGTCGATTCCGGGAATCGACCCGTACCGGCTTCGGAGATTCCGGGAATTTTATGAGTCTGCCTCTTCTATCTCGGATATGCTATTGCTAATTGCTCCCCACTACTATATATAGGCATCGCGCTACCAAGAGTCCCAACCTTGCACGAGAACTACTTAGCGAAACACCGACTAAAAATCCCATTAAAACTAAAAAGTATAGAGCGCAGACGTAATGCATGATTTCACTTTATCGTCCTGGTCAAAACAATTTTCAAATTCTAGCTTAATTCTCAAGCAATTTTGAATCCAGTTCTTAGTCTTTTTGCTGGGTCAGATTGGGTTGCCTGTCATTGGCAATATTGCCTCATAGATTGCGTCACAATCAGTGTTCAAAATTGAACACGTCACGGCAGGTCAAGAACCCTCCATTGGCAATATTGCCTCATAGATTGCGTCACAATCAGTGTTCAAAATTGAACCGGTTTTAAATTTTTTTGAAATAACATTATAAAATTCCCGTGAATGGGAATTTTATAATATTATAATTGTAGATTGATTTGAGTAGAGGCAATGGCCTAAATCATAATTAATACGCATCCTGCATCTTTATTGCACCTTCCTGGAAACTCTGCAATCCAGATAACCTCTATTCATAGCCAAATGTCATTGATGCCCTTTAGAGTGAGTACTAATAACGATGCAGGGACATTATAAATTTATTTCCAGCCTTATAATTTTTGTTGTGAAAACACAGTTTCCAGAACAGAGTCGAAGGATATCCCTGTTATTCCAGATGAATTCAGATGTCCGATCTCACTTGATTTGATGAGAGAACCAGTCATTGTTTCTACTGGGCTAGCATCCATTACGAGATGGATCGAAGAAGGGCACACCACTTGCCCGAAGAATGGACGGAAGCTTCACACAAATCTTATTCCAAATCATGCTCTCCGCACCCTTATTATTCGGTATTGCGATGCTCATAATATGCCTTTTTACAAAACAGAAAACAACAAGAAACGTTCTTCAATGGAAAGCAACGTGAATACACACACCATGGTCATACTTGATTAGTAAAGTCGTAACTATTATTAGTAAATAAATAAAATGTCCAGACCATTTTATTACTTTCACCATTTTGTTTTTTATTTCAAAAATGTGATTATTAAAATATAGAAATGTCAATTTTGATTCCAAAAGTCTCAACATCTCATTGTTATAATGTGTCTTTAGATTTCAAAATTTTAAATTTTATTTTTAATATGAATATATATCCAAATATAATATTAATGCATATTTCTTAGTAAATTATTTTTTATCTACATTCTTAATATTATTATGATTGCTAAATATATCAAGATTGATAATATGCAATTAAATAAAAACACCCAATAAGAATCATGCAATAAAATAAAAATAGGCAACAAAAATCATTATAGTCGAAAGTTGTACATTTTTATAATTTTTCAAGCTATCACCGCTCAAATAAAGTTTCATTCATTAATATAAATATCATTCTCAATATTATGCTCCGTTTATACTTCTTGTGTTTTAATTACTGCAAAGTCCTTAGTAATTTTCATTTTCTCTTCTATACAGTGTATCCTTGCTGACCATGCCCATGTCGTGCTTTTAATATCAATAAACATATTTTCTTCCAAACCAACCCTCCATTATTACAAGTTTATTTAAACAATATTTATATAGTTATTTGTTAACCTTCGATGTTCCATTTGGGTTTCACCATTTAACCTATATTTTGTAATATTTAATATTAGCATTTGGATTTCATAAAAAAATTCTCTTTCTCTACTTAAACATATCACATAATCTTGATTTGGTGATTGTACTATTTGCTTTTGTCAATACGTGACATCATTCTTTCGAGAGAATGGATCTCTAGGCTTGTTACATAGAGGACTAATGTAATAGTTCTCGGTTATAGGGATATCTTCCTTAAGTGTGCTTCCATAATTTTAAGTGTGCTTCCATAATTTCATGTGAGAGCTTTATAGGATTGTTGTTTCTTATTTCCTACACTATGAATGGCCATAAATTAGTTATCAAGTGTTCAATACTATGAAAGGGATTGTCCAAATATTTATATAATCATCTAATAAATTATCCTATGATTTCAATATTGTTCCCCTCCCTTAACCATTGATACCAAAGATCTTGGAGTTACCATCCAAAGGGTGTTGTTTCACAAAGTTCTTGAAGTCAAAATATTCATTAATTAAATATGAGACGTTGAAATTGTGATCCTGATATGTCTTATAAATCTCCATCATCTCTAGTAGCAAAATTGTCTTGCAAATCTTGGAAAATTTGGAATAGTTGGGAATCTTGCAAAATTTGCAAGGCTCTAACATTGTTCTATGTGTAAATCCCAACTTTTGTTAAATCTTACAAAATATAGGTTAAATGGTGAAACCCATTTTCTATCATAAATTGAAGATTAGGCATCGCATAGGCACAAAAATGGTTTTCTTAACCACTCTCGTTATATGAATAACATTAAGGGCACTATCACTATCAATAAAAAAAAATGTGGTGCTTGATGTGAGTAATCAAATTCAAACACAGTTTCCAGAACAGAGTCGAAGGATATAAATTATACATCTCTTTTATCATATATAGTGATGTTATGCCACTGTGTATATAGTGAGCATCATACTATTTCAATATGACACAGAAAATAAGCCAAGTCTCTAAAATATGATGATTTTTACACCCTCTTCAATGAATGTGAATCACACACAAAGTTATACAACGAGCCTCTTACAAGATTATCCTCCAAATATTGTAATTAATTCAATTTATGGAATATATATCAGGGATAGTGTGTCAATGAGAGTCATGAGATTGTGATGTGTCATAGAGAACAAGGTTTGGTTGATATAGCAGACCGGTTGATATCGCAGACTGGTTGTGGATATTTAAAGTCTTTTTTGGAGTTTCCCTTTGAACACTTGTGCAAACCTAAATCTTTGTTAGAGTTTCTTCTTGAACACCTTTTAGACTCAAAACATTGTTGAAGCAGCGTTGTTGAAAACATATATGAAGACACTTTTAGAGCACTCCCTAAATACATCTTGGAGCCTTGAAATAAGATTAGAAACCATTGAAGCAACCTCCTGAGATCAACTTGAAGCATGTGTTGAGGATTCTTTTACAAGCAGGCATTGGAGATCTTGGAGGAGTCTTTTGGAAAATACTTAGTGAAACTGATTTGAAACAAATGACAATAGAATATTGGAATCTACACAATGCTCTTTATATGCTAGTAGAATATATAATTTCGAATGGTTACACAAGGTGCTCTCTCCATAGTAATTTTGCATTTTTTACAGAGTATTCCCACAATAATATTTAAGGTCTATAAAGCTGCGTTCATTTACAAGCCACAAGAAATTTATAACCCCTTTCAATTGATGTCAAAGGGGGAGTTAAGCAGAGGTTATGGGAAGCAATGAGAAACCAGCAGAGGCTATGGCCAGTAAGGGGAAATATCTTTCAGGACAAAAGGAGGAGGACAAATGAGTTGCCATCAATGCCAAAGGGGGAGATTGTTGGCAATATTTGCATTGATGTCAAGTTAAGCTAATTGATTAATGTCAATAAATGTTATTGATGTCACTAAGCTCATTCATGATAATTTATGTATAATGGAAAATGTACATAAATGTTGAATGTTGAATATAAAAGGATGAAAGTGATGTGAAGTTAAAAGGCTATGCTAATCAATGTGAAGGCTAAACATTGAGATAAAAGTTGAAATACATATATTTGTTTGAACAGAAAATGTTGATAATCCAAATTTGTTTTATCTCTTGTAATTATTACTAAATGAGCTATTATTTCAACTATATTTTATTTTACAAATAATTTTCAAAATTGAAAATGAAAAGACAAGCTTGTGAGCAGTTTTGGAAGTCCAAGACACTATGGTTCATGGAAAGTCGATTCCAGTATCAACACTTTCGTTCTGAAGCTATATTTTGCAGGAAAATTTCGTAGAAAATTTCATAGTCACTGCCATTTTTAAAACAACCGCAAAATTGACACCTAAAAAAATAAATCATTATTCCAGTATCAACACTTTCGTTCTGAAGCTATATTTTGCAGGAAAATTTCGTAGTCACTGCCATTATTAAAACAGCCGCAAAATTGACACCTAAAAAAAAAAAACATCGTTCCAGTATCAACACTTTCGTTCTGAAGCTATATTTTGCAGGAAAATTTTGTAGAAAATTTCGTAGTCACTGCCATTATTAAAACAGCCGCAAAATTGACACCTAAAAAAAAAAAACATCGTTCCAGTATACACACTTTTCGTTTTGAGCACTGTTTTTGTGGTTTTTTTGGGGTTTTTGGGCCAGAGTTCTCGTTTTGAGTTTATAGTTCCCGTTTCAAAGTTTACATTGTTAAAAGGAAAGAACAACCAGCCGACTCTTTCAGGGCGAACAGCGCATTGCTTACAGAACTAAAGAACAGATACAGAAACGGTTAGAAATTAGATTTGATTTTTAGAAATAAATTTGATTTTAGTAAAAGGGTGGTCATTTGAAGCTGTTCCCTCAATTTGTGTAATTAAAATTAGCCGGTTAGTAGTATTTAACCCTTCTCGTTGCATTGGAGAAGGGTCCGGAAATTTGTCAAAAAGCTTGTCCTCAGAACATGCACTTTTGCACCCTTGGAGGGGGTTTTTGATGAATGGACGGATCAAGATTTATTTATGTTTGCATTTTAATACCTGCTACTGATGTTGCACTTCTGTACTCTTAGTAGGCATTAGAAGTAAGTAGAAATAGATCATTATTGCTTTAGGTCTGTGAGTATAAAGTCAATCATAAATGGTACTTTTATCTCTTGACGAGTTTCTGCTTGCATTCTTAGAGTAATATACATCTGATGTTGTTTATAGGTTAATGTATGAATGAGTGGACTACCATTTGGCACTTTTGTACGGTGGAGTCATTGATTTGTGCTTAATACATGAATAACCGATTATGCGATATGCTGTTCATAATCGTTCTGCTTAACTTTTTATGCAGGATGGTTCATCTTAATTGATTTATATTCTCATAATAGCTGAATAATCTTCATTGCCAGTTATTGTGTGAAACCTTTCTAGATCGCATAATGGAAAAAGTTCTATCCCGGGTTAGCGTAGATTAGATGTGTTATTCTTTATAGATTAAAGTAGTATAAAATTCACTCTCAGAGTTCAGAACTAGATTAGCTTAGAAATAATTCTATATTTTCATTATCATATTCTACACACACACACATCACTAAACTCTACACACACACCCCCCCTTAGAATGGGAAGCTGGTCCCGTTATCCCCAGTCGGACCTGCTACACCAAACGGGCACGGAGCCGCCAACCAGGTTCCCGACCGGGTGGGTATCCCCCTTGTTGTTGACCCGATTTTAGGGCCCTCAACATATTTGGTGCTAGAAGGAGGGCACGAACTATGAATGGCACCTAAAGAAATATCTAAATACCATTCTGAGAGTAATACACCCTCATCAACTCCCTCAACTTCTCCAACACGGTTAAATCCGGAATTTGAAGTCGCTCGAGTATCTACCACTGCTACATATTCGAATATATCAGACCAATCTATCATTGAACCCCCTGAAATTCGGACTTTGGTTCGCAAACTCCAGGGATTTTCTATTTTTAACCAGAAGTCTGATAAATCTAAAAGCAGCGTGACTTCGCAGTATAACCCTGCTCATCCCCTTACCAGATCAAAGAGTGAAAAATTTGGCATACAACCAAGTGAACTCCCTCTCCCTACCAGGAAAAGAGAAAGGAAAACACCACCAGAGTCTGACAGTCGGACTCCTTCATCCACTTCGTCCATATCAACTCCCTCACCGCGAAGTCAACCACCCACTCTTTCATTCCAACTCACTCACCCATCTTCTACAAACCTTCCTCTTCAAACATCAAAGATCTTAATATCTTCATCTTCTCAGCATCAGAATTCATCTTCTACACTTCCATTAACTAGCAGCTCAACGATGGCCCAGTCTCCATGGAACAATCCTGGGGCGGTTTTAATGCCTCCTCCCCTGAGCCCTATACCGGCCCATCCTGAGAAATGGCTGCCTAAATTCAATCCGGAAGTAGGCATGCTAGCCGAGGAACATATCAATAATTTCATGCTGTCTGTTAATCTCAACGGAGTCACTAACGAAGACGCTGTTGTCCGGCTGTTCCCTTATATAATGCAAGGAATAGCCGGGTCATGGTACTTTTCGTTACCTTCCGGATCCATCACTAGCTGGGACATTTTTCAAAGTCAGTTCCTCACCAAGTTTGGTGATGACAGATCCACGGCGACATTGATCAGTGACCTATCTAATCTTAAGGCTGAGGCTAGAGAACCCATTAAAGATTTTAACTTACGGTTCAATAAGATCCTCAACAAAATCCCTGCTACCTCACAACCTAGCAAGGAAGTAAGATGTGAATGGTACATCACGGCTTTACCTCCAAACTTGGCTATCTTCGTAGATAGGGCAAACAAGACCACCTTAGTCGACAACTTGACAGAAGCGTTAGCAGTCGAAAAACGCGTGGTAGCCCTAGAAAAGAGATCTGCTATAGAAGAACGCAAATCTAAGAAGATCTCTTTCAAAGAAGACACCAAGAAGAAGCAAACGAAAGATCCTTTCGATTTGGAAGGATTACAAAAAGTATTGAAAACCATGTCAAATGAGATGATTGATATTAAGAAACAAGTAGCAGAGACTTCTTCGAAAAAGCCCTTTAGGACTTTTAAAAGAAATCCTCCCATGGAGGTAAGACCACCTAGTGTTGTCTCAAACATTGAATCTGAAGAAGACGAAGAAGAAGAGAATACCACTGAAGGGCAGACCGACGAGGAAGAGGTCGTAGAACTACAAGGAATGTGGGACTTCATCCTCCCACAAGAAGAGGATCAAGAAGCATTTCCTGTTAGCACGAGAAGCAAAAATCAACTTGATCCTCCCATAACTACCCCAAAACAAAAGGGCGCAAGCCCTGCAACAAAAGAAAAGGTCGCAACAAAAAAGAAAACTGCTAAAGTGACCCAGATTAGCCCAGTCCAATCTGATCAAACGCCTCAATCAAGAACACTAATAGTTTCGAATGAAATGGAATATAACATCATTGATGACATGAAGAAGACTAGGGCTAATATCACTCTGTATGAATTGAGTAAATTGAAACACCAGCAGAAAATAATGATGAAAGAATTACATGCTGTGCCTACTACATCTTTACCTACAGCGGTAGCTGCCCACAATCTGGGAAGGCCTCCAACAAACACGATCAATAAAATTGATCCAAATGACATCGCCTTGATTGGAGGAAGATCAAGATCTCATACTCCTCCTTTTCTTCTCACATATGAAATCTTCAACAAAAACGTGCACAATTGCTTGGTCGATTCTGGTGCTTCAACGAATATTTTACCCAGGTCAATATGTGCTAAATTGAATGTACAACCTCAAAAATCCGCATTACGCATAGTTCAACTTGATCGATCCCAAGTCGAAGTGATTGGTGAACTCAATCAGGTGACCATAAGATTGTCGTCTAACCCGAAAGTGTGTCAGATTATCGACATTCTAGTAGCTGATATCCCTGAGTTCTATGGTTTGATTCTTAGCAGGGATTGGTCAGAAAAACTCCACGGATATTTTTCAACCGATTGGTCGCACATGTGGTTACCATACAATGGTAAACCAAATCAGATAAAGGTTGAACGAGAGTTGCACCAAAAATACATAGTGACAGAACTGGAAGGAGAAAATGAGGCCATAACGTACAATAGCAGCATTGTAGGCAATTACGCAATAGATTCTTTCCTAGGTAATTTCAATGCTCATATTTCACCATACTTAGAGAATTCAGTTGTATCCCAAGTTGAAAATTTCTCACAAACTGATGACTCAAAATGTTTTAGTTTTTTAGATAATTCTGTAAATACATCTTTATTTTGGAAATTATATTTTGACGGATCTAAATCAAATGAGGGAGTAGGAGCAGGATGTGTTTTGATTAACCCAGACGGGAACAAGGTTATGCTCACATGCAGACTTGAGTTCAATTTCACGAACAACACAACGGAGTACGAAACCTTGGTTCAAGGCCTATACAAAGCAATCGGATTGAACGTTAAGTATCTTCAAGTCTTTGGAGATTTGGAGATCGTTGTAAAATAGGTACGTAACACCATACATTGCCTGTCAAGTCATTTAAAGCATTATCAATCATTAGTTCAAGATCTCACTGCACATTTCGTAGCATTCAACATCTCGTCAATTCCAAGAATTCAAAACGCGAGCGCAGACCTGTTAGCTAACGTAGCCTCTAGACTTATCCCTTCTGAAGATTTTAGTCCTGATAGGTTTTCAATAGAATTGATCTTTAAACCATCCATCCCTGACAATATCACCAATTGGAGAGTGTTCAACGACGATCCTGACATCGTAAATTTCCTTACTTCTGAAGGATCCTACTCAAATCAGATAATCGATGAAGACCATCATGATCATCAAATACAACAAAATAGCTCTGACAATGCTATATCGAAATCGGTGGTCAAGCTAGAAGATCTGTATGATTTGAAAAGTCGGTTTAAAAGGTCCGCCAATGCTAAACTTTGCAGTTCTACCCTGAACTATGAATTAGTAAACCTAGGGACCGATCAGAAGCCACAGAACGTTAACCTAGGCCAGGGCCTAGCCCCTGAAGAAAAATCAGCATATATCCGTCTTCTGAGACAATACAAAAACGTTTTTGCCTAGAATTACGATGAGCTAAAGACTTACAACACTTCTATCATTCAACATGTTATCCCTATGATTGACAATGAAAAACCTGTCCAGCAGAAGCTCAGAAAAATACACCCTAACCTAGAAAATCAGATAAAAACTGAGCTTAATAAGTTGTTGAGATCCAGAATAATCTTCCCCGTCAGGCATTCTAAATGGGTATCCAATATGGTGCCCGTTAGGAAAAAAAAACGGAGACATTAGAATCTGTATTGATTTCCAAAATCTCAACAAAGCCTGTCAGAAAGATAACTTTCCCCTCCCACCTATGGAGCAAATTCTACAGGCAGTAGCAGGCTCAAAATTAATGTCATTCCTGGATGGATTCTCAGGATACAATCAAGTACTGGTGCATCCCGATGATTAGTTAAAGACTACGTTCCGAACCAAATGGGGCACTTATGCATATCGGAAGATGCCATTTGGTCTGATCAATGCCGGAGCTACCTTTCACAGAGCCATGGACATCGCGTTTAAAGGGTTAGTCAATAAATCAGTAGTGATTTACCTGGATGATATAACAGTGTACTCCAAAAATCGAAACAACCACCTCAAAGATTTGAAGCAAATCTTTCAAAGATGCTTGAGGTATGGGATTTCGCTCAACCCAAAGAAATCTTTCTTTGCGTTAAGCGAAGGGAAATTGCTTGGATTCATAGTGTCGAAATCCGGTATTCACGTAGAACCTGACAGAATCAAGGAAATTTCCGAAATATCCATACCTCATAACAAGAAAGCCATGCAATCCTTCCTTGGACAGATCAATTTTGTCAAAAGATTTGTCCCGGATTTTTCACGTATTATTTCTCCCTTACAAAATATGATAAAAAAGAATTCAACTTTCAAATGGGGTCTAGATGAGCACGAAGCATTTAACTTAATCAAACAAGCTATCATCAATGCTCCATCTTTGGCCACCCCAAATTTTTCAGAATCTTTCATCTTATACACTTTTGCCTCAGAGAAATCCTATGACGCGATTTTGACCCAAGCAAATCAAGAGAAAGCGGAAGCTCCAATTGCATTCTTTAGCTCGAACTTACAAGGTGCTGAAATTAATTACTCAGACGTAGAGAAACAAGCATATGCTGTTTTCAAAGCAATCAAATATTTCAGACCTTTCTTGCTTAAAGCCCACACCAAAGTCGTAGTGCCGTTTCCAACGGTAAGGAACCTTTTGGTGCAGAAAGACGTGGGTGAGAAGAGAGCTAATTGGATTACCGCTTTACAAGAATATGATCTTGAGATCAAACCAGCAAACATCGTAAGAGGTCAAGGCTTCTGCAAGATGTTAGCCGAAGCATCGCAAATCCCAGAGAACTCATCTGAAGAGGTACAAGCATATGAGGCAAGCCTAAACGATGCAGAATCATTATATGCTGACACCATTTATTTTCTTAAGAACGGGTATGCTCCATCACATCTGGATCATACCAAGAAAAGAGCTCTGAGATTAAAAGCTAAACAATACCAGCTCATAAATGATGTCCTGTTTAAGAAGAATTACGATTCTGTACTCCTTAGGTGTCTTGAGAAAACTGAAGCCGAAAAGGTTTTGCAGGAACTTCACGATGGACCAGCAGGTGGACACTATGCCGGAGATGCGACTGCACACAAAATCTTGCGTGCAGGATATTATTGGCCCACGCTGTTCAAAGACTCATACAATCACGTAAGGAAATGCCAAGTCTGCCAGACTGCTGCAGGAAAACAAAGGAAACCATCCATGCCGCTACAACCGGTCAACATCGACCAACCATTAAGTCAATGGGGCTTGGAAATAATAGGTGAGATCGTTCCTCACTCTTCTAAGCAGCATAAGTATATCCTTACGACAACTGATTATTTTACCAAATGGGTAGAAGCAGTTCCTCTCAAGACAGTTCATTCTGAAAACATTATTGAGTTCATATACTAATTTATCATAAATAGGTTTGGATTGCCAACAGCCTTAATGTTTGATAACGCTTCATATTTTTTTGGAAATGCTATGACTGAGTTTGCGCTTAAAAGAGGGTTCAAACTGAAATATTCTGCCAACTATTATCCGCAAGGTAATGGATTGGCTGAATCAATGAACAAGAACCTAATCAGAATTATCAAAAGAACAGTTGACCAAAACCAAAGGAATTGGCACAAAGCGCTGGTAAATACTTTATGGGCTGATAGAATCACAAAGAAAGCTTCAATCGGCACTTCTCCCTTTAATTTAGTTTATGGGAGGGAAGTGGTTCTTCCGACTCACTTAATCATTCCCTCTTTGTCTTTAGTGCAATACATCGATGAAGTACCTACTTCCTCATTACAATTAAGACAAATGGAAATAATCAAACTAGAAGAACAACGAGAACAAGCTAGGAAAACCCATGCACATCACCAAGCGCTAATAAAATCTTCTTTTGACTCAAGCATCATAACCAGAAAAAACTTTCAGATGGGTGATTTAGTTTTGAAATGGGATAAGGCTCATGAAGAAAAGGGAAAACATACGAAATTTCAGAAGCTGTGGCTTGGCCCTTTTCAGATTGTGGAAGTCGTAGGCCCATCTACATTCGTATTGCAGGATCTGGCAGGAAGGAGAGATTCTTTACCTGTCAATGGACTGATTCTTAAATTATATTTTCCATAGAAGAGAAATCTTCTAATTTTTGTAGGATAGATTTAGTTTTTAGTTTTTATTTTTGTTTTGCTTTTCTCTTTTGAATAAAACCCGTTGTAGATGATCATTTAAAAAGGATTCATGAAAGAGCACGCCAATTCTCTATCAGATTTTGATTTCGCTTGTACAAATAGCAAAATTTTTGAAAAATCTGAATTTTATTATTGACAAATAGAGTTAACTTCACTTTGATTACGATACTCGTTTCAACCTCTAAAAAACTTTGACAAAAGCAACCTCTGGTAAAAGAATTGTTTTGTATCAGCACCATGAAGGGTATCATCAATAATAAAATAAGCATTCTCTGCAAAGCTGTTGTTTTCAAAAACTCTATTATTGTCGTCCAGAGCTTTCTTAAGGAAAAACAATGACTTCCTCCCTGCAAAAAGGAAACTACAGCATCCAGAGAAACAATCCAAGCAAAACACTATATCTCAAAGAATAAGAGGTCTCATCACGAGCCGGCTTATCATGATCACAGATATTATAACTTGCTGACTTTGCCAATACTGTCTATCAAAACAGGGCAACGACTTAAGATTGTTGCAATCCAAAGACAAGAGGTCTCATCACGAGCCGGCTTGTTCAGCACAAGTGTAAATCAGGTGAATGACTGTGTCATAATTTGGCCACCAAACCAAGACATTGTTCTTTAGAGAATTAAAAAAGGAAAAGTGTGTTAAAAAGGATTTTTCTCTGGAATGTTGCGAGTAACCTCAAAGCAGGAAAAAGGATCATTGCTGGATAATATGGTAACCCTGTCGAGGCTATGGACACTTGCAGGCAGCAGAGGCTTTACCTACGACAAATGAGCATACTTTTAAGCCAGTACGCAGAGAAGACCTTATTTTATCTTTTATCAAGACCAAGTAATGTCTGATGCAAGTGCAAGAAGAAACCTGAGGAAGCAAGAAATTGAGATATAAAACAGGTTGAGACAAAATATCGTCGACAAGGTGAGGGGTAATCTACTCTATCTGTCCATAACAAAATTTAGACATATAAAAATTTTTGCTGTTTCGGAAGTGAACGGTCAATAGAAATGCAGAGATAACTGGTTCTTCACAGTGAATCGCCATTGTTGTGGTCACCAACAACCCCCCTCTTTGTTTGATATTAGTAATAACATCAAGCAAAGGGGGACCCTTAGCCAAAAATCCAAAAAATATTTTTGTTTGAAAAAAAAAAATCTTTTGTATCAACCCCCTAAGAGCTATATCGCGTCGCAATGGAAAAAAGAGCGCTTGCCCAAAGCGCACAAACACACTGAAAACGAGCGACGCGAGAACCCATCGCATCGCGAGCATCAAAAGCGCTTGAAAAGGGAAAACCTGAAGAAACGCCGACGGCCGATATGCGACGTCGCACGTCGCAATGTCGCATGAGCAGCACGAAGTGACAAAGCGAAAACCTTGCGATCGTGCGATATTGCGATATGCGATCTGCGACCATGCAAAGCTGCGATCTGCGACCTATGGTTTGCGACGAATGAGACTGTCAATGGCTGCAACGCCACCTATTTACATCGCAATTTTCAAGACTGCGATGCAAATCGCAGAAATCATTCATCGCAGGCATTCCTCAGCATGATCTGTGAGCCCAAAATTAGGCGCGCACCTTACGGGAAATTAATGACCGCATGCTTGAGTATCCAGAAATGATTGCATCGCATTTATCGAAGAGTCAAGTCATGATGAATGTCAGAATTACGCATTCATTAGAATTTAATGCTTTCATGTCAATCTTTTCGTCATTTCCCTTCTTCTTTGCGTAAACTGCAAGACATGCTACTGATATAAATCTATATGCAGGAAACATCTAAGGGAAGAGCGCCAATTAGACAACAGAGAGAAGATGCCTCCGCAATTGGATGCCGCATGCAGCAGAACCGCGGATTCCAGAATATCGCCCAACAGGCACTGATGAAAACAGACTGTCCAAGACTCAGAGTCAAAGGCGCACAAAAGCAGCGTGTTTACAAAAAATCCTGAAGCTCAGACTTGGTAAAGTAGAGAAAGAAGCGCAAGAGAAGGAAGACACTCCAGAAAAGCCTGGAACAAAGAACGGAAACAATTCTCGAAACAGGGGATTGTCCATACAACGCGACTTCTAACTCATTGAGTCATTCGCACGACCGGAAACCGAAATAGCAACAGCAAAATCAGTTCGAGAAGAAATTGGGTTGTGCTAAGTGTGCGCATAGCGAATACACCCAGCCAGAGAAAGGTTTTCGAAAATATCTTCTAGCCTGTTAGAAAGAGGTGCCAGCTCTTGTTATTTCTAATTTTCAAGCTCGAACAAAAGGAAAGAACAACCAGCCGACTCTTTCAGGGCGAACAGCGCATTTCTTACAGCACTAAAGAACAGATACAGAAACGGTTAGAAATTAGATTTGATTTTTAGAAATAAATTTGCTTTTAGTAAAAGGGCGGTCATTTGAAGTTGTTCCCTCAATTTGTGTAATTAAAATTAGCCGGTTAGTATTATTTAACCCTTCTCGTTGCATTGGAGAAGGGTCCGGAAATTTGTCAAAAAACTTGTCCTCAGAACATGCACTTTTGCACCCTCGGAGGGGGTTTTTGATGAATGGACGGATCAAGATTTATTTATGTTTGCATTTTAGTACCTGCTACTGATGTTGCAGTTCTGTACTCTTAGTAGGCATTAGAAGTAAGTAGAAATAGATCATTATTGCTTCAGGTCTGTGAGTATAAAGTCAGTCATAAATGGTACTTTTATCTCTTGACGAGTTTCTGCTTGCATTCTTAGAGTAATATACAGCTGATGTTGTCTATAGTTTAACGTATGAATGAGTGGACTACCATTTGGCACTTTTGTACGGTGGAGTCATTGATTTGTGCTTAATACATGAATAACCGATTATGCGATATGCTGTTCACAATCGTTCTGCTTAACTTTTTATGCAGGATGGTTCATCTTAATTGATTTATATTCTCATAATAGATGAATAATCTTCATTACCAGTTATTGTGTGAAACCTTTCTAGATCGCATAATGGAAAAAGTTCTATCCCGGGTTAGCGTAGATTATATGTGTTATTCTTTATAGATTAAAGTAGTATAAAATTCACTCTCAGAGTTCAGAACTAGATTAGCTTAGAAATAATTCTATATTTTCATTATCATATTCTACACACACACACATCACTAAACTCTACACACACACCCCCTTAGAACGGGAAGCTGGTCCCATTATCCCCAGTCGGACCCGCTACACCAAACGGGCACGGAGCCGCCAACCAGGTTCCCGACCGGGTGGGTATCCCCCTTGTTGTTGACCCGATTTCAGGGCCCTCAACACGATGGAAACAATACTATTATTTTTGTATGGGTTTTAAGCAGAAAGGGTCTGAAATGTTTTATCGCTTTAAAAACAACATAAGCTTGTTTCTCGACTTCTGAGTAATTTAATTTAGCCCCTTGTAGATTTGAACTGAAAAAGGCAATTGGGGCTTCTGCCTTGTCTTGATTTTCTTGAGTGAGTATCGCGGCATATGATTTATCAGAGGCAAATGTATACAAAATGAAAGGATCGGAAAAATTTGGAGTCGCTAAAGATGGAGCGTTTACAATTGCTTATTTAATCAGATTGAATGCTTCATATTTGTCTTGGCCCCATTTGAAGATTGAATTCTTTTTAATCATTGCTTATAAGGGAGATATGATTCTTGAAAAGTCAGGAACAAATCTCTTTACAAAATTAATCTGGCCAAGGAAAGATTGCATAGCTTTCTTGTTGTGAGGCAACGGTATTCCAAAAATCTCCTTGATTCTGTCGGGATCAATATGAATTCCAGATTTTGACACTATAAATCCAAGAAGTTTTCCTTCACTTAATGCACAAAAGGAATTCTTTGGGTTAAGTGAAATTCCATACCTTTTGCAACATTAGAAGATCTGTTTTAAGTCTCTGAGATGATTACCTCGTTTGGAATACACAGTTATATCATCCAAGTAGATTACTACCGATTTGTTTACTAATCCCTTAAATGCGATATCCATGGCCCTTTGAAATGTGGCGCTAGCATTGATCAGACCGAAAGGCATCTTTTGATACGCATAAGTACCCCATTTGGTTCTAAGTGTGGTCTTTAATTGATCATCGGGATGGACCAAAACTTGGTTGTAGCTAGAGAAACCATCCAAAAAGGACATTAATTTTGATCTTGCAACTGCCTGTAATATTTGCTCCATGGGAGGCAGAGGAAAAGTATCTTTTTGACAGTCTTTGTTAAGATTTTGAAAGTCAATGCAAATTCTAATATCTCCGTTTTTCTTTCTAACGGGAACCATATTGGAAACCCATTTAGAATGTCAAACAGGAAAAATGATTTTGGCTTTCAATAATTTATTAAGCTCAGACTTAATCTAATTTTCCAGATTAGGATGGATCTTTCTCAGCTTTTGCTGGACAGGTTTTTCATCGTTTATCATTGGGATAGTATGTTGGATGATAGAAGTGTTGTAAGTCTTAAGTTCATCATAGTTACAGGCAAAGACACTTTTGTATTGTTTCAAGAGATAAACATACGCTAGTTTTTCTTCAGGACTTAGGCCAAGACCTAGATTGATATTCTGCGGCTTGGTATAAGTTCCTAGATTTACTAATTCATAGTTTAGAGTTGAACTTTGAAGTTTTGAATTGGTAGATCCTTTGAATTGATCTTTCAGATCATATAGGTCTTCCAATTTGACTACTAATTTTGGCATAGCATTATTAGTGCTATCTTATTGCAATTGTTTGTCATGTTGGTCCTCATCAATTATCTGAACAGTGTAAGATCCCTCTGATGTGAGGAAGCTTACAATATCATGATCATCGTTGAAAATTCTCCAATTGGTAATGTTATCAAGAATTGAAGGTCTAAAGATTAATTCGATTGAAAATCTATCAGGGCTATAGTCTTCTGAGGGAATGAGCTTGGAAGCTACGTTTGCCAAGAGATCAGCACTAGCATTCTGGAGTATGGGAATTGATGAAATATTGAATGCTATAAAATGTTCAGTCAGATCTTGTACTAAAGATTGATAATGCTTTAAATGACTTGATAGACAATGTATAGTATTGCATACTTGTCTGATTACAATTTCAGAATCTCCGAAGACTTGTAGATATTTGATATCTAATCCGATTACTTTGTATAATCCTTAGACTAAAGCCTCGTACTCTGCAGTATTATTGGTGCAATCGAACTCGAGTCTACATGTTAGCATAGATTTGTTTCCCTCTGGACTGATTAATACGCATCCTGCTCCTGCTCCTTTGTTAGACTTTGAACCGTAAAAAAATAACTTCCAAAATAAATATTTATTTAGAGGACTATCTATCAAATTAATACATTTAGAACTATCTATTTGAGAAAAATTTTCTACTTGAGATAAAACAGAATGTTCTAAGTAAGGCGAAGTATGAGCATTAAAATTTCCTAAGAAAGAGTCAACAGAATAGTTGCCAATTATATTGTTTTCTTTTCTAAGTAAAGGCTAATTCTATTAATAAAAGGTAAAAATATTGTTACAAGGAGGTCAAGACCTTAGAGGAAGCCGAAACTGTCCATTAGTACAGACAAACTGTCCCAGGGTTGGGAAAACCAGATACAAAAAAGCCCAGAAGCCATACAGAGAGAGTTGGCCATGATGGTAAACCACAGAAAAGGTCAAAGAAGAGTTGTAACCATACTTTCTATACTGCCCAGATAACCATAAGCAAAACTGCAAAACCAAAGACCTGATAAACTTGCAGAACCAAAGACCTGATACAAAAGACATTAACAAAAGCCGTATTGACATAGCACATTGGACTGAAGAGCAAAGAGAGAAACTGCGAAATCAGACATGGCCCAGGAGGCATCAAGCAACTGTTTTAGGGTCCTGAGCTTCCTCCTCCACCGGGCATGGATTGCCCATCCACGAGTCATCAACATTGTCCTCAGCATCTATACTGCTGCCACCTGGAAGAGCTGCCAAACGCCGAATGCCACCGGAACCACTCGCTAGGTGAACAGAGGCCAAGACTTCCTGGAGGTTGCCGTCTGGTGGCTTGAAGACATCAGGGACACTTCCCTCAGCCTGCAAATCACCACAATTGAACACAATGCCAATGTCTTCCCCCTGGTGCTCGCTATCATCCTGAGACTGCGTTGTCGAGGTATGCACAGAGACACTAGGCCGAGCTTCTTCCTCCGCCAAAATTACAGTGATGCTGGCCGAGAGAACAGGTCTATTGAGGTGACTTTGGAATTTGAAATGGGTGGTTTGGAAAGAGTTGTGCAGGAAAGGCTTGCCATTGTTTGAGGGAGGGGAAGCCGAAGCCAGAGGAATAACAGTCGGGGGAGCAGGCTAAGAGCGCCCACGGCCTCCATGACTACCCCCTCGGTGACAACAACCACGACGACACACCATTGTCAAGGTGGTAAGGAAACTTGAAGGAGATGAAGAGCAGGGCGAAACAAAGTAGGTGCCAAGGTAAGGGAGTCGATTAAGAGTCATAAACCAGACATTCAACGAGGCTTTCAGAGCACTACAGGGATGCAGGGTCTGAGGCAAGCTAATGAAGGGAGGCCTGAGGGAAATGATAGCAGAGAGAGTCGACGAAGCCATAAATAAAATTTCAGGCGAAGTGTCTCGAATGAAAGGCACATTAAATTCTGAATTCCAAATGATCTGCTGGTACCCATTATGAGCCTACTTCATCCGCGGGAGAGTTTGGGAGATTGTACGAACCTGCCACCTGCAGGACCAGATGCCGGTGCTAATACTCTCTTCATTAATATAGCGTTAATGCACCCGCATCCGGGTGTGTTTCTTCTACCTGGTGCATATCATTCTTCACAATAATGTGGTAATTCATTAGTTGGGAGGGCGAGGCAATGCTGGAGAGTGATCCTATATGAAGTTCCAGCCCACATTCCACTCCAAGATTTGCAAGAAAGTCTGCCACTTTATTTCCTTCTCGACGGGTATGCTTAATGGAAATGGCCGTGTGTCGAGAAAGCCAAATATCAATGAGCTCAAGCCTTTTTTCCATTCTCCAGCTGTTTCTTACCTTGTGTGAGGGAGTGCCTTGCATGATTTTGGAAACCATATTTATAATGATTTGTGAATCCCCTTCTATGATAAGCGGAAAGAATCCTCTGTCTTGAGCTAAGATAAAACCTTGCCATAAGCCTTCCAATTCCGCTGAGTTGTTGGTGTCCCAAACTTTTGAACCAAGAAAAGGTAGAAGAGGAGTCCCCTGATGGTCTCTGAAGATCCCTCCAAAGCCCGAACTTCTTGGATTGCCTTTTGAGGCTCCATCAAAGTTTAGCTGTATCATGTTATTGGGAGGAGGGATCCACTTTGTGGGCAGACGGCCTATCGAAGGTGGATTTCCTTTGGAGATAAGCTCTTGACTCAATTGAATATTCCAATTTGCCTAGATGGATTGTTCTTGCGGAAGAGAAGGAATATCTTCCTGGGACCAAGAAAGGATGGAGAGGGATTCTTTGATATTTTGGTAGATGATGGTCTAGAGATTTTCCGCAGGCATGGATTGATCCTTGAATATCCGACGATTCCTTTTCTTCCAAATGTTCCACATCAAGAATCCAGGAATAATCTTCCACAGTGTGTTTAGAAGTTTGCTTTGATATGGTGTTTGGTTCCAATTGCGAACTGTAGCTATGATATCCCCATGCACTCTGCCCTCTTTTTGGCAGCGAAAGCTAACTTTTTCCCATAGCTTGCGCGCAGTATGACAGGATTGCATAAGATGTTTCATGGATTCCTCTTCTTGCTTGCAGTTGGGGCATATGTAAGGTCCATGATAATTCCTTTTTGTGAGATTATCCCATGTGAGGATCTTATTTTGACATAGGAGCCGGAGAAAGGTAGAAACTTTCGGCCAGTTGGAGGGGTCCCAGACTTTGCTCCATAGTACATCTTTGACCATATGCTCCTTGATGATTATATTGTAAGCTTCCTTTGTGATGAAAGTGCCTTTTTCTTCATATCCCCATCTAAGAATATCCATTTCCTCCGAAAAAAGTATTTTCCTTTTCAGTAATTCTCATGTAAGAGATTGTTGAGCCTGTTCTGTGCCATGCCTTAGGATCTGATCTGCTTCAATCCATCATCTATAATCCTGTATGGAGGAGGGATTCCAAAAGTGTCTGACCTTGTCAAACTCATGCAAATCCTGCTCCGGTAGCTGCAGGTGAGAAAGAAGGTTCTTGAGCTTTGGCAGCTGCTGCCAGGAGTCCTCCCAGAACCTAGCTGTGTTGCCATTCTTGACTTCCCAAAAACTGTGCTGTTGAATTAGGTTCCTGTGCTGTTTGGCCGAATTCCATATCAATGATCCCATGCTAACTTCTGACATTTGTATTCGTTCTTCAATTGGGCAGTTGCTTGCGTATTTGGTGGTCCATAGAGAAGCCCAGGGAGTGAAGGGCGCAGAGAGCCATCTCCACCAAATTTTGGCTCCCATGACTTCATTACTGTGAGACGGATCCCTCAAATTAATGCCACCAGCGCATTTCGGAAGGCAGAATTTATCCCATTTGACAAGAGCCCATTTACGGGTGGGTCCAGAACTTCCCCATAAGAAGTAATGCTGGAGCTTCTTGATTTCCTTAAGAGCCCATTTGGGAGCAGCCAAGATAGAAAAGAGGTAGAGCGGCATGGAGTGAAGAACAACTTTTATGAGGACTTTCTAGGAGGAATGCTTAAGTGCCAAGGCTGTTAGAGGCGCTCCTAAATATTTGGAGGGGAGAACAGCAATGGTGAAACCAAGAATACGTGCTATGGCTGCTTGGGTAATGACAGGAGTGTTAAAAAAGAAGATTTGAGACTTGACTTTATTGACATTGGCTCCAGAGGCTTCTGAGAAATCCGACAGAAGAGCTTTGAGTTGACGGGCTTCCTGAACAGATGGATGGCCAAAAAGCATGTTGTCATCAACAAACTGTTGGTGAGAAAAAGTAGGGGAGTTGTGAAAGGATAAGCCTTTGAGGAGCTGAGACTGCTGGGCTGTTTTGATGCTGCGACCCAATCCCTCTGCCATGATGACAAAGAGGAAGGGAGAAAGGGGATCTCCCTGCCTAATTCCCCTAGAGGGATGAAAGGTGGGCGAGGGTATACCATTGATTAGCACAGAAAAGAAAGATGAAGATAACAGACTCATAACCCACCTTACCCAAGGAGGAGCAAAACCAAAAGTTGTTAGAATTTTCCGTATGTAAATCCAACTTAAGCTATCAAAAGCCTTGGATAAGTCTATTTTGAGCAGCATACCTGGTTTCTTGGATTGCTTCAGCGAATGGATTATTTCATGAGTTAGGATAATTCCATCCATTATCTGCCTGCCTTCTACATAACCAGATTGCTCAGGTGAGATGATGAGAGGAAGCAGTAATTTCAGTCTGGAAGCAATAATTTTGGAAACAATTTTATAAATTATATTGCATAAAGCGATAGGCCTATACTTATCAGGAGTGCTGGGCTCCGCCTCCTTGGGAATCAACGCAATGAAAGTGGCATTTAAACCAGGGAACATCCATCTTAATGTACACGATTCCTCCACCACTTTCCAAACCTCCAATTTGATCAGGTCCCAGAAGTTGTGGAAAAAATTGGAGGTAAATCCATCCGGACCCGACGCTTTACCAGCTTTCAATTGACGCACTACCTCTTCAACCTCCTGAAGGTCTACAGGTCTGAGAAGGAGTTGATTATGCTCCTCTGAGATTAATTTGGGAATGTTCCTCAGAATTTTATCAATAGCTGGCATTCTGTCTATATTTGGCTCTTGATGTGCTTGCTTGAAATAATTGAGGAATTCACTTTCAATGCCTTCATGAGTTTCAATCTTTGCTCCCTGCTCATTTTGAATGTGGGATATGTTATTATTCATTCTGCGCTGAACAGTAGTTCTGTGAAAAAATTTTGTGTTTTTTTCTCCGTCCTTCAGCCATTTTATTCTTGATTTCTGTCTCCATAGGGTTTCTTCCTGTTTTTCTCTTTCTAAAATTTGTGATTCAAGAATTTGTTCCTGTTTTGACAGGTCCTCAGATCGCCCTTCGATTATGATCCTCTGCTGCAAATTCTTCATGTCTTGATTGAGGGCATTTTGAGCCTGGAAGATGTTACCAAAAGAAGTATGGTTCCAATGTTTGATTTTTCCTTTGAGGTGCTTGAGCTTCTACTGAAATTGAAACATCTTGGAACCACTAGGAGGAGAAAAGTTTCTCCATTCTGAATTGACTAGGTTATTAAAGTCCGGATGAGACATCCAGAAGGCTTCAAAACGAAAAGGCCATCGAATGTTGTGTCCAGGGCGATTCCATTGAAGGGAAATAGGCCAGTGATCGGAACCTGATATCGGCAAGATAGAAGCAATAAATTCTCCACCCAAATGAATTGCATTGTCTGATAAAAGGAATCTGTCCAGGCGAGAAGCAATCTGATGCGACCCTTCTCTTTTGTTATTCCATGTAAACAAACCGTTGTTGGAGGGGATATCAATAAGCCAGTTGTTCTGAATAAAGTCTTTTAGGTGATTCCCATCTCTGTTTCCTCTGTTCCTACCTCCCTTCTTTTCTTCCAGCCTTGTAATCATGTTGAAGTCGCCTCCAGGGGAGAAGCAACTTGTTGCGACTCTTCTCTTTTGTTATTCCATGTAAACAAACCATTGTTGGAGGGGATATCAATAAGCCAGTTGTTCTGAATAAAGTCTTTTAGGTGATTCCCATCTCTGTTTCCTCTGTTCCTACCTCCCTTATTTTCTTCCAGCCTTGCAATCATGTTGAAGTCGCCTCCATAAATGTTTGTTCCATTTATGTGAAAGATTGCTTGGATGAAGTTCTTATTTGCATGTATATTGTTGAGCAGAATAGTGTGCGTGTCCCATAGAATTGCAAGGCTGCCAGACGCCCCATGAGCATCTACAGCTGTTACCAGACCACCTGGCCAGGCTTTCGCTGCAATTTTTTCCAAAGCTGTTGAGTTGCATTTAGTTTCTTGCAAGAATAGAATTTGAGGTTTTTCTTGCATGATCATGTTTTTGAGTAATCTACCTTTCCTTGGGCTGTTGAGCCCTCTGATGTTCCAAGAAATCAACTTCATTGGGAAGTATTGGGGTTGATGTTGAAGTACTTAGTTAGCTTGGAGTATCTGCCTGACTCCACTAACATTTCTCCTATTCTGATAGTTCGTTGGAGATCGGTTTTCCTCCCATGCTTTTTGTTGTCTTTGGCAATAAACTTTCCATCCCAAGGACTCCCAATCTGAACACCAAGAGAGTGATGCTTTTGAGCCCGCGATAGGACCTCCACCAGGTTGTCTACTTGCCGATCTGGGATTTTGTCAAAGTTCTTTGTTTTACATGCCTGCTCTAGGCCTAGGATATCAAGTTCTCCAATGTCTATGCTCTCAGGTTCTTCCTCCATGTATTGGGATTCTTGTAGCTCTTCAGTTGTTTCTGCTGCTGTTCTGGGGCCAAGTGTTATGTTATCGACCTCCATTCCTTGATAGTTCCAAGCTGGGGTTTTGATCTGGGTATGGGAGAGAGTTTTATTGATCAGCGGATCTTCTAGGAGCGATAAGGGGTTTTTTTGCGCTTCCTGTTTATCATTGTTGGTTTCCTTCTCAGGAGGAGAGGGACTTTCAGAATCAGGATCATCAGCTCTTGCCAAAGCTGCAAAGCTGTTACTGGTTGAAGGTTTGGAAGAGCTAGCTAGATGCATCTTGGGGTTAGTTGCCGATTTCTTGTGGTTTCTTCTACGGCTAACCACTTTGGTGAATCCATCAGGAGCAGGCTTGTCCGAGGACGTCTGGGAGGAGGGTTTTTGATTTAGAGGACAGTCCCTAAATAAGTGGCCCAGATCATGACATTTTCTACACTGAAACGGTACATGCTCATAATCGATCAGCTGAACCCATTCAATATCATCATGAAATAAACTTACCGCATCCGGTAGGGTCTGATTGAGGTGCATGTAGACGCAGATCCGTGCATATGAGGTGTATCTGCTGATCTTTGTTTCCTCTGCTACTTTGATAAATTCACCCAGTGTGTTTCCGATTTCTTGTAAGGAGTCTTCCTCCCAATATTCCACAGGAAGCAAGTAAAGCCTTATCCAGACCGGAGCCCAGCTAAGATCTTCCTTGTCAGGGTTAAAACATTCTACCCAACCTCTAAGATACAGACCAACAGTGTTAAAGAAGTACGGCTCTCCATCTAGAACCCTGTTCTGGTCCTCCAAGCAATTAAGAATGGCCATAAAAAAACCTTTAGGCCCTAGTTGCAGAGTAATGTGGCCTTTTGGATTCCGTTTTGAGGCTATCCAGCATCTCAGTGCTTTCTCAGTTGGCTAAAGTCCTATGAACTTGCCTATTAACGCATGATCCCTCATGAACTGTATCCTGGCATTGATTCGGTGGCTTGGAAATTCTACTTTTGGCCTCTCAGTAGCTACTGGCTTGCATGTAGATGAACTGACCTTGGGTTGATCCTGTTTACCCTGAGCTCTGCCCTGATGTGAGCTTGGATCTGTATTATCCTCAATCCGCGCCTCTGCATTGTCGTTTTCTCCATTTCGTTGTTGCTTGCTGTCGTCCTTTGGGGGAGGCGCAGCATCCTCCCCCTGAGGGGGAATCATGAGTCCTGAGATTTCCTGCAGTAAATGTTTGGCCGCTAATCAACCAAGCACTGTCAAAGCTGACCTTGGCCATGAGGACTTTGTCGTAGCATGGTTTACAGAAACCCTAGAAGGTAGATCGTCGCGCGCTCATCGTTCTCAACCGGAAATTCCAGTTGCCAATTATATTGTTGCTGTATGCTACAGGTTCATTTTCTCCTTCCAATTCTATTACTATGTGTTTTTTATGTCTTTCTCGCTCAACCTTTATCTAGTTTTATTTACCATTGCAAGGGAGCCACATATGCGACCAATCGATTGCAAAGTATCCATGACGCTTTTCAGACCAATCTCTGCTAAGAATTAGGCCATAAAATTATGGAATGTCTGCAACTAAAATATCGATAACTTGACATACCTTTGGGTTAGATGACAACCTTATGGTAACCTGATTTAGTTTGCCGATCACTTCAACTTGCGACTGGTCCAGTTGAACTATGCGCACTGCAAATTTTTGAGGTTGAACGTTCAACTTTGCACATATTGATTTAGGTAAGATATTAGATGAAGCTCCTGAATCCACTAAACAATTATGCAAATTTTTGTTGAAAACTTCATAAGTAAGAAGAAATGGGGGAGTATGAGATCTTGACCTTCCTCCAATTAGAGCAATATCGTTTGGATCAACTTTATTAATCACATTAGTTGGAGGTCTTCCCATCTTGTGATAAGCTTGTGAGATTACAACAGCGGGCAGAGGTGCAACCAGTATTGCATGTAATTCTTTCAAAAGTATCTTTTGTTGATGTTTTAACTTGCTCAATTCATAAAAAGTGATGTTAGCCCTAGTCTTCTTCATGTCTTCTATGATATTATACTCCATCTCATCAGAAACAATCAATGTTTTAGATGGAGTTGGTGAATCTGTTTGGACTGGGCTTGTTTGAGTTGCTTTGGGTGACGTTTTCTTAGTTGCGACTTTATCCTTAGGCATTGAGCTTGCGCTCTTTGGCTTAGGAGTAGGTTGAGGAGGATCGAGTTGATTTCTACTTCTAGTACTAACTGGCGATGCCTCTTGATCCTCTTCATCTGGTAGGATGAAATCCCACATACCTTGTACTTCTACAACTTCTTCTTCATCGGTAGGCTCTTCGTTAGCAATTTCCTCTTCTTCTTCTTCTGATTCAGCATTTGTAATAGCATTGGGAGGCTTTGAATCAGTTGAAGGATTTCTTCTATAAGGCTTGTACGGATTTTTAGAAGAAGTCTCTGCTACCTGTTTCTTAATGTCAACCATTTCGTTAGACATGGTTTTCAAAACTTTCTGCAATCCTTCTAAATCGAATGGGTCTTTCAATTGTTTCTTCTTTGGATCTTCTTTAAAAGTAACCTTCTTAGATTTTCATTCATCAATGACGTTTTTCTTTTCTAAGGCTATGATACATTTCTCTACCGCTATTGCTTCCTTCATATTGTCGGCTAAAGTTGTTTTGTTAGCCCTATCGACGAAGATTGCTATGTTTGATGGTAAAGCAGAGATGTACCATTCACTTCGAACTTCTTCGCTAGGCTTGGAAGCAGTAGGAATTTTGTTCAAAAGTTTATTGAAACATGAATTAAAATCTTTGATAGGTTCCTTTGACTCAGCCCTAAGGTTAGACAGGTCATTGATCAGTGTCACAGTAGACCTGTCATCACCGAACTTAGTCAAGAATTGTTCTTGGAAAATATCCCAACTAGTGATAGATCCGGATGGTAATGAGAAATACCATGATCCGACTGCTCCTTGCAAAGTGTAAGGAAAGAGCCAGACAACAACGCCCTCATTAGTAACCCAATTGAGATTTATAGATAGCATAAAGTTGTTTATATGTTCTTCTACTAGCATGCTTGCTTCAGGATTAAACTTAGGTAGTCATTCTTCAGGATGGGCCGGTATTTGACTCAAGGGCGCTGGCATTAAGACTGCCCCTGGGTTATTCCAAGGAGTTTGGGCCATCATTGAACTACTAACAGAGGAGAGCACAGAAGATGATCCCTGCGGTTGGGAAGATGAGGATATTATAGTTCCAGATGATTGAGAAGGAGTTGTGGAAGTTCCAGTAGTGTGGTGGACAATAATCTGAAGTGGAGGGGTGGATGGTTGACTTCGCAGTGGAGAGGTTGAGATGGATGATGATGACGAAAGAGTCTCTCTATCAGACCCTTTAGGTGATTTCCTTGTTCTCTTCCTTGTAGGTAGAGGTAATTCGGTTGGTTTAATACCAAACTTTTTGCTTTTCAATCTGGTAAGAGGATGAGCAAGGTTATTTTTCGAAGTCACACTTCCTTGAGATTTTTCAGATCTTTGGGGTGATATAGAAAATCACTGAAGTTTATGGATCAAAGATTCAACTTCAAGAGGTAAAATAATAGGTTTATCTGAAATGTTCAGGTTTGTGGCAGTGGTTGTTGTTTTATCGACTTCTTGATCAAGATTTAAAGATTATAAATGCGATGGAGAAGTCGGGGGAGATGGTGAGGGCGATTTACTCTTAGAATGGTATTTAGATTTAGATTTACTTGCCATTCACAGTTCGGGGCCCTCCTTCTGGCACCAAATATGTTGAAGCCCCGAAAATCAGGTCTACAACAAGGGGGATACCCACCCAATATGGACCTGGGTTAGCAGCTCCTTTAAAACGTTTGGTATAGTGGGTCCGACTGGGGATATGAGACTAGTTTCCCAATTTATGTGTGTGTGTGTTGAGAATTGATATTTCCTTCTTAATGATCTCTAAGTAAAATGCTTTTATTCTAAATATAATGTAATTGTATTCTAATGAACAGAAATATCTAATTCTAAAACTAACCCGAGATTTAATCTTTGTGTTATGCGATCTAAAATAATTTCAAATGGCAATTGGTAATAAAGATCATTCAACTGCTGTGAGAAAAGAATTCAATAAAGATAAACCATTTCGTATAAAAATTTAGACGAAACAATTGTGAGAAACATATCGCATAATAAGTTACTCATATATTAAGCATAAATAAATAGCTATCACCGTACATAAGTGCCAAATGATAACTCAAGCATTCAAGCATTCATATATAAATAACTTAACATGAATATCACCTTAACACATAAGCATAAATAGTTAAGAGATAAAAGTACCATTTATAACTAGTTCTACTCATGAGCTTCAACAATAATGATCCAACATCTACTAAGAGTACAAAAGTGCAACATCAGTAGTAGATATTAAATGCATATATCAATAAATCATGTTCCATTCATTCATCAAAACCTCCTCGAAGGGTGAAAAAGTGCACGTTCTGAGGACAAGTTTTTGACAAATTTCAAGACCCTTCTCTAAATTCATGAAAATGGTTTAAATACTACTAGCTAAATCTAAAAATAATTTATTACAAAAATGTAGGATGCGGTTTAAATGACCATCCTCATTTTAGGCAAAAATAAAGAAAAATTAAAACTAAAACTGAATCTAAAACTAAAACTGAAAACTAACTATCCATGTATCTGTTCCTTGTAGTCACAAGCGTTCAGCATTTGCTTGAGGAGAGTTGGCTGGCCGACCTCCGATTTTAGTTGTCCTGCGAAAATGGAATCGGCAAGAGTTGGAGCCATCTTCTTGGCAGAATTCATGATACATTTGAGAGTCATGCACTGGCTGTGTGGTTTTACCATGTATGTCCAGAAAGAATCCCAATTCAACTGGGTTAACCTTTTGATGGACTTTGCTTTTTCTTGAGCCTTTTCTCTCCATCTTGTTTGTAGATGTTGTACATTTGGTAGATATTTACATACCACTTGAGGATATTCCTGATAAATACCACTAGTTTTAGAGTTCAGGTTTTGCCTTTCGCCTTTAGCACTTTTTCTTACAATTTTCTGGGATTACAGGCGACTGAGCGATTAGAGGCTTTCCTTTTCAAGGGGTTTTGCCTGAATCGCGCATCAGAAACTGCCACCGTTTCTCGATCCGGGCTTCCTTGGTGTAATTTTCGCCTCTTGCGCGCTTTTTGTCAGAGGATATAAACCTTAAATTTTGTGGAAAGAACGACTTCATAAGTTCTTGGCTCTGAGTCTTAGACTATCGGTTTGTTATCTCAACCTTATCCAGTACCCGTTTGACCATATCTGTGTATGGAAGAATCTTGGGCCTTGCCACTATCCAGTTCAAGAACGAACATGCTAGTTCTGTAATCGATGCCTCAAAAGAGCCATGTGAGCTTGCAATAGCTGTAACCTCCATTATTCTGGGATTTTCTTCCTCAAGTAGACTATACATGCCCTCCCAAGTAGTAATGCCAGCATCTCTGTTACAGGTGGTGTCTGTGTACAAGGGCGTTACTTCTTTATCTTTAGAACTCAGAGCTTTACCCTTCTTTCCCATAATGTTCTGAACACTGCTATGTATATTTCTCTGCTCGTCGCTCCTGCAGTTTACAAATGAAGCAAGCGTAACGATAAGAAAAAGATGATAGGAAATCTTTAAATGCCGAAAACATGTAAAATATATCACCCTACGTGAAATGGCTCTTTGATTAGATCAAAACCATATTTCATTAATGATTACCAACTAATTCATTAATTAACATTAACGCACACAACTAGGCATCGATTTATGGAAAAAGCTTTTATGAACAACAAGCCCTGTAGATCTGCAATAAGGCGATTTTGTGATTTTCTTCGCAATATCGCAGATCTGTTGCATGTGGCAATCATTCGTTATAATGTGTTTCCTACGATTTTTTGATTTGCGAGATGCGGCATCGCATATCGGCGGTTTGAGGCATTTCAGCTTAAGTGATATTTGAGGCATGCGATGCAATGAGGGTCTTTTGATGCATGATCTCACATCGCGATTTCGAAATCTTAGGATTCCGCTTGTAGGAAGGTATCCATTACCTTTTTGCGATGCGAAGCTCTTTATTGAGAGAGTGATTTTATTCTAATTTATCATAAACTTAAGTCTTTTTTATATTTTTTGGGTATTCTCCTAAGTTTTTGATAGTAAGTTTTATCCAAAAAGGGAATACAAGCACTATTTTTTTTTTTAATAAGGGTCCCCACTTATTTAGTATTAATGATAAAACTAAATAAGAAGGGGGGTTGTTGCTGGCCACAACAGAACCTAAATTAGACATGATGACTAAAATGATAGAGTCATTGGTTGCTGAGATATATAGGCTGAAGGTCGAGTAGAACTCTGGGAAGGTAAGACTTCCAGACACATTTGCTCCAAGAAATCCAAATCCATTCAAAAGAGAAAATGAACAACTGCAGAACATTCAGAGGGGTAAAGAGGCCAATGAAGAACAAAGAGTTAAGACTCCTTTCCAGAACACAGTCATGGAGGAAGAGCAGTTTGAAGAAGAGGATGGGATTCATTACATGGAAGATAAAGGCAGTGCTGCCTTTTTGACATTGGCTGACTATGAAGAATCATTGTTATAGGACCAAACCAGTCAAGAGTGGGACAGAGAGGCTATTCTACAGACTAATGAGTAGCAATGATATAATCTGAGGTCAAGAACAAACATTGTTCAGGAGAATCCTACCCAAAGTGCTACTGTCCCAGTAGAGCAACAGAATATCAGACAGAAAGGGCCAGTAGTTGATCCAGTCATCCTCAAAGCACCAACTCAAGAGTTAAGAGGTCTTGACGAGTCCCCTTTCCCTTTCAACTTTGAATCGGAAGTCCAGAAGATAAAAATATCTGTACCTATGATAGAACTTGTAAAGAGTGAAGTTTTTAGAAAACCTATCTTTGATGCCCTTGAGCTAAAAGCCTCACAAGCCTCTCATGACTATGTAAATTTGCAAGATGATAAGCCTGCAGTTGTGCTTAGCCCAATGATTGAACCTGCTGATAATAACTCCCTATCATTCTATGTCTCCTTGACCATTCATGACAAAACCCTCCATAACTGTCTGCTGGACATAGGGGCCAGCCACAATCTGATGCATAAAGATGTCATGGAAGAGTTAGGCCTTGATATCACCAGATCATATCATGATTTATTCTCGTTCGATTCAAGAAAGGTAAAATGCCTAGGATTAATCAAAGACCTGGCCATTACCCTAACTTAGCTGCCCATGAAGAGCATAATTATGGATATTGTGATAGCAGATGTCCCCCCTAAGTTTTGCATGTTGATATCCAGAGGGTGGATTAAGAGACTAGGTGGGACATTACAGAATGATTTATCTTATTCCACTGTCCCAGTCTTTGGAGGAGAAAGCAGACGATTGTATAGAGAATCATAGCTGGCATACATCATCAATGATGAGAAGAATCCTTCTAATCATCCCATTTATGCTGTGGACACTGATTTTGGGGCATGTATTCTCCAAATTAAAGAATCTCAAAGGGTCTCAATGCAGATCAAGAAACCAGTGAATCAGGCTATGGAAGGAGGAGGAACATAGGTTTGGGAGATGTTCTTTGATGGAGCATGTTCAAGGGAGATTGCAGGAGTAGGGGTGGTGCTGATGTCTCCAGAACAAGAAAGCATACATCTGTCTTTTAAGCTAGCTTTCCAAGTCACCAACAATATAGCAGAATATGAGGCTCTGATATTGGGCCTTAACGCAGCTAAAGATAGAGAAATTAGAAGCATAAAGGTGTTTGGAGATGTTTATCTCATCATTCAGCAAGTAAACAAAACGTTCAAGCAAAGCACCAAAGGCTTAAAGCATATAGAGATGAGGTATGGAGACTTAAAGATTCTTTTGATAGTTTTTGTATCTCATACATCGCTAGAGTAAAAAATCAGCTCACTGATTCCCTTGCCGTGTCTGCTAGCATGTTTATCCCTCCCATGCCTCCCAGACTAGTTTATGAAGTTCAAATGAAATATAGACCATCCTTGCCTGATAATGTCCAGTATTGGAAATTTTTTGAAGATGATGATGAAGTGATGAGGTTTCTGCAAGTCATTGATGAATTCTCTGAAATGCAAATTGATCAAGAGAATGAAGCCTTGGAAAAAAGCCCCTAGTCCCAGCTTAGAAACAAAATTGTCAAAAATAGCATTGTCCAGCTACCTAGCAATCATATACCTAAAGGCCTAGTTCCTTTAGAAAAGGTGTTTGACTAGAATGATGTGCCTTATAACGCTGCCCAAAAAGAAGACCAGTCTGCAGTCCATAGGCATAATATAGGGAGTCCAGATCATCCAAGATATGTAAATCTGTCCACCCATCTATTCGCTGCCCAATGTTCTGAGTACTACAATTTAATGAAGAAATTTTCTGATGTTTTTGCCTCGGAATATAGTGACCTGAAAACTTATGTTAAAAAGATCATCCAGCATAAAATTCCCTTAGAGAAAGACACCATCCCTTTCAAGCAGAAGCTGATACCCATGAATCCTTTACTCCACCCTTTGATTGAAAAAGAAATCAAGAAATTACTGGCTGCCAAAATCATAGTCCCTCTCAAATATTCAAAATGGGTAGCCAATTTGGTAGTGGTAAGGAAGAAAAGTGGAGAAATCAGGGTCTATGTTGATTTTAGAAACTTAAACAAATGCTCTAAGAAAGACAATTATCCTCTACCCAAGATGGAGCATTTGCTGCAGAAGGTCTCCATAGCCAAAGTAATGTCTTTCTTGGATGGGTTTTCAGGGTATAACCAGGTTGTTGTTCATCCAGATGACCAAGAGAAGACTGCATTCACCACTCCTTGGGGCACTTTTATGTATTCCAATATGCCTTTTGGGTTGATGAATGTTGGAGCCACCTTTCAGAGAGCTATGGATATAGCATTTGTGGGAGAGAAGGATAAATTTGTCCTTATCTACCTTGATGATATAATGGTATACTCCAGCAGCCATCAAGACCATTTGCAGCATTTGAAGAAAGTGTTCCTAAAGTATAGAAGGTTTGGGATTTCAATCAATCCTAAAAAGTCACAATTTTCTTTAGAAGATGGCAAGTTGTTAGGACAGATTATTTCTATTGTAGGTGTCAAAAGTGTCCCAGAAAGAGTAAGACCAATACAGACCTTACCTACCCTGAGATCAAAGAAGGATATCCAGTCCTTTCTGGGCGAGATAAATTTTGTAAGGAGGTTTATTCCAAATTTTGCAGAACTTGTAAAGCACATCACCTCCATGTTGAAGAAGGGGTCAGAAATCAAATGGACTGATGCAGCAAGAAGATCCTTTGAAACCATTAAGAGAGCTATTACAGAAGCTCCTACTTTGATCAGCCCAGATTATAGCAAGGACTTCCATATATTTTCATTTGCTTCAGATGATACCCTTGCAGCAATTTTATTGCAATCAGATGAGGAAGGCTCAGAGCATCTAGTGGCATTTTTCAGCAAAACCTTAAGGGATGTTGAGATGAGGTATGATATCATTGAAAAGAACAAATTCAAAGGATGGCCAGATAGGAGAGGAAACAGCTGAACCAGGGAAAAATCAGTCATTGGCAGAAAATATAACCTCTTGTGATTGGTATTCTACAATAGCACAATTATTGCTGAAGCTAGAAGTTCCTCCAGGCCTTAGTCCAAGCCAAGCCAGAACTATTAAGCTCAGGGTAGCTAAATATTGCCTTCATGAAAACCTGCTCTACTGGAGGGACCCCTCTGGAATTCTTTTGAGGTGTCTAGACAAAGAACAATCCAAGGAGGTTATGCAACAGTTTCATTCTAGCATATGTGGAGGACATCATTACTGGAAAAATACAACCCATAAGATCCTCAAAGCTGGGTACTATTGGCCCACCTTGTTTGTTGATGTCTTTTCATTTGTTAAATCTTGTGACAAGTGCCAAATATTTGAAGGGAAGCAGCAATTGAAGTCCTGCACTTAAAAGCCATACATTCTAGTGGCCCTTTTTAGTAGTGGGGCTTCTTTTTCATTGGAGAAATCAATCCACATTCCAGTGGCCAGCACAGATGGATATTAGTGGCCACTGATTACTTCACTAAATGGATCGAGGCCATCCCTACCAGAAAGGTTGATCATCATGTGGTCATGAAGTTCTTAACAAAGAATATCCTCACTAGGTTTGGTTGTTCCCATAAACTAGTTGCAGACAATGCAGCAACCTTTAGGGCAAAGGAGTTGGTGGACATGTGTGACTCAATGGGCATTAAGCTGGTTCATTCCATCTCATATTACCCTCAAGACAATGGCCTAGCAGAATCTTCCAACAAAAGCTTGATAAGGATAATTAAAAAGTTGTTGGAAGACAACAAAAAGAATTGGGATTCTAACCTCAAATATGCACTGTGGGCTGATAGAATGACCACCAAGAAATCCAAAGGGAATTCTCCATTCAAGCTGGTATATGGCATTGAGGCTGTATTCCCAATTCAGTTAACCCTCCCTGTGGCAAAGTTCTTGCAAGAAGTGCAGAATGAGGAAGAGGTCATGGCAAAAAGAATCACTGATTTAGCAGAGGTTCATCAAATCAGAGAATAACTGGTTGAAAAGTCTGCAACACATCAAAAGAGAATCAAGGAAGCCTTTGACAGGAAGGCAAAGGCAGATAACTTTTAGGTTGGAGATTTGGTTCTTAAGTGGGATGCACTGAAAGAGAAGAAAGGCAACCACGGGAAGTTTGATGCTTTGTGGATTGGGCCTTTTGTCATCACTCAGATTCAAGGGAACAATACTTTCATGCTGCAAAGTTTGGAAGGAGAAACAGTTTTTGATGGCCCGGTTAATGGGCGTTTTCTGAAAGTTTATGTTATTTAAGGCCTTTGGCCTTAAATTTGTAAATATGTTATTTTATCAGTTTTAGTGTAGGCTCAATTAGACTCCATGCCCAATGGAACACTAGGAAATTTTGCTAATCTGGTTTTCACAGGAAAGGCAATGGTCTGCAGTTCTTGAGACCTCACAGGGAGGCTCTCATCCCCAGAAGGAGCTAGTGTTAGCCCTGATACATAACTGTGGCCTTTGAAGGCCAAATATAGGCTTGGTTATATTGATTATGCTCAAAAGAAAGCTCACAATGGTCATCTTCCTTCTTCTCCTTTACTCCGCTTACCCTCTTCCAACCTTGCTACCTCTGTTTTTCCTCTAAAACTTGGCATAAACCCCTGTTTCCTCAAGCCCTGAGCGCAAGGCTTAACCCCCCATATAACCGTATCCACATGACCTCGCGCTTCCATAACCCCAGCATCACCTTTGAATTGTAGCCATTGGCTCTTCCCGTTGATCCGACGGCTCCTGTCACATCAAATAAAGTCACCCGCGCGATCAAATCCCCACCGTCTGATCATCTTCGCCACAATCAGACAAAATTCGCTCTCCCCACGTCCACAAAGTGTCGAGGCGATAACGTGCGATGGAGAGTGGTTTCATCTCTCCTCCGCCGCCACGTGTCACACGTTGAATGGCATCGCGCGCCATCGCTGATTACCGCCCAACTCCCCAAAGCCGGTGTGATCAATACCGCTTACCGCTCGGTCCTCTGTCCTCGCCCGATAACCACTGCGCACTTCTGCCGCTCGATGACCATTGGATCCGTCCACTTGAGATCCAACAACCCACATTCATTCCACCCCCGCTTTTCTCGATAGCCCTGCTAAGCCATCTCCACCGTCTATCTGCCCGATTCGATGGCCAATCTTACCCTTTCTTCTGATTCGTCCACTCACTATGCGGTCTGCGTCCCTTGACTATTTCGTTCACCCGAAGGACGAAGGTGACCAGTTTTCTAGTACTGATTGTAGTTGCTCTTCAACCACGATATTTAACAAACAGTATGGCCGAGGAGGAAAAGGACGAAGCACGAACAGATAGCTGCATTTAACAGTTATGGGGCCTCATTGATACAAGCACTCCAGCTGCCCAAGAGGATAGCAGAGCGCAGGAAAAGATCAGATTCATCTATTAAAGCAAGAAAACGCATTCAGAAGCTCCATCAGGCAACTAAATGCGGTTGGTGGTCAGTTATGACCCCTCCATACCTAGAAGGGCCAAGTGCCTTTGTATTGAAACTCTATATATACCTAGAAACAAGATGTAATCCGGGTTGATGGTTGATGTTTTGATGTAAGATTCAACTTCTGGAGACTGTAACTATTTTGATACTTGCAGCGTCTCGTCTTCATTTTTAGATAATACAAGCTTCTTTTGCTATTAATTGCTCACTTTCCACTACTCTTTCCTTCTAAGCTGTGCCTGATATGCTGTATTCCTGAACTCTTGATGTTTAGCATTAGAGTAGCTGTCATCCTATCTCCGTGTTAAAGTCTTGTATGTATCATTGAATGAGTTATTCAGGTTTCTCTTCCTCTAGTGCAAGAGAGCTATCATCCCGTCTGTGCATGAGAGGATTATATTTGCAGACTTCTTTACTGGTTGCAGCCAGCAATCACATGGTCTTGTCCATCTGCTGGTGTGGCCAGTATGCTCCATATTCACCCAATCTTGAAACTGTGAGTAGTTGGTGGTCAAAAGCCTTGTAGTCTGGGGGTGTTCATGCATGTTTGGAGTCAAGAAAAGTAGAAGTGGTTATCTAGCTTGGGAAAGCATCATTCCTTCCATTCCTCCATTTGCAACAAGAAGTTGAATTTATATGTTCCCAGGCATCTCCGAGCTACAACCTAGGAGAGTTTCTTGGGGTGATAACAATAACAGTATGCAGGCTTCTACCTGCAGAAGGCTACAACCTTCTCTCATTATCTAGCTTCTCCTGGAAGGGAGCTACAACCTATTGTGACCATCAACAACCCCCCTTTTTATTAGTGTTAGCAATAACATTAATAAATGGGGACCCTTCTAAAAAATCAAATCTTAGAACTTAAGATTGTCTTTTTGTTTTGAATAAAACATGATATCAAAGAAAAACTCCCAACAATATGAACTCCTACCTTTTCATGCTTCATGCACATAAAAAACATTATAATTGTTAAGCCTCCTTATGAAAAGCGTTATACAACCACAAAGCTAGGAAAACCCTTGTAAGCGGAAAGTCTTGAGTACTAAGCAAAACTTTAATCAACCTGATATTTTAATGATAAGCATCGCATCACAAAAAGGGTAACAACAGGCATCCTTTACTAAGAAACTCTTCAAAATGCGAAAAAGCGAGAATGCGAGATCGTAAGCCTTACAAACTCATCGCATATCGCAGATTCCATTGACCGCAGCGCCACTTAATACAAAACACCCAGATATTGCGAAATGTGATAAAGCTCTCGCAAATCGCATCTCGCAGTCACACGATGAAACAAATGATTGTTAAAGATAATAGGTTTTTCGATATCGCGATCTGCGATATTGCGAAGCAAATCGCAAAATTGCTTTATCGCAAATCTAAGGGCTCAGAGTTCAATGACAGTACTTTCCATCGTTCGATGCAAGAGTTATGAACATTAATGTCAGCTTAACAGTCTATTGATAGTATTTATTAAAAACAAATAAGCTCTGGTTTAAAATATTATTTCATGTAAGGTGATATCTTTGTTATGATTTTAAAAATTAAAAGCTTTCCCATCATCTTATTGTTGTTCATTATTCACCATCATCCTTATCGTATCTTTGTTCTCTGCTTACTATTTTCAGGAGCAGTACATAGAGTAGTACGCAGAACAACATGTAGAATGTAATGGGGAAGAAGGACAAAGCTCCTGCATCTGAAAAATCAAAGATGACTTTGTTATTTACAGACACTACTTGTACCAAGGAAGCAGGGATATCTACTTGGGAGGTTACAGTTACAGCAGATGGACATGGGTCATCTAAAGCATCACAGACAGAGCTTGCATGCTCGTTTCTGCACCGTGTTTCAGTGAGGCCGAAGATACTCCCTTACACGGATATGGTAAAATGGATTATAGACTACACTGATATATCCGATAGGGAATTCAAGACATGGAACCTAGAGGTCATGGGGTCATTTACCCCAAGAAATTTGAGGTGTATGTATCACCTGCTAGAACCCCAGGCCAGTTATAACAAACAGTTTGTGGAAAAATTCGCCAAAGAAAACGAGGATTTGGCAGACTGCACAAAGAGCTGGTCCACGAAGGAGGAACCATTAAAGAAGGATAAAAATGGTATGTACGCCACTGGCTCCCTCTCTTCTCCCTATTGTATATCTGCTGCAATGTTATGTAGACTATTTGGGAAGCCAGATATCAATAAGTTTTCATCAGAATGGTTGCCTTTATTGGATGTGGCCACCAATGCCACCATAATGGATTGGGCCCAAATTTTATCAGATAATTTAGCTTCTGCTATTTTAAATTATCGAACTAAAAGAAGTTTTTCTCAAAGGTTTTACCCTCCCTTCTTTTTAGCTGCCTACATCATGGATGCTATTTGTTTTGTCTCTGATTTTCCCATCATGGGGTGGAAATGGACAGTACAGAACCCTCTACCTATTCAAGTCTACCAAAAAAAACTGTGGGAATCCAATTTCGTCCCACATTTTTATAAGATTTTTCATGGAGTGATGCTTCCTATTCATAAAATTTTATATAACACAGACGCCCCAAGATTCTCCCCAGAAGCTGAAATTGACATTCTCGTTGTGGGAAGGTGGTTTGGGGAGGAGTTATTCACCTACATTAGGGTATTTGGAAGCATTGCCTTGCCGCATGTGCTTCCTTTGTATGTTCCTAACAAACTGATGGCCCGAGAGATAGCTTACCAGACTTGTAGTGTTGGGGGAATGAGCAGAGAACTCAAGGATAAGAAGAAGGCCATCTGGCCTCAATTCCCTGCGGTCTGCGGGGCCTTCACATTATTTGATTTGGGACACACTTTTAAAGAGGTTAATAATATGCTAAGTCTACAGCTACCAAAGTTATGAGGGAGGCAGTGTGATCCCTTGGATACTATCAAGAATTTGACAACGATGGTCAAAATAAAAGTGTTTACTAAAGAAGATGATATCTTCGACGATGTCTTTCGGCAGAAGGGCTCTCTCAGAGAGATTCTAGATATAGCACAAATTCAGTTTAACCACGGGAAGCTTCAAGAGTTTAACCATTACAGAGAACAGAGATTGGCAAATTTCCCGTTGGACAAATTGCGCATTGAACCAATAAGGGAGCCCACTCCCAGTATTAGCATAAGTGGAAGTTTAGGAGAAGAGAAGTCTAAATCAAAGTCCGAGAGGGAATCAGCTGAAAAATTCGATAAATAGTCAAAGAGTGAACACAACAGAAGTGAAGGGTCAATCAAAGATACAACTCAGTCCATAGAGAAGCCTGATCAACAGGTTTTGTCACCAAAACAGGCCGAGACTCCCACTCCCCTCGCAAAGCCAACAAAGCCAATTATAGTAGATCTAGAAAAGGAGTGGGAGAATTTTAATGAGCTAATCAACACCGAGGAACAGAGTGTAGAGCCACCAATAAACCCAGGGGAGACAGCCACAGAGATGATAATAGAAGAGGTTATTAATACTCAAGAGACAAAGCATATTCATGTTGCTCCATCATTTGAAATTGTGCTGAAAATAGAGGAGATTCCTCCTCTGGATGTATTTTATAGCCCACAACATAAGGTCGTTGTCAGGAGACATAGACAGAAATGAAAAATAGATACTGTATTTTCTCCATAGGCTGAACCTTTGGATGTCCTTTGGCAAGACCCAACCACCGATCCAACAGAAAACCTCACTAGGCTCTCTCAAATTGCAGGGGCATATGCTTCTACAACCATTGATAAAGCATCGTAAGTTTAAACGCTATTAAAATAAAAGGAGGATAAGACCCTATTTTTGGAACAACAACTACAGCAGGCCAACATTAGCCGAGAATCAGAAATACAATTGGCAAAGTGTTAACGGGAAAAGTGTCTATTCAGAATGACCCTATCCCACTAAGGTGTGACAGTGACCTTAGAAACAAACAAAGAAAACTACTTTCGTATTCTTCTTTATGAACTATAAACGAAGAGGAATAAGATGAACCAACCTGTGTCTTGCGCTAGTCCTTTGATCCAATCTCTCTCCTCTTTGACAGCTTCCAGCTACCTGCTCCCTTACTTGCCCAGCTTCACCAAGTTCCTGTAAGATCACAGAAGAAGAAAACTACACAAAGACATGGATTTATATTCATAAATAGCTTAGGATCAGATTTAAGCTAAACATACAAATGTAACAAACATCAATGATACACAAGCACGTAGAAGAAACTCAAATAGTTTTATTGATATAATAAGAAGATCCAGGAGGAGTTACAACCGATGATTCCTGATCCAGCATCAACCTCCCACCAAAGGAGTCCCCTCTTCACCTCCAACAAAGCATAAATCACCCAATACTCTGATATCTATCTCAAAACCAACAGCAATTCTCTGCAATGTACAAAATTCCAGCCTCTGGATCTCTGGGATGAGGGATCCATATATAGATGTATGCAAAGAGGATGAGTCAGCTTATGATTTGACTAGTGGCTTCTCTCTGTCAGTTATTGCTTCCACTTGGAGACTGAGAGCCTCTTACTCATCCTTGATCGAACTCAGTGAGGCAAGTGTCATTGGGGAAGATTCTGGAAGCTTCCATTGTCTGTCCACCTCACGGAATGATACTTCCATTTGTCATTTCCCGCCCAACGCACCCTGGTAGTGCATTTAGGTGTGCTGCAACGCACCTAGCTAGTGTACTTGGCTGCTATGCAACGCAGCTAGCTAGTGGAGCAGCTGAAATGATCCTGATTTGACTGATTCTGAGCAGTTTCTGGTGGAGAACTTTTGGGAGAAGCTGTAATTTGTTGACCTTGTTCCTTTAGGGGTCGGAACAACACTTTTAGGGACTTAGGATCCATTGGTTTATGGACATTTCATGCTTAGAGCTGTAAGGCACAAAAATGTCTATAACAGTTGCCCCCTAAAGTATGAGGCCGTTTATCGGGTGAAATGCTTTATTAGGAGGATCCGAAGTTCTTTCAATGCTGGGAGGAGACCTGTAATAAGATACAATACAATACATTATCTTCATACTGTTTTCATGATCTAGCTGAGGCGGACATTCCCATGCTCAACTTTATAAATTCATTTTCATGTACATAGGACAGACAATCGTCTGATGGTAGACTGATGATTCTGATAGAGCCATCATCCTTTTGGTAGGATGATTATCTGTGCTGTAATGCTGTACATTTCAATGTCTTTATTTTCCTAAATATATATCGCAACCCGGATGGATGGAACTAGATCCGGGGTCTTCAATTTCGTCCGATCTTCACTCGAAGTACAAGTCAATCCATGTGAGAAATGTTTTGAAGTCGAACATGGAAAGACATCGCTTGATTACCAGTCAATGATGTAAACTGTTAACAAGCGCGAGAGGAATCACCGATAATGATGATGACCCTCAAGGTACTGCAGTACAATTCACGTGGTGTGAATAAAGGACTTGGCGTCGAACACCACACAAAATCTTTCAGTTGAAGGTCATTGATGTATACCTGTCGCTGGAAGTGAGAAACTTGCCATTGAGGCATGCAAGCTTCAAAGTACTGAAGGGGTGTTCCTAGATCAACTTCTTGGATAATGAGCTGGTGTCGACAAGAAGCGATCCGTCAAAGGAGGGCCTTAATGAATCCCACATCAATGACACAGAACGTAGCAAATGATTTTGATGGAGGTGAAAACAATATGATGATATATGGTTCAGGATGGCGGTCATGAAAGAATGAAGTATAATGTATGGTAGTGGATGGGACACAGGTGACTTCTCTGGATGACTTCTCTTGAACATGTCGGCGACACTTATGTGATGGATTGGTAGCATTTACCCCAAATGTGGATGGTATGGCGTGACCATGGTGATGTGACCGGTGAATGAAACAACCCAACCCGACTCAGGCACAGAGCGGAAGTGTCATGCTCAAGAGCGACTTGCTACCAATAAAGATTCTTTGAGTTTTCTTCCCAATTTTTCCCCAGTCATTGCTGACCAGTGCCTCTTTATTTTTGTCAAGCTTGAGGAGGATAACATATGCTTGTTCTATAATTTTCCCTTCGGGCAAACCCATCGCTATGTTTTAACGAGCCTAGCGATAGTGAAACTCGTTCTCGTCTAAAGACAAGTTTGTCGCTATTAATCTTTTTAACGAGTCTAACGACAAAGATAACTCCGTCCTTTTCATTTTTAGAGAGTCTGAAAAGGTACATAAAGTTAACTCCAAAATTCCTTTTTCATCATCTAATCCCTTAAATCTGAAAAAGTATAAAACAATACAGAAGGGATGAATTTTCGATAGTTTTAATGAGTCGAACAAAACAAGCACTCGATCTTTTTGTGCAATAATCCCTCAGGTCCAAAAAGATTAAAATCTAGAGGAGGGATAGCACTTCCGATCGCTTTAACGAGCTGGAAGGCCAAAACTCGACAATCTTTTCATATTTTATGAGTCAGTTGAAAAGAGCTTAAAGAAGACTCGTCTTTTGAGGAACGAGTGATAAAATGGGTAGTAGCTGATTCCAGGTAAGGTTTGGAATTTTCCAATCACGGCAGTGTTACAAGGATGGCTAGTGAAATCACTCTTCGCAGCTGTTCCTCAAAATGGGTAAACAATCAAATGGAGGTGAATGATCGGCCAATGAAAAAGTGGAGGTGACGGTGCAAACACGACCAAGGCTTTAATGGCTGAAATGCTACATTCACGGTGGTTATTTACCAGGGAATAGTTCATTTTTTAACGAGCTTAAACGCGGGTGGAAACATTTGCTCATGTCTTATGTTTATTTTTTAATGAGCTTGAACTATGTGCTAAAACTGCTCGATTAGATGGTCTTGTTTTGATTTTTACCATAAATATCTTTGTCCTTCCAAAGATAGTACTGTATTTTTCAACTGCTTCATCAAACTAGTCAGAAATGAACAATATTTGCTTGAAAATGAGATTAAAACGCTAATATTTTACTTTGAACTACGTAAAAGTAATTAAAAAGTGTTTTTACCTCTCATTTTACCATTTCATTTGAACTTGGTTTTTTGGAGCTTTGGAGGTGCTTTTCCCCATCGATTTTCATCAGTTTATTTCGGGAGATCCTGTGGACGATTCTCGGCGCCGTCTGGACCAGGTAGGAGCTAAACCTGAGCTCTTTCATTTCATGGTTTCCATTTTGCTTTTTGACCCTGATTCCCTGCTTTTCTGAGCCCCTGGGGTTTGAGGGGTTCGTTCTGCCATCAACTCACCCCCAGTGTATCGAAACCTGCGTTGAATGCTAGCTTGTATGAAGGCAGTTTGACATTCAACGCACCTAGAACACGCTGTAGGTGCGTTGGGCGCAGAAAGGTGCACAATTTTTGATGGAATTTTTGCCTGTTTCTCACCAAAATCAGGATCTAACTCCTCTCTTGTTTGTTTTTTCAGAGATTTGGGAGCAAGATGACCCTTACATGGTGAGAACGTGAGCATGAAGAGGAGGACATGATTGCTCTACATGATCCAGTTACAGTGAATGTGCTGCGGAATTGTGGCTTGCTGAAGTTCTTCCACATTTCTAGCATGAGACAACAGATCAACCTACTACAGTATTTGCTCGATGCTTGGGATCCTATCAATCAATTTTTCTAGATTAGGGGCAAATCTATCCCCTTGACTATACTAGACATCTATTTTTTGACTGGCTTGTCGAGGCGGGGTGCCCCCATCTCTTTGTCAGGTTCGGCCCGAGGAGGCGATTCTGTGAGAGATTATGTCTGCCGGTATTGCAGGGAAGGATCTCAGCCGAATAAAGACGGCAAGATCATCATCCGTGATGTCACTGACAGGTCCCTTAGGACTATCCTATTTACTTTTGGTAGGATGGCCGGTAGTGCGTCTCTTCATGTAGCCAATAGATCCTATATGCAACATGCCTTGGAATGCCTCCAACCGAAGGTGTTCAACTAGTGTGACGTAGTACTTCTTGTGATGAAAGAACAGTTAACCAAGATAAAGAACGAGAGGTTGAAGAACTTTGGGTTCAGTTCTATTTTGACCGCCTTTGCCTTGGAGAAGATACCACTGATGCAGCCGCAGTACATTGCACTCGATTTACCTTCTCCTACTGAACCACGTATGCAGAGATGGGTTGACCATATGTCTAGGCATGCTGGCCAGTCTCAGATTTCATTTTCTGATACCTTCTTCAGGTGGTTTGATCGTCAGGAGATGGTTTATGCCGAGTATCCATATGCAGGCATGGACTTCCGGGGTGATCCAGATTTAGTACTACCGGATGGCGAGAAGTGGGGTGCTATTGGTAAAATCTATGACCATATTGTTGTTTACTGTTTTTGTTTATAATGTCCTTGTGCTTTATTCTATCAAGACTTTAATCAAACTCAAGTGTACATGCAGATGTTGGTCCTGTTCGTCCAGTAGTTCACCTGAGAGTACCAGCTGTTGCCCCAGCAGGAGAGGCCGCCGGAAGAGCTATTCTTCGCGACCTCGATGTGGCTGAGACTCTCTCAGCTTTACAAGAGCAGATTGAGGGCCTCACTCTCGGTATACCAGATGTGAGGACTGACGAGCTACCTTTGCAGTTACAACGGCCTACTACTGGTGTGCCTAGACGATGGACTCGTCTCTTACGCATGATCACATAGGCTGTGACTTGCTACATGATTGCACAGGCTGTGACTTGCTATCATGAGCATCATTAGACTAGGGTGCCCCCTAGCATTTTGAGTTTTTGGGTCACGTGACCGATTTTGTCTTGGTTACAGAACATTATATGTAAACCATAAACAACTATATATATTTTTGATTTTCAGGGTTTTATTTTGGTTGAGCTATATGATCCACATGTAAAACATTGATGATGTGTTTCTTTTTATAAATGTTGCAAATGTCTATCTAACACATAGTTTGCTAATGAGTCGGTTAATGTGTTTAAGTTTCTGGGAATATGTTGGTATTGAATAAGATCAAATTGTCTTTCCAAAATCTTAACCCTTAGGAACATGCGATAAATAGTTGGGTTTCGGACGGAATATATACCATTGAGTTGTAGTATTACGAGTTTTGAGTCTAGCCTAACAATTAGTCGATGTATACCATGGGTGATGGCATCAGAGAGAAGCTATATCAACGCGCTATACTCAGCGATGTTATTCGTTGACTGACCAATACATACACCTCTGAAACTTACTAACTCGCCGCTTGGATAAAAAATGGCCCAGGCTGCGGAGGACAGGTTCCGCGAACTACGACTCGCTCCGTCGGCATATCCAACACATGGATCCAATAGGTTTGACATCTGCAATAAGTGTAAAAAGTGGATTACTCGACCAAAACAAACCCTTTAGCGAAAACAAAAATGTAACAAAAGCATATTGGTTACTATTTATTCATAGTAACGCTTGAGGTACAACCCATTACGAGGCTGCGCTAGTGGAATCCCGTCATAATCCATTAACTCGTAGGCTCCTTTCACGAACACTCGTTTAACAATATAGGGGCCCATCCATAAAGACTTAAATTTACCTGCTCCCAATTTATCGGATTCTTGGTCGTAAAGCAGGACCAAGTCACCTTCCGAGAAGGCACGGGGTTTGACATTTTTGTCGAACTGTGCCTTGACTCGTTTCTTATGGGCTTCGTTAGCCAAAGCAGCGTCACGATGGGTTTCATCCAATTGGATTAATTCCAAGAAACGAGCCTCTTCTTCTGAAGTTCCGAGGAGGAGATCAATTGCGAGTTTGAGAGACGAGATTTCACACTGGACTGGTAAGACTGCTTATAGGCCATATACCAGTTGGAAGGGTGTGAACCCGGTTGCATTCCTTACCGATGTTCGGTAAGCCCACAAGGCTGAGTACAGGATTAGGTGCCACCTTCTTTTGTGAACTCCGATCATCCTTTGCAACATGCGCTTCAGGACCTTGTTGATCGCTTCAACTTGTCCGTTGGCTTGCGGATAATACGGAGTAGAGCTGTCGTGAGAAAACCCTAGTTTGGCAGCTAATTCGACCATCATGTGATTGCGAAAATGCGATCCATGATCTGTGACTATAGCCTGTGGTACGCCGAATCTGGCGACTACATGATTGAAAAAGAAAAGGGCAGCTGTTTCACCAGTATTATCTAATGTAGGCATCGCCTCGGCCCATTTGGTAAAATAGTCAACCGCGACTATGATATACCCATGCCCCCCGGTCGAGGTGGGGTTACATGTCATGAAATCGATGCCCCATTTGGCGAACGACCCAACAACAACTATTGGCTGTAGAGGTGTGGGTGGTCTTCTGGTTTTGCTATCAAAAATTTGACAAGCATGGCAACTTCTGACTGCGGTTATGCAATCTTTGAACATTGTTGGCCAGAAGTATCCTGTTCATAAGATTTTTTGTGCTGTAGCATATCCAGATTGATGCCCCCCACAAGCGCCTGAATGACACTCATTCAGGGCTTTTTCGGCCTCCTCATGGGTGAGGCACCTTCTCAGAACTATATCGATACCACGACGGTAAAGTGTATCACCGACGATCATGTAGTCTTTTGTTTGGTATCGAATACGTTTTTGTTCAGAGTGTGAGGTGTTTGGCCTAAATTTTTGGGTTTGGAGATAAATTATTATATCTCCATACCACTCATTGCTTGTAGATACCAGAAACAAATTCTCATCCACGATTGATTCTTCGGATGTTTCATCGTTGGACGACGATGGGAGATCGCATAATAGTTCTGCAAAAGCTAGAGCTTTCTTTGACTTGGATTTTACAAATTCCAGATCAAACTCTTGAAGGATCGCTATCCATTTTGAATATTTGCCCCCCAGCAACTGTCGCGACAATATATAAGTCATGGGGTTGCAATCTGAAAGAATGGTAGTTTTCCGAAAGAGGACATAGTGTCGAAATCTTTGTATCGCTTGAACAGCTGCAAGCGCTAGTTTTTCAACATAAGAAGATTTTCTTTCTGTATCATTTAAGTTCTTACTTAAATAATATATAGGATGTTCAATTCCATCGACTTCTTGAACTAAAACCATTGCGATGGTCGTATCTGCTGCAGCCATATACAGGTTAAAATCTCTTTGATAATCGGGGGCATACATTAATGATGCTTTCATTAGGGAATCTTTTAAAGCATCAAAGGAAGCTTGCGCAACCTGATCCCAGACAAAGGGTACCTCCTTTTTCAAAAGACGTGTATAACCTTTAGCAAGTTCAGCGTAATTTGGAATGAATCTCCTCAGAAAGTTTGCTTTCCCTTGGAGTTTCTGAATCTGAAGCAAATTTGAAGGTGGAGGCAAATTTATGATTTCCTGGACCTTACACGGGTCGAGACGAATCCCATCCTTGGAGACTACAAAGCCAAGTAAACGACCAGAACTGACGCAAAATACACATTTGTGCGGATTGAGTCATATCTTGTAGTGTCGGAAACGTAGAAATATCGCTCTTAAATGCTGTGGATGATCAGTCCGCTTTCGCGAATGAGCCAGAAGGTCGTCGAGGTATGGTTGAACGATGTTTTTGATGTCATGGAAGGCATAATTCATTGCCCTCTGAAACGTCGCCCCTGCGTTCTTTAAGCCAAAGGGTAATTTTCGATATGCGAATGTGCCCCACGGACAAATGAATGCAGTCTTTCACTGGTCCTGTGGGCAGATATTTATTTGATTATACCCGGAGAATCCATCCATGAATGAAAAGATTTCGCATCCGACGCATTCATCAATTATCTGGTCGATGAAGGGTGTAGGGTAGTTGTCTTTTGGACAAGCTTGATTTACATCCCTATAATCGACACACACTCTAATTGTCCCCTGTTTCTTCATAACAGGGACAATATTTGATACCCAATTGGTTAGAGGAACCGGGTAGATGAAACCAGCATGGAGAAGTTTTTCAACTTCTGCCTTAATGGCAGCGGCTTTCTTGGGGTGCACCTGCCTTAGCCGTTGTCGTACTGGTTTGACATCTGGATAAATCTTAATTTCGTGTTCAACGATACTCGAGTCGATGCCTGGCATTTCACTATATGACCAAGAAAAGACATCTCTAAATTCACGAAAAAGAGCGTTATATATTTCCAGTTCTGAAGGAGAACAACATTTGCCAACATAAATATTCTCTACAACATCTGTTTTGGTCGAGATATTTATGGCTATAGTCTCTTCAATGTTGGATAAGTTTCGCTCGGAATCCACCGTATTTACAGTATTTGAAAGAAAATCAAAGACTGAGGGATGATAAAGGTCATTTTGAGTCTCTTCTTCACAATCCGGAAGAAGGGAACGATGGTGGGAATCATTCCATGGTGCTCCTTCAATTACCATAGATTGGACAATTCCTTCGTCGGTGACATGCACTCGCGACCAAGGATCTAAAGGAGTACCATATTCTCTAGACCTATCTATCCAAACGCTTGATGAGCGTTGATTTGGATTTGCCTCCCATTCTAGAAACATTGATTGCTATAATATTTCTATTGGGCTTGGGGGCAAAACCACTGCATGATCCATGTCGATATCGTTTTCTGATATCTTTGTGGAAGATATCATGTTGTAGGTTCCTACCGACGCTACTTCCGCCAGGTTGATTGGAGGTGGAAGAGCGAAAGTTCCCATTAGTATAGGATCTTTTAGTAGGCCTACTCCGATATTTTGAAGCGAATGGGGGCTTCCATGGATCATGGGAATGCTTCCTGTAACTTGAGAACCATTGGGGAGGAAGTTTTGTTGATCGACGATTATAATTCCTCCTCGAAAGCGGAATGAAATATTTCTAAAATAGGTCAACACAACAGCTGCCATGGCATATATCCATGGTCTTCCTAGTAGGATGTTGTAATCAAGATTCCCATCGATGACTTCAACATCTATTTCTACTGTTTTCCCTCCTAGTTCAACTTTCAAGTTATTTAGGATACCATATGGGGTATATGTCCTTCCGTCGAATTCTTTTAACGTCGTCGCAGACCGCGACAAGGTCGGAGATCCTAAAGTTTTCCAGCAACTCATCGACATAATACATGTAGATGCCCCCTCATCAATAATTGTTCGATGAACATTTTTGTTGAGGGCTTTCACTTGAACAAGGAAAGCTAGTTGAGCCGGTAACTGAGGATCGTATCCTTTGTGGTCGAAGGATACAAGATTGGAATCCTTTGGATCAATCCCACCAATGGCCGATAATAAATCCTGCCTTTGGGATGGGCAATTTTGCAGTACTTCAAGAGTCGACATAGCGGATGGCGATTGGGCCAAATCTTCCACTATGTTATAATGTTGCACCGCTCTAGTGCGGGGATTAAATGTCGACTTGTGTACTACTCCCTTCGGCAGTTTTATTGTCAATTCAGGAATGGTGGGTGGTACAACTTCTGTCGAAGTTGTTGTCGAACTACTTGGTTGATCTTTATCCTTGTTGTTCGACAGCTGCGGATTCCCGTAATCTTTGTTCCTTGTCGAAATCAAAGCATCATTCTGCTGTTTTGAAATCGACAACATCAGCACTTGAGATGGGGAAGCATTTCCACTTTCAACCAGATTTGTTCCTGGATTTGGAAACGGATCAGTTAACACTGCTGAGGTTTTCGAACTCTTAAAGAATTTTTTGAGCTCAGCTCTATGTGGACAATCTAAAGTCCTATGATCCTCATCGCATATCATGCATAGATATTTTTGTTTCCTATTTCCAGGAGGGTTTGAAGAAGATTTTTCAGGTAATGATTCATCCTGTTTCTTCTTCTTCCCTTTGCCCTTCTTCTTGCTTCCTAGTTGTTTGGTTTCTTTGCCTTTATTTGTCGATACGACATTTACTTCCGAAGCAAGAAGTTCGTCTTTTGCATTTTGACTTGAAATCTTACGGGCCTTCTTTGATGTAGCCTTTGTCGATTTCGTGTCTGTTGTGCCAATCACGCCATCGCTGGCGTGAGAGTCATTGTTTGAATTAGGAGGAGGAGGAATTGAGAATTCTGGTCTAGGGGCGTCAGGTATTTTGTCGTAGAGCGTGCCGGACTGAGTATAGATCAAGTCCAGATATTTTGCACGAGCGATAACTTGCTCTTCTGTTATGACTCCCCCCTTTGCCACATCTTCCGTGATGGAAGGTAGTAATGACTTGATAAACCATTCTGCTAATAGCTGATCAGGAACGTACGTTTTTACCATCCTATGACGACGTCGCCACTCATGTATATGATCAGATATGTGAGTGGCCGTTGTGTGTTTGAAGTTGGTAAGGAGTTCTGTGTTTTGTACCTTATTGGTAATTGAAAATGGGTTAAAAAGGTTGTGGCTAAGGTACTGAAGTTGTTGAACGAAGCTATAGGCAATTCAATGTACCATTTTGCCGCTGGACCCGTTAACGTCCTCTGAAGGAGGCGAAACCTTATCGAATCATCATTTAGGGTGTTTGATGAACACCATAGATGGAATTTCATCACGTGATTCGATGGATCTTCACCCGGATTTCCATTAAATTTAGGAATATCTGATGGAAGTTTATGTGGAATCGCCGGCCACCAAGGGGCGTAAGCAATTGGATCGTTTGTTAACCGGTTTAAATTAGGTAACTCTAAAGTTGCCACGAATGGTAACTACTGATTCAGATTAGGTGAAGCATACCTAGGGTAAGATGGGATTGCCTGAGCAGTTGCTCTTTGCATGCCAGCATAATGCATTTGATGCTGGTATGACTGATAAGGTTGGTGGACATGACCATTGTAAAATGGTTGATTTTGACCATTTTGAATGTACGGCTGTCCACTGTTCGCAAAGATTTGCTGCTCAGAACCTTGGTATACTTGTTGTAATTGTGGTTGTTGGTATTGCACCAGCCATGGTTGTGAAGCCATGTGCTGTTGCGCTATACTAACCGTTGGACCAAGGTGTGGGGTAATTGTACCCGTCTGGACCTGTGTCGCCCCACTAGTTGGTGATTGTGGTTGAGTCGTAGGGTCAAGAGGTTGTTGCATTACAACCTGAGAAATCTGAGGTTGGCATACAACAGACAACATTTGAACTTGTGACACCGTCACAATAGTTGGTGTAGTCGGGATATTCGACATAGGTACACATTGTTGCATCGAATACACAACTCTTGGTTGTTGAGGTAGTATAGGTACCCAACCACTTGAGGTAATTCCAGTATAACTTGAATATTGTTGTGAACTCCCGTATGGATATCCTCCCGGAGGGGATAATGAAAGGGCATACTGCCCCCCATACGGTGGTAATCCGAAACTCAAGGGAATTTTTTGTCCTTGGGGACCGGACTGCCCAAATTGACCTCCAAATGGATCAATTTGTTGAGACTCAACATAAGAGTTTCCGGGTATTATTCCGGATGAACAAACAGGAACAGACCATACTGTCGTAATAGCCCCTGGGTGGGCTCCTTCTAGCGGTTGAGAGCTAGTTGGGATAGATGGTATGCCGGCAAACATTGTCGGAGTGACAGCAGGGAGTTCTGCTGTCGCTGTGTCAGATGACACAGTCCTAGATGTTGACGGTTGTTCAGACATTTGCAATCTATCCAAAAGATTACCTAGCGATTCTACAGGAGCTTCCGCTGGTGGTAGACTAACTTCTGATGAAGAAGGATATAGAGTGATTCCGACTCCAAAGTGTGTTGGAGTACTTGTTTGAGGATCTTCTACAATTTCTTCAATTGCAATCAGACCAGGTGGAAGGGGAAGACCGTCAGGTCCGTAAAATATTTCTGGTGCCGAAGAAGGTGTGGAATCGACAGCGACAGATGTTTGAAGAGCAAGACTCTCCGAACCGGTTGTAGATGGAACTGGTTCGGTAACACAGGTGTTTACTCTCAGACTAGGATTAGTATCACTGTCCTTCTGTAGCCATTGAACTTCTTCTGTAGAGACAGGGATTCTAGAAATGTTTGGAGTAACCGGAGTCTCTGATGTCATTGGAACACTTGTTCTAACTTTAATAGGAGATTTTGAACCGGTTAAATGAGTTCGCTTTGTCCATACTGGTTTCGATTCTGGAGACAAAGACGGTTGACTCGTAAGCCTCTGCGAACGACGGGGTTTCAATTGACTTTCTTCCACGATTGCGGATTACTCGATCAACTAAAATAAAAAGGAGAAGTATGTTTCCGAATTAAATGAATTTTAGACGCTTTTGACACAACTTGTTTTTTCAGTTTTTAAGAGTCGAGAAAAAACAAAAGATGACTCTAGTCTCCTTCGAATTTTAATGAGCCTGAAGTGACAAGTGCTCAGATGGACCTTTTCCGTTAAGGAGTCTGAAAAGGAACGAAAGGGACTGCTCTGGAGATCTAGGTAGAGGGAGTACCAAACCAATCGCAAAACTGCAGAATACTTTTTATGGTACGACAGTCAATCTTCCCGAATGTTGTGTTCGGTGCATTGCGATCAGTAGGGCGGCCGACACGGCTTCCTATGGATAAAAGGTTTTAAGCCTATAGGGGTCTCCCAATATATACTCGACGGTACGTGGGAGCACAAGTCCGTACTGGCACTTATCATCTCAAAGTGGAGGAATCACCCAACCATCAGTGAGGACAACAGTTACCAGGCTTTACGACGTCGGAATACGTCTCTAGCCTAGACCTCTAAATGTTGTGCATTAAGTTCCAAAGCGTTGTTAAGTTCATTCAATTTATTTTAAGTTGATCTTTCTTGTGAAGTTTGCCTTTTGGGTTCACCACGAGATGTAGATGTAATTCCTAAAATGCAATCTAAAGATGATAAGCAAACTTTTATCTCTTTTCAGCAATGAAAATCCTAGCTACAAGGGGAAAAGAAAGACACAATCTTTTCACAAAGAGCAAAGAGCACACTGTAAATGCACTTTTCTTAAATCAAGCCAAACAGACTGTCAATATGCAAATGCACATGTGCATGTATTTGTTTTTCACTTTCTTGATATTGATGCCTAAAAAGAAAGTTGATGTACAAATCTGAATTTGTTTTCAAGTGACAAACACAAACAAGCTTCTTTTCGAAATCAAAAGGTAGAGATGATTACGACACTTTATGATTTTGAAATAAATACTCGTTTCGACACTAGAAAGTCACAAATTCAAACCAAAGGCAAAAGTAAAAGCATAATCGACTGTCAACAGCAAATAAACTTTCTCCTATGATCAAAATCGACACTTACGATAGATCTAAATCAAAGGACGACAGTATGACTATTCTACTTTTTTAATGGAAAACTGTAAATGATGTAACACACACACAAAAACATCTACAGTCTTTTTGTACAAAGGAGGCGGAATTAAGGCAAAGAAAAGGTGTTTTTAAACAAACACATACACTCATCACAGGCTACAAAAATCATAGACAAAACTGAAAAAAATGAAGCAAAGAACCTCAGCTGCACAAGGGTAGGCTGATCAGCGCACCTGTTACACAGAGAAACTGGATTGCAGCGTAGGTATCCCTCTCAGGAACTGCGTTGAAATGCAGAATCTCTTCACAGAGCCTGCGCTAGGGCAGAAACGAGAATACTATCCGGGTTCTGGGTCACGTTTTACAGTTTAATCTATGGTTTTTGGCCGAGTAAAAGCAATCAGTAATGCACAATCAGAGGGTAGATTTAAAGGAGGTCTAAGAGCTATCACAAAGGGCAATCAGATCATTTGTGAATCAGCTGTTCAAATCATAAACAGATCCAGTGAATGGATTGAAGTAGCAGATGTCTACTTTGCATTTGTTAATGGCAAATGCAGTTCGATCGCTACTTCTATGTTTATGAAACAAACAACAAGAGAAACACAAACAAACTAATTAGACACGATCCCCAACGGAGTCGCCATTTTGTTAACGGGAAAAGTGTCTATTCAGAACGACCCTATCCCACTAAGGTGTGACAGTGACCTTAGAAACAAACAAAGAAAACTACTTTCGTATTCTTCTTTATGAACTATAAACGAAGAGGAATAGGATGAACCAACCTGTTTCTTGCGCTAGTCCTTTGATCCAATCTCTCTCCTCTTTGACAGCTTCCAGCTACCTGCTCCCTTACTTCCCCAGCTTCACCAAGTTCCTGTAAGATCACAGAAGAAGAAAACTACACAAAGACATGGATTTATATTCATAAATAGCTTAGGATCAGATTTAAGCTAAACATACAAATGTAACAAACATCAATGATACACAAGCACGTAGAAGAAACTCAAATAGTTTTATTGATATAACAAGAAGATCCAGGAGGAGTTACAACCGATGATTTCTGATCCAGCATCAACCTCTCTGCAAAGGAGTCCCCTCTTCACCTCCAACAAAGCATAAATCACCCAATACTCTGATATCTATCTCAAAACCAACAACAATTCTCTGCAATGTACAAAATTCCAGCCTCTGGATCTCTGGGATGAGGGATCCATATATAGATGTATGCAAAGAGGATGAGTCAGCTTATGATTTGACTAGTGGCTTCTCTCTGTCAGTTCTTGCTTCCACTTGGAGACTGAGAGCCTCTTACTCATCCTTGGTCGAACTTAGTGAGGCAAGTGTCATTGGGAAAGATTCTGGAAGCTTCCATTGTCTGTCCACCTCGTGGAATGATACTGCCATTTGTCATTTCCCGCTCAACGAACCTTGGTAGTGCATTTAGGTGCGCTGCAACGCACCTAGCTAGTGTACTTGGGTGCTATGCAACACAGCTAGCTAGTGGAGCAGCTGAAATGATCATGATTTGACTGATTCTGAGCAGTTTCTGATGGAGAACTTCTGGGAGAAGCTGTAATTTGTTGACCTTGTTCCTTTAGGGGTCGGAACAACACTTTTAGGGACTTAGGATCCCTTGGTTTATGGAAATTTCATGCTTAGATCTGTAAGGCACAAAAATGTCTATAACACAAAGCTACAACAGGACTTCCAGCAAATGCAGTTGGGTTATCAAAACAATTTGGCCGATAAAGAACAATAGTTACAGGGCACAATAGAATTGCACAAGGATGACCCTAAAGTTGAAGAATTTGTCACAGAAGCCCTTGCCCTTAATGACCAGCTCTTACAACAGGAAGAAATGATTTGCCAAAGGATCTCGCAATGGAATTCCCATTGCGAAAAAAGTGACTACATTACAAATCAAGTCATAGACTTACGACTTGATTATGATTTAGTTTTTAAGAAAGTTTCTGACTTTATGAATTGGCAAAAATTAAGAGGAGGGAAAAAGAGAAGAATTGCCCAGAATCGATGAATCTCATAAAATAATGTTGTTTGCAAAATGGGATGCACAACTCAAGGAAACAGAGCAAGCGATGGAGAAGGCAGCAACAGCAGCAAGCAACGTTATTGACTGCATCAACGAAAATTTCCATAAAGCAAATTTAATATCAGAAACCACTCCAGGATTTCTCCCAAAGGCACAACAGGTGCAACCAAGGTGGAAGCAAATGAGAGAAGAAAAGGCAGAGTTAGTTAAGCAGATAAGCAAGTTAAATTGGGACACTTACTAGCAATATATGGTAAAACCACATAGCTAGTGGATGACTTTGAAGTGCCTCATAACCTCCTCCGAGAAGATAGCGCCACGCTCACCGATTTCATATTCGCAGGTCAATTGAAAGCTAAAGTTGGACAACCAACGCTCCTGAAGCCCATGCTGGACATCTTCAACTTAAAAGAATAGATACATGATTTAGCATAGATAGAGTTTTCAATGAAAGTGATCTTCAGTGAGGGTTTCGTTTCGTTACGTGTGTGCGCAGACTGTTGCAGATATGGCTGTGGACAACCATATGATTACAATTCTGAGCATCGATGGAGGAGGCGTCCGTGGGATCATTCCAGCAACGATCCTGGAGTCCCTCGAGAGAGAGCTGCAAAATCTTGACGGCAAAGATATGAGAATCGCTGATTATTTCGATGTCATCGCTGGAACTAGCACAGGAGGATTGATAACTGCTATGTTAGCGGCTCCAGACGACGGCACAGAGCCGCGCCCGCCGTCTACTGCAGAGGAGAATACAAAGTTTTATTTCAATAAATGCCCTCTTATTTTTCCACCACCGCTCGGAGTCTTTCGACATGGCGTGGGGGATACAGACCTTATCCGATCAGATCTGCAAGCCTACCTTGTTTCGGTTGCGCTTAAAGATAACGAGGAAACGCCCAGGTTGGGAATGGCCACTCAAATAAAGGCTGAACAGAACGACGCGCCCCCCAGTCGGCCAGATCCAGCAAAACTAGGGCACCACAAGAGCGATCCACTCCGCAGGGATGCAGATCTGGCTCAGCAAGGGCTCCACAAGACCGATCTAATCCACACAGATGCAGATCTGATTCAGATTTTCATCAAATTGATTGAGGGCAAACACTACTGCATGCGGCTCAGCAAGGAAATGAGCATCCATGAGCTAAAAAAGGAAATACAGGGTCGCCATGGAACCCCAGCACGACTACAAAACCTCATATACTCAGGGTACAGTATGCAGGACAACAAAACCCTCCAGTACTATGGCATCGACAACGACTCAACCATTACCCTAACTCTCCGACTGCGTGGCGGAAGCTCTGGAACCAGCTCTAAAAACACAGGTTCCTTTCGGGATGCAGTAAAAGGAAAGGAAAAAATGGAAAATAAAGCAGCACCACCATCAGAGTTGCCAGGACCCTACATTGTTGAACAAAAGCCAGAATCACCAACTCTACAAGTATCTATGCCAGAGGTAACTAGCCTACACACTGATTTATCTAATACTGCAGTTATTTGTAGATTCAACGGCTTCTGGCCTAAATCAGATGCCCTGCATCAATGGATCTTCTCAACATGGACACCTAACTGTGAAATTTATCTATGCCCTAAGGGGTTTTTCATAGTTAGATTTGATACAAAACAGGAAAGAGACAGCATTATCAATCAGGGGCCTTGGTTCTGGGGCAGTGCTGGCCTCTTCACCACCCCCTGGTTCTCGGATTTCGATGCTAATACAATGATAGTCTCAACAATGCCTGTATGGGTAAGGCTACATGGGCTCCCACTACACTTCTGGCATCAAAAAGTATTAATCGCCATTGGGAATTCTCTTGGGAAATTCCTAAAAACGGATGAAGACAGAGCTATCAGGGGAATATTTACATTTGCCAGAATATGTGTAGAAGTGGACTTGAGTCAGGGGCTACCTGACCACATCACGCTGAACTTCAATAATACTCAATGGATACAGCAGCTTGACTACGAGAACACAACGTTCCGGTGCAGGAGCTGCATGCAGACAGGGCACCTTCAATATGACTGCCCATTTGCTCGAAAGGACCACAGGAAAACTAAGAAACAACAAAAAAAACCCAAAGGCTGGCAGTACACCGACCCATTGGAAGAAGAGGACATCAATGTGGAGCCCACAGAGAACCAGACGGAACCAGAGTCTCAAATGGGACAGAAACAAACACAGGAAGTGATTAACCCATCTACTCATACGGGGCCGATCATTTCAGATCTGCATCAAGAGTTACAAATGGAAGTAAGTGGCATCAAGCGAACCCATGGCTCAGAGGGCTCGGAATCTGACAAAGAACTACAAATGATCCCAATGGAAAACCAGCTAGCTCTTATCACACCCACTGCTGACTCTGGAGGTTGGCGTCGGGTGGAGAAGAAGAAGGGAAGAAAAGTTTAGGCTTGCTGGAACATATTATCTTTCTGTTTTTCTATCTATGCAGGAATAGTTATATGCTATTTAGTGTTATTTTCTCTGTTTGCTGCCTGTCATTACAGGATCAGCCATCTGCATATGCCTATGGCATCTACAAAATGTAATTTTATCAATATGAATAAAATTACGACTTTTTTCTTACGGGAAAAAAAAAAGCATAGATAGAGTTTTAGTTTAATTTTAGTTCATTTTTGCTTTAAATGAGGATGGTCGTTTTGAACCTCCTCATCTATTTTTGTAATAGTTATTTTTAGATTTTATTTAGTAGTATTTAAACCCCTCTCATGCACTAGAGAGGGGTCCATAAATTTGTTAAAAACAATTCTTCAGAACATGCACTTTTGCCCTCTCTGAGGAGGTTTTGATAAATGAATGGAATGATATTTATTTATATCTGAGTTTAATGTCTGCTACTGAAATGCACTTCTATACTCTTAGTGGATATTGAATTATTTGAAGATAAATCTATATCGCCGAAGCTCATGAGTAGAACCTATTATCAATGGTACTTTTATCTCTTAATACTTTTTTCTTATGTGCCAAGTGATATATTATTTTCAGTTGTTTATATATGAAAGCCTGAATGTTCAGTTATCATTTTTGCACTTTTGTACGGTGATAACTATTCTTTTTATGCTAAGTGTATGAATGACTTATTATGTGATGTGTTTATCATAATTGTTTTGGCTAATTTCTTATACGAAACAATCATCTTTAATGTATTCTTTTCTCATAGTGATTGAATGATTTTTATTACCAATCGTTGTTGGAAATTATTTTAGATCGCATAAACAAAGTGTTACTCCCGGGATAGTTTAAGTTAGATGTTTTCCTTCATTAGAATAAAATTGCATATGTTAGATTAGATTTAGAACAAAGCATTCTCACCATAAACCTTTAAAAAAGAAAACATCATCCCCTTAGTGTACCATCATAAACAAATTGGAAAATTGGTCCCATCACCCCTAGTCGGAGCCACAATTCCAAATGGAAAAGTAGATGATTTCAAGGTCCAAACCAAGTGGTTATCCCCCTTGTTGTAGACCCATTTTTTGGCCTTCAACATATTTGGTGCTAGAAGGAGGGCCTGAATGTCTGAATGGCGAACAAATTTAAATCCATAACCCATTTTGAGAGTAAATCACCCTCAACATCTCTCTCCGACTTCTCCATCGCATTCTGAGTCTCCAAATTCTAAGCGAGAAGTTGAGAAAACAACAACCGCTGCTGAAAACCTAAACATCTCAGATAAATCCACTCTTGAACCTCCTGAAGTTCAGTCTTTAATTCATAAACTTCAAGGATTTTCCATATCACCGCAGAAGTCTGAGTTATCTCAAGGCAGTGTGACTTCGCAATACATTCCTTCCCATCCTCTTACAAGATTACTGAGTGAAAAGCTTGGTATTGAACCAACAGAATTCCATCTGCCAAAAATAAAAAGAGCAAGGAAGACACCGGAAGGGTCTTATAGTGAGAATCTTTCATCATCATCCATTTCATCTAATCCATTGCAAAGTAAACCATCCACTCCCCAACTCCATATCGTTGTTCAACAGGGTACTGGAACTTCAACATCGTCTTCCCAACCACTTGTAACTTCATCTGCGCTTTCCTCTGTTAGTATCTCAATAATGGCACAAAGACCATGGAACAATCCAGGGGCAGTCACAATGCCTGCACCCTTAAGTCAATTGCCGGCTCATCCCGGAAAATGGCTGCCAAAGTTTAACCCAAATGCAGGCATACTGGCAGAATAACACATAAAAAACATTGTGTTATTAATAAACTTAAATGGAGTTACTGAAGAAGACGCTGTTGTTAGGCTTTTCCCATATACCTTACAAGGAGTGGCTGGGTCCTGGTATTTTTCATTACCCTCAGGATCCATTACTAGTTGGAATATTTTCCAAGAGTAGTTCTTGACAAAGTTCGGTGATGATAGGTCTACAACGACATTAATCAATGACCTCTCAAATCTTAAAACTGAATCAAGAGAACCTATCAAATATTTCAACTCGTGATTTAATAAACTCTTAAATAAGATCCCTACCACATCCAAGCCTAGCGAAGAGGTTCGAAGTGAATGGTACATATCTGCCTTACCTTCGAACATAGCAATATTTGTAGATAGGGCTGCTAAGCCAACATTGGCCGAAAACATGAAAGAAGCGATAGCGGTGGAAAAACGTATCTTAGCTTTAGAAAAGAAAAATGCTATTGATGAAAGAAAATATAAAAAGTTTTATTTTAAAGATGACCCTAAAAAAAACAATCAAAGAACCCATTCGGCTTGGAAGGGTTACAAAAAGTTTTAAAAACCATGTCTAACGAAATGGTTGATATTAAAAAACAAGTGGCAGAGACCTCTTCTAAGAAACCTTATAAGCCTTTCAGGAGGAATCCTTCAACTGATCCGAAGCCTCCCAATGCTATAACAAATGCAGAATTGGAAGGAGAAGAAGAGGAAGCTTCGAATGAGGAACATACTGATGATGATGAAGTCATATAACTACAGGGAATGTGGGACTTCATTCTTCCAGATGAAGAAGATCAAGATGCATTACCAGTCACTACCAGAAGTAGAAATCAACTCGATCCTCCACAATCCAGTTCTAAACAGAAAAACCCAAGCCCAACTTCTAAAGATAAAGTCGCAGGTAAGAAATCATCACCAAAGGCGACTCAGACAAACCCAGTCCAATCTGATTCAACAACTCCATCTAAAACACTTATCATTTCTGACGAAATGGAGTATAATATTGTTGAAGACATGAAGAATACTAGGGCCAACATTACTTTTCATGAGCTGAGTAAATTGAAGCATCAACAGAAACTACTTTTGAAAGAGCTGCATGCAGTACCTGTTGCACCTCTTCCTGCCGCTGTAATCTCACAAGCTACTCATGAAATGGGGAGACCTCCAACTGGTATGTCAAATAAAGTTGACCCAAATGACATTGCTTTAATTGGAGGAAGGTCAAAATCCCATACTCCTCCATTCCTCCTTACCTTTGAAGTTTTCAATAAAAATTTGCATAACTATTTGGTAGACTCTGGTGCTTCATCTAATATTTTTCCTAAGACAGTTTGTGCAAAGTTAAATGTCCAACCTCAAAATTCTGCAGTACGCATAGTGCAGTTGGATCGGTCTCAAGTTGAAGTTATTGGCGAACTCAATCAAGTGACCATAAGGCTTTCATCAAATCCAAAGGTATGTCAAGTCATTGGTATTCTTATTGCAAATATCCTTGAGTTTTATGGATTAATTCTTAGCAAGGATTGGTCAGAAAAGCTTCACGGTTACTTCATGACCGACTAGTCACACATGTGGCTCCCTTACAATGGTAAACTGAATCAGATAAAGGTTGAGCGGTAAAGACACCAAAAGTACATAGTAACGGAGTTAGAAGGAGAAAATGAACCTATAGCGTACAACAATAATATAATTGGAAACTATTTTGTTGACTCGTTCTTAGGGAATTTCAATGCTCATACTTCACATTTTTTAGAAAACTCATTCGGATACTTCTAAATGCATTAATTTTGTAGATAGGCCTGTAAATAAATCTTTGTTTTGGAAGTTATTTTTCGATGGCTCTAAGTCTAACGATGGATCAGGAGCAGGTTGTATATTAATTAGTCCAGAAGGAGAGAAAACCATGCTAACCTGTGGACTCGAGTTCGATTGCAAAAATAATACTATAGCATATGAAGCTTTAGTGCAAGGGTTTTACAAGGCAATCAGACTTGAAATCAAGTATCTAAAAGTCTTTGGTGACTCTGAGATTGTTATCAAGCAGGTACGAAATACTATACATTGTCTATCAGGTCACTTAAAGCATTATCAATCATTAGTACAAGACCTGACGGCACACTTTATAGCATTTAATAGTTCATCTATTCCCAAACTCCAAAATGCTAGTGCTGACCTCCTAGCTAATGTAGCTTCCAATCACATTTCGTCAAAATACTATAGCCCAGATAGATTCTCAATCGAATTTATCTTTAGACCCTCCATCCTGGATAATGTTATCAACTGGAGAGTTTTCAACGATGACCCTGATAATGAAGTTTTCTGACTTCAGAAGGCTCTTACAATAATTAGATAATTGATGAAGACCAACATGAAAAGCAGTTACAACAAGGAAGAACCAGTAATGTTATACCCAAATCTGTAGTCAAATTGGAAGACCTATATGATTTAAAAGACAGATTCAAAAGGTCCACCAATTCAAAACTTCAGAGTTCAACTTTGAGATATGAATTAGTGAATCTAGGAACTGACATAAAGCCGCAGAATATCAACTTAGGTCTTGGTCTAACTCCAGAGGAAAAATCAGCCTTCATTTGACTTTTGAAGCAATATAAAAATTTCTTTGCCTGGAATTACGATGACCTCAAAACTTACGATACTTCAATCATACAGCATACAATTCCGATGATCTCTGATGAGAAACCAGTCCAACAGAAGCTGAGAAAAATCCATCCTAATCTGGAAAGCCAGATTAAGTCTCAACTGAATAAATGATTGAAAGGCAAAATTACTTTTCCTATTCGACATTCTAGATGGGTTTCTAACCTGCTACCAGTCTGAAAGAAAAACAGAGACATTTGGATTTGTATTGACTTTCGAAATCTCAATAAAACCTGCCAAAAGGACAATTTTCCATTACCCCCTATGGAACAGTTATTACAATCAATTGCAGGGTCTGAGTTGATGTCGTTTTAAGATGGCTTCTTAGGATATAACCAAATTTTAGTCCATCCGGATGATCAATTAAAGGCAACGTTCAGAACCAAATGTGGCACATATGCATATCCAAAGATGCCATTTGGACTGATTAATGCTGGCGCCACATTTGAAAGGGCCATGGATATTGCATTTAAAGGATTAGTGAATAAGTCAGTGGTGATTTACTTAGATGACATAATAGTCTATTCTAAAAAATGTAGTAATCACCTCAGAGATTTAAAGCAGATCTTTCAACGTTGTCAAAAGTATGGGATCTCACTTAATCCAAAAAAGTCCTTTTTTGCATTAAGTGAAGGAAAGCTTCTCAGATTCATAGTGTCTAAATCTGGAATCCATATTGATCCAGATAGGATTAAGGAGATTTTTGAGATATCCTTACCCCATAACAAAAAAGAAATGCAATCCTTCCTTGGTCAAATCAATTTCGTTAAAAGATTTGTCCCCGACTTCTCAAGAATTGTGTCACCTCTCCAAGCAATGATCAAGAAAAACTCTCTCTTCAAATGGGGTCAGGAAGAACATGAAGCATTCAACCTGATTAAACAAGCAATTATAAATGCCCCATCTCTAGTGACTCTAAACTTTTCTGATCCCTTCATTTTGTATACATTTGCCTCTGAGAAATCATATGATGCAATACTCACGCAAGCCAATCAGGACAAAGCAGAAGCCCCAATTTCCTTTTCAGTTCAACTTGCAAGGAGCTGAATTAAATTACTCTGACGTTGAGAAACAGGCTTATGCAATTTTCAAAGCGATTAGATACTTTAGACCCTTTCTTCTCAAGACCCATACAAAAATAATAGTGCCATTTTTAGCGGTAAGAGATCTTTTGGTGCAAAAAGACGTGGGTGAAAAGAGAGAAAATTGGGTCACGGCCCTACAAGAATATGACACTGAAATCAAGCCAACAAATATTGTAAAAGGTCAAGGTTTTTGTAGGATGTTGGCTGGAGCATGGCATATATCAGAAATACCATCCCCTAATCGTGAGGTACAAATGTATGAGGTAAGCCTAAATGATATTGAATCAAGATATGTTGATATCATGTTTTACCTATAGAATGGATATGCTCCTTCACATTTGAACCATACAAAGAAAAGAGCCCTGAGATTAAAATATAAGCAATATCAAATAGTAAATGATGTACTCTTTAGGATGAATTATGATTCTGTTCTTCTTAGATGCCTTGAGAAATCTGAAGCTGAAAAAGTATTGCAGGAACTTCATGATGGACCTGTAGGTGGACATTACACAGGAGATGCGACAACACACAAAATCTTGCACGCTAGATACTACTGGCCAACATTATTTAAGGATGCACATAGCTATGTAAGAATATGTCAGATTTATCAAACTGCTGCTGCAAGATAGAGGAAACCATCATTGCCATTGGAACCGATCAACATCGATCAACCATTTGAGCAATGGGGATTAGATATAATAGGTGAGATCGTTCCTCACTCTTCTAAATAGCATAAGTACATCCTTACAGCCACAGATTACTTCACTAAGTGGGTAGAAGCAATTCCTCTCAAGACAGCCAACTCTAAAAATATCATCGATTTTATAGATCAATTCATAATTACCAGGTTTGGCTTAGCTTCTGCTTTAATGTTTGATGATGCATCATATTTTTCTGGTAATGCTATGACTGAATTTGCACTCAAAAGGGGTTTTAAACTTAAGTATTCTGCTAATTATTACCCGTAAGGGAATGGGTTGGCCGAATCAACAAATAAAAACTTGATCAAAATCATTAAAAAGTCATAGAAACTGGCACAAATCTTTGATATATGCTCTTTGTGCAGATCGGATAACTCAAAAAGCTTCTATTGGCACTTCTCCTTTTAATTTAGTTGATGGGAAAGAAGTGATTCTCCCAACACACCTAGCTATTCCTTCTTTAGCCTTAGTTCAGTTCATTGAAGAAACTCCTTCCTCATCCTTGCAACTAAGACAATTGCAGATCGTCAAGTTAGAAGAGGAACGAGAACAGGTCAAAATTACCCATGCACATCATCAAGCATTAGTAAAGGCTTCTTTTGATTCAAACTTGGTGTCCAGAAAATATTTTCAAATTGGAGATTTAGTATTGAAATGGGATAAAGCCCATGAAGAGAAAGGAAAGCATACTAAATTCCAACGGATGTGGCTTAGACCATTCCAAATTGTTGAAATCATAGGTCCATCGAATTTTATGTTACAAGACTTAGTAGGGAAAAGAGAGTCTTTACCTGTTAATGGACAGATCCTTAAAAAATACTTTCCATAGAAGATGACCTCTTCTATTTTTGTAAATTATTATTTTTAGTTTATTTTTTCTTTTTGATAATAAAACAGGTTGAAAATGTTTACCTTTGGTTTCCACGAAAAAGATTAGTGTCTCTTGTCAATTTTGTTTTTTTTCTTGTATAAATGGAAGTGATTAGGAAAATTAATCTTTATTTTTGAAAAATACGGTCAAGTGCTATAATTCTGAAGGTTTTACTTGTTCTTTTGTTTCAACTTTACAAGTTCTGATTAAAAACAACCTTTAGTAGGAGTTTGCTTCATATCAGTCATGAAAAGCATCAATAACAAGACAAAGATTCTCTATAGAAAAGCTACTTTTAAAACTCTACAATTGTCATCCAGAAGAACTCTTAAGGAGCCAATGACTTCCTCCCCACTTTAGGAAATTGCAAGTTTCAAAGAATAATCTAGTTATGCACTATAAACTTAAAGAATAAGAGGTCTCATCAAGAGCCGGCTTATCATGATCATAAAGATTATAACTAGCTGACATTGCCAAACTGCATACCAAAACAGGGTAATGACTCGAGATTGTTTCAATCAAAAGACAAGGGGTCTCATCACGAGCCAACTTGTTCAGTTAGTTATAAATCAAGTGAATGGCACTGTCAAAATTGGCCACCAAACCAAGACATTGTTCTTTAAGAATTAAAAGAAAAGAAAAAGCAATAAGTGTAAATGAGGATTTATCTTTGAAAATTGCATACTTCTTAAGTAGGATACTAGATCATTGTTGGGTAATAGGTAACCCTGTTGAGGCTATGAATGACTGCTGGCAGCAGAGGCTCTACCTACGACAAATGAGTACACCTAAAACTGATCTACATAGATGTCTTTGTTTTTATCTTTATAAACCAAGTAATGGCTAATGTAAGTGTAATAACTAGCTTTGGGAAGAAGATGATCAGAATTAGGATAGATGAAACAAGATGTTGTTGTTAGAAAATAACACTTTATACCTTATATTTCTACAATAAAGTTTGATTTTCCAAAACCATTTCTATTTTAGAATTTTTAGAGAATTAAAAAAACTATCAGAGCTAACTGGTTCTTTCAAGTGAATTTCCAATTGTTGTGACCATCAACAACCCCCCTTTTTATTAGTGTTAGCAATAACATTAATAAATGGGGACCCTTCTAAAAAATCAAAACTTAGCACTTAAGATTGTCTTTTTGTTTTCAATAAAACATGATATCAAAGCAAAACTCCCAACAATATGAATTCCTACCTTTTCATGCTTCATGCGCATAAAAAACATTATAAATGTTAAGCCTCCTTATGAAAAGCGCTATACAACCACAAAAGCTAGGAAAACCCTTGTAAGCGGAAAGTCTTGAGTACTAAGAAAAACTTTAATAAACCCGATCTTTTAATGATAAGCATCACATCGCAAAAAGGGTAACGATGAGCATCCTTTACTAAGAAACTCTTCGAAATGCAAAAAAGCGAGAATGCGAGATCGCAAGCCCTACAAACTCATCGCATATCTCCATTGACCGCAACGACACTCAATACAAAATGCCTAGATATTGCGAAATGCGATAAAGCTCTCAAAAATTGCATCTCGTAGCCGCACGATGAAACAAATTATTGTTAAAGAAATAGGTTTTGTGATATCGTGATCTACGATATTGCAAAGCAAATCGCAAAATCGCTTTATAGCAAATCTAAGGGCTTAGAGTTCAATGATAGTACTTTTTGTCATTCGATGCAAGAGTTATGAGCATTAATGTTAGCTTAACAATCTATTGATAGTATTTATTAAAAATGAACCAGATCTGGTTTAAAGGATTATTTCACATAAGGTGATATCTTTGTTATGATTTTAAAAATTAAAAGCTTTCCCGTCACCTTATTGTTGTTCATTATTCACCATCATCCTTATCGTATCTTTGTTCTCTGCTTACTATTTTAAGGAGCAGTATGCAGAACAACACGCAGAACGTAATGGGGAAGAAGGGCAAAGCTCCTACATCTAAAAAATCAGAGATGACTTAGTTATTTACAGACACCACTTGTACCAAAGAAGTAGGGATATCTACTTGGGAAGGCATGTATCAACTGTTAGAAGAAGAAAACTTGAGAGTTATGGAGGTTACAATTATGGCAGATAGACATGGGTCATCCGAAGCATCACTAACACAGCTTGCATGCTCATTTTTGCATCGTGTTGCAGCGAGGCCGAAGATACTCCCTTACACGGATATGGTAAAATGGATTATAGACCACGCTGATATATCCGACAGGGAATTCAAGACACGGAACCAAGAGGTCATGGGGTCATTTACCCCAAGTAATTTGAGGCATATGTATCACCTGCCAGAACCCCAGGCCAGTTATAATAAACAGTTTGTGGAAAAATTCGCCAAAGAAAACAAGGATTTGGCAAACTGCACAAAGAGCTGGTCCACGAAGGAGGAACCATTAAAGAAGGATAAAAATGGTATGTACACCACTGGCTCCCTCGCTTCTCCCTATTGTTTTGCTGCTGCAATGTTATGTAGACTATTTGGGAAGCCAAATATCAATAAGTTTTCATCAGAATGGTTGCCTTTATTGGATGCGGCCACCAATGCCACCATAATGGATTGGGCCCAAATTTTATCGGATAATTTAGCTTCTGCTATTTTAAATTATCGAACTAAAAGAAGTTTTGCTCAGAGGTTTTACCCTCCCTTCTTTTTAGCTACCTACGTCATGGATGTTATTTGTTTCGTCTCTGATTTTCCCATCATGGGGTGGAAATGGATAGTACAGAACCCTCTACCTATTCAAGTCTACCACAAAGAAATATGGGAATCTAATTTTGTCCCACATTTCTATAAGATTTGTCATGGAGTGATGCTTCCTATTCATAAAATGTTATATAACACAGACACCCCAAGATTCTCCCCAGAAGCTGAAATTGACATTCTCCCTGTGGGAAGGTGGTTTGGGGAGGAGTTATTCACCTACATTAGGGTATTTGGAAGCATTGCCTCACCTCATGTGCTTCCTTTATATGTTCCCAACAAACTTATGGCCCGAGAGATAGCTTACCAGACCTGTGGTGTTGGGGGAATGAGCAGAGAACTCAAGGATAAGAAGAAGGCCATCTGGCCTCAATTCCTTGTGGTCTGTGAGGCCTTCGCATTATTTGATTTGGGACACGCTTTTAAAGAGGTTGATAATATGCTAAGTCTACAACTACCAAAGTTCTGAGGGAGGTAGTATGATACCTTGTATACTATCAAGAATTTTACAACGATGGTCAAAATAAAAGTGTTTACTAAAGAAGATGATATCTTCGATGATGTCTTTCGGTAGAAGAGCTCTCTTAGAGAGATTCTACATATGGCACAAATTCAGTTTGACCAAGGGAAGCTTCAAGAGTTTAACCATTACAGAGAACAGAGATTGGCAAATGTCCCGTTGGACAAATTGCGCATTGAACCAATAAGGAATCCCACTCCCAGTATTAGCATAAGTGGAAGTTCAGGAGAAGAGAAGTCCAAATCAAAGTCTGATATGGAATCTGCTGAAAAATTTGATAAACAGTCAAAGAGTGAACACAACAGAAGTGAAGGTTCAATCAAAGATATAGCTCAGTCCACATAGAATCCTGATCAATAGGTTTTGTCATCGAAATAGGCTGAGACTCCCGCTCCCCTCGTAAAGCCAACAAAGCCAATTATAGTAGATCTAGAAAAGGAGTGGGAGAATTTTAATGAACTAATCGACAACGAGGAAAAGAGTGTAGAGCCACCGCTAAACCCAGGGGATACAACCATAGAGATGATAATAGAAGAGGTTATTAATACTCAAGAGACAGAGCATATTCTTGCTGCTCTGTCATCCGAAATTGTGCTAAAAATAGATGAGATTTCTCCTCTGGATGTGTTTTATAGCCCGCAACATAAGGTTGTTTTCAGGAGACAGAGAAATAAATGAAAAATAGATACTGTACTTTCTCCAGAGGTTGAACCTTTGGATTTTCTTTGACAAGACCTGACCACCGATCTAAAAGAAAACCTCACTAGGCTCTCTGAGATTGCAAGGGCATATGCTTCTGCAACCATTGATAAAGCATCAGAAGTTCAAACACTATTAAAAGAAAAGGAGAATAAGATCCTATTCTTGGAATAGCAACTATAGCAAGCCAACTTCAGTCAAGAATCAACAATACAATTGGAAAAGTTACAATAGGACTTCCAGCAAATGCAGTTGGATTATCAAAACAATCTGGCCGATAAAGAGCAACAGTTGCAGGCCACAATAGAACTGCACGAGCACGACCCTAAAATTGAAGAATTCATCACAGAAGCCCTTGCCCTTAATGACCAACTCTTACAATAAGAAGAAATGCTTTGCCAAAGGATCTCGCAATGGAATTCCCATTGTGAAAAAAGCGACTACATTACAAATCAAGTCATAGACTTATGACTTGATTATGATTTAGTTTTTAAGAAATTTTCTGACTTTGTGAATTGGCGGAAATCAAAGGAGGGAAAAAGAGCAGATTTGCCTAGAATCGATGAATCCCACAAATAAATTCTATTTGCAAAATGGGATGCACAACTCAAGGAAGCAGAGCAAGCGATGGAGGAGGCAACAACAGCAGCAAGCAATGTCATCGACTGCATCAATTTTTTTTTGCATAAAGCAAATTTAATATCAGAAACCACTCCAGGATTTCTCCCAAAGTCACAACAGCTGCAAACAAGGTGGAAGCAAATGAGAGAAGAAAAGGCTGAGTCAATTAAGTAGATAAGCAAGTTAAACTAGGACACTTACTGGAAATATCTGGTAATAGCAAGTTGATGACTTTGAAGTGCCTTATAACCTCTGCCGAGAAGATAGTACCAGCACTCACCGATTCCATATTCGCAGGTCAATTGAAAGTTGAAGTCGGCCAACCAACGCTCCTGAAGCCCATGCTGGACATTTGCAACTTAAAAGAACAGATACATGATTTAGCATAGATACAGTTTTAGTTTAATTTTAGTTCATTTTTGCTTTAAATGAGGATGGTCGTTTTGAACCTCCTCATCTATTTTTGTAATAACTATTTTTAGATTTTAGTTAGTAGTATTTAAACCCCTCTCATGCATTTAGAGAGGGGTCTAGAAATTTGTCAAAAACAATTCTTCAGAACATGCACTTTTTCCCCCTCTGAGGAGGTTTTGATAAATGAATGGAATGAGATTTATTTATATCTGAGTTTAATGTCTGCTACTGAAATGCACTTCTGTACTCTTAGTGGATATTGAATTATTTGAAGATAAATCTATATCACCGAAGCTCATGAGTAGAACCTATTATCTATGGTACTTTTATCTCTTAATACTTTTTACTTATGTGTCAAGTGATATATTATTTTTAGTTGTTTATATATGAAAGCCTGAATGTTTAGTTATCATTTTTTCACTTTTGTATGATGATAACTATTCTTTTTATGCTAAGAGTATGAATGACTTATTATTCTATGTGTTTATCATAATTGTTTTGGCTAATTTATTAGACGAAATAATCATCTTTAATGTATTCTTTTCTCATAGTGATTGAATGATTTTTATTACCAATCACTATTGGAAATTATTTTAGATCGCATAAACAAAGTGTTACTCCTGGGATAGTTTAAAGTTAGATGTTTTCCTTCATTAGAATAAAATTGCATATGTTAGATTAGATTTAGAACAAAGCATTCTCCCCATAAACCTTTAAAAAAGAAAAACATCATCCCCTTAGTGTACCATCATAAACAAATTGGGAAACTAGTCCCATCACCCCCAGTCAGAGCCACTATTCCAAACGGAAAAGGAGCCGCTTTCAAGGTCCAGGCCAGGTGGTTATCCCCCTTGTTTTAGACTCGATTTTCGGGCCTTCAACACAACCCCCTAGCTCTTGTACTAGCTGTTGTGTTTACTAGTACGTAGGTGCAGGCCTACAGAAGGCTACAACCTTCTCTTTTCTTCCAGGGACCACATTTCATAAATTTTCAGACTAGATCCATCAATAACATCAATCAACCATCAATTATATCTGCATCAACCAATCTCCTTTTCACCAACCAAAACTGAATCAATCAATCACTTCTCAGAATGCTATAACCAGAATACATTAACAGTAACTGGAACCTAGGACAGAACCCAGAACACTGCAATAACAAACAGAAGTAGCTAAAGTATATTTTATTAGGTATACACTACTTCAATGTGTTGAACCTGCGTACATATGCTGTTTTCTCAAGGCGAACCTGTGTATACACTGTTTTGATATGCAAAACCAGCGTGTATACACACCTTTGCTAAAGTGAACCTGCGTATAGATCTGTAAATGATGATTTAAATTTTACAACAATTCCAGACATCAATTATACCCAAATCATCATATTTATAGATTACAACATGCGCTAGTTATTCAGATAAAAGATCAAAACCACAAAAAGATACTTCTCTTCAAGCCTTAAGATCTTGACCCATCAATAGAACTTATCCTTCATCAAGTGCTCAGGTTCATCCTTGATTCAAATCCAGCTATGCACCATAACCCAATAACCTGTATTCTAGATCTTGCTCTTCATTAGATATTCAATTCATGACTGCATTTGCCTAATGATCTTCTCCTCCTTTTATAGTCTTAGGCCCTACTCAATACCATGGTCCAAAACCACTTAGAATCAATATAACCTTGGACCAATACCATGGATCAAAATACCATGGACCAATACCATGGATCAAAATACCATGGACCAAAACTAAGTTTTCCAACATGTACACGCCTTTCTTTCCGTGAAAGTGCGTGTGTACGCTATACACACCTTTTGGTCTGTGAACCCACGTGTACATGCGGCTTGGTCAATGGGGAACCTACATATACCTCTCTTTCTTCATTCTGTGAGCTTGAATTGTGATCTGTCATCTGTGTGAGTTTCCATCAAGGACAACACCTGTGTCATAGTGCCAAATCTATATCATAATGCCAACAATCTCCCCCTTTGGACTTGATGGCAACCCCAAGTCACTCTCCCCCTTTGTCATCAAGGGCAAAGGGTTATGCTCCCCCTGAGTACATGTTTAATTCTTTGATATGTTGAAGTGTGATGTCCATGCTCCCCCTAAATATAAGCAAGGTATGCAAAAATATGACTCTATACATACATCATAAATGACCTTTCTATCACTAATGACTCATACATACATCCATCTCCCAACCAAGTGGGTATATACCAAGTTTGACTCATCCACCCAACCAAGTGGGTATATACCAAATGATTATACATGTTAGAACAAGAACATTACGTCATCCATCCCATTCATAGTGGGGAAACAAAATAGTTCAACTCATGACCTTGATAATAAATATATACATGACATAGAGGCCAAATATCTACAACAAGACTATGATAGTTATCAGCAGCTATCATCAACAGCATCTGTCAATCACCATCCAAACCAGCAACCATGATCTCCCCCTAAACCTATTCCACCTGAATAAAAAACAACTGTGAATTTGTACCAAGACAATGCCAACAATGCAAAACTATAAGTATATGCTCCCCCTGAACCTATGCCAGATGATCACTGTCAGACCCATATCAGACTCCTTTCATCCACTGTTTTTCTTCAAACAAATTTATATGCGACTGTATCCACAACAACCGGTGTATGTACGTGGATACGCTTCATGAAACTAGTGTACAACCAATTATCTCCGAAATAGATAAGTTTCAACAGCAAGATGATGCATCAACTACTCCCAGCTTTTGTCTGAGATATTCAAATGTATCTCTGGGCAGTGGTTTGGTGAATATATCAGCAACCTATTCTTTGGAGGGAACATACTCCAATTTGACCTTTTGTTCAAGCACTTGTTCACGTAGAAAATGATATTTGATGGGTATGTGCTTGGTCTTGGAATGCATGAATGCATTCTTTGAAATACTGATTGCACTTGTATTATCACATAGAATGGAGATGGGTGGAGTACATGTGATCTGAATGTCTTGCAATGTTTGCATCATCCAAAGAAGTTGTGTGCAACAAGATGCATCAGCCACATATTCTGCTTCAGCTGTGGATAATGCAATTGAACTTTGCTTCTTGCTGAACCAAGACACTAATCTGGAACCCATATAGAATGCACCACTACTAGTGCTTTTTTTGTCATCCATGCTTCTTGCGCAATCTGCATCTATATATGCATGAAGTGTAAGATCTGTATCCCTAGGATACCATCAACCAAAATTCTGATTTTCTTGAAGATATTTGAAGATCCTTTTGACTGTCTGAAGGTGTGATTCCTTTGGATTTTCTTGGAATCTTCTGTTAGTTCCAGTCTTCGCAGCCTGTCACCAGGGATCAACATGAGCTCTTACTATGTTTGGTTTTGTTAGATGTTTTGCACGTGATGTTCAGCACAAAACATGTCACAAGTGTGTCCATCAGAAGAAGCTCAGAAAAATCTTTCCAACGGTATATCACACTCCCGTAACAGGTTCTTGGATTAGAAGAAATGAATGAGTGATTCTTCGTTATGCATGTTTTGAGGTCAGTTGGAGCACACAATGACAAGCTTAGTACAAAATCAGTTTCTGAAATAATGGTAAGGAATTTCTCAAAAGTGAAAGATGTTTTTGTTCATCACATACCAAATAACAAAAACCTCCTTCAGTTTATGCACAGGTGCTACTATGTGGGATATATACAGTGATATTTGGAGCCTACATTAAAACAAAGCAAAATTTTCATATTTTTCATTGTTTTAGTCATTTTAGTGCGGGGCCATTTTACAACAGATGGAAAGTAATTTTTCAAAACCCAAGGACTTTTTTGTTAAGCATGATCCATATAATAAAAACCTCTTTCCGTTTATTCATAGGCATCATGGATTGGGATATGTGACTAGATCTTTACAGCTCATTTTCACAGATTTAAAATTTTAATGATTTTCTGTTTTAGAGATGATTTTGTGGAACAGATTGCGAGCTACTAGAAATGAATTTCCCAAATTAGAAAGAGGTTTTTCTCCATAATGAACTTATCTACAAAAATATCTTTCAGTTTTGTAACAGGTACTATGGTTTAGGAGATACGAGGTCATCTTCAACACCTATTTTCAGAAATTCGGCCCAAGTTTAATGTAACTGATTCTATTTTGAAGAAAATGGTTGAGCTCAATCCCTTAGTACAAGGATGAGAAAATGTATATATTTTATGAATTTCATAGTGTAGGGGTTGGATTTTGATAGAAGGTTGGATACTTGGGATTTCTTGGCACTCTATTGTACATTTCATTTCTGCAATTTTGGCAAAGGAAAGACCAGGGTTTTGCAGCACTTGTTGGGATCCATGTGGCTCTGTGTTTTGATGGTGTTTTTCTCTATGTATTTGTAAGTTCACTGATGTTTATGTGTATCATTTTCCCTTCTCTTGTCTTCTGCAATTAAACAAATGAGTGATTAAGGTAGAATTCATTAGACTGCTATGCTCTGCCTTGATATTTTGTTTAATTCTACATGTTTTCATCTGTTTGAGGAGGACTCTTGAGACTTTCTTGCCCTCCTTAGCCCCTCACCGGTCTGATCCATCCATTCATTCAATCCAAAGCATCAAAACTACTGCCTATCTTGCCCCTACCTGAACTCTGCAAAAATCTGGCCTCATCCCCGGACCCAAAATTTGCCTTTCCCTTTTTCCAACAAAACCCCCAAAAACTCAAAACAAATCCTTGCACTTCATACCCAGCATAAGATAGTTGTTAAATCAGTCATCTCAAGCCCCATCGATTATATTTTGCTGATATTGACCCGGAGAGAGCCCTCTCGTGTCCTTGTAGGGCTAGCTACGAGGCTGAGCGTGGTTTGATGTGGACCTAGAACCTTGCCTTTTCAGCCTGAGGCAAATCTAGGCTCTAACATAGTGGCGACCATACTGGGGAAGAAAAGTTTATTTGTTTGTTAGTGTCCTTTGTCTTATAGACTATAGACGGAGCCTGAAGTTATGCCAAGTAGTCTCCGAAACGCTCTTGCTTTGCATTATCGAAAGTAGATAAACGCTATTTCAGTCAATCTCCGGTCTAGTATTATAAACGGAATATCTAACCTGCAAATTGCCCCAGTAACATGTATCAAGTTCATATCTGATTGTTGATGGTGGATAGCAGTCAGACACATATGAAGGCTGAAACATTCACCTGGCGACTCCAACTCAATCCAGAGATTCCAGCACTCACTGATCCATTCATGCACTAAAATAAAATGATAGGGTATGTGGCAGACCCTATGTTTTATGAAGCTTTAAAAGAAGTTAGAGATCAGTTAGTGGATTTTGAAATTGATGAAGTATTTTTCATTGCCGTGCTTCAATGTTTGAGATCTCCAAAGTTTCCTCCTAAAGCTAAAACTGGTTTCTTTGAGTTAGTTGTTGGAAAATTTGAGAAGGAGATTCAGTATTTACATGATCAGATCCAATCATATGAATTCCGAGATCCTAAAAATTTCTTGGAAACTCTCCCTCCTTCAAAACAAGAAACAATAGAGCTGCCCGTGGATGTTTGCATTGACAGTTTGCAGTTGGCAGTCTGTGTTGAGGAGTTAGGGCAGCAAACAGAGTGGTTTCTTTGATCCTATTGTCACAGATATGGAGTTTTTTTTTAGTTTGAATGATAAGTCAGATTGTCTTTTACATAACCAGACTCGTTATGTGCATGTATGGCTGTCAGCATTTACATTTGTGTCTTGGTTGAAGCACTTTCAAGCAGCATCCTTGTCACAATTACTTTAATGGTTGATATGGCATTACATTATTACTTGATCTATCAATTTTGTAGTAAAGTGGGTTAGATTTGTACATAAATAAGCTGCCCAAGGCAGCATTTCATTTTTCGATATTTGTTTATGTACAAGTTGTAGTATGTATATGTTTTTGGATTGGTATGAGTTGCTTTGGGTTTACAGTTGTTTGACCATCCATGCCCAATGGAAGAGGCATTGTCTGCTTTCCAGAGATCTGTATTTCTTGGCACCTCCAAGGAGCTACCATCCCAATTGGAGACAACGTTGGTTCCAGTCTTCGCAGCCTGTCACCAGGGATCAACATGAGCTCTTACTATGTCTCGTTTTGTTAGATGTTTTTCACATGATGTTCAGCACAAAACATGTCACAAGTGTGTCCATCAGAAGAAGCTCAGAAAAAGCATTCCAACGACATATCACACTCTCATAACAGGTTCCTGGATTAGAAGAAATGAATGAGTGATTCATGGTTATGCATGTTTTGAGGTCAGTTGCTGCACACAATGAAAATTTTAGTACAAAATCAGTTTCTGAAATAATGGTAAGTAATTTTTCAAAAGTGAAAGTGGTTTTTGTTCATCACATACCAAATAACAAAAACCTCCTTCAGTTTATGCACAGGTGCTACTATGTGGGAGATATATAGTGATATTTGGAGCCTACTTTAAAATAAAGCAAATTTTTCATATTTTTTACTGTTTTAGTCATTTTAGTGCGGGGCCATTTTACAACAGATGGAAAGTAATTTTGCAAAACTAAAGGAGGTTTTCATTAAGAATGAGCCATATAACAAAAAAATATTTCAGTTTATTCACAGGTGTCATTGATTGGGATATGTGACTAGATCTTTACAGCTCATTTTCACAGATTTAAATTTTTAATGATTTTCTGTTTTAGAGATGATTTTGTGGAACAGATTTCGAGCTACTAGAAATGAATTTCCCAAATTTGAAAGAGGTTTTTCTCCATAATGACCTTATCTACAAAAATATCTTTCAGTTTTGTAATAGGTGCTATGGTTTAGGAGATACGAGGTCATATTCAACACCTATTTTCAGAAATTCGGCCCAAGTTTAATGTAACTAATTCTATTTTGAAGAAAATGGTTGAACTCAATCCCTTAGTACAAGGATGAGAAAATGTATATATTTTATGAATCTCATAGTGTAGGGGTTGGATTTTGATAGAAGGTTGGATACTTGGGATTGCTTGGCACTCTATTGTACATTTCATTTCTGCAATTTTGGCAAAGGAAAGACCAGGGTTTTGTAGCACTTGTTGGGATCCATGTGGCTCTATGTTTTGATGGTGTTTTTCTCTGTGTATTTGTAAGTTCACTGATGTTTATGTGTATCATTTTCCCTTCTCTTGTCTTCAGCAATTAAACAAATGAGTGATTAAGGTAGAATTCATTAGATTTCTATGCTCTGCCTTGATATATTTTTTAATTCTACATGTTTTCATCTGTTTGAGGAGGACTCTTGAGATTTTCTTGTCCTCCTTAGCCCCTCACCGGTCTGATCCATCCATTCATTCAATCCAAGGCATCAAAATGAATTCATTTCAAAATCCCAAAGAAGTCAGAAACAGACGCTGAAGGATCATCTGAAGCAGAAGAATAATAGAAAGCTGAAGCAGCTAAAGCATCCGCAGAAGAGGAAACCTACTAGTCTAGTTCGATTTGCAGAACCACTTGAAAAACAAGAGATAGTGGAGAAAGGACTCCATCGACCTCGCCGACTTCCCCGGAGTTTCCAAGAAACTGCTCGGGTCTTAGCTAAATCTGCTCTACAAGGTCGTATTGATTGGTTGAAAGGCTTGATCTTGCCCCTACCTAAACTCTGAAAAAATCTGGCCTCATCCCCGGACCCAAAATTTGCCTTTCCCTTTTTCCAACAAAACCCCCAAAAAATCAAAACAAATCCTTGCACTTCATACCTAGCCTAATATCAATTGTTAAATCAGTCATCTCAAGCCCCATCGATTATCTTTTCCTGAGATTGGCCTAGAGAGAGCCCTCTCCTGTCCTCGTAGGGCTAGTTACAACGCTGAGCGTGGTTTGATGTGGACCTAGAACCTTGCCTTTTCAGCCTGAGGAAAATCTAGGCTCTAACATCTTCCAACTATTCCCACTGCATGCATGATGTCTGGTCGGGTACCTGTTAGATAAAGTAAATTGTCAATCATGGATTTGTAGGTTGGTTGATGTACTGCTGCTGATTCATCATTTAAGTTGAGACTGCATCCTGTTACCATGGGGGTACATACTAGTTTAGAATCTTCCCTGCTGTATTTTTTCAAGATCTTCTTGAGATACTTGGTTTGTGATAGAAAAATAACATATTTATTTTGTTGAACTTCTAGACCGAGAAAATATGTGAGCTCACCAAGCAAGGACATTTCAAATTCTTGCTGCATTACCAAAGCAAAGTTTTGACTCATGGCTTCTTCATTGCTACCAAAAATGATATCATCAACATACACTACAAGTATTAGCAATTTATCATTATCAATCTTTGTATATAGATTGCTATCAGTTGATCCTTTTGAAAAACCTTGTAGAGGGAGTTATTTGTCAAGATGGTAATACCAGGCCCTTGGAGCTTGTTTTAGACCATAGAGAGCCTTTCTGAGTCGGCATACAAGTTTTGGATCATTTCCAAGGATGAATCCGTCTGGTTGCTCAATATATACTTCTTCTTCTAAGTCTTCATTAACAAAGGCAGATTTTACATCCATTTGGTATACTTTGAATTTCTGAAAGCTATAAAGAGCAAGGAACATTCTTATGGCTTCAAGTCTAGCAACAGGTGCAAAAGTTTCTTCAAAATCTATACCTTCTTGTTGAGCATATCCTTTACAAACAAGTCTAGCCTTGTTTCTGATAACTTCATCATTTTCATTCAGCTTGTTTTTAAATATCCATTTGGTTCCTATGATATTCTTATCATGAGGTCTAAGAACTAATTCCCAAGTATTATTCTTTTCAATTTGCTCAAGTTCTTCATTCATGGCCTTGAACCAACATTCATCTTTGCATGATTCATTTACATTTTGAGGTTTGATGGAGGAAAGCAATGCTAGATAGCTTGAAGCTTCTGTAATAGTTCTTCTTATCTACACACCTGCCTCTTTCTGTCCCAAAATTTGAGTCTCTGGATGATTTTTCTGAACATATCTGGATGGAGTCTTTTCTTCTATCGTTATCTGTTCTTCTGGTGCTTCATTGGTTTCTTCTTCTTCAGAATTAGTCTGATTTGATGTGGAAGGATAATCCTCATCTTCTTCACACTCTTCGACTTTTACCTGCTTTGGATTTTTTCCTGCTTCATCAACCACAACATCAATACTTTCAATAGTTTTCCCAAGTATTTTATTATAACACTTATATCCTTTACTTCGAGAAGAGTAACCAAGGAGAATGCCTTCATCTACTCTAGGTTCAAACTTGCCAAGTTTTTCATTAGCCCTTTTGATGTAACATTTGCTTCCAAAAATTTTGAAGTATTTTACAGTAGGAGTCTTACCATACCAAAGTTCATGTGGAGTTTGAGTGTTGTTTACCTGAATGTTTTCTTTGTTGAGGATAGTGATAGCAGCAAATGCAGCTTCACCCCAGAAGGTTGCAGGAGTTCCAGACTCATCTAGCATGGCACGAGCCATTTGTTGAATAGTTATGTTCATCCTTTCTACCACTCCATTTTGCTAAGGATTCCTTGCGGTGGAGAATTCTCTTTTTATTCCATGTTCTTCACAAAAGTCGAAGAATTCATCTGAGGTAAATTCCCCTCCTCGATCAGATTTGAGGCATTTGCTTTTGTGATGTGATTCATTTTCAACCAAAGCTTTGAAGGCTTTGAACTTTTCAAATGCTTCATCTTTATGCTTTAGAAGTCTTATCCAACACATTCTGGAAAAATCGTCAATGAACAATATAAAGTATTCTTATCCATGAGGTGACTTTTTCCTTGATGGACCACATAAATCAGTATGAACAAGTTCAAGAGGCTTACTAGCTGATCCTTCCTTCTCAGGGAAATGTGCTCTGGTTTGCTTACCAAATTGACATGATTTGCATATTGTATTTTCTGGAATGTTGATATCAGGAAGATCACGAACAGCCTGGAATTTGCATGCTTTCCTTATTTGTGGGAAGCTTAGATGCCCCAATCTTTTATGCCATAGCTAGTGTTCATCATTTTTGCTTAAATAGCACTATTGTTATCCTCCCTTGAGTATGTATAAGTTGTTTGGAGTTCTTATGCCTTTGATCATGGTTTCTCCTGTATCAAGCTCATGAACAACACATCCATTTGATCGAAATACTACTTCATTTCCTTGATCACACATTTGACTGACACTCAATAGGTTATGCTTTAGACCATCAACATACATAACATTCCCAGCTTTAACCTTTTCTTTTAAGAGAACAGAGCCTTTACCTTTTATGACAACAGGAGTGTCATTTCCAAATGAGACCTTCTTTTCCTTTTCTAAGGAATTATATGACTGAAGTTTTTCTTTATCACCTGTCATGTGTTTCAGGCATCCATTGTCGATGTACCACTGATTTTATTGTCGTTCTGCATACAATGATATACCACATCCTTCTGTTTGTGGTTCTTTCTTTCTCCATATTTTGGGACTCAATGAAGTTTGCTCCTTCTGAGATGTTTCCGGAAATTTACTCCTGCATTCAGAATCTTCATGACCGAAGTTGTTACAGATAGAATATTCTATTTCATTTTCAAGAAGTGAAAAGTTATTGTAGGTCCTTTTCATGATCCCTGTCACATTCCTTTGATTTCGTGCTTCTCTAGTCATGATGGTATTGTAGGAAACACTTTGGGCACCTTTGTGTCCAAAGTTATGACATGAAAAACATTGGCCATTAGAGAAGTTCCTGCGATTATCGAATATACTGACCTGGTGATTCATTCTTGAAGCAAATTGAGTATGATTTACCTGAGGTTGGTTGTAACTTCTGTTCATCCTTGAAGTAGATTGAACCTGATTTACTTGGTGAACTGCTTTATGCCTTTGCTGACGATTGTCAAATTGTTCACTGTTCTTTGCTGCATCAAGATAGCTTTTAGTGGAGGTTGACGACTTCTGTGCTTGAGATGCTTCTTCAGTATATCTAAGACCTATCTTTATTAGAGGAGAACAATACACTTTGATAATTTCATCTAAAGTTTCTGATCCTTTAGCAAATCTGAGATTGAGAGCTTTTGTTTTCTCAATATCTTTTCTTAGACCCACAATTTCACATTCTAGCTTTTCGTTGTGTTTTTCTCTTTCAGCAAGTTGGAATGTCAGAGCATCTATAGTCATATTCTTTTCTTCTAAACAGATTTTGAGTTTAGAGATTTCTTCGTAAAGATTATCTTCATCTAAAGCATCCAAGAAATAATCATCTTCAAAAGCCATCAGAAGTCTATAGTCATTATTATCTTCATCATTATTTGATAAACCATCGCTATCTTCATGTGTATAGTAGCTCTTCTTACTTACACTTTGTTTTCTATTCCATTTTGCTGATTCCTTACCTTTATCGAGCTTATCTTTATTTGGACATTTGGCAGCATAGTGACCAACTCTTCCACAAGCAAAACATTTGAAAGGTAGTTTCCCTTTGAATCATCCAGAACCCCGTTGAAGGTTTTTGACAAAGTTTGCTTCTTCCTCTTCTTCTGAAATATGTCCCGATTCATTGAGTTCTTCCCTTCTTGAAGCTTTGAATGGATCTTTTCTCATATCCGATGGACCTCCTTTTCTCATTTCGAAAGCAGTTAATATTGCATGCAGCTGTGTCATAGTGATACTCTGAAGATCCTGCTTTTCTTCTATGGTAGAAACTTTTGATTCAAACTTAGTAGAAAAGGATCTTAAAACCTTTTCAACTAAAGTAACTTCTTTTATCTCTTCACCCAAGTTCTTCATGAAATTAACAATATCATATATACGTAAGAAGTAATTAGCTATACTTTCATCATTGTGCATTTTGAGAGTTTCATATTGAATTCTGAGAGATTGCAGTTTTGCACATTTTACCTGATTGTCTCCTTCATAGATTAGAACAATCTTGTCCCATATTTCTTTGGTGGTTTTGAGCTGCATAACTTTGATAAATTCTGATTGTGATAGACTCCCCAATAATGTATTGACAACCTTGGCATTAGTTTCATATAGCTTTTTACCTGCCGAATTTGTAGGAATTACTGATGGAAATGTATATCCTCCTTCCACAATTTCCCAGACATTTGTTCCAAGAGATTGAAGATAGTTTGTAGTTCTTATCTTCCAATAAATGAAGTTGCTCCCATCAAAGATTGGTTGTCTAATGGATCCCTCTCTTTCATAGTTACTCATGATCATAGATCTTCCTTCAAGCAATCAAGCTTCTTCTGAAGGACTTGCTCTGATACCAATTGTTGGAAATAATACTGAGAGGGGGTGGGGGGGAGTTAATCAGTGTTAGCAAGTCAATAATATTTCATTTCCATAATCAGATTCATATACGCTACTTCTGTTAATTAAACTTGTGTGTATATGCAACTATATGTAAGGCAACTAGCGTATACTCTTCAAACTTATAACTTAGTTAATTTATCATATGTTGATCTTTAATCTATGTATCATAACCATATAAATGGTAACCCGGTGCAGTAAAATAGAACATACAATCACACACATGAACACAAGATATAAGGTGGAAACCCAATGTGGGTGAATACCACCTGCTGCAATCGTCTCTATCTTCTTTTAATAAGAAACTTCTTTTTACAATTTTTGTACTGGTATAGACTTATAATAGTATGCAGGCTTCTACCTGCAGAAGGCTATAACCTTCTCTCGTTCTCCATCTTCTCCTAGAAGGGAGCTACAACCCCATAGCTCTTGTACTAGCTATTGTGTTTACTAGTACGTATGTGCAAGCCTACAAAAGGCTACAACTTTCTCTTTTCTTCCAGGGACCACGTTTCATAAATTTTCAGACTGGATCCATCAATAACATCAATCAACCATCAATTATATCTGCATCAACCAATCTCCTTTTCAGCAACCAAAACTGAATCAATTAATCACTTCTCAGAATGCTATAACCAGAATACATTAACAGTAACTGGAACCCAGGCCAGAACCCAAAACACTACAACAGTAAACAGAAGTAGCTAAAGCATATTTTATTAGGTATACGCTACTTCAATGTGTCGAACCTGCGTACATATGCCGTTTTCTCAAGGTGAACCTGTGTATACGCTGTTTTGATATGCAGAACCAACGTGTATACGCGCCTTTGCTAAAGTGAACCTGCGTACAGATCTGTAAATGATGATTTAAATTTTACAACAATTCTAGACATTAGTTATACCTAGATCATCATATTTACAGATTACAACATGCGCCAGTTATTTAGATAAAAGATCAAAACCACAAAAAGATACTTCTATTCAAGCCTTAAGGTCTTGACCCATCAATATAACTTATCCTTCATCAAATGCTCAGGTTCATCCTTTATTTAGATCTAGCTATGCACCATAACTCAATAACCTGTATTCTAGATCTTGCTCTTCATTAGATATTCAATTCATGACTGCCTTTGCCTAATGATCTTCTCCTCCTTTTATAGTCTTAGGCCTTACTCAATACCATGGTCCAAAACCACTTAGAACCAATACCTTGGACCAAATACCTAGGGTCAACACTTCGGACAAGATACCTTGGACCAATACCATGGATCAAAATACCATGAACCAAATACCACGGACCAAAACTAAGTTTTCCAACATGTACGCGCCTTTCCTTCTATGAAAGTGTGTGTGTATGCTATATGCACCTTTTGGTCTGCGAACCCGCGTGTACATGCGGCATGGTCAATGGGAAACTTGCGTATACCTCTCTTTCTTCATTTTGTGAGCCTGAACTGTGATTTGTCATTTGTGTGAGTTGCCATCAAGGAAAACACCTGCGTTATAGTGCCAAATCTATATCATAATGTGACCAAATAATGGACTGTATAGAGTCATAACTCACAATTTAGAAGCCTAACTTGGTCATGGGTGTGGTCATTAGAATTCTATATCAAAAGGAAACATTTTTTATGGTTAGCTCGTGGAGAAGTGATTTAGAATTCCTCAAAATATGAGAAGATGAAGAAAATGTTATAGACTTAGAATTGAGATGTATTTGACATTTTATTGGTATGTACACTTCTTACAGAGTCAAAGCTACAACAAGGATAAGTAAATAACAATTTTGAAGAATATTGTTAAATGGAAGACATGGAAGATGGGAAAACACCTAACATATATGAAGAAGTGATAGGCATGAATATCATGATGAAAGAGATAGATTTTGAAAATTATAGAGTGAGAATGGAATCAATGGAGTTGGTAGAAACTATAAGGAGCTTGAAAATTGATATGTAGAGCTGATAATGAGAGGATGTTGAAATATCAAGAGGAGAAAAATTGTATAAGAACTCAACTATTATATAGCGTAAATAATTGACAAAAATAAATTAATAATGGATTAAGTTCAAGGTATGAGGAAGGAGATAGATTCCATTTGAGAAGAGAAAACCATGGAAGATCATCACACATAAGAGGTTCTACAAGGAATCAAAATAATTATTACTCATTGGAACATTTAAATAGGAATCCATACGCATATAAAGAATCATAGAGAAATCCATAAGATGGGAGAAGATGATGATTCTTGGTTTCTAGGAATAAGGAAATACTTTATGTTGCATAACTACTCATAGAATCTAGAAGCAACAATTGTTATATACAATTGATAGGGGAAACATTATATTTTCTAGAATCAATCGGTGCATGTTAAGAAAATCAATGAGATGATAATTTCCTAGAAATGGCTCAATAAGCATTTCTAGTAGCAATATATTTCTAAGCATTACTATGAAAATAACATGAAAACATTTTTCAAGCTCAAGATGAGAAGTATGGCCATGAAAGAGTATGAAAAATGAGAAGGAAAAGATACATATATTGTTAAGTGGGTTTCCTTCACTTTACAAAAATAAAATTCAAATTGATGAACGTAATATTGTTGAAAAGACAATCAAGAAGACCAAATTCTTGTATCACTAGAGCAAAGGAAAAGAAGAATTTAAAATTCCTTAGAGAGATAAGAAAAAGGGAAATAAATATTACGGGAGAAAGGGATTCCATCCTCCATTCTTCAAGAATGATCCTAGTACATATTAATAGAGCTATCTAGCTCAAAATGAGTATATGATGGAAACTTTCTTGGGAAAATGGGGAAGGAAAACAATAAAATGTTAGGATGTGAAGGAAATATTGTGTACGAATATTTCATTCGAAAGGAAATGTAGAATTAGGAGCATGCACAACATACACGAGGAAACTATAGTGGAATATGTGGGTAAGAATATCCCAAGAATATATGACATCCTAGAAAAGTGACAATAAGACCATTAGCCACACATGATTGAGGTTAAAGGTAAGGTTACCAATCAACATATTACAATTTTAATAGATTTGGGAGGAATTCATAGTTAGATTTCCCTTGGTTTGGATAAAATATTTCATGGAAGTAAGCATGAGAAACCATGTTTAGATCGACCTTATGCTAGAATTAAAATTAAGGAAATTAATGAGATTGGGGTTTCCCATTAGATATGGATGGTGTCACTGATTATTACATAACTAAACATGATACCACTTTGTTCATATGGTGCTCTTATTAGAATGGATTGGTTAGTTGCTCATAATCTTATCCTAGATTGTCATAATAAGACTTTCACTTGTCTTGATCAAGAAATAAATTTGAGAATAGTGAAAGGAATTCATAGATAAATTTCTATAAGGGAAATTTAATCTTTACAAATGAATAAATGTTGGATTGTATGCAATTCACGTGGAAGAGAAAGTAAAATGTATAAGCCCAAACCTTGAGGGTTTTCCAATGGTAAAAGCTTGTGAAATTGTATTGGGGAGATGTTAGGTTTACCACAAAAAGAGATTGATTATTCTATTAATTTGCTACTTGAAGCTGCTTTAGAATATAAGCCTCCATACATAATTAGTGCAGCCAAATTGGAGTACAAAATACAGTTAAAAGAATTGTTAAAGAAGTGGTATATACACCTATGTGTCTCTCATTTGATATCACTAGGACTATTTGTAATGAAGAAATATGAGACTTTGAAACTATGCATGGATCTTAAATAGTTGAATAAGGTCAATGTGAGAAATAAATATCCTCCTATAATAATTGATGAACTATTTGATTAGTAAAGAGGATAAACACTCTTTTCAAAGATATATCTAAGGTTATACTACTATTAGATAATGAAAAATTATTAAGGCATCAATAAGATAACTTTTAGAACTAGGTATGGACACGATGAATTTGTAGTGGCACCATTTGGATTAACAAATGCACTAGTTACCTTAATGTGGTTAATGATTCGAATAATTAGAAATTATTTAGATATTTTTTTCATTTATTCCTAGATGAAATTCTTATTTAATCAAACTTGGGGGAGAACCATGAAGAGAACTTAAGGATAGTACTACAAGTACTAATAGAGCATCAACTATATGTAATGTTAAGCAAAAATTTCATTTTATAAGCCTCCATACATAATTAGTACAACCAAATTGAAGGAGTAAAAATTTAGTTGAAAGAATTGTTAAAGAAGGGACATATAAACCTAAGTGTCTCTCATTGGTGATTGCTAAGACTATTTGTGATGAAGGAAGACGAGACTTTGCAATTGTTCATTGATTTTAAATAGTTGAACAAGGTCAATGTGAGAAATAAATATTATCTACCAAGAATTGATGAGTTATTTTATTAGCCAAGAGGATCAAAGGTATTTTCAAAGATATATCTAAGGTTAGACTACAATTAGATAAGGATAAAGGATGAAGAAATCAATAAGATAACTTTCAAAACTAGATATGGACACCATGAATTTCTAGTGGCACCATTTGGATTGAAAAATGGACCAATTACCTTCATGTGGTTAATGAATGGAATAATTAGAAATTATTTAGATAAATTTTTCATTTATTCTAAGATACATTCTTATTTAATCAAAGTTGGAGGAGAAGAATGAAGAGTAGTTAAGGTTAGTATTGAAAGTACTAATAGAGCATTGACTATATGAAAAGTAAAGAAAAAGTTCATTTTATCAAAGGAGAACTTATTACTTGGGACACATTGTCTCTCAGAAAGAATATAGTAGATCCAAAGAAGATTAAATCTATTAAGAAATGGCCTACATCTAAGAATGTATCTGAGGTAAGGTCCTTGATGGGGTTTTCTAGATATTATAAAAGGTTCCTAGAAGGATTTTCCAAGATTGCTCATCGTAATATATATTTACAAAAGAACGGAATTAAATTGGAATGAACACAAAAGTGTGAAGAAATATTCCAATTGTCAATGAAATTAATTACGAGTGCATCCATTCTTAGGATTACTAACCCAGATGAAGATTTTGTGGTATGTACATGTGCTTACAAATCAGGACTTGGCATGGTTCTTCCTTAGAATGGGAATGTGATCTATTATAAATCCTAGAAGATTACGAAGAATGAAAAGAAAATATGGCACAAACGACTTAGAACTCATTGCAATATTTCATGTGCTAAAGATGTGGAAATATTACTTAACAGGGAGAAAGTTGAAGTCAAGAACATAGCATAGTGGTTTAAAATATTTATTTGAATAATAAACATTAAATTCCAAGGAAACAAGATGGACATAATTTCTAATTGAATGTAAAATTCATATTAAACATATTAAACAGATGGATAACAAGGTTACGGATGCACCCATTGTAGGAGTACATGTGTTGTGTTCTACAACCATCAATATATGCAAATTTCTTTTGAGGAATATAATTCTTAAGCCTCTTACCTCTAGTGAACATTATATTTAGACCAAAGAAGGCTTACAATAGAAGAATGCATGAAAAAAGAACCATGGTTATAATTTGGAAGAGAATGGAATTTGTATACATAAAGATACAGCGCATGTTCCTAATTCTTATGAATTATAGAAACTAGTTTTAAAATAAATCCATAATTTTTCATAGGTTGGACATGTTATTTACTACAAGAAAATTGAGAAATAAGAAGTCAATATTTTTTGGATATGAATGAAGAAGGATGTGACAAATTATGCATTCAAGTGCTTATAATGTAAAATACTAAAAAGTAAACATAAAAATCCAATATGTTTTTTGTGACGTCTTCGGCGTCCAGTCAGGAAACACCACTCAATAGTACTACACGATAATAATTAAATTAATGTGTAGAAGTGTATGCATTAAATTTAATCCATAATGTAACTTGTGTCTCGAAATTATAATTATTATAAAATATTGCACATCATTCCCTATATGTAGTACTTAATCACATATAAAATATAAATAAATAAACAGTGGAAACAACATCGAAGCGGAAGTAAAATATTCCTCAAAAACATATTAAATGAAATCCATAAACTAGGGTTTCAATATAAAAAGCAATAATTAATTATAACTCGTACTTAAGTAGATATAGAAAGAACTGAGGCACTTCGTAACGTCCTCAGCCGCCAACCATGCAACTCTACATCACCTCAACCAAAACTCTATTCATAACTCATCAACATTTGTACGGAAGCTTAATTAATCAAAAAAATTTATTGAGAGTCTCTATGCACATAATTATAATACAACTAACACATAATTATAAATTATTGCACAATGGAATATTAACATAAATTTGTACATAAATCTCCATTATTTATCATATAAATTTGTACATAAATCTCCATTATTTATCATATTAGATGCATAATTGTACTTGGGTGTAGAATTGTTAGAAAACAAGAATTAACATAAATAACAAAAGCTAATTACATATCCCAAAAGCAGGTTTTATGACCATTTCATCCAACTAAATACATTCTTAAATTAATCAATCTATCAGTTGAAGCACAATCTCGTAATTAGGGTTTCAAGCATTATAATACTACACATTAACACAACACATAAGCATGAATACTTATTTGTATAAATGGTCTAGTTGACTATTGGCTCTCCAAATTCCTCCCAGTTGTAGGGTATGTGGCTCATAATCTCAACCATTGGTCACCGCCAAGTTGGGGTAGTAACTCCAGGAAACAACTATAAATCAACAAACAAAAACCTAGGCCATGGAACCAACCCCAACAACCTACGTCTCTAACCACAAGTTCATCGCCCAATGATCAACACCTAAGTAATGCAACCTAAAACTCTTAGTGGTTCTTACCTTCCAAAATGACTTACAACTGACCAAGACAGTCCCTGCCTACAACTCCAAGATCCCTACTACTTCCAGGTGTCTAAGTTCCAAACAACTGAATCGAGATAAAAATCCCTCAATTGGTGCCAGGGTGCAAACCAAGACTCTTTTACCATCTACAAACCAAGCTCCCAATAGGAACTCCATGGCCACGAAGCCATAAATATAACCAACAAAACATCAAAGAGATAAGCTCCTGAAGGAAACATAGGGGCTCACATCATAAATCATATGTATCCATGCAACGCATTGAACATAATAACCAAACCCTCTCCAGTTCCAAAGTTTAACACTAGGACTCAGTGGCCATTAGTCACCAAGCCTAAATTTCCTCTCCATCCCACCATATTTGGCTGAATGAAATACCTGAATCTATGCATGAATAATAATCATTCACCCATGCCTTTATAGGAAAATCATAACCTCTTTAAATGTGTGCTCAATTCGCTAAGTGGAACTCACTAGAGCCACATTGATCCTAGTCACACTTTCCTAAAAAGAAACCCAATTGTTGCCCTTTTTTTCTCTGTAGTTTCTACCCCCCACACCCTTTTCGTGGAATGGCTCTATAGCCAGCCTTATTTTATTATTAATGATATTTAATTACAATATAATTACAATCTAGGCTCTAAAACCTCATAGCCTTTATAGGCATAACCATATGAGAACATTGGCCCCACAATCTATTTATCATCACTACATGGGCACATAGAACCCATAATGTCATTTCAAATAACCAACCTATTAGTCAAATACATCAGGCTCACTAGCCTAAATATCAATGTATATTTTATTACATAATAAATAGTGGGGGTATTACATTCCACCCCACTTTATTTATGCACTCTCCCCATTGCATGATAGTCCAAAACTGAATCTTCTACAATAGAATCTCAGAATCCATGTTCTCTTCCTCAACCTCCTCCTCGGCTTCCTCCATACTTTCGGTGCCCTCCGCACAACAACTGGATCGGTAGGTCCTTGCTACATTGATATGGTATTCCTCTAATACCAACATTACCCAATATCTTTTCTTTAGTTGATGTTATCAGAATTGCATGAAAGAGCATGTAAATACCATATATGCAAATACTTAAAGAATAAGAAACATAAAGGAGATCATGAGATAATGCACACAAAATTTTGGTAAGAGAGTTTGTCGAGTGTGGATTACATCTCCGAGCCTTGTTTTAGTACTGGGGAGATCACTTCATTAATATCATCAAATAAGACAAGTTCATGGAAAAATACATCATTATACCTCCATTCCTAGGAGTGACTTAAAATTCAGCTACCCAAATCGTAGTAATCACCCCACTAGCAGGTCTGCCTTGTCCTTCTGAGACTTTTGACTATAAACATGACCCATTTTTCGAAGGCACATTGTTGTCTCTAACTTCATGCCCAACAATTAATGATGAAAGCGGGTTTAGGCCATGACCCGTAAAGTTCACTTTTCATATGAAAAAAATGATTGTGCCATTGTGATGCTTGCAAAATTCTGGTTAAAATGAGTATAAACTTGACCCCATTATTCCATTGTCCATTCTGGGCTCCTCGAGAATCTTTACGATTCCTCATAACTTCTAAAAAGAATATACTAGGAATATTATAGGGAATTTTCCTTAGGAATATTCTCCTTGGAACCATACCTTTGGGGTTCCACATGGCCTAGTTCCACTCTCATCCGAGTTCTTCATTGCTCCATGTTACTCCTCCACGCTTGGTTCCTCTCCATGTGAATGAAAAAATGTGTGTATGGAAAAAGTAAACAAGGAGTTTGTTAGCCCACTTTGCTGGCATGGATTTGTGAAATCGTAGTGGTTGGGGAGGTCCTAAGGTCAAACCTCATGGACTCTCTCATTTTGGATTTATAATCAAACTCATACTTTAATAAAGCTTGACCATATGTTTTAATAAATTTTGTTGTTAACAAACCAAGCATACACATGAAACATGTTCAAAATTAGATAAATTTCTCATTGTGAATCCCAAGACCACTTGGCCTTTTTGGAGGTGCCATGTGGCAGCCTTTTATTAGCCATATTCTACCAATTGTGTCTATACAATGAGGACATGTGCCACACATTTGTGATGCCACATGGTGCATTTATGGAGATGCCATGTCACTTGTTGTGGATCCCACCTACTGACTGTGCTACCACATCATATCCATACAATGATGAGTGTCATCTATATGGATTGCGGTGTGGAAAATAGGTTTGACTTTCACTTTTACTTTTCCCCAATTTGACTGAAACTTCAAACTATAACAACTTTTGCATATGAACTTGGATTGAGCCATCATTCATGTCATTAGAAATATTGCATTGAGCTCTTCGATCTGGTTCTGGTTTCACTTCAATCCAAGGAATTTGATTTTTGAGGTTTTCCAAAGCCACCTAGATCATTCCTCCCCACTAAGGAGCTTTTGGTGCTCCAAAAGCATGAACATTACTACAATATTGATCTATTTAAAAAATCTCTTCGAAAGGCCACACTTTATTCTCCTTCACCTTTGTACTTTAGAGCCTTAAGTGTTGAAATCGACACATGTATCCATATGCAAATATGTGGCCACCAATAGATATCTAACTTGTAAGACCCAAACAAACCATACTTTCCAAGAGTTTATAACATGCTCATGGTCAAGTTTACATTAGAAACCATACCCCATGTTATCCAACTAAAGGCCAAAATATCACTATGTTGCATACACAAGTGATTCTATAAATTCATCACTTTTACAAGCAAATTTGGAACATGTGATTTACAATGGTGGCCATTCCAAACTACTCAAAAAGGATTCCAACTCTGGATGGATCTCCCAACAGGTAGCTCTATAGTGTCCTTTCTTGTTGCAATGGATGAAATGGCTCTTCTTCCTCCATACTTTCTTGACCTTCTTTCAACCCTGACATGGAGAATGATCCTCATGTCATGACTCATTGGTAGACTTAACATTCCTCGAAAGATTAGTTATGGTTCAAGTTTGAAGATGAGAGCTTACATTAGTTCTTCCTTTGGAATTCTCATTGAAAGGTGGTGATGTGTCCCCATTCTCTTTCACTATCTCAAACTTGTCACTTGAGGACTCTCTCGTCTCTTCCTTTCTACAATAGCCCAATCATGCATATCAAGGTAATCCCACCACTTGGATGGGATTCACAATGCCCTATCCATTAAAACCTAGGCCCTTTCCTTGATACCCATCTTCTTCTTGAGCTTCAAACCAATACCTACGGTGTGTCTTTGAAAGGCACTAAAATAATCATCGTAATGAAAACATGACACTGAAGAACCATTCTTTCCCTCAATTGTCAATTCTGAAGCTAGTGATGATGGTTTTTCTAAGCCTCTAGTACATTGCAACTCTTCCAAGGCCTCTTCCATGGCTCCTAATTAAAGATGCAAGCCCTGCTTTTCCTCGTCTTCTTCTCATAAAATTCTCCTTAGTTTAGCATTCTATACTTGAATTCTTTGATTTATCTCCTCAATTTCTCGAAGCCATGTTGTCTTTTGTTCTCTTCTCATGTTTGGTGCAACACCTGCTGCAATCTTTGTCTCATCGGCTAAACCAAAACCCAAGTCAATTTGTCCATCTCCTACAATCCCAATAGTTGTGATCTTCATCTCATCGTCTCAGTCAGAACCCAAGTCAATTGGTCCAACACCTACAAATCCAACATTTGTGACCTTCACCTCATCGTCTAAATTGGATTCATGGTCTTGTTACACAGTAGAAGTAATATTCTACTTCCTTTCTTTGTCATTCCTCTTGGCTTCAATTCTAGATGCAATATCGAGCAATGCTCCTCATCATGCCCTTCTTTCTCGCAATGAGTGCAAGAGGGATTTGCTTGTTTTTTTTCATCAATTTCTTTTTTGCATTATTTTCTTGCTCATACCTTCCCATGCTTTCAAGGTGAATGGATTTCAAACTAGCTGAATCGATAATAGTGGTTTCAAAAAATAACAAAGAATGCCAAATATAATTATGTTAGGAAGTAATATATTTCATCAAAGTGTCAGGTGAATCCAAAGGAATTCCCAATGCTAAAGCTTTCTTCCTAAAACATCTTAACCTTTTCCTTGCTTTAAATTTTTCCATTGCATCATGGCTTTCTGTTGGTATGCCAAAGGATAAAATTATCCTTTCAAATTATAAACAATTTTTTATGAGGAAGAAAGGATTTTACCCACATAATTGCTACCTTTCTGAAGTCTTCTCTCCCGCCATATGAGAGTGGTGCCTCGTGATTGAAGGGAATCTAACTAGATCTTGGACTCAACTTCTTCATTATGTTTAATATGACAATAAAGTTCAATGTATATAATCTAATTGTTTAACGTTTTTGCAATAGATTCTCCATTAAACATAGGAAAATCGATCTTTACATCAAACTTAAAAGAAGTATTTGGAAAATCATTTCTATGTTGTGTATTATAATGATGGGAATGAGATGATGAAGAATAAATTTCACTTAAAGATGGAGATGGAGGTTCAGGAGTTTCTCCTCCATTTTCATGTTTTTCTAAAGCACGATCCTGTTCTTTCTTTTTCTTCTTTTCCAATCTCCTCTCATAATTTTCAAACGATTTATCTACCTTATTTTCCATGATGTAGAAAGGTTTTAAAAATATTTCTCATTCTCAGTACGAGCATTGTCATCTATCATTTTCCTTCTTCATGTTGTATGTCGAATCTCTGGATCAAAGGAATTAAGTTTACCTTCACCCTTTCTAAGCTTGTTCCTGTTTATTGTTCACAATTTTAATTCATGTCAGCAGGAAGAACACTATGTTACCAAACATGCTATGGTATTCCTCTAATACCTACACTATACAAGATCTTTCTTTAGGTGATGTTAGTGGAACTGCATGAAAGGGCATGTAAAAACCATATGTGCAAATACTTGAAGACAAAGAAACATAAAGGAGATCATGAGACAATACACGCAAAAGTTTGATAATGGAGTTCATCTAGCATGGACTACATATCAATGCCTTGTTTTTATAGTGGGGAGGTCATTTCATTGATCTCATCAAAAGAAAGGAAAGTACATGGAAAAATACATCATTATACCTCAATTCTTGGGAATGAACTAAAATTTGGCTACTCAAATCGCAAAAATTACAACACCAACAGGTTCATCTCATCCTCCTAAGCTGTTTGATGGTAAACATGACCCAATTTTGGAAGGCACATTTATGTCTCAAACTTCATGCCCAAAAATTAATGATGAAGCTAGGTTTCTACCATGACCTTTAAAATTCGCTCCTTAGATGCAAAACTCACTACACCATTTTGATCCTTGTAAAACTCATGTTAAAATGAGTATAAACTTGACCCCATTCTGACACTGTCACATCTAGGCTCCTCCATAATCTTTATAATTCTTCACAACATCTCAAAGGAATATATTCAAAATATTCCAAGGAATATTCTCCTTAGAAAGCGCAGGGTCGAACCATGGACCACTTGAACCCATCATACATCCCCAGGGTGCGAAACCTGGTTCTAGCACCCTCCCATACTAGTTCAGGTGAGACCTTAGTCTGCGCTCCACGGACTGTTGCTGAAAGGGCCAGTAGTATTGGGATTTGTTTGGCTAAATCACCTCTGAACCTGGGTCAGGCCCCAACAAGCCAACAAATGGTTCTGTTGCCAAGACCAAGATCTGCATAAGGGATGTCTGATGTCGTGTCACTGGAATCCGATGAAGAAAGAAATTGAAGGGTGGTTAGATAGAAAGATTCACTAGTTTGCGGCACAGGAAAACAGGGATCCGTGAGTATCAAAGGAACAGTGGTTAGAGCGCTACTTAAATACTGAAATCCATGAAATTTTCTTTGCATCCTTCTCCTCTGAGTTGTATGAGTGGATCATGAAGTTAGCAGACAGTCAGGGAAGGTGTAGGCTTGACAAACCAATTGTGTGGACTCCAGAATTGGTGCACAGACTAGAAGCATCGGAAGATAAGATCGTGCGCATTATGGACCATTGGATCGATCGAATTATAGGAGGGTTTATCACCGAGTTCATGGTAGACATGACAGGCAGCTACAGTGAGGTGGAATGATGCTTCCTCAAAGGGCCGCGAGGTAAGTACATTAAATCTTTGAACACTTGGATTAAAATGCTACTGTGTGAAAATCAGGTTATGTGAATAAATTAATGTTTGGGGCTACGTGAAGTGGGAGGATCTATAGAAATGAAGGTAGCACAAAGATAGAAAAATATCCCCTTGATTTCACCTCGGTAGGAAAGCGAGGAAGATCTCGCGAAAGTTTCACCAAGAAGTGTGATTAGTCTGATAAGGCAGGGAATTCCGTGCATACAACCCCCACCTACACCGCCACTGGTTTCACAACTATCACCCCCATCTCCACCCACACCGCCTCTGCCAACGCCACAGCTCAATATGGCAAGCGCGATAAAATTTCTGGTGTTCAAAGGAGTAGGGAACGAAGATCCAAACCAATTTTGGTTCGAGGTAAAGGCCGTATGGGAAGCACAAGGATTCATTGATGACAATATAAAGAAGGAAATGCTGGTAAGCGCGTTGCAGGATCGTGCACTAACATGGTACATTAAGCATTCTAATTACCATCCAAACACGGGGATCGCAAATATCCAAGCTGCACTGAACAGATAATTTAGCAGGCCAAAGTCGGAGACACAATCTATTATCAGGTTTAAGGAAATCGCGATGCTTCTAGGTGAGACTCCATGGGATTTGGATCAGAGACTAAAGAGTATGATTCATGAAGCCAACATGACATTGATGGATGGATAGCACCGCACATGGTTTGTAGCATCACTAACGCCACATTTAAGGATGGTGTTGTCTCAGTAGAAGTTATCCACCCAGGCTGAAGCTTTGGAGATTATAATGAGACTGCACGAGACGCCAATATAATATCCTGGCCTGGGAGTCCAACAAATCCACGTGCAACTGCAAAATTTGTGTCTGGAAATGCAGATTTTGAAACAGGACAGGACAAATCACCTAGAAGCGCGTGAGGAAGTATGGTGCATAAAATGCAAAGGCTAGGGGCATGACAAGGACCATTTCCCAGTCTTCACGAATTACTTAGTGGGATGAGGGATGATGCCATTAAGACCAGAGGCACAAGCAAGATAGAGCGCGACACCTGCATTATGGTGCACAATTTGTCAGATAGGAGGAAAACACGCTACAGATAACTGTCACCTATTACAGAAGTATAGACAAACATCCCAACAATTGTTCTGCAATTTCTGTAGGTCGGTAGGCCATGATGAGCGCAGCTGCAGAAGTTACGAGTTGATTATGGATCAGACTCCTGCCTACAGAGTGCAGACCGAAATGCGAGCCCTCGGTCCAAATGTAGGGATGGCGCGTGCTGGATTTCAGGGACGCGGACGAGGTCGAGGTGGAACAAGACTAGGAAGGGGTTGCAGACAGTTGATCTGTTACAATTGTAGAGGGACAGGGAATTATGCCTGAAATTGTACAAATCCAATGAGAGCATCGTGTTTATATTGTACTCAATTTGATCATGACACAGAGGACTTCCCTACACTAATAGCAAGGTTGTACGATAAAGGGATACTCCAGCCTCCCCCGACTTAGAATTTGAAAATGATGAGGTTTGAGCAGAGTGGAGAGGACCTGAATGTAAACATCATGTTTCAAAGTGGTATCACGATAGGAGATGACAAAGGTAAGCAACCTAAAGAAATTGCATGGGTTCACAAGGCTCCTAGAAAGGAACCTGAATTTTATTTGGAGTGCATGAAGGAGACATTCATGGAAGCTAAGAAGAGCTTCACGGAGGCCTCCACTTCAGGTAGTAAGGATCAACAAGAGTCGGAGATGGATCCTCCATTGCTCACTACCTTTCTGGAGACATGTATGAAGTTGTTGTGCGACAACAAGGTTTTGAAAGGACTGCAGGAACTTATTACTAGGTGTGATGGGTCAGGAGAACTGCACGTAGTCTCGAAGCTCAAAAAGCACACATCGCGAACAGGAAGGGAAATTAGATTGACTGCACAAATCGGGGAGTATGAAATGGATCAAGTAATTCTAGATCTAGGATCAAACGCGAATGTGCTGCCAAAGGAGACATGGGAGAGCATAGGTAGGCCCAGGCTGCAATGGTCCCTTATTTAATTACGAATGGCGAACCAGCAGAAGATCTTACCGATGGGAAGATTGTAGGGGATAACAGTAGACATCAAAGGTGCGAGCGCGCTTGTAGATTTTGAAGTGATAAAGATTGTCGATGAAAGAAATCCCTATCCTATGCTACTGGGAATAGATTGGGCCACTGATATGAATGGAGTGGTAAATCTAAAGAAGCACAAAATGATTTTTGAGAAAAAGGCACTATGCGTAGTGGTACCTTTAGACCCTGCGGAAGGAGCGTCCTACACAGAGCCAGTGCACGACAATGAGAGAGATGATGAACTAGACTATATCTACAAGATAACCACTCGAGAATAGGATTGGGTTAATCCTATAGCAGATGGCTGGATTTCGTGGGAGTGCGAAAGCTCCTGCACATCAGATTCGGATGAGGAAATAGAATGATGGAAAAACTAGTTACACGAGGTAACCACGCTCAATTGCAACATGATGTTAAGATCACTGTGCCGCATGACAATAGAGGTAAGGGATCTGCCTATGTATGACAGGTTGACAATGGTAGATTAATTCCTGAACAAATTTGAAAGCGCAGTGCTAGAATAGCAGCGGTTCGATGCTCTGAAATGGGCACTGCGCGCTATGCTCGCAAGGTGGTGGGGTAAGCATCAGAAAAGCTTTGAGGACTGGTGCAGATGCAAAAGGATGATGTGCCTACAATTTGGGAAACCGTAGATGTGGCTAGCAGAAAAGTATGACGGGCGGGATGATCCACATACACAGCTCGTGAAATGGACCAAGGTCTACGGGAAGGAGCCACAACCAGAATGGGTGCATATGTTCTGTCATACTATGGATGTCATACCCATGAATCGGTATACTGAGACAGAGCTCCACCATGGCACGAGCGAATGGGATATCTTATGAGAAGGATTCGTGCTAACCTTCACGTTTAAAGATTGCTGATGGGATACTGTTGATGATGCGCTACAAGTAGTAAAAGTAGCTATCTTCAAAATACCCCAGGAGCCAATGGAAGTGCTTCTGTCAGAATGGGTGACACATCTGAGCTACGCGCTAGAGTGTCAGAATGTAAATGTTGAGGAAGACGATGAGGACCCACGAAATATTAACATCCCAGAAACGGAAGGCTATCGCGAGGTTCGAGGACCATTTGTTGAGGATCCCGACATCACCGCGTCGCTAAAAATGAAGCAGGTAAGCATTGGAATGGAGGCAGAACCAAAGTATGCAACACTTGGAGAGTACTGGGATGATGCGATAGTGGATAAGGTTGCTGAGTTACTCCGCGAATACCAAGACTTGTTCCTGACCAAAATTATGGATTTAAAAGGGATCGTTGGTGACTTAGGGATGATGAAGATCACCCTGCAACACGACCCGAAGCCGGTTAAGCAGAGGCCTGACTACTTGAATCCGAAATATAAGGAAAAGGTCCGCGAAGAATTAGACAAAATGCTCACAGCTGGAATTATTGATCTAGTGGAAGAATCCGACTAGGTGAGTCCTATGGTGGTGTAGGAGAAGAAGCAGAAGGGTGAAATAAGAATATGCGTGGACCTCAGGAAGCTGAATGACGCTTGTGTACACGACCCATTCCCAACACCGTTCACAGATGAAGTATTGGAAAATTTTGGTGGCCAAGAAGCATACTCGTTCACGGATGGGTTTTCAGGGTGCCATCAGATCAAGATCGTGCCGGAAGATAGGAGAAAAATGACCTTCGTAAAGGAATGTGGCTGCTTTTAATACACCATTATGTCGTTTGGATTGAAGAACGCGCTAGCCATCTTTTCGCGCATCATTGTTGCTGTGTTCAAAGAATACATCCACAAGTTCTTGGAGGTCTATCTGGATGATTGGACTATCTTTGGATTAGTTAAGCACCATGTAGCAAGCTTACGCTTGATGTTGGATACTTGCCGATGACACTAGATTGCGTTGAACCTTAAGAAGTGAACATTCCTCATTCCCTTTGGAAACCTGTTGGGACATGTGGTCTACAAACAAGGACTGATGGTGGACCCTGGGAAGATTGCTATTATTCTAAATTTAGAAGCACCATGAAGTGTTAAACAGTTGCACGCTACCTTGGGACACACCGGGTACTACAAAAATTTCATCAAAATCTATGCCTAAATCATCGCGCCGATGGAGAAACTATTGAAAAAGGATGTTACATTTTGTTGGAATGACTATTGCGTGGAAAGTTTGGATGTACTGAAGGGGAAACTGGCCTCCGTTCCAATCCTGGTCTTCCCAAAATGGGATGTGGAGTTTCATGTCCTTGTTGATGCATCATGTATCGTGCTGGGAGCAATACTCACATGGGAGGGCAGGGAAGGCTTGGATCACCCTATCACATTTGCAAGCCGGGGGTTGTCCAAAGTAGAGAAGAACTATTCCACCACTGAGCGGGAGGGGTTGGTGATGGTGTACGTGCTCCAAAAATACCGACACTATTTGCTCGGAGGACATTTCAATATGTATACCGACCATTCCGTGCTGAAATACCTGGTCAATAAGCCTGTGTTGGGGAGGTGCATATGCAGGTGGCTCTTCGTGTTCCAGGAATATGATTTTGAGGTCATAGTAAAGGTGGGATGCCTGAACGTAGGACCGGATCATCTATCACGCATTGAGATGGGTTACGAACCCACTAATCTGGAGGAATGATTACCTGATGCACAACTCCTTGTGGTGTGCATCGCGGATAGGAACTTCGAAGATATAATCCATTTTCTAACAACAGGGACTGTGCCAAAAGGAATACTTCATCCAATAGAAGAAGGAATTGGTGGTGCGTGTGACAGATTTTTTGGCGTCACAGGGAACCTATACAAAATGGGAAATGATGGGATATTGACAAGATATGTACCTGAATTTGAACAAAGTCAGATCCTTCTGAAAGCACATGGGGGTGCTGTAGGAGGACTCTATGTAGGATGAGCAAGTGCACAAAATATTCTCCGCACAGGGTTGTGGTGGCCAACCTTGCACTAGGATTTGAAAGCGCACTGTAAGGCCTGCGATATATGTCAAAGGACTGGAAAACCATTGCGAAGGGACGAGATGCCATTAAATCCACAAATGACACTACAACCATTCGAAAAATGGGCAATCGACTTTGTGGGACCCATAAAAGATCAGGGAAAGACAGGCACGCACTACATCATCACCATAATGGAGTATCTGACATGATGGACGGAAGCGCAGCCGGTCAAAGACTGCATGGCCACTATGGCTACGAATTTTTTGTTCGAAAACATGTTGACCCGATTTGGATGTCCAAAAATCTTAATGAGTGATCGCGGAACAAATTTCCTGAACGAAACTATTAGCGCGCTCACAGAAGAATTCGAGGTGTATCATCAGAAAAGTACACCACACCACCCATAAGCCAATGGGATTGTAGAAGATTTCAACAAAATATTGGAGACTGCGCTGACCAAAGTGTGCAATGCACAACAAAATGATTGGGACCTGTGTGTACCTGCCATGCTATGGGCTTCAAGAAAACGTGCAAGAAACTGACGGGACGGACACCTTTCCGGTTAGTTTATGTCATAGAAGTTGTCATGCTGATGTAATATATTGTACCTAGTCTGTGAATAGCAGTGCTCACAGGGATGATGGACCGTGAAGCTCTGGAGGAAAGGCTCGCGCAATTAGAAGAACTTGAGGAAGAATGGTTTTTGGCTGGATTTCATCAGCATGTACAAAAGCAGCATGAAAAAGCCTGGCACGACCGCCATATCAAGTTACGCACCTTCAAGGTAAATGACTTAGTGTTGTTGTATGATAGTAAGTTTGAAAAATTTCCGAGAAAATTCAGAATGCATTGCCTAGGACCATACATGGTTAAGGAGGTCACAGATGGAGGTGCGATCTAGCTAGTCAAACTAAATGGAGAACCTTTCCCAGGCAAAGTAAATGGCAGCTGCTTGAAGCCCTACACGGGTGGGCCGGCTATCTGACTAACCAGCCGAAGCACAGTCTTCGCGACCCGAGGAGCCAGACAAGGGCACGGGACTATAAACATACGCAGCAAATGCTGGTACAAATGTAAGGACACAATTCATACATGGAGGTCTCAGAAGAACAGGTGCAACAGGTTCAACAAGCAGTAGCTCAGTGCACTGTGGACATCAAGACCATTCGAGACCAGTTTGAGGGACTCCGTGCCATGATCACTGCACCAACTGAGTGACTCAAGGGTGAGTCACGATGTTTGTGTTGGTGACGTTTTGGGCATGGAATCCCCCCACAACATGTTTTGGGGCTCAAAGCCTAAGTTTTGAGTGATATTATTATATATCTCCGCAAATTGCGAGCGCGAAATGTATGTTAGAGTCATAGGGCTATCCGCCCTAAGTTGGAATGTAATGTCGGCCTACCCATGGTCCAAGAACCATGGGATTATATAAATAGAGCGAGGTTTTGAGTTGTAAAGACATAATGAGGAGAATAGAACCAAATAGATAGAATGAGATATCAAAGCATAGAATAAAATTCTAAGTGTGTCTTGGGTCGTAGAGTAGGAGAAGGCCCTGCAACTGAGTGTGAAGAGGCTGAGTTGTCCACAGCTGAGTGCGTAGACCCCTGCATCTGAGTGCAAAGGGCGAGATAGAGTCTGTAACCAAAGGAAGAGAATAATAAAGAGAAGTTTTATCTGAATTATGTGTATTTGTTCTTGAATTATTACATGTTTGATATCAGTTGCTAATGTATTGTTTATTTACTATTCACACTTGTATGAATGATTTATATTGCTAAGTATATGTTTCACATGTCAGTAAGCTAAGTTAATCAACTAATATCGGGTTACTAGTAAGGACTTGGGCAATAACACTGTTTGGCCCCCGAGTAGGGTTGTGGAAGGCAGCATCTCAGACTGTGAGGTACGGGTAAGTGAGCATAACAACATGCGCGTAGGGTTGAACCACGGACCACTTGAACCCATCAGACATCCCCAGGGTGCAAAAACCTAGTTCTAGCACCGTCCCATACTACTTTGGGTGAGACCTTAGTCTGTGCTCCACGAAATATTGCCGAAAAGGCTAGTAGTACTGGGATTTGTTTGGCTAAATCACCTCTGAACCTGGGTCAGGCCCCAACAAGCCAACAGTTCCACGCAACCCAGTTATGCTCTCATCAAGGTTTTTCCTTTCTCTACATTCCTCCTCCACTCTTGGTTCCTCTCCATGTGAATGACAAAGGGTTTTCATTATAATGTATGGGCAGAGTAAACAAGGAGTTTGTTAGCCCACTTTCTTGGCACGACTTTTTTGGCACAATTTTTTCCCTTGGCATACTGACATATTTTGCATCTCTTTACAAAATTATGCACATACAACCTAATTTTTGGCTAAAAATAATGTCTCTTAAACAAGTCAGAAGTCTTTCCCTATCCAAAATTTCTGCCAAGGTCTCCACTGTGTTTTTACTTAATCAAGTTCTCGCTCATGGAACAATTAAGAATGCACAACTAGTTTTTTTCAAAAAGTGGCCAATCTTGAATCATGTTGTTGGGTGTGGGATCCCCCCAAGGCAAGTTTTGGGGTTTAAAGCCCAAGTTTTTGCTAAGTCCATTGTAAAGACTCGACAATTTGTGGGCGTGGAGCGTGAAGTTGTAATAGAGTCATAGGGTTGTTCGCCCTTGTTTTTGAAATGTAATGTCGGTTTGAAAGATCTACCTATGGTCCGTGGACCATGGGATTGTATAAATAGAGCGAGGCTCTAAATGTAAAGAGATAATCTAAGGATAAAAGAAACAATGAAGAAATGAATCTATGAAGCATTGAGTCGAAGTGTAAGTTATGTCTTTGGGTCGTAGAGTAGGAGAAGGCTTTGCAACTAAGTGCGCATAGGCTTAGCAGTCCGCAGCTAACTGCGTGGACCCCTGCAGCTGAGTGTGCAGGGCAGGTTGAGTCTATAATCAAGTAAAGCATTAATAAAGAGAAGTTATACCATATTTTTGTGTATCTTTTATGTTTTATTGCATTGAAGTGTATTGGGCATGACTTGTAAGTTTACTGTTATTTTAGTGCATGAACTTATATGAATGTGCTAAAGCAAGTAACTATAATATAAGGCATTTGTTTACGTGAAGATAACTATTTTTTATAAGAAGATAAGTAATATTCGTGGCGGAACTTAGGGAAATAGCACAGACCGCTGCCCTAGTAGTGCAAAAGCCCCACAACCTCTGGTTAGGGCTGCCCAAAGGCCTCAAAACTTAGGAAAGTGGTGAAGTGACCTGCGTGAAGGTATTCACGGTTGGACTAAATTGACCCCTCAGACATCTTAAGGGTGCGGAAACCTATTTCCAGCATCCTCCCATACTTCTTCAGGTGAGACCTCAGTTTGGGCTCAGCAGACTGTTGTCGAAAGGGCCAGTAGTACAGGGATTTGTTTGGCTAATTAACTCCAAACATGGGTTAGGCCCCAACAAGCGAACAAATGGTTCCATTGACAGGACCAGAATCTACATAGAGATGTTTGATGTCGTATCACTACAATCCAACTAAGAAAGAAATTGAAGATTGGGTGGATAGGAAGATTCACGAATTCGCGGTGCAGGAGAACAAGAATCTGCGACTATCAAAGGAAACATGGTTAGACTACTACCTTTACATGGAAATCCATGAAATTTTCTTTGCATCATTCCCTACTAAGTTGTACGAGTGGATTGCAAAGCTATAAGATAGCCAAGGAAGGTGGAAACTCGATAATTCTATTGTGTGGACTCCAGAGTTGGTGCACAGATTGGAGGCATCAGAGGATAATATTGCGCGCGCTGTTGATCACTGGCTCGATTGGATTATAGGGGGATTCATTACTGATTTTGTGGTAGATACTTTAGTAAACTATAGCAAGGCAAAACGACACTTTCTCAAAGGACCGCAAGGTAAGTACATTAAGTCTCTAAGCACTTGGATTAAAATGCTACTGTGTGAAAAGCAGATTATGTGAATACATTGATGTTCGAGGCTACGCGAAGTGGGAGAATTTATAGAAACGAAAGTAGCACAAAACTAGAAACTGGCCCCTTGATTTCACCTCCACGAGGGGACGAGGAAGAGCTCGCGAAGGTCTCACCAAGAAGTGCAATCAATTTGATCAGACAGAGGATTCCGTGCATACCACCCCCACCCACAACACCACTAGTTTCACCACCTTCACCCCCATCTTCATTCATACCACCTCCACCACCACTGCGAGTTGATATAGAAAGCATGAGAAGGTTGCTAGTATTCAAGGGAATAGGAAATGAAGATCCAAACCAGTTTTGGTTCGTGATAAGGGCTGTATGAGAAGCACGGGGAGTTACAGATGATAATATAAAGAAATAAACGTTGGTCAATGTTAGGTCCCTACAATACTAGTGATTACTGCATTACTATTGTAGTTGTATCTCTTATTAATATTGTTGTGCCCCTATTGTCCCCATATTGTTATTACTGTGCCCCATAGAATCCCTCTGTTGTTATTTTTGTGCCTTTATATTATTATTGTTAGGTCGGATGGGTTATATTGTGACTCCTTAGACTCCTATATATAGAAAGGAGGTTTTTTCATTTGAATCATCAAAGAATCATTCATTTTTGTAATGTAAATGAGGTTTCCCCCTTGAAGAGGCTGAATTCTAAGGCGTTGATCTATCCTTTCTATCTTTTTGTGAGCTAGTTTCATAACATTTGGTATCAGAGCTTTGGATTCTAGGGTTTCGCTGCTCCAAATAGGTCATCGTGGAATTTTCGCTATAACTTTTTTTCTGTGGCGTTTCAGAAGTGAAAATAAGAACCCATTTGAGAGGAGATTACATGGAATCTCAGGTCTGAATTTCAGATATTTTCACGCTATATTTACGGAGATATGATCTGAGGAAGTTGGTCTTTTTGCAGACTTCTGAATTACATTCCAAACAGGTGACCTGGGGAAAATCGTCATAACTTTCTCTCTAAGCATCGGATTGAAATTTAGTAAGAAGGTCTAGCAATAGGATAGACTATAGTTTCTTGTATATAGTTTTCATATCCAAAGGTCGAAACAGGGACACGGGCATGTCATACAAGTTCACTCTACTGAACTAGTCTATAATCAGGTCACTGTGGGAGATTTGGCATAACTCTTCCTTGGAGAATCCAATTTGGATCAGACTGGTGGCATTGGAAAGAGGACACAGATGGCTACTGCAGGTCACAATTTCAGAACTGGATGATCCAAAATTATAGAGATACATCAGAGGCAATATCACGCTCCTACAAAGTGAAAAAAAGTGTGTAGATTTTTTTAAATTTTTGCTTAAGCTTGGTTTGAAAAATTATTTTGATGGAATTCAAAGGGCATATTAAAGCATTATTATCGATAACGGATGCCCCGAGTAAATAAAATGCAAACATCTAGTAAGCAACCTAAAAGCTCTAGCATGACTCATGAAGAAGAGGAAGAAATGCTACATAATATATCAAAATTACAAGACCAAGTGCAACAAATGTCACTCTCACAAAAGCTAACAGAAGCTAAGATAAATGGCGTGGAATCTAAGATAAAGGGCGTGGAAGCTAAGATGAATAGTGTGGAAGCTAAGATGGATGATTTGAAGATAGATTTGAAGACAGACATGACAGATTTGAAGACAGATTTGACAAATTTTCTACAAGAAATACTTACTAATGGTGAAAGGGTAGTAAAGGAAACTCATGATGCGAATAAAAGAAATTTTAATCATGATTTCATAGACTTTAATGTTGGATCGAAGATCCACCATATTCCAAAAATCGATATGAGGAAGCTTGATGGCAAGGATCTCGCAACATGGATATTACAGATGGAGCAAATTTTCGATCTCAAGTGCAAAACACACAAAAGGTACGTATTGCAACTTTATATTTGGAACCAAATCAGTTTGTATGATATCAATGGCTTTGCTCTCGTAAACTAATTATCACTTGGGCAATTTTTATGAAAGAATTGACAGCACATTATGAGGATACAAAAAGCAACACTTTTTTTAGCCAATTGATAAGTCTCAAACAAAAGGGTTCAATAATGGAGCACATTGAGGAGTTACAAAAATTGAACATAAGGGTAAAAAATATTCCAGAGGAGCATAGGATTGATGTGTTCATAGGGACTTTAAAGGATAATATCCAACATGATGTTTGCCTTTGGGAACCTGATTCATTAGAGAAGGCATTCAGGTTAGCAAGAAAAATGGAAAGCAAAATTATGGCAACCAGGAAGCATACCACTCACAACTATAAAGATGGAAGTGTTGTTGCCCCTAGTCTTCCACAACCTGTAAGGTTGACACCAAAAAAATTGGAAGAAAAAAGAGAAAAAGGGCTTTGTTACAGTTGTGATAGCCAATACACTAAAGGTCATAAGTGTGCTGAGAAGAAATTATTCTACATAGATTGTGAAGAGGAAGAAGAAAAGGAGCAAGAAAGGTCAAAAGAAGAGGATATACTCCAGGAACAAAGCCTAGATAAGGAAGAAATGAATCCTACCATATCTTGTAATGCATTGGCGGAAATTACCACTCCTCAAACCATCAAGATAGAAGGACAAGTCAAGAAGAAAAAGGTAATAATGTTGATTGATTCAAGAAGTACCCACAATATTATTCATTGTAAGGTAGCAAAAGAGTTGAATTGCTTCCTATATCCAGCACCAGAGTGTCAAGTGATGGTTGCAAATGGAGGAACAATAAATTGCTCTGGAAAGTGCCATAATATCAAGCTATCCATGGGAGAATATGTATTGACTAGCGCAATGCTTTCCATTCCAATGGGAGATGCTGATGTTGTACTAGGAGTCCAATGGCTACAATCCTTGGGTACAATAGCTTTTAATTTTCAAGAACTTTTCATCAAATTTTTAGTGGAAGGAAAGGAAGTTGAATTTAAGGGGTATTACAGGGAAACTGGGAAAGATAATCAACTCTAATGGTATGACAAAGCTTCTAAAAAAGGAACAAAGAGGTGTAATTGAAAAATTATGTTCGCTATATGTTTCCACATCGAAATCATCTATTTCTCCAGATCTCCAAAAAGTCTTCGACAATCATTCCAAGTTATTTGAGAATCCCAAAGGTCTCCCACCTATTCGTGATCATGATCATGCTATTCATCTAATTTCAAGAAGTGTTCCTCCAAACATCAGGCCGTACAGATATCCATATGCCCAAAAGAATGAAATTGAACGTATGGTTACATAAATGCTAGAGGCTAGTATAATTCAACCTAGTTAAAGTTCTTTCTTTGCTCTAGTAGTATTGGTGCATAAGAAGGATGGATCATGGCGCATGTGTCTAGATTATAGGGAGCTCAACAAGCTCACTATTAATGATAAGTTTCCCATTCCTGTCATTGATGAATTACTGAATGAATTGCATGGATCAATTTCCTTCACCAAGTTGGATCTTCGTTCAAAATATCATCAAATCAGAATGAAGACTGAAGAAATTCTGAAAACAACATTTAGAACTCATGAGGGTCATTATGAATTTTTGGTCATGCCTTTTGGCCTTACCAATGCACCTTCTGCATTTCAAGGTTTGATGAATTCCATTTTCAAACCCATCCTTAGAAAATTTGTGTTAGTATTTTTTGATGATATACTAATCTACAACAAGTCTTGGAAGGATCATGTTGAACATGTTGACAGGGTGCTACAACTATTGGAGGAGAAACAATTATATGCAAAAAAATCCAAATGTTTCTTTGGAGTACAAGAGGTGGAATACCTGGGTCATATTGTATCTCATGAAGGAGTTAAGGTAGACCCTAGAAAAATTAAAGCCATTAATGAATGCAAAATCCCCACATCCATAAAGCATCTGTGAGGATTTCTTGGGTTGACAGGGTATTATCGCAAGTTTGTTAAGAATTATGGGAGAATAGCAGCACCTATAACAACATTATTGAAGAAAGATGCATTTTCATGGACTCCAGAAGCAACAAAGGCCTTCAAACATCTTAAAGAGGCAATGTGCCAAGCACCGGTCTTAGCTACACCGGACTTCACAAAAACCTTTATTGTGGAATGTGATGCTTCAGGAAATGGAATTGGTGTCGTTTTAATGCAAGATGAAAGACCCATTACTTTTGAAAGTCATCCAATCAAGGGAAAGTTTTTACACAAAGTTATTTATGAGAAGGAAATGTTGGCAATACTACATGCACTTAAGAAATGGCGACCCTAACTAATGGGAAGACACTTCAAGGTAAAAACGGATCATGATAACCTTAAATACTTTTTAGAACAAAGATTGTCCTTGGAAGAGCAACAAAGTGGGTCACAAAGATGTTCGGTTATGACTTTGAAATCATCTACAAAAAAGGGAAGCAAAATGTGGTGGCAGATGCACTCTCAAGAAAGGATGAGGATGTGGAAGCATTGTTGTGCACCATTTCTATTATCCAACCAGATTGGATAAATGAAGCAAGGGAGGAATGGAAGAATGATGAAGAAGTGTGGGCACTTATTCGAAAGTTACAACAAGATTCCAGTACATCTAATACATTTAGCTGGAAAAATGATTCGTTATGGTACAAAGATCGCTTATACCTCTGTAAGAATTCCCAACTCAAACAAAAGATTCTTATGGAATTGCACACTTCTCCCTTAGGAGGGCACTCAGGATTTTTAAAAACTTACCACAGGGTTAAGAAGGAATTTTTTAGGATGGCCTTAAATCGGATATTAAAAAGTTTGTGGCAGAATGTTTGGTTTGCCAACAAAATAAAGTTGAAACAATTAATGCCCCGAGTCTATTACAACCTTTATCCATCCCAAGCCAATGTTGGGAGGAGGTTTCAATGGATTTTATCACAGGTTTACCCAAGTCTGAGGGAAAGAGTGTCATCATGGTGGTAGTTGACAGACTTACCAAGTATGCACACTTTTGTGCATTATCACATCCATTTAAATCCAGTACAGTTTCTACTGCATTTATGGAAACAACTCAAAAGCTACATGGAAACCCAAAGATTATTGTAAGTGACAGAGACCCCATTTACACTGGAAATTTTTGGACATAATTATTTTCTTGTCTCGGTACTCAGTTAGCTCATAGCTCATCTTATCATCCTCAATCTGATGGGCAAACTGAGATAGTAAACAAATGTTTGGAAGGATATCTTCGTTTCTTTGTATCTGATAAACAGACACAATGGGTCAAATGGTTGCCTCTAGCTGAATGGTGGTATAACACTTCCTTCCATACAGCAACAAAAATGACCCCATTTATGGCACTTTATGGATTTCAGTCACCATCCATCACATCATGTTTAAGAGAAAATTCTAAGGTTCAAGGAGTGAAACATCACATCGAGCATCAACAACAAGTCCTCCAACTCTTAAAGGATAACGTCGTGTTGGCGTCGAATAGAATGAAAGAACAGGTAGATCAACATTGCAACGAAAGAAGTTTTGATGTAGGTGATTGGGTATTCCTACGGCTACAACCAGATAAACAAATGTCCCTCAAGCAAGCTAAGAAGGATGATAAATTATCACCAAAGTATTATGGTCCGTACAAGGTGTTGCAAAAGATTGGTACTATGGCATACAAATTGGAGCTTCCTGTAGCTTCTCGAGTGCACCCAGTTTTCAATGTTTCATGTTTAAAGAAGGTTATAGGCAAAAAGCTCCCAATTCAAACAAAATTTCTAGAACTTGACGAGGAAGGAAAAATTATATTGGAACCTGATGCAGTCACAGAAACAAGAACTTGACAGCTACGAAATCGATCAATTTCAGAGTATCTCATAAAGTGGAAGAACTTATCCACTGAAGATTCCACATGGGAGGATGAGAATTTTATACAGAAGCATCCAAAACTACTCAAGCGTTGAGGACAACACTTTTTTGAAGGAGAGGGGCATGTTAGGTCCCTACAATACTAGTGATTACCCCATTACTATTGTAGTTGTATCCCTTATTAATATTGTTGTGCCCCTATTGTCCCCATATTGTTATTACTATGCCCCATAGAATCCCTCTATTGTTATTTTTGTGCCTTTATATTATTATTGTTAGGTCAGCTGGGTTATATTGTGACTCCTTAGACTCCTATATATAGAAAGGAGGTTTTGTCATTTGAATCATCAAATAATCATTCATTTGTGTAATGTAAAGGAGGTTGCCCCCTCGAAGAGGGTGAATTCTAAGGCATTGATCTATCTTTTCTATCTTTTTGTGAGCTGATTTCATAACAGTCAATGCTCCGCAGGATCACGCGTTGACCTGGTATATTAAGTATTCTAATGAAAGTCTGAATGCAGGGGTTGTGGATATCCAAATTGCGCTGAACAAAGAATTTAGCAGGCCAAAGTCAGAGGCACAGTCGATCATCGGGTTCAAGGAGATCACAGTGCTACGAGGCAAGACTCCTTGGGAGTTGGATCAGAGAATCAAGTGTACAATTCGCGAAGCCAATATGACTTGGATTGATGGACATCACCACGAATGGTTTGTAGCATCACTAACACTATATTTAAGGAACGTGCTATCACAACAGAGATTAATGACTCAGGCAGAGGCCTTGGAGATCGTGATGAGGCTGTATGAGACCGCGATATAGGACCCTAACCTGGGAGTTCAACATATCCACGCATAGTTGAAAAAATTATGCCTTGAGATGCAGAGTCTGAAACAAGATAGGACAGCTCACCCAGAGATGCGTGAGGAAGTATGGTGCATAAAGTGCAAGGGTTAGGGACATGACAAGGACCACTACCTGATGTTCGAAAACTGCCTCATGGGAGGAGGGCTGATGTCATTAAGACCGGAGGCACAAGAAGGACCTAGAACGACACTTGCTTTGTGGTGCGTGATTTGTCAAATAGGAGGAAAGCATACTACGGACAATTGTCATCTATTGCAAAAGTACACGCAGAATTCACAACAGTTGTTTTGTAATTTCTGTAGATCAGTGGGACATGATGAGTGCACCTGTAGAAGCTATGAGTTGATGATGGATAGGACTCCCACTTACAGAGTTCAAGCTGAAACGTGGCCCCTTGACCATAACGCAGGGATGGCATCAACTAGATTTCAAGGGCGCGGACGAGGCCGATGTGGAGGAGGACCTGGAAGAGGTCGTAGACAGCTGATTTGTTACAATTGCAGGGTGCCAGGACATTATGCCTGTGATTGTATGAATCCAAAGCATCCATCATGTTTGTAGTTACCTTGTTTTATCATGGGACAGAGGATTGTCCCACAGTGATAGTTAGGTTGCATGAAAAGGGAGCACTCTAACCTCCCCCGACTCAAAACCTGCAAATGATGAGGTTTGAGTCGCACAAGGAAGACCCTAACATGAACATTGTGCTCCAAAGTATAATTAAGACAAGAGATGATAAAGGCAAGCAGCCTGAAGATAGTACTTAGGTTTGCAAGGCTCCGATGAAAGAACCAGAGTTTGATTTGGAGCGCGCTAAGGAAACCTTCATGGAACCTAAGAGGAGCTTCATTGATGCCTCCACTTCAAGAGGTAAAGACAGACTGGAGCCAGAAATGGATCCATCGATGCTCACGATGTTCCTAGAAACATGCATGAAGCTACTGCACAATTGTAAGGTTGTAAAAGGATTGTAGGAACTCATTAATAGATGCACTGGGACAACGCCATGAGAACCATGCGTAGTCTGAAAGATTGGAAAGCAGGCGACGAAGATGGGAAGAGAAATGAGGTTCAATGCGCAGAATGGAGAATACGAGATGGACCAAGTGATTTTGGACCTAGGATCATATGTGAACGTTCTACCGAAGCAGACATGGGAGCGCATGGGGAGGCTGACGTTGCAATGGTCTCCTATCCAGCTGTGAATGGCGAACTAGTGAAAGATAATACCTATGGGGAGCTTGCAGGGAATCACAATGGATATTGAAGGAGCAAGTGTGCTAGCAAACTTTGAAGTGATAGAGATTGTTGATGACAACAATCTATACCCCGTGCTATTAGGAATAGATTTGGCCATTGACATGAACGGGGTGATAAATCTAAAGAAGCGCAATATGATTTTTGAGAAAAATTCCCCATGCGTAGTCGTTCCTTTGGACCCTGTAGAAGGATCATGCTAAATGGAGCCGGTTCGTGACTATGAAAGTGACGACGACTTGGACTGCATCTACAAGACAACCGCGTGAGAGCAAGACTGGGTAAATCCCACCATAGATGGACGAATCTCATGGGAGCGCGAAAGCTCCTGTACATCGGATTCGGATGAGGAAATAGAACGATGGAAGAACCGGTTACATGAGGTAACCATGCTGAATTGTAACATGATGACAAGATTGTTGCATTGCGTATCGACAGAGGTAAGGGATCTGCCTGCTTATGATGGGTTAAGTGAGGTAGGTACTTTCTTGAACAGATTTGAAAGGGAGGTGCTGGAATAGCAACATTTCGAAGCTTTGAAATGGGTACTGTGCGCTATGCCTGCGAGGTAGTGGGGTACACACCAAGGAAGCTTTGGGGACTGGTGTGAATGCAGAATAATGATGTACATGTGTTTTGGGAAACCTCAAATACGATTAACAGACAAAAATGCCAGACGGAATCGTCCACGTGTGCACCTGTCCACGTGGGTACAGACATATGTTAAACAACCTGTGCGGATGTACACGAACATCATGTTAGGGGACGTAGTCAATAAGCATGTGCGGGTGAGGCAATTGCCAAAACGACCCCTCCAATTGGGATGACGGACTGTGGAAAGAACAAGTGTGCAGAAGATTATCCACGCAGAAGTACTTAACAAAATACTGGAGACTGGGCTGACCAAAGTATGCAACATGCAGCGGAATGATTGGGACCTGCATGTACTTGTAGTATTATGGGCCTATAGAACAACCTGCAAGAAACTGATGGGACAGACACCTTTCCGGTTGGTCTATGGAGTGGAAGTTATCATGGCAATGGAGTATATTGTGCCTAGTCTGCACATAGAAGTGCTCACAGGTATGACGGACCATGGAGCCCTAGAAGAAAGGCTTGTGTAGTTGGAAGAACTTGAAGATGAATGGTTTTTGGCTGGTTTCCATCAACAGGTACAAAAGTAGTGCGAAAAGGCTCGGCACGATCGACATATTAAGTTGTGCACCTTCAAGGTAAACGATTTAGTGTTACTATATGATAGTAAGTTTGATAAATTCCCCAGAAAATTCAAGATGCATTGGCTAGGACTGTACGTTGTTAAGGAAGTCACAGATGGAGGCACGGTGCAGCTGGTAAAGCTAAATGGAGAACCTCTCCTGGGAAAAGTGAATGGCAGTCAGCTAAAGCCCTACACGGGTGGCCCAGCTATCTGACTAGTCGACAGAAGCACAGTTGTCGCGCTCCAGGGAGCTGAAAGAAGGCGCGGGACTATCAGCAGATGCAGGGTATGTAGGAACAGATCTAGGGAAGCATTTCCAACACTGCGGTCTCAGAACAATGAGTACAGGAGATTCAACAGGCAGACGCTCAATGCACTGCCGACCTTGCATCTGTTCGAGCAGAGTTGGAGGGTCTCTGCGCAAAAATCTCCGCACCAACAGAGTGACTCGAGGGCAAGTCACGATGTTTGTGTTGGGGGTCTGTTGGGTATGGGATCCCCCCAAGGCAAATTTTGGGGCTTAAGGCCCAAGTTTTGACTAAGTCCATTGTAAATACTCCGCGATTTGTGGGTGCAGAGTGTGAAGTTGTAATAGAGTCATAGGGTTTTCCACCCTTGTTTTTGTAATGTAATGTCAATTTGAAAGATCTACCCATGGTCTACGGACCATGGGATCGTATAAATAGGGTGAGGCTCTAAATGTAAAGAGATAATCTAAGGATAGAAGAAAGAATGAAGAAATGAATCTATGAAGCATTGAGTCGAAGTGTAAGTCGTGTCTTTGGGTCATAGAGTAGGAGAAGGCTCTACAACTGAGTGTGTAGAGGCCTAGTAGTTCACAGTTGAGTGCACGGACCCCTGCAGCTGAGTGCGCAAGGTAGGTTGAGTCTGTAATCAAGTGAAGCATTAATAAAGAGAAGTTTTACCATATTTCTGTGTATCTTTTTCTATTTTATTGCATTGAAGTGTATTGGGCATGAATTGTAAGTTTACTGTTATTTTACTGCGCGAAATTATATGAATGTGCTAAAGCAAGTAAATATAATATAAGGCATCTATTCATGTGAAGATAACTAATTTTTATAAGAAGATAAGTACCGAAGTGGAACTTGGGGAAATAGCGTAGACTGATGCCCTAGCAGTGCAAAAGCCCGACAACCCCTGGTTAGGGCTACGCGAAGTCAAAGGTGCGAAGGCCTCGCAGGTCACGAAAGTGTGCGAAGTGACCTACACAAAGGTATTCACGATTAGACTAAATCAACCCCTCAGACATATCAAGGCTGTGGAAACCTGGTTCCAGCATCCTCCCATACTACTTTGGGTGAAACCTCAGTTCGCGCTCCGCGGACTGTTGCTGAAAGGGCCAATAGTACAGGGATTTGTTTGGCTAATTAACTCTGAACTTCAGTCAGGTCCCAACAAGCCAACACATGTAAACAAGCCATGGACTCCTATCTTGCGTAACTAAACTTTTAGAAGATTGCAAGGCTTCTTTGAATTTTACATCTTCCTCATACAAATCCTTGATAAAATCAAATCCCAATAGTTGAATTTGACTTGTCTGCAACAAAAGTCATCTCCTAATGAAATAATCTGTAATTTTGTTAGGTTGACCATTGATATGCTTCAAAACAAATGTAAAAATTTGTAGGTACTTAACCCATTTAATATGTTTTTGATTCAATTTATACTATTGCATTATGTATTGAATACCATGATTATCTATATACAAAATAAATTCCCTAGACAACAAATAGTGCCTCGACTCCTTAATAGATTGAACCATCCTTGTCATAGGTTGAGTAGTTTCTTATGGCCTCATTCAACCTCTCACTATAATAAGTTATCGATTTGTCGTCCCGGCTAAGTACTGCTCCAATTTCTTCATTTCTTGCATCATTCTTCACTTAAAGAAGTTTATTAAAATTTGTAAGAACAAGTATTGGATGTTCTATAATTTTCTTCTTCAACATTTGAAACCCTCTTCTAACTTCATCAGTCCATAAAAATGGTTGTTGACTCTTCTTCACTGTCTCTACAATTAATGCAATCATATTTCTAAAATTTATAATAAACTTTCTGTAAAAACTCGCCAAACCATGAAAACTTCTAACTTCAAAAACGCTTTTGGGAGAGGGCCATTCAAGGACAGATTTCACGTTACCTAGATCCATCTCCAATCCTTCTCTGGAAAATAAAAAATCCAAGATATACAAGCTCTAACTTAAAAAAGGAACATCTCTTCAAATTCACAAGAAAATTTTCTTGTTGTAACTTCTTTAGTACATATCTCAAATGTCTCAGATGCTCTTCTTTCGACTAATTGTACACTAGAAGGTAATCCAGATAAACAATCACAAACTTCCATATAAATTCCTTTATTACTTCATTCATCAACCTCATGAAAGTAGATGTGCATTGGACAAACCAAATTTCGTTACCTTCATTCATACAAAACCTCACTAGGTTTAGAAGAAGTCTTCCACTCATCTCCTTCTCTAATTCTGATTTGATGATATACACTCTTCAAAATACTTTTAGAAAACCAACTAGAATCTCTTAAACAATACAATAAATCATCAATACGTGACAGGGGAAAATGATACCTAATAGTAATTTTATTTAAAGCTCTGGAATATGGATACATGCACCATCCACCATCATGTAGGTTTTAACCATGTACAGAAATTATCTGCATACGAATTCTAAAATACATAAAATAAACAATGCGAGAGCATAACACATAAAACACATATACATAGAGATTTTCTCTCGGATCCTAAAACCAGGACTACCAGATTGATTTTTCATTATGTTCCTTTTAATGTTACAATATGTTATCACTCAGATTTTCCTAGAAGTTGTAAGAAGAGGAAAGGGGTCCGAGGTAACCACAAACCAACTTTTGGGTACATAATCTAGCCAATTTGTACCTAGAGAGGGATCTCTCTTTTAAATTTAGCTTTATTTTATAAGGTTTTAGGCTATTTATGAAAGCTTTGAGATTTGATTGGATTCGGTGGTGAAATTCAATAGCAGGTGGGTAGAACTGAATATTTCATGCCATTGGGCTAATGGAGTCAACAGAAGATGGCTCAACTAGATTTGGTTTTTCAACAAAGGATGGCTTCACAGGGCAAGATAGCTAAAACAAGGAGAAAATGGTAACTTGAAAGGATGGGATGGGCTCAAAAGGGAAGAAGGGAAATTAAGAATCCTTCCACATGTTTTGAGAAGAGGGAATTTAGATGATCACCAATAAAAAGAAATTAAGGATTTTTTACTAAATGATCTAAATGATAAACTAAGAAGCAGGAGCAATTAAGAATTCCTTGCCTATGATAGTTTAGAGGAAAACATTAAGAATAAAAACGATTGAAAACAGATTGCACTTAAGCACTTTCTAAATTATACTTTTTCATTTTAATATTTAGATATGGAACATAATTGAAATATTAAACAAGAAAACAATAACACATGGGATATAAAATACTTATTTGTTCGGTGTTTTGCACATGAATCCTGTGAAAAGTCCTTTGTATTAATCCTTCCTCCAGCCGGCCATACAAGAGTTTGTCCAACAACACTTTATTCCAAAGTAATCAGTTTTGCAGAAATATCTAAGAATCCGCCCTCAATAGGGCCAAATGGTCTCGTAGATAACAGATAGAGGCAAACGAATGGTTTGTTGTCCCTATTCTTGAGAGTGTGCTGGAGTTAGGCCCTATGATTTGGCATATTGCTATCTTTGATGTAATTCTGTGCTGGCTGCTCTGTTTTTATCTTCTTACTGATACACTTCAACTTGCTCTGATACTCTTTACCTGTTTGATCTCTGTTTATCCTCTTTACCAACTTTGACTGTAGTAAAACCAAAATTTACTTTTTACCAAAGACAAGTTACAAAATTTCTAACATTTCTTCCCACCATTTTTGTTGTGGTATTCTAGTTTTTTGAAGTTTTCTGAGGGTTTCATCAGTTTCAGTGTACCTGAAGAAGGTAGGCTGAATTAGAAACAAGTGTTTAGTTCATGCTCGACATAGAACAGGTTCTCTATACTGTCATAAAAAACTCTGCTTGTAGGCAGTGCCTTTGATGCTGATGCACTTGTTGATGAACTTGCCTAATTGCTTGCATATTGATTCAATTTGTCCACATAATCTATATGCCTCATTAATTTGTCATTAATAACTAAAGGACCAGGTATTCCTTTACTTTGCAAAATACCAAATTTCTCCATAAAAGCATTAATTTCCTCTTGCATGTCATGGCATCTTCTTTCTAAATTTTGCATCAGAGTCCTTTTAGTTAATACCCTTTTGACTTCTAGAATGGTCCCTGTTCTTTCTTCAATGCCCAGTTCTTCAAGCTGGTACATATTCTTGTTATTCAAAAATTTATGAGCCTGGTGGCTTCCTCAGGCATCTTTCCTAATTCTACTCTTGTTCTTTGAATCTCTTCTCGGGCTGTCTTTACCAAATCAATCTGCTCAAAAATTATTTGGATTGATGGCCAAACATCATTTATTGATTGAGTGATGTTTTCCCAAAGAATTTTTCTAATATCTGCGAGAGGCTTGTCAAATGTAAGGTCTTTTTCTAATGATTTTACCTTGTTCTCTAATCCTTTAATTTCCCTTGTCTTTTCCGCAACATTTATTTTTGAGAGATCATACCTCTGTTCTAAGTTGACATACTATTCTTTTAACTTTTTTAGCTCTGAAACTTACAGTTTCATCTCCTCCATTGATTTTATTAGCTCCTCTGTATTTAGATTTGAAATCCCTGCTGATGTTGTTCCTGTTCCTGTACCTGCTTCTGTGGTTGGACCTGTGACTACTTCAGTTGTGGCTGCTGGAATGTTTGGTGCTAGAGCTATTCCAACGGTTGAAGGGACTGCAGTTGAGACTACTAGTATCACATTGGGAGGCTGAGAGGTCGACTCTCCTTGCTTGTCCTTCAATGATTTTTCTAGTTCTTGTTCAGTCTCGTTTAGTCTTTCAGTAAGTTTTAAGACTAAATCCATTAGCTCTTCTTCAGACCTTTGTTTTATAATCTCAGCAGTCTGTGGATGTCTTGAAGGAGGCAATTTTAGCTACTTTCTTAAGGCAGCTATGTCTTCATGTTTCTTTTTGATTAAGGCTTCTACAGCCTTCACATCTTTGGGATCATGACCCAATCCAATAATTATTTCTTCTAAAGATTTTATCTATTATCTTTAGCCTGTGAGGAGGATTTCTCTAGCTGTAGTTGGGAAGTTGTGTTATTCAAAGAATTTTCCAGTCTTTGGGCCATCATAGCCTTACCAGTCAATGTAGAATAAATCATCTCTCCAATTTGTTTGTGCAACTCAATTTGATCCAAAGGATGAATATCCTTTGCCATAACCTCAAAATTGGTTTTGAGATAATCTGCTGCTGATTGAGGCTGTTGCACTTTAGGTTTGAAATAACTCAGTATCATTTTACCTTCTTTGATGTCATAGGCTGACATCAATTTTTTTTTATTGGTGGGAGCAATTTTCAAATATTGGTTGTAAACCTAGAGCCTTAAAGGATCATTTCTGGCTTTTATTTCTATGAACTCTTCTTGATATCTGAAGTGTCTTTCCCTGGTGGCCTGAAAGATGATACCTCTGCACTTTGTTGTCTTTCTAGCTCCTGACTCTGTGAGCTAGTGGATGTCCCTCCTACTGGAAAATTTTGATGACTATCTGCTCCTCTCCTTTGACTATCAGTAGTCTCTTCAACAAATTCTTCCTCTGAAAGGGGATTTAGCATTTGCCTTTTGGCACCAGGGTATTCTGAAGGTCCACTGGCAGGGGTAACTAATTCCCTGTCTCTCTTTTTATTTCCTTCCTCATTTAGAGGAGTTTGTAAGATTGGAGGTTCTCCCACATTTCCTTGACTAGGAGGAGTGTGTAGTTGGGCCTGTTCCTTGGAAGTTTCAGGCTATTTAGACATTGTAGATTGTTCTGTGGCTAGAGTGCTGGTCTCTGGTCCCTTACCCTTGGATGTTTCTGTCGCTGGTGTACTGGTCTTATATGAATGCTGCTGAGAGGTTCCAGCTGTAGAGGCACCAATCCTTGTCCTTTGTACGTGCCCAAAAGAATCCAGGTCAAGTATTTTCTCAAGATCACTTATAAATTTTTTTATATTGACCTCTTCACTATCAGTTTCTACTAGGGTCCCTTCCCTCCATTCATCCATATTGGCAAATTGTTCAATCTCTGGGATCCTATGGGGTATGTATGGTGACAGCCTGTGTTTCATTCTTCTATCACAAATAAAGCTATGAGGGTCATATGGCATCCACCCAAAACTTTTGTGTGACTTAAGGTGATCTTCTAAAATTCTTTCTGCTTCTCTCCGTGCTTCCCTAGTGTTGTAGACGAAAGGGCCTAATTGATTCTTGATTCTGAGTTGAGCTTTCTTTTTGGAATTATAAAAATGGACAAAGTCTGAATTTATCATCTGTCTGAAATATTCCAATGCAAACAGTCTCATTGGAACATATTTTGATAACTTGAAAGGGCAGAGATCACACCCATATATCCTGATTTCTTTATGGTTCTTGTATAGATACCAATCACCTATTCTGTACTGCTTGGAGAGCTGAAGGATCTTCTTAATATCACCACTGATCCTAGGATGGGAAATTCATGTCAATAAGATGGTTGCTGGATGAAAAAATTGATCAATGAACTCATTGTAGGAGTAAGGGGAATCAAAGTATTCATGGAAAATGGGACTCCAAAAGATGATAGACCTTGGATTTCCTTTGGTATCAAGTTCCATGACAGGGAAAGGGAAGTTCTCTGACTGATAATACAGCATAAGGTGATAGATGAAGGTGTATACTTGAAGACTCCTTCATTCTCCAGTCTCAAGAATTGGTCATGAATCTTATTAGCAATATAGGAGGCATAATCATACTTAACAGCAGGGGGCTGTCCAGGAGTAAAAATTGACAACAACACTAGGGTTATCTCATCAACATACTCACTAGTGTTGAATCCCATAACTAAAGATATCATATCAACTATAAGTCTTCCCATATCTGTAAAGAAAGTTTGTAGATAAGGAGGTGGGCCCTTAGGCTGATGATTATCTAACATGAAGGTCTAACAGAGGCAATTCAGTTTTGATTGGGATAATTGAGTTGATTTCTCAAGTCAATATCCAATGGAAAGGGGGGTGAGGGCTTAACCGAGGAAAAATTGCAACATTTCATTGATGGATTCAGCAGTTATTGGGAAAAGGACTATTTGGCTTGGAGACATAACTGCTCTGCGGTTAGGATCATAATTTGCATGGCATTGGTGAATTATATCAGGGAAAACATGGATTGAGGGGAGAAAATACATGGGAAGGTTATATTCCCATAGTCCTAGGATATCAGAGCCATTCAGGGAGTTATATCTGCTTTTGCAAAAGACCTTGAGGTGATTTTTATCATTGGCTAAGTCTTTTATCTGGAAGTATTTATCCGCAAGAGGCAGATAGTCTAAGTCTTTATGAGGAGAATTTATGGGTGCAACATTCAAAGCAACTAGGGTTTCCATTTCTGGTTATTATGGATTCAGAAAAGGAATTTAGGTTTTCTTTGAAAAATGGGCAAAACAGAGGGTCTGGGAACTTATATGATGAAAACAAAGACGGAATTGTAATGAATTTTGGTCTTTTTCTGTTACATTACAGTGGAAAACAAGAACTTGCGGGGTTTTGTCGAAAATTTGGATAAATAACTGTGTTCAAGGGATGAATAGTGAAATTCAGGTACTGGTAGTGGCTAATAGGCTCTGGGTTGTGTCAGCTACGAGTTTTTTGAGCAGGTTGGCGGTTGAAAACCTCAGACTGTTGACCTCGATGTTCTTTGCATGGGAGCATAGGTTTACGGTACAAAGCAATGAAAATGAAATTTGTTTGTTTTATTTACAAAGTCATGGGTTGGTGGCGGTTTTTGGTTTTCAGGTGGATGATGTCAACAAGGAGTGGAGTAACTTTTTTGTTGTATGCGGGAAAGTGGTAAGTGGTTTCATATCACACCGCTTTTGGGGATGGGTGGTAATAAGCCGAGAGCCAGCGATTCCATAGGTTTTTCGACGCGTGGCGGAGGCGCTGTGTGAAAACCACTTTGTGATCGCCTGCTAACGCGTGGTCACAAAGGGTTGCGCGATATCGATAATAGCCGCCAGATCCTGAAGACCTGATCGGACAGCTGACGGGAGGCGCGATGCGATGGGATTTAATAAAAGAAGGCCCAACACAATTAAGGGTTAATTAATTATATCGGGGTTGACGGGATTGGACGGGGAGGTTGTTAATTAACCGTGAGGGTTAATTAATCCCAATTAAGAACGTATTAAGGTTATATTTTAACTGAGGGGCGGGATATATAGGAATTTTGGGTTTTACATAGTTAGAATAATACGGGAGAGGGTAAACATTATGCGAGATTTATTTAATATAAGTTAAAAATTAATATGGTAATGCAATGAAAAGTGCTAAGTATGAAAACATTTAATGAGTGTATTTACCTTAGGCTTAAGTGAAAAAAAGGGTTTTTATGAGAAATTGTGTAATTTTCCCAAGTAGAATAGGATTTTACTTAGGAAAAGGCTTATGAAGGTGAATGAATGATTTATGAATGGTTTTAAGTACTTAGGCTTTTAAATTATTGGGTCGAGGGTCCGGTCCCTCCAGAAGTCAGAGAAATGCTCTGAGCCCCTCCAATTTAGCAAATACCTTAGTACTTAGGGGAAATTAGTGAATAATTAGGGAAAATGAGAAGGGGAGTTAATTATTCTGACTTTGCTTTGCTTGAGATGTTTTCAATGTACTGTATGCCTTGGCCTTGTGATGAAAGTGAAATATTAACACATTTAGAGACATCATTCATCACATATGATTCTGCAACATCAACTACCTACCCTACCTACTTTAACCTAGCATTTTTTCTTCTTTATTAGGGTGCACTTAGACTGGAAAACCCTTATCAAATATTTCTTTTCTTTTACATGGCAAAGCCTATCTAAGTCTGCACTTATTACATCCAAAGGCTCATATTAAACTGTTGAGCTCCTTTTATTTACTCTACCTATCTACTCATCTGCCAAGATTACACTATTTGGTAAGATATTTATTCTCTATTTCTACAACATGAAATTGAAAAATGAATTAGCCAAGTTTAAACAATTTGACTATTCATGAATTGTGGCATAAGTGACAATTTGCACACAATATTTTATTGCACAATGTGAAAAAGTAGTGGCATTTAGACTTGCACACTTTCCTGGTCTATCTTTTTGTTGGGGTTCATTTTCTTTTATTTTTTGACCATCTTTTATTTTTTTTACCCTTTGATTTTTCTTTTAGGGTATACCCTCTTTACATTTTTTAATTTTTATTTTTATTTTTTGAAAATATGGAAAACCTTTGCAACAAGAAAAGATATGAACATATTACATAGCTCATCAAGTCAATCATGACATATGACACCTATTGGTATAGGGGCCTAACAGTGGCTCCACTTGGGGATGGCTTTCCCTTGTGGAAATTCAAGAACAATAGATCAGATGGCCTCTGAATGACTCTGACTGTATTATGAAATCTTCTTTTGCTAGTTGCTTTATTTTATGTATGACAATGATACCTCTGAAACTTAGGGCCTTCTCTTCGGGCTTCAACTCCACAAGTCACTGTCCACCCAAAACTTGACATTACAAAGGATATAGTATGTACATGTTAATCATCATGATAAGTCCTAATAAGTAGGATCAAAGTAATGTTTTAACATTCGACCATTGACTGGTCCTTCTTCTGTTGTTGTGCCATCCAAGTTCTTCGAATAATATGTATTGTTTCCTTGTAGGGCATAGATAATATATGGTCCTTTCCATAAGAAGTCAAACTTCACATGTTTCCCCTTATCCTCTCTTTTGGAATCCCATCTTAGCACTTTGTCCCCAGGATGGAAATCTTCTGCCTTGGTTCTTCTATCAAATATTTTCTTGAGCTTTTCCTGCCATATTGGGGATCTTTGGTACACCTCCTCTCTAATATGCTGTAAATTGATGGTCTGATTTATCCTCCTTTGGATATCATTAGGTTCCACTTGAGCTTCTTAGAGTAATTTCATAACAGGAACTCCCAATGATGAAGGAAATAAGCCTCGATACCATACACTAACTCATAGGGACTGGTGCCAATGGATTTTTTGGTTGTCAGCCTATCTTCCCATAGTGAATTTATTAGTTTCTTATGCCAAGTCTTTTTATTTTCTTCCAACAATTTTTTAATGATATTAATGAGACTTTTGTTGGAAGATTCAGCTAAACTATTCCCTTGTGGGTAATAGCCAGTAGAATGGCCCAGGGTAATATGGTACTTGTGGCAGAAACTGATCATCTTTCTTGATTTAAGAGATGCAACCTTATCAGTTATGATTTTGGTGGGGCAGCCAAACCTAGACAATATATTGGTTTCTAGGAAACCTATGATTACAGTGTCATTGCCCTGTGTAGAGGGGGTAGCCTCTATCCATTTGGTAAAATAATCAGTGGCAATAAGAATACATTTACGTTGGCCAAAGGAGGGAGGATGGATTTCTCCAATGAAGTCAAGACCCCATTGTTGAAATGGTTTTTCAGTAGAAAAGGGTTTCAGGGGTAAAGGTAATAGTTTTCTCTTGCCCTCAAAATTTCGCATTTATGGCATGAATTGACAAATTTCTTTACATCAGCATACAAGGTTGGCAAATAGAAACCAACCCTTAATATTTTATCAGCAGTTGATTTCCAGTAGAGGTGTCCACCACAGTCACCTGCATGAAATTCTTGAAGAGCTTTGTTAGCTTCATATTTTAGTAAACAATTTAATAAGATTCCTTCATGATTTTTCCAAAAAGGAGGATTATCTAAAATACAAAACTTTAAGGCTTTCATCTTTAAAAACCTATTTTTTGTTCTGGATAACCCTAGAGGAGCCTACAGGTTTTGTAACACATAAATTATATCAGCATACCAAGGTGAATCTAAAAAGGCCTGGCTGATTTGTGGAGTCGCCATCTCCTATTTGTCATCCAGTTCATTTATATCCAGGGCTTGACAATTGGTTTCTGCCATGAGTTTGGCCAATCCCTGTCCTTTTATCAGTTTGGTAGGTTTTATTTCAATATCATACTCTAAAATGGTAGCAATCCATTTACCTCTTTTGCCCTCAATTCCATCCTGAGTCAGGATGTCCTTGACAACAACATTTGGTACATAAGCTATCACATGAGAATATAATATGTAAACTATGAAATCCTTAATTGCTTTAACAAGTGCAAATGCTTGTTTTTCCATGATCTTGTATTTCAGTGATGCATCTCTAAGTACTTTACTAAAAAAGGCTATATGTTTTTCACATCCTTAGTCGTTCTTTTGTAGTAAAACAACTGCTATAGTGTGCTCTGAGGCAAAAGAAAAAAATTATGAAATCTCTATCAAATTGGCGACTTGTGAGGACCGGTGTTCTAGTTAAAGCCATTTTAATTTCTTCAAATGCGTGTTTGGCTTCTACTGTCCATTTTGTGCTTGAATCCTTCTTTAACATGTTATTAAGTAATCTAATTAGTTCTCCTAAGTTAGATATGAATCTTCTCAAAAAATTTATCTTTCCTAAAAAAGCTTGAAGTTCTTTGATACTTCTAGGATGAGGTATCTGTAAAATTGCTTCTATTCTAGCAGGGTCAATTCGAATGCCATCTTTTGAAATGATGTGACCTAAGAGCTTACCTTCTTCCAGGCCAAATAAGGACTTCTTAGGATTTAAAGAGATACCATATTTTCTGCATTTGAGAAATACCTGTCTGAGATGATCCAAATGCTGCTTATCTGACTTACAAAAAATAGTTAGGTCATCTAGATATATGACAACAAAATCATGAATTTCTTTAGCAAATGCAATACCCATTGCTCTCTGGAAAGTAGCTTCTGCATTTTTAAGTCCAAATGGCATTTTGATATACATAATTGTGCCCCATGGTGTGGTAAAGGAATTTTTTTCTTGGTCATCAAGATGAACTAGAATCTGGTTATACCCTGAAAATCCATCTAACAAAGAAATTCTAGAAGAACCTACTACTTTGCAAAATATGGTCCATCTTAGGTAAAGGGTAATTATCCTTCATAGAAACCTTATTCACATTTCTCAGATCTACACATAATCTGATTTCCCCAGTTTTCTTCCTAGTTGGTACTAAATTAGATACCCACTCTGAAAATCTTATAGGTGCAATTATCCCTGCCTCATACATACGTTTAATTTCTTTTTCAATCAGTGGTAGCAGCACAGGGTTGATTCTTCTGAGTTTTTGTTTGAATGGTTTCTGGTCTTCCTTCAAAGGTATTGTATGCTGAATTATTGAGGTGTCATATGATTTCAAATCCTCATAACTCTAGGCAAAAACATCCTGGAATTCTCTCATGAGTTCAACATATTTTAACTTTTGGTCAGGAGGTAAGGACTTTGATAATTTTATCATTTTTGGGTTTTCTCCTGTCCCTAAGTTATATTATTCAATGCTTGCTTTTAGTGGTTCCATCTTTGGCTTCTTTGGAATGTCATTCGAATAAAAGAGGTCTTCTAGAGGGTTAATCCTTTAGGCAGATGATTGTCTTTTAAGTCAATGACCTCTGCTTCTTCTTCATTTATCTCATCAATGTCCATCTGTTTGAGATCTTGCACTTCTTTTTTAGTAAATTTTGTGGGATGTAGCATTTGAATTGCATTTTTTTCTGAAATGTCTGTTTCTATCTCATCTATCTGCTTAAATTTTCTGACTGTATCAACATCTATGTGACTGTGAGAAGATTCTTTGTCTAAAGTTAGAAAGTTATTAATCTGTTCATCATATTCGAAAACTTGCCAGTTCTTAAGATTGTCAGGGATAGCTAGCCTATGCCTAATTTCAGCAGTAAACTAATGATTAGGTTTGAAAGGTAATTTACAGATACTGGCAAACATGGCCAAACTATGGGCATGTAAGTTGTGTTTCCTAGGTACTACAACAAGCTTAGTTTCCAAAAAGGTATTAAGAATCTCTATAATTTTTCCTCTGTAGTACCCTAATCTAGGATCCCTAGTTAAGTACTTCCCTTTGATCTATTTAATGATTAATTCTGAATCCCCTATGACAAATACCCTAATTGATCCTAATATTTTTACAAGTTTAAGTCCAAGCAAAAGAGCTTCATACTCTGCCATATTATTGGTGCACTTAAAGTTTAATCTGTAGGCATGGCCTTCAACATGGTCATTTTCTAAGTTGTGCACCCAAACTCCTACCCCTGCCCCTAACTTATTGACTGAACCATCAAATTCTAGGTTCCAAAGAATTTCATGGACATAATCAGTGTCAGGGGTGGTGGGAATTTGTTTAGCAGGGGGATTTAGTTTTTTGTTCTCATCTGATTTTTCTTTGTTGTCCAAATCATCATTGGTATCTAAAATATCCTGAATTTGAAGACTTGATTTTCCATTTTTAATTTCTTTTGGTTCTGCTAGTAAAACATGTTCATTGTTGGCAGGATTGGTTTCGGAATTGTACAGAATAAATGAATCCATATCAGAGTGTATTGAGTAGATAGGGAAATTTTGTGGTCTTTCCTGACTACTTACTACATATTTCATTAATGTCTTTTTGTATAGCTTCTTAGGTTGGTTGAAAACAGAGATAGTAACATAAGACATGTTCAATTGAAGCGACCCTTGAAGCTTAGCACCCTAGGACCTGGATAATAACATTCCATATTTTGGAGGTATATCTGCTACTACTATATCCATCAGGATTGTTTTGGTAGGGTATTGAACTAAAGAAACACACAAGTCTTTTATTAATCCTAAACATCTCAATTGGCTTGAATCAAAAGAAAAGAGATAATTGTAAGTCCTAGTGATGTCAAGATCTAATTTTTCCATTACTAACTTAGGCATTAGGTTGTGAGATGCCCCAGAATCAAACATAGCATTGTGGAGGATTTTATCATGAATATTCAAGCTCACATAGAAGGGAGGAACACTTCCTTCTAAATGTTTACCATTTACTTCAGGGCCAAAGATTAGTTCTGGTTGGTCATCAAAAACATTAACAGAATCTTCAGTTCCAGTGATGTTTAGTGATCTGTTGATTTGACCTCAATAGGCATCATGTTTAGCTAATTATGATAATGGAATAACAATCTTTAGCTTGCCTACTTCAGTTTCCAGATTGAAAGGTTTTTCTGTTTGGGCTTTGGTGTTTTGAGTAGTGGTATTCTCTTTATTTTCTGTGTTTTCAGTATTTTCTATTTTTTTCTCCTTCTCAAGAGTAGGATTATGATTAGCAGTTTCTCCTAAATCAACTTCTGGGGGTTCTTCCACATTTCCTCTGGAAGGAGGAAGAGTGGAGGAATGTCTATTATTTGGTTGACTATCAGAAACATCTTCAAATATTGGATTAGAGGGATTATTGTTAGATCTAGACAAAATTTGTACATGTGGAGGGACTACTTTACCTTTGATAGGCTATTTTGGAGTCTTATGTTTGTTTCTTTCAAGAACATCAATTTCCCTACTCCTTAAGTTATACTGCTTGTGCACTTCATAGATAGCTGTATCATATCCCTCCCTGAAGTCAAACGATTCTCCTGACTGAGTTTGAAATTGTTTGATAATGTCAGTCTCTTGATCATCTTGAGTTAGGAAGACTTATCCTTCATTGTTAAGCCCCATTAGATTTATCTGAGTGTCTTCTGGTGCATCTTCAGAGGTGTAAGCTTCTACATAATTTTCTTGGAAAGGGGGTTTAATGTTTTGATCTAGGCCAGTCTTTCCAGGATTCTGGTTTTGGTTTTTTGGAAATTTGGGTTTCTCCCTGTATTGGATGGCTGACCATCCCAAGGGGATTTTCTTTCTATGCTTTCCACTCTATCTCTTAGTCTTTCCATACCTTTGATTATAGCATCCAGTTTCTATTCAACAGGTGAGGCTTCTTCTTTTATTGGTATCCTTCTTTCACTTCTAACCTTGGCACGTTTTGACATCAGATTAGCTTCAATACTGACAGCTATACTTTGCATTTCTCCAACGTTCTAGGGGCTCTTTCCCTTAACTGAAATGCCATATCCAAATCAAATCCATCTAGGAATTTGATTAGGGCCAAATCAGGTGGGGGTCTAAGGTTTTGAGGAATGGCGTTGTAAACAGTATTGAACCTAGTGCAGTAATCTTGTACAGTTTATTGGGTTCCCCTCTTGAGGTTTTCATACTCAGATAGGATCTGTAAAGGATCTTTCTTCTTTTCCCAACGGTTCAAGAATTGTGTATAAAGGGTTTCTACGCTATCTATGATGTTTGCTCTTAGAGCCCTAAACTAGGTTTTGACTTCACCTGTTAGACTTTGAACAAATATCCTCATTCTTACATCATTAGTATCAATCTCATATATTTCAAAGTAGTCAGTCATTTTTTTGGTATGTTGCTAAGCTGTGTAGGTACCAGTACCATCAAATGGAGTGATTTTACTTTGATAGTCTTGAGGCATGGCACCTAAATTGGTTGGTAAAACTAGGGGGTATATCTGTTTGCCATGGCTAGAGGTAATGATGAAACAATAGATGGGGTAGGGGTGACAATAGGAATGTGAGTTGTGGATGGAGGGGTAGAAGGAGGGGTATGTGGTGGAGTGGCTTGGGGTTGAGATGTGTGAGGGAATAGTGAGGAACTTGCAGAAGCAACAGTAATAGTAGAGGGATTAGTTGTTCTTTCAGAAGTAAGCTCAGATTGAATTTAACTCTGTAAATATTTTTCTATTGAGGAACTAACAGCTTCAAACTGTAATTCTTCAATAAAAAGTGGGTCTGGAACCAAGTGGATCAATTCAGACTCAGAAAATGTTACAAAAAAAAGGTCTCAAATTTCTCATCAAAGGGTTCATCCTCAAGATAAACCCACTTTACAAGGCAGGAACTTGATCTGTAAATGGGCTGAGAACTAGCAGTACTTTCTTGACTTTCCTGTCTCCTAAGAATTATGGGGATTAGATTGGGATTCTCAAACATAGGTGGTGGATTTGGGTCAGGATTTGACTTGGTGTAACGAGTCCTTTCTAAAGCCAGATTTCCTCGCTATGATTTTCTAAATTAATATCAATAACAACTTCTGTGTCTTCTTTTAGGATTTTTCAGATTTGAATTTAAAATAGTCCTAAAGATTTGCTTAACTGAGAAACTGGTTCATGCTCAGTTCATAAACTAGACCAGAGATAGACTAAAGTAGCATTCATCTACTTATGCTCTTGCAAAGCAAGAGCAGTTTGAAGGCTACCTGGCTAACTTCAGGCTTCGTCTATAGTTTATAAAGTAAACAACAATAACAACAAATTTTCGTTCCCCAGTGGAGTCGCCACTATGTTATCACTCAGATTTTCCTAGAAGTTGTAAGAAGAGGAAAGGGGTCCGAGGTAACCACAAACCAACTTTTGGGTACAAAATCTAGCCAATCTGTACCTAGAGAGGGCTCTCTCTTTTAAATTTAGCTTTATTTTATAAGGTTTTAGGCTAGTTATGAAAGCTTTGAGATTTGATTGGATTTCGTGGTGAAATTCAATAGCAGATGGGTAGAACTAAATATTTCAAGCCACTAGGCTAATGGAGTCAACAGAAGATGGCTCAAATGGATTCGGTTTTTCAACAAAGGATGGCTTCACAGGGCAAGATAGCTAAAACAAGGAGCAAATGGTAACTTGAAAGGATGGGATGGGCTCAAAAGGGAAGAAGGGCAATTAAGAATCCTTCCACATGTTTTGAGAAGAGGGAATTTAGATGATCACCAATAAAAAACAATTAAGGATTTTTTACTAAATGATAAACTAAGAAGCAGGAGCAATTAAGAATTCCTTTCCTATGATAATTTAGAGGAAAACATTATGAATAAAAATTATTGAAAACAGATTGCACTTAAGCACTTTCTGAATTATAATTTTTCGTTTTAATATTCAGATATGGAACATAATTGAAATATTAAACAAGAAAACAATAACACATGGGATATAAAATACTTATTTGTTCGGTGTTTTGCACATGAATCCTGTGAAAAGTCCTTTGTATTAATCCTTCCTCCAGCCAGACATACAAGAGTTTGTCCAACAACACTTTATTCCAAAGTAATTAGTTTTACAGAAATATCAAAAAATCCACCCTCAATACTCTAAATGAGGGAGTATTTATACAAAAATTACACAATAAAATATCTCATAACAAAGTGAGATATATTCTAGGATGACTAACTATATGTTACATGAAAATAGGGCCAGATGGTCTCGTAGATAACAGATAGAGAAAAATGAATGGTTTGTTGTCCCTATTCTTGAGAGTGTGCTGGAGTTAGGCCCTATGATTTGGCATCTTGCTGTCTTTGATGTAATTCTGTGCTGGCTGCTCTGTTTTTATCTTCTTATTGATACACTTCAACCTGCTCTGATACTCTTTCCCTGTTTGATCTTTGTTTATCCTCTTTACCATCTTTAAATGTAGTAAAACCAAAATATACCTTTTACCAAAGACAAGTTACGAAATTTCTAACATTTCTTCCCATCATTTTCGTTGTGGTATTCTAGTTTTTTGAAGTTTTCTGAGGGTTTCATCAGTTTCAGTGTACCTGAAGAAGGTAGGCTGAATTGGAAACAAGTGCTTTATTTCATGCTCGACATAGAACAGGTTCTCTAGACTGTCATAGAGAACTCTGCCTGTAGGCAGTGCCTTTGATGCTAATACACTTGTTGATGAACTTGCCTGATTGCCTGCATATTGATTCAATTTGCCCACATAATCTATATGCCTCATTAATTTGTCATTAATAACTAAAGGAATAAGTAGTCCTTTACTCTGCAAAATACCAAATTTCTCCATAAAAGCATTAATTTCCTCCTGCATGTCACGTCATCTTATTTCTAAATTTTGCATCAGAGTCCTTTTAGTTAATAACCTTTTGACTTCTAGAATGGTCCCTGTTCTGTCTTCAATGCCCAGTTCTTCAAGCTGGTACTTATTCTTGTTATTCAAAAATTTATGAGCCCGGTGGCTTCCTCAGGCATCTTTCGTAATTCTACTCTTGTTCTTTGAATCTCTTCTCGGGCTGCCTTTACCAAATCAATCTACTCAAAAATTTATTTGGATTGATGGCCAAACATCATTTATTGATTGAGTGATGTTTGCCTGAAGAATTTTCCTAATATCTACTAGAGGCTTGTCAAATGTAAGGTCTTTTTTCTAATGATTTTACCTTGTTCTATAATCCTTTAATTTCCCTTGTCTTTTCTGCAACATTTATTTTTGAGAGATCATACCTCTGTTCTAAGTTGACATATTGTTCTTTTACCTTTTTTAGCTTTGAAACTTGCAGTTTCATCTCCTCCATTGATTTTATTAGCTCCTCTGTATTTAGATTTGAAATCTCTGCTGATGTTATTCTTGTTCGTGTACTTGCTTCTGTGGTTGGACCTGTGACTACTTCAGCTGTGGATGCTCGAATGTTTGGTGCTAGAGCTGTTCCAAGGGTTGAAGGGACTGCAATTGAGACTACTAGTATTACATTGGGAGGCTGAGAGGTCGACTCTCCATACTTGTCCTTCAATGATTTTTCTAGTTCTTGCTCAGTCTCGTTTAGTCTTTCATTAAGTTCTAAGACTAAATCCATTAGCTCTTCTTTAGACCTTTGTTTTATAATCTCAGCAGTCTGTGGATGTCTTGAAGGAGGCAACTTTAACTGCTTTCTTAAGGCAGCTATGTCTTCATCTTTCTTTTTGATTAAGGATTCTACAACCTTCACATCTTTGGGATCATGACCCAATCCAATAATTATTTCTTCTAAAGATTTTATTCTATTATCTTTAGCCTGTGAGGAGGCTTTCTCTAGCTGTAGTTGGGCAGTTGTGTTATTCAAAGAATTTTTCAGTCTTTGGGCCATCATAGCCTTACCAGTCAATGTAGAATAAATCATCTCTCCAGTTTATTTGTGCAACTCAATTTGATCCAAAGGATGAATATCCTTTGCCATAACCTCGAAATTGGTTATGAGCTAATCTGTTGCTAATTGAGGTTGTTGCACTTTAGGTTTGAAATAACTTAGTATCATTTTACCTTCTTTGATGTCATAGGATGAAATCAATCTGTTTTGATGGGTAGGAGCCATTTTCAAATATTTGTTGTAAACATGGAGCCTTAAAGGATCATTTCTGGCTTTTATTTATATGAACTTCTTCTTGAGATCTGAAGTGTCTTTCCCTGGTGGCTTGAAAGATGATACCTCTACACTTTGTTATCTTTCTAGCTCCTATCTCTATGAGCTAGTGGATGTCCTTCCTACTGGAAAAGTTTGATGACTATCTACTTCTTCTCTCCTTTGAATATCAATAGTCTCTTCAACAAATTATTCCTCTGAAAGGGGATTTAGCCTTTGCATTTTGGCACCAGGCTGTTTTGAAGGTCCACTGGCAGGGGTAACTAATTCCCCATCTCTCTTTTTATTTCTTTCCTCATTTAGAGGAGTTTGCAAGATTGAAGGTTCTCCCACATTGTCTTGAGTGGGAGGAGTGTGCATTTGGGTCTATTCCTTGGAAGTTTTAGGCTGTTTAGACATTGTAGATTGTTCTGTGGCTGGAGTGCTGGTCTCTGGTCCCTTTCCCTTGGATGTTTCTGTAGCTGGTGTGCTGGTCTTCTGTGAATGCTACTGAGAGGTTCCAGCTGTAGAGGCACCAATCCCTGTCCTTTGTATCTTCCCAAAATATTCCAGGTCAAGTGTTTTCTCAAGATCCCTCATAACATTTTCTATATTGACCCGTTCACTATTAGTTTCTACTAGGGTCCCTTTCCTCCATTCATCCATATTGGAAAATTGTTCAATCTTTGGGATCTTATGGTGTATGTATGGTGACTCTGTGCTTCATTTTTCTATCACAGATAATGCTGTGAGGGTCATATGGCATCCACCCAAAACTTTTGTGTGACTTAAGGTGATCTTCTAAAATTATTTTGCTTCTCTCTATGTTTCCCTAGTGTTGCAGAGAAAAGGGCTTAACTGATTCTTGATTCTGAGTTGAGCTTTCTTTTTGGCATTATAAAAATGGACCTCGTCTGAATTTATCATTTGTCTGAAATATTCCAATTCAAACAGTCTCATTGGAACATATTTTGATAACTTGAAAGGGCAGAGCTCACATCCATATATCCTGATTTCTTTATGGTTCTTGTATAGATACCAATCAACTATTCTATACTGCCTGGAGAGTTGAAGGATCTTCTTAATATCACCACTGATCCTAGGAAGGGAAATTAATGTCAATAAGGTGGTTGCTGGATGAACAAATTGATCAATGAACTCATTGTAGGAGTAAGGGGAATCAAAGGATTCATGGAAAATGGGAATACAAAAGATGACAGACCTTGGATTTCCTTTGGTATCAAGTTTAATGACAGGGAAAGGGAAGTTCTCTGACTGATAATACAGCATAAGGTGATTAGAGATGAAGGTGGTATACTTGAAGACTCCTTCATTGTACAGTCTCAAGAATTGGTCATGAATCTTATTAGCAATATAGGAGGCATAATCATACTTAACAGTAGGGGGCTGTCTAGGAGTAAAAATTGACAATAACACTAGGGTTATCTCATCAACATACTCACTAGTGTTGAATCCCATAACTAAAGATATCATATCAACTATAAGTCTTCCCATATCTGTAAAGAAAGTTTGCAGATAAGGAGGTGGGCCCTTAGGCTAATGTTTCTCTAACATGAAGGTCTGACAGAGGCGATTAAGTTCTGATTGGGATAATTGAGTTGATTTCTCAAGTAAATATCCAACGGAAAGGGGAGTGAGGGCTTGACCAGGGAAAAATTGCAACATTTCATTGATGGATTCAACAGTTATTGGGAAAAGGACTGTTTGGTTTGGAGACATAACTGCTCTGTGGTTAGGATCATAATTTGCATGGCATTGGTGAATTATATCAGGGAAAACATGGACTGAGGGGAGAAAATACATGGGAAGGTTAGATTCCTATAGTCCTAGGATATCAGAGCCATTCAGGTAGTTATCTCTGCTTTGGAAAAATGCCTTGAGGTGATTTTTATCAGTGGCTAAGTCTTTTATCTGGAAGTCTTTATCTGCAAGAGGTAGATAGTCTAAGTCTTTATGAGGAGCATTTATGGGTGCAACATTCAAAGCAACTGGGGTTTCCATTTCTGGTTCTTGTGAATTGAAAAAAGGAATTTAGGTTTTCTTTGAAAAATGGGCAAAACAGAGGGTGTGGGAACTTATATGATGAAAACAAAGACAGAATTATAATGAATTTTGGTCTTTTTCTGTTAAATTACAGTGGAAAACAAGAACTTGCGGGGTTTTGTCGGAAATTTGGATTAAGACCTGTGTTCAGGGGATGAACAATGAAATTTAGGTACTGGTAGTGGCTAACAGGCTCTGGGCTGCATCGACTGTGAGTTTTTTGAGCAGGTTGGTGGTTGAAAACCTTGGACTGTTGACCTCGACGTTCTTTGCATGGGAGCACAAGTTTACAGTACAAAGCCATGAAAATGACATTTTTTTGTTTTATTTACAAAGTCAAGGGTTGGCGGGGGTTTTTGGTTTTCAGGCAGATGACGTCAACGAGGAGTGAAGTGACGTTTTTGTCACATGCGGGAAAGTGGTAAGCAGTTTCATATCGCACTGCTTTTGGAGATGGCAGTAATAAGTTGGGAGCCAGCGATTCCATAGTTTTTTCGACGCGTGGCAGAGGTATTATGCAAAAACCACTTTGTGATCGCGTGCTATCGCGCGGTCACAAAGGGTTGTGCGATATCGATAATAGCTGTTAGATCCTGAAGACCTAATCGGACAACTTACGAGAGGCGCGATGCGATGGGATTTAATAAAAGCAGGCCCAACACAATTAAGGGTTAATCAATTATATTGGGGTTGACGGGATTGGATGGGGAGGCTGTTAATTAACCGTGAGGGTTAATTAATCCCTTTTACGAACGTATTAAGGTCATATTTTAACCGAGGGGCGGGATATATAGGAATTTTGGGTTTTACATAGTTAGAATAATACGAGAGAGGGTAAATGTTATGCAGGATTTATGTAGTATAAGTTAAAAATTAATATGGTAATGCAATGAAAAGCACCAAGTATAAAAACATTTAATGAGTGTATTTACCTTAGGCTTAAGTGAAAAAAGGGTTTTTATGAGAAATTATGTAATTTTCTTAAGTAAAATAGGATTTTACTTAGGAAAAGGTTTATGAAGGTGAATGAATGATTTATGAAGGTCTTATTTACTTAGGCTTTTAAATTATTGGGCCGAGGGTCCGGTCCCTCCAAAAGTCAGAGAAATGCTCTGAGCCCCTCCAATTTAGCAAATACCTTAGTACTTAGGGAAATTAGTGAATAATTAGGGAAAATGAGAAGGGGAATTGATTATTCTAACTTTGTTTTGCTTGAGATGCTTTCAATGTACTGTATGCCTTGGCCTTGTGATGAAAGTGAAAGATTAACACATTTAGAGACATCATTCATCACATATGATTCTGCAACATCAACTACCTACCCTACCTACTTTAACCTATCATTTTTTCTTCTTTATTAGGGTGCACTTAGACTGGAAAACCCTTATCAAATCTTTCTTTTCTTTTACATGGAAAAGCCTATCTAAGTCTGCACTTATTACATCCAAGGGCTTAGATTAAACTGTTGAGCTCCTTTTATTTAATCTACCTATCTACTCATCTGCCAAGATTACACTGTGGTCAGATATTTATTCTCTATTTCTACAACATGAAATTGAAAAATGAATTAGTCAAGTTTAAATAGTTTGACTATTCATGAATTGTGGCATAAGTGACAAGCTGCACACAATTGTTTATTACACAAAGTGAAAAAGTAGTGGCATTTAGACTTGCACACTTTCCTAGTCTATCTTTTTGTTGGGGTTCATTTTCTTTTTTTTTTTTACCATCTTTTATTCTTTTTACGCTTTGATTTTTCTTTTAGGGTATACCATTTTTAAATTTTTTTAAAATTTTTTGATTTTTTGAAAATATGGAAAACCTTTGCAACAAGAAAAGTTATGAACATATTACATAGCTCATCAAGTCAATCATGACATATGACACCTATTGGTATAGGGGCCTAACACAATACATAAATATACATGTCAAAGCATCCAATACCATGGACCGAAAACCATCGCACCCATAACCATGTGCGAAAACCATGCACAAAACCATAGGTAGGTTCACCCCACCTAATATAGGGTCCGAAATAAATTTCCCTGGGGTGCTGCCCTGGACCTCATAGAGGGGGGCTACCCATCACCCTCAAACCCTTTGTGACCCCCCTTCTGAACAATCGAGGCTAGTCATGGAGATAATATAACACATCCTTCTTTGTAGTCAATATTGTGGGTACAACACATGGAGTAAGAATTTCTCTAATCAATCCCTTATTTAACACCTCCTACACTTGCTTTCTGATTTCTTCATTCTCTTTAGTTGTCATTCAATATGAATATTTATTCGACAAGTTTTCTCCTCGTGTGAACTTAGGATGATGATTGATACTTCTAATTGGTGATAGCTCATTTGATAGATCATCCACCACAGTATCATGATATTCTTCTAGAATTTTTTGAATCTATATAGGAAAATCAGAAATAGTACTAGAAGTGAGAACTACTCTAGGCTTGCAAACAATAGAAAAAATTACCTATTTTGATTCCAACTGTTACAACAATTCCTTGCCACTCATCAACAACGCCTTTCAATGACTACCTCTAGAGGTCCCTTCTTCCTGTAATGGCAACTAAATATTGTTGATGTCATCCTTCTGGAACAATAAGTATTTTTCTTACCATCATGCACCACATTTCAATCAAACCAACATGGTCTTTCTAGCAAAATGTGACATACATCCATCGACATCATTTCACACAAAATATTGTCTTTGTAACTACTAATTTGTAGCTCTATCTCACACTACTCATTTACTAAAATTGAATCTCCCTTCTATAGCCAAGACACTTTATAGGGTGTTGGATGCTTCTCGTTCTTCAGCTTTTCTACAACCTTTATGGACACTATGTTATCTGTACTACCACTGTCAATCACTATCTTACAAAATTTTCCCTGGATTTTGTAAATAGTCTGAAATAATGTTTTCCTCTGGTTTGAATATATCGCTTCCTTCTTCTGTTTGATGACTATCTTCTTCATCATGATTGCTTCTCCCATCTTTATCACATTTTTGACTTCTTGCACCTCTACTTCCACTTTTTCTACTATGTTGCAAAAATGTTATTTTGGCCTAGTTCTCTATTCTTTGGACGTTAATAAGCGATATGTCTGAGCTTTCCACACCTGTAGAAACAAACCTCTATCCTACCTCTTCCTCGTTCTCCGGAAAAAGGATCTTCAACCTTTAGATTCTCCTTCATGCTGTTGTTGTGGACTAGAACTACTTGCCCCATATATTGGTGGAGTAGATATTCCTTTGCTATGTTCTTGTCCTCTCCTTATAACAACACTTTTACCTCTTCCAACTTGTTTCCTTGCAATATTATCCTCTTCTTTCAAAGAAATTTTGTATGCATCCTATACTTTCCTTAGTGATAATACACTAATTTCATCCTGGATATCCAATTGAAGTCCATTTCTGTACCTTTCATTCTTCTTACAGACTCTTCCACATATCCAACTCAAATATTCAATTTATACAACTCATTTGTATATTCTCAGACTTTCATACATCTTTGTCCGAGTTTTGGATATTCCTAAACAAATTCAGTTGATAATCCTTTAGTAAAAAATTCCCTCTCATCTTTCCTATCATTCTACCCAATCTCTTGATCTTTTGCTTGATCTTTCTTCTTCTCTTTTTCTGCATCCAATCCCACTGGAGAGTTGTATGTCCCTTTAACCTTGTTACTACAAACTTGAATTTATTCTCCTCATATATTTATTCATATTCAAAGAAATTATCCATCTTTGTGATCAAGTTGATAATCACTTCTAGATTCATGCTACTAATGTAAGAAGACAAATCAAGTTTGGGTTTCATAATAGATCCCAAAACTTCTTTGAATATCTTAGCCTTCATTGGTTATTTTGTCACTTCTTCTTCTTCTGAAGCTTCTTCTTCCTCAAAACTCACATCTCTAGCTTCTGGTTCTTGGTGTCATCAAGTCTCCATTGCTTCCATTCATTCTTATAATTTCCACATTTCTTTGAGCACTTATTTGTTAGCAACCAGTCTCTGTCTCTATCCTCTAGCTTCGCCTCGACCAACACCTCTTACAATTCTAGGTAGAATGATCTTTATTTAATTACTGAAGCAGATGCATGGTCATATCTCATACCAATTGATGCAAATATAACTAATATTTTCTTAAAATTGACCCCTCTCTAAGTTAGGTCCCCTTAGTAGGCGCTCCATCTAAATACCCTATCTAAATCACTATTTAAATCACAATGGTAAACTTTAGTGCAACATAAAAAATGACATAAAATAGGGTAAAAAAATTGTCGACGTTTCTTGGTTCTCAGGTCTTTGGAATGTTGGGTCCTCAACTTTTAACGATCTCAGAACATCAACTTTCTCATAATATTGAGACCTCGTGTCTCTGGTTGTTTAATGGAATTCAATTAAAAGAAGTTATTAAAGTTTTAGCCTTAGATATGGCCCCACTCCATGTTATAAGGAATCATGCCATAGCACTTGATGGGCTCAAGGAATGGAAATATTTTCCATTTCCATCACTTGACAATTTCGATCCCAAGGCTTTTAAAGAATTGCAATGTTATGAAGTTTTGAGACTCTTATGTTTTAGTTTTGGTTCTCTGTTAGGAGATCCATGAGTAGATGATCTCAGCTTTGGCACATGACAAAATTATCTAAAAATAAAAATTTCTAAGTGTTAGATTTTCTCAACTTCCTCTTGGATCAATTCTCTGACTCCTTTCGATCCTCTGCACTCTTTTGGTCTCTCTCCTTAGCTTTCTCCTTTGTCTCTATTCCTCACTTGGGCTCTCGCTCTTCTATGTTCCTCCCGCAATCACTCTGATGACAATAGAAATATATATTTGGACTCTCGGGTCCATTTAATTAAAATATTGGCTTAGAAAACTATGTTAAATCAACACATATTAGAGAAGGAGTGGTTAAGTGAGCTCAGATCTCTCAAGCAAAAATTTTCATGCATAAAAAAAAACTATCTCCTCTCCCATTATTTGGTTCAGATCCTCGAAGATAGGATCTAAACACCCATTTGGGGAAAATTAAACTGAAACTACACTTGTTGCAACAAATTATCTAATTTAATTAATTAGATGCGCAATTAAGTAAAATCCTAGCCTAATAAACTAGAAATTGAGGAACCAACTCCTCTAATAAAAGTTATTTTTTTTTACCTCTCGGTCAAAGAGAATTATGGATGCCCCTACATCAAAAGGCCATGAAAATTCATAATAGAAGAAAGAGGAATATTCTTTATTTGATCAAACTCATCATGACCTTGGATGTGGAATTTGAAAGTGATAGGTCTATTTTGTCTAGATCGAATGACTTCTTCATCACTCATATTTTCTTTTCTTGAAGGCTCAGGGTTTTGAATTTTATTGAAACCTTTAGAACTTTCCAATTCCTCATCCAATTTAGTTTCTTCCCTTTATGATGTTTCCCCCTCGGTGGTTTCCATACCATACTATTTTGAAACAGAGTGACATTTAAAGTATTTTCCTTTCCTATTTTTCTTTCTAGAATGCTAGTTCGAGTGGATCCTATTGCACTATGTGGGTTCTTAGTGGGATTTTTCTTCTTTCTATCTATGGTTTTCTAGTGCATCTATCATTCCCTAAATGTAGGATATTCAAGATGTAGGTTACTAAAAGGGAATAATTGAAAACTTCTCTTTGATCACATCTACTCCTAGTATCATTCATATTTATCCTAAATTAGGGAACCTAATACTCTTGAGCGCCTCCCCAACAATGGCACCAAAAATGATGGTATGAATATTTGATTCCTCTATGGGGGGTGTTGATTTTTAGTTATCATTTAATTAGTCGACCCAGAGTCTAATGACTTGTTGTAACACCCCTCCCGTGTGTGTTAGACTATTATAAACCTAAGCTAAGAAAAGCTAGGTATAATGTGTCATATGAAAAGCAATTATATTATTAAATAATGAATAATTTGATCACTTGGAAAAGCAAGACACCAAGAGATGAGATTCTTGCCAAATCCCATTGAGGAATGGGATAGGATAAATATTTCATAATAAAGCTTCTAGATGTGATTCTAGATAATCTTGGATGGATAGGAGATAAATATCCATTGGATGGATTGGAGATAAATATTCATTAATGAGAGAACATAAAAGCTTTGCAGGAGATAAAGGAACGATTTTATGTGGAAAAGCCTCGTGGGAGATAAAGGCAAGCTTTTCCATTAAAGGCCTAGGCAATTGGATGGAAAATCCACCTAAAATTGGGATGCCGCTTAAGGAAACTATATCATGAAAGAGGGTATTAAATACCCATTGCATAGATCAATTTGAGGCAATTGATCCATGTTAAGCACCTCGGCTCGGAGGGAATCCGAGCTTATTCATGGTTGGGTGGTGGTGCTCCGCTCTCCCAGGGATGTTCTAATAGGTTTCATATGCATGGAATGTTTTGTATGTTGGCTTCTTACCTCTTTGTTGTAATTGCTTTCGCTTATGAGAGAATTTATTTGAGTTTTCCATGCTATATTAAAGTTTAAAGGAGTTTCATGCAACTGACATACATGAATCGATGGCGATGATGAGATGATTTCATGGTTGCATTTGATTCTAGTTACGAGATTAATGTATTTCTATTTATGGTTATGAAATGTGGATCCTATGCAATATGGATTTTAACTTGTCTTTTGGTAATATGGTGACTAGTCTTGTTTGTTTGTTATGCAATTTGGTTAACTATGGTTAAGGCTCAACAGTAGTGACTATGATGCATATTTTTGTGCATAATTCTTAATGAACACATGTTAACCTTACATGAAATTGTGGCAAGAGGATTAAGGATTATGTATGATGAATTATTTCATTGTTATGCTTGTGACTCTCATTACATAAAGGGGTAGTAGCATAGTAGGTAGGCGCTATAGCTTGGGATTATAGATCCATCTTACTCATTATGAAACCTGCATGGAACCATTATGCCGAAGTGGAACAGATTCCAATAACCTTTTTGTGGGATATACATATATGGATGTAAGAGAAATATAGTAAAACTAAATGTAATCATAATTATGTTAGTAAAAGAAACATAGGATACCTGTCGTTAAATGGACAAACATTCATGCATAAAACCATGGTATATGAGGAACCCGTATGGTATAATCTATTGTTCTGGTTATTTATGCTATACGTTGGGACTAGTTTAGCTAATCCTGCGTGTTGAATGAAAGTTAAGAAAGTAATATAAGGCTTTATCAATGTCTGCATGGAGACCTGGAAGAAATTTGTGTAGTTCATACCATGATGGATGCCTTTCTCCAAGTTGGGGCTTGTGCCCAAGGGCTGATCTAAAGAGTCATTGTGCATACATGTTTGTGATAACCATTGAATATTAAAAACTCACGAAGAAATCTTAATATTTAGGAAGACTAGGAGCTAATTTCTTGGGTAGGCTCGGGAGGTACTTTACAAATGGTATCAGAGCATAAGTTCAAACACGGAGGCCTATGGACCAATCCACCTTCATAGAGTTTTTGTTGATGGGTTTTAAATTTTAAAAAAAATTACAAGAAAAATAATTTATAAGCCGCTATGTTGAAATTAGATGGAGTCCTTACTAAGGCCTGAAAAATAAATTTTGGGACATGTCTTTTGATGATCTAGTCTATTCCTAAAAAGTTATGAAAATTTACTGAACATGACAGATTTTAAGTTAGTAAAAAGGAATATTTAATAAGGAGTTAGAGCCCTATATTACCTTTCAAACAGGTAACTAATTCCAGAAAGGAATTGTTTAAAAACAAAAATAGTCAACATGTGATTATTGAAAAATCGGTGCAATCAGAATAGATCGCATGCGTAGTCCGGGTAGTATGCACAGTTCTTGCTGCATGCATTATAAATAAGAGGTATTGATGATTGACACTTGAATTGTTTGTCATAGTACGAATTCGTTGCAAGTTGTTCTAATTAGTGGGTATGTGCGAGCAGTAATTTTTTTTACTAATAGCCTTGTCGAATAAATAACGATGATAGATAGTTCCGATTATCTAACCCACTGGTCATGTAAGAATATCAATTTTCTATACGGGATGGATTAACCTATGAACCTAATTAATGGATGGTGTATTTCGCCTACAACTGTGGGTATAACCTGTTATCTCTACTCTCACAAAGAGGTTGACGGCTTGATGCGGTATTTTCCTTGACCGCTTTGCAGAGAATGATAGTTGGATGTATTTAGGTTTGACAAAATCGCATAACTTGAAATATCCAAGGTCACACAACCACGGATATGGAGTGCACAGATCAAGACGAAGGGTCAACATCCTAGCAGGAGTGGGGTGGAAGAACGCTGAAAAAGAGACCATGAAATATTTGTCCATGGATAGGATGAATGTCAAACATTGGCTTTTAGGTTGTTTTAAAATCTGGTTAATTAAACATAAAGCAACAACATTACAATGACACCCCTCCAGATCATTGCACTAGTTGCGGATAGTATTACCTCCAGTGCAGGAAATCAAGAGAGAAATAATGAATCATTGTAAGATTTCTATTTTTTAGCTAAGGCGCCCTTTGTCTGCCGAACTATTAGCTTAAGGCTATCCATTGATAATGGTTATCCGCTAGCTCCCAAAAAAAAAACAATAATTCCAGATGGATTCCAGATAGGTTCAACCATATTTGTGACTTGAGTAAAATCCAGGAGAGATTGAACTCGTCCAATAAATCAGAGAGGTTTATTTCTAAAGGCCGACTTTCTGCTTATGGAGATAGAGATGTTATCTATGATCGCGCTCGTAAAAGTAGTCAGAAGAAGAAAAAAATAATTCTTTTAATGATATGGATTATCTGAAATGATAAGAGGTAAGCCTTCCCGATAATCATTATCTAACCACCATGACATATAAACCTTATGGACGTGGAGGCGATAGCTTCTATTCTGATTGTTTTAGGAGGATGTGATGGAAAAAGTTGTAGGATTTTGATTCATGCCAACAATCGAATTACAAAAAGACATACGATTCTTCTTATCGAACTCCTCCCTTGTGACCTGGTGCCTAAGTTGTTGGTAATTGTCCCGGGTATGATTCTTTTTATTCTCATGCATTGTAGAGAAAGCAACAATTTATTTTGCAATTAGAAGTTTTCGCAAATAGAATGCAGGTTGGGCTGAGTGTTTCTAGGCCCATTTTTTATGGGTAAAGCAACAGTGCATGCCTAATTAAAGGAGAAAGGAAATCACGGCTATTTTTTCCCTTCTAAATACTGCCTTTCATATCTTCTTTATCAAAAAGTGGAGGTATGCGAGTTAGCCAAAGAAAACGATAAGGTTTTTATGAGGGATCACAAAAAATATCTAGCGTTGTTTTCTTGATTGACTGGAAGAACCTATCCATTGTGGTGAAGGAGATAGGTTGAGATGATGATTATCCTCATTATCGCTCTTATTCGGATTAAGTTATCCGTAAAACATTATCTTACCTTGACGATAACCATAGCTAGGAAAGGGTAAAATCAGGAAAGAAAGGATAATGATTATCCTCATGGTGTGCTTTATCCTCCAATGCATAGGCGTTACAAATCATTAAATAAACTAGATCGATCTTGAATGAATTACCTTGCTCTATAGCTGTGGGTGTCGACCCGGATTTCTATAGGAGTTTAAGAGGCTATAAGCAGGAGGCTTCTCATAAATGAGTGAGCAAGATCGATCTCTGTAGACCTCAGACAACATGGGTAAGTATTTCTTTTTCACTTGATTTTGGTTTTTCTTGAAAAATCTTGATATTTATATATGTATGGATAGTGTGTTATAAAAACTATTCTAAAATAATTATTTTGGAGATTGCGAGCATCGACTGTGGCAGATTTGGCATCTGCAAACTCTCCACACTAGGATAAAAATTTTGGCACTGTGTGCTTGATATATAAAGGTGGAATGTGTGTCAGTTGGAAGCTGTACAACTTTCTCTGACAGTGTGGGTCTTTTGTCATGAGCATAACTCATAACAAGGGGCTTCAAAAGATGGAGCACGTGAACGATCAAAAAGTATGAGGTTGCTTACCCTCTACTAAAAGTGTAAAAGTAGGAGGATCGTGCCATCAGTTATGTGGAGTTGAGGATGACATGAGTATTCTTTCCTTTTAGTTTTTTAATAGTTTTATTAGGATCGAAATTGGATTAATATATGTAGTTTTTCTGCTAACTGTATTACATGTTGAATAATTGTGTTTGATGCCAGAAATGATGAGACATAGCTCATAATTCATCAAATTAATCCATTGTTGGAACCTCACAATTGTACCAGTTAGTTTGCAGCAAACGAATGTCTATGATAAGGGAATCGGTGTGTTGATATTGATGTCCCAGGATTCGTTTTTGATAATGGTTGTGACAGATACGTAGAGTGTATGGGTGGTTATTCATTTCATTTTGATGTTTATTACAATATAAATTAGATGAATATATATTCCCTCTCCTATGTTGATGGTATTACAGTGAACATTGTTTTTTTTGAATTTAGATAAATTCCCATGAGATTGTAGATCTCGAACAAAAAAGGGGTTTTTGTTGCCCATAAGAGTTTTTCCATGTTTAATTTATCAATTTTAGAGGTTCATTAAGTGAAACCATCCGTGACTTTTGAATAATCTATGATATTATGGTAGAGGAGAATTTGAAAAAAAAAAATTACAGCTAAAATAGTGGGGATCGCCACAGTTGTTGCTGTAAATGTTGACGCATTATGCACAGACTCTTCCCACCTGTCCTGTGCCTTGGCGCTTGTTGTGTTGGATTGACTTGCATGAATTGCTTGAATGAATGGTGGAATGGGACATTGTTTCCTGAAGAAGAAAAGTAACTGCATAAATGTTGAGTCTTACTTTAATTGCTGAAACAAAGAAGTAAAGAAATGTTAAAATTAATGTTGCATATCATAAGTTAAAAAGGATGTGGTTTGGAATTATTATGCATAATTGTTAAGAAAACAGGTTAAGACCAAATGGCATGAGGTCATTGGAGGTGTAGTACATGCAGCTCCTTTCATGGGATTTTCCTTACATTATATCTTGATTCATTGGCTTATGTGATGTTGGCGGTAAATTAATTTGTGAAATCTAAACATTATGTTTTTTATTTATTATTTCTACTCAGGCCACAATAAGAGGGAAATGGTTTTATTAATTAAACAACGCATGATTGTACGTAGAAAGACCATGTTGTGGCATGGCATTTTATACTGTAATGAGTGCCAACCTCAACACATGCGATGATCTTCGCAGGAAAACAAGTATTGTTAAGTTTTCAAACTAAGTTAAGAATTGGTTCACCATAGGACCTTTTGCCCAGATCAATCATATTTGTAGCAATGAATGGAAAAATCAATGTGATATATCAATGCCACAGACTTTGGTTTTAATGGCGACCGAAATAGGAACAAAGAGACACATATGAGGAAATGAATTTAATTAACCATGTATAACAAAAAGAAACAAAATGAAGAAGAAACCGCATGTAAAAGATTACATGTTATTTTTGTAAATATGGTTGTTATTGGAATTGTTTTGGAAAATTCCATTGTTTATGTTCATAGTTGTTTCCCACATTAGAAGTGGATATACAGGAAGGCTGGAACCTTAAACGATCTAGTTTCTTGTCATGGATATTTCAAGGAAACTGGCCTATAAATTTTCTTATATGTTGGGTGTGGAGCCTAATTATCTTCTGTATTCAAAGGTATCGCCACATTGGACCCCAGTTCGAAATGGGGTGGCAACGCTGCCCGTAAAATATTCATTGCAGGGGTCCAGGGGCTTGGCAGGGGGTTTTGAGGGCAGCGCTCCTGAAACTAAGAATAGATGTAAAATTGCCTTGTAAAAGTACCGTAATTTCTAGTTAGTCTGGGTCGTTCATTAGGCGGAGATCTGACAGTAGAAGTTATGTTTAATTTAGGGTTTTTTTCCCTAGAAGGCAACCCCTCACTATATATGAGGGAATTGTATTGCGTCTATGTAGATCTATATTCTGAATGAGGAAGAGAGAGGAGATTGAGAGCGAAGAGGGTGTTACAACAGATTTTCTATAGGTTGCATCTTTTCAGTTTCCTGGATAATATAAAATAAGGACTGGCTTTTTCTCTGTGGACGTAGCCCAAACTGGGTGAACAATGTATAGTTGTGTCTCTCTTATTTTATGCATTTTCTATGTTTATATTTCTACAATATTTTATGTGTTCCATTTCTTTGTAATATAGAATTTTCTAACAACTGGTATCAAAGTCGAAGGTCTATTTGGTTGTTAAACTCGCAAGAGAGAAGGGTTCCTGGTTCGAGTGGGAGCAATGGTGGAAGATGGTAGGTTTAGGGTCAAAAAATTCAATGGCCAAAACTACCAGCTGTGGAAGATGCAGATGAAAGATTATCTATATCAGAGAGATCTGTAACTACCATTGAGCGGAAAGACAAAGAAGTCGGCGAGTATGACAGACATAGAATGGGATATTCTCGACAGAAAGGCACTTGGAACAATATGGTTGTGCCTAGCGGCGTCGATAGCATTTAATATTTCAAAGGAAATGACAACAGTGGGTTTAATGTCAGCATTGGCCAAACTATATGAAAAACCCTCGGCCTCAAATAAGGTATTTCTTAGGAAGCGTTTATTTAATATGAAGATGTCAGAAGGTGGATCTGTTGCTGATCATTTAAATGATTTTAATACAGTTACAAGTCAGTTAAGTTTTGTAGGGGTAACTTTTGATGATGAAGTTAGGGCTCTGTTATTTCTGTGCTCATTGCCAAAAAGTTAGAATGGTTTAGTTATGGCCATTAGTAACTCCATCTCTTGATCTAGTACTTTAAAGTTTGATGATGTTGTCGGTGCAATTCTTAGCGAGGAAATGCGACGGAAAAGCTCCGATGAGACATCAGGTAATGCTTTGATTGCAGAGACTAGGGGAAGAAAACTGGAAAGAGGAAAGAGCCCTGGATATCACAGTAAGTCAAGAAAAGGCAGATCCAAGTCCAGATCGGGGATAGTGTGCTGGAAATGCGGGAAGAAAGGCCACCTGAAGAAAGACTGCAAATCTCGGAAGGGAAAAGAAGGAGACGCACAGCAAGAAACTAATCATGAAGTGAATGTAGCAGATGATGTGTTGCAAGATGCTTTGATTCTTTCACTAGAAAATATTATTGATGCTTGGGTGGTAGATTCAGGGGCCTCATTCCATGCCACACCTGATAAGAAACATTTTCATGATTATGTTCGAGGAGATTTTGGACTGGTTCGATTGGGTGATGATAAACCCTGTAAAATCATTGGAATGGGTACAGTTTTCATAAAACAACATAATGGAAATCAATGGCTATTGAAGGAGGTAAGGCATGTTCCAGATCTGAAGAAAAATCTGATTTCAACAAGGTAGTTGGGAGGTGAAGGTTGCGTAACTACTTTCACAGATAAAACCTGGAAGGTCACTAAAGGATCCCTAGTAATAGCGAAAGGATAAAGGGTTGGTACAATTTTCTTATGCAGTGGTATTTCTGATTCTGTTAATGCTTTAACCTCTACATGAGAAGATACAACATTGTGGCATCATAGGCTCGGGTACATGAGTGAGAAGGGGATGCAGATTCTTCACTCAAGAAATTTGTTGCCAGGTTTGAAGCATGTTGATTTAAAATTCTGTGAGAATTTTTTTTATGGAAAACAGAAGCGAGTCAGATTCCTTAGAGTTGGGAAAGAAAAGAAGAGCGAAATATTAGAGCTTGTGCATACAGATGTATGGGGACCTGCTCAGGTATCATCTCTTGGTGGCTCTTGTTATTATATTGCTTTTATTGATGATGCAACCAGAAAAACTTGGATTTATTGTATTCGAAATAAATATGATTTATTTGAAACTTTCAAGAAATGGAAAGCTTTGGTTGAAAATGAGACAGGAAAAAGGTTGAAGTGTCTCAGATCAGACAATGGAGGTGAATATTGCAGCAAAGAGTTTGATAGGTACTGTTCAGAAAATGGAATTCGTAGAGAGAATACAGTTCCAAGAACACCACAAGAAAGTAGTGTGTCAGAAGGGATGAACAGGACAATCATGGAGTGTGCAAGGTGCATGAGATTGCATGCAGGATTGCCTTTACAATTCTGGGCAGGTGTTGTAGATACTATTGTTTATCTAATAAACAGAGGGCCTTCAAGTTCCTTGGATGGTGGTATTCCAGGGAGGCATGGATAGGTAAAAAGGTAAAATAATTTTTTTTAAAGACTATTGGTTGTGAAGCCTTTGTCCACATTAACAAAGAAAATAGAACAAAGCTTGAGGCAAAATCAAAGAAATGTACCTTTATTGGATATGGTGTTAATGATTTTGGTTATTTCTTTTATGATTATGAAAAACATAAAATAATTAGGAGCAGAGATGTCATATTCAATGAAAAGGTTTTGTATAAGGATCAGCTGCAGGAAAGGAAATAGGAAGAAAAAACAGAGAATACACAGTGCTTGATGATATCACAGGAAAAGTGATGGTGCCTGAAAATCATAATGATCAACAGCCAGAACAACAACCACAACAGCAACAAGCACCTCAAACACCTGAAAGTGATGTTAGAAGATCTACCAGGATAAGTAGACCCCCTCAATGATACTCTCCTTCATTATATTATGTGTTGTTGACTGATTCTGGTGAACCAGAATGTTATGAAGAAGCAGTGCAAGTAGAAACTAGGAAGAAGTGGGAGGAATCCATGAAAGAAGAGATGGACTCCTTAGCACATAACTATACTTGGGACTTAGTCAGGTTGCCTGCAGGTAAAACAACATTGTAGAATAAATGGGTTTACAAGTTGAAGGAAGAAGAAGGAGTTAGAAAAAGGTATAAAGCTAGACTTGTGGTGAAAGGGTTTGCATAGAAAAAGGGTATAGACTTTGATGAGATATTTTCTCCTGTTGTGAAAATGACTTCAATCAGAACTATTCTAAGTCTAGTAGCAGATGAAGATTTGCATCTTGAGTAGTTAGATGTAAAGACAACCTTTCTCCATGAGGATTTGGAGGAAGAGATATATATGCAACAGCCACAAGGATATGAGGTAAAAGGGAAGGAGGAACTAGTGTACAGGTTGAAGAAGAGCTTGTATGACTTAAAACAGGCTCCAAGGCAGTGGTATCTAAAATTTGACAAGTTTATGTCTGAACAAGGTTATACTAAATGTCACTTTGATCATTGTGTTTATCTCAAAAGGAAAAATGATGGTAGCTATATTATATTGTTATTGTATGTAAATGACATGCTTGTTGCAAGTTCTGACATGTAGGAAATAAATGTGCTCAAAAGGAAATTAGCAAACTCATTTGCAATGAAGGATTTGGGTGCTGTAAAACAAATCCTTGGTATGAGAATAACTAGAGACAGGAAGAATTGCAAATTAATATTGTCTCAAAGTGAGTACATAGAAAAGGTGTTGAAAAGGTTTAATATGCAGAATGCAAAACCAGTTAGTATACCTTTGGCTAGCCATTTCAAATTAAGTAAGGAGGAGTGTCCCAAGACTTAGGAAGAAATGGCTCATATGTCTAAAGTTCCATATGCATCAGCAGTTGGAAGCTTAATGTATGCAATGGTCTGCACAAGGCCTGATATTGCACATGCAGTGGGAGTTGTAAGCAGGCACATGAACAATCCAGGAAAAGAACATTGGATGGCGGTGAAGTGGATTCTCAGGTATTTGAGAGGTACCACAAATCAAGCATTATGATTTGGTGGTTCAAAGATTACTCTACAGGGATATGTTGATGCAGATATGGTAGGTGACAGAGATAATAGGAGGAGAACTATAGGATATGTATTTACTGTAGGTGGAACATCTGACAGTTGAGTCTCAAAACTGCAAATTGTTGTTTCACTCTCAACAACAAAAGCAGAGTATGTTGCTGATACAGAGGCTAGTAAAGAAATGATTTGGTTACAAAGGTTTCTAGATGAATTGGGTAAGAAGCATGAGTTGGGTAGGTTTTACAGTGATAGCCAGAGTGCCATACATCTTGCAAAGAAATCTGCATTTCATTCCAAGACTAAGCATATACAGCTCAAGTACCATTTCATATGGTCAGCATTAGAAGATGGACAGTTGAAGCTGGAAAAGATACACACTAGCCAGAATCCTGCAGATATGTTAACAAAATTTGTAACCAGGGAGAAACTGAGAATCCGATTAGTTTCAATTAGTCTTCAAGTATGATGAAGAAGACGAGAAACAGTCAGGTCCAAAGTGGAGTCATTGTCCAGAAAATGAAGCAGCGGTGGAGTTTCTATAATCAGTCTCCAAGTGGGATATTGTTGGGTGTGGAACCTAATTATCTTCTCTATTCAAAGGTATCGCTGCATTGGACCCCAATTTGAAATGGGGCAACAACGCCACCTGTAAAATATTCGCTGCAGGGGGGGTCCAGGGGCCTGGCAGGGGGTTTTGAGGGTAGTGCCCCCGAAGCTAAGAATAAATGTAAAATTGCCTTGTAAAAGTATAGCAATTTCTAGTCAATCTGGGCCGTTCATTAGGCGGAGATCTGACGGTAGAAGTTATGTTTAATTTAGGTTTTTTTCCCTAGAAGGCAACCGCTCACTATATATGAGGGAATTGTATTGCGTCTATGTAGATCTGTATTCTGAATGAGGAAGAGAGAGGAGATTGAGAGCGAAGATGGTGTTACAATGGATTTGATGTAGGTTGCATCTCTTCAGTTTCTTGGATAATATAAAAGAAGGACTGGCTATTTCTCCATGGACATAGCCCAAACTGGGTGAACCATGTATATCTGTGTCTCTCTTGTTTTATGCATTTTCTATGTTTATATTTCTGCAATATTTTATGTGTTCCATTTCTTTGTAGTATATAATTTTCTAACATTATATACCAGTGATATTAAGCACCCAACACTTAGACAAATCAGATTCATATAATCATGATTATTTTCTCTCTCTAATAGTGGAATAAAATAATAGCAAGAGGTTGCATTCAACAGACCTCCATACAACTTTTTCTCTGGTTATCATTGACGATAGCACACCCAACGCTTAATGTGGTGCTATAAAGTGTTTTAATGCTATTCTCTAGGACTCTGAAATCTGAGTATGCTCATCTTAAATTATCTTTACACTATGTTCCGAAGGTGATAACATAAAATAAGTTAGTGGTACTGAGTAGTTACCCAATATACCAATCGGATTCATGAGTTGGGTGTTGTGTTTCCATGTGGTGGCAACATAGGAACGTAAAGAATAATACAAACAATTAACCTATTTATTAATATCAATAAGTTATGAATATTATTGAGTTGCTTGAGGGTTGTATCCTAGCCTTTGCATGTGTGTGTATATATATATATATATATACATATATATATATATATATATATATATATATATATATATATGTATATATGTATATATATATATATATATAGATATATAGATATATACATATATATATATATATATATATATATATATATATATATATATATATACATATATACATATATATATATATATATATATATATATGACTTAACATGTGCTTATGATAAGCAACAAGGGAGTGCATGACCAAATTATGAGCATTTTCTCATGTCAAAAACCATATATTTAAGACATCATGGAAGGGATATAGTAAGACTTGATGAATAACCGAATAGGTATTAATCCCTACAGTTATATGAAAAATTCTTACAACTAAGTTATTATTGCATTCTTAAGAGAACACAAAAAAACTATATGTCATAATGACAAGTGGCTTAAAATGATGATGACAGATTTTATTTAAATAAGTATGGTTATGATATACAAATATGGCATGAATAATTGATGATATGTTATGTTGCATATGGCTATTATAATTTGTTCATGATTGGATGAATAAAATTGCTTCCTTGATATTGATGAGATGATGCTCAAATAGTTACTAGGATATTTCTTGGTATGATTACATGCCAAAGTGAAGAACATGTTATAAAGTTACTTTTATTGAGTCCCCTCCTAGATGAGTTTTAAATATTGTGAAAGTTCAAAACTTAAGAAATGGATAAACACTCTTATGTGGACACCATGACATGATGGAAAGGCGATGCTTCCAAATATGTATAGTAGTCATGGAAAAGCATGGTCATCAGACTAATACAATATTAATTTTGTTAACAAGTAATGAATATAGGAGAAGAATATGATTACTTGAGTTGTACATTACCTATGTAACTTGCATGTAGGACTCATTTTGGGATGAAATGAGTGAGTTGTACATTACCTATGTAACTTGCATGTAGGACTCGTTCTGGGATGAAATGAGTTGCATGGATGTGCCTTTATATGTGAAGGAATCACAAATTCTCACAACTAAACTATGATAAAATCAAAGAAGAAGTTACCCTGTATGTGGGAGAACTTGGGGTGTAATTGGTTTTGGATAAGAAATCCAAGATTAAACTATGATGTCTTAGCAATCATTAAATGAATATATGAGAAAAACGGAAACTAATCATTACACAAATGATAATCATACAAGTTGTTGGATAGTTATAGTATGGGGAAGAGAGAATCCCTGGAAAACTATAATGAAACAAGATCTAAAAATCTAATGTTAGCATTAAAATAACACATGCATCAAATAAGATAAGAGAGGATAACCAATCTCTTGGTCTTAAGGATGTTAAGTGGTGAATAGTATAAGTTTCACTTATAACTCCTATTGGAGAATATATGCAGGTGCATATTGTTTATTGTTGGAAATAATACTGAGAGGGGGGGTGAATCAGTATTATCAGATCAATCAAACTTTTTCAATGCTCAGAAACATATACGCTACTTCAGTTAGGTGAACCAGCGTGTACACGCTACTGTGACTAAATAAAACAGCGTATAAGAAGAAAACTCATAATTTAGTTAGCTTATTCTTCAGTTAAGTTCATCAGGACATTATTCACCACATTAACAGTAAACAGGTGCAGTATAACAGAACAGATCAAAAGCCACACACATGAACACCAAGATATAAGGTGGAAACCCAATGTGGGTGAAAACCACCTGCTGCAAGTTGTCTCTATCTTTCTTTAATATGAAACTTTAGTTTACAATCTTTTGTACTGGTGCAGCCTTATACCAGTACGCAGGCTACAACCTGCAGAAGGCTACAACCTTCTCTCGTTCTCCAAACTTCCTTGGAAGGGAGCTCCAACCCCCTTTGCTCTTGTACTAGCCAAGATACTAGTACGTAGGTGCTGACCTACAATCTTCTTTCCTTCAGGTACCACCTTTCATACATTTTCAGACTGGATATTCCTGAAGCACAACATTACAATCTGTAGACCCCAATTCATTCAATTTTCACAACAGATCATTGAAGCATAAAACAACCAAACTTTGAATCACTGAACCACTGAACCCTGTCAATCACCAGTTACCAGAACACAGAGCAGACTACAGAACTCTGCAATAACAGACAGACCCCACTGTAAACCCAAAATCAAGCTTGAAAAGATATACGCTACTTCAATGAGCAAAACCCGTGTATACACGCGCTTTTACCGAAGCCAACCTGCGTACAGATCTAAAAATAAACTTTCTCAATTTGCAGCTGTACCAGACATCAGTTAGACCCAGAACATAACATTGCGACAATATGCAGATCTAGAAATACGCATAATCAACCATATCATGATAGTGCATTTCAAACCATTAGATCCCGATCTATCCTTAGATCTAGTCTTCCATCAACCGATGTGATCTCTCCTTGGCTTAGATCAAGCAACCCAGAACCTGCATATCAGATCTCTTTCTCTCTTAGATATTCAAGCCTTGTCGAAAGATGATTTTGCCTAATGATCTTCTTCTCCTTATATAGCCTTAGGCCTTGCTCAATACCAAGAGCCAAAACCATAGTAACACAATACCATCAACTTCAAAACTAGGGATCGACACGCCCGTCGAGACACAATGGTCCGAAATCATAGGCACAACTTCCAAGGACTAACCACCATGGACCAAAGGTACTTTTCCACATACACGCGCTTTTTCTGAATCCAACTAGCGTGTACATGCGACTTGGGCTTAACGAACCTGCGTATATGAACTTTCTTGGCATGCTGTACTAAGATCTGTCTTCTGATTAAGTTGCCATCACCTGTACCAACCTCTGAGCACCTGTACCAACCTCTGAGTGAGTTGCCATCAAGGACAACACTTGAATCATAATGCCAACAATCTCCCCCTTTGGACTTGATGGCAACCACCACACCAAGTCACTCTCCCCCTTTGACATCAAGGGCAAAGGGCTGTGCTCCCCCTGAGGACATGCTGATACCTCTGCTTGGCTGTGCTGACTCATGCTCCCCCTGACAGTAGGCCAGATCTGTAAAAGATGTTCTTCAACAAGAACCAAGACTTATACACCATAAGGGACCTTCCTATCACCAAAAGACTCAATACATACATCCATACTCCCTACCAAGAGGGGACATATCAGAAACACCAATTATATTACAGCATTCATCCCAGGCATAGTGGGGAAACCAACATAGGCCGTTACATGACCTTGACACTATAAAAGAGATATGACAAGAGAGATACATGACATAGAGACAACAGATCTAGACCAAGACTTATGAAAGTCACCAGCAGCATATGATAAACATCTTTTTAGATCAGCAACCAGGATTTCTTTCTGAGCTCCTTTTCCTGAAATCAAAAACCAAAACATCTGAATGCCAACAATGCTTTATGAGACTTTTAAGCTGCTCCCCCTGAACCTGTGCCTGAAGAATTCTGACATACCCATTGCTGTTCAGAACTCCAGAGTTTGCCCTTGCTGTTCAGAACTTTATATACGCGATTTCTCCTGCATGAAACAACGTATGGACGCGGATACAATCTCTGCAACAGGCGTACACCTTACACGCGACTTTCCCAGAATAAATCCGCGTGTATACGCGGATATACCTTTCGTAACTTGCGTATACAAATTTTTCTGTAGAACAGACAAGCTTCAACAGCAGGATGAAGCATCAACTACTCCCAGCTTTTGTCTGAGATATTCAAAAGTTTCCCTGGGCAGTGGTTTTGTGAGAATATCAGCAACTTGTTCCTTAGAAGGAACATACTCCAACTTGACCTTCTGCTCAAGCACTTGTTCCCGGAGAAAATGGTACTTGATTGGTATGTGCTTGGTCTTTGAGTGCATGACTGGATTCTTTGAAATGCTGATTGCACTAGTATTATCACATAAGATAGAAACTGGTGGAGTGCAAGTGATTTGAAAGTCCTGCAAGGTCTGCATCATCCAAAGAAGTTGTGTGCAACAAGATGCCGCAGCCACATATTCTGCTTCAGCTGTAGATAAGGCAATCGAACTCTGTTTCTTGCTGAACCAAGATACTAATCTGGAACCCATGAAGAAAGCACCACCACTTGTGCTTTTCCTATCATCCACACTTCCAGCCCAATCTGCATCTGTGTAAGCATGAAGAGTGAGATCTGTATTTCTAGGATACCATAAGCCATAGTTTTGGGTCCCTTGAAGATATTTGAAGATTCTTTTGACTGCCTGAAGATGAGTTTCCTTTGGGTTGGCTTGAAATCTTCCAACCATTCCTACTGCATGTGTAATATCTGGTCGAGTACCTGTCAAATAAAGCAAACTCCCAATCATGGATCTATAAGTGGGTTGGTGAACTGCTGCTGATTCATCATTAGCACTGAGGCTGCATCCTGTAACCATGGGTGTACAAACTGGCTTTGACTCTTCCATGCCATACTTCTTCAAGATCTGCTTGAGGTATTTGGTTTGAGACAAGAAGATACCTCCTTCATTTTGTTGGATTTGCAATCCAAGAAAATATGTCAATTCTCCAAGAAGTGACATTTCGAATTCTTTCTGCATAACCAAGGCAAAGTTTTGACTCATAGTCTCTTCATTGCTGCCAAAAATAATATCATCTACATAAACAACAAGAATTAGCAATTTGTTATTTTCAACTTTTATATAGAGATTGCTATCTGCTGATCCTTTTGAAAAGCCTTGTTGGTGAAGATATTTGTCCAACCGATAGTACCAAGCCCTTGGAGCTTGTTTGAGTCCATAGAGTGCCTTTTTCAATCTGCATACAAGGTTTGGATCATTCCCAAGAATGAAACCATCTGGCTGCTCAATATATACTTCTTCTTCTAAGTCTCCATTCAGGAAGGCTGATTTCACGTCCATTTGAAATACCTTGAAGTTTTGAAAGCTTGAGAGAGCAAGGAACATTCGGATGGCCTCAAGTCTTGCCACAGGAGCAAAGGTCTCTTCAAAATCTATTCCTTCTTGCTGTGCATACCCTTTACAAACAAGTCTGGCCTTGTTTCTAATTACTTCTCCATTTTCATTTAATTTATTCTTGAAGACCCATTTTGTTCCTATTACATTCTTATCTTTTGGTCTAGGAACTAATTCCCAAGTGTTGTTCTTTTCGATTTGCTCAAGTTCTTCATCCATTGCTTTGACCCAACATTCATCTTTGCATGCCTCTTTCACATTTTGTGGTTCAGTGGAGGAGAGTAATTCCAAGTAGCTTGAAGCTTCTGCAAGTGTCCTTGTTTGTACTCCTGCTTCTTTCTGCCCCACAATCTGAGTTTCTGGATGATTCTTTTGAACATATCTGGATGGAGTCTTCTCTTCTATTCTTGTCTGCTCCTCTGGTTCTTCTTGAGATTCTTCTTCTTCTTGAGGTTCTTCTTCTTCATCATTTCGCCTTTGAGAGTAACCTTCATCTTCTTCAATGTCTTCATGATGAACTTGCCTAGGAATATATCCCTTCTCATCAACCACTATATCAATACTGTCAACAATTCTGCCAAGTCTTTTATTGTAGCACTTGTATGCTTTGCTATGTGGAGAATAACCAAGAAGAATGCCCTCATCTGCTCTTGGTTCAAGTTTGCCAAGTTGCTCATCAGTATTCTTAATATAACATTTGCTCCCAAAGATTTTGAAGTGCTTCACGGAAGGAGTTTTACCACTCCAAAGCTCATGAGGTGTTTGAGTGCTGTTTACTCGGACATTTGTTTTGTTAAGAATAATAACAGCAGCATGTGCAGCTTCACCCCAGAAGGTTGCAGGAGTACCTGATTCATCGAGCATAGCACGAGCCATTTGTTGGATAGTTCTGTTCATTCTTTCCACAACCCCATTTTGCTGAGGAGTTCTAGCTGTAGAGAATTCTCTTCTTATCCCATGTTCATCGCAGAAATCGAAAAATTCATTTGATGTGAACTCCCCACCTCTGTCAGATCTGAGGCACTTAATTTTGTGTCCTGATTCATTTTCAGCCAATGCTTTGAAGGATTTGAATTTTTCGAATGCTTCATCTTTGTGCTTCATAAGCCCTAACCAAACAAACCTTGAGAAATCATCAATGAATAATATCAGATATTCTTCTCCTCGAGGTGTCCTTTTCCTAAATGGACCACATACATCTGTATGGACTAGCTCAAGAGGCAAGCTAGCTGATCCTTCCTTCTCTGGAAAGTTAGTTCTGGTTTGCTTTCCAAACTGACAAGATTTGCATATGGTGTTGTCTGGAATTTTGATATCTGGAAGATCGCGAACTGCCTGATATTTGCATGCTTTCCTTATTTGTGAGAAGCTTAGATGTCCCAACCTTCGATGCCATAACCAGTGCTCTTCATCCTTGCTAAGATAGCATTGTTGTTGTCCTTCTTCAAATATGTACAGATTATTTGGAGTTCTTTTGCCTTTGAGAACTGTTTTACCTGTATCAAGATCACGAACAAGACATCCATTCGATCTGAAAATAACCTCGGTTTTTTGATCACACATCTGGCTGACACTTAGTAGATTATGCTTCAATCCATCAACATACAAAACATTTCCAGCCTTGACCTTTTCTTTCAAAGGAGCAATACCTTTTCCTTTTATAGTTGCAGGAGTATCATTTCCAAAAGAAACTTTCTTTCCCTTTTCTAAAGTAGAATAAGATTCAAGTTTTTCTTTATCACCTGTCATATGTTTCGAACATCCACTGTCAATGTACCATAGATTTTCCTGTCCTTCTGCATAAAATGCTATCCCACATCTTTCTGTTTGAGGTTCCTTTATTCTCCATGTTTTGGTGCTCGTGGCTTGTTCCTTTTTCTCCTGAAACCTGCTCCTGCATTCAGAGTCTTTATGACCAAAATTATTGCAAATAGAACATTCAACTTCATTTTCAAGAACCGAAAAGTTGTTATAGGTCCTTTTTGTAATCCCTGTCATACTTCTTTGTTTTTGAGCTTCCCTAGTCATGATTGTTTTATATGCAACACATTGAGCTGCTTTGTGACCAAAGTTATGGCAAGAAAAGCATTGTCCATTGAAGAAGCTTCTGCGGTTATTGAATCTACCAGCCAACTGATTGTAATTTCTATTTTCATCTATTCTTGAGCCAAACTGAGAAGATTTTACCTGTGGTTGGTTGTAGCTTTTGTTCACCCTTAAGAAGGATTGTCCCTGATAGTTTCTGTTTGTAATTCGTCCCTGCTTTACCTGATTATCTTCATTGTTCTTCTGCTCATTTCTTCTTGCTGCATCAAGATAACTTTTTGAGGTGGATGCTTGAGAGGTTTCTCCATTATAGCCCAAACCTGTCTTGTTTAGAGGAGACCGCTGCACATTGATAATCTCATCCAAAGTTTCAGATCCTTTGACAAACTTAAGATTAATAGCTTTTGTTTTCTCAATTTCTTTTCTGAGACCAACAATTTCACCTTCTAGTTTTTCAAGATGTTTTTCCTTTTCATCAATTTGAAATTGCAAAGTATCAATGATCACATTCTTTTCTTCTATGCATCTCTTGAGTCTAGTAATTTCATTATAGAGATTATCCACATCTACAGCATCCTCATAATCATCATCTTCAAATGCCATTAACAGCTTATATTTATTACCTTGTTCATCTTCATCACTGTTTGATAAGCCATCACTATCTTCATGGGTGTAGTAGCTTTTCTTATTTGCACTTTGTTTCTTGTTCCATCTAGCAGGTTCTTTTCCTTTATCCTTATAAGGACATTTTGCAGCATAATGACCTACTCTTCCACAAGCAAAGCATTTGAAAGGTAGCTTACCTCTGAACCTTCCAGAACCCCTTTGAAGATTTCTGACAAAATTTGATTCTTCTTCCTCTTCTTCTGGAACATGGCTTGCTTCATAGTAATCTTCTTTTCCTGATGCCTTAAAAGCAGCTTCCCTTCTGTCAGATGGACCTCCCTTTCTCATTTCATAAGCAGTTAGAATTCCATGTAGCTGAGACATAGTGAGAACACGGAGATTTTCTTTTTCTTCTATTGCAGATACTTTAGATTCAAACTTGGGGGATAATGATCTTAGAATCTTTTGAACTACTATAGTCTCTTTTATTTCTTCACCCAAATTTTTCATACAATTAACAATCTCATCTACCCGAAGAAAATAATTAGCCACACTTTCATCATTATACATCTTGAGAGTCTCATATTGAATCCTGAGAGTTTGAAGTTTAGCTTGCTTTACCTGTTCATCTCCTTCATAGCTAGTGATCATTTTGTCCCATATCTCTTTTGCTGATTTGAAGTGCATGACCTTCATGAATTCTGTTTGGGATATACTTCCTAATAGAGTACTGACTGCTTTTGCATTTGTTTCATACTGCTTTTTCTCAGCTGGATCTGTAGGAGTAGCTGAAGGAAAAGCATAGCCTGTTTCTACAATGTTCCAAACTTCTGTACCAAGAGATTGAAGATATGCAGTAACTCTTACCTTCCAATAATTGAAATTTGTCCCATCAAAAATCGGTGGCCTGATTGATGCTTCTTTCTCGTAGTTGCTCATGATGAATGATCTCCCTTCAAGCGATCAAGCTTCTCTGAAGGACCTGCTCCGATACCAATTGTTGGAAATAATACTGAGAGGGGGGGTGAATCAGTATTATCAGATCAATCAAACTTTTTCAATGCTCAGAAACATATACGCTACTTCAGTTAGGTGAACCAGCGTGTACACGCTACTGTGACTAAATAAAACAGCGTATAAGAAGAAAACTCATAATTTAGTTAGCTTATTCTTCAGTTAAGTTCATCAAGACATTATTCACCACATTAACAGTAAACAGGTGCAGTATAACAGAACAGATCAAAAGCCACACACATGAACACCAAGATATAAGGTGGAAACCCAATGTGGGTGAAAACCACCTGCTGCAAGTTGTCTCTATCTTTCTTTAATATGAAAATTCAGTTTACAATCTTTTGTACTGGTGCAGCCTTATACCAGTACGCAGGCTACAACCTGCAGAAGGCTACAACCTTCTCTCGTTCTCCAAACTTCCTTGGAAGGGAGCTCCAACCCCCTTTGCTCTTGTACTAGCCAAGATACTAGTACGTAGGTGCTGACCTACAATCTTCTTTCCTTCAGGTACCACCTTTCATACATTTTCAGACTGGATATTCCTGAAGCACAACATTACAATCTGTAGACCCCAATTCATTCAATTTTCACAACAGATCATTGAAGCATAAAACAACCAAACTTTGAATCACTGAACCACTGAACCCTGTCAATCACCAGTTACCAGAACACAGAGCAGACTACAGAACTATGCAATAATAGACAGACCCCACTATAAACCCAAAATCAAGCTTGAAAAGATATACGCTACTTCAATGAGCAAAACCCGCGTATACACGCACTTTTACCGAAGCCAACCTGCGTACAGATCTAAAAATAAACTTTCTCAATTTGCAGCTGTACCAGACATCAGTTAGACCCAGAACATAACATTGCGACAATATGCAGATCTAGAAATACGCATAATCAACCATATCATGATAGTGCATTTCAAACCATTAGATCCCGATCTATCCTTCGATCTAGTCTTTCATCAACCGATGTGATCTCTCCTTGGCTTAGATCAAGCAACCCAGAACCTGCATATCAGATCTCTTTCTCTCTTAGATATTCAAGCCTTGTCGAAAGATGATTTTGCCTAATGATCTTCTTCTCCTTATATAGCCTTAGGCCTTGCTCAATACCAAGAGCCAAAACCATAGTAACACAATACCATTAACTTCAAAACTAGGGATCGACACGCCCGTCGAGACACAATGGTCCGAAATCATAGGCACAACTTCCAAGGACTAACCACCATGGACCAAAGGTACTTTTCCACATACACGCGCTTATTCTGAATCCAACTAGCGTGTACACGCGACTTGGGCTTAACGAACCTGCGTATATGAACTTTCTTGGCATGCTGTACTAAGATCTGTCTTCTGATTAAGTTGCCATCACCTGTACCAACCTCTGAGCACCTGTACCAACCTCTGAGTGAGTTGCCATCAAGGACAACACTTGAATCATAATGCCAACATTTATTGAATGAGATTTTATCTAAATCAACAAGATGTTGAGGCGTGAAAACGGCAATGGTAAATCACATGAGATAAATTATTTAAGTATGGAGTATTGATTAGATGATTATTAAACTTAAAAAAAATTAAAAGAATCTATGAGTTAATAGTCTACTTTATGATTAAGTAGAAGATATGTTCATGATTGAGTTGTAGTGTGCATGATAACTTTTATGATATTATGTTGATATTGTTGCAACCACATGAGACAGGAAAATGATTATTTGAATGGTATGACATAAAACTTCCTTTGGTTGCAGAAATGGAACATGTTCATGAAAATCCCCTATAAACTGGGCACAATTGTTCTACTTACTAGAAATAGATGAAGGAATGTTTGGCATGATACTAACATGGTTGGAAACATGTGGATAAAGTGTATGTCATGCAGGTGATGCTACGGGCATGGTATGATGTGCAGTGGTAAAAATTGTACTATGTACAAGAAGTACATATGGTACCAGTATGACTACATGTATTGCATGATTAAAACATGATATGTATATCTATGTGTGTAATACACCTTGTGTGCAAGTATGCATGAAGACAGTCAGTAGGTGTCTGGCAAGGAAACTAACCTGGAGGTTGCACAGAAGAAGGAAATTAAGAAGTGGTTCAAGGATAAGTAACAATGGTTTATTTGTAGTTGGCATACATATGATTATGATGAGAATATATGGTTATGATGGTTATATGTGAGCTAACCTATTATGATGTTTTATGCATATTGATGTGGCAAACATGGTAACTTGTTTTATGCAGAGAAACTACATGAAGCAAGTGTTTGACAAGAACACAAAGGCTTGGAAGAATGCAGTGGGAGAACATGCATTCTTTAAATAAAATGAATAATGGGAAATATAAGCCATAGCTACTTTAGTAGTATTGTGTATCAAAAACTTTGTTGAATTTCTCCATCAAAAATTTCTTACAAATTGTTTGGAACCAATGTTATAGGTAGCTATGGAAGGAGATGTGATGGGAGCACTACTTGTAACCGTTATATATATATATATATATATATATATATATCGGTATATTTGCATCAGATGGGAAGGCCATAGAAGATGTAGATTCAGAGACAACTACATGTGAATGAGGGTGCAGTAATACATCAAGGACAGTGTAAAGTTTAAGGGCGGGGGTATGTAACACCCCTCCCTTCTGTGCTAGACTATTGTAAACCTAAGTTGAGAAAAGATAGGTAAAATATGTAATATGAAAAGAAATTATATTATTAAATAATGAATAAATTCATCACTTAGAAAAGCGAGACACCAAGAGATGAGATTCTTTCAAAATCACATTGAGGAATGGGATAGGATAAATCTTTCATGATAAAGCTTCTAGATGTGATTTTAGATAATCTTGGATGGATTGGAGATAAATATCCATCGAATGGATTGGAGATAAATATCCATCAAGGAAAAAACATAAAATCTTTGTGGGAGATAAAGGCAAGTGTTTATGAGGAAAAGCCTCGCGGGAGATAAAGGCGAGCTGTTCTGAGAAAGGCCTAGGAAATTGGATGAAAAATCCACCCAAAAATGGGATGTCACTTAAGGAAACTATATCATTAAAGAGTGTATTAAATACCCATTTCATAGATCAATTGGATGCAGTTGATCCATGGCAAGAACCTCAGCTCGGGGGGATCAAAGGTGATTCATGGTTGGGTGGTGGTGCTCCGCTCACCAAGTGATGTTCTAATTGGTTTCATATGCGTGGAATGTTTTGTATGTTGGATTTTTACCTCTATGTTGTAATTGCTTTGGCTTATGAGAGAATTTGTTTGAGTTTTCCATGCTATATTAAAGTTTAAAGGAGTTTCATGCAACTGACATATATGAATCGATGGCAGTGATAATAATTTCATGGTTGCATGTGATTCTACTTACGAGATAAATGTAGTTCTAATTATGGTTATGAAATGTGGATCTTATGCAATATGGATGTTAAATTGTCTTTTGATAATATAGTGACTAGTCTTGTTTGTCCGCTATGTAATTTGGTTAACTTTGGTTAAGGCTCAACAATAGTGACTATGATGCAGATTTTTGTGCATAATTATTAATGAACACATCTTAACCTTACTTGAAATTGTGTAAATAGGATTAAGGATTATGTATGATGAATGATTTCATTATTATTCTTGCAACTCTCATTTTATAAATGGGTAGTAGGAGAGTAGGTAGGTGCTATGGCTTGGGACTATGGAGCCATCGTACTCATTATGAAACTTGCATGGAACCATTATGCCAAAGTGGTACAGATTCCAATAACCTTGTTGTGGGATGTATATATATGGGTATATAAGACCATGGTATATGAGGAACCAGTATAAAATATTAAAGAGAGAGTCCATACAGGTTGGTAGAATTTTATGTTTGTGGAAAAACCTATGAACAGTTTTTGAAACCAACGTTTCGGACTAGCTTAGTGAGTCCATCATCAGGGTAATGTGATTTGTATTTTGAGAAGAGAGAGCTTGAAATTATGGAGCTATTAATAGTTATTTGAGAATTATTTGATGTCTTTTTTAATGTCGACCTAGCTGATTAATACTTATTAATATATATATATATATATATATATATATATATATATCTTTAAAATTTAATTTTTATTTATTTATTTTAGTAGTATAATATAATCTACTATTTTGGTTATCTATGCTATACATTGAGACTAGTTTAGCTAATCCCGCTTGATGCATAAAAGTCAAGAAAGTAATATAAGGGTATATTAATGTCTGCATGAAGATCAGGAAGAAATTTGTGCAGTGCATACCACAATGCATGCCCTTCTCCAAGTTGGGGTTTGAGCCCAAGTTTTACTCTAAGATTCATTTTGCAAACATGTTTGTGATAACCGTTGAATATTAACAACCACGAAAAATTTTGAAGATGAAAAAATATCTTGAAGTTTAAAACATTGATGAATCTCACTAGTCCCTAATATTAAATGTTTATTGATTTTATTTGTAAAATTATTCAAATTTATAATGATATTATATATATTCTCTATATAATGTTGGCGATTTTTAAGGTAAGACAATTTTATATTATAAAATCTAGGTGAATAGTTTTTAGAAAAAATGGAAATTGTCGACTCTTGTTTCTAGAAAAATCATGGAAAATTAGCCCACCTGCGAATATTAGCCCCTAAAATTTTCCCTATTAACAACTCATGAAGAAATCTTAATATTTAGGAAGCCTAGGAGCTAATTTCCTAGGTAGGCTCAAGAGGTATGTTACACTTGTGAGGCTCTTGGTGTTGTATGCACAAACATCAAATTTCCTACCACTCCTATGTGTAGCAAACTAAAATCAAGGAAACCTACTAGTGTTACGAGGCCTAAGTCTTGACAGGGCATAACTAAACACTTTTTCTCAGCTGCCACTAATTTTGTACTAATGTGATTTCATAGGAAAACTATGAAATCATCACCCTACATACTCTCAAAATCAAATCATGGCCTGAAATGGAAATTCAATAAACCATTCAAAAATCCAACACACCATAAACATGGAAATTAACACACACTACTTAATCATTTAAACACGATCATTACTATCTCTTTGCAAGTAAAACATAAGATAAATTATTCTATGCTAAAAGGAATAGGAAATACATGTAGCACAACGCTTTAGCACGAGTTGGACCAACTTAGGGTTTGGCCTATGCTTGAGATCTTATAAAGTCATTAGCACAAGCTTGAGAAACTAGTTTATAATATCCATGGGAAATAATCTTTTATATTAAAGGAAATCATCATTAAAGAGCATGTCACACGTTGTCTCTATCTATTATGCATATCATCAAAATAAATATTTGTATAAATGGGAATCTAAGTCCTCACAAATGTTCGAGATACCATTTGTAATTTGAAGAGGCTAACTAAATTAGCTAATACAATTATTTTCACATGTAAAATATGTTGTCTAAATAAAGAGGCAACTTAAAAATTTATTCCAATTGATAATAACTACTACACTCATGATGATGGAATGACTACTATCCACCGTGGCACCTTCGGTTGGGTGTGTAACAATCCATATGATAATAATACAAAAAAAACCAACTTGGGGTCATATTGAATCTATTTCATAATGAGCTTGATGGAAAGAAAATTGCACACAACATCTCCCACAATGGTATGCAAGTGGTTGTGACATTATGTACTATGTTTTGTACCATATGATAAATATGGCATTGCTCCTCTCCATGTAGCATACTCATGAGTCCTCCCAATCTAGAAATCATGCCACCTATTTCTTTTCTAATTTATGACAACATTATTGGTCCCTTGATTCAAAACATGACACATGATTATAATTGTTGGTTGTATCTTTGCAATCACATAGTTAACATCCATTTTATTCCATACATTCATAATATATTAATACAACTCTTAAAACATTTGTTATTTCTAGTCCAAAAATGATAATAAGGGAACTATTTAATAATAAATATTACCTTGAGCTTCCCAGGATATATATACAGGATTTTATGATAATTTAGTGTGGAGAAAGGGTGGTTTGATCAAAATAAAGCATGGTAGCTTCATAAAAAAAGCCATAATTTTGCATCTCATCACAAAGATTTTTCATCCCCTACCCTGCCTCCGTAAGACTTATTGGAAACAATAGTATGGGGGAAGCTCACCTTACACCACCCACTAGAAAATAGGGTCCAAATGTAGCTAAAACTAAGATTTATAAATCAAGAATATCACTCAATCTCCATAATGAACAATTGGATCTGAGATTGAACAATTAGATGAGGTTCAAAATAATCCAAATACCAAGATATTTAGATATGTGGATCAATGTAACATATCCATTGGAATATTAAATCAACTATAGAGTCACTCGCCATGTCATATGTTAACATTGACATGCCATCCTACATTTCTAAGTTGTTGATAATATCAAGTTCATTTTTTTGTAGGAGTAAAGCCAACACTAGGCTCAAAAATTACTAGAGCCTCTAACCAAGGAGCTCCCAAAAAATATGGATGCCCCATGGGTTCGCAAATGAACCACCAAAGCATCAAAAAAGGAACAGAACCCCCATATTACATCCAAACTAACCGTCCAAAATGATAATAAAAAAAATGGCGCAAAGGGCCGCATACAAAAAAAATGGGTGCATAACATTACAGGGGGCAAAACCCCAAACAAGAAAATATTAGGTGGAGCAAAAAGGTCCAAATACTTGAGACACACAAGTGTAGAACTTGTATAACCTGAACATTTTGATGGGAACCTCCACTCACAAATCCAAAAAGAGTGTCGAGGCAAAGAGACTTAGCCCAAGGAGCAACGGTGAAGGCACAAACTCATAGCAAGACATTAGATGACATCAGACAAGTATAGTGGAAAATTGGTGACCCATCAACACAAGGTAAGCTAATGATAGGATGGAGTGATGATAGTGGAGAGCCTCAAAAATAGCATATTGTGAACCACAAAACCCTAAAATCACGAGCCACACAACCGCCACACAATTGCAGATAGGAGAAACCCTACAACGTGAAATAAAAGAAAAGAGAAGCACTAACCAGAGGGAAACGTGACTAGGGTTCCATCCTTTGAGCCCTTTTTTCCCTCAATGCCCCCCCAACCCCCACCCGAATGAAATAGTTCCCATATCAACCTGTAGAAATGTTATTAATTGACAAAATTAATTAAAATATTTTCTCATTAACGTTCGCTAAATTATTGAAGATTTTGTATTAAAAAATATCTAAGAAATTTGAGCAAACATATGAAGTAATAAACTCACATAAATACCAACTTTCACTAGGAAAGTGATTGGAAAAAATGTAATCAAGCATGTATATTTATCAATTTGAATATAATTTTGAAGACATGTAAGTTGGAGAATCCAAAACTTTGTAACACACCCACTTACCCCAATGGGATTTCTATTGCTAATTTGATTTCTCTGTTACTGTTAGAAATATGGGATATATCTATATATATATATATATATATATCTATATATATATATATATATATATATATATATATATATATATATATATATATATATATATAATTATAATATTATGACAAAGCATCTAAAATGTTTTGATGTTTTAAAAGTTTTTTGGATGAACAATTTGATGACCAAGTTAAGGCATGTTCTTAAACCTTATTAGTACTGCATGTTATGAAAGGGTTGATTCTTTACCTATGAACATTAATTTGATTTAAAGTGTATGAAAAAGGTAGAATTTTAAGAGGCTATAATTTCCTAAATATTCAGATTGAATTTTTAGTTAATCATAAGAAAGCATGCAAGTAAACAATGTTTACAACTCAACAAAATGTATTTAACCTTATGAAGATGGTTGAAAATTTATAAATGTATAGGATATTATAAATACAAACAATCCAATAAACTATTCCCTAAAATAGATTATAACTTCAAGGGGATTTAAGATAGACTGATATTCAATTTTTTCTTACCCAATTACCCTCATAAAACTTAAATACATGTAGAATAATAAAAAATCAAGTGAAAACATTAGGACGAACTCACAAAGTAACAATATGTTTGAAGCAAATCTAGAATCCTTTCATTAATGTGAAGTAATTTCAGTCTAATACAATTTTGCTTTAGAAAAAACTCATGCAAGGATTCAACCCTTAATACATCGAATCACTGCTTATTTATACAAAAATATGGATTCTAGAAACATCTGAACTAATTTACAATAATAACACTAAGATGTAGAACTTCTTAAATTGTTGATATGCTAGTACTATCCTCAAGGAAGTTGTTGATGACATGGCCCCCCCAAAATGTTGTCTTGTTGTTTTTCTATTGCAGGTAAAAAAAATTACTCATTGGTACCAAATAACTCATCCCACCTTTCACCATTCGGTATAGAAAGATTTATTAGCTTTCTATAGACGTCATCTAATTGAGTGTACTTCTCGAAAGATGGCTTGTTGATGAAGATATGATTGATTTCATGTTTGATAGTTAAATCAAATTCTAATGCTTCAATAAATGTTTTCCCTGTGACATATCCCTTAATACTTTCAAACTTTGATGTATCTGTTGCAATGGTGTAAAGATTTTCACAATAATCTTCCAAGTTAATTAGTCTATCATTTGGTGCTACTAGCCCTGGAAATCCTCTTTGATTCAACAAATTGAATTTAGTATAAAATATTTGGACAACATTTTCCACAGTTTGAGACTTAGTCTCCAATAGGTCATTAAATTGCTTTTTTGTAATACCTTTTTGATATCCAGTATGGTCTCTATTCTATCTACACTTTGAATTTGTTACAACTCTGACCTAGTCTTTGAATTCAATATTCTGATAATGGAAGTACCCTCTGCTAGTTTTTGTCCTAGTGTTGTTCTGACATGTTTAATAATTATTTTTCATCTATCAATTGACTCTTCTTGCTCAAATATAATCTGGATAGATGGTCAAACCTCTATTATGGCATGATTTATATCCACCTAGATCCTTTCTTTGGCTTGGCCCAAGGTGTGAGCCATTAGTTACTAATTTTCCAATTGGTCAATCTTCTTGGCTAGTTGGTGAGATTTTTACATCTCTTCCACCAAAACAGAATCATTTTCTTATCTTTTTTGCTTCTATATGCTTGAGCTTTTGATTGAGCCTATCATTTTCTTTTCTCTGAGGAGATAGGTGCTGCACAACTTTATTTAAATCATCAAGTGTTGATGTTGAATCTCTGGCTGTGTCTGCAACTGTGATTGGTATGGTTTTCACTAGAGCTATAATTAATTGTGAAACCTCCTCTTTCTCCTTAAGAAGTTTCTGAATATGTTCCTCTATCTCATTCATCTGTATATTTTACTCAATGATCAGTTTGAGCATGTCTTCTTTATGATGTTCACTTTCTTCAATCTCTTTTGTCAATGTATCTTTTGTAGAAGGAAATTTTAGTTGTTTCCTATGTGCTGCAATGTTTGCATTCTTTTTCTTGATGACATCCTCCATTTCTTTGACATCACTGAGATCATATCCCAGTTTGATCATAAAATCTTCTAATGTTTTTATTCTGGTGTCTTTTCATAATGAAGAAATTTTCTCCAATTTCAAATGATTTTGGACATTTGTGGGAGATTTCCTTAACTTTGAAAGCTCTATGGTAGTGTTTGTCATGGTGGAGAAAATCATTTCTCTAGACAGTCTATGCATATCCATTTCATCAATGAGATGTATTAACTTTGCATCAAATGAAAAAGTAGTCTTGTTATAATCTAAATTTTTTTTTGGAGATGGTACTTGAGCTTGTAACAATTCCATTTGCATTCTTCCTTTTTCACTGTCAAATGTTGTTAACAACCTATGCTAGGAGGTAGAAGTGTGCTTCCAAAACTAAGCATAGGTGCTAGCCTTTGGTGTTTTAGTTTTCTTTTAATCTTCAAAAACTTGCTGAAGATATTGGGATCATCAAGTTCACCCAATTCTTTTGATTGTGATTTTCTGAAGGATTCTATGAGGTGGAAGAGGATGGGGTGTCAGGGAGGTGTTCTTCTGACCCTCTGGAAAATTGTAAACCACTCATAAAAATATTCTACTTATCTTCCTCATTTTTAATGGTGACATCTTTGAGCTGTGTCTTCTGCTTTTTCTGCTAAATAATGAATTCTTGAGAACTTATGTATGCACTTGTTGGAGATGAATTTTCGTCTCTTGGTCGTTTTCCCTTTTTATCTTGAGGTACTAAAGTGTCGAGGATAGTTGTAGACAAAATCTTCTCTTCTGCTTCTTGAAGTGTATTCTCCTCCCATTGGTCTTGATTCATAAATTTCTCAATTTTTGGCATACGGGTATGATTATAGGTGTGGTTTTGATTTCCACCCTTATATTAGAAATAATGTTGAATGGATCATATGACCAGGTGAAACTAGGTTGAAAGTTGAACTATATGAGAATCGAATCTGCCTCATCACCTGTTGTTCTAGTATTGCATATAAATGGTCCTACTTGAGTTTTGATATTCAATTGTGATTAACTTTTCCCTGAAACAAACTCGATTTCATCCATGATTATCATCTGCCTTATGTATTCCATAGAGAAAATCCCCATTGGAACATACTTAGGAAGTTTATAGGGAGATAGCTGATGAGCACTAGTATTGCAACAAGAATGTTGTAACTTCTGAGGCTACCAACTTTACTTTATCAACCCGGGGTTCATACAAACTTGGAGGTGACAATGTTGTAGACACAAGTAAATTTGATGGGTCTGCTCTTTGTCACTATTAAGCTAATGATAGACCACTAAGGTTCTTCAAACCAGACTTTTATTGATTCAGAAGAAGCTTGATTGCCAATGAGGAAAAGGGAAATCTACACTAAAATAAATCTTGTCTGCTGCAGTAAGGAAAATAATGAAAATCAAATGTTTAAACACACCATTCATCTAATATAACTGCTAAGAGGCTTTGGTTCATGAGAATACTAAGTTATCATATGTGAAATCCTACTATCCTAGGCATGCAATTTGAAACATCAAACATTCTAGTGTTGTGCATGTAAATGAACAAAATGACTTCTTTTCCTTTTTGTATTTTTTGTGTGAAAGTGTGAATGCTAACTTGTTTTGGTGATGTGGCAGGTGGATTAGGGATGATGGTGGATGGTCAGATGGCTTGGGAGGAAAGTAGGGGTGATTTTGTAGCTTCTTAGGTGATTTTTCCGCAATTTAGCCTCAAAACATACCACTGCAGGTCAACCTACAGGATGTCCTAATGCGTCCTACAAGATGTCCTAATTCTCCTACAGGATCCCCTGTATTCCTACATGATACAACTGAGAGAAAGAGGAGGAATTTGGAAGGTGATTTAAGGTTTAGGGGAGGTAAATGGTGGATGAAATGAGGCAAGGGAGTGCCTAGCACTCCTTTAGAGCTCAAAACTATAGTTGTGAGATGGTTGGATTTGCTCAACAAGATTGGAGGAGTATTATTGTGGAATGATGAATTTGGTGAGGGATCTAGTGAAAGAAAGTGATAACCATGGATGGATGAGGTTAGGATGGGGATTCTGATCATGAAATCTCTCTATACTACTGTAACTCTTGCACTGTATCAATCATTCATATTTATCCATAAATCATGTAAACAAGAAGCTTTTCAATTAATTAAGGAAAATAGAATTTCATGAGCTAGTTGCCTATTTCATGCATGGGAAAACTTGCAGAATAATAGGAAACCTTGATGAGATCTGATGCAAGACTGAAGATAGAAGAAATGAAAATTTAATCCTATTCTTGAAAACTAGTAAAATGCTAACCTAAGTAATAGAAAACCCTCAATTCCATGAGAAATCAGAATTCTGTCTTTTTGGGGCTGCATAGGGGATCTTTCCTCAAACCATGGTCCATAAAGGGAGGAGTGAGGCCAAATCCACCTCCTAATATATTTTTTATATTCGTTTATATTCTGAATCTAATGCTGAAGCAATGCACAAATGAAAGAAAACTAATCAAATCCCCAATTACTTGCAATGAAATGATGTTAAAGACAATTCAACCATTAATGTATAAAATCAAATAAGCATACAAATACAAGAAGAGAAGCCTTTGCTGTTAGGGTTGGGACCTAACCCAAGAGATTTAGCCCTCTAAGTCAACTTAGTGTTGGATCAAGGAAATGCTCGTTCTCATCATCAAAACATAAAATTACATAATAATGTCTTCCACAAGTCTTGAACTCGACAATTCCTAGTGTTTTTTACATCAGAAAACTAAATCCTAATGAGGCTCTAGGCCTCCTTATTTATATAATTGAATTCTCCAATGAATTCCTTAAATCTAGGGAGGCTTGGATCCCAAGATTGAGATGAGCTAGCTCTTTAACTATCACTAGCTCGACTACCTTTTGATCTTCATGACTTGGTCGCTTGTAACTCCGAGCTAGTGTGATTTGATGGAGGAATATTCGAATTGGTGAGGATTAAATGAGGATGATCTATCCCATAAAATCTCTCCTCCTTGTCTCATTCGAGTTTCAACCCTTAATTAGCCAAAAGTTCAATGAATTTCTCTCAAAAACTCCAATCAATGCACATTAGTCCACTAGGGATAATATCTCTCTTTGACTCATCTCATTAAGTAAAATATAATCAAAATATGTAAGAAATTATGATAACGGTTGATTTGAATAAGCTAGGAGGTGTACCAAGGTCATATAGTTACCCAACGATGAGGCTCATCATCACCCCCCTACTGAAAGTGTTGCTCATCCTCTAAGCAACTCAATACATATCTATGTCTTTCATTGCTCTAGTGGCCTCCCTGACATCCCATGCTTCTGTTGTAGTTTCCTCCTCATGTGCATAGAATCTTGCCTTCCTCTCTATCTCCTCCCACTGCTTTCTTTCTTCCTTTTCATTCCTTCCTTCCAACATCCTAACAGCAGTGGTGGACTAAGTCTCAAGCCAATCCAATTGAATTTGAGTCTTTGAAGAGCTTTCTTGTACATGGGTGTTCTGTTTAGGGCCTCTCTCATTCTCGGAAGAGAATGGTACTCTTTGATTTTCAAGCCGTAAGGAAAAGTGTTCCATCTCCTTTGGCAAGATTGCATGTTGTCATCCCCTAACAGCCTGAACATGTCCTCAAAGTGTGTGATTGCTTGCTCTTGGGAAGCAAGGTACCTACGTGCAAGTTGAGGGTCATTTGTAATCAAGTTATGGGTGATGATGATAGCTATTAGATTTGATTGCTCAACTCTTATCATGAGGGGTTTTGTTTCTCTCTTTCCACTACTTTCTTCATTTTTGCAGCCCTTGCTTCCTCATGATTCATCCAAGATGTCAAAGCCATTAACTGTAAGTCCCCTAGTTTTGAATTTGGATCCCACACATTCAGATCAATCAAGGCCAAGTTGTGGAGGTAAAACTCAGACATTTTAGCTCTATCCTCCAAGGTGATTTGATCACAGAGATCAATGAATTGTCTATAATATTAGAAGGGCATAGCGCCTCTGTGTGCTAAAGTTTTGAGTTGGAATTGCACCCATTGTTCCTTAAGATACAATGCATAGGACTTTGTTGGCATCCTGCACTAGATTGCCTCTAAGGATAGACTGGCCATGGATGCCAATTGATTCTCTCTCTCTTGTAGCTATCCCATTAACCATACATTCTCTTCCTCCAACTGAGCTTTCATCATTGCCTCTCTGTCCCTCAGGCTTCTCAGTTCTCTGCCCATCTCCTTTACTTTCTCCTCCATGTGACCTATGTCATCCACTCCTTTAGATTTGGAAATTTGCATCGACATATGTGTTCTTACCCTTTCTTTCTCAAGCTCAAAGAATAAGGAGATGGAAAATTTATGTGGAATGACCCTACCCCCTTATTGAAGACAACATCGTAGCCTTTTTCCTCCAACATTGCAACCGATACCAAGTTCTTCTTTAGTCCAGGCACATATTTCACATCTATCAAGGTGATAGGATCTCCATGCTCCTATGAAAAGAAACCGTGCCAACTCCTGAAATACTATACCTCTCGTCATCACCCATCTCTATGCACATCTTGAGGTCTTTATCCTCCAAGGCACTAAATAAAATTTTATCGTCGGTCATGTGGAATGAGGCTCCACTGTCAAGATACCAACCACAACCCATCATCGATGACACCATGTATGCAATGAGAGTAAAGTCCATTTCGAACTGAGAGGCTAATGCTTCACCTTTCGATCCTTCTAAGGATCCCTTCTTAGACTTCTTTGATGGACAATTAGTTGCATAATGACCCATCTCGTGACAATTAAAGCATCTCACTTTAGACTTGTCAACCTTCTTCCCTCCATGAGAAGAATTCAATTCAGAATGGGATGCCTTCCCCTTCCCTTTCCCTGCCTTACTTGTGAAGGCCAAATTTTCTTCATCATCATCCTTGGATAGTGAACCATCTCGAGTGCTCCTCCTAATCACCTCCTGCATGAGATCTGATCACAGTTGTTCTCAATCCGTTAGTTTCTCCCTTCCATTCACAGAGTCCTAGTAGCTATTCGATCGCTTTGGAAGGACAAGGAAAGCGAGGCTCACCATATCATCATCAACAGTAGTTATTCCCACACTTCCAAGCTCATCTCTGCAAGTGGTGAGCTTGTTTAGATATGTGGAAATAGTATCGTCATTCTCCATCTTGATTCTTCAAATCTTATCCTTCAGTGCCAATTTCCTCTGGTCGCTACTGTTCTGGTAGAGGTCCTTCAATGTCTTCCACATTGAATATGGAGTATCCTTCCCATGGAAACTCGAGACAATATGGTCTCAAACTCCCTCAAGGATGATTCGTCTCACCCTCGCCACACACTTCTTCCATTCAGCCAACTCTTGTGCATTAGTTGAACATGGCTTTGGGATTTCTTAATCAATGAAATCCTTCAAGCCGTTGTCTTCTAATACAACCTCCATGCGATCTTTCTATGCTATGTAATTCGAGCTACCTTCCAAGGCATACTCAAGTCTCAAGCCATAGAACACCATTGGCCAACCTTGAAGCGCAATAAGAATTCAATTTTCAGCTGCAACCCCGAACTTCAAACTTTGAATTCTCTTCTTTGTATACTGTTCACAGCTTTGGTAAACTAGGCTCCAATAAAATTGGCTCTGATACCATGTAGTATTTCCTGCAAATTCTCTACAAATCTCCCTCTGAGATCTCTGTAGAAAATCTGACTATAGATTAACCTGATAATACAATATACCAAAGCAAAATATTATAATCTACTTCTACTATCAAAATTGCAGAATCTTAAAGATAGAGAAAGAATCGAGCTGAACACATATAACTAGAAGAAGAAGAATCAATGCACATGAAACACAGAGAATACTCAAGGGAAAGCCTCAGCTAAGAACCTCACTATCTGTATTATCATACAAGGTGGAAATACATCAGAAGTATACAAAGCCTTAGCTCTCACAGTTAGCCAGCTCTCAGTACAATCCTCTTGGATGCTCACAGGCAAACAAAGCTTCTCACAAGCCTTCTCCTCTGCCCTCAAAGCTCGTATTTCCTTGTGTAGTTGCCTCTGGGATGATCTCCTTCACCCAGTGTAACACTCCTCTCACACACTGCTCTAAAACACTATCCGAAATGCGTAGTCCTCAAGGAACCATTCCTTTATTGCATGGACGAGTTTCCATTATAGGAAAACACATGCAACTGTAGTAACCTTTCCTTGACATTTAGCTCAACTAGGTCTTTCTCAGAATAGACATGTATGAGTTTCTGATGAGGTAATCTTCAGTTATCTGGAGTTCACTAGTTGAGTGCATGCATGCATCAATTGACTGATAACTCACAATTAGTTCCTCAAACATTTTGGAACTAATCTAACTGGACTTAACTCAGTAAACTGAGCTAACTAATTACAACTTAAATATAACTCAATCTTATCTCCTTAATTAAGGGATAATCTCCTTAATTTAAAGGATAACTGTTGCATGACTTCAGAAAGACTTCTAACTTGAATTTCTCCAACTAATTAATCCATAATGAATTAATTAATTATTTCCAAGTAGCTGGTGAGACTAAATTCAAATTTAATTCACAATTTTAATTCAAGGACAAATTAAAATTGGAATATTTTGGATTCTATTTTTATCATTTCTTGTTGCTATTTTCAACATGTAGAATTTCCTACAAATTCTCTACAAATCTCCTTCTAAGATCTCTGTAGAAAATCTGACTGTAGGTTAACCTGATAATGCAATATACCAAAGCAAAATACTATAATCTACTTCTACTATCAAACTTGCAGAAGCTTAAAGATAGGGCAAGAATCGAGCCAAACACATATAACCAAAAGAAAAGGAATCAATGCACATGAAACATAGGAAATACTCAGGGGAAAGCCTCAGCTAAAAACCCCACTATCTGTATTATCATACAAGGTGGAAATACATTAGAATTATACAAAGCTTTAGCTCTCACAGCTAGCCAGATCTCAGTACAATCTTTCTGGATGCTCACATGCAAAAAAAGCTTCTCACAAGCCTTCTCCTTTGCCCTCAAAACTCCTATTTCCTTGCACAGTTACCTCTGGGATGATCTCCTTCACCCAATGTAACACTACTCTAACACACTGTCAGAACTACTCAATCCTCAAGGAACCTTAATCCTTCAGCATGCATGAGTTTCTTTTATAGGAGAAAATGTGCAACTGATAGTACATTGTTCTTGAAATTTAGCTCAACTGGGTCTTTCTCATAATAGACATGCATGAGTTTATGATGAGGGAATCTTCAGTTATCTGGAGTACACGGGTTGAGTGCATGCATGCATCAACTGATTGATAACTCACAATTAGTTCCTCAAACAATTTGGAACTAATTTAACTGTACTTAACTTAGTAAATAGCTAACTATTTACAACTCAAATACAACTCAATCTTATCTCCATAATGAGAGATAAGGAATGCTTTGGGAGCCGAAGATGAACCCCATTCGCATTGTTGCCGCCTCCTTGCCTTCGGCCACTGTCTGGCCTCTGCTCGGCCCTGCCGATGATGGAGATGCGCGATACAGTCAGGGAATGCAGGACTATTCTTTCATTTCTAATACGCATGTTCTCAAATATCTTCTGAGAGCTCCCCTCCCTCTCATTTCTTTCGCTCTAGGCATTGGGGCAGCCAGATCTCGGCCCTCTGCTGTTGCATCTCGTAACAGTGCCCCCATCAGATTACAGATGAAATGGCTAAGGATGAACGTGCAGAATATACTCTCGTTTCTCCTCAGGCGGCGGCTCATAGGAAGAAATACTTTTCTCTGGAAGGCTGCTCATCCCTATTAGTACCTTCTCTGTCCCCCCAGAATAGCCAATACTCTGTATTTGATCTTCAGAATTCTTTAAGCTTCCTGGATCTGCCTGGATGGAGCATCTGGAAGCCCTTTTGGGCAGAACGTAATGACAGATTCAATAACCTTTGGACTCTCTCCTCATCTCCTCACAAACCCCTGCGGCAAGTTTAGGAAAAGAAGGCCCTTCAAAGCTCCAACCTCCTCTCGTCTCAGATCTGCAGCAGAAAGCAGAACTCTGATCTCTCTGCCTCGTTCCAGATCCAGATCAGGCTCATCTCTGGCAAAACTCTTCTACAATGGGTGAGCTCGTCGGATCTTGTGCAGGACCTCAAGCATGCTCTGGAACTCAAGCTGGGGATTCCCTTTGCAGCTCAACGACTTCTCCACGAAGGTAAAAAACTTGAGGATCTTTACCCCCTGTCTTTTTACAGCATTAAGAGAAATGCCTCCATTAATTTTACCCTTCATTTGAGAGGGGCAGCTGTTGGACAGTCATCCTCACCTGAGGCGTTTTCATACAAATATGTTGTCCATGCTCAAATGCCTAAGAAAACAGCTCCACCAGTTTAGGTTCCCAAGCCTTTTTTGGTGGACAAACTGGAGGAAACCCCTTCCATTGAAATAATGCATCCAACGCTGGATGAGCAAACCCAAAATTTTGCAGAACATGCCATTATTTGCAGGTTCAATGGGCTATGGCCTCGCATAGCAGACCTCTACCAATGGATTCACTCTAACTAGACCAACAATTGCAAGGTTTTGTTATGCTCAAAGGGCTTCTTCATTGTAGTGTTTGCTCTCGGTGAGGACTACCAAAAAGCTTCAACTGCGGGCCCATGGTTTTGGGGCTCAGCAGGTCTATTCCTCACCCCTTGGTTCCCAGATTTCGATCCCTCTACAACAATCATCACCACGCTCCCCATCTGGGTCAGACTTCCAAATCTCCCGACGCATCTATGACACTTTGCTGTATTCCAAGGGATCAGCAATTCTCTAGGCCACTTTCTAGACATAGACATCTCTCGAGGGGAAAAGGGCTTATACACCTTCGCCAGAATTTGTGTAGAAATAGACATGAGCAAAGGTCTCCCTGACCAGCTCAATCTCAAAATTGGAGACTTCCATTGGACTCAGGCCTTGGATTACGAGAACACAGCCTTTTTCTGCCGAAACTGCCATCACACAGGGCACCTTCAAAGCTCTTGTCCCACAATGCCTGCCCAAAAGAAGAAAGCCAATCCTAAGTAGAAATCCAAAAGCTGGAAGCCTCATGATCCTCCCCCCATGGGAAATTTTAATTTCAGCTCGGATGAAGAGGAAGAGGATGAGGAAGGAATGGAAGCAAAGCTGGCACAGGATCTGCCCTTGACCGGTCCTGTGGATTCATTTGTCACACCAATCTCACAGAAAAGGAATCATGATTCCTCCACCTTGGATTCAGACAAGGAGTCCTCCCCGTCAGCACAACTCAATTTGCAAATCATGCTAGCTCAGCAGAGTCCTCTTGATTAGGTCAAAGTTGGTAAAAAGAAAGGGAAAAAATGTCGAATAGTTGATTCTACACATGTTGGGTAGAATCCTTTGTTCTTCTCTTGCTCCTCTGTTCTTCTTGTTTCTTCTTGCTCAGCACTACTCACTTCTCTTTTTCTTTTAGGGGCCGAGGTGGATAGCCTATCCTTTTCGACAGCCTTTGTTCTTGCTTCTCTTGGTTGTAACTTCTTATTGTACCATACGTCCTCTTAATAGAATTAGTTTTTACTGAGAATAAAAAAATCTTATCTCCATAATTAAGGGGTAATCTCCTTAATTTAAGGGATAATTGTTGCATAACTACAGAAAGACTTCTAACTTGAATTTCTTCAACTAATTAATCCATAATGGATTAATTAATTATTTCCAAGCAACTAGTGAGACTAAATTCAAATTTTAATTCAAGGACAAATTAAAATTGGAATATTCTTGTTGCCACATTTCGACACTCCCTCTCAACAAGAAAGGGATTATTTTCCACCCAGATCATGTCTCTATGGAACTTGAATTTACACTTTGACAATGCCTTTGTCAAAATGTCAACATCTTTCTCCTCTGTCAAAATATACTGCAGCAACATGATCCTCCTCACTACACAGTCTCATGTATTCAACCTCAGCCGAGTTGAGTGAAACCGAACTCTATTTTCTGCTATACCAAGAAACTTTCGTTGACACAAGGTTGAAAACCCCTCCTGATGTGCTCTTTCGATCTGATGGATTCCCTGCCCAATCTGCATCAGTGAAGCCCTGTAGCTTCACTCTCTCTGTCCATCTGCACCATAATCCATAATGAGATGTGCCTCTAAGGTATCTCAATACATGATTTGCTGCCTCCCAAAACATCTTGGTAGGTTGAACCATCGGTTAACTCAACTGGTTCACCGTATAGCACAAATTTGGTCGTGTGTTCACTAAGTACATCAGTGAGCCCACAAGCTACATATATATAGTAGCCAACACTACTTCTCCTAAAGTAGCATCCTCCTTCCTCTAGTTACTAGCTAGAGGATTCTGCATGGGCCTGCACTTCTCCATGTGGAATCCCTTGAGTATCTCGTTGGCATACTTGCCCTATGACACAAACAACTCCCCATCCTTTTTCCATACTTCCATGCCAAGGAAGTAATGCATGAGACCCATGTCTTTCTTCTCGAATTCTCTTGCAAGGTCCTGCTTGCAAGACACAATCAACTGATCATCAACAGTCAATATGAGATCATCAACATAAAGAACAATGATCAACAACTTACCTTCCACCACAAGGTTGTACAGGTTCACATTCGCTTCACTCTTTATGAATCCCAATCCAGTGAAGTAGTATTTTATCCTAATGTACCAAGCACAAGGTGCTTGCTTCCACCCGTACAATGCTCTCTTGAGTCAGCACACGTGCGACTCACGATCGAAGGTCTCAAAACCTTTTGGCTTCTCTATGTATAGCTCTTCCTCAATCTCGCCATTGAGGAATGCAGTCTTCACAACCATCTGATGGATCTTCCAACCCATCTGTGCTGATAGCGCCAACATAGATCTGATAGATGAATACCTTGTGACAGGAGCAGAAGTCTCATCATAGTCAATCGTCTCGACCTGTGAAAAGCCATAGGAAACAAATCTTGCCTTATGCTTCTCCATACTACCATGAGCAGCTTTCTTTACCTTGTAAAGCCAACAGCAACTCACAACTGACTTGTTCTCTGGTCTTGGAACCACGTCCCAAACACTGTTACGAACTATGGAGTCATACTCCTCCACCATAGCATCAACCCAAATTGGCTACAACACTGCTTCCTCAAAGGAAGATGGCTCGATATCAACACATTCCCTAGCAAGGTCCATGTATCCAGTGTACCTCTTAGGTGACCTCCTCTATCTATGCTGAGAAGATGGAGCTCCCACATTCTCTCTCACATCCTGCAACAATCTGTCAGCTTCTTTTGTGTGCTTCCTTCCATCTCTGGAAGACTCTACTTGAGTGGATGTCTCCACTCCTACAACCTCTGCATACGTCTACTCCACATTAGTCTGAGGCTCCTCCTCCTTAGGAACCAACTGTTCCTCCACAGCCTTTAGTTGGAGCTCCCCCTCAAGGGAAATTCACATGGCCTTTTCCTCATCAAACTTGAGATCTCTGTGAACCATTGTCCTCCAACTAGTAGGTAAGTACACCTAATAGTTGTGAAGTGTATCAGTGTACCCCACAAGTATCCCCAACTCTGTTGTTAGCTCAAGCTTCTTTCATGCATCCTTTGTCACATGGAAATATATTGATGAGCCAAAGATCCTGAAGTGATCGACATTTGGTCTCTTACCAGAGAAAGCTTCCTCTGGTGTCTTCATCTCAAGTATGTGATGCGGGCTTTTATTCTGCAAATAGACTATTGTGTTGCATGCCTCAACCCACAAGTGAAGTGGTAGGCCTTGGTCATGCAACATCACCCATGCTGCCCCTACAATAGTTATTTTCTTCCTCCCGGCCACCCCATTCTGCTATGGGTTATGAGGTGTCGTCAACTCCCGTTTAATTCCTTCCACTACATAGAAGTCCCTAAACTCTCAAGAGACATATTCTCCACTGTTGTCACTTCTCAAGGCCTTGATCTTCTTCTGTGACTCTTTCTCGACCAAAGCTTTGAGCTCACAAAACTTTGAGAAGGTTTGGTCCTTCTTCTGCATGAAATAAATCCAACATTTACAAGAAAAATCATCAATGAAAATCACATAATACCTTTGCTTCTCTGTGGAGTTCGTTGAGAATGGTCCACACACATCAATATGAACTCGTTCTAAGGTAGCCTTTGCTTGACAGTATCAATAATGAAAGGAAGACTTGATGTACTTTCCCAATGTACAATCTTTGCATGTGCCAACTTGCTCAATTTTACCTTTGGGAAGCCCTGTAGATATCTGTTGCATTATCTTTAAAGCCCCATCATGCAAATGGCCCAATCGCCTGTGCCACAACTCGCCAATGTCTTGGCTTTGCACCAATTATGCTTTTGTACTCATTATTACATAATCATCTACCTCTAGTTTATAGATTCTTCACCCGAATCCCTATCCTCTCGGTCTGACCAGTGTCTATGTGTCTTAGGAACGCCTTTCCTTTACTGAAGACAACATCGTAGCCTTTTTCCTCCAACATTGTGATCAATACCAAGTTCTTCTTCAATCTAGGCACATACATCACATTTGTTGAGGTGAGACGAGCTCCATGCTACCTCTTAAAAGAAACCATGCCCACTACTGAAACACTATACTTTCCATCGTCACCCATCTCTATGCGCATCTTGAGGTCTTTCTCCTCTAAGGCACTGAATAAAGTTTTATCGTCAATCATGTGGAATGAGGTTCGACTATCAATATACCAGACACAACCCATCATTAATCACACCATGCATGCGATGAGGATAAAGTCCATTTCAAACTGAGAGGCTAATGCCTCACCTTCCGATCCTACCGAGGTTCCATTCTTGGACTTCTTCGATGGGCAATTAGTCGCATAATGTCCCATCTCATTTGAAGTATGATATGAATTTGATTTGCACCTGCAACCCAAAACTTCAAACATCGAATTCTCTTCTCAGTATATTGTTCACAGCTCTGATAAACTTAGCTCTGATACCATGTAGAATTTCCTACAAATTCTCTACAAATCTCCCTCTGAGATCTCTGTAGAAAATTTGACTATAGATTAACCTAATAATGCAATATACCAAAGCAAAATACTATAATCTACTTCTGCTATCAAACTTGCAGAAGCTTAAAGATAGAGCAAGAATCGAGCCAAACACATATAACCAGAAGAAGAAGAATCAATGCACATGAAACACAAAAAATACTCAGGGGAAAGCCTCAGCTAAAAACCCCACTATCTGTATTATCATACAAGGTGGAAATACATTGAAATTGTATGAAGCCTTAGCTCTCATAGCTAGCCAGCTCTCAATACAATCCTCCTGGATGCTCACAAGAAAACAAAGCTTTTCACAAGCCTTCTCCTCTGCCCTCCAAGCTCCTATTTCCTTGTGCAGTTACCTCTGGGATGATCTCCCTCACCCATTGTAACATTGCTCTCACACACTACTTTAATACACTGTGATAATTGTGTAATCCTCAAGGAAACTTAATCCTTTTGCATGCATGAGTTTCCTTTATAGGAGAAAACATGCAATTAATAGTACAATGTCCTTGACATTTAGATCAACTGGGTCTTTCTCAGAATAGACATGCATGAATTTCTGATGAGGGAATCCTCAGTTATCTGGAGTAAACTGGTTGAGTGCATGAATGCATCAACTGACTGATAACTCACAATTAATTCCTCAAATAGTTTGGAAATAATTTAACTGGACTTAACTCAATAAACTGAGCTAACTAATTACAACTCAAATATAAATCAATCTTATCTCCTTAATTAAGAGATAATCTCCTTAATTTAAGGGATAATTGTTGCATGACTACAGAAAGACTTCTAACTTGAATTTCTTCAACTAATTAATCCATAATGAATTAATTAATTATTTCCAAGGAGCTGGTGAGACTAAATTCGAATTTTAATTCAAGGACAAATTAAAATTGGAATATTCTTGTTGCCACATTTCAACACTTCTCAGTTGTCTGCCCATCTCCTTTACTTTCTCCTCCATGTGACCTATGTCCTCCACTCCTTTAGATTTGGCAATTTGCACCCACCTATGTGTTCTTTCCCTTTCTTTCTCAAGCTCAAAGAATGAGGAGATGGAAAATTTATGTGGAATGACCCTACCCCCTTTAATGAACCTGTAGTAGAAGTCAAGGTTGGGTTGAGGACTAGGTTCACTCAATTCTGGACCCTCCTTCTTTGTTTCTTGCTACATGACCCCTTCTTTGTCCAATTTTTGAGTTTCCTATAGGTTTAGCATAGTTTCCTGTAGGATGGCCTCTGCTTCCTGTAGGTCCTTCTGTGTCTCCTGTAGGAGACCTTTTCCTTTGCATGAGGCAGATCTGGTGACATGCCTCCTAACATAAGTGATAGGAGACTCAGGAGAGGCTTATCCTGATGGTCCTTCTCATTGATTTTTCACAAAAGGAGCTATCTTTTCCTACTTTTTTGGTTAGTCTTCAATGACAATAGGAACCTTGGTGGGTGTTTTAGGTTTTCCTTGTCTGATCCTTGTACTTTTTCTTGTCCTAAAGTACAATGGATTTTGTCTCTGTCTCTTCCCTTTTTACTTGATACGGGTACTTAGGGAAGTGAGGGAAAATGCTTCCTTTTTCTCAGTGGGTTTTGGAGATACCCTTGGTGATTCCTCCCCTTATTTTCCTTGCATTGTATACCTTTGTTCTTATTTGTATTATGTCTCCTCTTTTCCATTCTCCTTCTCACTCTTTTGTTTCTCCTCTTCTTCTCCCTCTATTTCCTCACTATGTTCATCAGTTTCTTGCTTTGCATCTTCTTATGTCTCTTCACCGCTTTCCTTCTCATTTTCTTTCTTTTCTTCCCCCTCTATTTCCCCTTTATCCCTCTCTTTTTCGTCTTCATCCCATTCACTGGTAGTGGGGCTTTTGTCATATTCAAGGGTTTTATGTCTTCCTTCGTCTACATGTCTCTGAAAGTTTCCCATGTGATAGGGAGTCTTAGGTTTTGGAGGGCATCTTCTATGATAAGTCTAATTAATTGATGATTTGCTAGTTGTTGATGGTTTCCTCCCTACACCTTAATGCTCATATCTATCACTGATTGAAGGAGAAAGTAGGGTATTCTTAGTTTGTTTTGAGGAGGTGTGTCTGCTCCAAACCTTAATTCTTGGAGAAGCCTAAAATGGTACCCATATACCACACTATACCTACCTTCACATGATATATATTGATGAGGTGGTAGGTAATTTCATTCCAAGGATATGGCATGCTTTCTCTTCTGACCCCATTTTTTTCTTCCATTTCCTCCTCTAGTTCAAAAAAGAATTTCTTCTTTGCAATTTGGTTGCTACCCTTATTTTCCTTTCTCCAAGGGAACCCTAAAGGAAGTGTGGTGATTCTGCCTATGATTTCAAGGGTGAGTTCTACAAAGAGGCCTTTCACCACAATAGTGACATGGGTCCTAGTCAGTGGTATGAGGGAGAGAGCAAAGTCTCTAGCCACTTCATCATCATATCCCCTAAAATTTTCAAAGAAACCCATCCAATTGTGCCTTGTGAATATCTATAGTATAGGAGGGTGTTGATGAAATCTCACTATATTTGTGGGTTCCCTCTTGTTAAATCCCCCTGTCATTTTTCTCTGATGGATGTGGGGGGTTGTATATGTCTGACATCAAATTCTAATGGATGAGGAATTTTAAATGAAAATTATGTGTATAACTCCCCTAGACTGCAATCTTTTCAACAAAATAGAAGGCTTTTCTATATATTTTTTTACTTAGAAAAGGTGGGAAGGTATAGCTCCTACCTCCTTGTCACTGCTTGATCAAGCCAATCTTTAGTTTTTCCCTTTAAAAATGCTCACTGCCAATCCTGTAGGTAACTGTTATGTATCTTGTAGGATGTCCTGTAGGATCCTGTGGGTTTTCCTATAAGATCCTGTAGGTGCTCTTGCACTGGAAAAAACTGCTCATTATATTTCCTGTAGACTGTTTCAGGGGCCAAGATAAACTTTGATTTGATGTAGCCTTAATATTGTGAATGCCTCTATGCATGGGAATCAACGTTTTATTTCCTCATATGGGTGAGTTGAGTGGGATGGTGTACCGGAAACCGAGGTATGAGTATCCATTTTTGGTCTGTTGGTCCCACTACCACAACAACATTCTCCTTATCTTGTAATTAACTCCCACTTCGGGCATCCGTAACTTAACTACTTTCAACCTCATCTCTCCTTTCTCCTAACTTGATGGCTGCCACGTGTGTAATGAACTAATTGTATTCTCGTCGTTGACTAATCGAAGGTGGCCAAGTTAACTGGCTACCTTTTGCTTATAAAACCAACTCTTTCACAAATTTACATGTTTGATCATATTATACTAACGAGAGAGTTGAAGCAAGAGACATACCTGTGGTGAGATCCTTGATGCTACTTATTGGAGAGTGAAGTCCTTGCTGTGTATTTGCTGCATGTGTTTTTCCTTCTTCTTTTTATTGTCCTCCTTTGATGTTTTTATTTGATGTGCAAGTACTAAATGGAGATGCTGATGATCCTACTATTGCTACTGCTAAGCTCTGGAGGAGCTTCTTTGACCTCTGGATCTCCATGCTAAAGTTGACTCAACCTGTGATTTTTTTTTTTGTGGGATAGGTTGCTACAGAATTTCCTACAAGATGTCCTGTAGCTGCCTCTCCCTCAAATTTTTTTTAATCAATCCTTCACTTCTCGAGCATGAGGATGTTTGGCATGGGTAAAGAAGGCGTCTAGGGATTGGTGAATGAGAGGTATCGCTTTCAGGTGTTTTCTCCTTGTTTTATGTCTTTATCCTCTTTTATTTGGTTTTTTTTTTTTAACTGTAATTTTTTGAAACTGACTTTATTGGATGAATGCAGGGATGATCATGGCGGAGAGAGACATGATGATGAGATGGTGAAGTAGATACTTATTTTTTTGATATAAGTAGGTCATCCCCTTGCCCTAAGGTTTTCCTTGGGATTCCCAAGCCACTGTAATTCCTACAGGATCATCCTGTAGGTTTTCAGGGAATCTTGTAGGTTTACAGGGAATCTTGTAGAAAACACAAAATCCTTGCAACCTGAGCTAGATGAGTTATAAAATGGAGGGAATGATGGAATGATGAGGATATGGAATGGAGGAATAAAAACATGAACTGTATAGTTCCTTTTGATCCCCTATTATTGTTCTAATTCTCCTCCTGTTGACCTGCAAACAACATTTTGAAAGTTTTCTTTTCTCTCTCTTTTTTTTTTCCTCTTTTTTTTTTTTGGAAACAACTAGTCCACCTCCTAGAGGTTTTCATCCTAGCTACTTGCCATGGGTGCCTCAAAAGAGGTTTTCACCTAGAGATCTATTTTATCTCTTTTCTTTTTTTTAACACAGTTGGGGCGCCTCAAGAGGTTTTCAACCCAATAGTGGGACTCAAGTGACTCATTGAGGTTTTCACTTGAGTCTCCTTATTTTTTTCTCTTTTTTTTTTTCTTTTTTCTTTTTTTTCTTCTTTCTCTTTTTCAGTGACTTGATGGGGTAGAAGCTGAGACTTGCTCCACTACCATCACTGTCTTGCTGATTCCATCCATGAATTCTTGCTTTGACAAGGGCTTCTTGTAAACCTTCAATCTGTGCCCATTGACAAGTAAAGGAATAACCTCTGCATCAATGGTTCTTATCTGCACTGAACCATTATCATGACATTTCTCTATGATAGAAGGCCCTAACCATCTAGTCCTTAACTTGCCTTTAAAATCTTTGTATCTGGAGTCATACAACAAAGCCCAATCACCTTCTTGAAATTGCTTGTCCTTTATGTTTGTGTCATTCCAGATCTTCCTTTGAACTTGAGTAACCTCTCTGTGTAGGAGGGCGTGCATTCTAAACTCATCTAACCCATTCAGCTGGAGAAATCTCTTTTGTTATGCACTGGTGAGATCTAGATCTAGTTGTGCTACCATTCTCAATGTGTTGTACTCAAATTCAATGGAGAACAGGGCCTTTTTCCCATAGACCAAGTCATAGGGAGTGAATCTAGTGGTGGTCTTCCAGATGGTATTGTAGGCCCAAGTGGCCTCAACTAATCTATCTGCCCAATATTTTATGCTACTGCTAATCACTTTGGTCAGAATTCCCTCCAACACTTTGTTGGTCACCTCCACTTTCCCATTAGCTTGTGGGTGGTAAGGAGTGGATGTTCTATGCTTGGTCTTGTGCTAGCTTAGCTTTTCAATCATGTGCAATGTAAAATGGCTGCCTTGGTTTCAACCCACTTGGTCAAATAGTCAGTGCGCACAATGATGTGCTTATTTTTACTGGATGGAGGGTCAATAGGTCCAATGAAAGCCATGCCCCACTTGTCAAATGGGTTGTGTTGGGTCCCTATAATACTAGTGATTACCCCATTACTATTGTACTTATACCCCTTATTTATATTGTTGTGCCCCTATTACCCCCATGTTGTTATTTCTGTGCCCCATAGAATACCTCTATTGTTATTTTTATGGCTTTATATTATTATTGTTAGGTCGGCTGGATTATATTGTGACTCCTTAGACTCCTATATATAGAAAGGAGGTTTTGTCATTTGTATCATCCAATAATTGTTCATTTATGTAATGTAAAGGAGGTTGCCCCCTCGAAGAGGTTGAATTATAAGGCGTGGATCTCTCTTTTCTATCTTTTTGTGAGCTGGTTTCATAACATTTGGTATCAGAGCTTTGGATTCTAGGGTTTCGCTGCTCCAAACAGGTCATCGTGGCATTTTCACTATAACTTTTTTCTGTGACGTTTCAGAAGTCGCAAAAAAACCCATTTGAGAATAAATCGCGCTGAACCTTGGGTCCGAATTTCAGAGCTTTTCGCGCAATATTTGCAGAGATATGATCTGAGGAAGTTGGTCTTTTTGCAGACTCTTGAATTACATTCAAAACAGGTGACCTGGGAAAAATCGTCATAACTTTCTCTCTGGGTATCGGATTGAAATTTCGTAAGAAGGTACAGAAAGAGGACGGACTTTAGTTTCTTTTATGTGAGTTTTAGATCCAAAGGTTGAAACAGTGACTCGTGTCACGTCGTACAATTTCGCTCTACTGAACTAGTCTAAAAGCAAGTCACTGTGGGAGATTTCACATAAATTTTCCTTGGAGAATCCAATTTGGGTCAGACTTGTGGCATTGGAAAGAGGACGCAGAAGGCTACTACAGGTTGCAACTTCAGAATTGGATGATCCGAAATTACAGAGATACATCAGATTCAATATTAGGCTTCTATAAAGTGAAAAAAGGTGTGTAGTTTTTTTTTTAAAATTTTTGTGTAAGCTTGGTTTAACGGAATTCAAAGGGCATATGTTATAGAAATTTTTGTGCCTTACAACATTAAGCATGAAATTTCCATAATCTAAGGGATCCAAAGTCCCTAAACATGTTGTTCCTACCCCTAGAGGAACAAGGCTAACAAACCACAGCAATTCACAGAAGTTCTCCACCAGAAACTGCTCAAAAACAAGTCAATTCAGGATCATTTCAGTGGCTACACTAGCTGTTTGCGCTGAATGTCAAAGCCAACACTGGCTACCTGCGTTGAATGTCAACTGGAACACTGGCTACCTGCGCTGAACGAGAATGGACATGTGGCAGGCTCATTTCTCAAGGTGTCAAAACCCAGGAAGCTTCCAAAATGACACTTGCCTCAGGGAATTCGACTGGTGATGAGTAAGAGGTTCCAAATCTCCAAGTAGAAGCAAGAACCTCCAAGTGGACTCAAGAACTGATAGAGGGAGAGGACACTAGTCAGATCTCAAGCTGACTCATCCTCTCTCCAAACATCTATATATGGATCTCTCCTCCATGAGATCTAGAGGTTGGAATTTTGTTATTGCAAAGAATTGCTGTTGGTTTGAGATTGGAATCATTGGGTGCTTAATGCTTTGAAGGGGGTGAAGATAGGAATTCCATTTGCTGGGAAGGAGATGTTGGATTGGAGCCCTCTGGGTTGTATCTCTTCCTGAACCTTGTTATTCATCAATAAAGCTATCTTGGTTTCTCCTATATGCTGATGTATTTTTGATGTATGAATGCATTAGTATGTTTAGTTTATTTCTAATCCTAAACTAGTTATGAATATGAATCCATGTCTTGTGTAGTGTTCTCTTCTTGTGATCTTGCAGAAACCTCTTGAAGCTGGGCGAGCGAGAAGGCAAGTAGCTGGGAACTCTCCGAGAGAAGAGAAGCTGGATCGAGGGACAAACGGAAGACACCGGTTAGTCCACCCATCTCTCTCTTTATTCTTAATTCATAAAGGAAGAATACTAGAATAGCTGTCTCTGTTTGTTGCTAAGGCATTGTCACACCTTAGGTGGATAGGATCGTCCTGCATAGGCATTTTTCCCCACAACAGCATAGTAAAGCATTATTATCAGTAACTGATGCCCCGAGGAAAGAAAATGCAAACACCTAGTAAGGAACCTGAAAGCTCTAGCATGACTCATGAATAAGAGGAAGAAATGCTACATGATATATCAAAATTACAAGAACAAGTGCAACAAATGTCACGCTCACAAAAGCTAACAGAAGCTAAGATAAATGGCGTGGAATCTAAGATAAATGGCGTGGAGTCTAAGATAAAGGGCATGGAAGCTAAGATGGATGATTTGAAGACAAACATGACAGATTTGAAGACATATTTGAAGACAGACATGGCAGATTTGAAGACAGATTTGACAAATTTTCTACAAGAAATACTTACTAATGGTGAAAAGGTTGTAAAGGAAACTCATGATGTGAACAAAATTAATGTTAATAATGATTCCATAGACTCTAATGTTGGATCGAAGACCCACCATATTCCAAAAATCGATATGAGGAAGTTTGATGGCAAGGATCCCGCCACATGGATATTACAGATGGAGCAGTTCTTCGATCTCAATAATGTGCAAAACACACAAAAGGTACGTATGGAAACTGTATATTTGGAACCAAATCAGTTTGTATGGTATCAATGGATTTGCTCTCATAAAAAATTTATCACTTGGGCAATTTTTATGGAAGAATTGATAGCACATTATGAAGATACAAAAAGCAACACTTTTTTTAGCCAATTGATAAGTCTCAAACAAAAGGGTTCAGTAATGGAGCACATTGAGGAGTTCCAAAAATTGAACATAAGGGTAAAAGATATTCCAGAGGAGCATAGGATTGATGTGTTCATAGGGTCTTTAAAGGATAATATCCAACATGATGTTCGCCTTTGGGAACCTGATTCATTAGAGAAGGCATTCAGGTTAGCAAGAAAAATGGAAAGCAAAATTATGGCAACTAGGAAGCATACCACTCACAACTATAAAGACACAAGTGTTGTTGCCCCTAGTCTTCCACAACCTAAGACACCACAACAATTGGAAGAAAAAAAAAGCAAAAGGGCTTTGTTACAGTTGTGATAGCAAATACACTAAAGGTCATAAGTGTGCTGAGAAGAAATTATTCTACATAGATTGTGAAGAGGAAGAAGAAATGGAGCATGAAAGGTCAAAAGAAGAAGATATACTCCAGGAAAAAAGCCTAGATGAAGAAAAAATAAATCTGACCATATCTTGTAATGCATTGGCAGGAATTACCACTCCTCAAACCATCAAGATAGAAGGACAAATCAAGAAGAAAAAGGTAATAGTGTTGATTGATTCAGGAAGCACCCACAATTTTATTCATTGTAGGCTAGCAAAAGAATTGAATTGCTTCCTATATCCAGCACCAGAGTGTCAAGTGATGATTGCAAATGGAGGAACAATAAATTTCTCTGGAAGGTGCCATAATATCAAGCTATCCATGGGAGAATATGTATTGACTAGCCCAATGCTTTCCATTCCAATGGGAGGTGCTGATGTTGTACTAGGAGTCCAATGGCTACAATCCTTGGGTACAATAGCTTTTAATTTTCAAGAACTTTTCATCAAATTTTCTACGGAAGGAAAGGAAGTTGAATTAAGGGGTATTGTAGGGAAACCAGGAAAGATAATCAGCTCTAATGGTATGACAAAGCTTCTAAAAAAGGAGCAAAGAGGTGTAATTGCACAATTATGTTCGCTAGATGTTTCCACATCGGAATCATCTATTTCTCCAGATCTCCAAAAAGTCCTGGACAATCATTCCAAGGTATTTGAGACTCCCAAAGGTCTCCCACCTATGCGTGATCATGATCATGCTATTCATCTGATTCCAGGAAGTGTTCCTCCAAACATCAGGCCGTACAGATATCCCTATGTCCAAAAAAGTGAAATTGAACGTATGGTTGCAGAAATGCTAGAGGCTGGTATAATTCAACCAAGTCAAAGTTCTTTCTCTGCTCCAGTAGTATTGGTGCACAAGAAGGATGGATCATGGCACATGTGTCCGCATTATAGGGAGCTCAACAAGCTCACTATTAAAGATAAGTTCCCCATTCCTGTCATTGATGAATTACTGGATGAATTGCATGGATCAATTTACTTCACCAAGTTGGATCTTCGTTCGGGATATCATCAAATCAGAATGAAGATTGAAGACATTCTGAAAATGGCATTTAGAACTCATGAGGGTCATTATGAATTTTTGGTCATGCCTTTTGGCCTTACCAATGCACCTTCAACATTTCAAGGTTTGATGAATTCAATTTTCAAACCATTCCTTAGAAAATTTGTGTTAGTATTTTTTGATGATATACTAATCTACAACAAGTCTTGGAAGGATCATGTTGAACATGTTGACAAGGTGCTACAACTATTGGAGGAGAAACAATTATATGCAAAAAATCCAAATGTTTCTTTGGAGTCCAGGAGGTGGAATATTTGGGTCATATTGTATCTCATGAAGGAGTTAAGGTAGACCCTAGCAAAATTAAAGCCATTAAGGAATGGAAAATCCCCACATCCATAAAGCATCTGCGAGGATTTCTTGGGTTGACAGGGTATTATCGCAAGTTTGTTAAGAATTATGGGAGAATAGCAGCACCTCTAACAACATTATTGAAGAAAGATGCATTTTCATGGACTCCGAAGCAACAAAGGCCTTTGAACATCTTAAAGAGGCAATGTGCCAAGCACCGGTCTTAGCTACACCAGACTTCACAAAAACCTTTATTGTGGAATGTGATGCTTCAGGAAATGGAATTGGTGCTGTTCTAATGCAAGATGAAAGACCCATTGCTTTTGAAAGTCGTCCAATCAAGGGAAAGTTTTTAAGCAAAGCTATTTATGAGAAGGAAATGTTGGCAATACTCCATGCACTTAAGAAATGGCGACCCTACCTAATGGGAAGACACTTCAAGGTAAAAACGAATCATGATAGCCTTAAATACTTTTTAGAACAAAGATTATCCTCTGAAGAGCAACAAAAGTGGGTCACAAAGATGTTGGGTTATGACTTTGAAATCATCTACAAAAAAGGGAAGCAAAATGTGGTGGCAGATGCACTCTCAAGAAAGGATGAGGATGTGGAAGCATTGTTGTGCGCCATTTCTATTATCCAACCAGATTGGATAAACAAAGCAAGGGAGGAATGGAAGAATGATGAAGAAGTGTGGGCACTTATTCGAAAGCTACAACAAGATTCCAGTACGTCTGATACATTTAGCTGGAAAAATGATTCATTATGGTACAAAGATCGCTTATACCTCTGTAAGAATTCCCAGCTAAAACAAAATATTCTTATGGAATTGCACACTTCTCCCTTAGGAGGGCACTCAGGATTTTTAAAAACTTACCACAGGGTTAAGAAGGAATTTTTTTGGGATGGCCTTAAATCAGATATTCAAAATTTTGTGGCAGAATGTTTGGTTTGCCAACAAAATAAAGTTGAAACAATTAAGACACCGGGTCTATTACAACCTTTATCCATTCCAAGCCAACGTTGGGAGGAGGTTTCAATGGATTTTATCACAGGTTTACCCAAGTCTGAGGGAAAGAGTGTCATCATGGTGGTAGTTGACAGACTTACCAAGTATGCACACTTTTGTGCATTATCACATCCATTTAAAGCCAGTACAGTTTCTACTGCATTTATGGAAACAATTCAAAAGCTACATGGAAACCCAAAGATTATTGTAAGTGACAGAGATCCCATTTTCACTGGAAATTTTTGGACAGAATTATTTTCTTGTCTTGGTACTCAGTTAGCTCATAGCTCATCTTATCATCCTCAATCTGATGGGCAAACTGAGATAGTAAACAAATGTTTGGAAGGATATCTTCGTTGCTTTGTATCTGATAAACAGACACAATGGGTCAAATGGTTGCCTCTGGCTGAATGGTGGTATAACACTTCCTTCCATACAGCAACAAAAATGACCCCATTTATGGCACTTTATGGGTATCAACCACCATCCATCACATCATATTTAAGAGAAAATTCTAAGGTTCAGGAGTGGAACATCACATCGAACATCAACAACAAGTCCTCCAACTCTTAAAGGATAACCTCGTGTTGGCACAAAATAGAATGAAACAACAGGCAGATCAACATCGCAGTGAAAGAAGTTTTGATGTAGGTGATTGGGTATTCCTACGGCTACAACCATATAAGAAAATGTCCCTAAAGCAAGCTAAGAAGGATAATAAATTATCACCAAAGTATTATGGTCCGTACAAGGTGTTGCAAAAGATTGGTACTATGGCATACAAATTGGAGCTTCTTGCAGCTTCTCGATTGCACCCAGTTTTCCATGTTTCATGTTTAAAGAAGGTTATAGGCGACAAGCTCCCAGTTCAAACAATATTGCCAGAACTTGACGAGGAAGGAAAAATTATATTGGAACTGGAAGCAGTCACAGAAACAAGAACTCGACAGCTACGAAATCGATCAATTTCAGAGTATCTTATCAAGTGGAAGAACTTATCCGCTGAAGATTCCACATGGGAGGATGAGAATTTTATGCAGAAGTATCCAGAACTACTCAAGCGTTGAGGACAACACTTTTTTGAAGGAGAGGGGCATGTTGGGTCCCTATAATACTAGTGATTACCCCATTACTATTGTAGTTATACCCCTTATTTATATTGTTGTGCCCCTATTACCCCCATGTTGTTATTTCTGTGCCCCATAGAATCCCTCTATTGTTATTTTTGTGGCTTTATATTATTATTGTTAGGTTGGCTGGATTATATTGTGACTCCTTAGACTCCTATATATAGAAAGGAGGTTTTGTCATTTGTATCATCCAAGAATTGTTCATTTATGTAATGTAAAGGAGGTTGCCCCCTCGAAGAGGCTGAATTCTAAGGCGTGGATCTCTCTTTTCTATCTTTTTGTGAGCTGGTTTCATAACAGGTTTAAAGTCACTTGAGGTTGTAGAGGCATTTCATCCCTTAGAGTAGGCTTTTCCATCCTTTGGCACCGATCATACTGACTAATATACCTTCTCAGATCCTAATGAATAGTGGGCCAATAATACCCAGCTTGTAGCACCTTGAATGTTGTCCTCTTGGCTACAAAGTGACCTCAACAAGGCCCATCATGACATGTCAGAAGGATTTCAAAGGCTTCCTCCTCCCTGACACATCTCCTTAGAATTTGATCCAGGCCTAGTTTGAAGAGGTTTCCCCCAATCCAAGTGAATGGGGTGCTCTTCCTCACAATCTTGTTTTTCTCTTTGGAGGGAAAATTCGGTGGGAACTGTGCAGACACTAATTAGTTTTCTATGTCAGTGAAACATGGAGAGAGAATTGAAATGGTTAATAAGTGTTCATCCGGTAACTAATCATCAACCATTTCCTCCTCCCCTGTAGGCAAAATTAATCTGGATAAAAAATCTACAACAACATTCTCCTTGCCAGGCTTATCAATAATAGTTAGATCAAATTGTTGTAATAAAATTAACCATCTAATAATGTAGTCATTCACATCAGGTTTATTCATCAAATATTTAAGTGCAGCATAGTCAGTATGTACAAATGTTTGGTAACCTGTAATGTAATTCCTAAATTTTTTCAATGAATGCACAACAACTAGGAGCTCCTTCTCAGTTATTGTATAGTTTAGTTCGGCCTTTCAGAGATTCTTACAAAGGAAGTAAATGGCATAAGATAACTTGTCATCTATCTAGCCTAGAGCTACTCCTATGGCTTTGTGAGAGGCATCATCATGTATATGGAAAGGAAGGGCCCAATTTGGGCCTCCAAGAAGAGGTGCAGTGGTCAACTTGTCCTTCAGGGTGTCCAGGGCCTCTTGACATCTTTTTGACCATAAAAATTCAAAGTCTTTGGCCAATAACATCAATAAAGGAGAAGCTAACTTGATGAAGTCTTTTATAAACCTCTAATAGTATCCAGCTAAACCTAGAAATCTTATGACATCTCTCTATTTTTTCGGAGTTGGGACCCTTTGTATGATGGCTATTTTATTTGGGTCCACCTGCAATCTTTTTGGGATATTGAATGACCTAGAAAAGTCCCTACAGTCATCAAGAACTCACATTTTTTTGGACTAAGGGATAAGTTCATTTCAATGCATTTGTTAAGCACCTTACCTAAGTTGGACAGAGCCTCCTAGAAATCACACCCATAGGGTGTAAAATCATCCATATAAATTTCTACTGCATCGTGAACTAGCTCAGCAAAGATCTTCATGACTTCTCTCTCGAAAGTGGTAGGGGCATTGCATAGGCCAAAAGGAAGGACCCTATAGGAAAAATTATCTCAAGGACAAGTGAAGGTGGTTATATCCTAGTCTTCTAGGCTAATCTAGATTTGATTGTACCCATTAAACCCATCTAGGAAAGAGAAAAACTTTTTCCCTACTAGGCCATCTAGCAGTTGGTCAATGTAAGGTACCGGGAAATGGTCCTTCTTTGTTTCTTTTTTTGAATTTCTATAATTGATGCAAATCTTCCACTTCCCAATTTTCTTTGGAACCAACGCCAAAGGAGAGACCCACTCACTGTCCGAGATAGGGTAAATGAATCCTGAATCTAGCAACTTTTGTAGTTCCTCTTTGACTATATCTTTGAGAGATGGATTCATTCTCCTTTGGGTTTGTCAGACTAGCTTGCAACCTTCTTTGATATAAATGTGGTGAGTACACACCAAGGGGCGCACTCCCTTCATTTCCTTGTAACTCCAAGCAAAGGCATCTAGATGTTCCTTTAGCATGTTGCACAACTTTTCTTCTTGGTGTACAGAAATAGATGGGTTGATTTTCAAAGTTCTCTCGGAGCCAAATTCTATGGTTTTGACATGAGTAGGGTTTGAATTAGTTAAGCATAGATAAATCTGATGGTTGTTATGGGTTTCCTTTACTACTTCCTCTAAGGACAAGGTGTTGGGAGTTGGACTTTGGAGTATGTGTTCAATTAAATCATCTTCATCCGGTTGTCCTCCTCCCATGGTTGTTTCTAAGGTATAGAGTTGGGCTGAGTAGAGTTCATATTATTCCTCCTCTTCTAGCCATAAGGGTAATTCATGTTCTAGAGGTGGTTGAGCAGGAGGGTACAAGACTAACTTCTTGGACATGTGCCCATTTTTTATAGTCATATTTCCAGCCCTGCAGCTGATGTAGGCATCAATAGTGGCTATCCGAGCCTCCCAAGGATGAGAGGATAACCAGTAAGCTTAGCCTTAGGCTGGAGGACTAGGAAGTTTTCAGGGTACTCCCAAGAGTCAATGGAGACCATCACATCCTCCACAATCCCCTCAAGGGTCACTGTGCAACGTTTGCAAGTTGCAAGACTATTGTGGTCTTCCTCAATGAACCATGGAGATTGAGCTTGAGCATGGTGTACTTAGTCATTACATTAATGGTAGCCCCAAGGTAAATCAAAGTGTGTGGGAAAATGGTGCCATTGATGTGCACATCTACTATAGTGCTTCCAGGTCCAAGTACTTTGGACAAATTACCTGCTCCAACATTAATTCAGATAGCTATCCAATGACATTATGGTAGGGGTGTCTCTTTTTCACCTCCTTGGATGTTTGAAGCACTTCTCCTTAATCAACTTGTTGTAAATAGGTACATCCTTTATGGCTTGAAGAAGTAGAATTTTGACACATAGATTTTTCAATTCATCTAGAAGTTCATTCTCTTCTAGGGTAGGCTGGACTAGTTGAGTTAATCTCTCAGGAAAGGGTGGTGGATTTACTCTAGGCATGCTTTCATCTCTTTCCTCCTCACTCTCCTTAGGTGGAGTTTAGTTGTCTCGGGGTAATCTCCTATATCTCAGGTTGATTTCTTGAATCTACACAGCATAAGCGGGATAGGACGTATCTCCACTGTACACTTGTGCTTGTTTATTGTTCGGGGTCGAATTAGGCTGGGCAGGCATCTGAGGTTGTTTAGGTGGAGCAGGGTGTAAGAACTTTGGTTGAGTAGGTGGTGAAGGCAATAAAGTAGGAGCATTGTTTTAAGGGGGCCTCCACCCCTGGAGTGGTCCATTCCATTGAGGCTGTGGCAGAGCATATGGTTGAAATGACTAGCTGGTTGGCTGGGAATGGTAGTGAGGTGCAAAAGACCAAGGAGGAGGTGTAGAACAGGAAGGATGAGCAGGGGGCCCAAAGAGGGAATGGATGTGGTCTAGTTAGGGTTCGAATATGCATGGGATGACCCTTACATGCCCTACTGGTATGGCCAAGGCCCATGAGGTCTCCCTTGATCTATGTAGTAGAGCTATTCAGTCACCCCTTCAGATCCCTGATACACATCTTTTAGTCTAGGTAGAGAAGGGCACTTGTATGTGGAGTCATTTTCTTTATAGACCAAGCAAACTTCAATCAGATTCAATGTACATTCATTCCTAGGGTGCCTGCTTGTGCATCTATGGCAGAAAATGACTAAGGCTCTCTTTGCTTCCTCCTGCTTTCTCTTCATGTGCATAGTGTCCATCTATAGGGCAAGGGTTTCCAACATTTCACTCTTGAAATCTTCGAACATATTTCCAATTTCACCTTTGATGGATGTATTGGAAGAGGATGGATTGGCCATTGGTTGACTACCCCTACCATTTTTCCTAGCTCCCCTAGAATGGTTCCTACAGAAAATCTTGATATCATGATAGGGTCACTAGTAGAGGTCCCCTCCTGCTAGAAGGTTTAGGGTATCCAGAAGATCTTCCCTTACCCCTCTGAGGAGGACTAGCTTCAATGACTCAGGATGAAGTGTGCACTTGGCCCTTTTGTAGCTAAGTTGGAATCATTATTCATAATCCTTTCGGGATTCATCATGCCCTAAGGTGATCCAATTTTTTTTGTCTTTAGTGTATTTGGAAATACAGTAGTCTCGATGCTTGTTGTTGAAGGATTGCTACATCTGAGCCCAAGTTGTGATGCTATCCCTAGGTAAACCCATGAACCAGTGCAAAGTTGCATCCTTGAGAGTGGATGGGAATAGTTTCAACTTCTTCTCATCATTGGTGTAATCATAAGTTCTGCATATGACAACAAACTCAAACAAGAAAGTGTATGGATCTTCTGAGTTCAGGCCATGGAAATGAGGAAGAGAAGAGGGGCTTATGTTTTTCATCTTGGTATCCCCATTAGTTTCTCTGATGGGAAAGGCACCCTCAATTCTTTCTCTATCTCCTCTATCATTTATATTTTCAGCCATTAGGTCAGTTGGAATGGGTTCTCCTTCTTCTTCTCTCCCTGTAGGCTCTTCAAATATCTATGGTTGTTCACCTAAGGGGTCCTCCAATTCACAGCCACTGAAGAAGAGGGAAGGCTGGTTATTTGAAGCAGTGGGGGTATTTGGTAGAAATTTTCCTAAGTTATCGCTATTACTACGAGGCATGAAAGAACTATTTTTGTTTTTTTTTTCAAGCTCTGAGAAGAATTGCAGAATCGAAATCACAAACTTAATGGAAACTAATTGACTCAATGAAAACTAACTGCTTGAATGAAATCTCACTTGCAGAATGGAAAAGAAAGCAAAAAAATGTAGAATGGAAAATAAAGCAAACTAAATTATTTTTGCAGAAATGAAGCTAATAGGATAATGTCAGAGATAAGAAATGGAAGAAAGAAAGCAGAAATCACATATTACTCAGACACCTCCCTGGCAACGATGCCAAAAAGTGATGAGCACCATTATTGCAGCAAGAATGATGCAACTCTTGGGGCTACTAACTTTACTTTATCAACCTGGGGTTCGTACAAACTTGGAGGTGACAGTGTTGTATACACAAGTATATGTGATGGGTCTGCTCTTTGTCACTGTTAAGCTGGTGATATACCACTAAGGTTCTTCAAACCAGACTTCTATTGGTTTAGAAGAAGCTTGATTGCCAATGAGGAAAAGGGAAATCTACACTAAAATAAATCGTGTCTACTGCAGTAAGGAAAAGACTGAAAATCAAATGTGTAAACACACCATTCATCTAATATAACTGCTAAGAGGCTTTGGTTCATGAGAATACTAAGTTATCATATGTGAAATCCTACTATCCTAAGCATGCAATTTGAAACATCAAACATTCTACTGCTGTGCATTTAAATGAACAAAATGACTTCTTTTCATTTCTATATTTTTTGTGTGAAAGTGTGAATGCTAACTTCTTTTGGTGATGTGGCGAGTGGATTAGGGATTATGGTGGATGTTCAAATGGCTTAGGAGGCAAGTAGGGGTCTTTTTCTAGCTTCTTAGGTGATTTTTCCACAATTCAGCCTCAAAACAAGCCACTACAGGTCAACCTACAGGATGTCCTAATGCCTCCTGCAAGATGTCATAATGCTCCTATAGGATCCCCTGTATTCCTACAAGATACAACTGAGAGAAAGAGGAGGGATTCGGAAGGTGATTTAAGGTTTAGGGAAGGTGAATGGTGGATAAAATGAGGCAAGGGAGTTCCTAGGACTCCATTAGAGCTCAAAACTAGAGTTGTGAGATGGTTGGATTTGCTCAACAAGCTTGGAGAAGTATTCTTGTGGAACGATGAATTTGGTGAGGGATTTAGTGAAAGAAAGTGATAACCATAGATGGATGAGGTTAGGATGGGTTTTTTGATCATGAAATCTCTTTGTACTACTGAAACTCCTACACTGCATCAATCGTTCATATTTATCCATAAATCATGGAAACAAGAAGCTTTTCAATTAAGTAAGGAAAACATAATTTCATGAGCTAGTTGCCTATTTCATGCATGGGAAAACTTGTAGAATAATATGAAACCTTTATGAGATCTAATGTAAGACTGAAGAAAGAAGAAATGAAAATTGAATCCTATTCTTGAAAACTAGTAAAATTTTGACCTAAGTAACAGAAAACCCTAAATTCCATGAGAAATCAGAATTCGGTCTTTTTGGGGCTGCATAGGAGTTGTTTCCTCAAACCATGGTCCATGAATGAGGGGTAAGGCCAAATCCACCTACTATATATTTTTGATATTCCTTTACATTCCTAAGCTAATTTTAAAGCAATGCACAAATTGAAGTAAACTAATCAAATCCACAACTACTTGCAAAGAAATGATGCTAAAGACAATTCAACCATTAATCTACAAAATCAAATAAGAATAAAAATACAAGATGAGGTGCCTTTGCTTCTAGGGTTGAGCCCTAAACCAAGAGCTTCAGACCTCTAAGTCAACTCAGTGCTGGATCAAGGAAATGCTCATTCCCATTATCAAAATAGAAAATTACATAACAATCTCTTCCACATGTCTTGAACTCGAAAATGCCTAGTGTTTTTTACATCAAAAATTCAAATTTGAATGAGGCTCTAGGCCTTGTTATTTATACAACTTAAGTCTCCAATGACTTCCTTAAATCTAGGGAGGATCAGCTCCCAAACTCTAGAAGAACTAGCTCTTTAACTTTCACTGGCTCGGCTGCCTTTTGATCTTCATGACTTGGCTACTTGTAGCTCCGAGCTAGTGTGATTTGATGGAGGAATATTTGAATGAGTGAGGAGTAAATGAGGAGGATCCATCCCCTACAATATATCCTCATCCCATTCGAGTTTTAGCCCTTAAATAGCTAAAATTTCCTTTAATTTCTCTCAAAAACCTATAATCAATGCACATTAGTCCACTAGGCATAATATCTCACTTTGACTCATCTCATTCAACATAATATAATCAAAATATGTAAGAAATTATGATGAGTTGATTTGAATAAGCTAGGATGTGTATTAAGGTCCATATATTTACCTAATGATGAGGTTCATCACTAGCTCTCATCCATATACTCTTGTTTGTGTATAATTATGGTATAAATACCAGTCTCTAGACTTTGTCTTCTCACTCAAGTGTAAAACATTTTTCATTTCAACACTAATCCTTGGCTCATTTTGATTGCTAAGAATCCCTGCAAATGAATGAACAAAAATATCAATGAATTCTACAAACTTAAACTCTGTTGAGTTTCTCCTGACTAACGAGGTTCACTGGGTCACTGCTTGATTGATGTCCTGATCATCTTGCCTGTGCATATTTATTGGAAACTTGTCTCCCTGCTAAAATGGAAACATGTAGGCTAGTATAGGCGAATAAGTAAATATGCCTTCTGTAGTGATCTTCACAATCTATTCATGCATATCATTAGCCAAAAATTGGCTAAAATTGTACATGAATGTTGGCAAGTGCTCATTGGAGAAAATTGATAGAAAGCCTAATATAGGCTTATCTACCAATTGGTCTGATGGATACCCTAAAAGGAAAGAAATAAAGGTAATTATAAGATTGTCTTTCTCTGGGAACATAGAAGTTGGGTAAGGGGTATTTTTCTTAGGAAGTTGAGAGTCTTTAGGAAGGAAAATCTTGAAAATCTAGGCTCTTTGGGGAGAGGTGATCTTATGATACAAGTCCATAAGAACTGTTGTAGAAAAATTGTTGAGGGAGTCATTTTGAGGAATCAACATCATCTGGTTTATGGTTTTTGGTGTCAAGGAGATCAAAATGCCTCCATTCTAAGCCACAATTGTCATTTTTAGTTGATTATAACTGGGTTGACACCACATCACTAGATCATGGAAATAATGTGTCTGAGGAAAGATAAACATAGTTCAGATGGATTCCCAAAGATTAAGGTCATCTTGTTGGTCTAGGTAATTTTTCCTTAGCCAGCGATGTAATTTGAACAAGTCGAATTCACACTCGATGTCATCAATAGTAAAATATTGGTCTGCTAATGGCATATGATCTAGGTCTAAGGTAGTAGAGGTCTTACGGTTATCATCAGTTTTAACTTTACTGCTCTAAGATTGGGTTTTCCCCTTTGATTCCATTACTGAGGATTTTGGGAAAGAAATTGATATCAGAGGAATAAATTTGGCTTGAAAAGATGCCTAGATAAGAAACTACATCCCTGTCAAGAGTGTCTGGGCTTTGAATTGCTGAAATTGATAGATGTTAAATAGTAGGAGTCGCGGAAACTCAAAACAGTGCCTGAAATTTTAAAATAGTAATCAAAGTAGCTAGGAGAGTAGCGTGAAATATGTTAAAGTGATTTTATAGGCCTCGAGCGATTACCATTGCGATGGAACCATTACCAAACAAGATCTAGGTGCAATAATGAATAACAGGAATATGATAATGAATAAGCATATAACAGGAAAATGATAACGAGAATAGATTTGGGAAAATGATAGATTGATATGTGGTGAGATGTGATTAGCAGAGGGAAATGCACGGGAGGTGACGTCCTCACCATTGGTGGGAGCGGAGGAGTGATGAGTGGATTTTGGAGGGGGGTGGCAATGGTTAGTGGTTTAGGATGAGGGGGGTGCGAATTCATAAGAGAGTGCCATGTTGTGTGGGGCCTGAGAAATACAATACCACCTTTCGGACCCCCGTGGTATTAATGTGAAATAGGACGAGGGAGTGTCAATTTGTTTCCTCGCCATTGATCGGAGCAGGGAAAATCATGGTTGTTAGAACGTGCCCTTTGGATATTACAAAATGACAAAACATCATATCATCTCCTATCTTAAAATAAAACTCAATTTTAAAGCTTATTAGATGGCACTAATCATGTTTAAATGACATGATTAGTTTATTTTTAACTAAAATAAATCAATCAAAGCATAATTAACAATTCTAAAGGCACATTTAATCAAACATGCCCTTTTTATTTCCTAAGTAACTCTTAACACTATTCTAGTGCATAAAATGAAATTGACAAAGATTAAATGCTCTGGTCACTTTTCCCTCTAATCTATCCTAACTTCTAATTTTAACAACATTAAACAGTTTGGTTGAATTATTTTCTAATCCTAAAACATAAATTTAAATAAGTTTGATCATGATTATACTATATGATTCAAACATGATTTATTTCAAGTGGCATTTGAGCTTGCTCACTTGTGCACTTATTTTTCTTTTGATAGGGTTTATTTTCAAATTTTCCTTCTTTTCTTATATTTTTTGTTTTTCTATTTTTTATACCCTCTTTTATAAATATCTAACTTATCAAGACTATTTATGTTACAACGTTGGCTCGAACTGGGGACTCCTTCCTCCTACAGGATGCAGCGAACTTGCAGATCCATGTCCCTTCTCCTCGAGCTAAAGCAGTCTCTGTTGAAAACAATCACACACAACATGTAAAAATTAAAATAATTTGGTGATGTACAAATGATGAATGAATGAAGGAATCTCAATATTGGATATAATGCTTCAAATATTTCCCATTGACAGACAAAGAGGAATATTTTCCTTCCATGTTCTACAAGATAAAATTATTGTTTCCTTTAACCTTTTCAATGCTAAAAGTTCCAAACCAAAGATTATCAAACTTTCCATGTTTTTCTTTATCTTCCCTTATTGCATGCCATCTTAATACTAAATATCCTTCTTTAAAATCTCTTTCTGTAGCCTTTCTGTCAAATGGAATCTTCATTTTTTTTTGATATTTCTGAAGCTTATAATGAATTTCTTCTCTATTTTTATTAAGTTCTATAATATGATTGATTCTCCTAGAAAAATCATCAGGTTCTTCATTTTATTCTTGTAAAAACCTCATGACAAGAAAAGATAGATGTGTAGGAAATATGGCTTCCTTACCATAGATATGCTGAAATGAAGATTTACCTGTTGACCTCTTTGGAGATATTCTGTTTGGCCAAATTACACATATGAGATGGTTGTCCCAACTCCTTTTATTCTCTTCCAGTGTTTTCTTAATGACTTTAACCAGGTTCTTATTTGAAGACTCTCCTAGTCCATTTCCTTGTGGATAGTAGTGGGTAGAATGATGCAACAAAATTTGGTATTTCTAACAAAATTCAATTATTTTGACACAGATGAATGCTACTACATTGTCTGTAACTATCTATTGGGGGGCATCCAAATCTAGGTAGTATATTTTGTTCAATAAATTTAATAACTACAATGTCAGTTGCATTTCTAAATGGAATTGCCTCTACCCATTTAGTAAAGTAATATGTGGTAGTCAATATCCATCTATGTTGGCTACTTGATGCTGGATGAATTTCCCCAATGAAATCCAATCCTCATTGTAGGAAAGGTGCTTGAACTAGTACTAGAACTAGAGGCAGTGTTGTTAATCTTTGTTTTCCAACAAATAGCTAGCATTAGGTAGAGTTTCTAACCATTGCCTCTACTTGTGCAAATGATTCGGGCCAATGAAATCCTGCTTTCAAAATCTTATATGTTGTAGCTTGACAAGCATAGTGTCCTCCACAAATACCTACATGAAATTGATTAATAATTCCTTCTATCTCGCTTTCTGTCAAGCAAAGTAAAGTATGTTGAGTGGCCTTCCAATATAGATTTACATTGATGATACAATATTTTATGGCCTTGAACTTTAGTGTTTTACATTGATTCTTTGTAAATTTAGATGGACACTCAAAATCTCTATGAAAATGTACAATATCAATGTACCATTCAGATAACAAAAATTTCTCATCAATATGAATAGGAATTGATTGGATTGAAGATGAAGGTTCTTGTGGATTCTTCTCTATTGAAGATTGAGAAGGTTCTTGTAGATTCTTCGCTACTGAAGATTGAGAAGGTTCTTGTGGATTATTCTCTATTGAAATTTCAGAAATAGAATATATTCCCAAGACTTTACAGTTTGACTCAGGTAAGAGTTTAGCCAAGCCTTGACCTTTTAACAACTCTGTAGTTTTGATAATAAGATAAAATTATAATATATTAGTAATCCATCTTCCTCTTCTTCCATCTGTATTAGGTTAATTTAACACAGTTTTAACAACACTACTGGGAACATAGGCAATAATGGAAGAATGAAGGACATAGACTCTAAAATATTTTAGTGCTTGAGCTAAGAAATAGGCCTGTTTTTCAATAATATGATATTTGATTTCAACATCTCTCATAACTTTACGGAAAAATGCAATAGGTTGGTCATCTCCATCGTTGTTCTTTTACAAAGGAACATCAACTAAGGTAGTTTCAGAGGCAAAGGAAAAGATGCTAAATGGTTTAGAATAGTTTGGAATGGCCAATATTGGGGCCTCCGAAATAGCTTTTTTAATCTAGTCAAAAGCATATCTTGGTGGATTTTTCCATTTAACTTCACGATCTTTCCTTAACATATCAGTGATATCCTTAACTATTTCAGCATAATTAGGTATAAATCTTCTTAAAATGTTGATTTTTCCAAGAAAATCCTGAATTTCCTTCTTATTCCTTGGTAATGAAAGTGTTTGGATAGCCAAAACTCTTCTAGGATCAATGACGACTCCTTCCTTAGAAATATTATGGCCAAGCAATTTTCCTTTGATTGAAAACAAGGATGTTTTAGGATTAAGTGAAATCCCAAACTTCCTACACCTATCAAAAAAACTTCTCAAGTGCTTTAAATTTTTTTGATCAGAATTTGAAAATACAGTCGGATCATCAAGATAAATGAAAACAAATTTATTTGTCTTACCCACAAATGCTAAATCCTTAGCTCTCTGAAAGGTAGCTCTAGCATTGGTTAATCTGAAAGGCATCCTTGCATATATAAATGTACCTAAATTAGTTGTGAATGTTGTCTTTTCTCTATCTTCTGGGATCACCATGACCTAATTGTATCCATAAAAACCATCTAACATAGAAATTCTATTAGCACCTGAAATTTTTTGAAGCAATTGGTCAATCTTGGGTAATGGATAATTATCTTTCAAAGATGATTTATTTAAGTTCTTGAAATCTACACCGAGACTGATTTCATCATTTTTATTTCATATTGGAAGTATGATATTGGCATCAAGTAGCTTTTTAAGTTCTTTCTCAATGGTAGGAAGAAGGACATGATTAATTCTCGTTAACTTTTTCTTAAAGGTTTTAGCTTCTGGTTTTGAAGGGATTTTATGTACAATGAATGTTGTATGATATGTATTCAAATCACTATAGGACCAAGAAAAGACATCTTTATAAGATTTAAGGAGATCTAAATATTTATCTTTCACTTCCATTGGGAAAGATGTAGATATTTTAATATTTTTTATTTCTTCTAAAGTTCCAATATTACATTCTTCTATATCTTCTTCAGGTGAATTTGATAATGGATTTTTAGGAACATCATTATGGTCAAACAAATTTTCAAGAGGGATCAAACCCTTAGGAATGAAATTGTTAGATAACTGAATGATACTATGATCACCAATTCTTGAGTCAAATTGTGAAGTTTGATTTTCCTTATTCAACTCATTATTATCTAGTTGTTCTTCTTCAATTTGTAAGGCTGAAAATTCATCAATTACTTGCAAAAAGGATTTCAACTACTCATCATCATCAAATATTTTACAATGTTTAAGATTTTCAATAATTGAAGGCCTATATTTAACTTGAATTTTAAATTGCACAAGAATTTGATCGGGATTTTTAAAAGAAGTAGCTGAAATAGCTAAAGGGTCTACATGAATATTTTCATTCATTTCAATAGCATTGAAAGGACACTTGCGAGAGCAAAGGTGCAAAAAATAGAGAGGTTGAAAAACTGACCAGAATAAAAGTACCAACATAGCCGAAAGTGAGAGATTGTCAATGAACATGTGCACTAAGTGTCAACATGGGTTGATGATAGCACAAACACTGTCTTGACGGACTACGCTAGGCATATTCAAGATTGCATGAAAGATTTATCTAATGAATTCATTATGGATTGAGCATGTGTAAGCAGGTGGATTTGACACTTGAAATCCAAGAAGGGAGCTCGAATTCTTAAAAACTCATTGCTGACCGAGAAGTGACTATGGAAAGACCAATCACAAGATCCACTATAGGCACCAAAATTTGAGTGTAGGAAAATTTTTGGAGGGTGTATGTCACAGTGAAAACACATTCGTAGGCAACTTCATAACTTACCATTCCATAGGAACCACTGAAAACACTAAAGGTATAGGTGGAGGAATAGTGGCATCCCATTGCCAAACTTAGCTCAGTTGTGGGCAAGGGAATAATGTAAGAAGTATTTGCCTCTTTAACACAAAAGATCAATAATGCTTGGGAGGAAAAATAGGCCCTTTCAAAAGTACTCCTTGATGTGTAAGAAGAAGCATAGACTCACTATATGGTTCTAATAGATATTCGGGATACTACCTCCCATCACGTCCAATTGGAAAATGCACTCAATCCCACTCAGTAAACTATGACCATTGAAGCAGTTGAGAAATTTTCCTAGGTTCTCCAACAAATATAGGGTTCAGAAATTTTATACACTCGCTCCTCACCAAGGTCCCATAAATTACATAATTGGTCAAATTGTAAGTACAGTTCCTCACTTGAGAATGGCCCAAGTATTAGTATTTGGAGCATGTTGGCATTAGGAGATGGCCAAAATTTTGATAAGTTAGTCTCTTCACCAAGCCAAAAAAACCACGAGTCATTGCACCAAGGGGAAATACATTGTTCAAAGACACGTTGCACAAAATGTGCATGGGAATTAAGCATTCTGGTCTCACATCTAAGGAATCTTGAGGACTTGTAATGAATTATGATTCTATTTGTATCATCTTTATAATTTAGTGGCAAGTTAGTGTGTTCCCCATGCAGAACACACTATAAAAGGATGTAAGAATAAAGGAATAATGTGGTGGGATAGAGTGCATCATGCTAAAGGTATAAAAATTATTATGATACTCTTTTATCTTTAAAACACTCAATGACACATTGCACAAAATGTGCATGGGAATTAAGCATTCTGGTCTCACATTTAAGGAAGCTTGAGGACTTGTAATGAATTGTAATTCTATTTGTATCATCTTTATAACTTAGTGGCAAGTTAGTGTGTATCATATTTAAGCTTGGATTATATGATCATTTTGTGTTATGTAGATTGAAATATTTAGCATATTATCATAGTATTCAATGGACATTTAAAGAATATTGTTCTGAATGGTTATATAAGTCTATAATTTTTCCATGCTAAAATATTTCATATTCTACATATGATCTTGATTAGAAGGTTCTAGAATCCCTATAAGTGTCTCAAGTGAGACCTCTAGTTCTCAGGGATTGAAAGTGTTTACTTTTACGTGACATTTCTTGAATAAGGGAATTAAACCATAGGTCAAAACCTTACACCAACATATAGGGACATGAAAAGGTCCTTATCCTTGGCCTTCATTACTTACTCTTTCTTGTGAACCAACTTGTACCAAACATATATCAAGGATTTATAGTGTCTCTTTTAAAGTAAAGACTAAATATCTAAGGTTCAACCTACATTATTCCTTCATAAGGAGGTCTAGAATCCAGAGGTTCCCTTATCCTAAAATTACTTATCTTTTAACTTTATTAATAGAATTGCATCGATTTATGTTGAGAAGGTTGCAAGAGTCTCTCTTTTATAGGAGGCCTCCCTTATTCGCTTCTAAACTTATTTCAATTCCATGTAACTAGGTTACACTTGCAATAACCTCTAGTGAAAATAATAGATTAAGTGTCCTTAAGCTCCATCATTATTTACCCAAATACATAGGTTTCACTTACTAGTCTACAAGGCATGTATTTTATAACATATTACTCCCATGGTTGGTTTCATATTACACATGGATCATTTCTTTCTACAAGAAAACTAAGTCTAGTGAAATCTACTAAAGTTGTACTAGTCACAATCAATTCAAGTATCAAACAACACATTCCTTACTAAGAAAATGGTCTAATTACTAACATAGCAATCATAATGTAACAATTTCTACATCTATCCCATACATAAAATTTCCTTTCAATTTCATGTTTCATTCTCTTTTTATTTATTAGACATGAATTTCATAACAAGGAAGTTTCAAAATTCAAGTTGTTATCAAATCTCAACAGATTTCCAACCAACTAGCTGAGGGTGAGAAATTCGAACCAACATAAGCATTGTTGCACCTTATTTATCTACAAATCGCCACCCCCTAGCGAAACTATGATACCACAAGGGATAAATCTACGTAACTATGAACAATTGTGCATCATGACCACTTGACAAGGAATAATTTCACAAGGAAAACTAGTCATTGTTGAATCTTTAGAGCTTGCAAATTCCCTTCACTATGAGTATTTCCTCTTTCTGTCACCTTCTTGTGTGCACCATGGGGAAAAAATGGTCATTATTGACTCTTTAGAACTTGCAATTCTCTTCACTATGAGTAGTTCCTCTTTCTAGAACCTTCTCATGTGCCCCAAAAGGCCCTGATTTTATTGTCCCATAATCTAGTATTTGTAATTGTACCAAAATGGTTAATATTATGAATAATTGCAAGGACGTTGAGGAAATTAGGTAAAATAATAATGTTTCTTTCGAGTTCTCAATTCATTAGTGTAATGGAGATAAAAAACACCAATTAATAATTAAACTAATGGAAGTTATAAAGCCAAGGTGTTCAATCTAAGACTTTGAAAATATATTTAAACAAAAGGAGCGAAACTTAAAATAATGGATACTCACCTTGTTGACTATTATTGGAATTAATTTAAAATTTTATTTTAAACTTCGTTAATGATACTCATGGTTTTGACATATTCATTGTGATGATTAGGTGCTCATGGTCTAGTATTGTTTGGAGAAGTACACCAACAATGTAAACATCTTTATTCTATCTTTAGATATCCTATGACATGTAGAGTTCTCCCTATGGTGAGTACAGTTATTCGAAGAACAAGAAACTTTTAGTTAAGGAGTTGTTTCCTTATGTGGACATTGTATATTATTATGAAAATAAAAATTAGTTAAGGTGTAACTACAACAAAGTGTGGACGAGATGTAAGTTAATTAAGTTTTTTCTACAACATGTTATTGATAAGATGTGTAATGAAACACTAGAATACTAAATAAAATTGGAAATCATAAAAATTAATATAAAAATATCAAATACTTAAATAAAAATAACATAATAGATAATTAATGAATATAAATCCATCTTAACCCCAATCCATGAAGCATCGATAAGGATGAGGATGGGTATGTGCCTATATTTTTCTCTCCATTAGGGATTAATAGATCCAAAGTTACATTTATCAATACTAGTTTTAAAATTTTTGCGTTGGGTGATCTCCATGTGACTTATAACTTGGGTAGCACATGTGGGAATTTCTTATTTTTCAAGATGATAATATTGTTCTTTTGGTATTGATAAAATTATGATTCAAGTTTATATTTTGGTATTTTTTCCACTTTCATTTCAATACTCCTATGGTTACTAACTAAAACTTAACATGAAAATGTTTCCAAGTTCATATTGATTGAATTTTCACACAAGTATAGCAAATTCATTTTTGTTGCAATTTTTGGACTCTTCTTCACTAAAATGCTAAGATGTTGATTTGTAGGAAAGGCTATAATTTGTTCAAAATTTTCTTTGATAAAGGGGATTATGGATTGTTAAATTTTAATGGATCACCCTCTTATAGAAAATAAATGCTAAAAGGAAAATGTGTCCAATCAATGAGGAGGACTCCATAAAATTAGATGCTTTTGACTGAAATGTTGATAAATGAATAATCAAATCCCAACCTTTAGGGCACTATCAATAGTTTGTCATGTCTACCGTCACCATGCAAATAAAATCAAAGGATGGAGGCACATGTTTATTAAAATGAGCTTTTAATGGAATAGAGGTTGACCATCACAAATGAGAAAATAAAAATCTTGTTCAAATTAGAGAATTCATTTTATTAGCATGTTAAATGTTAATGAATTATATCTAACAATAAATCTCATATAGGGTATAGATCATCAAACCTTTTGTCTCTTATATATACTAAGGACACCTAGTCTTAGGATCATCAAATATTGTCTTGTCCATTGTATTTATTGTAAAATGAGGTTTCCCCCTGAAATGGACTATAATTACTGGTTTTTTATCATTTTTAAGGCGCAAGTATCAAACAATAGGGGATTAAAAAAAATCACCCAAGGGGAAGAGAAAGGCAAAAAATTAACTTTGGGGATGATAATTTTGAAAGAATAGTTGAAAAAGGTATGGTTAGTCTTGATGGTGAAAATACTAAAACACATAAAGTCTTGTATGTTGAAGGGTTAATATACAATCTTCCAAGTGTCAGTCAAATGTGTGATCAAGGCCACAACTTCACATTTCATGGTCCAATGGCCCTAAAATTACTTACCTTATAACTTTATTAATAGAATTTTATTGATTTATTTTGAGAAGGTTGCAAGAGTCTCTCTTTGATAGGACGCCTCCCTCTTTGATGGTTCAACAACTTTGCTAGTTATAGGTGTCATAGAAAACCAACAAGGGTGTTCCCCTACATGGGAGGGGTCTGTAATAGCCTAAGGTTAAAAGTTCATGTAATTAAGTTAATAAAGGAAAAATAACACCAAGATCATGAGACAATTATTCCAAGCTGAACGTTGGGAAAAGCATCCTAGTGGGCATCACTTATAATTTATTATGGCTAAGGGAAAAATGGGAAAGGCATTGGAAAAGGATTTAGAAAGGAAAAAGGCATTTTATTTATGAAAATAAAAGAAAATAGGAGAAAAGGGGGATGAAGGGTCACAGGTTGCATGTGAGGAGGAAATTGAAGGAAAATAGAGGAAAAATGAACAAATTAGAGGCATCAATAATAAAAAGGCATAACAGCGTCAATTTGGAGCCTTTTGTCAATTTAGTTTTGGAATTGGTCTCAAAGAGGAGAACAGAATGAAGAGGAGGAAAGAAAGGACAAGCAAAGGAAGGATAAAGAAAGCAAATGAAACAAGGATAAAGTAAGGAAAATTTGCATCAAGCAACTTCAATAGGAATACTTGCAAGTAATGGGTTGCATGTATGATTTCCTAGCTAGTTTGTGCATGCATGGCTTATGCATGTGTGTATTTGGTTCTCTTGATGCCATCGGCTTGGGTTTTTCCAAGTTTGATAGTGGTTTTAGCCTTGCCTTGCCATTTTTGGATAGCCACAGTGTGATGGGATTCATTCTTGGTTGAGCATTGGATTACTAGAAGGTTTTGGATCTGAGTGAGGTGGTCTTAGGAAAATCCCAAGGATTGGGGGTGGAGATGGTTTTCTATGGGAAAACCTCAATGGGTGGGTGGAGACAAGAAAATTCCTCGAGGGATGGGGAAGGAATTTTGAGTCATCCTAGCTCGGTTTTGTTTTGTGATCTTGGGACTAGTGTAAGTGAAATCACAATATTGTAAGGGTGGAGGTGGTTTAACCTTTGGATTCCCTTGTTTATTTATGTTTTGGGTTTTCACATGAGATCCCACATTCATGCTTGTAATATGGCATGGGGGTGATTGGCTAAAAGAAAGGGTTGGTTCATCCCAATATATGGTTAGGTGGTACGTGGAAGTCCTTGACTTGGTTGGATTTTGCATAAGTTAATAAGAGCCAGTTTTGTCTTGTATTTCATGAGTAATTGTACTTTTTATTATGTGGATTTAATGGTTGTTCTATCATTTTCATTTATCTGGTTATATGGTGGTTATAAGCATGGTTTTATGACAGATTCTAGTTATGGCTGTTATCATGTTTTGATTGGTAAATGCATGACATAATAGATGCTATTGTAGCTATGCTAAGAGGGAATTAGACCTTCTTAATGATTATAAAATAAGTATCAGATCCCCATGTTCAGATATGCACTCATGATCTATAGATTATATGTTCTCTAAGTGTCTAACGAAATGTCTTTCATGGCTAGGCCTAGGTAGGCTAGGTCTATGGTTCAAATTTGTGTATTTATCCATTTCATGGATTTACTTATCATTCTGGAAAGTTATACCATGTTTTTGGAAGAGGTATGGTTACTGGCCCTGAAAAAGTATCTCAAATATTGGGGTTGCATGCACGAAAATAGGAAATTAAACTGCAGTCACTAGGAGGAAGGGTCATCCATACGACTAGAGGGTTAAAATTGAACTTATATAGTGCTATGCCTGTGGCTGGGAGTTTAAATCACTAAAACAGAAATTTAACTCAGGGTTTGGGCACCTGGAGTGGTTGTTCACCTCCTGGGGGTCCTGTAGCACTTGAGTGTAGCCAATAATGTTTGGCTTTGTCAATTCCATTTCCTTAACTAAACCTAGGAGATTGAGTCATGTCATAGTATCTGTTAGCCCATGTTTGCTGGGTGTGGAGCCTGATTATCTTCTGTATTCAAAGGTATCGCCGCATTGGACCCTAATTTCTAATGGAGCGGAAACGCCGCCTGTAAAATATTCACTGTAGGGGGGGCGTAGGCAAGGTCCAAGGGGGGAAGTGCCCCCGAAGCTAAGAATAGATGTAAAGTTTCCTCGTAAAATGTTGTGATTTCGTAGTCAATCTAGGCCATTCATTAGGCGGAGATCTGATGGTAGAAGTTATGTTTAATTTAGGGTTTTTTCCCCTAGAAGGCAACCCCTCACTATATATGAGGGAATTGTATTGCATCTAGTATATCTATATTCTTAGTGAGGAAGAGAGAGGAGATTGAGAGCAAAGAGGGAATTACAACGGATATGTTGTAGGTTGTATCTCTTCAATTTGTTGGATAATATAAAAAGAAGGACTGGTTGTTTCTCCGTGGACATAGCCCAAGCTGGGTGAACCACGTATATCTGTCTCTCTCTTGTTTTATGTATTTTCTGTTTTTATATTTCTGCAATATTTTATGTGTTTCATTGCTCTGTAATATATAATTCTCTAACAATGTTTACCCTGACATCCCAATGAAAGTGTGTAAATGTGGGAGGGGTGGTTACACTAAGAATCTTAAAATGTTGATATTGAAACCGAACGCAATGGAATTCTATGTAATTGTAGTATATTATTGCACATATACATTATCAAATTGATTGAATATGTTATATTATCATGTTGTAGAAACTACAACCACCCTCCAAATTTTTTCCTTAGCTTTGTTTTGGAGCCTCCCTACGAAACTTTCACAGTAGCATGTCTTGCTTCGTCAAATACACAAGCTTCAGTGATTCTCTTGCAGAAAGACAGGCTGACTATCAAATCTTAATGCATTTCCCTCATAGGTTCTTCCTCTAGACTTGGTCCAGCTGTAGGCTGAGCATCTCCCTCAAGAAATTGCACAATTTTGGAGGGAAACCAACCTCCCCTCCAGAAATTATGCAATTTTGTCTGGCAGCCTGATGGGCTCTAGAATTGCCCAAATCTACTAGTCAAGCTTCATCCAGAAAATTACGCAATTCCTCCCAGAAGGGCTGCTTAGGCTAGGAATTGCACAATACTATGTAGTCAGCTACTCTGCCCATAAATTACACAAATCTCCTGGGCAACCAACCCAACTCCCTTCCAGAAATGTGCATTTTCTCCCAGCAGTTGAGGAGACTCTTGCATGTGTAGTTGTGTTGATCAGTTCCATGCGAGACCGAAAAAACCTGACTTACATCCATGGGCTGCTTCTACCAAGGCAACATGCAAAGTCATCCCTTGTTTCAGGGATCTATTTTTAGCGGTTGGAGGTTATAAGCAAGGATCATTTCAGAAACCTCCTACCAAGTGTCCCTTTCCCTATATTTGTGACATGCACGTCTCAACCTTGATTTTACCAAAAATCATGAATCGGATGGTGTAGATCTCATTCCTCAAATCGATCTTGTAGCTTTGACATCCCACATTGCATCTAGGAGTCGTCGTCACATTCAACTCAGCTGTTTTGGGGTAAGCTTGCCTTCCATGTCTTGTGTTGCCTTTCTGGCACTTTTTGCGTTTCTCTTTGTATGAATGTTATCTGCTTGATTTCAGTTATCGTTTTCTGTTGATTTGATACATACTATCATGTACTAGCACCATTTTCGTTTCCATTAACATCTCAATGTTGTTGCATGCATTAAACTTTTTTTCACGAATGGTCACCAATTTGGTGACTCACCTCACCCACATGCATGTTGTTCCATTTTCTACATATTTCATCCATTGTTTCCATGCATGATCATTGACTTATGCTTACACTCAGTATCCCCATCCATTCACATTCACATTCGCTTTAAGTTTCTCGTCAGTGGGTCTAGGTAGCCTTGGCCCAAACTCTGCCTCACCAAGACAACATTGCACAATCTTGAGAGGGAAGGCTTTGTCTTCCTCTCAAGAAATGCGCATTTCTGCCCAGTGATTGCCCTCCAGTCTTACATTGCGCAATTTTGAGGGACAGTGACTACTAACCTAGAAAATGGCGCAATGCAATCATTGAGCCTACAACCATTTCCAGTTGAGATTTCACATTACACAATTCCAGAAGTTAGCAACCAGGCTGGACTGTGCATTGCATAATTTTAGTAGTCAATCAGCCTCCTAACAACCCAGACTGTGCCTTGTGCAATCTTGGCAGTCAGTCTCCTGACCTCTTGGTGGAAATTACACAACCTTCAGGATCAGTCGCAAAGGTATGTTGGAAGTTAGTTCTCAAGTTCATTTTGGTTTTCGACTAATAGATTGCTTGCATCACTGTTTCCATGTCTCCAGGTATCATAGGTGTTCATCTGCTCTCATGAGCATATGTACAATGGTTTCCAGGAGAGCAGAGTTGAAGACACCATTTAAAGCACACTTGAGGATGGAGTCGATCAAGTGTCTATGAACTTTCCTACCTACGAAGAAATCAAGTTGGTCATAGACAAGGACATCAAGATATGACAATCGCAACATCACAACAAGAAAAACCATGAACAACAGTTGAAGGTGGCATACTGAATGCAATGAACGCAAGAGGAAGGTTGTGGACAACACAGAGGTGGAACAAAGTTGCAAGCTCAAGCAGATCTACTTGTGGTGAAATCAATTATGGAGACTTAGGCTATGAGGTGATGACGTGACATGAAGATCATGCGAAGGTAGAGAATGGAACGTAGATGGAGTTGCATGTGCTGAAGGAGCAACTCAAGGAATAACATGAGTTGCATAGATGAGAGAATGAGTTGTATCGTGAATAGGTACAATAGTGGGTGTAACATGCACTCACTCATGAAACTGTAGCCTTACTAGTTAAAGATCCATCTCGACAGCTGGCACTGAGCAAACATGGTGAGCAGTGTTGTTGATCACATGCAAGAGAATTCAGTAGCATGCATTTCATTGTGTGCATGCATGCATTCCCACCCATTTAGCACACTCACCAAGGAAAAGATAAGAAGCAATTCCAACTGAAGCTAAACATGTAGTTGACAATTTATGTACATGACCACCAGCACACACTGGCATATCAATACAGACACTATGCATCAGTGTGTCATTGGTTTGGTTGCACCAAGAAGACCATGCACATGTTAGCATATGAGTTGGATGGAGGAGCCATACCAATGCACCTAGATGCAACAGAGGCCAGAGTTCGCTTCAGCAAGATGTCACCATGATCTGCATGCACACGATCACGAACGATGAAGTTTGGCATCAACTCACCACCTTCACCATCACAAGCATGTCAAAGAGTTGGTCTCACCATAATGGACTGAGTGTCAGTGATGTCTTGCATGGCTTGCTCAAGCCATTTTGTCTCACATGTGCATCATAATGTAATGCCATGTCAATTGTAAGTCAAGTTTCAATAGTTGGATGTAACAGTCATAGAGTAGATGAAGGGTCATGAGGGTAGATGAACTGTCACAAAGGGGAATGTCAAGGGTCAACCCACCCTTTACTATAAATAAAACCTCTTAACTCATTTCAAAGGCCTTTTGTTCAGCCAAGCATCTGATAAGATTATCTTGGGGAGAGCTTAAACAATATTGTAACGAGCCTTGGCTTCTACACTGAGCAGAGTTAGTACATCTCTTTGGAGGAGCAGACGGCTGTGGCTGTAACGTTTCACTATTAGAACTAGTGGTTAGACATGGATGTATTGTATGATTGGAACTTACACTTATTAATATACCAAGAGCGAACACGTTTCATGCATATGTTGTATTGTATTCTATGCTATTTTTTAGGATATTCCGACACATAGGAAATAGTTAAGTATAACTTGGTCTAGTATAGAGTTAGGTAAAGTGTGTTTCTTTACTATGTACTTTTGTAACTTACAATTTGATGGTCAAGATATGTTCTAGACATGAAGTGATCCCATGGTTCATTCTCTCCTCGGTATTACCGACACTTGATCCGTGGCTTAACACCCGATTGGTCCATGATCTCTATTTAAAGAGCATGGAGGGTCATTTGTAGGGTGACCATTCATGAGAGAATCTTATGTAAATTTTCATTCTTTTATTAATAAATTTCCTGAAGTGGTCGTGTTGGCTTAGGCCGTGGACTATTTCCCTCTTTGATGGTTTTAACCACGTCAAGAATACTAGAGTATTGATCTGTGATCTGTCTGTGAGTGGTGTCCTTTGGTATTCTATCTGAGGAACTAGCCCAGTGAATTCCTACATGGTATCAAAGCAATTTGAGGGCCACATCCATTAGCGATCCAAATCAGAAGCTAATGCAACTGCATCTGAGTGTTGTTTCGTAGATCTACTGTTTCTAAATGCTTCTGGTTCGAGAGGACTGCTCTATTGTGTTAGGAGCATTTTTTTCCAGTGAGGAACCCCTTTCGTTTCACGTGAAAAGGTTTCTGGTAGCCCTAGCTACATCATTTTTAAGATCTGGAGGTATACTGTCTTTCTTTGTAGTTTTAACTATTTATCTCTCTATTTATTTTCGTTTATATATCTCTCTATTTTTTATTACAGGATCTATACCTTTCATTTCTATGTATTCTCTTTGTCCCGTGACTTTGTGCGATCTGGCAAATCAAAAACATAAAGGAAGGATTTTTCTCATGCATATGTGCTTTTCTGCCACGGCTTAGTGTGATCTCGGAAAATCAGAAACATTGAGGAAAATATTTAGTTTTTGACAAAAGCTAACTTCAAGCCATAAGGTTTGGTTTTTTTTGTATGTCCATGTTGGGTTTTGTGGTTTTTGTTTTGTAGGCAAAAAGAGATTTTTCAAGTAAGCATGCACCCAAAGATTTAGTGACTAGGAAAACAAAAAAAAAACCCTTTCCTCTTTTCCAAAAATTACTAACCTTTTAAACTAGTTCACTTAGTCCAAAGTTACTTTATGAGAATAGAGGTCTTAAGTTCAAGTCTTTCTATTTTTTTAGTTACTTTTTCAAAAAACACATGTAACTTATGTTTTAAACTTACTTTATGTAAAAGTGTTCTCACCGATTGTAAAAACTGAGTCACTTATAATTCTAAAGCCTCTTTATCTTTTATTTAAGTTATAATTTAGTGGGTAGCTCATAAAGTACCATTATAAAAGTGACTTTCACTTATTTATAAAAGTGGGTCACATAATCTTTTCTTTAAAGTGAGCTAATTAGATTAAGTTTGGAAAGTGGAGGGATTTTTTTTTAATATAACATTATCATTCACTTCCGCACACTCACGCACTTCGTCGGCATCTTCAACAACTTTTCTTCAAAAGGCTATAACTTCTTCATCCAAAAGCCGTTTTTTTTAATTGGCCTAATTTTTCGAGATATTTCCATTGGAACACTTAGTTTCAGCATCTACAGTTTTATTTTATGTTAAAATGGAAAGTCCATGCCAAGTTATTCTTGACAGCACCAACTACTTCCAATGGTGGTCCTACATTGTGGATTTACTTAGAAGTAAAGGTCTTTACAAAATGGCCTCAGGCCAAGAAACTAAACCTAAAGATAAAGGTAAGGCAACCAAATGAGAAAATAGGCAAGATCAAGCACGTGGGTTGATAGGGATGTCTATTTCTCCAGACCTTAGATTCCATATCGTAAAACTTGATACCCCTAATGAAGCAATGAAACAAATCACTAAAGTTTTTGGAATTAAAAATGAAATTAGAGCCCATCAACTCGAAAATGAGTTGCTTACATTGGAACCCAGTAATTTTTCTTCTATTGAAGATTTTTTGTCCAAGTCCATGACCCTTAGACTTCTCTTGGAAGGTGTTAAGGTTAAGAAAGAAGATGGTAGCCTTATCTATTCCATTCTTACTAAGTTGGGACCAACCTACTCTATGTTTGTTTCCACCTTCCATTCTACTAGAGAAGCCTTTATTTCTCAAGGACAAGACTACAAGTCCCCCTCTTTTGATGCCTTTTGTGATTCTTTAATAAGAGAACAAGAAAAACTCTTACATCTTGGTCTTCTTAATTTTGGAAACTCTTCTAAGAAATCTTTAGTTGCCCAACAACAACCAAAATCAAAAAAATCCTAAGAAGAAGTATCCTAAAAAGAATGGTCTAAACCAAACAAGGGTCCTAAGCAATTTCAGTCTCAAAATGAAAAATAAATTCAACAAAATGATAAGGCAAATAAAAACAAAGGGAAGAAGACTGATAGACATTGCAACTTTTGTAATCAAGATGGCCACTTAGAATCCAAATGCTTTAAGAAGATGGAAGCCTTGGAAGCAGCGATCAAGAAGCATAACATCCATTTGGATCATTCTTCAACTTCAACTTCATCTTCAGGAATAACACTTTCTGCATGTGGTTGTCAAGCATCTCGGTCTAGTTATGCACTAAATGTGTCTTCTTCTTCTCATTCTCATGAGTGGCTCATTGATTCTGGAGCTTCTTATCACATGGCCAAAACCAAAGCCATGTTTTCTTCTTTAAATGATTGTAACACCAAAAATATACATGTTGGTGATGATAGATCTCTTAGTGTTGTAGGGACTGGAGTTGTTCATCTAGACAATGGTCAATTTAATGATGTATTATGTGTTCCAACCTTATCCTGCAACCTTATATCTATATATCAGATAACTCATTCAGTTGAAGGTAAAATCGTTGAATTTTCACCTCACGATGTTGTAATTAAGGACCTAAGAGATCCTAGACAGATTTTAGCTACTGGCATTGTTGATGATTCTACATGGTTATATAAGTTTAACAACTTTGGGTCATCAACTCTTCCCTCAGTATTTTTTGCTCATAATGGTGAAGTGAGCAAACTTTGGCATGAGCGATTTGGTCACTTAAACTATCGCTCCCTTAAAAATCTATGTAAAGAAAATATGGTGACACGTCTTCCTATAGTATCTTGCACAGATGGTGTTTGTTTCGGATGTGTACTTCGAAAACATCATTGGGATAGTTTTGAAAAACATGCATGTTGGCATGCCTCAGCCCCTTTACATCTTGTGCATAGTGATTTATGTGGTCCACTTCCAATTGTTTCATTCTCTGGCTACATGTATTTCTTAAATTTCAATGATGATTTCTCCAAACGCAGTTAGGTATACCTCTTAAAACTCAAGAGTGAAGTATTTAACATGTTCTTAGCTTTTAAGGCCTTTGTTGAGAAACAATATAGACATCAAATTCTAAAGCTAAGATCTGATAATGGCAGGGAATATGTTAACAACAAATTCATCAACTTTTGCACTGAGCATGGAATTCAAATCCAACATACTATTCCATATACTCCACAACAAAATGGTGTAGGTGAAACGAAGAATCACACCTTAAAGGAAATGGCTAATTGCATGCTTCAATCTAAAGGACTTAGTCTTAATTTTTTGGTAGAAGAAATTAATTGTGCATATTACGTAGTAAATCGCAATCCTACAAAGGTTTTAAAGAATATCATTCCAGAAGAAGCATGGAGCTCAATTAAACCAGATGTAAGTCGCTTTCATGTTTTTGGAAGTGAAGCATGGGCCTATATTCTAGATGAGAAACATAAAGCTTTAGAACCTATTAGGTTCCTATACCAATAGGAGTCATAATTTTGAATGACTAAGGTTAAGCCTTGTAATATTCTACATACCTTTGCTTTCTGTAAATGTTTTCTGTAATAAGAAAAATTAAAAAATGTAAAGAGGGTATGTCCTAAAAGAAATATCAAAGGACAAAAAGAATAAGAGAAGGTCAAAAAATGAAAATATATGAACCCCAGAAATAAAAAGAGACCATGAAAGTGTGCAAGTCTAAATTCCACTACTATTTACTTTTATGCATAATAATGATTGTGTGTAGCTTGTTATTCATGCCACAATACATGGTAATCAAACTGTTTAATCATGGTTATTTCATGCTTTGAATTTTATGTTTATAGTTAGAGAATAAAATTTGACCAAACAGTTTAATTTTGGCAGATCATTAGATAGGTAGAGAAAATAAAAGGAGCTCATCAGTTTAATCTGAGCCTTTGGATGATATAAGGTTAGAATTAGATAGAATACTTTTCAAAAGAAAAATGGATGATAATGGATTGCTAGTCTAAATGCACCCAAATAAGATGAAGGAAAAATGGTAGGGTAAGTAATGGGTAAGTAGAAGAAAAGTTGCTGAAGTATAATGTTGATAGGGTCAAAACACATGCATCATGCTTAGACACATATTTCAATATGTATGATCAAATATGGAAGAAAAAACAAAGGTTTGCAAGTTAATGTGATTAACTCCTGCTCATTCATTTTTCCCCTTACCTACTAATTTCCTATCCACAAGTATATTCTAGCACTTTAAATCGTTCAAGTCAAAGAGGCTCCGAGCATTTCCCTGACTTTTGGTGGGACAAGACCCTCGACTTAATGAATTATGGACATCAAGTGTTAAAATCCCTTTCATGAAACTCATTTTTCCCTCATTATCCTAATAAAACCCCTTTTCCTAAGGATAAACTTCATTTGCCTAGGAAAAGTGAAAACCCTAATGTTAAATTCTATTTCACTCAAACAACCCACAAAAGTACTTTATCCTAAGTATGAAATGTATGTGAATAAAATGCACAAATTTTACATTATGCTAAGGGTATGCTCACTCCGCTCATTTCATATTAATTTTAACTTTATTATATAAATCCCCATATACCTTTTCCTATGTATTAATTAAATCCCCTAAATAAATATCCCAACCCTTAGTTTTAAATATAAACTATATATTACCCCATATTCCGACAAAACCAATTAATCCCGTCATTAAACCCCGCCCAATTGTTTTAACCCATCATTAACTTATAATTAATCCCATACCACTGAAGTTAAAATCACTGCCCCCCCAAAACCCATGCCCTTATCACCCGTGCACTTTCCTCACCCGACTACCATCCGATCACCATCCCCCTCATCTAATGGTCCACATCCATATCGGCTGCACCTGACGGCTGACCTCTACTCACCCGATAAAGCGGCTTTCGTTGGCCCCTCAAATGCTATGTGTGGAGTGTTGGAGTCGATCGGGTGACCCCTCCTCAATACCACCACCTCCACAAAAGCGATGTGATGGCCTGGGAAATTGCTTCCTCGCTTAACCTGATAAACCGCCCACCATTCATTCATAAATTACCCGCCAAAAAATGACCATTGCTCCATAAAAAGGTTGAGAATCCCTTTTTTTGCCTTTTTCACTCGTTTTCTTTATGAACCTCTGCAAACCAGTGTGATTCCTACAAATGGTGAATTCACTAATTGGACTCCAAATTCACTCTTGAAGAAGCTGTAGAGACCCAATCAACCCCTCAGTCAATACCAGAGTCATTTAAACTTCTGCAACTGTCGAGAACACTGAATTTCAAGACAATTCACCTAATTCCAAGTATTTACAGAGAAATTACCACTCACCCTTTCAAATTTGAAAATGTTATGCCTGTAAAAGTGTTTTAATTAAGTAAAATTAATTAAAATAACTTCAAATTTGAAAGTCTGTTGCCCAAACCCTTCCCAAAACTGCTAGTTAACGTCAAAACCTCTGATACAACCCTACACTACCAAATTCAAATCTGCAAGAACTGAATTATGGCTACCGCTGTCTCCATGGATGTCAGACCTATCACAACTCCCTATCTGGACCTAGACCACCTTCCCCTGGTAGACAAGGATTTCCAAATCAGAGATACCAGTGCATATGAGGTCTGCTCAAACTTCATTATTTGAGTAGGGACAGATATCTGAACCATTCTGATGACATTGGTCTTTGGGAATCCAATTTGCCCAAATACCAATTTCCCCGAGTACATGTTTTTCCATAAATTGTCCATATGTGCCATGCCCATTACATTCCCAACCAAAGGGCTATAATTTCCCCTCACCATAAAGTCTTGTTCACCATCACAGCTGAATCAATCAATGAGATGTTACAAGTCCAACCAGGTCCTGACCTAACCCCACTTTACATTGGGGATCTGTTAGACCTGCATACCAATTTGACCCCCTCTAGACTGGCCCAATTGTTTCAAACTTTCATTTTAGAAGAGCAACACATTCCCAAAGATGCCCCTCCATATGTTTCTGCCATTTTCTCTGAAAGAGGCAAGCATATTGTCACTATGATATCATGTATTTTGGGTTGCACCACTGATGAATTTGTTGATGAGCTTATCCTGGCCTTCATGTCCATTTTCACCCCAGGAAAGCCTCCTTCTACTATATATAATTATGCCCACTTCATAGCTGATAGGATGCATGAACAATTTACTAGAATGGAAAATGAAAGAGTATCCAAATACTCATATGTATTGTACCACATGTTTCTATATTACCAGTCACAAAAATTTCCCTTCACCCTCCAAAAGCTTGATACTAGAGGCCAACCTAGGTCTGTCATATTTTTGACTCCATTATTCCACAAGTATTTATCACCATACACTTATGCAAACTTCATTGATTTGTTTGTCCATCTAGTCATGACCATGCTGACAGGAAGTCCTCCACCTAGAATAAGCCAAGATATAAAAAGGGTCGTCCAATTGTCTAAGCAACTAAAAGTGGGAAATTGGTAACTTTACCAAAACCACACATAAATAAGAATCTATGGGTGCCAGCTTGCCCCATACAAACTCCCCAAATACCTCCCCATGAGGTTATTTTCTCTAGAGTACTATAGGCAAATAATGAATTCTGATGAAGTCAATTTTGTATCATCCAAGAAAAGAACATAGTTCAGAGTCAAAAACTAGTTAGGCCCTTTCATTTGCAACTCTAGAGAAGCAGGGTAGGAGGCAGATATGATTCTGCAACAGATGAAGTTTCAAAATAGTTTTATGTGGAGATATGACCCTCAAGGGTTTTTTACCAGACTTAGACAAAAGGTCAAATTAGGGCCTTACATTCATCATCCCATACCAGAGATTGAAAGATATGCAAATCAATCTGAGTGGTTGGAGAACACTCTTGTAGATAGGGATAGCACAAAGGTAAATGTTGAGAATGCCTTGATTGATTTAGAAAGACAGCTTGATGAAAGCTCGTTTCTGCAGGTACCTGAACAACAAGAGAGAACCATGAGCACCCCTCCTATTATGCAGACTCCTCAAAATGAGGAAAGGAATCCCAAGAGGAACAGAGAGGGAGCCTCCACTTCAGCCATGGACACCTCCAATGTGCAATATGAAGGCAGCCTAAGCAAAAGGCCAAGGCTCAACAGAGGTAACTAATACTGAGTTTGACATGAGCAGGTGCACAACTCCATCTGGAGAAACTCAAGATCCATCCACATCACAGACTCAAATGTTGGAAAGGCAGCTCAGTGTAGAAGTCTCCTCATTCAGTAGGCCTGATGATAAAGACAAAGACATTAAAGATAGGTATAAAGAAATCAAGATGAGAAATGAAAAAATAAAGGCCCAATCTTATGCACCGTATTTAAGGATTACACCTACAAATCAAACTAGACTGATGATAGCATTTGACATCAAGGAGGGAATAATGTAGATGTATTTCATAAATCCAACTGTGCAACCACCAAGGACATCAGCAGATTATAAAAATATTGATCTTGAGGTATTGACGAGGGATATCCATCCCATAAACCAAATTGAATTCCATAAACAAGCTGGAGAAATGATTTACTCCACCTTGACTAGAAAAGCCATAGCTGCCCATCAATTGCAGAATTCATTGACCAATATCTCAGCTCAATATTAGTTAGAGAAGGCCTCCTCACAGGCCAAGGATACTAGAATTAAGTCTTTGGAAGACTTAGTGATTGAATTGGGACATGATCCCAAAGACATCAAAGCCACCGAGCAACTAATTAAGAAGAAGAATGATGACATTGCAGCACTTAAAAAACAATTGAAGATACCTCAGTTGCAGCATCCCCAGACACAGGAAGTCTTGGAGAGCCAGGCTAAGCATGAAGAATTGATGGACTTAGTCCTCAAACTCAATGATCAGTTAAGGGAAACAGAGAAGGAATTGGACACTTTAATCCAATTAAAACAAACTGATATTGCCACTACCTCAGTGAATGCCATCCCAACAGTCTCAACAGTTGTTCCTTCTACATTGGCAGCCTCATTGGCTCCAATAGCTCCTATGGCCATAGTAGAACAGGTTTCAGCACAGTCTACATCAGCAGTAGGTACATCAGGGGAAGAGGCAACAAAATTAGAGCTATGGTGGAAATGTTTGTACAAGATATAGAAATGAATAAGCTAAAAGAAAAGGTGACAATCTTGGAAACTGATTGCAAGCTTTCCAAAATCATGCACAAGGAAGAAGTGCAAAAGACTGCCAGAATGACTGAAAGAATAAAAGCCATGGAAAATGACCTAACCCTAAGAGAACCTCTTGGACAAGCTAAGTAACTGCTATGGGTCAATATCATTGACTTTGTCAATGGTATTTGGCTATCTATTTAGATAATTTTTGAGCAGATAGATCTGATAAAGATGGCTACAGAAGCCATCCAAAAGGTGAAAGAGGAGTTGGGAGAGATGCCCAAAGATGCTACCAGGATCATCCAATTCCTTAATAGTAAAAATAGATATGAACTTTAGGAATTGGACATTGAGGACAAGATTGAAACAATTTTGGAAGTGAGGAAGGTCCTTTCCAATAGAAACTTGATGTTAAACTTGGAGGACAAGTGCTAGAATGTGCAGGTAACCGTTGAGAGATTTATGGCTAAATTTCAAATTTTGAGAGAGAAAGGGTTACCCAGTCCCTTATTCATAAATGACAAGCTCATGACCCAGCAAGATTACAATAACAAACTCAGAGAGCTAGAAAAAGAACAGGCTAGTACATCATCAGTCAAAGCATTGCCAATAGACAAAGTATTTTATCACCCATTTGAAAACTTGTTTTACCTCTAGCATGAGGTAAAACACTTGTTTGTCAATAAGCCTACTTTTTCCAAGTTCATTGAGGTAGATGAAATATACCAAAGAATGTTGAAGATCCAATTACCTAATGCTAAAATATGGGAAAAATTGACTGATTTACTATAAGAAAAATGCAGTAAAAGGGTAAAAGTAAAACAGCCAGGTGAAAAGATGAAGATAGGTCAGTAGAGTCAAAGAGTATCAGTGTCAAAGTGTATCAGATGAAAGCCTAAACTGACTAAAGCCTCCAGTGTGAAAGTTAAAATAGCAAAGAGCATAAAGGGCTAAAACCAAATCATAAAGCCCAACAATACCAAAATAAATGGGACAACATGAAAGCAGTTCAATCGCTGTCTCTATCTTCTTTCAAGAAGATATTTTTATTTCCTAGATTAAATCTCAAGTTAGTTTGATATATTTTGTAATAATATTTGTATAAATACTTCACAATTTGAAGTGTGTAGGGTGGAATCTTAGACATTTCTATAGAATTTTGATCAAAAGGACTGTAAAGCTATTGTATCATTGACTGAGCCAGCAAGCTGGATTGATGAATAAAGACAAGATATTTCATAGGATTCATGTGTTGAGCGAAGTGAAGACAAGTATTTTCTTATGTTATCATTATCTTTCTTAAATTTTTTCCACAAACTTTAATGTATTTATGAATCTAAATGTTATAATTGGAATAATGTCTCAGAATTTGTTTAGTTACACTTTGTTTTAACACTTATGCATATAAATGTTTTCTACTGATATCTAAATTAAGGAATTCTTAATTGCTCCTTAGTTTAGGTTGTTTCTTGCTAATCCAAATGAAAGGATTCTTAATTGCACTTTGCCTTTGATTAACCTCTATTCCTCATTTATATCCCAGTCTGAGAACCCTTAATTTCTCTCTCACCCTGATTAAAACCATTTCACCCCCCCTGTTTCAAAGACCTGCACTTTACTCTACTAGCTTGCCCTTTGAACATTCCCTTTAGTGACTTGATCCAGTTCTACTGCTCTTCTGTTGACTCCATAGCCCAGTGGTCTAAAGACATCTTTCTATCCATCTGTTTCAAGGATTCCACCATTCAATCTTAAATACAAATCAAAAACCCCAAGAACATTCATAACTAGCCTAAAATCCCAGCGAACAAAGCTAGATCATATAGAGAGATCCCTCTCTAAGCCTACGTTGGCTAGAGCCTATGCTCCAAAGTTTGTTTGTGGTTACCTCGGTCATTTTCTTTCTTCTAATAACTTTTAGAGAAATTTATGAGTGATAACATAGTGGCAAGCATACTGGGGACCATCGAATCTTCAGTCCTAATAAAGCTTTAGGAAAATTCTAAATCTACATTTTGAGCCTCTTAAAGTCATTTGTTAGAAGTTATTTTGAAAAATCTCATAAAAACAATTAAAATTTTTGAAATTATGGCTTCTAGGAAGACTCATTTTGCTAGGGCTAAACCAGATCCAAACCCTGCCCCAGTAGTTGATAATCCCAACCTAATTTCAAGAAAATCTAAAAAAGAAGAAAGTTCAGTTAGCCAAATACCATTAGTTAAAGCTAATTCATGTCGTGATGAGTGGTTATTTTTAGAAGAACTTCCCTTTGATGTGCCATTTGATCTTTCATTATTTAGGACAAAATCTTAAAATGCAATTTATGAAACTGTTCTAGATCTTGATTTTATTGTAGACCTTGAAATTCAACAGACCAACGAATAAATTGAAGAATACATTCTGAAATATCCACAATCATCCATTAATACTGCCATGACCCCTGCGCTTTTTGAACAATTGTCCACTGCTTTGAGTTCACCATTGTTCCCTTCAACTTCAACAATAATACCCTCTGAACTCCATTCTTCACCACCATTTATACCTTCACTCCCTCACCAACCTATCGTTACTCATTCACCATCTACTAGTCTTGGTTCTTCATCCAATGCTACATCAACTCCAAGTACCTCAACCCCACACCTCAGCCATTCCCAACTTACAACAATGGCAAACAAATATGCTCCCCTTGTTTTACTTGCCAACTTCATGCTATGCCCGTAGATTATAAGAGTAATATTTTCCTGTTTGATGCCACTGGTAATTACACTACCAAACAACATGTAAACAAGATGTATGACTTTTTTGAATTACATGAAATAGATGAAGCAGATGTCTAGATGAGACTCTTTGCCCAAACTTTGACTGGTGATGTCAAGAAGTGGTTTAAAGCCTTTCCTGCCAACCACATCATAGACCTAGCAAATTTTTTAAGACATTATTTATTGATAGGTGTGAAAAGAAAAATAATCCCTTACAAATCCTTTCAAAATATGAGAATATTAGCAGAGGAACCAATGAAACTGTTCATGATTATTGCACTACATTCAATAATATATATAATGCAATCCCAGTTAACCATAGACCCCCATCTGACTTAGCATTAATAAATTTCCCTGATGGTTTTGACACAGATATGGCATACCAACTTAGAGAAAGAAACCCCTAAACATTAGAAGAAATGAAAAGTGTAGTTATTAGTGTAGAAGATAATTTGTTAGCTAAAAGGGCTAGAGTTAGAAATGAAAGGAGAGGAACTACAAAGGATGAAACTTTACCATCTCACATTAAAATAGATAGTTTAGCCAAAAGTATGGAAAGACTAATGGATAGAATAGAGAACATGGAGAGGAAATGATCTAGGTGCATGTTGGTGGCCACCCACCTATCCCATTTGGACCCCCACAACTGTCTCTTTCAGTTTTTCAATTTCCTTCATTATAGCACAATTTACTATTTTTAGCAGTTTTTCGGGTCCTAAACTTCTGGAGCCATTTTGAGGTCCTAAACGATGTTTTTTTGGAAATCTGGCAGCAACATGGGTCCATAGACAAATGTTTCTCTTCCCAAAGTTGTAGTGCTCGGATAGATCTTTCTAACGAGCTATTGTATGCGTCAAAAAAAGATCGGGTGCCAAAGTTACGACCCCAGGAAGCTAATGTACCAACTTACCCAAAACGAGGCCCACAATTTGGTGTTTCATCTTCTAGGGTTAGGTTTTGGAATGTTAAGGGTTTTCCATTGTTTCTCAACAATAAATAGGCCTTCGAGCCTCATTATAACGCAGTTCAGAGGCATGTAGCCACCACATCTCTTCTTAGAGATAAGATACCATCGCCCTAGCTGGTTTATGTCTATTTCTATTTTTGAGCATATCTCAGTATTTTACATTAATGAAATGAAGTATTATTTCCACTGCATATCTATGTTTATGGTTATCTCTGTAATTTGTTGCATCCTTGTTTAAATTCAGATCAGTGGTATGAGAATGGTCTGCTTTTTCTCTGTTTTTCTTTGCATGTCCCCAACGAGGTCGGAATATAAGGAGTTAGGGCTTGAACTAGTCGAACCTTTTCAAGACCAGCCTCGCAAATCTTGACAGCCACCCATGGAAGATGATAATAAAGAAGAGGGGGTAGGAGATCCTATCAAAATATTGCTCGAAGAAGCCCTTGAGCGACAAAGGAACGTGATGATGGACAACTTTTCCCAGATCCTTCAGTGGCTACCCAGAGGCGACACATCGGCTTCCAATAGCTACTCTAGAAATGCCACACCGTTTAAGGTACAAGTTAATTTTGAAATTCCCCTATTCCAGGGTCAGATAAACTTAGATGCAATAGATAAATGGTTAAGTATGCTAGAAGGGTATTTTTCTGTTCATGAAATTTCGAGTTGGAAAATATAATTTTTTCTCTTCTTAAAGCAGCGCTCCACGTCAAGGACTCATGGGAAACCTACTGCGAGCAGAAGGATGAAAGTACGGGCTCATTGATCTCAGCCGCACCCACTTGGGATTCATTCCGGGATGCCATTAAGGAGCAGTACTACCCTGTCAAAAGCTATAAGGACAAATACATAAAGTGGACCACACTGCGGCAGGGAAGGGACCAAGATGTGCTAGATTTCACCAACATTTTTTATACCCTTCGCACATAGTTGGTTATCAAAGATTTTGAGCTACATCTAGTACTCAAATACCGCAACTGCCTACATAGGTACATCGAAGAAGAGATGGAGTTCCTAAACATCTCCTCGCTCGGCACGGCATACTGATACGCTGTCAAAATTGAGCAGAAGTTGAAACAAAAGAAGTGAGACTTTGGATCTGTAAATCCGAAGACCAAAGGACAAAGCCAAGATGGGGTGACCTAAGACAACCCGTCGAAGCCACAAGAAAAGAAAAACACCACGAAGTCGAAGAAGGACATGGGAAAGTGGTGTGAGTTCCACAAGAGTCCCACTCATAACACAAGTGAGTGTCAGACCAAGCAGTCACTGGCGGTCGAGTTGAAGGCTTCTGAATCAGATGCATGTTACAACCATAAGTCAGAACCCAACAAGGGGAATGGCAAATGGAAGCAAATCATTGATGCGGAGCCCAGCGTCACTGTTGCCACCGCCAAGATACAGAAGAATGAGCCCGAATATCCAGAGGAGGGGGGCACCTTTTCCACTCACAGATGTGGGCGAATGATCCGGATTTAAATAGGAACACAATAAAATATAGAGATAACCATAAAGACAGATATGCAGTGGAAATAATACTTCATTTCATTAATGGGAAATACTGAAATATGCTTATAAATAGAAATAGAAATAACCCAGCTAGGGCGATGGTAGCATATCTCTGAGAAGAGATATGTCGGCTACATGCCTCTGAACTGTTCCGAACTGTCTTTACAATGAGGCTCGAAGGCCTATTTATTATTGAGAAACAATGGAAAACCCTTCATATTCCAAAACCTAACCCTAGAAGATGAAACACCAAATTGTGGGCCTCGTTTTGGGGTGAGTTGGACAACCAACTTCCTGGGGTCGCGAATTGGTCGTATTATCTCCGTTTGACGCGCATGATAGCCCATTGGAAAGATCTCTCCGCGGACTACGAAGGAATAGACGATTTTTATCAAAAGAATCGCTTGGTGGTAGATTTCCCAAAAAACGCCGTTTAGGGCCTCAAAACGGCTCCGAAAGTTTAGGACCCGAAAAACTGCTAAAAATAGTAAACTGCGCTATAATTAAGGAAACTGAAAAACTGAAAGAGACGGTTGTGGGGGTCCAAGTGGGATAGGTGGGTGGCCACCAACATCCACCTGGATCATTCCTCCCCCATTGCATTGAGTTCCTCCTTGAGATGAGGAAGCTTCTGCTGAGCTGGGTCTTTGGTGAGTTGTTCTGCAATCTCTGATGTGTCCAGAAATGGTGGGAAGCATGGTCGGCGATGGTCCACATTGAACAATTGGTGCAAGCGAAGGAATGGAGGAATGCTGTGCTTCAAAGCATTGTTTCCCACAACCTTGTTACTGATGTAAGGACCATGTCGAAGTGGTCTGAGTTTCTGATGGGTTCTGGTAAGGCGTTCTCTCTGTAGATGTAACCGAACTTTGTCACCCACCTGAAACTTGTGTGGTACCCCATTCGGTAAGGAGAAGTTGTTCCTGCGTTCTGTCATGACTGTATCCCTATGTTGCTATTGCTGCGTGGAGGAACCTTTTGCGGGGGTCATGGATGTAGCAACGATCTTCCCCTTACCTTGGGAGCGAACCAGATAGAAAATAAATTTCCTAGTCTGTGAGATGAGCTCACTGCCTTTCTTAGCAGTGATCAAAGAGGTGGCGGTAGGTGGAGCTACCTCTGGTATCCCGTATAATGAATTATCCAAAGAAATAATGACAGCGCGAGGCCTTGACTCATACGCAGCATGTCTCTTCCACAAGTATGGTTGGCCTAATAGTACATCACAAACATCTAGAGGTGTAACATCACACAATACCTCATCTGTGAAGGGCTTGATGCTGTACGGTTGTGGGTGTGGCGTAGTTGGTAGGCCCAACCGCTTCACGACCTCTGTTGAAACGAGGTTCTTTTGGCTGCCACTGTCGACAATGAATTACAGCGGCAAACCCTTCACCCACATCTGTGAGTGGAAAAGACGTTCCCCCTCCTCTGGCTCTTCGGGCTCATTCTTCTAGATCTTGGTAGTGGCAATAATGGCACTAGGATCCGCATCAATGATTTGCTTCCCTTTGCCGTCCCCCTTGTCGGGTTATGGCTCAGAGTCGGAACATGCATCTGATTTGGAAGCCTTCAACTCGGCCACCAGCGACTGCTTGGTCCGACACTCACTTGTGTTATGAGTGGGACTCTTGTGGAACTCACACCACTTTCCTGTGTCCTTATTCGGCTTCGTGGTGTTGTTCTTTTCTTGCAGCTTCGAGGGGTCGTCTTGGGTCACCCCACCTTGGCTTTATCCTTTGGGCTTCGGATTTGTAGATCCAAAGTCTCGCTTCTTTTGTTTGAACTTTTGCTCGATTTTGACAGCGTATCGGTATGCTATGCCGAGTGAGGAGATGTTCAAGAACTCCATCTCTTCCTGGATGTATCTGTGTAGGCAGACGCGGTATTTGAGTACTAGATGCAGCTCAGAATCTTTGATACCCAACTGTGTGCGAAGGGTATGAAAAATATTTGTGAACTCTGGCACATCTTGGTCTCGTCCCTGCCACATTGTGGTCCATTTGATGTATTTGTCCTCATAGTTTTTGACAGGGTAGTATTGCTCCTTGATGGCATCCGGGAAGTCATTCCAAGTCGGGGCGGCTAAAAATAGTGAGCCTGTACTTTCATCCTTCTTCTCGCAGTATGTTTCCCACTAGTCCTTGACGTGGGGGGCTGCTTTGAGAAGAGCGAAAACAATCTTTTCCCGACTTGAAAATTCATGAACAGAAAAATACCCATCTAGCAGATTTACCCATTTATCTACGGCATCTACGTCTATTTGACCCTCGAAGATGGGGATTTCAAAATTAACTTGTACCTTAAACGGTGTGGCGTTTCCAGAGTAGCTGTTGGAAGCCGATGCGTCACCTCTGGGTAGTCGCTGAAGGATCTGCGCAAAGCTATCCATCATCGCATTCCTTTGCCGCTCGAGGGCTTCTTCGAGCAAGATTCTGATAGGATCTCCTGCCCCCTCATCTTTCTTCTCATCCGCCATGGGAGGTCATCGAGATTTGAGAGGCTCGTCTTGCAAAGGTTCGACCAATTCAAGCCCTAACTCCTTATATCCCGACGTTGTTGGGGACATGCAAATAAAAACAGAGAAAAAAGCAGACCGCTCTGATACCACTGATCCGGATTTAAATAGGAACGCAATAAAATATAGAGATAACCATAAAGACAAATATGCAGCGGAAATAATACTTCATTTCATTAATGGGAAATACTGAAATATGCTTACAAATAGAAATAGAAATAACCCAGCTAGGGCGATGGTAGCTTATCTCTGAGAAGAGATGTGTCGGATACATGCCTCTGAAATGTTCTGAACTGTCTTTACAATGAGGCTCGAAGGCATATTTATTATTGAGAAACAATGGAAAACCCCTCACATTCCAAAACCTAACCCTAGAAGATGAAACGCCAAATTGTGGGCCCCGTTTTGGGGTGAGTTGGACAACGAACTTCCCGGGGTCGCGAATTGGTCGTATTATCTCCATTTGACGCGCATGATAGACCGTTGGAAAGATCTCTCTGAGGACTACGACGAAAAATACAATTTTTATCAGAAAAATTGCTTGGTGGTAGATTTCCCAAAAAACGTCTTTTAGGGCCTCAAAATGGCTCCGGAAGTTTAGGACCCGAAAAACTGCTAAAAATAGTAAACTACCCTATAATTAAGGAAACTGAAAAACTGAAAGAGACAGTTGTGGGGGTCCAAGTGGGATAGGTGGGTGGCCACCAACATCCACCTAGATCATTCCTCCCCCCTTAGGAAGCAATGGTCCCCATTGCGTTGAGTTCCTCCTTGAGATGAGGAAGCTTCTGCTGAGCTGGGTCTCTGGTGAGCTGTTCTGCAATCTCTGATGTGTCTAGAAATGGTGGGAAGCATGGTCGGCGATGGTCCACATTGAACAATTGGTGCAAGCGAAGGAATGGAGGAATGTTGTGCTTCAAAGCATTGTTGCCCACAACCTTGTTACTGGTGTAAGGACCATGTCGAAGTGGTCTGAGTTTTTGATGGGTTCTGGTAAGGCGTTCTCTCTGCAGATGTAACCAAACTTTGTCACCCACCTGAAACTTGTGTGGTACCCCTTTGGGTAAGGAGAAGTTGTTCTTGTGTTCTGTCATGACTGTATCCCTATGTTGCTGCTGCTGTGTGGAGGAACCCTTTGCGGGGTTCATGGATGTAGCAACGATCTTCCCCTTACTTCGGGAGCGAACCAGATAGAAAATAAATTTCCTAGTCTGTGAGATGAGCTTGCTGCCTTTCTTAGCAGTGATCAAAGAGGTGGCGGTAGGTGGAGCTACCTCTGGTATCCTGTATAATGAATTATCCAAAGAAATAATGACAGTGCGAGGCCTTGACTCATGCACAGCATGTCGCCTCCACAAGTATGGTTGGCCTAATAGTACATCACAAACATCCAGCGGTGTAACATCACATAATACCTCATCTGTGAAGGGCTTGATGCTGTAGGGAAGGTGGCACTGCTAGCGAACTTCGAGATCTCGGCCTTCGTGAAGCCACCCGATACTGTACGGTTGTGGGTGTGGCATAGTTGGTAGGCCCAACCGCTTCATGACCTCTGCTGAAATGAGGTTCTTTTGGCTGCCACTGTCGACAATGAATTGCAGCGGCGAACCCTTCACCCACATCTGTGAGTGGAAAAGACGTTCCCCCTCCTCTGGCTCTTCGAGCTCATTCTTCTGGATCTTGGCAGTGGCAACAGTGGCACTAGGATCTGCATCAATGATTTTCTTCCCTTTGCCTTCCCCCTTGTCGTGTTCTGGTTCAAAGTCGGAACATGCATCTGATTCGGAAGCCTTCAACTCGGCCACCAGCGACTGCTTGGTCCGACACTCACTTGTGTTATGAGTGGGACTCTTGTGGAACTCACACCACTTTCCTGTGTCCTTCTTCGGCTTCTTGGTGTTGTTCTTTCTTGCAGCTTCGAGGGGTTGTCTTGGGTCACCCCACCTTGGCTTTGTCCTTTGGGCTTCGGATTTGCAGATCCAAAGTCTCACTTCTTCTGTTTGAACTTTTGCTCGATTTTGACAGCGTATCGGTATGCTGTTCCGAGTGAGGAGATGTTCAAGAACTCCATCTCTTCCTGGATGTATCTGTGTAGGCAGCCGCGGTATTTGAGTACCAGATGCAGCTCAGAATCTTTGATACCCAACTGTGTGACAAGGGTAAGAAAAATATTTGTGAACTCTAGCACATCTTGGTCTCGTCCCTGCCGCATGTGGTCCATTTGATGTATTTGTCCTCATAGCTTTTGACAGGGTATTACTGCTCCTTGATGGCATCCCGGAAGTCATTCCAGGTTGGGGTGGCTGAAAACAGTGAGCCTGTACTTTCATCCTTCTGCTCGCAGTATGTTTCCCACCAGTCCTTGACGTGGGGGGCTGCTTTGAGAAGAGCGAAAACAATCTTTTCCCGACTTGAAAATTCATGAACAGAAAAATACCCATCTAGCAGATTTAACGATTCACCTACGACATTTGCGTCTATTTGACCCTCGAAGATGGGGATTTCAAAATTAACTTGTACCATAAACGGTGTGCCATTTCCATAGTAGCTGTTGGAAGTCGATGCGTCACCTCTGGGTAGTCGCTGAAGGATCTGTGCAAATCTATCCATCATTGCGTTCCTTTACCGCTCGAGGGCTTCTTTGAGCAAGATTTTGATAGGATCTCCTGCCCCCTCGTCTTTCTTCTCATCCACCATGGGAGGTCGTCGAGATTTGCGAGGCTGGTCTTGCAAGGTTCGACCAATTCAAGCCCTAACTCCTTATATCCCGACCTCGTTGGGGACATGCAATGAAAAAAAGAGAAAAAAGCAAACCGCTCTGATACCACTGATCCAGATTTAAATAGGAACGCAATAAAATATAGAGATAACCATAAAGACAGATATGCAGCGGAAATAATACTTCATTTCATTAATGGGAAATACTGAAATATGCTTACAAATAGAAATAGAAATAACCATGCTAGGGCGATGGTAGCTTATCTCTGAGAAGAGATGTGTCAGCTACATGCCTTTGAACTGTTCTGAACTGTCTTTACAATGAGGCTCGAAGGCCTATTTATTATTGAGAAATAATGAAAACCCTTCACATTCCAAAACCTAACCCTAGAAGATGAAATGCGAAATTGTGGGCCCCGTTTTGGGGTGAGTTGGACAGCCAACTTCCCGGGGTCACGAATTGGTCGCATTATCTCCGTTTGATGCACATGATAGCCTGTTGGAAAGATCTCTCCGAGGACTACGACGGAAAAGACAATTTTTATTAGAAAAATCACTTGGCAGTAGATTTCCCAAAAAACGTCGTTTAGGGCCTCAAAACGGCTCCGGAAGTTTAGGACCTGAAAAACTACTAAAAATAGTAAATTGTGCTATAATTAAGGAAACTGAAAAACTGAAAGAGACAGTTGTGGGGGTCCAAGTGGGATAGGTGGGTGGCTACCAACATCCACCTGGATCAGTGAAGGGTTCGCCGTTGCAATTCATTATCGACAATGGCAGCCAAAAGAACCTCATTTCAGTAGAGGTCATGAAGCGGTTGGGCCTACTGACTACACCACACCTGTAGCCATACAATATCGGGTGGCTTCAGCAAGGATGAGATCTCTGAGTTTTCCAGTAGTGTTGCCTTCCCTACAACATCAAGCCCTTCATAGATGAGGTATTCTGTGATGTTGCACCTCTGGATGTTTGTGATGTACTATTTTTCCAGCCATACTTATGGAGGCGACATGCTATGTATGAGTCAAGGCCTCGCGCTGTTATTATTACCTTGGGAAATTCATTATACAGGATACCGAAGGTAGCCCCACCTACCGCCACCTCTTTGATTAATGCTAAGAAAGGCAGCAAGCTCATCTCACAGACTAGGAAATTTATTTTCTGTCTAGTTTACTCCCAACGTAAGGGGAAAATCGTCACCACATCCATGACCCCTGTGAAGGGTTCCTCCACGTAGCAGCATCTACAGAGAGATACGGTCATGAAAGAACACAGGAACAACTTCTCCGCACCCATAGGGGTACCACAAAAGCTTCAAGTGGGCAACAAAGTCTGGTTGCATTTGCAGAAAGAACGCATTACAAGAGCCCATCAAAAGCTCTGACCACGCCGACATGGTCCTTACACCATTACCAAGGCTATGTGAAATAATGATTTAGAGCACAACATTCCTCAATTCCTTTGCTTGCACTGAGTGTTCAATGTGGAAGGTCCTCAACCATGCTTCCCACCATTACTGGACACATCAGAGATTGCATAACAGCTCATTAGGGACCAAGTTCAGCAGATGGAGGAACTCAACACAATGGGGACCATTGCTTCTTAAGAGGGGAGGAATGATCTAGGTGGATATTGGTGTCCACCCACCTATCCCATTTGGACCCCCACAACTATTACTTTTAGTTTTTCAGTTTCCGTAATTGTAGCACAATTTACCATTTTTAGTAGTTTTTCGGGTCTTGAACTTGCGGAGCTATTTTGAGGCCCTAAACAATGTTTTTTGGGAAATATGGAAGCATCATGGGTGCTTAGACTGTTGATGCTCTTCCCAAAGTTGTAGAGCTCAGACAGATCTTTCTAACGAGCTATTGTATGCGTTAAATGAAGATTAGGTGCCAAAGTTACAACCCTGGGAAGTTGATGTACCAACTTACCCAAAACGGGGCCCACAATTTGGCATTTCATCTTCTAGGGTTAGGTTTTGGAATGTTGAGGGTTTTCCATTGTTTCGCAAAAATAAATATGCCTTTGAGCCTCATTATAACACAGTTCAGAGGCATGTAGCCACCACATCTCTTCTCAGAGATAAGCTACCATTGCCCTAGCTGGTTTATGTCCATTTCTGTTTGTAAGCATATTTTAGTATTTTACATTAATGAAATGAAGTATTATTTCCACTGCGTATCTGTGTTTATGGTTATCTTGGTAATTTGTTGCATTCCTATTTAAATCTGAATAAGTGGTATAAGAGCGGTCTGCTTTTTCTCTGTTTTTCTTTGCATGTCCCCAATGAGGTTGGGATATAAGGAGTTAGGGCTTGACCTAGTCGAACCTTTGCAAGACCAGCCTCGCAAATCCCAACAACCTCCCATGGCAGATGAAAAGAAAGATGAGGGGGTAGGAGATCCTATCAAAATCATGCTCGAAGAAGCCCTCGAGCGACAAAGGAACGTGATGATGGACAACTTTGCCCAGATCTGTCAGCACTACCCAGAGGCGACGCATCGACTTCCAACAGCTACTCTAGAAATGCCACACCGTTTAATGTACAAGTCAATTTTGAAATCCCCATATTCGAGGGTCAGATAGATGCAGATGACGTAGATAAATGGTTAAATTTGATAGAAGGGTATTTTTTTGTTCATGAATTTTCAAGTCGGGAAAAGATTAATTTCGCTCTTCTCAAAGCAGCCCCCCACGTTAAGGACTGTTGAGAAACCTACTGCAAGCAGAAGGATGAAAATATGGGCCCACTGTTCTCAGCCGCACCAACTTGGGATTCATTCTAGGATGCCATCAAGGAGAAGTACTACCTTGTCAAAAGCTACGAGGACAAATACATAAAGTGGACCATGCTGTGGCAGGGAAGGGACCAAGATGTGCCAGAGTTCACCAACATTTTTTATACCCTTCGCACACAGTTGGGTATCAAAGATTCTGAGCTGCATCTAGTACTCAAATACTGCGGCTACCTACACAGGCACATCTAGGAAGAGATGGAGTTCCTTAACATCTCCGCCCTCGACACGGAGTACCGATAAGCTATCAAAATCAAGCAGAAGTTGAAACAAAAGAAGCAAAACTTTGGATCTACAAATCTGAAGACCAAAGGACAAAGCCAAGGCAAGGTGACCCAAGACAACCCCTCGAAGCCAAAAGAAAATAAAAACACCATGGAGTAGAAGAAGGACATAGGAAAGTGGTGTGAGTTCCACAAGAGTCCTACTTATAACACAAGTGAGTGTTGGACTAAGCAGTCACTGGTGGCCGAGTTGAAGGCTTCCGAATTAGATGCATGTTCTTACCCTGAGTTAGAACCTGACAAGAGGAATGGAAAAGGGAAGCAGATCATTGATGCGGAGCCTAGCGTCACTGTTTCCACTGCCAAGGTCCAGAAGAATGAGCCCGAAGATCTAGAGGAGGGGGAGCTTCTTTTCCACTCACAGATGTGGGTGAGGGTTCGCTGCTGTAATTCATTGTCGACAGTGGCAGCCAAAAGAACATCATTTCAGCAGAGGTCATGAAGCGATTGTGCCTATCGACTACACCACACCCGCAGCTGTATAATATCGGGTGGCTTCACCAAGGACGAGATCTCCAAGTTCGCCAGCAGTGTCGCCTTCCCTACAACATCAAGCCATTCACAGACGAGGTATTGTGTGATGTTGCACCTCTGGATGTTTTGTGATGTACTATGTGGCTAGCCATACTTGTGGAGGCGACATGTTGTGTATGAGTCAAGGCCCCGCACTGTTATTATTACTTTGGGCAATTCATTATACAAGATACTAGAGGTATCCCCACCTGCAACCACCTCTTTGATCGCTGCTAAGAAAGGCAGCAAGCTCATCTCATAGACTAGGAAATTTATTTTCTTTCTGGTTCGCTCCCAAAGTAAGGGGAAAATCATCACCACATCCATAACCCCCACGAAGGGTTCCTCCACGTAGCAATAGCAGAGGGATACAGTCGTGAAAGAACACAGGAAAAACTTCTCCTCGCCCACAGGGGTACCACACAAGCTTCAGGTGGGCAACAAAGTTTGGTTTCATTTGCAGAAAGAATGCCTTATAAGATCCCATCAGAAGCTCCGACCATGCCGCCATGGTCCTTACACCATTACCAAGGCTGTGGGAAATAATGCTTTGGAGCACAACATTCCTCCATTCCTTTGCTTTGACCGAGTGTTCAATGTGGAATGCCCTCGACCATGCTTCCCACCATTACTGGACACATCAGAGATTGTAGAATAGCTCACTAGGGACAAAGGTCAGCAGATGGAGGAACTCAACCAAATGGGGACCATTGCTTCCTAAGGGGGGAGGAATGATCTAGGTGGATGTTGGTGGCCATCCACCTATCCCATTTGGACCCCCACAACTCTCTCTTTCAGTTTTTCAATTCCGTAATTGTAGCACAATTTACTATCTTTAGCAGTTTTTCAGGTCTTGAACTTCCAGAGCTGTTTTGAGGCCCTAAACGACATTTTTTGGGAAATATGGAAGAAAAATGGGTGCATAAACTGATGTTTCTCTTCCCAAAGTTTTAGGCCTTGGATAGATATTTCTAACAAGCTATTGTACACGTCAAACGAAGATCAGGTGCCAAAGTTACGACCCCGGGAAGTTGATGTACCAACTTACCCAAAACGGGGCCCACAATTTGGCGTTTCATCTTCTAGGGTTAGGTTTTGGAACGTTAAGGGTTTTCCATTGTTACTCAACAATAAATAGGCCTTCAAGCCTCATTATAACACATTTTAGAGGCATGTAGCCGCCACATCTCTTCTGAGAGATAAGATACCATCGCCTTAGCTGGTTTATGTCCATTTCAGTTTGTAAGTGTATTTCAGTATTTTACATTAATTAAATGAAGTATTATTTCCGCTACATATCTGTGTTTATGGTTATCTCTGTAATTTTTTGGGTTCCTGTTTAAATCCATATCAGTGGAATCAGAGCGGTCTGCTTTTTCTCTGTTTTTCTTTGCATGTCCCCAACGAGGTCGGGATATAAGGAGTTAGTTCTTGAACTGGTCGAACCTTTGTAAGACTAGCCTCACAAATCTGGACAGCCTCCCATGGCGGATGAAAAGAAAGACTAGGGGGCAGGAGATCCTATCAAATCTTGCTCAAAGAAGCCCTCGAGTGACAAAGGAACATGATGATGGACAACTTTTCCCAGATCCTTCAGCGGCTACCCAAAGCTGATGCATCGGCTTCCAACAGCTACTCTGGAAACAATACACCGTTTAAGGTATAAGCTAATTTTTAAATCCGCATATTCGAGGGTTAGATAGATGCAGATGTCGTAGATAAATGGTTAAATATGCTAGAATGGTATTTTTCTGTTCATGATTTTTTGAGTCGGGAAAAGATTATTTTCGATCTTCTCAAAGCAGCCCCCCACGTCAAGGACTGGTGGGAAACCTACTGCGAGCATAAGGATGAAAGTACGAGCTCACTGTTCTCAGTCGCACCCACGTGGGATTCATTCCGGGATGCCATTAAGGATCAGTACTACTCTGTCAAAAGCTATGAGGACAAATACATAAAGTGGACCACGCTGCGACAGGGAAGGGGCCAAGATGTGTCTAAGTTCACCAACATTTTTCATACTCTTCGCACACAGTTGGGTATCAAAGATTCTGAGTTGCATCTGGTACTCAAATACCACAGCTGCCTACACAGGTACATCCAGGAAGAGATGGAGTTCTTTAACATCTCCTTGCTTGGCACGGCTGTTGGGTCGTTAATATGCCATTATTATTGTCACTTGTGAACGTTTATTCCACCCATTTCTACCATTCTTCATCATGTCATTTATTATAATTTATTATATAAATCCATTTTATGATGATTTATGCTCTTATATTATTTATTCTCCTTTATTTCTAATAAATTGATGATTATGCATTATTTTACCAATGATAGTTCTAATAAGTTGGTTATAACATTATTCACCATTTTTAGCCTCCAAGGTAACTTCCAGATTGAAGATTTGATTTTTAAATCTGCCAACTCAGAAATTCGCTGCTTTAAGGAGTGACAGTTTTGCGGTTGAGATTCTGAGCAAATGAAGACGAATTTGGAAAATCCGGAACATGGGTTTTGTCCAGAACGGGACCAGTTAACTTTAGTGAAGAATGGTTTGCCCAAATTCGGCTTGTATAGGGAGAAATGCAGGGTTCTTGGAGCACGATTTTCTCAGATTTGCAGTTGCGGTCGTCCTCCAAATCTCAGCTACAAACCCAAATTCGTCTTGCTTTTGTTGAGAAATGAAAGGAAAGATATTTTCTTGTTGATCATCTGGTTAGAATCAACCCAAATTTGTAAAACAAATCATGTTGTAATTATCTATGCTCTCTGATCTTTCTCTATTTAAATGAGAACAAAGATCAGAGAGAGAGAGACGTGATGATGGATTTGGGGAATGAGAAATGATGGACAACGATGGTGGATTATTCATGCTGTAATTCTTAAGATTTTGCTGTTGTAATGATTCCACAATTGGCTGATTAATAAATGATTTGGGAGTGCTGTTCATTTTTCTCATTCTGAAGTAACCCCGCAGCATCCGCTGGCGGCTAAGGGCCCAGCCTCTGGTGGAGTACGCTGCTGCTATTGTGTATCATATATTTACACTTGCTGTTGTATATTATCTTCTTTGGTTTATGCATGGTTTGCTCATCAGCGTGATTCGGTAATCTGATTTGTTTTATTATTTTACAACGCAGCTCTGTTACGTTTGATCTGCTAAGTGATATCGTTTTCTGAGACAGAAATATCATATTGACTTTGCAGCGCATTGCTGTTTCTTTAATTGCTGGTATAAAATGGTTTTTACCGGATACCATTGTGATTTAATTATGGAATGTCTGTGTTGTAACATTTGACCATTGGTATTATTGAATTCATCTTAGAATTATATTTCCTTGCGATTGTTGAATCTATGAACGTTGCTGCTCCGTGCTAAAGGACAGTCGTATTATTTATAACTAAGACTGATAATTGAATTACCAAGATCAGATTACTATTGAGGTGTGCCGTGTGTTAAGTTATTGTTTTTCTTTCCAGCATTGTTTCATATCCTATCATTAATCAATGCTGTTATATTTCTGTGTGCTGTCCAATTTATTCTTAGAGTAAAGATTGTTATTAATTTGGCTTTGCTGTTGTTCATTTCCTTTAATTCTAGTTTGCTGTTCCATTTACGGCCGTTCCATTTTAGACTTGCTGTTCCATTTACTTTCTGCTGTTCCTTTTACTTGCATTTATTGCTTTGGTGTGAGAGAAGGTCCAAGGCTGTCGTGAGCCTCAGCAAATGCTACCACGCTCCCTGATCCATGGTCCATGCTCTAATTCCTTTTGCATCAATTTCTAGAGGACTGAGTTATTGCTACTATATCCTCGATTGATGGTTGTTTGAATGAATGATTTAGTTTAGAACATTTCAGTTTCTTGCTGTTCCAATTAGATTTTGTTTCAAGCATTCATTTACTTTTGGGTTTTAAGCACTATACTGCAAAACATTACTCTTAAGTAAATAGCCGCCTCAGACAGAGTACACTCTTGAAATAAAAAGTCGTCCCTGGGTTGATAATTAATGTGAAGGTAATTAGGAGTTCGAAAGGCACCTTTTTATCGCTCCACAACGGCATACCGATATGCTATCAAAATCGAGCAGAAGTTGAAACAAAAGAAGCAAGACTTTAGATCTCCAAATCTGACGACCAAAGGACAAAGCCAAGGTGGGGTGACCCAAGACAACCTGTCGAAGCCACAAGGAAAGAACAACACCATGAAGTCGAAGAAGGACATAGGAAAGTGGTGTGAGTCCCACAAGAGTCCCATTCATAACACAAGTGAGTGTCGGACCAAGCAATCACTGGTGACCGAGTTGAATGCTTTTGAATCAGATGCATCTTCCGACCTTGATTCAGAAAATGACAAGGGGAATGGAAAAGGGAAACATATCATTGATGCAGCTCAATGTCACTGTTGCCACCATCAAGATCCAGAAGAATAAGCTCGAAGATCTAAAGGAGGGGGAGCATCTTTTCCACTCATAGATGTGGGTGAAGGGTTCACTGCTGCAATTCATTGTCGATAGTGGTAGCCAAAAGATCCTCATTTCAGTAGAGGTTGTGAAGCAGTTGGGCCCACTGACAACACCACAACCACAACCATACAGTATCAGGTGGCTTCACTAAGGATGAGATCTTTGAGTTCGCCAGCAGTTCCGCCTTCCCTACAGCATCAAGCCCTTCACAGATGACGTATTATGTGATGTTGCACCTCTGGATGTTTGTGATGTACTATTTGGCTAGCCATACTTGTGGAGGCAACATGCTGTGTATGAGTTAAGGCCTCGCGCTGTTATTATTACTTTGGGAAATTCATTATACAGGAAACCAAAGGTAGCCCCACCTACCGCCACCTCTTTGATCGCTGCTAAGAAAGGCAACAAGCTCTCTCACAAACTAGGAAATTTATTTTCTGTCTGGTTTGCTCCCAAAATAAGGGGAAAATCATCACCACATCCATGACCCCATGAAGGGTTCCTCCACGCAGCAGTAGCAGTAGAGGGATACGGTCATGAAAGAACAAAGGAACAACTTCTCCTCACCCACAGGGGTACCACACAAGCTTTAGGTGGGCAACAAAGTCTGGTTGCATTTGCAGAAAGAATGCCTTACAAGAGCCCATCTGAAGCTCCAACCACACCGACATGGTCCTTACACCATTACCAAGGTTGTGGGAAATAATTCTTTGGAGCCTAAAATTCCTCCATTCCTTCACTTGCACCAAGTGTTAAATGTGGAATGCCCTCGACCATGCTTCCCACCATTACTGGACACATCAGAGATTGCAGAACAACTCACCAGGGACCAAGGTCACCAGATGGAGGAACTCAACGCAATGGGGACCATTGCTTCCTAAGAGGGGAGGAATGATCTAGGTGGATGTTGGTGGCCACCCACCTATCCATTTGGACCCCCACAATTATCTCTTTCAGTTTTTCAGTTTCCATAATCGTAACACAATTTACTATTTTTAGCATTTTTTCGGGTATTGAACTTCCGGAGCCGTTTTGAGGCCCTAAACAACATTTTTTTGGGAAATTTGGAAGCAACATGGATCAATGGATTGATGTTTCTCTTCCCAAAGTTGTATTGCTTGGATAGATCTTTCTAACGATCTATTGTACACATCAAACGAAGATTGGGTGCCAAAGTTACGACCCCGGGAAGTTGATGTACCAACTTACCCAAAACGGGGCCCACAATTTGGTGTTTCAAATTCTAGGGTTAGGTTTTCGAACATTAAGTGTTTTCCATTATTTCTCAACAATAAATAGGCCTTCAAGCCTCATTATAACACAATTCAGAAGTATGTAGCCGCCACATCTCTTCTCCGAGATAAGCTACCATCACCCTAGTTAGTTTATGTCCATTTATGTTTGTAAGCATATTTCAGTATTTTGCATTAATGAAATGAAGTATTATTTCCACTGCATATCTATGTTTATGGTTATCTATGTAATTTTCTTCATTCCTATTTAAATCTGGATCAGTGGTATCAGAGTGGTATGCTTTTTCTCTATTTTTCTTTGCAAGTCCCCAACATGGTCGGGATATAAGGAGTTAGGGCTTGAACTGGTCGAACCCTTGCAAGACCAGCCTTGCAAATCCCGACGGCCTCCCATGGCGGATGAAAAGAAAGATGAGAAGGCAAGAGATCCTATCAAAATCTTGCTCGAAGAAGCCCTCAAGCAACAAAGGAATGTGATGATGGATATCTTTGCCCAGATCCTTTAGCGGCTACCCAGAGACGACGCATCGGCTTCCAATAGCTACTCTGGAAACGCCACACCATTTAAGGTACAAGTTAATTTTGAAATCCCCATATTCATGGGTCAGATAGACGCAAATGTCATAGATAAATGGTTAAATCTTCTAGAAGGGTATTTTTCTGTTCATGAATTTTCAAGTCGGGAAATGATTATTTTCACTCTTCTCAAAGCAGCCCCCCACATCAAGGACTGGTGGGAAACCTACTGCGAGTAGAAGGATGAAAGTACGAGCTCACTTGTCTCAGCTGCACCCACTTGGGATTCATTCCAAGATGCCATCAAGGAGCAGTACTACCCTGTCAAAAGCTATGAGGACAAATACATAAACTGGACCACACTACAGCAGGGAAGGGACCAAGATGTGTTGGAGTTCACTAAAATTTTTCATACCCTTCGTACACAGTTGGGTATCAAATATTCTGAGCTGCATCTGGCACTCAAATACCGCGGCTACCTACACAGGTACATTTAGGAAGAGATGGAGTTCCTAAACATCTCCTCGCTTGACACGGCGTACCGATACGATGTCAAAATCGAGCAGAAGTTGAAACAAATGAAGCGAGACTTTGGATCTGCAAATCCGAAGACCAAAGGACAAAGCTAAGGTAGGGTGACCCAAGACAACCCATCGAAGCCACAACAAAAGAACAACACCAGGAAGTCAAAGAAGGACATAGGAAAGTGTTGTGAGTTCCACAAGGGTCCCACTCATAACACAAGTGAGTGTCGGACCAAGTAGTCACTAGTGGCCGAGTTGAAGGATTTCGAATCAGATGCATGTTCCGCCTGAGTCAGAACCTTACAAGGGGAATGGAAAACGGAAGTAGATCATTGATGAGAAGCCCAATGTCATTTTTGCCACCACCAAGATCCAGAAGAATGAGCCTGAAGATCTAGAGGAGGGGGGCGTATTTTCCACTCATAGATGTGGGTGGAGGGTTCGCCGCTGCAATTCATTGTCGACAGTGGTAGCCAAAAGAACCTCATTTCAGCAGAGGTCATGAAGCGGTTGGGCCTACCGACTACACCACACCCACATCCATACAGTATCAGGTGGATTTTCCAAGGATGAGATCTCCGAGTTTGCCAGCAGTGTCGCCTTCCCTATAGCATCAAACCCTTCACAGACAAGGTATTGTGTGATGTTTCACCTCTGGATGTTTGTGATGTAATATTTGGCTAGCCATACATGTGGAGGTGACATGCTGTGTATGAGTCAAGGCATCGCGCTGATATTATTACTTTGGGAAATACATTATACAGGATACCGGAGGTAGCCCCACCTACCACTACCTCTTTAATCGCTACTAAGAAAGGCAACAAGCTCATCTCACAGACTAGGAAAATTATTTTATGTCTGGTTCGCTCCCAAAGTAAGGGGAAGATCGTCACCACATCCATGACCCCTGCGAAGGGTTCCTCCATGCAGTAGAAACAACAGAGGGATACGGTGATGAAGGAAAATAGTAACAACTCCTCACCCACAGGGGTACAACACAAGCTTTAGGTGGGCAATAAAGTCTAGTTGCACTTGTAGAAAGAACGCCTTATAAGACCCCATTAGAAGCTCTGACCAAGCTGGCATGGTCCTTACACCATTACCAAGGCTATGGGAAATAATGCTTTGGAGCATAGAATTCCTCCATTCCTTTGCTTTCACTGAGTGTTCCATGTGGAACGCCCTCAACCATGCTTCCCACCATTACTGGACACATCAGAGATTGCAGAATAGGTCACCAGGAACCAAGGTTAGCAGATGGAGGAACTCAACACAATGGGGACCATTGCTTCCTAAGGGGGGAGGAATGATCGAGGTGGATGTTGGTGGCCACCCACCTATCCCATTTGGACACCCACAATTGTCTCTTTCAGTTTTTTAGTTTCCGTAATTGTAGCACAATTTACTATTTTTAGCAGCTTTTCGGGTCCTGAACTTCCAGAGCTATTTTGAGGCCCTAAACGACATTTTTTGGGGAATTTTGGAGCAAAATGGGTTGATGGACCGATGTTACTCTTCCCAAAGTTGTAGTGCTCAGATAGATCTTTCTAACAATCTATTTTACGTGCCAAACGAAGATCGGGTGTCAAAGTTACGACCCCGGGAAGTTGATGTACCAACTTACCTAAAACGGGGCCCACAAATTGGCGTTTCATCTTCTAGGGTTAGGTTTTGGAATGTTAAGGGTTTTCCATTGTTTCTCAACAATAAATAGGCCTTCGAGCCTCATTATAACACAGTTCAGAGGCATGTAGCCACCACATCTCTTCTTAGAGATAAGCTACCATCACCCTAGCTGGTTTATGTCCATTTCTATTTGTAAGCATCTTTCAGTGTTTTACATTAATGAAATGAAGTATTATTTCTGTTGCATATCTGTGTTTATGGTTATCTCTGTAATTTTTTGCTTTCCTATTTAAATCCGGATCAGGAAACCTCAATGGGATAACCAACAAGTGACTCCAGTTAGAAACCCATATTTTAGAAAAAACCAAAACATTGGGAAAAATGGTTTGGATCGGAACATTAGGCCTCCTTTTCAAGAAAATTATCTAGATACATTGCATCCAGAAGATCCAGAACAAGATACACAAATTAACCTAATGGGAATAAATGATGAGGACACTACTTTTGTAACCCAAGATGAGCAAGAACTGCATATGATGCAGCAATTACAAATACAGTCTGGGGAATCATTTGATTACAAATTGGGATATGATTCTACGATCTTTGAAGTTGATAAGTAGTATAATCTAAGAAGAAAAAAGAATGCTAATGTCCCTGACCAAGCCAAGAAAGCAGTACAAAAGTAACCCAAGAAAATAAAAGAAGCCCCTGTTTCAAAAATCCTCCAAGTTCTCCCTAAGGAAAACCCAAAACCTTCTAGCCCCACAATTGTAGACATAACCTCTTATCGACCCTCTACTGATCAATCATCCACTTCAATCCCACCTAAGGAACTTGTGGACAAAGCCCAAGACATTAGATTTGAAAATCGACATAAGGAGGTCCCCAATAAAGGAAAAGAAGACAAGCCTACTAAAATCCCTACTGCAAAAATTCAAAACCTTCAAACATAAAAAGTATCTTTTCCATTCAGTTTGGGAGCAGAGATAGCAAAGCTAAATATTTTAGTTCCTTTAACAAAACTAATCAAAAATGAAACTTATAAGTCACAGATAACCCAGACCTTAAACATTGTTGAAAATGAAGATTCAGTCAACTTGTTTGATGACCAACCAGAACTAATATTTGGTCCAGATGTTAATGGAAAACCATTAGAAGGAGGAGTTCCACCTTTTTACATTAGCTTTAGTATCCATGGCAAAATTCTACACAATGCAATGTTGGATTCTAGGGCCTCTCACAACTTAATGCCCAAATCAGTGATGGAGAAATTAAACCTAGACATTATAATGCCTTACAAAGACTTATTCTCATTTGACTCCAGTCAGGTAAAGTGTCTAGGATTGATTGAAGACCTGTGTGTCACTTTATTTCAATATCCTACCAAAAGCATCCTTATGGGTATTGTAGTTACATGGCATGTTGTTATCAATATCATGGGGAGCCAAACTTCAGGGATTCTTACAACTAGATATGTCATATGCAACAATATCTGTATTTGGAAAACCTAAGAAATTATACTGAGAAACCTTAATGAAATATATGGTAAGTAGCTAGGATTGGCCTCAAAACTTTCCCATCTACTCCATACACTTAGATATTGATTTTTTTATCCTATATAATGCTAATCAAACACAAGAAGAAATCTTAGATAGTACTAATACATAACCAAAATAAATTGCAGTTTCTACACAAAATGAAACAGATCAGACTACAGAACTGTTCAATGAACAAGACAGTCAAATTGCTATAAATGATGAAAAGTTTGTTGCACCAGATAGTGTAAATATAGATCATGAGATATTGTGGCATTTAGAATTTGATGGATTAGTCAAGAGGTTAGGAGATGGAGCAGGAGTGTGGATATATAATTTGGAAAATAATTACTTAGAAGGCCATGCATATAGGCTGAATTTTAAATGTACCAATAATATGGCCGAGTATGAAGCATTAATTTTAGGCCTTAAGTTAGTTAGGAATCTAGGAGCTAAAATAGTTTCTGTCATGGGAGACTCTGAACTAATTATAAAACAGATTGATGTTGTATATATGACAAAGGACCCTAGATTAAGTTGTTATAGAGGAACTATTGTAGAAATACTTAACGCTTTCCTAGAAACAAAGCTTGCAGTAATTCCCAGAGAACATAACATGAAAGCCCATAGTTTAGCAATGTTTTCCAGCACCTACAAATTACCCTTCCAACCCAACCACCAATACACAGCTGAAGTTAGGCACAAACCTGCAATTCCAGATAATTTGAATATTTGGCAAATATTTTCTGATGATAAATAGATAAATAACTTTTTAATTTCTGAAGAATAATTTACCAATAACAATATAGATAATGATACATCAATAGATCCTGGCACTAAGAATGAGATAGAGGATGCTGAAATAGGTAGACTCAACCCAACTATATTTACCAAATTAGATGTAGATAACTTAGAGAAAATTGAGATTGATGAAATAATCCGTGATGAAACTGAAGTAATTAATCTCAAGGATAACTTCTTACCAAAGGGATAACCCCTCTGGAAGATTTATTTGATTCAAATGATGTTCCTAGGAAACCTAAAATGGAACTTTCAAGGTCTGGTGTAGAGGAATGTAATATAGACACCGGTGAAAATCCTAAAATGATCAAACTTTCAAAATCACTACCCCTAACTGAAAAAGTGAATTATATTGAGTTGTTGAAATAATTTTAGGATGTCTTTGCTTGGAGTTATGAGGACCTCAAATCCTATGACACCAACATCATCCAACACACAATTCCTATTAAGAAAATCAAAATCATTTCAAACAAAAACTTAGAAGGACTAATCCTGTCTTATTACCTGCATTTGAAAAAGAAATTCAGAGGATGTATGATGCCAAAATAATTGCACCAATTAGATTTTCTGATTTGGTCTCAAACTTGGTGGTAACTAGAAATAAAACTAGTGAGATCGGACTCTGTGTGGATCTCAGAAACCTCAACAAAGTGTCACTAAAAGAAAATTACCCTCTCCCCAAAATGGACCACATTTTACAGAGAGTAGTTGGATCAACTAGAATCTCATTGTTGGATGGGTTTTCTGGGGGCATCTCGTATGTCACTGCTTGATGGTTATTCCAAATATAACCAAATTTATGTCCCTGAAGATGATAGAGACAAGACAACATTCACCACTCCATGGGGAACCTTTCACTACGCCAAAATGCCCTTCGGTTTAAAGAATGCAGGTGCCACATTTCAACGGGCAATGGACTTGGCTTTTGCAAATGAGCAGGATGTATTTTTGGTGGTGTACCTGGATGATTTGATGGTATTTTCCAAATCTGATGAAGAGCACATGCATCACCTAAAAATTGTCATTCAAAAGTGCAGGAAATATGGTCTATCGTTGAATCCTAAGAAGAGCTTGTTCACCATGGAGGAGGGAAAATTACTTGGGCACATCATTTCAAAGGATGGAATTCGTATATACCCAGCACGTGTGCAAGCAATTCAGCAAATCGATCTGCCTAGGAACAAGAAAGAGATATAATCATTCAATGGTAAGATGAATTTTCTGCGTCGCTTTGTGCCTAATCTTGCAGAATACTTAAGAGAAATGACCAACATGATTAAGAAGGACAGCCAGGTGAAATGGACAGAGGAGGCTGTAAAATCTTTCAACTTGGTCAAATTGGCCCTTTCTTCAGCTCCAGTTCCAGTCAACCCAGACTACACTCAGGATTTCATATTGTTTTCATTTGCTTCTGAGCACATTATGGCAGCGGTATTATTGTAGAAGAGAGACGATCATGAAAGACCCATTGCATTCTTCAGCAGGGCTATAAGGGATGCAGCTTTAAAGTACAACATCATTGAGAAGCAAGCCCTGGCATTGGTGAAGGCATTGAAGGATTTCTGGGTATATATCCTACATTCTCACATTCTGGACTGTGTTCCTAATACTGCTGTAAAGGATGTTTTAGTGCAGACCAATCCAGAAGGAAGAAGAGGAAAATGGATTGCAGCCTTGCTGGAATATGATGTGGAAATAAAGCCCACAAAGTTGGACAAAGGACAGGGGTTGGCGATGCTAATGGCCGAATCAAACTTGCATGCCTTGGACATAAATCTGATCGCTGCCATGTCCGATGAGAATGAGGAATGAACGTTAATTCAGGTATCCGAAATGTTTTCTTTGTCCCCATGGTATTCAGATATAATATATGTGCTGAAAAATCTGTCACCACCACCTGACATGACTAGAAACAAAGCGAGAACACTCAAATTGAAGGCTGCCAAGTTTTGTATTTTGAATTCTGCACTGTATTGGAAAGATCGTGGTGGCATTTTGTTAAATTGTTTGGTGGAAGAGGAGGCAAAGAAAGTCATGGAGGAGAGTGTGGTGGTCACCTTTTTTGGAAGTCAACAACGAACAAAATTTTGAGAGCAGGGTACTACTGGCCTACTTTTTTCGCTGATGTGTATAAGATGGTCAAGCGTTGTCATAAGTGTTAGATTTTTTAAGGAAAATAGAAATTACAGCCTTTGCCACTAAAGCCTATTGAGGTGAGTGCTCCCTTCCAGCAGTGGGGGTTGGATTTCATTGGGGAAATTCATCCCACCTCTTCCGAACAGCATAGATGGATCCTTCCAGTGACAGACTATTTCACGAAATGGATTGAGGCAGCTCCCACCAGACAAGATACTGACACGGTAATCATTTCATTCCTCGAAAATAACATCTTGTCTCGCTTTGGTTGGCCAAACAAATTAATCACCGATAATGAAACAACTTTCAAATCGAAAAGGATGGTAGAATTTTGTCATAAATATGACATCATTTTGGGTCATTCAACTGTCTATCATCCACAAGGCAATGGATTGGTAGACTGTTCAAATAAATCATTGGTCAACATCATCAAGAAGCTACTGGAAATAAATAAAAAGAGATGGAATAAGAGGTTGGTCCATGCGCTTTGGGCAGATCCAATGAGTCAGAAAAAGTCCATTGGTATGTCACCGTTTGAGCTTGTTTATGGAGTTGACCCAGTATTTCCCACCTCTCTTGCTGCCTCGGTGGTCATGCTTCTCCAGGAGGATGGAAGTGAAGAAGATCTCATGCAGAGAAGGTTGAATCAAATGGTCCACTTGCAGCAAACAAGAGAAGAGGTTTTCAAGAACACATCCAAGTTGCAGGAGAAGATAAATAAAATCTATGACAGAAAAGCAAAGGTAGATAAATTTCAGTTGGATGATGTGGTGCTGAAGTGGGATGCAAGGAATGAAGAGAAAGGTAAGCATGGAAATTTCGAAAATCTTTGGAAAGGTCCTTTCAAGATTGCAGCATATAGGGGTCAGAATGCCTTTCTTCTGAAGGAAATGAGCGGGGAAGATTGTCCTGGAGGGCCGATCAATGGTTGGCTGCTCAAGCGGTATCACTGCTAATTTATTAACATTTCTTCCACTTTCATTGTAAATACCATTTTTATTTAAAGTTTGGTTTCAGTCTGTAAAGTTAGTTTTTGAGTTATTTCAATGTCAAGTTTGAGTCAATTTCTTGGTCATTTCACTTTCATAAATAAGTCAGAGTCATGTGTTGTTTATCGAAATGATGACTCCATAGCCTAATGGACAAAAGGAACTGTCTAGCTCCTCCAGAGATCTACTGTTCTTGGCACCTCCAAGGAGCTACCATCCCCCATTGGAGCCAATGTTAGAGTCGATCTGGTCAGCCCTCTATCAAATATCAAAACTCTTTATGCATTTCATGTTTAGGTGTCCCGCTTCATTCACTCAGCTGCATTTCGCTAGGGGCATGCCATGATCTGACGGAGAAAGTCATGCTAATCATTCCCCATCATGTCTGGCTCCTGCTGGCTCAGGTATTTTGTAAATAATCACCAAAGTCCATGACAATCAAGGTCCAGTCCTTTAAAGGACAAAAGTCATTTTGTATGTTTAGGTCTAGGAATTAATCAATTTGGTCTTCCAAACATGTCCAGTAAAGCCATGCAAGCCAGAGGGAGGCCCTTACACAGCTATGGTTCAGAGAGTTTCATCATCATGTGGATAGACTTCGACTCTTCTTCAAAACTCTGTTTTGAAGAAAAGTCAAACAGTGTCATTTATGACAAAATTTTCCAAAAAATTGCCAGTTGACTTTTTCAGATGCAGTCATGGTTTCTGTGGCCAAATGCCCTGTCATACAGTCCCTACAAAGATGCGCCGAAAATTTCATCATTTAAGCCAAAATTTCAAAGGGAAGTGAAAATCAGTGTGTTTTAAAGTCAGTGAAAAAGTGCAAAACACAACATTAGAAAAATGGGTTTTCAAGGAAGCAAAAATTAAACCCATCTCTTCCAAGGCTATATATACATGTTTTTATCCAAATCAAGGGCATTGTGCTATTACAAGCCTTGGAGAGACATTGCAAAGGTGTGAGTGCGAAATCGTGAGCGTTTGAGTGAGTGGGAGCTAGTTTTAGAGGGCGCGACGCACATACTCAGGAGCGCGGCGCACACAGAGGGCACAGTGCACACGTAGCCTGCCCACAGTTCAAATTTTCTAAGGGCGCGGTGCAATGGGTTTTGGACACAGTGCACATAGACCAGGGGCTAGAAAACATTTCCAAATCACTCCAAATTTTGGTGAATGCTATCAAATCTAGAGGTAGGCATTATGACATCACCTGTTCATCAAATTTCATCAATGATATGGTGTTTATAGAGATGTTTGAATGTCACCAAAATGCATAAGGTCAACCATAAGAAATCACCAAAAAAATGATGGCTAGGGTTGTTAAAATGTGTTGTTAGTGCCAAGGTTTCACTCCACTCACCTTTTCCCCTCACCTATCATTTTTCCCATCCTCCATTTCCTAAAACCCCTGCCCTAACTTACTACCAAACCCTCTCCCTATCCTTCCACTATTTGGTCAACACAAAATCACCATAAGACAAGCTCATTGTGCAAGCAAGGCCGTGGAAGAAAGGTGCAAGGTCGAAGAGTTGAAGAGTGAAGCGATTAGGAGCAATTTAGGGTGATCTCAGAGCGCATGGCGCACACACAAAGCAGTGGGGCGCACACAGAGCCCGTCCACTGTGTAAATCCGCCACTGGCACGGCGCACTCAGAGCGTGCGGTGCACTGGGCATTATGCGTGGTGCACAGGGATATAAAGCCCAGAAATCATCGAATTCGCCCAAAAATTTTGTGGATGCTCATCAAATTTGAAAGGTAGGCAACCTACCTCCACTTTTGCATCAAATTTGAAAGGAATAGCATGGTTTTACGATTATAAATCAAATGCAAAATTTTTTATAAAGCAAACAAAAGAAGACACAAAGAAACCATGATCCTAGGGTTTGTGCTATAGAGACAGTGTTGCCAAGGTGTTTCCTATACTACCCCTATTACTCATTCCCCTATGCTATTGTCCCCATAATCACTACTCTAACCCTACTAAAAAATCATACTCCCTTTCCCCCCTTCCTATTGCTCAAAAAACCCAAACCCTACCTTGCAAACAACACAAATCCTACCCCATCAACACTATACCCAAAATACTCCCAAGTCCCTGACAAATCTCTCCCTTTAACCCCTATTCCCATTTCATCATTCCCTTCCTAATAATCCCGTTTTAATTGTCCCCTTGGTGGCAGATTGTCAAAGCAACTACCAGATTCATTTGAAATCAAAGGGAAGCCTAAAAATCAGGGTACAAAAAGCAGTAATGGCATCGAAAGTCTCATCAGAATATGAGGAGGAGACCCACAGTTATACAGCTTCAGGAGAACAGGCCCCCAGGAGACATCACCGGAGTGGCAGACATCTTAGAGATGAGCCAAACACCTTCACCGAGTTGCAGGCATTCCCTCTTGCTATGTCTTGTTTCCAGCACTTAGCATGTTTTGAATTTTTTCAGAGGGTGGCAAATGTCAGAGTTCATCACGAGTTGACCCATCTTTTTGCACTTCACCTGCATGGAGGACAGTCTATCTTGGCTAGGGTCACTTTCACATTGACACCCGAAACAATATCAGTGGCAACAGGCATACCAAACATTGGAGAGTAATGGCATAAGAAGAAGAAGGTAGAGAGGCATCATTATGAGCCTTACATTAAGGACAATTATTTGAGCCATCTCACGAGAGTTTTTCCATTCAGATTTTTGAGAGATGAGTATGCTCCGCTCATGAAATTGATCATGAAGTACTTCAGTTGTGAGGGGAGATTTTCTCACCTTTATGCCTACCACATCATGTTGCTCATGCAATTTACCAGGGTACGAATGATGAACCTCCCATTTTTCATTTGCGAGAACATAGAGAGGATGAATAATTTCATGCAGCACAAGACCCCTCGACAACAGCTCAACAGTGTTTATCACTTTGCCCTTATCCGAATTTTGGTGGACCATCAATTGGGATTGCAAGGTATTGCTTGGGAGGACTTCATCTCCTGTGACTTCTTCAGTGCTCCACAGGTAGTATCAGAGGTAGAGCATGAGATAGGTGGCCCATCTCATCAGAATGAGTGACATGAGACTGCTACTATACCAGTATACATCACCTATCAGAGAGGCAGTAGACCCTTATTTGCAGCAGCAAAGCGAGTGTTATCTCCACCCGGGGTGGAAGGGGCCTTGCTTCTGACATTAGCATCACATGAGCAGGGCAAGGGTAAGGAGCCAGTGTAGGAGGAAGGGCCATCAGGTGAGTGAGAGACTGAGTTTTTTCTCCTCCATGATGATGAGACAGATGCAGAACCAACAAATGAGGAGCTTACGGAGATCATCTAGGAGCAACAGTCAGTGTTTGAGTCCTTATCCCATGACTTGGAGAGGGCCAAGTGGAACATGAAGTACCTGGAGCAGAGAAACAAGCAGCTTGAGGACCAACAGATGATCATGGAGCTGCAAAACATTCGTGAGCATCGCCAAGCTGCTCAAAGAAGAAGGGTTGCGCTCACATATTTGGAGCAAGAAATCAATGAGGATCGGGAGGCCAAACTTGAGAGGGTCAACATGAATTTGGAGAGGCTGCTAGACAAGTCTGAATAGGACCTTGCTCTATTGAGACATATGGCTTTCTGTTACAAGGTGCGAAACATGAGTGCACAGCCCCGGATAAGGAACTTGAAGTCAAAATTGAGGAAAGCAACAAGAAGAGCAAAAAGGGAAAAAGAGAAAGATCAGCTTTAAATCTTGGCTGAGGCTTCCTTTTCCCATCATAACACCCCATAGAGATCCTCCAGCCCAAATTTCAAAAAATTTGGGGAATTTTTGGTGACATGGTAATTTTTTGGGCAAAAAACAGGGATTTTCTCCCTGTGTGCCGCGCCACCGGCGCGACGCTAAAATTCTAGAGCTCCAAATGAGGAATGGTTTGCAGTTTTGGATTCATCATGGAAAATTATGACTACTGGTGTCTGGGCAAGAAATTTGGCAAGATTTGAGTCTCCTAAAGGTCAAAAAACACCCAAAAATGGCCTCTCTACCATTTTTTTGACACACAGAAAGCAATCTTGGGAGAATGGAGATTTGGAGGGGAAAATGAGCACCAAATTTGAAAATTCTAGTTGGGTTAGAAAGTAGACAGGACAGACTTTCCAGCAAGCCCACTTGGGCACATTTTGGACACATACAAGTGCCCCAAAATAGGCCCCAAAGTAGCATGATGCACAGAGAAAATGGCGCAGCGCACAGAGGAAAATTTGCCAATTTGCTTTCGTTTCGCGAAATTTCGGTTCACGACTTCTCCAAGTAGGTCCGCTCATCTACACTTCGGTTTTTTCGCACCAAAGGTGAAATTTAAATAGTTTTTTCTCCAGATTGGCTTCTATCCAAGTGGCGAAGGAAGGCAAATGGTCACCCAAAGCCAAATGTCATGTTTGTAGCGCTGCACCTGTAGCTGATGGTTGGCTCCCCATCTCCATTTTGTAATGATTCGAGTAACTCCCCAACCCTTGGGCATTCCATCTCTTCCTCACACATTCTATATATTGTATGCAATTTATTTTCAAAGGGTTGGTTGGATTGTAACTTCTGGGAGACTGTGGGAAAGAAACTTTGTTTCTTCACTGTGTATTTTTGACAGAGAATTAATGAAAGGCAACGGCTCTGTTTCATGAGATTCTTATGGTTGTGAGTGTAGAAAATGTGTCTCTTATGTTTTCATATGTATTTCTATATGTTTCATAATTCAATTCATGTTCATTTCCAGTGAAATTTTCTGAGTGAGATTAGGTAGAATTCAATTTTATTGCTCTGCCTGTGGGAAAATTTCATGTTCAGTGTTATTCTTCTGTTGAAAAGGATTCATGTCACTATGCCCTTTTCACTTTCTTCAGAAATCTATTCATGCCGTTGTACCTCAAACTAAATTGTTACATTTTCCGCCTACCTTGCATCATGGAATAATCTATGCCTTTGTATTAAATTCTCTGTTCTTTGCTGAGCGCCGGTCCCATAACATCCCAGAAGCTCGGTCATTCATGAAAATTGTTTCTCGAATGCCTATTCACTTACTAGCCTAAGGTAAATATTTCATTGTAAGTCATCTCAAACTGTTTTCAATCATCTATTCACTGAGCGTGACTCGGAGAGAGCCCTCTCCTGCTCTGGTAGGGCTAGCTACCAAACTGAGTGTGGTTTGTGGTTACCCTAATTTTTTCCTTCCTTCAGCCTAAGGCAGATTTAGGTGCTAACATAGTGGCGACTCCACTGGGGACAAACTGAAATGAAATCCCCTTGTTTCATAATAATTCTAAGCTCCCGGATGATGAGCTTAGGATTGGAAAGGATGAGTAAGTTGGTTGTGTCTTGTGATTTTTCTCAATAGCACGTTGGCTTCGAGACGATATACCAGAGCCAATCCAGACCTAGATCCTCCTCATATTTACGAAAACCCCAATTTGATCCCAAGACTCCTTCGTCAAGAAAGCACCATAACTCCCGTGTTCAAATCCCATTCATGTCCCGATATTTTTGAGTATCTTGAAGAGCTTGAGTTTGACGAATGGTTTGAGATATCATTGTTTGAGTCTAAATCCAAAAGGGCGGTTGATTATACTCTCCCCAATCCGTAATTTCTTGTAGACCTTGAAACAGAAAGAGCTAATAGGTTAATTGATAATTACATCGCAACACAGCCCCAAACTCCAATTGCAAGCCCCTTGCAAACTGTGCACACTCCTCCAACACCTCCAAGGCCAAATCCACTAAGAATGATGGCTGCCCGTTTCGCACCCCTTGTTCTACCCCAAGTTCTAGATGACAGCGAATGGATTATCAAAGTAAAATCCCATTTTTTGATGGCACTCCTAACAACATTACTTCTCAGCAACATGTAGACAAAATGGCAGACTTCTATGAACTTCATGAGATTGATGCGGAGAATGTGGCGATGAGGCTCTTTGTACAGACATTTGCAGGTGATGTGAGAAATGGTTCAGAGGTTTGCCGGCAGCAAGTATCACTACCTTGGCTGAGCTACAAAGACAATTCTTGAACCGGTGGGAAGTGAAAAAGAATCCCCTTCAAATTCTGGCCGAATATGAACAAATCAAACGGAACGCTGGTGAGTCAGTCCAAGACTATTGTGTTAGATTTAATTCAGTCTATAACGAAATTCCAGATCATCTAAAGCCACCTGTGGGACTAGCAATGATGAAGTTTCCAGATGGTTTTGATGTTGACATGGCATACCAATTAAGAGAGAGAGGACCGACCACAATGGAAGATATGCAGAAAATCGCGGTCAGCGTTGAAACAAATTTGTTGTCCAAAAGAGCTAGAGCGAAAGCGGAAAAGAAAATCACTGCAAAAGAAGAGTCTTCTTCAATGGATCAACTACTTAAAAAGGTGGAGCATATTCTTAAAAGGGTAAAACTTGACAAGCCTGAGCCACAAGTTAGGAATCCTAACTTCCATTGCCAGTAGCAGCCACAATATAGAATAATACAGAGAGATCAGCGAACTCGAGAGCAGACAGCACAACAGCCGGTACAAACACCTTTGCAGCAGAATTTTGTGCATGGACCGAAGTCAGATGAGGATGGAAATGTAATAGGCGAAGAAAACCACCTCTTTTACTCCAGATGAGCTTCCTACTTACATTACCGAAGAAGAAGAATGTGCAGTGAATTCAGCTGCACACCAAGACACAGATTTTATTCTAGCAGCGACACTGTTTTGGAGGAAGAATCGGAAGAATATCAAAGGGGATATATGAATGCTTTGTCCGCACAATAGCAGTGATATTCACTTAGAAACAGAGATGTGTTGGTCAAACCAATTCAGAAAAAGAAGGAGGTTGAAACATCAAAAAATGATTCATCAGCTACACAAATAAAAGGAAAGGAGGCGGTTGGTCCGGAGAGCAGAAAATCAAAATCAGTAGAACAATCACAGCAACAAGCCACATCAAAAACAAAGGAAAGGAAAGAGATCCCAGTCAAAGAGGTAGAAAAGACTACCACTTTTAGCTTAGAGAATGAGATTTCTAAGTTAAAGGTATCCATCCCCTTGACTAAAATAATGAAGAACAACAGTTATAGAGGACAGATTTCTAAAATGTTGAATTTGGACCCAATGTCCGACATGGTAAATGTAGAAGATGATTAGCCTGAAATGATTTTTGGACCAGCATCGAATGGTGAGTCTCCTGATAGTGATGTGCCACCCTTATATATCAGTTTACGATTGCATGATTTTGTGTTACACAATGCCATGTTTGGTTCCGGAGCTTCTCACAATCTCATGCCCAAGGCTATCATGGATAAGCTTGGTCTGGACAGCACCCAACAATATCATGATCTCTATTCATTCGATTCCAGCAGAGTAAGATGTATAGGACTCATCAAAGACTTGGTTGTGAGTTTGGACCAACTTCCTATGAAAAATGTTTTGATGGATGTGGTGGTAGCAGATATTCCTCCAAGGTTTGGCATGCTTCTTTCTAGGTCTTGGGTAGCGAAATTGAAAGGGACACTATAGCTGGATTTCTCCTATGCAACAATCTCGGTGTTTGGACAAATGAGGAAGTTATATCGGGAACAAAAAATGAAATATATGATCACAAGCAAGGAGAAACCTATAAATCATCCTATTAACTATGTACATACAGATTTAGAGTCTTTTGTTTTGTTTTCAGATAGTTTAAATGATATAGATAGTCAGATAGTAGAAGCAGATGACATTCCGGAAATAACAGAAAATTTCAGAGAAATTTTGAAGAAAGAAGGACAAGAAAAGCAGCAAAATGTTGGGCAATCAGCTGAAAGTAATGGACAACAAGCAGACAAGGCACGACAAATAGATTTCCAGCACTTACAAGAGGAGGAAGAAGGCTTGTGGACCATGGATTTCGATGGAGCAGTAGGAAATGATGGCGCTGGAATTGGAATTTGGGTACGCAGTCCTTTCTCCGCCCCAAACAAAGTGCCTAGCAGCGTGAGGGTTTTCTCTTACAAGCTAGCCTTTGAGTGTTCAAACAATGAAGCTGAGTATGAAGCTCTGATTGTTGGCCTGAAAATTCTTAGAAAGATGAATACAAAAAGGATTTCGGTATATGGCGACTCCAAATCGGTAATAAAGAAGGTTAGAGGTGAGTATCAAGCAAAACATCCTAGGATGCGGGCCTATCGTAATGCAGTTTTAGACATCTTGAAGTTATTTTCATAATACACCTTGACATGTGTGCCTCGTATACAAAATAGTATTGTTGATGCTCTTGCCAAGGCAGCAAGCAGTTTGAAGATCCCCATGAACTCCAGCAATAAATTTGAAATCCATGTCAAGCATCGTCCAACCATTCCAGACAATCAGCGATATTGGCAAGTGTTTCAAGATGATGAGGAGATTAAGGATTTTCTGCTAAACAAAGGCAAGTTCAAAGAAACCTCCATTGATGTAGAAAATGACGATGGCAAAAGGAATGGTACATATGAAGTGCAGATCAATGAAATGGACGTATTGCAGTTGAAGAATAACATCATTCCTAAAGGCTTGATACCTCTAGAGGAACGTTTTGATCAGGATGATGTAGCCTGCATGCCAACATTGCAGCCAACAGAGAAGGGTGTAGAAGAGGTCAACATTGGTACAATTGCCAATCCAAAGTTGCTAAAATTGTCTAAAGCATTACCGCGAAAGATCAAGGACAAATACATCAATTTGATGGCTTCATTTGTAGATGTGTTTGCTTGGGACTATTCTGATTTAAAGACCTATGATACCAATATTATTCAGCACACAATACCCATCAAACCCAATCAAAAACCATTTAGATAGAAGCTGAGAAGGATAAATCCAAAGTTGCTGCCATCTATCAAAAAGGAGGTAAGTAGGTTATACAAGTCAGGTATCATTGTGCCCATCAGATTTTCATATTGGATATCTAACTTAGTGCCTGTACACAAGAAGACCGGTGAGATCCGCCTATGCATTGATTTCAGAAATCTAAATAAAGTCTCATTGAAGGACAACTATCCACTGCCCAAGATGGACCATATACTTCAGTGAGTAGTGGGGGCATCTCGTATGTCACTGCTTGATGGTTATTCCAGATATAACCAAATTTCTGTCCATGAAGATGATAGAGATAAGACAACATTCACCACTCCATGGGGAACCTTTCACTACGCCAAAATGCCCTTCGGTTTAAAGAATGCAGGTGCCACATTTCAGCGGGCAATGGACTTGGCTTTTGCAAATGAGAAGGATGTGTTTTTGGTGGTGTACCTGGATGATTTGACGGTATTTTCCAAATCTGATGAAGAGCACATGCATCACCTAAAAATTGTATTTCAAAAGTGCAGGAAATATGGTCTATTGCTGAATCCTAAGAAGAGCTTGTTCGCCATGGAGGAGGGAAAATTACTTGGGCACATCATTTCAAAGGATGGAATTCGTATAGGCCTAGCACGTGTGCAAGCAATTCAACAAATCGATCTGCCTAGGAATAAAAAAAAGATACAATCATTCAATGGTAAGATGAATTTTCTGCGTCGCTTTGTGCCTAATCTTGCGGAACACTTAAGAGAAATGACCAACATGCTTAAGAAGGACAGCCAGGTGAAATGGACAAAGGAGGATGCAAAATCTTTCAACTTGGTCAAATTGGCCCTTTCTTCAGCTCCAGTTCTAGTCAACCCAGACGACACTCAGGATTTCATATTGTTTTCATTTTCTTCTGAGCACATTATGGCAGCGGTATTATTGTAGAAGAGAGACGATCATGAAAGACCCATTGCATTCTTCAGCAGGGCTATAAGGGATGCAGATTTAAAGTACAACATCATTGAGAAGCAAGCCCTGGCATTGGTGAAGGCATTGAAGGATTTCCGGGTATATATCCTACATTCTCACATTCTGGCCTATGTTCCTAATACTACTGTAAAGGATGTTTTAGTGCAGACCGATCCAAAAGGAAGAAGAGGCAAATGGATTGCAGCCTTGCTGGAATATGATGTCGAAATAAAGCCCAAAAAGCTGGTCAAAGGACAGGGGTTGGCGAAGCTAATGGCCAAATCAAACTTGCATGCCTTGGACATAAATCTGATCGCTACCATGTCCGATGAGAATGAGGAAGGAATGTCATCTCAGGTATCTGAAATGTTTGCTTTGTCCCCATGGTATTCAGATATAATATATGTGCTGAAAAATCTGTCACCGCCGCGTGGCATGACTAGAAACAAAGCGATAACACTCAAATTGAAGGCTGCCAAGTTTTGTAATTTGAATTCTGCACTGTATTGGAAAGATCCCGATGGGATTTTGTTAAATTGTTTGGTGGAAGAGGAGGCAAAGAAAGTCATGGAGGAGAGTGTGGTGGTCACCTTTTTTGGAAGTCAATAGTGAACAAAATTTTGAGAGCAGGCTACTACTGGCCTACTTTCTTCGCTGATGTGTATAAGATGGTCAAGTGCTATCATAAATGTTAGATTTTTGAAGGAAAAAAGAAATTACAGCCTTTGCCACTTAAGACTATTGAGGTGAGCACTCCCTTCCAACAGTGGGGGTTGGATGTCATTGGGGAAATTCATCCTGCCTCTTCTGGACAACATAGATGGATCCTTACAGCAGCAGACTATTTCAAAAAATGGATTGAGGCAGCTCCCATTAGACAAGCTATAGACACGGTAATCATTTCATTCCTCGAAAATAACATCTTGTCTCGCTTTGGTTGTCCAAACAAATTAATCACCGATAATGCAGCAGCTTTCAAATCGAAAAGGATGGTAGAATTTTGTCATAAATATGACATCATTTTGGGTCATTCAACTGCCTATCATCCACAAGGCAATGGATTGGCAGAATATTTGAATAAATCATTGGTCAACATCATCAAGAAGCTGCTGGAAATAAATAAAAAAGAGCTGGAATAAGAGGTTGGTCCATGCGCTTTGGGAAAATTGGATCAGTCAGAAAAAATCCATTGGTATGTCACCGTTTGAGCTTGTTTATGGAGTTGACACAATATTTCCCACCTCTCTTGCTGCCCCGGTAGTCAGACTTCTCTAGGAGGCCGGCAGTGAAGAAGATCCCATGTAGAGAAGGTTGAATCAAATGGTCCACTTGCAGCAAACAAGAGAAGAGGTTTTCAAGAACACATCCAAGTTGCAGGAGAAGATAAAGAAAATCTATGACAGAAAATAAAAGGCAGATAAGTTTCAGTTGGATGATGTGGTGCTGAAGTGGGATGCAAGGAATGAAGAGAAAGGTAAGCACGAAGAGTTCAAAAATCTTTGGAAAGGTCCTTTCAAGATTGCAGCATATAGGGGTCAGAATGCCTTTCTTCTGAAGGAAATGAGCGGGGAAGATTGTCCTGGAGGGCCGATCAATGGTCGGCTGCTCAAGCGGTATCACTGCTGATTTATTAATGCTGATTCCATTGTCATTGTAAATACCATTTTTTTCAGTTTGGTTTCAGTCTGTAAAGTTAGTTTTTGAGTTATTTCAATGTTAAGATTTAGTCAATTTCTTGGTCATTTCAGTTTCATAAATAAGTCAGAGTCATGTGCTGTTTATCGAAATGATGACTCCATAGCCCAATGGACAAAAGGCACTATCTAGCTCCTCCAGAGATCTACTGCTCTTGGCACCTCCAAGGAGCTACCATCCCCCATTGGAGCCAATGTTAGAGTCGGTCTAGTCAGCCCTCCATCAGAGATCAAAACTCTTTATGCATTTCATGTTTAGTTGTCCCGCTCCATTCACTCAGCTGCATTTCGCTAGGGGCATGCCATGATTTGACGGAGAAAGTGTTATAGACATTTTTGGGCCCTACAATCCCAAGCATAAAATGTCCATAAACCAAGGGCTCCTAAGTCCCTAAAAGTGTTGTTCTAACCCCTAAAGGAACAAGGTCAATAGATTACAGCTTCCCCCAGAAGTTCTCCATGAGAAACTGCTCAGAATTGGTCAAAACAGGATCATTGCAGCTGCTCCACTGGCTAAGTGCGTTGCATCTCACCCAAATACACTATGAGGGTGCGTTGCATTTCAAAAGTCCCTTCTGTGGGGTACGATGGGCGAGAAATGACAAATGGCAGTGTCATTCCGCGAGGTGGAGAGGCAATGGAAGCTTCCAGAATCTTCTCCTGTGACACTTGCCTCACTGAATTCGACCAAGGATGAGTAAGAGGCCATCCGTCTCCAAGTGGAAGAAAGAACTATCAAAGAGAAGACACTAATCAAATCACAAGCTGACTCATCCCCCTTACAGATATCTATATATGGATCCCTCATCCCAGAGATCCAGAGGCTGGAATTTTGCATATTGTAAGGAATTACTGTTGGTTTCTTGAGACAAACATCAGATTGTTGGGTGATCTAAGCTTTGTTTGAGGTGAAGAGGGGCTTCTTTGCTGGGAGGTTGATGCTGGGTCAGAACAACTGGTTGTAACTCCTCTTGGCTCTTTTCTTGTTTATCAATAAAAGCTATTTGAGTTTTCCTCCATGCTTTTGTGTCATTGATGCTTGTTACATTTGTATGGTCAATTTACATCTGATCCTAGATTGTTTATGATTATAGATCCATGTCTTTGTATAGTGCTATGATTCTGTGATCTTACAGGCACTTTGTGAAGCTGGGCGTGCAAGGGAGCAGGTAGCTGAGGACTATCAAAGAAGAGAGGGATCAAATTAGGAGATTAGCGCAAGACAAAGGTTGGTCTTTCTGTTCCTCTCTATCTATAATTCATAAAGGAAAAACAAAAGTAGCTTTTCTCTGTTTGTTTCTAAGGCAGCTATCACACCTTAGTGGGATAGAGTAGTTCTATATATACACTTTTCCCTGTAACAGAATGGCGACTCCGCTGGGGAACTAATTAGTTTGTTTGTTTATCATTCATTGTTGTTTGTTTCATAAACTTACAAGTAGCATTCGAACTACATTTGCCATAACAAATGCAAAGAAGACAACTGCTACTTCAATCCATCTAGTGGATCTGTTTATGATTTAAACAACTGATTCAAAAACTATCTGATTGCCCTTGTGATAGCTCTTAGATCCTCCTTAGATCTACCCCTGATTGTTGCATTACTGATTGCCTTTTGCTCGGCCAAAACCCATGAACTGAACTGCAAACTGTGACCCAGAACCTGAACAGAGTCTCGTTTCTGGCCCAGCGCAGGTACTGTTCAGAGATTCTGAATTTCAGCGCACTTCCCGAGTGGACAACCTACGCAGCATTTCAGATTCTCTGTGTTACAGGTGTGCTGATCAAACTAGCTCTGTGCAGTTGTGGCTTCTATGGTTCATTCTTTCCAGTTCTATTCCTAAATTTTGCTCCCTGTGATCAGTATATGTCTGTTTGAAACCCCTTTTCCTTGTTGTTATTCCGCCTCCTTTGTACAAAAGAACTGTAGATGTTTTTGTGTGTTTGTTGAGTCATTTACGGTTCTCCTTTGCAAAAGTAGCGTAATTGTACTATCGTCCTTTGATTTGAAACTGTCGCAAGTGTCGATTTCAATCATAGGAAAGAGTTTAATTGTTGTTGATGGTCGATTATCCTATTACTATTGCTTTTGGTCTGAATTTGTAATTTTCTAGTGTCGAGAACAAGTATTCATTTCAAAATCGTAAGGTGTTGTGATCATCTCCATTTTTTTATTTCGAAAAGAAACTTGTTGATATTTGTCGCTTGAAAGGAAATTCAGATTTGTGCATCAACTTTCTTTTTAGCATTCATATACTAAGAAAGTCGAAAAACAAATACATGCATGTGCATTTGCATATAGACAGTCTGATTGGCTTGATTTAGGAAAGTGCATTTAGAGTGTGCTCTTTTCTCTTTGTGAAAATATTTTGTCTTTCTTTTCCCTAGTAGCTAGGATTTTCATTGCATAAAGGAGATAAAAAGTTTGTTTATCATCTTAAATTGCATTTTAGGAATTACATCTACATATCGTGGTGAACCTGAAAGGAAAACTTCATAAACAAGATCAACTTAAAATAAATTCAATGAATCTAACAATGCTTTGGAACTTAACGCACAACATTTAGAAATCTAGGCTAGAGACGTATTCCAGTGTCGTAAAGCCTGGTAACTGTTGTTCTCACTGATGGTTGGGTGATTCCTCCACTTTGAGACGATAAGTGCCAGTACGGACTTGTGCTCCCACGTACCGTCGAGTATACTTTGGGAGACCCCAATAGGCTTAATCCTTTATCCATAGGAAGCTGTGTTTGCCGCCCTATCGATCGCAATGCACTGAACACAGCCTTCGGGAAGATTGACTGCCGTACCGTAAAAAGTATTCTGCAGTTTTGCGATTGGTTTGGTAATCCCTCTACCTAGATTTCTAGAACAGTCCCTTTCGTTCCTTTTCAGACTCCTTAACAGAAAAGGTCCATCTGAGCACTTGTCACTTCAGGCTCATTAAAAATCGAAGGAGACTAAAGTCATCTTTTGTTTTTTCTCGACTCTTAAAAATTGAAAAAACAAGTTGTGTCAAAGCGTCTAAAATTTATTTTAAGCGGAATATTCATTACCCTTTCCTACGTTGATCTTGGGTTGAGAAAATGGAGTCCACCAACCAAGGAATTCCCCTTGGAGGAAATCCTAGTCCCTTCTCCTCTTGGGGAGATGTTGGTGCACCCCATATGGCCACATTGTCGCTTCCAGGACTGACAATTGGTTTGCCTGTATGGCTCTTCCCAACCTCTGTCCTTCAGAACACCACAATTCCTGAACAATCGAATCAGCAACTAGACGAGTCCAGAGTTACCCACCAACCTTCTACTTCCTCTAATTCTTCCTCTCCTCCTTCCTCTTCGCTTGATGGGGCTGGTAAAGCCAAAAGTCAAGTACCTAAGGAGAAGAAGGAAAAGAAGAAAAAAGAGAAGAAGAAGAAGGAGCCAAAAGCGAACGGGGGCAAACGAGTGTCGTCTAGCGAAAATCCACACACTGCACCGACCAGGCCTAAATCGCCATGTGTCATTTGCAAAGGAGACCACTATCACAGAGATTGTCCTTGCATCCCTCGGATCTTAAGGGAATGGTCTCCTCGTTTGCACAACCCGGTGTCGTCAACCTCTGATAGTCATGTTGAAAACACACCGTCAACTAGTGAAAGTGAAGCCCCGGGACAAAAAGGAAAATATAGTTTTCCTTATAAATTGTGCGAAGGCGATCATGCCGTCCACCGTTGTCCCTTCTTAGACAAAGCTAAAAGATTTTTGGATGATCGTCCGGTTTCACTGTTACGACTTCCTCCTGGATATAAAAAACTCTTTCCGAGTCTGTCACTAGTTGAAAATCCAGCTAACCCGCTCAGGTGGTCAGCCGAAGCATCTATCATTGAAGATAAACCATCTGAACCCATACCAGACGAAATTCAAAAGGTTGAGGCGGCAATTGACCCGGTCTTGCCTTCAGAGGTTCCATCTTTAGATGATATAGTCACAGAAGAGAACAAGGATGACATCATCCAAATTCTTTTCATAAGCACAGACTCCAACGAACATAGGGGCAATTTACCTGTTCCTTTACCGCAGGAAGGAAGTTCGTCAGAGTCATACCTAGCCGTCTATTCGGTCCCACCTCCAAGCAACCTAGTTGTCTCCTTCGACTGGAATCAACTAGGCAGACCCCATTTACCAGCTAGTATACCATTCTGAATCATTGTTCAAATATATAGAATGGTTATGGCTAGTACCATCGTAGATGAGGGTGCTTCTGTGAGTATCCTTTCCTCAACTACTTGGAAAGCGCTTGGTTCGCCATCGCTTTTGCCTGAGATGAGAAATCTAACAGGTTTTAATAAAGGAACCAGTCGACCGTTAGGGATCCTTCCCAATGTGCCCATAATATTGAGAGGGAAAACCGTTCACATGAATGTGATGGTAGTTCAAGGACCCCTGGATTACAATCTACTCCTTGGACGAGACTATATTTATTGCATGGGAGCAATTGTCTCCTCACTCTTTAGAGTAATGCGTTTTCCGCAGGAAGGAAGAGTGGTCAAGCTCGTAGACCAACTTTCATTTCCCGGATCATACAAAGCAAATAGTCATATACCATCCCTAAATGGTCTTTTCACGCAAGAAATGTCTCGATCTCCAGTCCGTCCACCCGATGAGCGCGAGTGATTCGGGGGGACATGACTGAATCCCAGGGGCATGCAACCTGGTCTGCTTTGGCAGGAAAACTTCGGGTATAGGGTAGGTTTCTGTGAGAGAATATGACCTCCGTACTCCTACCGTGATTGGAAGAGGGAGTTGGACTGGAATAAGATCCTCTTTTCAAAGTTATGTGGGTTGGCGGGCATCGCCGCTCACCTTTGTTTATTTCGGTAGACATCGCCGAAGAAGTGTTTTGTTTACGCGCTAAATAGAACAATCTTTGGTAACCTGAAAGAGGTATACCTTTCCTGATAAAACAAATGTTTTGTCAGCTCGAATAAAAGGTGACCTTGAAACTCTGTTTTATACCTGGGGGCATGCAAACCTTTTGGCATGCAAGCAAAGAGCGACTATTTATTTTTTAAATTTATAGGACCTCTAACCCTTTAAACTCGTAGGATTGGTCGTTTCCTAGCTTGCATAAAGAAAGGATGTGGGGCAAAACTCTAAAACTTGCCGTTTTTATATGAGACATTCTTATCACATGAGTCGATTAATCGAGCAGTTTTAGCACATAGTTCAAGCTCGTTAAAAAATAAACATAAGCCATGAGAAAATGTTTCCCCCCGTGTTTAAGCTCGTTAAAAAATGAACTATTCCTCGGTAAATAACCATCGTGAATGTAGTACTTCAGCCATTAAAGCCTTGGTCGTGTTTGCACCGTCACCTCCACTTTTTCATTGGCCGATCATTCACCCCCATTTGTTTGCTGACCCATTTTGGGGAACAACTACGAAGAGTGATTTCACTAGCCATCCTTGTAACACTGTCATGATTGGAAAATTCCAAACCTTACCTGGAATCAACTGCTACCCATTTTATCACTCGTTCCTCAAAAGACGAGTCTCCTTTAAGCTCTTTTCAACTGACTCGTAAAATATGAAAAGATTGCTGAGCCATTAGCCTCTCCAGCTCGTTAAAGGGACAGGAAGTGCTATCCCTCCTCTAGATTTTAATCTTTTTGGACCTGAGGGATTATTACACAAAAAGATCGAGTGCTTGTTTTGTTCGGCTCGTTAAAAGTATCTAAAATTCATCCCTTCTGTATTGTTTTATACTTTTTCAGACTTAAGGGATCAGATGACGAAAAAGGAATTTTGGAGTTACCTTTACGTTCATTTTCAGACTCTCTAAAATTGAAAAGGACCGAGTTATCTTTGTTGTTAAACTCGTTAAAAAGATTAATAGCGACAAACTTGTGTATAGACGAGAACGAGTTTCACTATCGCTAGGCTCGTTAAAACATAGCGATGGGTTTGCCCGAAGGGAAAATTATAGAACAAACATATGTTATCCTCCTCAAGCTTGACAAAAATAAAGAGGTACTGGTCAGCAATGACTGGGGAAAATTGGGAAGAAAACTTGAAGAAACTTTGTTGGTAGCAAGTCGCTCTTGAACATGACACTTCCACTCCGTGTCCAAGTCGGGTTGGGTTGTTTCATTCACCGGTCACATCACCATGGTCACGCCATACCATCCACATTTGGGGTTAATGCTACCAATCCATGACATCAGTGTCGCCGATATGTTCAAGAGAAGTCATTCAGTGAATTCACCTATGTCTCACCCACTACCATACATTATACTCCATTCTTTCATGACCGCCACCCTGAACCTTATATCACCAGAGCGTTTTCACCTCCATTAAAATCATTTGCTTTGTTCCATGTCATTGATGTGGGATTCATTAAGGCCCTCCTGTGACAGATCACTTCTTGTCAACATCAGCTCATTATCCAAGAAGTTGATCTAGGAACAGCCCATTCAGTACTTTGAAGCTTGCATGCCTCAATGGCAAGTTTCTCACTTCCGGCGACAGGTTTACATCAATGGCCTTCGACCGAAAGATTTTGCGTGGTGTTCGACGCCAAGTCCTTTATTCACACCACGTGAATTGTACTGCAGTACCTTGAGGGTCATTATCATTATCGGTGATTCCTCTCGCGCTTGTTAACAGTTTACATCATTGACTGGTAATCAAGCAATGTCTTTCCATGTTCGACTTCAGAACATTTCTCACATGGATCGACTTGTACTTCGAGCAAAGACCAGACGAGATTGAAGACCCCGGATTTAGTTTCATCCATCCGGGCTGCGATATATATTCAGGGAAATAAAGAAATTAAATGTACATCATTGCTGCACAAATAATCATCCACTCAAAAGGATGATGGCTCTATCAGAATCATCAGTCTACACTCAGACGATTGTCTGTCCTATGTACATGAAAATGAATTTATAAAGCCGAGCATGGGAATGCCCGCCTCAGCCAGATCATGAAAATATTATGAAGATAACGTATTGTATTGTATCTTATTACAGGTCTCCTCCCAGCATTGAAAAAACTTCGGATCCTCGCAATAAAGCATTTCAACCGACATCAAAAGATTAACGGCCTCATGCTTTATGGGGCAACTGTTATAGACATTTTTGGGCCCTACAACCCCAAGCATGAAATGTCCATAAACTAAGGGCTCCTAAGTCCCTAAAAGTGTTGTTCTAACCCCTAAAGGAACAAAGTCAACAGATTACAGCTTCCCCCAGAAGTTCTCCATGAGAAACTGCTCAAAATTGGTCAAAACAGGATCATTGCAGCTGCTCCACTACCTAAGTGCGTTGCATCTCACCCAAATACACTGTGAGGGTGCGTTGCATTTCAAAAGTCCCTTCTGTGGGGTGCGATGGGCGAGAAATGACAAATGGCAATGTCATTCCGCGAGGTGGAGAGGCAATGGAAGCTTCCAGAATCTTCTCCTGTGACACTTGCCTCACTGAATTCGACCAAGGATGAGTAAGAGGCCATCAGTCTCCAAGTGGAAGCAAGAACTATCAGAGAGAAGGTGCTAATTAAATCACAAGCTAACTCATCCCCCTTACAGATATCTATATATGGATCCCACATCCCAGAGATCCAGAGGCTGGAATTTTGCATATTGTAAGGAATTGCTGTTGGTTTCTTGAGACAAACATCAGATTGTTGGGTGATCTAAGCTTTGTTTGAGGTGAAGAGGGGCTTCTTTGCTGGGAGGTTGATGCGGGGTCAGAACAACTGGTTGTAACTCCTCTTGGCTCTTTTCTTGTTTATCAATAAAAGCTATTTGAGTTTTCCTCCATGCTTTTGTGTCATTGATGCTTGTTACATTTGTATGGTCAATTTACATCTGATCATAGATTGTTTATGATTATAGATCCATGTCTTTGTATAGTGCTATGCTGCTGTGACCTTATAGGCATTTTGTGAAGCTAGGCGTGCAAGGGAGTAGGTAGCTAAGGACTATCAAAGAAGAGAGGGATCAAATCAGGAGATTAGCGCAAGACAAAGGTTGGTTTTTCTATTCCTCTCTATCTATAATTCATAAAGGAAAAACAAAAGTAGCTTTTCTCTGTTTGTTTCTAAGGCTGCTGTCACACCTTAGTGGGATAGAGCAGTTCTATATAGACACTATTCCCTATAACAAAAAGTCATGCTAATCATTCCCCCTCATGTCTGGCTGCTGCTAGCTCAGGTATTTTGTAAATAATCACCAAAGTCCATGACAATCAAGGTCCGGTCCTTTAAAGGACAAAAGTCATTTTCTATGTTTAGGTCTAGGAATTCATCAATTTGGTCTTCGAAACATGTCCAGTAAAGCCATGCAGGCTAGAGGGAGGCCCTTACATAGCTATGGTTCAGAGAGTTTCATCATCATGTGGATAGACTTCGACTCTTCTTCAAAACTCCATTTTGAAGAAAATTCAAACAGTGCCATTTATGACAAAATTTTCCAAAAAATCGCCAGTTGACTTTTTCAGATGCAGTCATGGTTTCCATGGCCAAATGCCCTGTCATACAGTCCCTGCAAATATGTGCTGAAAATTTCATCATTTGAGCCAAAATTTCAAAGGGAAAGTGAAAATCAGTGTGTTTTAAAGTCAGTGAAAAAGTGCAAAACACAACATTAGAAAAATGGGTTTTCAAGGAAGAAAAAATTAAACCCATCTCTTCCAAGGCTATATATACATGTTTTTATCCAAATCAAGGGAATTTTGCTATTACAAGCCTTGGACAGACATTGCAAAGGTGTGAGTGCGAAATCGTGAGCGTTTGAGTGAGTGGGAGCTAGATTTAGAGGGCGCGGCGCACATACCCAGGAGCACGGCACACACAGAGGGTGCAGCGCACATGCAACCTGCCCACAGTTCAAATTTTCTAAGGGCGCAACGAATACCCAGTGCGCGACACACTGGGTTTTGCGTGCGGCGTACACAGACCAGGGGCCGGAAAGCATTGCCAAATCACTCCAAATTTTGGTGAATGCTATCAAATCGAGAGGTAGGCATTACGACATTAAAATGTGTTGTTAGTGCCAAGGTTTCACTCCACTCACCTTTTTCCCCTCACCTATCATTTTTCCCATCCTCCCTTTATCATTTTTCCTAAAACCCCTACCCTAAATTACTACCAAACCCTCTCCCTATCCCTCCACTATTCGGTCAACACAAAATCACCATAAGACAAGCTCATTGTGCAAGCAAGGCGGTGGAAGAAAGGTGCAAGGTCGAAGAGTTGAAGAGTGAAGCGATTAGGAGCAATTTAGGGTGATCTCAGAGCACGCGACGCACACACAAAGGAGCGCGGTGCACTCATTGGGCGCGGCGCACACAGAGCCCGTCCATTGTGTAAATCTGCCACTGGTGTGGTGCACTCAGAGCGCGCAGCGCACTGGGCATTGCGCGCGGCGCACATGGATATAAAGCCTAGAAATCACCGAATTCGCCCAAAAATTTTGTGGATGCTCATCAAATTTGAAAGGTAGGAAACCTACCTCCACTTTTGCATCAAATTTGAAAGGAATAGCATGGTTTTAGGATTATAAATCAAATGCAAATTTTTTTATAAAGCAAACAAAAGAAGACACAAAGAAACCATGATCCTAGGGTTTGTGCTACAGTGACAGTGCTGCCAAGGTGTTTCCTACCCTACCCCTATTACTCATTCCCCTATGCTATTGTCCCCATAATCACTACCCTAACCCTACCAAAAAATCATACTCCCTTTCCCCCCTTCCTATTGCTCAAAAAACCCAAACCCTACCCCATCAACACTATACCCAAACTACTCCCAAGTCCCTGACAAATCTCTCCCTTTAACCCATATTCCCATTTCATCATTCCCTTCCTAATACTCCCTATTTAATTGTCCCGGGGGGGCACATATGCAGATGGCTCTTACTATTCCAAGAATATGATTTTGAGGTCATAGTCAAACTGGGACACCTGAACGCAGGACCAGATAACTTGTCACGAATTGAGATAGGTGAGGAACCCACGAATTTGGCGGAGGGACTACCTGATGCACAACTCTTTGCAGTGCGTGTCGCGGACAGATACTTCGAAGATATAATCCATTTTCTGAAAACAGGGACTGCACCGAAGGAATACTCAGTCCAATAGAAAAAGGAAGTGTTGGTGCGTGCGGTGGACTTTTATGTCATCATGGGGCACCTATATAAAATGGGAAATGATGAAATATTGCGAAGATACGTACCTGAATTTGAACGAGGTCAGATCCTTGTGGAAGCACATGGGGGCACTGCAAGAGGACACTATGTAGGATGCGTGACCACACAGAAGATTCTTCGCGTAGGGTTATTGTGGCCAACCCTGCACCAGGATTCGGAAGCACACTATAAGGCTTGCGATATATGTCAAAGGACTCGAAAACCATTACGGAGGGACGAGATGCCGTTAAATCCAAAAATGACACTGCAGCCATTTGAAAAATGGGAAATCGACTTTGCGAGACCGTTCAAACCTCAAGGAAAGACAGGCGCATGCTACATCATCTCTGTGACAGAGTACCTGACACAATGGGTGGAAGCGCAGCCATTCAAATACTGCACAACCGCTACGGTTGCGAAGTTTTTGTTCGAAAACGTGTTGACCTGATTTGGCTATCTAAAATTCTTAATGAGTGATCGCAGAACACATTTCCTAAATGAAACCATCAGCGTGCTCACAAAAGAGTTCCAGGTGTATCATTAGAAAAGTACACCGTACCACCCACAAGCTAACGGGATAGTAGTGGCATTTAATAAAACACTGGAGACTGTGCTGACCAAATTGTGCAATGCGCAACAAAACGTTTGGGACCTGCACGTACCTACCATACTATGGGCTTACAGGACAACATGTAAGAAATTAACGAGATAGATACCTTTCCGGTTAGTTTATGGTGTGGAAGCTATCATGTCAATCAAATACATTATACCTAGTCTGTGAATATAAGTGCTGACAAGGATGACAGACTGTAAAGCTCTAGAAGAAAGGATCACACAATTGGAAGAACTCGAGGAGGAATGGTTTTTGGTTGGATTTCATCATTAGGTACAAAAGAAACAAGAAAAATCCTGGCGCGACCACCATATCAAGTTGCGCAGCTTCAAGGTAAACAATTTAGTGCTGTTGTATGATAGTAAGTTTGAAAAATTTCCGGGAAAATTCGGAATGCACTGGCTAGGACCATACATGGTTAAGGAGGTCACAAATGGAGGCACAGTCCATCTAGTCAAACTAAATGGAGAACCCTTCCCAGGAAAATTAAATGGCAATCACTTGAAGCCCTACACGAGTGGGCGGACTATCTAACTAACTGGCCAAAGCACAACCTTCACAACCCGAGGAGCCGGACAAGGGCGAAGGACTATAAACATATGCAGGAGATGCTAGTACAGATGTAAGGACACAATTCAGACACTGAGGTCTCAGAAGAATGGATGCAACAGGTTCAGCAAGAAGTAACTCAGTGCGCTGCAGACATCAGCACCATACGGGAATAGTTGGAAGGACTCCGCGCCAAGATTGTTGTAATGACCGAGTGACTCGAGGGTGGGTCACGATGTTTGTGTTGGGGGCCTGTTGGGCATGGAATCCCCCCAAAACATGTTTTGGGGCTCAAAGCCCAAGTTTTGGTCAAATAATTTTGTAAGACTCCGCAAAATTGCAGGTGCAGAGCATGAAATGTATGTTGAGTGCGAGGATCGAAGTTGTAAAGAGAATAAGAGATACATAGAGGAATGAATGGAGTCTAGAAGATAGTGAGTATATAGGAAAGGTATAAGTGCTTTAGGTCATAGTAGTAGGAAGAGGCTCTGCAGCTGAGTGCGTAGAGGCCTAGTAGAGTCTGCACCTAAGTGTGTGAACCCCTACAGCTGAGTGCGCAGGGCAGAGTCGAGTCTATAACCAAGGAAGAAGAATAATAAAGAGAAGTTTGATTTCAAATCCTGTGTATTTGTTCTTGTGTTATTTCCTATTTAATTATACTATTTTCTTTATCATGCGTACTTATATGAATGTTTAACATTGTTAAATATAACTAGACACATACTGATAAGCTGATCGACTAATATCGGGTCAATAGTAAGGAATTGGGTGATAACACGGATTGCATTGCTACGCGAAGGCAGCATTGCAGGCTGTGAAGTACTGATAGATGCACATAGCAATGTGTGTGTAGGGTAAATCTGTGAACCACTAACAATCATAAGACATCTCTAGGGTGCAAAAACCTGGTTCTATCACCCTCCCATACTACTTCGGGTGAGACCTCAGTTTGTGCTCCATGGGTTGTTTTCGAAAGGGCCAATATTACCAGGATTTGTTTGGCTAAATCATCTCTGAACCTAGGTCAGGCCCCTATAAGCCAACAACGGGGGTAGTTTCATCCGTGAGTGAATGTTATGCTCACTGTTGTACTTGTTCCTACTTCAACTCATTTTGTCGTCTATGTAGCTCCTATTCTTCCTTGAGTTGCTACTTCAACACATACAACTCCATCTATGTTCCGTTCTCTGCCTTCACGTGATTTTCATGTCCCACCGTCACCTCATAGCCTGAGTCTCCACATTTGCTTCACCACAAGTAGATCTGCTTGAGCTTGCAACTTTGTTCTGCCTCTGTGTTGTCAACAACCTTCCACTTACGTTTGTTGCATCTGGTATGTTGCCTTTAGCTGTTGTTCATGGTGTTGCTTACTGTGATGCTGTTGTCATCATATCTTGATGTCCTTGTCTACGAACAACTTGATTTCTTTGTGGGTAGGCAAGTTCATAGACACTTGATCAACTGCATCCCCAAGTGTGCTCTGAATGGTGTCTTCGACTCTGCTCTCCTAGAAACCATTGTACTTGTACTGCTGACAGGCAGATGAACACCTGTGATACCTAGATACATGGAAACACTCATGCAAGAAATATGCTAGTCGAAAACCAAAATGAACTTGAGAACTGACTTGCAACATACCTGTGTGACTGATCATGAAGGTTGTGTAATTATCGCCGAGAGGTCAGGAGACTAAATACCAAGGCTATGCAAGGTACAACCTGAGATGTTAGGAGGTTGATTGACTGCTGGAACTATGCAATGCACAGTCCACCCTAGCTGCTAACTTCTAGAATCACGCAATGCGTAATCTCAGCTCGCAATGGTTGCAGGCTTAGTGACTGCATTCTGCAGTTTTCTGGGCCATAAGTCACTGTCCCTTAGAATTGCACAATGCAAGATTGGAGGACAATCACTAGGAAGAAATGTGAATTTCCTAAGAGGAAGACAAAGCCTTCCCTCTCAGGTTTGCGCAATGTTGTCTTGGTGAGGCAGAGTCCGGAACAAGGCTGCCCAAACCCATCAACGAGTAGCTTAAAGTGAATGTGAATGTGAATGCATGGTGATACTAAGTGTAAGCATAAGTGAATGATCGTGCATGTAAACAAAGGATGAAAGATTCAGGAAACGGAACAACATGCATGTCGGTGAGACAAGTTGCCGAATCGGCGACCATTTGTGAAAAACAGTTTCATGCATGTGACAATAGTGAGGTGTTAACAAAAACTAAAATGGTTCTAGTAAAAGCTAGTATGTATCAAAATGACAGCAAGCGCTCACTCAAATTAAGCAAACAACATTCATATGAAGCGAAACAAAAAAAACGCCAGAAATGCAACACAAGACATGGAAGGCGGGCTTACCCAAAAGCAATAGAGTTGAATGTGTCAACTACTCCGAGATGTAATGTGGGATGTCAGAGCTACAAGATTGATGTGAGGAATGAGGTCTGCAGTGTCCGGTTCATGAGTTTTGATAAAATTGAGGTTGCGACATGCATGCCACAAATCTAGGGAAAGTGACACTTGGTGGGAGGTTTCTAAAATGATCCTTGCATGTAACCTCAACCACTAAAAATAGATCCCTGAAACAAGAGATGCCTTCGCACACTGCCTTGGTAGAAGTAGCCCACATGTTGGGTCACAGAGGGCATGCGTAATAGTTTTGGGGCTCAAAGCCTGCAATTTTGGGAAAGGTATGGTAAGGACTTTGCGAAGTGCACGGAGCACGAATTATAAATGAGTCTAGTCAAAGGGTTGTCCACCCAAAAACAATGTAAAATGATAGAAAGTGAGTCGGCCTACCCATGGTCCATGGACCATGGGAATGTATAAATAGAGCAAGGCTCTATGGATAGAGGTCAGTTTTTAAGAGAAGTCTTTGTCTTGGATCTGGGTATTATGGTTGTGAGAAGATAGTAGTTTCTGCGTTTGTAAGTTCAAGTCAAGGGTGTTGGGTAGGAGATAGAGGCTCTGCACCTGTGTGTGCAGAGGCTTGGTAGAGTCTGTAGCTATGTGCGTGGACCCCTACAGCTGAGTGCGCAAGGTAGATTTGGTTGTATTGGCAAAAGAGTTTAATAAAGATAAGTTGGTTCTGAATTACTGTGTTGATTTTGGAATATTGTGGATCTAATTAATTTACGGTTGATATATCTGTTTGATCTGTGCGCTTATGCTTATGTTCTAAGTTTATGAAAATCTATAACGTTTCTTGGTGCATGCGCTGGTTATCTCTATTAAATGTTTGCTTAAAGAGTGTGAAAAGTAGATCTGATAATAAGTAATAAGAAATTGCCTGGTTCTGGATCTACGTGGAATCAGAGTGGCGCGAGGCCACAAAATGATGCACAACTCCTCCAGACCACATCAAGACATCCCAAGGGTGCAGAAACCTAGTTCCAGCACCCTCCCCTGCTACCTCGGGTGAGACCTTAGTTCGCGCTCCGCGGGCTATTGCCGAAAGGGCCGGTAGCTGCGGGATTTGTTTGGCTAAATAGCTCTTCAAAACTTGGGTCAGGGCCCAATAAGCTAACAAATGGTTCTATTGTCAGGACTAAGATCTGCTTAAGGGATGTTTGATGTTGGGATGCTAGAACCCTACAAAGAAAGAACTTGAAGATTAGCTAGATCAGAAGCTTCACGAGTTCGTGGTTCAAGAAAACAGAAATCCGCAGATATCAGAAGAACAGTGGTTGGATCAATACATATACACAGACTTCCACGAGATCTTCTTCACGTCATTCTCGATAGAGTTGTACGAGCGGATCGTGAGGTTAGATGACAGTGTGGGAAGGTGTAGACTAGATCAACTTATTTTGTGGACTCCAGAATTGGTGCGCAGGCTGGAAACATGTGAGGACAAAATCACACGTGTAGTAGATCACTGGTTGGATCGAGTAATAGGAGGGCTTATCATTGAGCTCGCAATGGACACAACTGTGATTTATAGTGAAGCAAAAAGGCGCTTTCTCCAATGACCGTAGAGTAAGTATATCAAATCGTTGAATACTTGGATTAAGATGTTGTTGTGTGAAAAACAGATTATGCTCGTTTATTGATGTCTGGCGTAACGTGGAGGGGAAGAGGTTATCGAGGAACCGAAGGATTAGAGAATAGCCCTCTGATTCCCATTTCGCGAGATTCCCATTTCTCCGAGAAGTGCAGTCCGGTTGATTGGGTAGTGCATTCTGTTGATACCACCATCGTCTATGCCATCACCTACTTCACCTACATCAAATCCATTTTCATCAACTCCACCTCCGCCACCACCGAAGGTTGGGATGGCGAGCACAGTCAAGTTGCTGGTATTTAAGGGTGTAGGAAATGAGGAACCAGGGCAGTTATGGTTTGTGGTAAGGGTTGTATGGGAAGCCCAGGGCATAATGGATGATAACATCAAAAAGGCTACTCTGGTTAGTGCACTGCAAGACCGCACATTGATGTGGTATATAAAGTACTCAAGTGATCATCCAAATGCATGAATAATGGTGATCCAGAATGCATTGAATAAGGAATTTGGTCGGCCAAAATTAGAGACACAGTCAGTCATTGGGTTCAAGGAAATCACAATGTTACATGACGAAACCCCATGGGACTTGGATCAGAGATTGAAAATCACAATCCGCGAGGCTAACATGACACTAATGGATGTGCAACATTGCGTATGGTTTGTGGCGTCTTTGACACCACATCTGCAAACAACGCTATCACAGCAAAAGATCTCAACCCAAGCTGAAGCATTAGAAACAGTAATGAGGTTGCACGAAACCCCAATACAGGATCCGGGGTTGGGAGTTCAGCAAATCCATGCGCAAATACAAAAATTATGCTTAGAGATACGAAGTTTGAAACAAGGACAGACGCCTCGGTCAGAAGTGCGCGAAGAGGTGTGGTGTATCAAATGTAAGGGCCAGGGCCACGATAAGGATCACTGTCCGATCTTTGCGAACTATGTGGCAGCGGGGGGACCAATACCATTGCAACCAGAGGTACAAGCAAGGCCAAGTGCGGCACCTGCTCTCTGGTGCACGATCTATCAGGTGGGAGGAAAGCATGCCATGGACAACTGTCATCTATTACAGAACCTGAGACAACCCCCCCAGTAATTATTTTGCAACTTTTGTAGGAAAATTGGCCACGATGAAAGAAACTGTCGGAGTTATGAATTGTTGATGGATCGAACACCTTCTTATAGGATGCAGATGGAGGCACAAGAGTAGGATCCCACTGCAGTAATAGCACGGGGTGGATTTCAAGGATGCAAATGGGGGCGAGGGGGAATGGGACACGGACGCAGATGAGGACAATTAATTTGCTATAATTGTGGAGGACCGGGGCACTACGCCCATGATTGCATGAACCCGACCAAAGCCTGTTGCTCGTAATATTACCAATTTGACCACGAAGCAGTTGACTGCCCCATGCTAATTGCTCAGGTGCGGGAAAAAGGGGTGCTTCTAGCTACTCCCACTTAAAACGTCCAAATGATGAAGGCTGAACCGCGCGTGGAAGACCCTAACATGAATATGATGCTTAGAAGTGGTACAACTATGGGAGAAGATAAGGGGAAGCAACCAGAGGAGGATGCATGGGTTCGCAAGGCTCCCACAAAATAACTAGAATTTGATTTCCAGCATGCGAAGGAAACATTTATGGAAGCCAAGAAGAATTTCAAGGAAGCTTCTTCTTCGGGTAGCAAGGTTCAAACAGAGTCAGAGAGGGATACTTCTATGCTAACTACCTTCTTAGAGACATGCATGAAGCTACTACGGGATACCAAAGCAGTGAAGAGATTACAAGAGTTGATAACTAGGTGCGCAAGATTAGATGAACCTCGAATGGTCCGGAAGTTGGGCAAGCATGCGTTGCGAACTGGGCAAGAAATGCGATTGACTGTCTAGATTGGGGATTATGAAATGGATCAGGTTGTTCTAGACTTGGGGTTAGACATGAAAGTCCTACCTAAACAAACCTGGAAGCGCATGGGTAGGCCCGCACTATAATGGTCTCCTATCTAACTGCGGATGGTGAACCAACAGAAGATCTTGCCTATGGGAAGACTGCAAGGAGTTACGGTAGACATTGACGGTGTAAGCACACAAACCGATTTTGAAGTCATAGAAATTGTGGATGACAGTAACCCATATCCTGCCTTGTTAGGAATAGACTGGGCAACAGATATGAATGGAGTCATCAACCTAAAGAAACGAAAAATGATATTCGAGAAAAAATCTCTCCGTGTAGTGGTTCTGCTGGACCCAACCAAAGGGGCGCATTATACCGAACCAGTGCGCAACGAGGGCAGTGACGATGAACTAGATTGTATCTACCAAATCATAGCATAGGATCAGGGCTGAGTGAATCTAACAATGGACAGAAGAATCTCGTGGGACCGTGACAGTTCCTGCATCTCGAACTCAGATGAAGAGATTGAGCAATGGTAGAACCGATTGCATGAGGTAACGACACTAAATTGTAACAGGATGGTTAGGGAGCGACTAGTTGATGAGGATGCCATGAAGGAGGAGGAGCCAGTCGACCAATGTGAAATGATGAATCTGAGACAAAAGCCATAGGATGCCCTCGCGGAGGCACTGTGCACGATAATTGCTCAAAAATGGAGTACATGCCCGAAGATTTGGCGAAAGTGGCATGAATGTTGGAGGCAAGTGCACACACGAGTTGGAAGGCTAGATGGGGTAAGCATCCATCGCTAGCGTAGGCTGCAGGTGTATGTTGTGCAGATACCCAACCTACAATCCGACAAAGCCAGGAGGGGAACACGGGGAAGCATGCACAGCGACCGCCCAATAAAATGACCCACTGGGAAGTTGCGGATACCATGGGTTCGATGGGCCTATACTAGAAGGGAGGCGAAGATGAGATTGGTAACAATAAGACAGGAGGGAGCTCAGAGTAAGCAGGGTAACAGCAGGCCTCGTGAAATCACTGAACCATGGGCACGGCTAAGAAAGGAAGGCGCGCTAGAGGAAATCAGCAAGATGAAAGGTAGCAACGCCTATGAAGGACGCGCGCACCTATACATAAGGGAATCAGTCTTGGTTAGGTCCCCCACAGAAACAAAACGAGCCATGACCCTGCTATCATGGCTACAACCACACCTATGGGAGGATACACCCCACACAACAACACATGAAGAGATAGCAGCTAGAAATGTACTTGAAAGGTGCTCGCAGCCCAGGCTAGCAGGAAAGTTGAGATATCGCACTGGGGGTGTGACCACCTGCCTAGCTGGAGAGAGCACAGTCTCAGCACCCCAAGCAGTTAAAAGAAAGTGTGGAACTATAAACAAGTCTCCGAGAGGCCGGCGTGGAAAACAGGTTCTGTACAGAGCCAGTTGGTCCACAAGATCGCGGTTACGTCTGAAGGGCTGCGCTACTGTGTGGAAAGGCCAAGAGGTGACCGTTAACACCACTATGCTTAACAAGAAATTTGAGTTACACAGGGAGGAGTAGGAGACAGGCCATTAAGATGGGAGTTCCAAGTTAGATACGAAAAGATCTATTGCCCAGACGCTAGTACTAAACTGAAAGTGGAAGGGAAGGATCCATTCAAAATTACTTGTTCCTCTAACAAACTATGGATGGCACTGGGGTATTTGAGATTGGAACCAATGACGACTAGCAAACACTTGGTTACCAGGCACCCCATGAGTACCATGGCAAGAACCCAAGCACGGTTTGCGAAAGAACTACATCCAACACAGGAAGAGCCAGATGAAGTGGCTCCGACCCCCAAGGTTCCAAAGTCCCCACGTACACCACAACTTCGAAAAAACAAGCAAAAAATGGGGCCATTCAGGGTGTTGTCGAGATCCAGCAAAAGGTCAGCTGCTGAAAAGGGCAAAGCAGTCACCACCGAACCCACCGAGGACGACGAAGATTTGCAAGACCTGATTTCCCAGATTGAGGCATAGGATGAAGATGAAGAAGATACGTTCCCCATACCTTCATTATCCCCATATGTCTCTCCATGGAATGGGCCGACCAAAATACTAAAGGACCTGGACACTGCAAAGAGCACACTATAGACCCCACTTCTCCTAGATGAGATAAGGTTTTATGGTTTACTGCTGGGCCAAATACCAAGTATCAAGTTCGAAGATTGGGATCTACCAGACAATGACAAGTTCCCCCAATTGGCCATAGACAAGTTATTACCGCATAAATGGTTACTGGGTGTGGAAAAGGTGAGTTTACTCAACTCGAGGTGGATACCCCACTATCACCGTGCGACCATCACCAATTTTGTTATAAGGTAGTTGCTATGTTTAGTATATGATGGGTATCTCTGGTTGGAAGAGCCGATTCCTATCACAGCTGATTTAGTACACCGGATTACCCACTTTCCTGTCAAAGGGAGCAACCCTAGAAACATAGCTGGAACTAGTAGCGATGTGGACCTTGTAGAGACAATGAAGGCTAAATATAAGTTGGAAAAGGGAAAGCGTGGGTATGTAATAGCGAGCATCAACAACTGCACAGTGCGGGTCGCCACCTAGCTACTAGCCAGTAAATTCATGAGGAAATGCCACGCCGATGAGGTACCAACCCTTGTTATTGCGCTTATGGAGCAGTGTGCCGAAGGAGTCTAGTTCAACTAGGCGCAGTTCTTATACGACGAATTTTTAACAAATTGTCAAGAAGCATAGGACAAAGGTAATAAATTTCACTATGCATGGTTGCTACTGTCAATCCTTTTAGTTGTAGGAGAACTGCTGTAGGGTAGCTAGTTTCCCCACATTGAGGATAGCCTCCCTGAAGCAACGCGGTATACTTCATTCTGGGATACAAAGGACACAGCAAGGGCTTCTGAAATCAAGGTTTTTTGGACCTTCATGGAGGGGAGTATCCAGACATGGATTGCTCATAGGCCACGAATGTCTCCAACGATATACAACAATTTGCAAAGCATGACCGATTTCAAAGCTGACATGCATAACGTATATATCCATGCGAGGAAGGATCCAAAGCGAGCATGGGTCATGCTTCCGTTCATTGAAATAAACAATGCTATTTATGATGTATTGGCAGCATGGCCTCCCGAGTGGCGCACCTGAAACAAGGCAGTAATAGAACGAATGGTAGCACAGTAGTGAAAAAAGGAAATCCAGTAGCGACTCACTCAATTGGCAGAGAAGACACGTCAAGGACACCAGGCAACTTCGTAGCTGGAGGCAACCAAGGAAGTGATAGCTGAAGATATCATGACAGAGCAGGAAATGGCCTCAGAATAGGACATGCACCAGGAAAAGGAGACATAGGAACACATGGACCATATTACAGAATCAACCCAAGTCAAGCACCCACGTAGCAAGGAATCACCGCACGCACACAAAAAGTCAAAAACAGAAAAAGCTTTGGAGAAAGAGTTTTTTTACAGCAACAAAACAACAAGTAATGTCCTTACCGATGCATTGATGGAACTGATCACATAGTAGACAACTGTGTTGGGGGAGATCTGAGCGCAGTTGCAGGCATTACAAGTGCGATTCCTAGGAGGGGTAATCTTAAAATTAACAGAAGACATAGTCGCAGATGAGAAAATGGTACGCACCAATACAATGAACACCTTAGCGTTTCCCGTAGGCACTATCTTAGTAGAAGTAGAGGGGGACGTGCAAAGTTGGGGGTTGAATCTGGCCGCTCTTCCTAGAGAAACCCTATACCAACTACAGGATGGGGTAACCACTGAGCTTTGTGCTAGGGAAGGTCGCGCCCTCCAAACATTGATGGAGCACAAGGAAAATTTGGAGCAGGTCAGTCTCTAGCGAGATGACTTGATCACACACAACCAGGAAGTGGAACAGGACATGATGGAAGCTTGTAGCAAGGTACCAGAGTTAGCTATCCCAGCCGAACTCCCAACAACTGACAAAATTCATCACATGGCCACAGGATTCTGTATGGCCCAAGAGGAGGCTGCAAAGGCTCCATGGGAATTAAATTTACAAATTGTAGAACTAAGAATGAAGGCACAGCCAACTACACTACTGGAAATTCAGGTGCAGTGCCGCAGAGAAATTCAAGCAGGACTGGAAATGATAAAGCGTGCTATCTGAGATTGCTCAGGACTCTTAGATCAATCCCTCCTTACGTTCACCTCCCTCCAAGAAGACCCAACCATACAAAAAGTAGAAACTGAAGCACGAGAGTTGTAGTAGGCTTATGACACATTCTGAGGGACTGCGCAGATGGTCGCTATCATGCAGCAGTTGGCTAAAATGAAGGAGGCCCGGGCTCTCAAGGAACAAGTTGACGCCACGCGCCAAAAGGAGGCAGTGCTTAAAGAACGCATCCAGTGCTAGCTTGATGAAGCATTCGCGGTCTCCACAACCATCGAAGGGAAGTTAGCGCACATGTAGGTAGTATATGATCCCGGACAGACAACTCCAGGTGATACAGATGCATCAGCAATTCGCGTAGAATAGATACAGAGGATAGCAATAGAGTTTGTTGCAAGCACAAGTGACGCGCAGAAATTATTGACAGACCTTCACGCGAAGATTATCGCACCAGTTGAGTGACTCAAGACGAGTCACGATGATTGTGTTGGGGGACTGTTGGGTTGTAGAGGGCCTGCATAACAGTTTTGGGGCTCAAAGCCTACAATTTTGGGAAATGTATGGTAAGGACTCCGCGAAGTGCGCAGAGCACGAATTATAAATGAGTCAAGTCAAAGGGTTGTCCACCCAAAAATAATGTAAAATAATAGGAAGTGATTCAGCCTACCCATGGTCCACGGACCATGGGAATGTATAAATAGAGCAAGGCTCTATGGATAGAAGTCCGTTTTTTAGAGAAGTCTTTGTCTTGGATCTAGGTATTATGGTCGTGAGAAGACAGTAGTTTCTGCATCTGTAAGTTCGAGTCAAGGGTGTTGGGTAGGAGATAGAGGCTCTGTAGCTATGTGCACAGAGGCCTGGTAGAGTCCGTAGCTATGTGCGTGGACCCCTGCAGCTGAGTGCACAGGGCAGATTTGGTTGTATTGGCAAAAGAGTTGAATAAAGATAAATTGGTTCTGAATTACTGTGTTGATTTTGGAATATTGTGGATCTAGTTAATTTACAGTTGATATATCTGTTTGATCTGTGTGCTTATTCTTATGTTCTAAGTTTATTCAAATCTATAACGTTTCTAGGTGCACGCACTGGTTATCTCTATTAAATGTTTGCTTAAAGGCTGTAAAAACTAGATCTGGTAATAAGTAATAAGAAATTGCTTGGTTCTGGATCTACAAAGAAGCAGAGTGGCGCGAGGCCATAGAATGGCATGCAACTCCTCCAAACCACATCAAGACATCCCAAGGGTGCAGAAACCTGGTTCCAGCACCCTCCCCTACTACCTCAGGTGAGACCTCAGTCCACGCTCCACGGGCTGTTGCCGAAAGGGCCGGTAGCTGTGGGATTTGTTTAGCTAAAGAACTATTCTGAACCTAAGTCAAGGCCCAATAAGCCAACACCATGCATGAAAATAAGTTTTTCTTTGTCCTAGAGGAATCTGGTCAACCTAGCTACACATGTAAGAGGCTGCTCAACTATTGGGAGAAAATGCACATTTCTGGAAGGGAGCTGGGTTGCCTGCCCAGGAGATTTATGCAATTTCTGGGCAAAGCAGTTGACTACTGCCCAATATTGTGCAATTCCTGGGTTGAGCAGCCCTGCTGGGAGGAATTGCGCAATTTTCTAGATGAAGCTTGGCTGGCAGATTTGTGCAATTCTGGAGCCCAGTAGGTTGCCTGAAAAAATTGCACAATTTCACGAGGGAAGGTTGGTTTCCCTCTAGAATTGCGCAATTTCTTGAGGGAGCTGCTTAGCCTGTAGTTGGACCAATTTTGGACGAACAACCTATGAGGGGAATGCATCAAGCTTTGATAGACAAGCTGTCTTTCTATAAGAAAATCATTGAAGTTTGTGTATTTGGCGAAGCAAGACGTGATGCTGTGAAAGTTTGGTAGGGAGGCTCCAAAACAGAGCTAAGGTAAAATTTTAGAGGGTGGTTGTAGCCGCTACAACACTTGGCGAGACACTGGTAGAAATCCATCTCTCTGAATGAACCTTTTTCATGAAAATCAAGTCTAACACCTCTGGAAATATTGTTCAGTTCCTAGTTCATCTTGGTTTCACACTAGCTTGATTGTAAGATGTAGCATCTTCCAAGATCTTAGATGATTTACACACGTTCCAAGCCAAGGAAACATAATTGTTTCGATTGGAGTTTAAGGGTATATTGGTGCACAAGTAGTATAATCGTCAGAGTCTTAGTTTCATCTTTGATGTTGTTGTGCTGCCAAGAGGCCTGGATAGTACCCCGACAGAGTCACACAGGAACACAAGAATGGATCCACTGCTAGCGAGCCTAGTCAGTACCCCGACAGAGTTACTTAAATCATCTCTTAGTGCAAGAACCCTTTCTCTTCTTTTGCCTTTTTCATTTTCATTTTTTTTAAATTTTCACTTTTACATTTTTTTCATTTTTCATCTTCATAACTGTGCATAACACTTTTTCATTTCAAAGGTGGAAGAGGGATCCTAACTTATTGAGAGCAAAAGAGGTTGTTCCTTCAAAGAAGTAGTTTATGTATACCTATGACGTGCCTGTTAAGGTTTCCCCCCTCACCTTACTCTACTTAACTGGGCTGACAAGGGTTAACCCAAAAACAACTGACTAGAGTAGGTGATACTAGTTAGTGTGCAAGCGTTGTGTTCTCACCAAGGTTTACTTCGAATAGTATGTATTTTCCATTGATGTATCATGGACTGAAGAGAACAAGTTCTTACATAAGATAGCGGACAATAGATAACCAAATGTTGATAGTTGTACAAGTCCTCTTGTACTTTACCCAGCTTGTTTCAAGAATCATACATGGTTTCATGTGAAACTAACCTATGAACAAAACAAGAAAACAAACCATATAGCAAAGTAGAATAAGAAGCAAAAGTGAAAGAAAAGTGAGTAATAAAACAAGAAAGAAAACAAGTAAACCAACAAATCATGTAAGAAAACAATCATGCAAGAAAACAGACTAAAAGCAAGCACTACTCCTACTCCTAAGCCAACGGTGCATGGGCGATCTCACATGAAATGATACTTCCAATGTAGCCACCAGTGCATTGGCTGACCCATGTTGGTGAAGGCATGGTTTGCGAAAAAGACAGTTGTGCAAACCAGCAAGCATGAAAGATGTAACAGTGAAGACAAACACACTTCGAGCTTACAAGTGACCATAAAAGAAAAATGAGTGAAAACACATGGCATGCACTCTATGGAGCTGCCATGGTGTTGTGCTACACTATGTGCATATGTTGACTGCATACATTCTCTTGACTGTGGCATGCAAGAAAATATGAAATAAGTAGACCACTTATGATGTGCATGTGTGCTTTTTGTGTAAGATTCCTCCAATGCATGAGCGATGGGATCATGTAGTTCGAGTGGAGGAAGAGAAATCTGGGTGTTTGGTTGATCTTCAATGCAAAGCAGAGAGTGATGAGGAGCCTTGAGTGTTTCAACAATTTCCTGATCGGAAGTGAAACCAACCTCAGGATAGTGAGGGCCTGACATAACCATCATCTCGGGCTGAAGTGCCTCGACAGCCTACGGGGTTTCGACTTCGTTGATAGATAGATCATCATTGACCAGTGCCTTGGACAAGATAACAACTATTTAATAAACATCGTGATCCGATGAGGAAGTGGATAGATCATGACAACCAAGTTCAGAAAATTCAGGATGTTTTTAGGCGTCTGCATGATTTGATGAATCAGGGAGAGGGGTAGATAGGAAGTAAATATGTTCACCCTCTGTGTTTTCAGGAAAGATAGATGACAGATTGGACAAATTTTCCAAGGAATATGTGTCCTCTCTGCACTATAATGATAGACTGACATCCGACATGTCCAGTGAATGATCAGAAGTAGAAACATCCATAAATGAGTTTTCATAGGGGAAATCAGTAGTGACATAATCACAAGGGATGTCAGGATAAAGTGGATGAGGTGCGGCTATAAGGGAGTCATCCTTCACCATAGGTTCTTCTTTAGATTCTCACACACACTCATCATGAATGATGGCGTAGGTTGGCTACACAACACCAACAACATCTACTGCTTGATCCTCGTTCATGGCAAGTGAGGAGTTTGGAATGAGATAACACAAGGGATCAACAGAAGATGAGGATGAAGGTCGAGGGAATGGATCCACGTGACAACCAATCAAATTGTAAGCCAAATCTATCTCAATATCAAGAGCAGGTGGGGTGGGAGGATGTGACAGTTCAACAGAGTTGTGTGCATGATCTCCCACATCACTCCACGGTGGTTGAGATGTTTGATGAGGTGAAGGCGGACAATCACTTGTGACAAAAACTATGCCTGCCTGTGATTATGCAGCTCCATCACTGAAGTGTGCTGAGTGGGGTTTGGTTATGTGAATAAAATACTCAAATCTTCCATCGATAAATTCCCAATCAATATCATCTTCGGGGAATTGGTATGAAATATTACAAAAAAACGTGTAAAACTGATCAAAGGATTCATCGGGTGCTTTTTGTAATTTCAGAATTTCTTTGTTGAGTGCTTATGGTCAAAGTGATTGAAAGCACGGTCTATCTTCATGACCAGATGAGAAAGATAATGAATAGATTTTTTTGGTAGCGTGGCACACTAGTGCATTGGGTTCTCTCAAAGCATGTAGATGAACAACGCGCAGGTCATGTATTCTTCAAAGATTCCATGCCTTTCACATGAGCCTACAATGCCAACTGTGTGCCTAACCAAGGATACGTGGCCTCCACCATCATATCTTTTATGAGACAAGTTATTCGAGATATTTTATATGATAATGAAATAGTTTCCATAAGACATACACTCCAAAAGAGCAACTCGGTAGTTAGTCATGATAGATATGTAGAGACATAAAACAGATGTGAGGACTCAACTTTTCATTTGGCCCTCCTTCTAGTGCCAAAATGTTGACGGTGTTGGACCCTCCAACATGTAAGGGGATCTCCCTGGTAAGAAGTCCCAATTAGATCTTAGGCCATTTGGTGTAGGAGTCCCAGCAATGCTTCGTATCGTAATTCCTTGACCGCGATTTCGCACAGAGGCAAGTAAGATGTCCTTGTTGGTAGCAAGGGTGTGACAGCTGCAGTAAGTCAAGGAAGGTGCATGAGAGGTTCCAACACATTGAGGGTGAGGTGAGTGCACCCCTTGGAAGCCTGTCATAGCATGTAGTTAAGAAGGGAACAAACAAGCGAAGATTCATCACAACATGGAAGGCAAGTTAGCAAGCAATCCAAAGTGGTGGTTAAGCCAACAACATATTTAAGAAAGGTTCATACATACTTATATAGAATAATCCATACATGCATGCATAAGAAAACAAATACATATATCATTTAGAGTAAACCAGATAGTGTAGGAATTTACAGGGTGAGTTCCTCAGATAGAATACCAAAGGACACCACTCACAGACAGATCATAGATCAATACATCAGTATTCTTGACGTGGTTAAAATCCTAAAAGAGGGAAACAGTCCATGACTTGAGCCAATGTGACCACTTCGGGAAATTTATTAATAAAAGAATGAAAATTTACATAAGCTTCTCTCATGAATGGCCACCCTACAAATGACCCTCCATGCTCTTTAAATAGAGATCATAGACCAATTGAGTGTGAAGCAATGGATCAAGTGTTGGTAATACCAAGGGGAGAATGAACCACTAGATCACGTCATGTCTAGAACATATTGTGACTATCGGATTGTAAGTTACAAAAGTACATAGTAAAGAAACACACTTTACCTAACTCTATACTAGACCAAGTTATACTTAACTATTTCCTATTTGTCGGAATATCCTAACATGCCCCCTTAAGAACAACTTGGGATAGGATTGAAAGATGTACAAATATGACACAATAGGATAGGGAAGGAGGCATTAGATCCTATCCCCCCTTAGTGACAACTTCCTAAACTCCAAACATAAATCAAAGTTTAGTAAACTTCGCCTCTGTGAGAGCCTTTGTAAAGATGTCTGCAACTTGATCATCGGTTCAACAATATTGCACTTCAAGGACATACTCATGAATGAGCTTTTTGATGAAGTCAATGTGTAGTTCAATGTCTTTTCTATGCTGATGTAGGACTGGATCTTTTCATAGTTGAATGGCACTTTTATTATCACACCAAAGTGTAGTCGAATGATTTTGCTGAAATCCAAACTCTGACAGGATCTGATGAAGCCATAGGGCTTCCTTACTAGCTTCTATGATGCCATGATACTCTACTTCTGCTGAAGAAAGAGATATGACACTTTGGTTCCTGCAAGCCCATGTAATAGGTCCAGAACCAAAAGTGAAGACATAACCTACAGTAGACTTCTGATCATCAGGGTCACCAACCCAATCAGAATTAGTGAGTCCAACCAATAGAGGATATGATTCTGCACTGTAATGAATCCAAAACTGAACTGTACCTCGAACATAACAAATTATTCTTTTAGTTTCTTTCCAATGACTTTCATGTGGGTTTTTCATAAACCAAGAAATAAGGCCAACAACAAAGGAAAGGTTAGGACGAGTATGGGTCAGTTACAAAAGTTTTCCTACAAGTTTTCCTACAAGCTAACAATATAAGGTAGCATCAACATCAGGGGAAGTACAAGTGACAGAAAGTTTGGCTCCAAACTGAAAGGGAGAAGGGGTTGGCTTATAGTCTTCCATGTGAAAGGGGAAAGGGAAATACCTTCCTTGGATTGCAAGACTTGAAGACCAAGAAAATAATGCAAGTGTCCTAAGTTTGTCATTTCAAACCTATTTTTAAGGCTGGACTTCACATGTTTTATAAGGTTGGGATAACTACTAGTAAGGATAGATCATCAATGTAAAGAACACGAATGATAAGAGACTTTCCCACTTTCTTGGTGTAGAAAGTATTATCAGAATGACACCTACAAAAGCCAGTATCTAAAAGAAAATTATCCATTTTTGCATACCAAGCCTAAGGGGCTTGCTTGAGACCATAAAGGGATTTCTTAAGCCGGCATACAAGGCTGGAGCTGTTTGTATAAATCCAGGAGGTTTTTCCATATATATTTCTTCATGCAAGTCCCCATGTAAGAAGGCGGATTTAACATCCATCTGATGGACTTCCCATTTGAAAGAGGTAGCAAGGGAAAGAACAAGGTGGATAGAGTTCATTTTGGCAACATGGGAGAAGGTTTCAGTATAGTTAATGCCTTCAACTTGTGAAAAACCCTTAGCAACAAGACAAGCTTTATGTTTGTCAACTTTTCCGTCTGGTCCAAACTTGGTTCTGTAAACCCATTTGCATATAACAAGTCTTCATCCCTTTGGAAGAGGAATAAGATCCCATGTATCATTGGCCAATAATGAATGGTATTGTTCATTCATAGCTGCATCCCAATCTGGATGGCCTGAATCTTTTGCAAAGGTGTCAGTATCACAATTCGTTGAAGCTTGAGCCAACAAAGAAGTGGCTCTATCGAACCGAGAACTTGTACATTGTTGATTTGTAGGATCACTTGCAAGAGCACCTGCTACATCCCGAGTAGCACAAACCCATTCTGGAAGCGAAGGAGCTAAAGGAGGATGTTGAGAAGGTAGGGGAGGATTGTCATCCTCATTTTCATCATCTAAAGAAGAAATATTTTCAAAAGTAGAAGGGATAGAGAGAGGTGGCACATCCGCTGATCTAGGCTCGTATGCCGATATATTTTCAGAAAAATTTACATCTCTACTAATCATAACATTTTTGGACTTAAGTGGAATAAGTCTATATCCTTTGACATCTTCAGAATATCCAACAAAAATACATTTTTCATTCTTAGGTTTTTTTATCACTCAGAAATTTCTCTAGAAGTTATTAGAAGAAAGAAAATGATTGAGGTAACCACAAACCAACTTTGGAGCATAGGCTCTAGCCAACCTAGGCTCAAAGAGGGCTCTCTCTATATGATTTAGCTTTGTTTGCTGGGATTTTAGGCTAGTTATGAATGTTCTTGGGGTTTTTGATTTGTATTCAAGAATGGATGGTGGAATCCTTGAAACAGATGGATAGAAAGATGTCTTTAGACCATTGGGCTATGGAGTTAATAGAAGGGCAGTAGAGTTGGAAAAACTCACTAAAGGGAATGTTGTGTTAGCACCTAAATATACCTTAGGCTGAAGGAATTAAAAAATTAGGGTAACCACAAACCACACTTAGTCTAGTAGCTAGCGCTACCAGAGCAGGAGAGGGCTCTCTCCGAGTCACGCTCAGAGAATAGTTGATCAAAAATGGTCTAAGATGACTTACAATGCAATATTTACCTTAGGCTAGTAAGTGAATAGGGATTCGGGAAACAATTTTCATGAATGACCGAGCTTCTCGGATGTTATGGGTCCAGTGCTCAGCAAAGAACAGAGAATTTAGTAAAAAGGCACAGATTATTCTGTGAGGCAAGGTAGGCAGAAAATGTAACAATTTAGTTTGAGGTACCGCGGCATGAATAGATTGTTGAAGAAAGTGAAAAGGGCATAGTGACATGAATCCTTTTCAACAGAAGAATAACACTGAACATGAAATTTTCCCACAGGCAGAGCAATAAAATTGAATTCTACCTAATCTGACTCAGAAAATTTCACTGGAAATGAACATGAATTGAATTATGAAACATAACGAAATAAATATGAAAACATAAGAGACACATTTGCTACACTCACAATGAAAATAATCTCATGAAACAGAGCTGTTGCCTTTCATTAATTCTCTGTCAAAAATACATAGTGAAGAAACAAAGTTTCTTTCCCACAGTCTCCCAGAAGTTACAAGCCAATCAACCCTTTGCAAATAACTTGCAAACAATATATAGAATGTGTGAGGAAGAGATGGAACGCCCAAGGGTTGGGGAGTTACTCGAATAATTACAAAATGGAGATGGAGAGCCAACCATCAACAACAGGTGCAGCGCTACAAACATGACATTTGGCTTTGGGTGACCATTTGCCTTCCTTCGCCACTTGGATAGAAGCCAATCTGGAGAAAAAACTCTTTAAATGCCGCCTTTGGTGCCAAAAAACCGAAGTGTAGATGAGCGGGCCCACTTGGAGAAGTCGCGAAACGAAAGCAAATTGGCAAATTTTCCTCTGTGCGCCGCACCATTTTCTCTGTGCGTCATGATACTTTGGGGCCTATTTTGAGGCACTTGCAAGTGTCCAAAATGTGCCCAAGTGGGCTTTTTGGAAAGCCTGTCCTGTCTACTTTCTAACCCAAATTGAATTTTCATATTTGGTGCTCATTTGCTCCTCCAAATCTCCATTCTCCCAAGACTACTTTCCGTGTGTCAAAAAAGTGACAGAGAGGCCATTTTTGGGTTTTTTTGACCTTTAGGAGACTCAGATCTTGCCCAAATTTCTTGCCCGGACACCAGTAGTCATAATTTTCCATGTTGAATACAAAACGACAAGACATTCCTAATTTGGAGCTCTAGAATTTTAGTGTCGCGCCGGTGCCGCGACGAACAGGGAGAAAATCCCTATTTTTTGCCCAAAAAATTACCATGTGACCAAAAATTCCCCAAATTTTTTGAAATTTGGGCTGGTGGATCTCTATGGGGTGTTATGATGGGCCAAGGAAGCCTCAGCCAAGATTCGAACCTGATCTTGGTCTTTTGCCCTTTTTTCTCTTCTCGTTCCTTTCCTCAATTTTGCCTTCAAGTTCCTTATCCAGGCCTGTGCACTCATGTTTCACACCCTGTAACGGAAAGCCATATGTATCAGTAGAGCAAGGTCTTGATCAGCCTTGTCCAACACCTCTCCAAATGCATGTTGACCCTCTCAAGGTTGGCCTCTCGATCCTCATTGATTTCTTGCTCCAAAGATGTGAGTGAAACCCTTCTTCTTTGAGCAGCTTGGCGATGCTCACGAATGTTTTGTAGCTCCATGATCGTCTATTGGTCCACAAGCTACTTGTTTCTCTGCTCCAGGTACTTCATTTTCCACTTGGCCCTATCCAAGTCAAGGGATAAGGACTCAATCACTGACTGCTGCTCCTTGATGATCTCTGTAAGCTCCTCATTTGTTGGTTCTGCATCTGTCTCATCATCATGGAGGGGAACAAACTCTGTCTCTCGCTCACCTGATGGCCCTTCCTCCTGCATTGGCTCCTTACCCTTTCCCTACTCATGTGATGCTGATGTCGGAAGCGAGGCCCCTTCCACCCCGGGAGTGGATAACACTCGCTTTGCTGCTGCAAATAAGGGTCTACTGCCTCTCTGATAGGTGATGTATACTGGTATAGTAGCAGTCTCATGTCGCTCATACTGATGAGATGGGCCACCTATCTCATGCTCTGCCTTTGATACTACCTGTAGAGCGCTAAAGAAGTCACGGGAGATGAAGTCCTCCCAAGAAATACCCTGCAATCCCAATTAATGGTCCACCAAAATCCGGATAAGGGAAAAGTGATAAACGTTGTTGAGCTGCTGTCGAGGGGTCTTGCGCTGCATGAAATTCTTCATCCTCTCTATGTTCCCGTAAATGAAAAATGGGAGGTTCATCATTCGTACCCTGGCAAAGTGCATGAGCAACCTGATGTGGTAGGCATAAAGGCGAGAAAACCTCCCCTCACAACTGAAGTACTTCATGATCAATTTCATGAGTGGAGCATACTCATCTCTCAAAAATCTGAATGGAAAAACTCTCGTGAGATGGCTCAAACAGTTGTCCTTAATGTAAGGCTCATAATGATGCCTCTCTACCTTCTTCTTCTTATGCCACTGCTCTCCAATGTTTGGTATGCCTGTTGCCACTGATATGGTTTCGGGTGTCAATGTGAAAGTGACCCCAGCCAAGATAGACTGTCCTCCATGCAGGTGAAGTGCAAAAAGACAGGCCAACTCGTGATGAACTTTGACATTTTCCACCCTCTAACAAAATTCAAAACATGCTAAGTGCTGGAAACAAGACATAGCAAGAGGGCATGCCTGCAACTCGGTGAGGGTGTTTGGCTCATCTCTAAGATGTCTGCCACTCCAGTGATGTCTCCTGGGGGCCTGTTCTCCTGAAGTTGTATCACTGTGGGTCTCCTCCTCATATTCTGATGAAACTTTGGATGCCATTACTACTGTTTGTACCCTGAGTTTTAGGCTGCCCTTTGATTTCAAATGAAGCTGGTAGTTGCTTTGACAATCTGTATTTTTGGAGCACGTACACCATTTCTAACCCCTTGCGATCAGTGGTGGAATAGTTCTTTTCAACTTTGACAATCTCTGACTTCCAAAAGCGATCGGGTGATCCACGCCCTCAACACCCTCCTGTGTGAGTACTGCTCCCAACACAATACACGACGCATCAACATGTACATGAAATTCCACATCCCATTTTGGGAAGACCAGGATTGGAGTGGAGGCTAGTTTCCCCTTCAGGACATCCAAACACTTCATGCAATCATCATTCCAGCAATATATAACATCCTTTTGAATAGCTTTTCCATCGGCGCTATTATTTGGGCATAACTTTTGATGAACTTCCTATAGTATCTGGTGTGTCCCAAGGTAGCTGCAATTGTTTAACACTCCGCGGTGCTTCCAAATTTAGAATAACAACAATCTTTGCAGGGTCCACCATCAGTCCTTATTTGCAGACCACATGTCCTAGCAGGTTTCCAAAGGGAACGAGGAATGTGCACTTATTAAGGTTTATCACAATCTGGTGTCGACAACAAGTATCCAACATCAAGCATAAGCTTGCTACATGGTGCTTAACTAATCCAAAGACAGTCCAATAATCCAGATAGACCTCCAAGAACTTGTGGATGTATTCTTTGAACGCAGCCACAACGATGCGTGAAAAGGTGGCTGGTGTGTTGTTCAGTTCAAACGGCATAATGGTGTATTGAAAGGAGCCCCATTCTGTTGCGAATGTCATTTGGCTCCTGTCTTCCGGCGTGATCTTGATCTGATGGTACCCTGAGAACCCATCCGTGAATGAGTATGCCTCCTAACCACCAACATTCTCTAGTACTTCATCTGTGAATGGTGTTGGGAATGGATCATGTACACAGGCATCATTCAACTTCCTAAGGTCCACACATATTCTTATTTCACCCTTTTGCTTTTTCTCCTGTACTACCATAGGACTCACCCAATCAGATTCTTCCACTAGCTCAATAATTCCAGCTGCGAGCATTTTTTCTAATTCTTCACGGACCTTTTCCTTATATTTCGGATTCAAGCGGTAAGGTCGCTGCTTAACCAGCTTCGCATCGGGTTTTAGGGTGATCTTCATCATCCCTAAGTTGCTAATGATCCCTTTTAAATCTGTAATTTTGGTCGGGAACAAGTCTTGGTATTCATGGAGTAACTCAGCGACCTTATCCACTGTGGCATCATCCCAATAGTCCCCAAGCGTTGCATACTTTGGCTCCGCCTCCGTTCCAATGTTTACCTACTTTGTTTTTAGTGGCACGGTGATGTCGGGGTCCTCAATCGATGGTCCTCAAACCTTGCAATAGCCTTCCGTTTCTGGAATGTTAATATTTCATGGGTCCTCATCATCCTCCTCAACAGTTACATTGTAACACTCCAACACGAAACTCAGCTGTGTCGCCCATTCTGGCTGAAGTATCTCCATTGGCTCCTAGGTTATTTTGAAGATAGCTTCTTTTACTGCCTATAGCACATCGTCAACAATATCCCACCAACGACCTTCAAATGTGAAAGTTAATAGAAATTCCTCACGCAAGATATCCCATTTGCTCGTACCATGGCAGAGCTTCGTCTCACTATACCAATTCATGGGTATGACATTCCGGGTATGATAGAATAAATGTACCCATTCAGGCTGTGGCTTTTCCCTTTAGACCTTGGTCCATTTCGCGAGGTGTGTACGTGGATCATCCCGTTCATCATACTTGTCTACTAGCTACATTTGCGGTTTCCCAAATCATAGGCACATCATCCTTCTGCATCCATGCCAGTCCTCAAAACTTCCCTGATGTGTACCCCACCACCTTGCGAGCATTGCGCATAGTGCCCATTTCAGAGCATCGAACCACTGTTGTTCTAGCACTGCGCTTTCAAATTTGTCCAGGAATTCATCCACCGCTGTTAACTCGTCATACATAGGCAGATCCCTTACCTCTATTGTCACGCAGCGCAATGATCTAACCATCATCTTGCAATTAAGCATTGTTACTCCGTGCAGTCGATTCTGCCAGCATTTTATTTCTTCGTCCGAATCCGAAGTGTAGGAGCTTTTGTGCGCCCATGAAATCCTTCCATCTACAATCAGATTCACCCAATCCTATTCATGCGGGATTATCTTGTAGATGCAATCGAGATCGTCATCACTATCATTTTCACACAATAGTTCATTGTATCACGCTCCTTCGACTGGATCTAGTGGTACTACTACATGTAGTGACTTTTTCTCAAAAATCATTTTGCACTTCTTCAAATTTACGACTCCATTCATATTGGTGGCCCAATCTATTCCTAGTAGTGCGAGATAGGGATTGTTGTCATCGAAAATCTCTATCACTTCAAAATCTGCCAGTGCACTCGCACCTTCAATATCCACCATTACTCACAATCTTCCCATAGGTAAGATCCTCTACTGGTCCACCATTCATAATTGAATAGGAGACTATTGTAGTGTGGGTCTGCCCATGTTTTCCCATGTTTGTTTCAGCAGTACATTCGCGTCCGATCCGAGATCTAGAATTACCTGATCCATTTCATACTCTCCAATTTGTGCAGTCAATCTCATTTCCCTTCCTGTGCACAATGCATGCTTTCCAAGTTTCCGGACCACGTGCAGTTCTCCTGACCCCGCGCACCTAGTGATAAGTTCCTGTAGTCCTTTCATTGCCTTGTTGTTGCGCAACAGTTTCATGCATGTCTCCAGAAAGGTAGTGAGCATTGAAGGATCCATCCCTGGTTCTAGTTGATCCTTAATACCTGAAGTGGAGGCCTTTATGAAGCTCTTCTTAGCTTCCATGAATGTCTCCTTCACGTATTCTAAATCAAATTCAGGTTCCTTTGTAGGAGCCTTGCGAACCCACGCACTTTCTTCTAACTACTTACCTTTATCATCGCCAGTGGTGATACCACTTCTGAGCACTATGTTTACATTCGGGTCTTCTTCGCATGGCTCAGACCTCATCATTTGCAAATTCTGAGTCAAAGGAGGCTGGAGTACCCCTTTTTCGTGCAACCTCGCTATCAATGTAGGGTAGTCTTCTGCCTCATGATCAAACTGAGTATAGTACAAACATGATGTCCTCGTCGGATTTGTATAATCGTGGGCATAGTGTCCTGGCCCTCCACAATTGTAACAAATTAGTTGTCTGCGACCCCTTCCTGGTCCCATTCCACCTCGACCTTGTCTGCACCCTTGAAATCCGGCGTGCACCATTCTTGCATTTGGGTCGAGGGTTCGCATTTCATTCTGTACCCTGTAGGCAGGAGTCCAATCCATCATTAGTTTGTAGCTTCTACAGGTGCGTTCATCATGGCCTACCAACCTGCAGAAATTACAAAACAATTGATTGGACGTTTGCGTATACTTCTGAAATAGATGACAATTATTTGTAGTGTGTTTTCCTCCTATCTAATAGATCGCACACCATAGTGCAGGCACCGTGCTTGGTCCTGCTTGTGCCTCAGGTCTTAATGGCATCAGCCCTCCTCCCCCCAAGTAATTCGCAAAAACTGGATAGTGGTCTTTGTCATGCCCCTGTCCTTTGCATTTTAGGCACCATACCTCCTCGTGCACCTCTGGCCGAGGTGTCCTGTCCTGTTTCAAACTCTGTATTTCCTGACACAAATTTTTCAGTTGCATTTGGATTTATTGGACTCCCAGACCATGATCTTGTATAAGGGTCTCATGCAATCTCATTGCCATCTCCAAAGCTTCGGCCTAGGTGGAAAGCTTTTGTTGTGATAGCACCGTCCTTAAATGCCGTGTTAGTGACGTTACAAACCATGCCCGATGTTGCCCATCCATCAAAGTCATGTTGGTTTCGCGAATCATACTATTCAGTCTCTGGTCCAGATCCCAGGGGGTATCACCCGGGAGCATCACGATCTCCTTAAACTTGATAATTGATTGTTTCTCCAACTTTGGCCTGCTAAATTCCCTGTTCAACGTGGCTTGGGTTTCTGCGATTCCTACATTTGAATGGTCATTAGAATGCTTAATGTACCATGTTAATGCATGATCCTAAAATGCACTTACCAACATAACCTTCTTTATATTGTCATCCATGACTCCTTGTGCTTCCCATACTGCCCTTACCACAAACCAAAATTAGTTTGGATCTTCATTTTTTACTCCTCTGAATACCGACAGTTTGATCACACTCGCCATACTGAACTATGGTGGTGACGAAGGTAGGGTGGGTGGAGATGGAGGTGAAGAAGGTGAGATGGGTGGCAATGTAGGTGGAGGTGGTAAGCGCAGAATTCATTGCCTTATCAGACTGACCACGCTTCTCAGAGAAACTTTCGCAAGCTCTTCCTCGCTTTCCTGCGAGCATGAAATTAAGGGACTAGTTTCTAATTCTTCACTACCTCCGTTTCTATAGATCTTCCCACTTCGCATAGTCCCAAACATTAATTTATTCGCATATCCCGCTTTTCACAAAATAGCATCTTAATCCAAGTATTAAAAGATTTAATATACATACCTCACAGTCCTTTGAGGAAGTATCATTCTGCCTCACTGTAGCTGACGATCATATCTACCACGAACTCAATGATAAATCCTCCTATAATTCGATCGAGCCAGTTGTCCATAGCTCACGCGATCTTATCTCCTGATGCTTCTAGTCTGCGTACTAATTCCGGTGTCCAAACAATGGGTTTGTCGAGCCTACACCTTCCTTGACTGTCTGCTAGCTTCACGATCCACTCATATAGCTCAGAAGGAAAGGATGCAAGGAAAATTTCATGGATTTCTGTATATAAGTAGCACTCCAACCACTACTCCTTAGATACTCATGGATTCTTGTTTCTCTGCACCATGAACTCGTGAATCTTCTTGTCCAACCACCCTTCAATTTCTTTCTTGGTTGGATTCCAGTGAAATGACATTAGACATCCCTTATGTAGATCTTGGTCCCGACAACGGAACCATTTGTTGCCTTATAGGGGCCTGACCCAAGTTCAGAGATGATTTAGCCAAACAAATCCTAGTACTACTGGCCCTTTCGGAAACATCCCACGGAGCGCGGACTGAGATCTCACCCGAAGTAGTATGGGATGGTGCTAGAACCAGGTTTTCGCACCCTAGAGATGTTGGATGATTGTTAGTGGTCCACAGATTTACCCTGCGCACACATTACTATGTGCATCTATCAATACTTCGCAGCCTGTGATGCTGCCTTCGCACATCCTTCCGATCTGTGTTGTCACCCAATTGCTTACTATTAACCCGATATTAGTCGATCACTTAGCTTATCAGTATGTGTCTAGTCATATTTAATAGTGTTCAACATTCATATAAGTGTGCGCGATAAAGAAAATTGTATAATTAAATAGGAAATAACACAAGAATAGATGCACAAGATTTCGAATCAAAATTCTCTTTATTATTCTTCTTTCTTGGTTACAGACTCGACTCCGCCTTGCGTACTCAACTGCAGACTCTACTAGGCCTCTGCGCACTCAGCTGCAGAGCCTCTTACTATTACTATGACCCAAAGCACTTAGACCTTTACTCTATGGTCGCTATCTTCTAGACTCCATTCATTCCTCTATGTATCTCTTATTCTCTTTACAACTTAGAGCCTCACTCTATTTATACAATCCCATGGTTCGTGGACCATGGGTAGGCTGATATTACATTACAAAACTTAGGGCAGACAACCCTATGAATCAACATACATTTCGTGCTCCATGCCTGCAATTCGCAGAGTCTTACAACATTATTTGACTAGAACTTGGGTTTTGAGCCCCAAAACATGCTATGGGGAAATTCCATACCCAACACCCGTACAAGTTAAAGATCCATTCTAGCAGCTGGCATGGAGCAGACATTGTGAGCGGTGTTGTTGATCGCATGCAAGGGAATTCAGTAGCATGCATGTCATTGTGCGCACACATGCGATCCCACTCATTCAGCACACTCATAGAGGCAATGACAAGAAGCCAGTCCAACTAGAGCTGAACATGTAGTTGACAGTTGATGCACATGACCACTAGAACACACTGGCATATCAATAAGGACACTATGGATCAGCGTGCTGCCAGTTCGACCACAACAAGAAGAACATGCACATGTTAGCAGGCGAGTTGGATGGAGGAGCCATACCAATGCACCTGGATGCAACAGAGGCAAGAGTTTGCTTTAGCAAGATGTCACCATGATGCGCATGCACACCATCATGGACTACCAAGCTTCGCATAAGCTCACCACCTTCACCATCACAAGCATGTGAAAGAGTTGGTCTCACCACAACGGACCGAGTGTCAATGATTTCTTGCATGGCTTGCTCAAGCCATTTTGTCTCACATGCGCACATATGCATTATAATGTAACTTCATGTCAATTTCAAGTCAAGTGTCAATAGTTGGATGTAACAGTCATAGAGTAGACGAAGATTCGTGAGGGTAAATGAATTGTCACAAAAGGGAATGTCAAGCATCACCCCACCCTTTGCTATAAATACAACCTCGTAACTCATTGTAAAGGCTTTTTGGTCAGCCAAGCTTCTGATAAGACTATCATGGGAAGAGATTGGATAGTATTGTAACGAGCCTTGGCTTCTCCACTGCGAAGAGCTAGTACATCTCTTTGGAGGAGCAGGCGGTTGTGGATGTAATGTTCCGCTATCGGAACTAGTGGTTAGACATGGATGTATTATATGACTGGAACTTACATGTTTCATGCATATGTTGTATTATATTCTATGTTATCTGGTTTACTGTAAATGATATATGTATTTGTTTTCTTACGCATGCATGTATGGACTATTCTGTATAAGTATGTATGAATCTTTTTGAAATGTGTTGTTGGTTTAACCATCACTTTGGATTTCTTGCTAACTTGCCTTCCATGTTGTGATGCATCTTCGCTCGTGTTTTCCCTTCTCAACTGCGCGATGTCATGGGTTTCCAAGGGGCGCACTCACCTCACCCTTAGTATGTTGGAACCTCTCACACACCTTCCTTGACTTACTGTAGTTGTCACACCCTTGCTACCAACAGGGACATCTTGCCTCTGTGCAAAATCGCGATCAAGGAATTACCATACGAATCACTGCTGGGACTCCTACACCAAACGGTCTGAGGTGTAATTGGGATTTCTTACCAGGGAGATCCCCTTAAATGTTGGTCGGTAAAACATTGTCAACATATCACAAGCTAAGCTTTTCTAAAAGAGAAAAACTTATTGACATCAATTTGCATCTTTGTATTTCACTTCTTAATGTATTTCACATAATATGTACAAATGTATTTTTATAACAAATGATGAGTTTAGTGAATTTTTGGAGGATGTCATTCATTATGTATTAAAAGGAATAATGTTGAACTTGGATAGACCACATGACCCCTATCACTAGGTCACCTTTTCTTTTATAACCTAAAACTTTATTTATATGTAATGTTCCACTTGGGTTCTTTAAGTGTTCCACTTTATATACATAACTACTGATTTTCCATTAACTCATAAAATAATACAACCAATTAAAATAAGATCCATTAACTAAAAAAAAATCCATTACTGATATAAGACACGAGAATTTACAAATGACTTACACAAAATTCATCCCAACCTACCCATGAGGTATCATTAACTAGTGCTCAAGTTGATTATCCTTGGGCGTTGCAACAACTTCCACCCTTCCTGATATACTCACAATGATGATAGTCATCTCCTATCTCCCAAACTAGGTTCAACCAGTTGATTATATATTTCTAGTGATTCAATAGTACACTCAAGATATTTAGTGCCAACCAATGGATGCCCCCCCAGGGTCTTAGCCCTACAATGTATTTCTATCTAGAACATTCCATGCGATTAATGGATGGTCTTATTTTCTAAACTAAGTATTATTACTTTAAGAATCTCAAGGATCCCTCAACTTTTTCTTTTAAAAAATGTCTAGATTAGAGAAGCTTGAATTTCTTTTACAAGAGTAAAATTTGCAAATGAGATAGATACTATAAGGACTTCCTACAATTGATTCTACAAGATATGTTACAAGATTTTTCCATGTTGTCAATGATTCCACTCACAACAAGTTGCATGCAAGGGCCTTGAACACGTTTCACACCATATATGAGAGGAACCATGCATCTCCTCTCACCTTCCATGCAACAACTCAAAGCCATTGAGGAGTACACAATTCTAGTTTCATTTAACTCTATCAATTTATTATATTCCCATCACAATTATGCTATTTGTAACCATTGTATGTGATTTTGGTTACAACATATATGCAACATACAAAGACTTCGCAAGAATTCAATATAACATCTCTTTTAAAATAATATTATTTAATTTTAGTGGGAGATATCTTGTCCTAAAAGACAATGAAGGATCGGGAAATGCTATTTGATTTAGGGAGAAAAACATGGCATTAAATAAAGTAATGAATTTACCAAAGGAAGACACACATGGTATAGAAAGACACATTTAAGGACTTCACCGAGCCTTCAATATATCATCAAATACAAAGAACACTGAATGATAAGCTAGATATAATAGATATACTTACTGCATTGATAGACAATAAGGGTTAGGCATGATTCTAGGTTAAATATAATGCCACAAAATTTAAATAAATAATTATATGTTAAATTGGGACTTAAGTGACACTCCTATCACCTATTAACCTTTTTGAAGTTCAATGCTATTTTCCTCATGGGGAAAAATAAGTTATGCTAAACTCGAGATGTGAAAATTTAATGAGGCAAAAGGCCCAGAGATTGACTTAAATATGGACAAATTCATTACATTAAAAAATGAACACTTTCATAATACTTAGACCCACATAAAACTACAAAAGGGTGAGACAAAATAGTCCATTTAAATAGAAGCAGTATCATAACACTACAAGCTAACAATGAAGTTTATAGATAAACTAGTTCAGTAATGTTCTTGTACCCATTCCATAAAATTGCAAGGACAACCTTGAATAAATATTAAGTCACTTAAATAAATCTAATAGCTTGTTTATAATTTGAACCTTGCACTCAACATGCTCGCAGGTTTTATTGGGTAAACATCATATTCAAATCACAGTACCATACTCTCAACATCAGTAATTCATAGTAGACCACAACACTAGGAATTCCTTGTTTAATAACAATAGCAATTGCTATCATTAATCTAACTCTAAATCCAAACACATTTTCAGATCATATGTGTAATCATCCAAGATTATATTAAGAAATTATAAAAATTGACTATGGAGGAAACTTGATGAAACATTCCATAGCAGGCACCATAGAAATCAAGGTTAGATTTACTCTAGATGCTCCATGAATGATCATAGTCAATGCTTACTCTAAGATGTGGAAGAATAACATTCTTGTTAACATCTAGCCTAATTGTTGTACAACAATTGGACCCAATAATGCCACGGGGTTTTGTAGAATATTCTGCAATCCAAATAGGAAAACTATTTGAAACATTTTCTATACAAATCCGACTTCGCCTTATAAACACATGAGCAAGAGTGCAAAGGATCATGGAGACATTATGGCTGCAATAAACAGGGTCATAGTTATTACTCCATACAACTAGACAATTACTCCTATTATTAATAGGCATCACAACAATGCAATGGCGTATGAGACATGATTAATATTTATCTTTTATGCTGGAACTAGAAACTGAGATGGAGACTCTAATTTTTTACCCAGCTGTAGATGAGTTGTAGCCACATTCCCTTACAGTTGTCACCACTAAGATAGTTTCTAGAGTGTGAGTGAGGGGCTTGCTTGTGGGACACAAATCCAAAAGAAAATCTTCTCTAGCTTCAACTAAGTCACCAAACTAAAACCTGCTCTAACTCACCTCTAGTATTAAGAGTTTTTGAACCCTCCTATGCACTTCAGAAACTATCTGGAAAGTCTCTTTCTATTTATATCTAATAAAATAAATTATTAAGCTCACCCACATCACTCAGAGATGAAATCACTATCCATAGTTCCCTTCTGAGTGTGTTGTTGAGTTTCTTCCTATTAAAACATTTTGTGTACATAATTAGAACTCCTAAATTGAAAGTGCAAGGTATCTTCTTCCTCCCGAAACTCCATGCCTCTCCTCCCCTATTGTCAATCTGCCACAAATTTTGTGAGCCAATCAATCGTACTCCACCTATCAACCTTCCCCTTAATTTTTCTATTGGTTTTCTTTTCTTTGCTATCCTTGGTATTCCTACTAATTTTGTAATCCAATCACTAATGTGACACTTGGTACCTATCCTTTTCTTGCCACCTACAAGCCTCCATGGATGCCACCAAGAAATTCACATCCAAAGCAGTCTTCCCCCTCCACCTCAGCTCTGGAATTTGTGTCCCCAACTCATTCCATCCAACATTTTATGTTAAATTGGGGCTTAAGTGACACTCATGTCGCCTGCTAACCATTTCGAAGTTCAATGGTATTTTCCTCATGGAAAAAAGAAGTTACACTAAACTCAAACTGTGAAAACATAATCAAGCAAAAGGCCTAGAGCTTGACTTAAATATGGGAAAATTCATCACATTCAACAATGAGCACTTTCATAATACTTAAACCCACAAAAAACTAAAAAAGGGCCATGTATAATATTTCGTTTACATAGAGGCAATATCATATAACATTACAAGCTAACAATGAAGTTTATACATAAACTAGTTCGGTAGTGTTCCCATGTGCAATCCATAAAATTGCAACGACAACTTTGAACAAATATTGAATCGTTGAAAGAAATATAATATATTTTTTATGATATAAACCCCACATATAGCACACTAGTAGGTTTTACTAGGTAAACATCATATTTGGATCAAAGTATCATACCCTCACCATTAGTAATTCATAGTAGACCACAACACTAGGCATTTTTTCTTTAATAATAGTAGGACATATATCACCATTCTAACTGTAAACCCAAACATATTTATATTGCATATGTGTAATATTGCAGGATTCTACCGAGAAATTATAAAAACAGACTATGGAGGAAACTCAATGAAACATTATTTGTATGCACCTTAGAAATCAAAGTTAGATTTACTCCGGATGCTCCATGGATGATCATAGCTAATGCTTACTCAAAGATGTGGAAGAATAGTAAAGTTATTAACATCTAGCCTAATTTTCGTACAAAAATTGGACCCAACAGTGCCATAAGGTTAAGTGGAATATTTTGTAATTGAGATGGGAAAACTATTCAAAAAGTTTGCTATAAAAATCAAACATCCCATTATAGACTCAAGAGTGAGAGTGCACATGCGCATGGAGATGTTATGGCTTCAATAGATAGGGGTAGATTTATAACTCAATACCGCCAGACAATTACTTGTATTATTAACATGCATCATAGCAAGAAATGGTATATGAGACAAAAGTAATACTTATCTTTTATGTTGCAATTGGAAACTAAGTTAACGAGTCTGATTTTCCACCCCACCATTGATGAGCTACAGCTAGATTCCATTACAAGTGTCACCCCCAAGCTAGATTCGAGAGAATGAGTGAGGGGATTGCTTGTTGGATGTAACTCCCAAACAAAAAAAATTTCCTCCTTTAACTAAGTCACCAGACTGAAAACTGCTCCAAATCACTTCGAGTGTTAGGTGTTTCAGAACCCTCCAATGTAGTTCGAAAATTGTCTGGCAAGTCTCTTTCTATTCATATCTAATCAAATAAATTCTTAAGCTCACCCACATCGTTCAGAGACAAAATCACTATCCAATGTTGCCTTCTGAACATGTTTTTGAGGTTCTTTCTGTTAAAAAATATTATGCAAATAACTAGAACTCCTAAATTGAAGGGATAAGGTCTCTGCTTCCTCCCAACACTCCATGACTCTACTTCCCTATTGCAAGTCTCGCCCAACTCTTGTGAGCTAATCAACTATACTCCACTGTCTACCTACCCCTTAATTTTTCTGTTGTTTTTTCTTCCTTTCCTTGTCATCCTTGCTTCACCTGCTAATCTTGTACTCCAATCACTAATGTGCCACTTGGTCCATGTCATTTACTTGCCATTTGTCAACGTCCATGGATACCACCAAGCAAGTCACATCCTAAGCAATCTTCTGCCTCCGACTCAGCTCTAGATTTTGTGTCCTCAACTTAGCCCATCCATGTAAGTAAATTTACAATGCTCAATAAAGTGGGGAGCATAACCCTAGATTATTACATGAATCTTCAAATCCCAACCTTTAGGGTGCTATCATTAGTTTGTCATGTCTATTTAGTCACCATGAAAATCCAATCAAAGGATGGAGGCAAATGTTTATTAAAGTAAGATTTTAATGGAATAGAGGTTGACCATCACAAATGAGAAAATAAAAATCTTGTTCAAATTAGAGAATTCATTTTATTAGCATATTAAAGCTTAATGAATTATATGTAACAATAAATGTCATATAGGGTATAGATCATTAAACCTTTCTTACAAGGTGCTTTGACATCTCTAAAGTTATCGAAGTGCTCTACTGTCTTACCAATTTTCATTCTTTCAAGAGGTGGGGCCTTGATAAACCTACTATAGAAAACAAATCTTTTTGTTATAGAAAATAAGAGTACATTGTGGATATTTGAGCACATTCATTACTATTGATAAGAAGTGGTTGTATGAATTTTTTGATACATAATGCTACATTCATCTTTAGTATCAGTACGTGATGACATGCTCAACATTTGCATTTATCTTCATGGAAAATGCAAATGTCATGTTCTAGTGCATCAATATTAGAGTTTTCTTATTACAAATTGAAGCTAAAATTCCACCAACTGCTCATTCTTATTGTTATGAATGAAGATAAGGACAGAGTTATATAAGCTTTTTATTTTGAAAGAAAATAGATTTTTAGCCATTAATTTGTTATTTATTCAAATTGACCTATTCATAACAATACTCCGTCGCATGGAATCACGGGAGTGCACAAGAAAACATCTGTTTATGCTTCAAATAGTGGGGTATGAGAGAAAAAATATAATGAGCTTGATAATCAATTAGATAGGGATGATGGGATATAAATTAGGAGCTTCTCATGTGATAGATGGGATATATTATAATAATAATTATGCCACAGTCATCTACCCATGTGCATAATCCACAATTATTTACCCTCTGCATTCTCACTTGTGAGAATTCAAGTGTACCCATAAGACCCGTGAGTTGTAGAATACTTTCTTGCAATGATTATAGTAAAAATATTGAGGCTCACAATCCAAAGAAGAAACTCGAAGCTCACAAAGCTATAAAGCTATAGATAGACTACTTCATCACTAGATTCTAGGGTCCTTTTGGTATCCACTAATGCATCATGTTCCCTTTTTTTCATTCTTCTGTATTCCTAGCATCTTCAATGAAATTATCTCCTCCTTCATCATCATATCTAATTTTTACGCCGTAAGGCGTTTCCCTTTGAGATCAATTCTCCCAACTGCCTCTCTGTCATCACTTTACGCCGTTAGATCTTTGTTAGACGACTAGATTATCCTCAGCCGTTGATTTGAATGGGTTGGTGACCGGTTGGGACTCGCTGCGCCCGTTGCTTTCCCTTCATGTAACTGCATCACAAAGAGACACTCCGTGATCATAACAGCACAATTTCGAACTTTAGATTAGCGCAAGCCCTTTCTAGTGGTTGGCCGCAGCGGCACAACCAGACCAGATCGCAGAGAAGAAAGATCATCCATATCCTGTGTAAATACTCCCCTCACTCCTCTTTTTTTAATCAGGTTGTTTCTTCTCGAGCGCTCTGAGTCTGCGAAGCTACGAGCATCCTAAAAATAAAGTGACAGTCGTTCCAGCCATGGAGGAGGAGCTCTGCGGCACAACATTTAAGGTATCTGCAAACTAAATCTCCTTGATTCCTTCCTCTGCCTTTCTTTGTTTGTGTACAGTCTCTGACGTGCGTACGTGGTTTTCAGGTTGAAAATGAGAGTGTCATTGCTGGTATCTTGTAAAATTATTGCAGATCTGGATCATCTGACCAGCAGATGGACAAACTACTCTTAGAATAAGTTTTGTGCATAGATACCTGAAAGATCTGGTGAAGCAGGTGGCTGCGACTGTTAATACGCCAGAGATGTGGAGTCATTAGATATACTTCAGAGATAGCAGATAGGTGCCTTTTTGCTGATTCTGTTTTCAGTTTTTAAGTTTAGCTACTTGGATTTTCTCCTCAACGCCAGTGGCCTGTGTAAGCTTCTGACTTGCTTAATTCAATTTCAGAAGGTTTTGATAATGCACCCCAGATTTATGACCATAGAAACAGTTGGTGCCATGTCTTTAAGTATAAAATTTATGATAAAAATGAGTTAATTATTTGGGAAAATAGAAATCCAGGTTGCAAACTCAATATATTTGTCTTTTTTTTAACCTGCATGGGCCAGAGAGCACAGACATATATAAAATAATTAATGTATGGCAGTACGTATTTTGTCTTTTGAATAATTTTGTCAACCAAGGTAGATCCAAATACATTTCTAGATACTCGATAAAATTGGGTTGCTATTGATTATGATATTAAACCTTTTGTTATGGAACACTATGTTCAAAGTGTGAGGAGATCTAATGGTACAATTTAATTTCAAATTTATTTTGAAAAATGATAATTAGTTTTTTATTTTATAACATTTATTTTTAAAAATTTTATATATTAAAAAATTTGATACTCTAGTTCCTGTGTATCATTCTCATGTTTTCTTGTAGTTAGAAATTACCCCGTTTAACATTAACTCAGATGTCGGGATAAAGACATGTCAACTATGGTTCGAGCTCAAGTAATACGTGTTAATTGCTTGCTTGTAGAATACAGATTAATAATAACAACAATTTTTTTAAGTCATTCTACATTGCGTAATGTTTTCTCGTTATCACTCTTTCAGGTTTCTCCTAGTCATTAAATGTTCATAGATAGATATTGAGCAGAAGAATTAGCTGAATCGACGCAAGCTGTCCCACTGATGCAGGAAAATAAGACTACCACTTACTTGAAACAGAACAGTGATTTAAATCGGATCCCAATCTTTCAGCCCGACCTTCTGTTTTAATGGATTGCTCTAAATTCTTGAGATCTGGTCTTGAGTCTTGGAAATAATTTTCAACTTGCTTTTCTAATAGGGTACATGATATAGGAGTTTGGCTTGTAAATATATCTCTTTGCCGAAAACTTTTAAGATTCCAGTCTGATAGTTTGTATTCCTTTGCAAACGTGCTAAAGCAATTTCCCAAGATTTTCCCAGATTCCTACTTCGTTGAAATAAATTTAAGTTCTTTTCCCATAACGTTTCTCTAATTATTTGTTTTGGGAGAGGGAAGGGGGAAGATTAGTTATTTATAATCATATGGGCTACTGGCACCTGTTACCCCGAAAATTCTGCTCATATGATCTATCATAGGCTGCACTTCCAATTTCCCAATAACAGAATGGTGCCCTGAGTATTTATTTGAACATATTTTGTTCCCATATAAAATATTAAGCATTCCTTGAAATTGTGGGTTTCTTGACTTTTGACCAATAACTATTTGTTTTGCTAGGATAATGATGATTCAGTGCCTTTCTTTTGGGGCACTGCAGCTGATGATTACCTTGTACTATCTGATGAGCCAAATGTCCTGAAAGAAGGATGTGGAAAATCTTTTGCTCCATTTCCCCAAGGTAATATAGGACTGCTAAATTAGAGCTTATCTGTTTTTTAGCTATCTGGCACATGAAAGTGTAGCTGAATGTTGGCTATAGAGCCTCTAATGTAATATCGGTTGTTGCATTTTCCTTCGCAGGTTGTTACTTCTCTACATCAGGTGGATTGTAGAGCTTTGAATATCCAATACAACACATACCAAAAAGACTAGTATTGTTGTCAAAGTATTAGGAGACAATGTCTATGGATCCAATTTGAAGCTTGAAGTAATGGCATGACCATGCAGGATCACACAACATTCACATTTCATAGCTGAAACAATTTCTGCCTCATGTTATAATTCAGTTATTGAGTGGGAAGCCAAGAACTTGTTAAATGTCTTTTTATAGGCAAACGCCATAAATGAATTGCTGTTAATTTTTGAGTTAACGTGTTCTTTGCTTCGGTCAGTTACTTCATTAATCCATTAGCTCATTATTAATTCCATTAATTCATTAGCAATCACATTAACCATTATCATATGACAGTAACTAATGAAAGAACATCAAAGTTCAAAGGCTTAAAGCCAGGGCAAAACCCCACAAGGTGGAAAACCCACAGATCTTTTCTTCTTGATAATATCAAATGTTCAAAGAGAGATAAATCCATAAGTACAATGATACATTAGTCAAAGTGAATAGATTGACTTGCCATAGATGATCCCAATCCACTGTCCAAACGTCAAAGTCACATCATCTGCACATTAAAACTGGAGAAAAGGTAGCAATTTGTGGCTCAGTGGGATCAGGGAAATCTGCTATGATATATACATTCTTGGAGAAATCCCAAAAATTTCAGGAGATGTAAGTTGAACATTAACTACTCTTCTTGAGCAAAAGTAACCATTTCATAGTTCAACAAGATTATAGATGCAACTTTTTTGCTTTCTATGTACATAAATTCTTCCATAAACTTTTTGATTGGACTACGTGTAGGTTGAAGTACATGGCAATGTTGCCTACGTGGCACAAACAACTTGGATTTAGAGTGGTATTGTCAGAGATAACATACTCTATGAGAAACCAATGGACAAAATTCAATACAAGAAGGCAATAAAAGCTTGTGCGTTAGACAAGGATATAGGGAGTTTTGCTCATGGATATATGACAGAGATTGGGGAGAGAGGATTGAATATGAGTGGAGGACAAAACCAGAGGATTCAGTTGGCTAGAGCAGTATATAACGATGCTGACATTTATCTATTGGATGATCCCTTCAGTGCAGTCGATGCTCATACAGCATCAACTCTATCGAATAAGGAGAAGACATTACATAAGAGAGACTCCAAGACTTGCTAATATCGCTTGTCATAGTATGAAAAATCTGGTTTACCTCTGTATCATATCTGTAAAGATCTTAGAATGAGATCCAGACATATTAATGTGAAAATTTCTGTGCATATTGAATATAAAAGATTTGAGTTTTGGGTTATCAAAGCTATAGATTGAGAACTATATGGATTTCTTGATAGGATGGTTGGTTCGATTTGTATATCAGGATTGCTAGCTTCTTTGTGGTGGTAGTGTGAGATCAATTGGGAATTGCTACTCGTTTCATGCTTCAAGATGGAAATGAATTTCCCAATGATGGTGGTGATGAAGGAACCAGCAAAAGCACAGAGAATAGCATAGTTGATTGAATAAAAAAATCAATTGTGTAAATACAAATAACACACCCTACAAAGTGATTTTTTCTTGAATATTGATCAATATGAATGATTTTCCTTTCACAGTTCTTGTGTTTTGATTCTTTATGAATAGGAATTGATTCATTCAACTAAAATTGGTATTGTTGATTTTGATGGCACTTCTGTTCTCCAGCTTGATGATTGGGTGTTGTGCCGAATTTACAAGAAAAATGTTCATTCTCAGAGAGTACAAGCGGTAGAACAAGATGAAACTCTGTCTTTTGCCTATATGAACCATACCATCACACAAAATTGTGTATATATCATTTCACCATAGAAATTGAAAACAATTTTTAGAGTGATAACTGCATCCTCAAGGTATTCTCTTGCTCCTTTTATTTCTTCCCTCTTGCATTGGAATTTTGTGGAACTCAGTTGAACCCAAAAATCATCCTAGAGTTATATAGGTCAAAAAATTTCCTAAAGTCACATTGCGGCTTCAAATTTAAACATAAATACATATAAACAGAAGGTAAAGTCTCAATATTCAATTATATGAGCAAATTACATAGCTTATTCAGCTAGCACGAGACCAGACTTGACTACATTAGTCAAATATCTTTCCAACTCCACTAACTACACCACAGTTAACATCGATTGACTGATGACTTGATCTCCACAGTTATTTACTTACTGTCCAACAAGGAGACCAACATGTTAATCATCTGGATTCTACAGCTGGGATTGTGACTTGATAAATAATGAGAAACATACATATTGCAGCAATATAAAATGTGCACACAAAGATACTTCACTAATTCTTTATTCACTGGTACCTCTATTTATACACAAACACAGTAGTGGAGTCCTGCGGAAAGATTCCAGCTTCAACAGCAACTAACCTCCCTATTTTAACTCATTAACCTACAGCTAATCATCCTTAACAGCACTTATACATGATCTGTTTGTACTCTAAAACAGAATCCCTAAATAGCCTATTACATTTATGTATGGAGAGTTATTCTCTAACATGATCAGCAACCAGAGAATAACAGAATTTATATATTGCTCTAGTACAATCGAAGTTGAAATGAACTCTTTGAATTGTTCAAAACATCATTTTTGGAAATAATGTTTCTTGACTTGTTCTGAAATTGTACCCATGTTTTCTGGATAGGCTGCATTCTTTTCACTTTGGACAATGCTTCAGACCATAAACTTGCAGTCCTATCTCCAAGACTATATGATAGAATGATTTTGAGACTTGCTTCAAGGTTTAACGGGTAAATATATAAACATTTCCATTATAATTTTATCAGGATAATTCATTTAAACAGGTTGGCTAATAGTATCAAAGATGAGGTCAGCTAATTGTTAACACTATTCAATACTGGAGTACAATTAAGAAAGCATGGTAAGCTCAAGTAGAATTGCAAGATTATTGTGAAACCCACCATAACTCCTTCCTTTCAGAATAGAATTTGAATTAGTATTTGTGGGATTGCTTGAAAAATGGTTGGAAAGACATTGGACTTCACTCTTCTTTTTCTGCCAAAGTCAGGAACTTATGGAAGGTAAATTTCATCTACATGTCCAGAGTTGCACATAAACATTTTAGGATGGTTATAAGTGGCGTGTCCGTTATACTTAATTCTCAGTTGCAGATGACATTTTTTGTTATTTCACTGATAGTCTTCTCTGTGTGGATATTACAGCACAGAACTCCGGAAGCTAATCATAAAGGCAGCCTTACAGCATCAGTGAAGCCTCATGCATGCAAAATGTATGTTTTGACATTTAGCCCCTACAGTCATACCTCTCCATTGGATTCGATTTATGATACTTTTGGGATACCATTATGTGATAAGAAGCATTAAGAAAATAAGAAGCATTGAGAAAATCGATTCCCCTCAAGGAAGATCCAGGGCATTCTTAAGGGTGACGTTTAAGAGAAAATCATGAATAATACACAATCTACACAATTAAGCATGACAGATATTCAAGGGAAACTGCTCTGCTAGGGCCTAGTGCTTATGGAGATAGATCTAGATTATAGAAAAAATATTTATTTCTTCTTTGGAATGTGTTTTTATCTAAATTCGTGGGGAGTGAGTGAAAGCAGGTTTGGAAATGTTATTAGGAGGCTCACTAATTTTGAATGAGACGTCGTTCTTTACCTTTTATTCTTGTATGTTTCTTTCCAGATGAACACAGGTGAAAACCAATTATAGTCTCTTTTGAATTAAGATAATTTACCAGGGAAAATCAATCAAGCATTTTGAATAATAAATCAGTGGGTTTCTTCTCAGAGAAAAAGTAAAGGATAGACCAGTGGCTCGAACTTTAATGAGAAGGATGGATCATGTAGGGAATAGTGGAAAGTGCAACCTTTGTTTGTTTCCACCTTGTTGGTGTTGCCAAAATACCATAATAAGTGGTTTTGTTGGCACCTAAAGACATGCATGGAGAAGCTTCTTGTTGTGAAGAGTTATATTACATCTTTGTAATGAATAGCCCTGTTTCAAAAGAACAAATATATTCAGTGTCTATCTTTTGACTTAAGTTATTTTTAGACATATGGTTGTCCTGTTCTTCAACTTCATAGTTGTAATCATAAGTGATATGGCTGAAGCATCCTCTTTGGCCATTTAAAATAGCAGCACTTATCAGGGTGGGTGCCATTACATGGTTTGATAGTTGTAATCATAAGTGATAGGGCTGAAGCATCTTCTTTGGCCATTTAAAATTGCAGCACCTATCAGGGTGAACTCACCAATGAAAGGAAAATCAATCCAACTGTTAATTTTAATGACTTAGCTACCTACGAGCTCTGTTTTTTGTGGAGACTGCTAGTCATATATGTAGATAGATCGATAGATGTTAGTGTGAGAAACTAAACTACATTTTATTGAGTGAAGGAACGAATGCAAAGGATGTGATTACATGGTAGGCAGTGACTGTGCCTAGTATCTACAAACTTTCTAGATATAAACTTGATTTTCATATCAAACTTGTCAGACATATGCACCTTTTTGGAATGAAATCCAGAACTTGTCATCACGGAAGGAATAAGATTAGTTGGACTTCATGGAGAGAGAGGTGTGCTCAGGACTATAGTTGTACTATGTTTGCTAATGAAAATGGAATGAGAATATAGTATATCGGAGTAGGAGCATGACAGAAAGAAAAGCTATAGTGGTAGAAGTTCTAAAAGGAAAAGATATAGCGGTCAAAGTGTGCTCAATGTTCTCTAAACACTGAACTTACACTGCGATATCTTCTCCTCCTTGCAATTTTACCCATGATCGCCAATTCATAGAGAACTTGCCTGGTCTTCTGACTAAACATGTATTGGTCACTTCGTTTTTGATATCCTCCAACGACTTGTTTTATTGTGATCAAGAATGACATTCTTACATTGCTTTCTCTAGCTCTAATTGAAATCAAAATCTACACAGTTGAGCATGACAGATATTCAAGGGAAACTCCTCTCTGGGACTTTCTAGAGAGCAGGAGCATGGCAGAAGGAAAAGATATAGCAATAAAAGTGCCAGAAGGAAAAGATATTGCAGTCAAACTACACTCATTGCTCTCCCGACAATGAGCTTTTATTGATATATATATTCCTCCTTGCAATTTTACTAATGATCACCAATCCAAAGAACGCTTGCCCAATCTTCTGATTAAACACGCACTAGTCACTTGGTTTCTGATCATCCACCCTTGCTTTCAATAATTTCCATTTACATGTCCGCTATTCTTCCCCACTCTATGCCTTATGGCGTTTCCTTTGCAACATTAGGTGCAAATGCTAGTCATACTTATACAATGGTTTGAATGATGCAGAAGTCCCAAGGATTACTACATCCTTAGACACAAAGTCGTGATAAAAAACATTAAAACTTTAACACATTTTATATCAATAAAATGTTAATACACGTTATATTGAATGTCTCGATAAAGCTTTAAATTAAACTATATTTTATAGTTAGTTGGTAGAGATTTATATAAATATTAAGAGAAAAAATCTCAACCATCTAAACTTATCAAAAACCTTTGAATAATTAATTACGACAAATAGTCTAAAAAGAAGGGAGATCATCAACTTTGAATAATTCTAATTTAGATAAAATGAATAAAAGGAAAAAAACCTAAATTCCCCGTGTATTTATGGGTGGCTGTGGCTCCACTTTAACCTATGTGGTGTGTTTTTCATTTAATCACTGTAACCCAGGTTTACTCTGCCTTTACCGCTGGCGCTGGGTCTCTCACATTAGTTTAGTTTAGCCGTGCAGGGTTTACTCTGCCTTTACCGCTCGCTCTGGGTCTCTCACCTCACATTAGTGTAGTTTAGCCCTGTAGGGTTTAGCTCCTGGATTCAATATGTATGTGCTGTGTTTTTCCTTTTATCACTCTTACCTTCGTTTTCTCGGCCTTGTATCGTTGTCTTTGCGTCTCTCACATTAATTTAGTTTAGCCCTGCATGGTATAGTTCGTGGATTGAATATGCATCTGCTGTTTTTGCCCATTAATCACTGTAACCCCGGTTTCTTCTGCCTGCTATGGTTGGCTCTGGCTCGCTCACCCTAACCCAGGTTTACTAGGCCTTGTATCGCGGGATCTAGGTCTCTCACATCACGTTAGGTTTTAGCCCTGCATGAGATAGCTCTGGATTCAATATGTATTTGTTGTGTTTACTCTGCCATTAACCAAGGTTTGCCCTGACATGGATCGCTGGTTGTTTAAGGTATGTGGATGTTAGATCCTAATTCATTGAACAACGGAAACCCTCAATCGTGGAAACCATGAAATCTAGGTATGTAACATGGATTTGTCTTCTGATTCTCCGCGGAGATTATTAATTTTAAATTCTCATTAATTGTGATTTAAACCCGTGTGTATGGATGACAGTGGCTCCACTTTAACATGCATCTGCTGTGTTTTTTATTTAATCACTATAACCTAGCTTTACTATCCCTTCACTGGCTCTCTCACATTAATTTTATTTACTCCTGCATGGTTTATTAGATCATGGTTTTTCATTTAATCACTCTTATCTAGGTTTACTCTACCTTGTGTCGCGGGGCTCTGGGTCTCTCATATCAGCCCAGCTTTACTCGGCCTTATATCGTTGGCTCTGGGTTTCACATTAATTTAGTTTAGCCCTACATGGTATAGTCCGTGGATTGGATATCTATCTGTTGAGTTTTCTTGTTTACTCTGCCTTGTGCCGCTGGCCCTGGTAGGTTTAAGTGACCTTGTACTGGTGGCTCTAGGTCTCACATTAATTTAGTTTATTTTAGCCTTGCTGGTAATATGTACTCTATCATTAGCCCAGGTTTACTCTACCTCGTATAGCAGGCTAGCTCGCTGTGAATTCAATAAGTAGATTAGCCAAAAAAAATTCACTGCATTATTTAATTGACATCTATTACCTGCATCTCTCTCGGTTAGTTCGTGCGCTAAAACCACACTAATCTACATTCCAATAGAAAAATTTAGGCTAAAACCATCTTAACTGGGCATTGTGAAAATTTTGGCCAAGTCCACACAATAAAATTAAACGTATAGATCTATTATTGTCAGGGTAAGAGTAGCTTTTTTTGGAATTATAGATTATGGTTTGCGGTAACATCAGGGTTCTTCCTCACTTGAAATTACAGTAATATCTGTGTTTCTAATATTACGGAGGATTATGCATATGAATTTACTGTAATTCTGTTTCTTTGGATAACAGTCATTTCCTTATCTAAACCTAATAATTATATACTATTGATTGTAGTGTGCACTAATCATAGGAACCTGGTGTTGAGAAGTTACTAGCTGGAGGTACGAAACTGTTGCAAGCAGAAGACAGAATGGGAACATTCGGACTATTTGTATCCAATTTTTGCAAAGGCTGCTGGGCATTTGGTTCAACCCAACAGCTTATTTATTAAAGATTTATATATTTTCTTAATATAAATCTATGATGGTTTTTTCCTTAAAAAAACAGAAAGAATTGGAAAGAATTGGAAATAGTAATTATGTTTTATTTCGCCCAGCTAGCTAAATTGACTATATCAATTTAGAGAATTCGAATTCTGTCCCTTGATCACGCTCCGCTTAAGTGTGAATCCAAGGGGTGAAAGGTTATATAATCATAGCAAAGAACCAGGTTTGGGTAGGTCAACTGTAATGTGGATCCATGCCTGTTGCCAATCGAAAACCTGTCCAGAATGCTTCTAATGGTAATCTATTTGATTGCCCACTAAAATATTTTAATTATATAAAATATTTGAAAAAAAAATATGAATTAAAATATTATGATTTGAAATATTGAGAATAATATGGATTATTATTATCTTTTATTAATTATATAAAATATTACGATGTTAAACAAATCAGAAATTTAAATTTCATCGGTTAAATTTTCATAATTTTCCAGCATCATATCATTCAATATTACTTTTATTGATATGGTATTTTTATATTGCCGCGCTTTTCCCACATTAATTGAATTTGTTTTTGAGTTGCTTCATTATTGTTGGGTTGGAATTCAAATATAAAATTATGTTAAATTTAAAGGTTTTCACACTTCTTAATCAATTTTTACAATTTCAAATTACATTGTGACAAAGAAATCACCATATCACAAGTAATTTGCTTGACAAATTCTATCCTGGGGCTTCCATTCTCTATTTATCTGTTTTTAGCGCATTACGATGCTAAACAAATCAGAAATTTAAATTTCATCGGTTAAATTTTCATAATTTTCCAGCATCATATCATTCAATATTACTTTTATTGATATGGTATTTTTATATTGCCGCGCTTTTCCCACATTAATTGAATTTTGTTTTTGAGTTGCTTCATTATTGTGGGTAGGAATTCAAATATAAAATTATGTTAAATCTGAAGGTTTTCACACTTTTTAATCAATTTTTACAATTTTAAATTACATTGTGACAAAACAATCACCATATCACAAGTAATTTGCTTGACAAATTCTATAAAAATCATCGTATCACAAACAATTTACCAATCAAATTCCATCCTAGAGTTTCCAGTCTCACCTTCATAAGTCAAGTCAAGTCTAATCTAATCTAGTCTTTGTCTCTACTTATCTACTTACCTGTTTTAGCGCGCTCTCTAGTTTTCAGGGAGTCTCTATTTAATGTTAGTATTCCCTGTGCTATGGGTACTTGGTAGCATTCGAAGGGAATAAATAGAATGACTTTGCGTATAGTTGCCTCAGTTAGGCTCTTGGCGTACGCCTGCCTGTGAGCAACAAACCAAGTAAACTTATCCTTTCACAATGTGCTTCGCCGAGAGCTTTAGCCGCAACAATTTGGTAAGATCATTTTCATTTTATTTTACAACATGTGAATAACCTGATATGTTTGTATTTTCTTATATTTTCTAATAGAATAACTAAATCTATTAAAAAAAATAGAATTCATATGTATTATTAATGTTTTATTGTTATATTTAATCAGAAATATGGTCATATTTCACTGTATTTTTTTAATAAATATAATTTATATTTTTTTTTTATATATATATATATATATATATATATATTTGTGTTATTTCAAGTTTATTTTGAGGAATAGTTTTGGATTATATCTTAATTACAAATAAATATAAATGTCATTTCCTTTTCTTCTTTTTTCCCTAATTTTATGAAAAGGTTATCTACACATAGTTATTAATATATTTTTTAAAAAGGTAAACCTCTTCCAAATGTAGTCTCTTTTATTTTTATGATTTTATTTCCATTATTTATTAAATTTACACATATCAAGATGCATTTTAAGTAGACACACATTTATTTTTTAGTATTTACATTAATAATCTGCTATACCATTATTATCATGTTCATGAAACATGTATTTCAATTATTAACACATTCATGAAACAGTATTCAAAATATTTCATCTTACATTTTAATTTGAAGATAAAAGGAACGTTTTATACACATTTAAATTATCCCTCTGTAATTTTAATAAACAAAATTACTCATAATCTATTTAATTAGATAAATAAAGTAATTTATATAATTCGTCGAATTTTAAAATTATATTTGTACATTTATATTATAGGTGGCTTTGGCGAGAGTTGTATTAGAATTTGAAATCTAATAATATGTTTGTTTATTTGGATTGTATTGTATTTATTTGTTTGAGATTGTAAATGTGTGTTTTAGTGGTTTTGATAATAGTATATTTACTTGAAATAATGGTTTGTTTATTTGGATTGTATTGTATTTATTTGTTTGAGATTGTAAATGTGTGTTTTAGTGGTTTTGATAATAGTATATTTACTTGAAATAATGGTTTGTTTAGTTTTATATATTTGATTTGAAATAATGTGTGTTTATTTGTTTGAAATTGTATTTGTATAAGTAGTTTTGGCAATGTTTGTGTTCTAATTTGAAATTATATTTTGTTTGTTTATTTGAGAATGTTTATGCATATACGTTAGTGGATTTCACGATGCATGTGCGTTCTTTTGTTTGTTTGAGGTTGTGAAAATATGTGTGTGTTTCTACCATATTTGTATTTTAATTTGAAATTGTATGTTATGTGTTGTATACTTGAAACCATATATCCAGGTATGTTGACTTTGTATATTGATTTAAAATTGTCTTGTGTGGTTTGTGATTTTTTATTTGAAATTTTGCATATGTGTGCATAAGTGATTTTTGCAATGTTTATATTTTAATTTAAAATTGCATTTTATTTTTTTATTTGAAATTGTATAATCGCTATTTTTTATTTAAAGGTATGTATGTTGATGGTGGATATGGTGTTTGCTTGTGTTTGTATGTTGTGTGTTATTTATTTGAAATTGCACGTTGTGTGTTGTTTACTTGAAATCATTTGTGTAGGTATGTTAGATTTGTGTATTGATTTAAAATTGTCTTGTGTGCATTGTGTTTTCTTGTTTGAAATTGTATAATGTGTTGTTTATTTGAATGTATGTATTTAGAAGGTGGATATTATGTTTGCTTGTTTGTAAGTTGTGTGTTGTTTAATTGAAATCGTTTGTGTATGTATGTTGTATATTGATTTAAAACTGTCCTCTATGCCTTTTATTTTCTTATTTGAAGATGAAGATGTGTATGTAAGTGTATAAGTGGTGTTGACAATGTCTATATTCTGATTTAAAATCATATTTTGTTTGCTTATTTGAAATTGTATAATGGGTGTTGTTTATTTGAATGCATGTGTGTTGATGGTGATATGATGTTTACTTAGGTTCATAAGTAGTGTGTTTATTTGAAATTATGTATCTGTGTGTATAAGTGGTTTTGACTATATGTATATTTTAATTAAAATTGTATTGTGTTGGTTTATTTGGAATTGTAAAATGGGGGTGTAGTTTATTTGAGTGTACATGTCTTCATGGTGTGTATGATGTTTAGGTGTATTTATATGTTGATTTAAAAAGTATCTTTAAAATTTGTACCTTACATTTTCTTGTTTCATGTATATGTATGTGTGTCTTCAAAATTGCTTGTGTATATAGGACTATGATTGTGATTTTGATAGTGTTTGTTTGTATTGTTGTATTAATTTGAAATTGTATGTGTTTTCTTAATTTACAAATATATATTAGTTGTGTTTCATTGAATTATAAATGTGTGTGAGTGGCTTTGAAAATTTGATTTCAATTTCGATAATGCTTGATTGGTTTTTTGCATTGTATATTTGTTTTTGTAAACTTGAATTTGTGTGAATGGTGAAGACAATTTGAATGTTGTTTTGAAATACTATACCATGTTTTTTAATTTGAATTTGTATTTATGTGACTACTTGTTTGAAATTGCATTTGAATGTGTGATTTTTTGACAATTTCTTTGTTTGTTTATTCATGTGTAACGTGTGTAGACACTTTTGAAATTGTAGTATGTATGATTTAGTGTTTCTTAAAATAATTTCTTGTTTATATATTTCTTCTTGTATGTTTTCTATGTTTTGTTTGTTGAGTTTTATTTATGATCAACTTTGTATATTTTTTGATATTTAAATGTATGTCATTGTTTATATTACCAAATATTAAACTAATATATTCTGAGTAAAATATGACAATTTTATTTTATATTTTAATTATAATATTTTTAAAAAATATTTTAAATCATATATTTGTATAATTTATATAATACTTTTTATGTATTTCTACTTATTATATTAATTGAAAATAATCATATGTTTTTTGGAAATTTAAATGTTTTTTATTTTTTTAGTAATTGTTTTTTAATTGAGATATTTTGATAATTTATTTTCTTATTTTATTTTTAATGAAAATTGAAAATATTAATGATAACTTTTTAAACTTTAAAAATACATTAACTAATACAAAAAAATAAAATAATATATCAATTTTTTTTATTTGGCAAAATAAATGATAATTTATTTTCCTATTTTATTTTTGATAAGAATCCAGAATTTTTAAATTTTAGAAATACATTAATTAATACAAAAATATATATATCAATATATTAAAAAAACCATAAACATTTTTTTTAATTCCACAAATTAAATGATAATAATAATAATCATTGTTAAATTAAGGTTTGTGTGGTTCGTAATAGGTTTATGAGAAGAGTTTTCAGAGAAAATCGCATCCAAATTTATATTGTCTAGGTGTTTCGAATCAACAAGTGTGGTTCATCCTCCGGACGAGTTGAAGAACAAGATGAAAATCACATCCAAATTCATATTGCTGAAGCGTTTCGAACCAACAAGTGTGGTTCATCTTGAGGACGAGTTGAAAAACTAGATCAAAGTTGCATGTTAAATAGGGAGATCAATTCATCCAAGGAATATAAATTGACCAGACAACTAGATTGGACCATTTGCTATTAAGTAACGGCTACATTTGACTCAGTAAAAGGACCAAGAGGTAAAAAGACAAAATTAATAAATTAATTAACTTATTTATATATATATATATATATATATATATATATATATATATATATAATAACTAAATCTATTTAAAAATAAATAAAATGTTTTATTATTATATTTAATAAATGTTTTATTATTATATTTAATAAAAAATATTGTAATATTTTACTGTATTTTTTTAATTAGATATAATTTATATTTTTAATATATTTTGTTGTGTTATTGTAAGTTTATTTTGAGAAGTAATTTTGGATTATATCTTAATTACAAATAAACATGAATGTCATTTTCTTATTTTTTTCATAATTTTATGAAAAGGTGATGTACACATAGTCATTAATAATTATTTTTTAAAAAGGTAAACCTCTTCCAAATGTAGTCTCTTTTATTTTTATAATTTTATTTCCATTATTTATTAAATTGACACATATCAAGCTGCATTTTAAGTAGACACACATTTATTTTTTAGTATTTACGTTTAAAATGTGCGTTACCATTATTATCATGTTCATGAAACATGTATTTCTATTATCATATTCATGAAAAAACATTCAAAATATTTCATCTTACATTTTAATTCGAAGAAAAAAGGAAAGTTTTATACATATTTAAATTATCACTCAATAATTTTAATAAACAAAATTACTCATAATTTATTTAATTAGATAAATAAAGTAATTTATATTTTTTTATAAGATGATTAAATAATTTATTTAATTAGATAAATAAAGTAATTTATATTTTTTTATAAGATGATTAAATGTATTATATATAACTTGTTGAATTTTAAAATTATATTTGTATATGTATATTATAGGTGGCTTTGAGAATAGTTATATTATGATTTGAAATTGGATAGTATGTTTGTTTATTTGGATTGTATTGTATTTATTTATTTGAGATTGTAAATGTATGTTTTAGTGGTTTTGATAATAGTATATTTACTTGAAATAATGGCTGGTTTAGTTTTATATATTGATTTGAAATAATGGGTGTTTATTTGTTTGAAATTGTATTTGTATGGCAATGTTTGTATTCTAATTTGAAATTATATTTTAATTATATTTTGTTTTTTAATTATATTTTGTTTGTTTATTTGAGATTGTTTATGCATGTATGTTAGTGGATTTCAGGATGTATGTGTTCTTTGTTTGTTTGAGGTTGTGAAAATATGTATATAGGTGTTTCTACAATATTTGTATTCTAATTTGAAATTGTATGTTGTGTGTTGTATACTTGAAATTATTTATGTAGGCATGTTGACTTTGTATATTGATTTAAAGTTGTCTTGTGTGGTTTGCCATTTCTTATTTGAAATTGTGTATATGTGTCTATAAATGATTTTTGCAATGTTTACATTCTTATTTAAAATTGCATTTTTTTTTTTTATTTGAAATTGTATAATTGCTATTTTTTATTTAAGGTATGTACGTTGATGGTGGATATGGTGTTTGATTGTGTTTGTATGTTGTGTCATTTATTTGAAATTGCATGTCGTGTGTTGTTTACTTGAAATCATTTGTGTAGGTGTGTTAGCTTTGTGTATTGATTTAAACTTGTCTTGTGTGCATTGTGTTTTCTTGCTTGAAATTGTATAATGTGTTGTTTATTTGAATGTGTGTATGTAGATGGTGGATATTATGTTTTCTTGTTTGTAAGTTGTGTATTGTTGTGTGTTGTGTGTTGTTTACTTGAAATCGTTTGTGTATATATGTTGTATATTGATATAAAAGTATCCTTTATGCCTTTTGTTTTCTTATTTGAAGATGTGTATGTAAGTGTATAAGTGGTGTTGACAATGTTTATATTCTAATTTAAAGCCATATTTTGTTTGTTTATTTGAAATTGTATAATGGGTGTTGTTTATTTGAATGCATGTGTGTTGATGGTGATATGATGTTTAGTGTGTTTATTTGAAATTGTGTATTTGTGTGTGTATACGTGGTTTTGAAGATATGTATATTTTAATTAAAATTGATTGTGTTGGTTTATTTGAAATTTTAAAATGGGGGTGTAGTTTATTTGAGTGTACATGTCTTCATGGTGTGCATGATGTTTAGGTGTATTTGCATGTTGATTTAAAAACGTATCTTTAAAATTTGTATCTTACATTTTCTTGTTTCATGTATATGTATGTGTTTTGAAATTGCTTGTGTATATATGAATGTGATTGTGATTTTGATAATGTTTGTTTGTATTGTTGTATTAATTTGAATTTGTATGTGTTTTTTTTTTAATTTACAAATGTATATTAGTTGTGTTCCATTGAATTATAAATGTGTGCGAGTGGCTTTGAAAATGTCTAATTTTTAATTTATTGATTTCAATTTCTATAATGCTTGATTGGTTTTTTGCATTGTATATTTGCTTTTGTAAATGTGAATTTGTGTGAATGGTGAAGACAATTTGAATGTTATTTTGAAATACTATACCATGTTTTTTAAGTTGAATTTGCATTTATGTGACTACTCATTTGAATTTGCATTTGAATGACATTTTTAAAAATTTCTTTGTTTGTTTATTCATGTGAAATTGTGTAATGTGTGTAAACACTTTAGAAATTGTAGTGTGTATGCTTTAGTGGTTTTTAGAATAATTGCTTGTTTATATACGTTTTCTTTTTATGTTTTCTTTATAAATGTATGTTTTCTGTGTTTTGTTTGTTGACTTTTATTTATTAACAACTTTGTATATTTTTTGATATTTACATGTATGTCATTGTTTATATTATAAAATATTAAACTAATATATTCTCAGTAAAATAATTTTATATATAACAATTTTATCTAAGACAATTTTATTTTATATTTTAATTATAATATTTTTAAAAAATATTTTAAATGATATATTTGTATAGTTTATACAATACTTATATATCTATTTTTATGTATTTTTACTTATTATATTAATTCAAAATAATCCTATGATTTTTACTTATTATATTAATTCAAAATAATCCTATGTTTTTTGGAAATTTAAAGGTTTTATGTTTTTTGGAAATTTAAAGGTTTTTTTATTTTTTAAAAGTAATTTTGTTTTTTAATTGAGATATTCTGGTAATTTATTTTCTTATTTTAATTTTAATAAAAATTGAGAATATTACTCATAACTTTTTAAACTTTAAAAATACATTATTTAATACAAAAATATATTAATTAATAAAAAAAATAAAATTTTATATCAATTTTTTTTTAATTTTTTTTATTTTACAAAATAAATGATAATTTATTTTCTTATTTTATTATAGAGTTTAGGCTTCTTTGATCCATTTTAATAAAAATTGAGAATTTTTAAATTTTAGAAATACATTAATTAGTATATATATATATATATATATATATATATGAAAACAATAAACATTATTTTTAAAATTCCACAAATTAAATGATAATAATAATAATAATTATTGTGAAATTAAGGTTTATCTAATCCATAACAGGTTTAAGAAAAGAGTTTTTAGCAGAAATCACAATCAAATTCATATTGTGGACGCTTTTCGAACCAACGAGTGTGGTTCAACGTCACGACAAGTTGAAGAACCAAATGAAAATCACATCCAAATTCATATTGCCTATGGGTTTCAAACCAAGAGTGTGGTTCATCCTTAGGACGAGTTGAAGAACCAGATCAAAGCTGCATTTAATGACTCGGAAACGGTTAAATTGACTGGGCAACTTGATTGGACCATTTTTTACTAAGTAACGACTACATTTAACTAAGTAACAGAACCAAGGGGTAAGAAAGGCAAAATTAATAAGTTAATAAAATTTTATTATATATATATATCTATATATATATATATATATATATATATATATATATATATATATATATATGCAAACGGATAGCTTATTAGTTTAAGGGTTATTTTGTTATATTCATTAAATAGTCAAGAACCATAACCTATTAATAGATACATTTAATATTATCTAAATGAATAAATTCAAATGAAATAAGAAAAGTTAAAATAGATATCTTATTACATTAGTTAAATAATTAATTATAGGAATCCAACCTAAATGGAAATTAATTAACTTCGAAAGAATATAGTTTCTTTACTAGGTAAGTTTAATCCAAATTAATTTCACTTAAACATTTGGTTCTGAACTTTTAATTTAGAAGGAAAACATTTGGGAAGAGAGAGCAGGGATCCAGCGATTACTAATTTTCCCTCCGTCATCTCTATTAAAATTCTTAAGCCTTTTTTCAATTTCAATGGCCTCCCTAAATTTCCAGTGATGAAAAAGAGTAACTGAAGATGAACCCCACTTTGGGAATTCAGATATGGTTTTCCCCAAAACCACTTCGCATAAACCAATAGTAATCATTATTATAATCATTTCACATATTAAAAATAAAATTATAATCATTTCACACGTTAAATAATTACTCTTAAAAAATCACCAAAATTTTAATCATTTTATATATTAAATAAATATAATTCTTGCATGTTAATATTTTAAAAAATCCATATCAATTACACACAAATTTTTGGAGAAAATAAACTTCCACCTTTTTTGTAATTGACTTATGTAGTTGACTCGGAGAAAACTTAGAAAAAATTTATTATTTTTAATGATGATGATGGTTAACATTCCCTGAGACCAAATAATGATCTATCGGACCTAAAAAGACAAATTATTTATTTTGATTTAAGATTTTATTCCTATGCTCAAAAAGCTTGGAGAGAAGCCTCCCGAGTTCACTATAATTTTGGCATTGTAAAAGGCTAGGAAGGTCAGTATTGTAACAAAGGTTTTGAAATTGAGATCTAATGTGGTTGTATGCAGGGCACTCTAAGAGGAAGTGGTTTTCATCCTCGATGCTCTTATTCTCACAAATATGGCAGATCCTTTCCATCCATGGCGTTTTAGGAACTGCCCAGCGGCCAGTTTCACTATGGAGCTCATGAGAATTCGTTCTAACCTTTGCTATATTAATTTTCTTCTTTGAGCTAGTTAGAATAGAGAGATACTTTTGATCTTCAAGGGTGGGGTTGATGACCATCTTATAATAACTTAATTTTCTTTTAGACGCTAAATCTTTCTCACACCACAATTTTTCTTTGAACTTAGAAGTAACAATATCTTTAATGTTATTTATGTTTTGCAAAGCATCATTCTCATTGATCTCCCAATAGTTTAACCATGCCCTTGTGTCCTTATGCCATCCCCCGTTAAGCCTTAGGTGGTTTTGGCTAGCATTTAAAGCTAGCTTAGGAAGTCTATGATTGTCTATGTTATTGAGCTTGTGCTTGTACAACAGAAACCTGAGCATAGCTAGGCTCTCAATAGGAGAAAGACCTGCTTCTATAAGGAGAATTGGATAGGGTGTATTACTTTTAATTTCCAGTTTATAAGTTATAAAACGCTTTTGGATTTGCTCAATCTTCCTCCATGATTCTCTGGAGATGCTGCAGCCCCAAACTTAACAACCATATAAGATAACAGGGATGACTAAAGTTTCAAAGAGGAACTTCTTTTTATCCCACATTACGAGGTTTGCTGTTTTACAATTATTTTCAAGACCAAAATAAGTTTTCCATCCCCCATTGATCCTTTTCTCAATGCTATGGTTCCAGTTGAGCTTGGGATGGATATCAATTCCTAGGTACTTGTAAGAATACACTTCCTCCAAGTTATTATTGTCATACATAAAATTAGCGCAAGTGTCCTTCTTGGATTTGATAATCATAACTTTTGTTTTGTCTGTGTTAACAGTCATACCCATGGTAGAGCAGAAATCCTTAAGAAGCTTGAGTTGCTTATCAAGATCAGAAGGGCATCTTGCCAAAAGAACAATATCGTCAGCATAGAGAAGAAGGATAATGACTATCCCAGCTAAGATTGTGCCACCACATCCTGCTTCTTCTAAATAACCTTCGAGCTTATCTATGTAAATGCCAAATAGAGTAGGGGAGAGGGGGCACCCTTGTTTAACTCCGATGTTACACTTAATATCTTTTGACCACCCCTCATTGTTCTTTAGCTTGGCAATTACATTCTCGTATAGCCTTATAGCAGCAGCCCTTAACTCAAGAGGAACCTTTAGCTCTTCTAACCTATTCCAAAGGTTGTATCTAGGAACCGTATCGAAAGCCTTTCTGAAGTCTACAAAGCAGCAAAATAAATTGGATTTATCATTACGACATTCCTCCGCAATGATTCTTAGCGTAACAAGGTGGTCTGTTGTTGAGTGATTTATTCTAAAACCTGCTTGGCCTTTAGCCCGCTTACCTTCACTTTCAAGCCATATGCTTAACTTTTTCTCCAGAATACTACCATATAATTTGGCTAAGAGAGGGCTGATCATAATTGTCCGATAATTAGAGGGGTTATTTGTATCTCCACTTTTAAAAATAGGGATAATGAGGCTCTCAGTCCAAGGTTTAGGGAACCCTTGCTTAACAGCTTGATTGAAAAGCTTGTGGATGTGGGGGATGAGGACAGGGCCTCCAATTTTTAAGATTTCTGCCTGGTAACCTTCAATGTCCTTAGCTTTCCCATTCGCGAGGCGATTAACCCCAAACTTAATGTCTTCTAAAGAGAAGACTTCTTTCGTTGTGAGCAGGGTTTCCAAATTATCCATGACATTAGGAGATTCATAAAGCTTTTTAAGATAAGAATTCCAATCGGGGAGAGCAATTTTATTATTATCCTTAGTCTTCCTAGTCAGAATCTGCCTCCAAAATTTCTTAGGAGCTACCTTAGAGAGGTGTAAGAGATTCTCCTGTCTTTGACGAATGTACTGCCTCTTTTTCCTTTTAATTAGGGCTTTATATATTCTTATCTTGTCCATTTTAAGAGAATCATCAACAGCTTCCTTAATTGCTCTCCTCGCATTTTTACAATCTTTGTCATACCAGGGATTGGTTTTGCTATTTCTTTTATTATTTGAGACTTCAATTGAGAACTTTTTAATAGAATATGAGAGGGTTGTAGTAAAATTATGATATAGGACTTCTATGTTGTCTATACTAGATAAAGGAGGCAAATTAGTTTTTAATTCATTTAGAAAGAGGTCCTTTTTATTTTTATCAAATATTAAGTTCTTTTGGTTGTAAGTATTATTTTCTATGGGAACTCTATGCATGACAAAATTGAGGGTTATAAGTAAAGGCCTATGATCGGAGTCAGCCTCGTGGTCGTTTAAGATGTCAAAGTTTATTATTTCGTTGTATAATGGAAGATCGGAAATAACGTAGTCTACCACGCTGCTACCAAGTCCATGGATACAGGTCATCTTGCTGGAATTGGGCCACTTTTGTAGACCATTGTAAATTATGAGATCTTGAGCACTACAGAGCTTGAAAAGCTCTGACCCAAACAAATTTTCCCCGAGGTCTTCAGAGCTCCTTTTGTAACTACTAGTCAGGGTAGGGTCTTCGTCTAACCAAAGAGGATTAGGGTTGGAACGATTGCTTAAAATAATAGCTTGGTTGTTTGAAGTTCGGGCATTGAAGTCACCTATTAAAAGTATATTACCATCATTCCTTAGGCTAGAAATATCGTTCTCTAAACTATTGTAAGGGTTAGTTTTATCTAGATTCTTCTTCTTATAGAAGTTAGAATTAATGGGGGGGAAATAACATATTGCTATGTAGGACTTTTTATTATTAATGTCTCTGATCTCTATCCAACTAAATTGGTTGTAGGGGTCATTTTTATAAAGCCTAACATAGGGGGAGATGTTCTCTTTAATGTAACAAGCTATTCCCCCAATGCCTCTACAGGAGGATCGCTTGTTCCACGTAGACCATAGCGTAAAGCCATCTATGTTAGGGACCTTAGATTCTTCATGCTCCCAAGATTCAACAAGCAAAATAATATCAACATCATTTGAAATCCAACTTAGCTTGGGGCCTTTGTTCCATGGGAAGCCCCGACAGTTCCAAGAAAGGATCTGGAGCATGTTTAATTGCTATTGATTACTATCTTTTTGGTTTTTGTCTCGAATAATGGCTTTTCTATTTCTGATTATTGCCCATTTTCCTTCCTTTCTAGCTTCTTTTACCTTTTGAACCTCTTTTCTTAATTCTGCTTGATCTTCTGGAATGAGATCTTCATTTATGAATATTCCCGTTCCTTTTAGACTTGAGGTTTTACGAAGTATGTTGTGCTTATGATCAGTAGAGCTCACCTTTATGCGGATTAATCTTCCTTTATTCTCGGTTAATTTCCCCAACCTTGTTGCTTCTGTGAGACACACTGTTTCAATTTGTAATCTATTAAGAATAATTTTGATATATTTTTTTAACAACAATCATAAATAAAATCTTTGTTAAGAAAACTATAATTCATGGATAAAAGTTAACTTGATTAATAAGAATAAATAAAATTATTTGGTAACTTGAATAAAAATGGTTTTTAACTTTTAGTATGCATCGTTGCCATTCTCAATAAAATAATTTTATAACAATTTTATCTTATATTTTAATTATAATATATTTTTTAAATATTTATTTTATATTTTAATTAGAATATTAAATAAAATATTTTAAAAAAATATATAAAGTATATATTTAGAAGAAAAACACAATTTTATATCTATATATATATATATAACTGTTTGTGTATGTGGGTCAAGTTTTGAATAGTAATAAAAGCATACCAAACAAAGCATTAATATATTAATTGTCACGCTCTAATACATGCATAAAAAAAAAAAAAATTGACATGGGCAAACATTCATTTCCTAGACCATATTATATCAATGTATAATCCACGCGTAATGTGATCATTCTAGAGTTTGACCATATACTTATGTAATAAAGTTACAGCATGTACATAAAACCTGTTGTCTTGACACACTCATATACTATTGCATAACACGCACTTCATGATCATCACAGTCATTACTCATTTGATTTACAATATTAGCTGTACTCGATTACATGTACAAATAAACATTCGACTTCCTAGCTAGATATCAAAGGTTTTCTTATATATAAATATGGGTTTCATTGTTGTGGCGGTCATGGGGTTTACTGCCACGACAGGTCTCGTTTACCAAGGCTGGCTCCACCATAATTGCGATCTGATAGGTGATCAACTCGAGACTGGTTAACTTGCTCTTTGAGATATATGCGTACAGGTAAGGTACTATCCTTTACAGCACTGGCTTACTGTGATTCATCCACCTGGCATGATCCACGGCTCACAATGTTCTGTCATGTGTGGTGGCGTGAACAAGTGTTACGAGGCTGGCTCCTCGGTCTTACCAATCGCGCGCCCAAACCCTTCCGGATCCTTCTCCATGATCGAACGGCGGAGGCAGTCTTACCCAGATCAAAGGCCGAGACTATGCCACGAGGCAAAGTCTTGCAAGGGATATTTAAGGTTCATTTTGCATTGGTTGGTTATTATTTTCATTCAGGGTCGATTGCTTGGCTGCTGCAGTCTTCGGCTCTTCTGTGCTCGGCCGAGGACTTACAGATACTCACCGCACCAGGGTTCCACCTTCCACCAAGGCATAGGGAACCTCTACAACCCACTGCTCAGGTTAAGTCGAGCTTCGAAGAACAGTTTAGCTTTTACATTTAAATGTTTTTTATTTTATTTCGGTTAATATGTTTTCTCAGTCATCGGTCTCCATGATTTTTGCAGGGAAGGCCTTTGGCGTCCAGACAGCGTTTGGAAGAGGCTCTGACTCCCCGACCTCGTCCATCCAACCACAGGTATGAGCACAACCTCATTCTTAGAGTTTGTTTTCGGTCTTCTCATCTCGGAACAGTGGCTAATCCTCTGTTCTTCTGAATAGGGATGCTGAGTCCCTTGCTTTCGAATTTCTCCCTCCGCTATATGACCAAGGTTTTCATATAACGAACCTGTATGGTTCAATCCTTCGTCTATTGGATTATTGTGTCTTAGTCTTGGTATTCATGCTCTGTTTAAAGACTCTTGTTATGACGACCTCCGTCTAGGCTTTGTTCACCCTGTAATTGTATATTTGCACAGTTATCATTTATTTGGTTGTCGACTCACGGCATACTCTTATACAAATACAGTGTTGACTTTTATTAAGCTGTCCATTGGGATTATGTTCATTTCGAGCTCGTTTGTATAATGCAAATATTTGATTTGATTAAGCTTCGGTATTACCTATTCTCAGCATAGAAGCATTGTTCCTTTTTATCAATATTGAGTCCGTCTATGAGTTACAGGTCCATGATTTGGTTTAAGCTCTGTTATAAACTAGTTTGCCTGGTATACGATTCGATACCCAAATTTATTTGCTAAGTTTCGACTATGGCGCTCCGGCCGTCTCGAATAGGCTTCAGCCCAGCTCATTTAACTTCTTCTGAGCGAGGGTTTTACTTAGCAGGCTCTAGCCGAGACTGTTTGTAACCGCGGTTACCATACATTCATCGGCATACCTATTTCTTTAAAGTTATACATATAAATTCTGAATGCGTATAATATGTTGTTGTTAAGCTGCGCATGTGAATATTGTCATAGTGTTCTAGTGCTCCGACTCGGAGGTTCTTGCGAGCCCTTGGGGTTTAATGTGTGTATACACTCTTTTGTCTGTTGAATAAGGTAATATCTATCGGGTATATGTATACCGGTTTTGCGAGACTTACCAGTCCCGTCCTATATACTAAATGTCACAATGTTATAAGCATAATACATTTTCTTGCACATAGTGTCTGTTTTGTTCTTTTCGATTTTGTATGAAATAAAGTATTCTGCTTCTTTTCCGCGGCATGTAAATCTAAATAGGGTTTTATTACAGTTTCACCTCTGTTCATATTTCTTGCTGTCTCTGTAATAACAAAACTTATTTATTCAACTCCTCTACTGTTGTTTGTCTAAATGAGATATGCAAGGGTTTAATATTCGTTTATTCAGATTGCAATGTCTCGGTCTCTATCTAAAATGCAACAACTTTTGTTCTTTCTTATTTTCAGCTATGAATGACAGTCAAGCGGTTACACTGTACCAATCTTTCTAGCACAGAATAGTGTATCTTTTAGCATAAGACCACACCAGAGATAACTCAATAAATAAATGTACACATAGTAGGCCATACCTGTTCCTGTACAAACCTACTTGTATTGCTTGTAAATCCACCCGTCCGTAGGAAGAATTCTTCTTTGTCCTTCCACCCCCAAGCACTTGCAGGTCCTACTCGACCGCAATTACACTGGTCTCGCCAGTAAACACTATCTGATCCTAACCAGACATAGTGTACACAGGAAAATTCTTTTCCTCTTATGCCATCTGATCCTAACCAGACATAGCATGAATATTTTCTTTCTTCTCTGCCATCTGATCCTAACCAGACTTGGCATTTTTCCCCCTTTTTCCTCTGGGGTCTCAACTACCTCAAGGTAGTTAGGGTTCCAATGTAACTGATTCCTCAGTTACTAACCATGATTAATCATAACTCAGTTCAAATAGTACCAACACAATTGTCTTTCATTAACATAAAATTAATAATAGGATTATACATATTTTTCAAATAAAGTCTTTGTTCAATAATTACTTTCACTATTTACTAACATTAACTTTTCACAAGGGATGTTACATCTCCCCCTCCTGAAAGTCTACATCGTCCCGATGTTGCTGTTCATCCAAAAACAGTCTGGGATAAGTATCCCTCATCATTTGTTCATCTTCCCAGGTGGCCTCTTCAGGCCCAAAGTGCTGCCACTGCACTTTAACCTGGCTGATGACCCTTTTCCGTAGCTCAACTCTTCTCCGATATAATATGTTCACTGGTTCGACCAGGAACTCTCCTTCCAGTTCCACCTGAAACACATAACAATTAAATCAGCTGCTTGCTAGTATTCTATTTCAGTTTACATTATATAACAGTCTTCCCTTACCTGAATGTCCTGCCAACTTATTATATGCCTAGGGTCATACACATATCTCTTTAAAACTGATACATGGAAGACATTATGGACCCGAATATGGCTGGGTAGGGTGAGCTGGTAAGCTACCGGCCCTACTCGTGCCAGAATTTGGAATGGTCCACAAAAACGCGGTGCCAATTTGGCACAGGCATTCCATTGGAGGGTACTTTTCCTAAATCGAATTCTGATGTACACATGTTCACCCACTTGGTATTCTTTAAATGTTCTCTTCCGATCTGCAAAATTCTTCTGCCTGTCCTGTGCCATCTTTAGATTAGCTCGCACTTTTTTTCACCATGACCTCCATCTCTTCCAACATCTCAGGACCCAGCAAGAATTTGTCCTTCGGTCCACCCCAACTGGAGGGTGTGCGGCATTTCCGGCCGTAGAGTACTTCGAATGGGCTCATCTTCAAGGATGAGTGGTAGCCATTGTTATAGGCGAATTCCACTAGATGTAGATACTCCTCCCATCGCGTAGGTTGTTGCATCACATAAGACCGCAACATGTCCTCCAACACTTGATTCACTCGCTCAGTCTGTCCGTCAGTTTGCGGATCATATGCGGTGCTGAAGCTCAATTGTGTTCCTAGACCTTCAAATAAGGTCCTCCAGAAAGCTGAAGTAAATTTAACATCACGATCAGATATTATTACTTTCAGCAGCCCATGAAGTTTAAATATATTTTGCATAAAAATGTTTGCGATTTGAGCTGCACGATAAGTGGATTGAACCGGTATAAAGTGAGCTGACTTGCTGAGTTTATCCACTACCACCATTATAGAATCATTATTCTTTTTGGATCTCGGCAAACCGGTAATAAAGTCCATGGTTATGGTCTCCCATTTCCATTCTGGTATGGGTATTGGCTGTAGTAGTCCTGCAGGATGCTGATGTTCAGCCTTCACCTGTTGACACTCCAAACAGCGCTCCAGGTATTCCACAACATCCTTCTTCATGTCTGGCGAGTAATACTCCTTCCTTAGTGAGGTGATTAATTTCTGGTAACCAGGATGTCCTGCATAAGGACTTCTATGATTTTCATCCAGAATCTTTTCTTTAATACTGCTCTGATTGGGTATATAAATCTTCTTCTGATAGCACAAAATGTCGGCTGTATTCAAGGTGTAACCTTGTTGTATGGAACGGGTATCTGAATTCTGCACTAAATGCTTCTTTTGCAAATAAATCTGATCTTGCGCCGCAGCCTCCTCAATCTCTTTGTCAAGAGTGGACCATCCTTGACTGATACCAATCTCATAAATGCAATGCACTTTTCGGCTTAGTGCATCAGCCACTCTGTTCTCCTTTCCCTTTAGGTGTTTAATTTCGAAATCGAAATTTCCCAAAAAGTCCACCCATCTTGCTTGTCTTGCGTTTAGAGTGGGTTGACTAAAGTAACTAGTCAAGCTGTGGTGATCTGTTATTAGCAAAAATTTCCTCCCTACTAAATAATGGCGCCACATCTTCAAAGCATGGATCACATCGGTTAATTCCAGATCATAGGCAGAATATTTCTGCTCATGCTCTTTCAACTTCCTGGATTCATAGGCAATCACTTTACCTTCCTGCATTAACACTCCACCCACGCCCTCCTTACTGGCATCTATACAAACTACATACTCCTTTTCGGGATCTGCCACACACAACACAGGTGCTGTGGTAAGTAAATTCTTGAGATGTTCGAAGTTCCGTTGACAGTCTGATGTCCATGTAAACACTTTTCCCTTCTTTTGCAAGGAGGTAATGGGATAGGCAACTCTAGAAAAACCTTCTACAAACCACCGGTAATATCCAGCCAGCCCCATGAAAGATCGAATATTTGTTACATCCTTGGGTGTAGGCCATTCCATTATAGTTTTAATCTTTTCGGGATCTACAGCTATACCTTCCTTTGTAATAATGTGACCCAAATACTCGATCTGTTCTTTATAAAAATCACATTTGCTGAATTTTCCATATAACTGATGCTCCCGTAAAGTCTGTAACACTATCCTTAAATGTTCCTCATGCTCTTTCTTATTCCGGGAGTAAATAAGTATATCATCAATGAAGATCAATACAAATTTGTCTAAGTATTGATGAAATACACTATTCATCAAACACATGAATGTTGTAGGTGCATTAGTTAATCCAAAAGGCAGTACCACAAACTCGTAATGTCCGTAACGAGTACGAAAAGTTGTCTTGGCTATGTCCTCATCTTTGATTCTGATTTGATGGTAACCTGATCTTAAATCGATCTTTGAGAAGATGGTGGCCCCCTTCACCTGATCAAACAGCTCGTCAATGCGGGGTAGTGGATATTTGTTTTTAACTGTCAGTTTATTCAGCTGTCTATAGTCTATGCACATTCGCAGAGTCCCATCCTTTTTCCTCACAAATAGCACAGGAGCTCCCCAAGGAGAGACACTGGGGCGGATGTACTTCTTTTCCAGCAACTCTTGCAGTTGCATTTTTAACTCAGTTAACTCCAGCACACTCATCCGATAGGGTGCTTGGGACACTGGGGCTGCTCCGGGTATCAGCTCAATGGTGAAGTCCAAATCCCTTTTGGGTGGCAGCCCTGGAATTTCTTCAGGAAATACATCTGCAAAATCTTGCACTATTGGTATATCTTTAACAGTTGCAACCTTATCCACAGAATCTGCAAACCCCAGTTGTATTGCCTAAATCTAGCACTTATTCCGGATACACTTAACCAGCTGTGAGGCTGTGATTGGCCAAATCTGCACTGGTTTTTGGATGCCTTGAATCTCTTTTCCCACACCCAGCTCATCTCGGTAAGAGACTGTTTTTGTTTTACAATTAATTACAGACCATCGTCGTTCCAACCAGTCCATTCCTATCAACACGTCATAGGAACCAAGAGGGAGTACATTTAATTCAGTTGTTATTGTTTGTCCATCTAACCTTAATGGACAGTCGCTGACTTTAGTTAGTACTCGTCTTTTGGTCCCAGTGGCCAACTGTACTAGCTAAGGGCTTTTAAACTTAGTGGTCTGCAAACCACAACTTTCCACAACTTTGGGACTTATATAGCTTAAAGTAGCTCCTGGATCTACTAAAATAGAAACAGTTCGATCAAAGATCTTACCTTCAAACTATATCATTGTTGGCTGGTAATCAGCTTGTCGATCCTCCAGTGCTGCATTTATTCTGGGCATAGATCGAGCCACATCCCCTACTGTTGAAGCTTCATAGATCTGGGACAACTGATCGCTGTCCTTCCGATGAGGGCAGTTTCTAATATAATGGGGTCCGCCACAACCCCAACACTGAACAGGTGGCCAAGCTGAGCCTTCATTGTCCAGTCTAACTTGTTGTTCACTGTATTTGGATTCTGCAGGAGGCTTGAATCTTCTCTGAGTTTTAGCTGAATTTTTAGTATTGGCTCCCTTCGAAAATCCTTTCTGAAAACTGTTGCGCGCTCCCTTGCTACCCGTAGGCATTTTACTGCCCCACTTATCTGTCCAACGCTTTCCAGAAATTTCTCCTTTGGATTTGTTCTGTTGATAACACAGTCTTGCTTTTCGAATAGCTTCATCCATGGTTTTTGGATTATCAAACTCTATCCTTTCTCGCATTGTCAGAGGTAGACTACTAACGAATCTTTGTACCTTAGCCTTCTCTTCACGAATATAGGGTACGTAACGAAGCAGGGATGTGAACTTAGTTACGAACTCATCAATGGTCTGCTGTCCAAGCCGCAGATCGTGAAATTCTCACGCTTTTTCATCATAAAAGCGTTTTGTCAAATACTTCTCCTTGAAATATCTTTGAAACATTTCCCATGTCACATCTTGTTCACTCACTCCCCGCACCATTTTGACCTCCTCCCACCATAGCGTGGCTTTGGCCTGCAGCTGGAATATAGCCAGCCTTGCCTTAAGATGATGATCATATTCATACACTTGAAAATACTTATTCATATTAATTAGCCATGCCTCTGTAGCTTCCTTTGATTCCCCGTCGAAATGAGGTGGTTTAATTTTCCGAAACTCCCCTTGTAATTCCATCCGGGGTCTTTTTGGGGTTTGAATTTCAGAAGCATTGACAGACTTCTCTCCTCGCGTCTCTGCCCTGTCCTCTGTTTCTTCTGGTTCAGTATGATAGCTCTGTTCATCTGTTATTCTTGGCTGTTCAGGTCTCGGATGTGACTGTTGTTGATGTTGCTTATCAGATAAGCTTTTCAGGATCCTCTCCTGTTCAACATTCAATCTTGCGTTATCCTCACGCAGTCGGGCCATTTCGTCCTTTAACTCCTACAATGTCCTCAATAGCGTCGAGTCAGTATTGCGGCCTACTGCTCCCAGTTGTACCCAAAGCTCAGGATTTCCCTGAGGTTGTTCCATGTTATCTGGTGGTTCCAGATTTCCATAAGGAGCACTGTTTGCTCTTCTCATTCTGCTACTACCTGTTTCAGAATAACTTATTAAACAGATTTAATTTATCTTGGCGTACTTCTGAGCTTTTATCATGATACTATTTATATTCATGTTACTGTAATTTAAAAATTTTTCCCAAAGGTCACAGAGTTGTAAACCTTGGGCTCTGATACCATGTTGTCACGCTCTAATACATGCATAAAAAAAAAATTGACATGGGCAAATATTCATTTCCTAGACCATATTATATCAATGTATAATCCACGCGTAATGTGATCATTCTAGAGTTTCACCATATACTTATATAATAAAGTTACAGCATGTACATAAAACCTGTTGTCTTGACACACTCATATACTATTGCATAACACGCACTTCATGATCATCACAGTCATTACTCATTTGATTTACAATATTAGCTGTACTCGATTACATGTACAAATAAACATTCGACTTCCTAGCTAGATATCAAAGGTTTTCTTATATATAAATATGGGTTTCATTGTTGTGGCGGTCATGGGGTTTACTGCCACGACAGGTCTCGTTTACCAAGGCTGGCTCCACCATAATTGCGATCTGATAGGTGATCAACTCGAGACTGGTTAACTTGCTCTTTGAGATATATGCGTACAGGTAAGGTACTATCCTTTACAGCACTGGCTTACTGTGATTCATCCACCTGGCATGATCCACAACTCACAATGTTCTGTCATGTGCGGTGGCGTGAACAAGTGTTATGAGGCTGGCTCCTCGGTCTTACCAATCGCACGCCCAAACCCTTCTGGATCCTTCTCCATGATCGAACGGCGGAGGCAGTCTTACCCAGATCAAAGGCCGAGACTATGCCACGAGGCAAAGTCTTGCAAGGGATATTTAAGGTTCATTTTGCATTGGTTGGTTATTATTTTCATTCGGGGTCGATTGCTTGGCTACTGCAGTCTTCGGCTCTTCTGTGCTCGGCCGAGGACTTACAGATACTCACCGCACCAGGGTTCCACCTTCCACCAAGGCATAGGGAACCTCTACAACCCACTGCTCAGGTTAAGTCGAGCTTCGAAGAACAGTTTAGCTTTTACATTTAAATGCTTTCGATTTTATTTCGGTTAATATGTTTTCTCAGTCATCGGTCTCCATGATTTTTGCAGGGAAGGCCTTTGGCATCCAGACAGCGTTTGGAAGAGGCTCCGATTCCCCGACCTCGTCCATCCTGCCACAGGTATGAGCACAACCTCATTCTTAGAGTTTGTTTTCGGTCTTCTCATCTCGGAACAGTGGCTAATTGTCTGTTCTGCTGAACAGGGATGCCGAGTCCCTTGCTTTCGAATTTCTCCCTCCGCTATACGACCAAGGTTTTCATATAACGAACCTGTATGGTTCAATCCTTCGTCTATTGGATTATTGTGTCTTAGTCTTGGTATTCAGGCTCTGTTTAAAGACTCTTGTTATGACGACCTCCCTCTACGCTTTGTTCACCCTGTAATTGTATATTTGCACAGTTATCATTTATTTGGTTGTCGACTCACGGCATACTCTTATACAAATACAGTGTTGACTTTTATTAAGCTGTCCATTGGGATTATGTTCATTTCGAGCTCGTTTGTATAATGCAAATATTTGATTTGATTAAGCTTCAGTATTACCTGTTCTCAGCATAGAAGCATTGTTCCTTTTTATCAATATTGAGTCCGTCTATGAGTTACAGGTCCATGATTTGGTTTAAGCTCTGTTATAAACTAGTTTGCCTGGTATACGATTCGATACCCAAATTTATTTGCTAAGATTCGACTATGGCGCTCCGGCCGTCTCGAATAGGCTTCAGCCCAGCTCATTTAACTTCTTCTGAGCGAGGGTTTTACTTAGCAGGCTCTAGCCGAGACTGTTTGTAACCGCGGTTACCATACAGTCATCGGCATACCTATTTCTTTAAAGTTATACATATAAATTCTGAATGCGTATAATCTGTTGTTGTTAAGCTGCGCATGTGAATATTGTCATAGTGTTCTAGTGCTCCGACTCGGAGGTTCTTGCGAGCCCTTGGGGTTTAATGTGTGTATACACTCTTTTGTCTGTTGAATAAGGTAATATCTATCGGGTATATGTATACCGGTTTTGCGAGACTTACCAGTCCCGTCCTATATACTAATTGTCACAATGTTATAAGCATAATATATTTTCTTGCACATAGTGTCTGTTTTGTTCTTTTCGATTTTGTATGAAATAAAGTATTCTGCTTCTTTTCTGCGGCATGTAAATCTAAATAGGGTTTTATTACAGTTTCACCTCTATTCACATTTCTTGCTGTCTCTGTAATAACAAAACTTATTTATTCAACTCCTCTACTGTTGTTTGTCTAAATGAGATATGCAAGGGTTTAATATTCGTTTATTCAGATTGCAATGTCTCGGTCTCTATCTAAAATGCAACAGCTTTTGTTCTTTCTTATTTTCAGCTATGAATGACAGTCAAGCGGTTACACTGTACCAATCTTTCTAGCACAGAATAGTGTATCTTTTAGCATAAGACCACACAAGAGATAACTCAATAAATAAATGTACACATAGTAGGCCATACCTGTTCCTGTACAAACCTACTTGTATTGCTTGTCAATCCACCCGTCCGTAGGAAGAATTCTTCTTTGTCCTTCCACCCCCAAGCACTTGCAGGTCCTACTCGACCGCAATTACACTGGTCTCGCCAGTAAATGCTATCTGATCCTAACCAAACATAGTGTACACAGGAAAATTCTTTTCCTCTTATGCCATCTGATCCTAACCAGACATAGCATGAATATTTTATTTCTTCTCTGCCATCTGATCCTAACCAGACTTGGCATTTTTCCCCCTTTTTCCTCTGGGGTCTCAACTACCTCAAGGTAGTTAGGGTTCCAATGTAACTGATTCCTCAGTTACTAACCATGATTAATCATAACTCAGTTCAAATAGTACCAACACAATTGTCTTTCATTAACATAAAATTAATAACAGGATTATACATATTTTTCAAATAAAGTCTTTGTTCAATAATTACTTTCACTATTTACTAACATTAACTTTTCACAAGGGATGTTACATTAATACAATTTAATTTATTTTTGAATAGTAATAAAAAAACTATCCAACCAAGCATTAATATATACTATATTTGATTTTTATTTATATACTATAATTGATTTTTATTTACAGTCGTAGTGTGACTTAAACTGATATTTATAATTTTTATTATTTCAAATTATGGATACCATGTAACTATAATTTTTGATTTTTTCTATTGATTTATTATCATATAATTATATTTCATATATTTAATTAATTAAAAAATATATTTAATTATAATATTTTAAGTACAATAAAAATATAATATCGTTCATATATATATAAATTATAAGATAATGAGTGTTACATTTCATTACAAAAAAACAAAAATAATGCATTGTTCAACCCATGATTAATATTTTGAAGAAAAGAGATTCTTTATTATTTTTAATATAAATTATATAATAAATATTAAAAATAAACAAAAATATTAAATAAAAATTATATTAAAAAAATTATAGATTAAATTAAATTAAATTTGATTAATACAAATAAATAAATAAAATATTTTATAATTAAAAAATGGTTTTTAATTTTTAGCATGCTTTATTATTATAATAAATAGAATCAAAAACCATTTTAATATATGTTTTAACTTTAAATAAAATGTTTGTAAAAAAATTATAAAGTAGGTAAAAAATTATGTTTATTTATATAAACATAAATGTAAATTTAAATATTTAATAAGTAATATTTAACCTTTAACATTTTTAATTTAATGTTGGACCTATTTAAAAGTTAATCTAATTATTATTATTATCATGTATAAACATAATATAAATTATAATATAAATAGGTTTATCAACACTAAAAAAAGAGGTATGGTAAATAAATAAAAATATAAAGAAATTCAAGGTATGGTAAATAAATAAAAATATAAATAAACTAGAGGAGGTATGGTAAATGAAAGGTTTTATTTAGGTGAAGCCTATGGGTCAAATACCATTTTAACACCATGGGCCAACTACCATATTTATAAAAGATGTATGGTAAATAAATAAATATAAAAGAGGTATGGTAAATTAATAAAAATATATCAAATAGGATTAGAAATCAACATCTAAACTCCTAGATCCAACCTAGACCAAAAATACCATGGGCCAAATTATTATTAATTCCATGCAAAGAAACATTATTAACCATAATATTAATATTAAAAGATTAATATTATTATTAAATCTAATATCCATATTAATATTATTAAATTTAATAACTTTGGATGAATACAATATTAAATTTGTTATATTATAATATATATTAACACATCATGATATATATATTAACTCTGGATATATACGGGAGGGAAGAACAAAGACATAGACTGATAGAGGTGGAGAGATAGGGGGAGGGAGAGGTAGAGAAGGGTAAGGTAGGGAGAGGGAGACACAAAGATGGAGGGGGGAGAGAGAGAGAGAGTTAGTGAGACGATTGGAGGGTAGAGAGATTGAGAGGAAGGACGAGAGAGACGACTTGAGAGAGGAGGAGGAGAGAGGAAGTGACAAGGGAGAGAGAGAGAGAGAGAATGTGTATTTTTAGGGGTGAGATAAACAAGGAAAGAAGGAGAGATGGAGAGAACGAGATAGGGAGGGATATAGTAACATAGAGAAAGAGAGAGAGAATGAGTGAGAGAGTGATGGGGGGAGAGCATGGAGGATTCACTTAGTGAACCTCTCACATATCACGTGTGTTTGTGGCATATTAAACAATACCCTTAATTTGACTACATATTATAAAATCCCTCTAAAAATCTCATTATTTAACCTCCTACCAATATAAACCCAATATAGTTTCCAAATTTAAAAACCCCTACTTTCACTAGATATTGTAGGTATCCATGTTTTCATTAACATTTTCTACACCCCTTTATATTTTTTCATTAAATTTGAGCTCCATTTTTTAGATTTTCCAATATAGAAACCCTTTACCCATTCTATATCCCCCAATATATTATGTCGTTTTTTCCTCAATATATATCCCCCGATATGAACCCAAGCGGTATGATATTGCTCCCCCAGTGAAGCCCCTGTGGGGGAGAGAGAGGATTGGAGGGAAGAGAGAGAGAGAGAGAGAGAGAGAGAGAGAGAGAGAGAGAGAGAGAGAGAGAGAGAGAGAGAGAGAGAGAGAGAGAGAGAAAGAGGATTGGAGGGTAGAGAGAGATAGAGAGTGATGGGGGAAGAGAGAGGGATGTAGGAGTGAAAGGGAGAGAGAAGAAGAATGAGAGATAGGAGGAGAGTGATGGTGGAAGAGAGAGGATTGGAGGTCAAATAGAGAGAGAGAGGGAGAAAGTGATGAGTGAGGATAGATGGAGGTAAGAGAGAAAGTGAGAGAGAGGAAGGACGAGAGGGAGGAGGATGGAGGGAGGTATAGAGAGATGGAGTTGGAGGGGGGCAGAGGGAGGGAATAAGAAAAACATAGAGAGTGAGAAGTGGAGATAGAGAGGGAGTGAGAAGGGAGAGATGGATAATGTGTATATTTGAGGGTGAGATAAAGAGACAAAGAAGGAGAGATGGGGACAGAACAGGGAGAGAGGAAGTGACAAGGGAGATATAAAGAATGTGTATGTTTAGGGGTGAGATAAAGAGACAAAGAAGGAGAGATGGAGAGAACAGGGGGAGAGAAGGGGAGAGGGAGGGATATAGTAACATAATTGGAGAGAGAGAGAGAGAGGGAGTAAGAGAGTGATGGGGGGAGAGAGAGGGAGGTAGGAGAGAAACGGAGAGAGAGGAAGGATGAGAGATAGGAGGAGAGTGATGAGGGAAGAGAGAGGATTGGAGGGAAAAGAAAGAGAGAGAGAGAGGGAGAAAGTGATGGGTGAGGAGAGAGGGAGGTAAGAGAGAAAGTGAGAGTGAGGAACGACGAAAGAGAGGAGGAGACAGGGAGGGATAGAGAGATGGAGTTGGAGGGGGGGGGGGAGGGAGGGAAGAAGAAAGACATAGATAGTGAGAAGTGGAGGGAGAGAGGGAGTGACAAGGGAGAGATGGAGAGTGTGTATGTTTGAGGGTGAGATAAAGAGGAAAATAAGGAGAGATGGGGAGATAAGGAGAGAAAGATGGATATAGTAACATAGTTGGAGAGAGAGAGAGAGAGGTGGGAGATAGAGGAAGGAAGAGAGAGGACGTGAGGGAGTGGAGAGAGGGAGGGAAAGGGAGATGAAGTTGTATGGGGGGGAGAGGGAGGTAAGAAGAAAGACATAGGGAGAGAAAGGTGGAGAGAGAGAGAGGGAGAGAGGCTAGCAAGAGGAAAGAGAGAGAAGCAGGGGGGAGGGAGAGAAGAGGAAGAGAGAGAGGGAGGGAGAGAAGGAGGGAGGAATAGATAGATATATTGGAGAAAGAGAGTGTATGTTTTGGGGGTGATATAGAGAGACAAAGAGGGATAGAGATATGATGGAAGGTGAAGAGAGGGAAGAAGAGAGAGATGGAGAGAGGGAGGGAGGGACAGAGAGATTGATAAATATGGAGTGAGCTGTGTGTTTGGGGTGATGAGATAGAGAGACAAAGAAGGAGAGATGGATGGAGATATAGATATAGATGGAGGCGGGAGAGAGGGAAGAAGATTTCTTGCACTCGATGCATTGATTATAGTGTAGATGGTGATTTCTAATCCTACTAATTGCTTGCACTAGATGCGTTGATTTTATTGTAGATTTTTATTTCTAATGATATTTGATTTCTTGGACTAGATGCATTGATTTCAATGTAGATGATTTCTAATCATATTTGATTGCTTGCGCTAAATGCATAGATTTCAGTGTATATGGGGATTTCTAATCCTATTTTATTACTTTCACTAGATGCATTGTTTTAAATGTAGATGTTGATTTCTAATTATATCTGATTTCTTGCACTAGATGCATTAATTTCAATGTATATGCTTTCTAATTCTATTATATTGCTTGCACTAAATGCATTGATTTGAGTGTAGATGTTGATTTCTAATCCTATTTGATTTCTTGCACTAAATACATTAATTTCAGTGTAGATGTTGGCTTCTAATCCTATTTTCTTACTTGCACTAGATGCATTGATTTGAGTGTAGACGTTGATTTCTAATCTTATTTGATTTCTTGCATTAGATGCATTGATTTCAATGTAGATGTTGATTTATGATTTTATGTGATTGGATGTATGATGGTACATTAACTTTAAAGTGATTGGGTTAACAATGTACATTGATTTCAGTATAAGCACAAAAAATTATTAGCGATGTATATTGATTGTTGTGTTATAGTAATTCAACTTATTAATATTGGAGAGCAAAAGAGACAATGTATGAAGCTAAGGATTTAAATGGTTTACGATTTCAATTGTCATTTTCATATAATCGATATGAAAAGATGGAAAAACTAACAAGGGTGACACTAAGAATAGTAGAAGAAAATAGTTTGAGATTGATCACAATGAAGAATTTCTTATTATTCACATTTTCTAGTATTCAACGTTTACATTATCACTTTTCATTTAATATTTTGATTTCATCATTTTTCATCATTAAATTTATTAACAATATTTATCATCTCAACAAACTCAAGTAGCTAAGAAAATTTAAAATTAAAATGAACAGATTAATCATAGATAGATTTAGCATATTTAAAATGATCATATTAATATTAGATGTATTTACATATTATTGATAAAATTAATCATATCTTCAATAGATTTTCCTTGGTCGCACACCACTGAAACCATCCTACATCCCTCTTAACTCTGGATCTATCAAGCACCGAGAGGGATCAGATCTCTCGAGGTGCAAACCTTTCTTATAATTTTGCACTCAAAAAAGAGGTTTACACCTCAAGATATTTGATCCCTCTCTGCGCTTGATAGATCCGGAGTTAAGATGGATATAAGTTGGTTTATGTTTGTATGTGGGGAAAGTTTGGAAAAGTAATAAAAATTTAGAAAACAAACCATTAAAGTATTACTATAATTGATTTTTAAAAATTAGAAATCAACTTATTTTTGTTTTGTTTTCAATAACATCTATAGCCATAGTAGGAGTTTCATTAGAAAGTCAATGAAAATGTACATTTATTCATTACATAATTGATTTTTCTTTAATTCTGTTTTTTATGATTTAAAATTATAGATACCATGCAACTATGTAATATTTGAAATTTTCTATCTATTTATAATCATGCAGTTATTTTCATATATCTAATTAAAAAGAATGAAATAGATGGACACACACACACACACACACACACACACACACACACACACACACACACACAATAAGCTAATGTGTGTTACGTTTCATTACCGGAAAAAAAATAAATAATAAATAAATAAAAAAGTACATCGTTCAACCCATTTCTTCCATTGAGATTGTTCGCTTGATGATCTCAACTTGCCTAATAGGAAACCAAGTATTTTGACCATATATTAGTTGAGTAACAAGTCCAAAACTATGGTAGTGGCACCATATACAATCTAACTAGATATTCTAAAAAAACATCAAACTAAAACAGAACAGTAGAGAACATTAATCAACTAAGAGTCTGAAGAGTTAACTAGAGCTGGATCTCTTACACAGGAGCCTGAAGGGGATAATGACTTAGAAATAGATGGAATGTGGTGCTTTATCTGGGCTAGTCGGTGTTCCATCTATTCTATGTGAAATCTCATATTATGTGTTCCCTCTTAATCTCTGTTAAGTTAGAGAAAATGTTATATTGGTATACTTGTCACTCCATAAGGATTCTACCCATTAAAGTCTTCATTTTCATGTAAAGGAAAAAATTCTGCAAATATTGCTTCCTACAGCCCTTGGTATGAAAAAGGATCAAAACTAAACTCCTAAATTCCTCTAGGAGCTATGATTCTAACATAGCATGGTAATCTTTGGTAGCCAAGTTCTCCAAGTTTTACAGTTCATTTCTAACATCCATACGGTGGTCTCTTGAAAGGTTCATTTCCTTTTAGGCTTGTGAGTAGTCTTGGTTACACCCCTTAGGGCCACATCAAACTCCCCCACCTCTGACTTTGCATCCTCTGATGTTGCATTTCAATAGCCCTATGAACCCATCAACCTAATTCTCAGCAAGACATAAAAAGCAAGAGAAGGGGTTGTATTGCAGAAGCCTCTAAAATTATTTAAGAATTATAGGCCCAAATGCATACACATTCTTCTAGCTCTGTATGGGACAAGGATTAATAACTCTAGATAAACATATTTGTATATCGTAATTTTTTACAACTTGGTTGCATCCCACGTTCATAACACGTGTCACAGGTTGAATAGAAATTGAAAATCCAATGGTAAAGTCTTAGGAATTAGAACATCTCCCATAAAGAAATATTGAGACCAACAGTGAGGAAAGACCGACTTTACATGAGTCCCAAAAGATATTGTAACCTTAAACGAAAGGGCCCACTTGCTCGTTGACTTCACCGACAGAAGATAAAGACCTCCCCTTAATTACAATGAAAATATGTATCAAAGATCAAAAACTTCTATAGTACTAGAAATCTCAAGTGACCAATCAATTAAATCTATCTTCACTGGAAATATGCATCCATATTATATGCTAGACATTAAACTATAAAATAATAACAATGAAGAGAACTCAGAAGTATAAGTGTTACCTTGAGCTGGAGAAAGGCCAAATTTTGCATGCAAAGGTTGTCTAATGGCCTTTCGAAAATCGACATGGAAAAGAAACCTAGCTCTAATGTTAGTGCATTTGTTTTCAGCCTGGACATTTCCCTACTCCAGAAGCTACCATTCATGAGAAGAATGAACTAACTAGTGGGGAAGTACTTAATCTAATAGCAATTAATAATCGCATTTGGCTCTCACTTGTCACCGAAAATGATGGATACTAGTTCCCCTAAGTTAAGGTAAAACCCAAATGTGTAGTAGAGTCCATAAAACATTTTCCTTGTTCATATCATGCCAATTACGGTTTCACGTGTAGAGGCATGCATGTGGGTGGCCCTACCACCCCCTAAATTTAATGACCATGATTTTCATTAGATGTGGATTAGTGTGCATGAACGCCTAGACTCCCAATTTCCATTAGTTACACCCCCATCGAGGGGTATATTATTTATTGAAATGGACTAGATTAATTTAATTTCTAATAACCTCTACATAATAATATACGTTTATAAAATAATATTAGAAGTAATTACAATCATTCAATTTCAATAAATAACATATCTAATATTTGTGAGTATATATTTGATGGCTTATATGACCCTAAGTCATGGCTACTCAAGCCACGACCTAGGCAAGTCAATCATCTTAGGACTCCCATTATTCTAGTTGGGAGTCCTGAGATGATTGGCTTATCTAAGTTGTGGCTTGAGTACCCATGACTTAGGGGCATTTAAGCCATAAAATTCACCCACGATCACACTTGGCTTAGACCACACCAACCCTTAGCATCGATCGATTAATTCCCATGAAGTGACCAAAAAATATCTTAAGAGAACGCCCTATATATAGACAAAACTTGATTTTAAAAACATGCCATAAAATATAATATCCTTTATAATAATATAATTTACAAATAACATTATAATATTAAAATAAAATAGATATATTGAAATATTCAATTTTAATAAACCATTTACTTAACATTCATATTTTATGAAAAGCACATTAATGTTAAAAATATTAAAACTATTTTGAACATTGTTTTTATGGTCAATCTTAAAGACAATTTCTAATGTTATTAGACAAAAATTGATCAAAGAAATGTACGATATTCAAGAACTCAATTTCAAATGGATAGTAATAATTCAATTTCAATAATTCATTAACCATGACCATTCAAGAAAGTTTAATGTTGAATTATGGTAGTAATTCATTTTCGATAAATCATTCACCGTGACAAGGCAAGTTTAATGTTAAAAATATAGTAAAATCATACTATGCACTTAAGTCTCAAAGAAGGTTTCTTGACTTCATTGACCAAAATTGATGATAGGAAATTTACATATTCCTTTTCCACTACTCCATTTTGTAATCTTTTACCCAAATCTTAAATTACATATTTTATTTTATTTTATTTTTTTTATCATTAACCAAAATCCATTATAGAAAATGCATATTTTCCTTTCCCAACACTCTATTTTGTAATATTTTATTTTTTACTCAAAGTCCAAAAACATGTGTCGAGGGCATTGACCAAATTAATCACAAGAAATGTATTTTTTCCTTTCTTAGTTCTCTTAGTTGTCCATTTTGCAATATCTGATCCAAATAACAAATGAACAATCCCCGTCATATAGATGACACAATTCATTAAGAAACATAATTCACGTGATAACGTATTTCGGTATATTTATTTTACATTTGAGAAGATAAATTGAAAAAATCCTTAGATGAAAATGCTATACTTAGAAAAAGGAAGAGAATCTTGTTGATTAGTGGTTGAAATTAAGAGACTCATGGTGATTATTGGTTGATCAAACCCCTTCAACTAATTCCTTCCATGCTCTCCAAGGTTGTTAGGGCATTGAAGTAGAGATGTGATATGTTCTAGGTTTTTAATGAAAGTTACATCATGGAAGACTAGGGTTTGAAATACACCACAATATGTATTCAACTACATGCATTAGCATGGGTAACATAGTTGCATCACTTAAAAATTGGGAACTAATCAAAAAAAAGCTTTATTTAAGGCTTAAGATGCCAAGAAATATGGTGAGAATGTTTTGACACTAAAATCCTCCCTCAAACCTTCAAACCAAGAATAAATTGAGAGATAAGTTCTAGTCTATTATATAATAATCTTTCAAACCCAAATCCACTCTATCTAGAGAAAATAGGACACCCAAATTGGCCTAACTTCGATGAAATCCTATAAAAGAGTAGAGAACAAAGTAGATGACCGATCTACATGCTTAGATCAGATGGATGATGACCCCTTAGCATAATGGGTCACCTTATAAATTTTACAAGGATACATGGGAGGTCTCCATGTCAAATTTGTTGAATGTATATCGTGAATCCCTTCACCAACAATTTTGAGGCTCATAAATTAATCAAAGGGTTTATAAGATTTATTATTGATGAGAGGGAACCCATATTTGTTTCAATTAGAGACCTGTCACTCTACCTAGCACAGCCTATAAATTTGTGGACAATATCACAAAATTTGAATCTCTATTACTTTTCCTCTAATTATCAAGAGAAGATCAAAATTCTTCATTCCCTACACTTGATTTTCCAATAGGTCAAGAAGTAGTGCTAAACCAAGAATTAAAGGTTGAAAAATCATGAGAACTAGGTTTTGCATTACATAGAGTTTAGAATACAATTTAGGATTTTGGAGATTTATTTTTTTTTGCAAGTTTCCAATTCAAATTCCCATAGATCTATTTTTAGAAACTTTTCCCATGCATCACATTTAGATTGGGACTTTAGCATATGCATGGGTTATGAAGGGAATGAGATGGACACTTAAGATTCTTGACTATGTTATTTTTAACAATTTCCATTTAGAGCAATGGATGATAGTTTTGGAGACCCAATATTGGTTATTTAAATAGAAACCACCACTTCATAATTTTATCTTTCTTGAAATATGGAAATGAATTTTGATACTCATGGGAGATATCAAAATGGGGTTTTGTTTGGGTGAGGATCAAACCCATTCAAACATAGATATACAAAAAAAAAATCAGTGTTCAAAATTAATCATATTTCTCTCAAGTATAATACGCTGGTGATTTGGTGGAAATTAGACTTTGTTAATTTTTTAATCTATTTTTAGAGGAAATTATTATTTTTGAAGACCTAGTGTACAAAACACTATGAGTTCATCTTTGATTCACTTGACTTGTAGCCTTGATGAACGGAAGGGGAGAGCTTATTCATTATACTTGATGTCTTTCATCAATTTTATTTCTATGATATGTTCTTTCTATTTTTATAGTGTGCACTCCCTTTCAGATAATCCTACTATATTTAGAATTCCATTCATGTAATCTAGCTTAAGATTCACCAATTTTTTTGGAAGACATTACTATTGATAACTACCTATGGTGCACTTCTTGAGGAGACTACTTATTTTTGCATGAATCCTTCTATATGTGACATAAGAATGGAGTCTCCACCTATTAAGCATGAGTAGGTTGACTCTAGGGAGATGCATATCATCTTTACTAGTTGGAGAGTTTGTACAAGTTAATTAGGATATTTATGGAATATAGACACGTTATTGTTTTCCTAAAAAATGAGTGTATTAATGGGAGGAACATTATTAAAAAGAATTTTGACATTAAAATGGAGCGCATAAAATAATAATACTTTAACTTTAATTATTTTAAGGTTAAAACAAAATCATTTTTTTCAAATACAAAAATTTAAAAATATTAATTCTTATAATAACATCTAAAATACTATTTAAATAAATTATCTTAAAATATGTACCACTTATCTCTAAGAAAAATAAAGAACATTTACAATAATTCAACTTTAATCATTTTAAGGTTAGAGTAAAATTGATTTATTTTCAATATAAAAATTTAAAATTTAACTAAATATTTAAAATATTAATTTTTATAATAAAATCTAAAATATTATTCAAATAAATTATCTTAAAATATGTACCACTTATCTCAAAGAGAAATTAATATAATATCCTAGAAACCCAAATCTAGATGTTCACCTCCATATTGTTTTTTTCCAGAGCCAATATGGCACCACCATCAAACACATGCTTCACGTGCTCCTACTATGAGATTTTTTGAATACATTGGTCGTTCGATCAAATTGAAGCCTCCATAGATAACACCTTTTTTAAATAATTACAACATCTTCACACTCACATATTTCCAATCTAATCCTTATAAAAGAGTTTAAATTTTGAATTTCCATTTAACATAATATTACTTCCACATGTATGCACTCTCTATCTAATTTTTGGTTCAAATCTTAGGACATAAATAAAAATATAGCACGACAAAATACAATTAGGTCAATCCTTTATGAATCAAATCTAGTAAATAAATTTGAAACGCCTTTTAAGTTTATTTGTTTATTAGGAAAAAAAACACTTTTCATTGAAAATATGAAAAAGAATATAGTTACTGAGAAAGCAAGGATATTGATAGTTTTTTTTTTTATCAAAATAATTTTAAAACTAGAGTACTAAAAAAACTAAGACCACCCTTACCAACATAGACTGGTTAGATAATACATCAAAAATCATCTATTCGAGAGTAAATTTTTGAGACCGCAACAGGTTCTCATTAATATAAAGAAATTAATTTACCTTAGGAAGGAGGCAATAACCAAAGGGAATCCCAAATTTTTTAACATAAATGTGACAGAATTTTACTCATTTTTTTAAAAATATGAAGTCATTAGCTTCAGAAAGTACCTTATTTGAGAGTTTATCAGCACTTCCATTCCATTGTCTATAGATATGATTAAATCTCAAAACCTAGAAATTATCCTTCAACCTATTAATCCTCATCATCCAGCCCTTAAGATCAATCCCCTGCAATCTATTTTTACCGATTAGTCATTCAATTACTACTTGAGAATCACCATATACCTGCATATCACCAATCTTCAAAGATGTTGCCAGCAAAAGAAGTATCCAACATCCTAAAACTTCAGCTTTGGCTTTATATCGCTGACCATTGTTTATCCAAATAGAGTACTAGACTTTATGAATGAATCTGGTCATCACTCTAGCCCCAGACCCATGTTGTTGAGCTCCATAAAAACATCCTACTACATTTCTCATGGAAATAAGAAACAAGGGAGAATTTTTCCAAATTTTACTCCTTTCATCTTTTAATATTCGGAAAAAAAAAAACAAAAAACAAAAAACAAAAACAAAACAAAACAAAAAACCAATAATATGACCACACAACAAAGACAAGAGAATAACTTTATCTTCAAAAACCATCTTATTTCTAAATTTCCAAATTCCCCATGCAACGAAGAAAGGAAGAGATTTCCACAAAGCATTAAATTTTTTCCACTAATGTAAATAGGTTTGTCAACTTCCCATCGACCTACATCAATGACATTCAAGATTCACCAATATAACATACCATGTAAGTAAATTAACATTAGAAAAATAGATGTGTGATTGTTTCCTGATTTTGTCTACATAAAAAACATATACTAAGAGCACCAAAACCCATTTTTAATAAAAAAACATATACTAAGAGCACCAAAACCCATTTTTAATAGATTATACACGTTAAAATATTAACTTCTAATATCAACGATCCAAACCAAAAAAAATTCAAAGGAATTGACCACTTCTAGATAGATTTCACCCACCATCACTTTATATAGAAGCCATTCGAACTAACAATCTCCCGATAAGCTAACCTTGTTGTAATTCTCTTTAAGTTTGTTGGCCACAAAGGAAAAAAAAACAAATTATTGAGATATTGAATAATGAAGCTTATCAAAGGGGATTTGATAAAGCCATTTTCTGTTAATTTTTTTTATTAAGGTTGGATTCTCTATAATAACATGCATATTATTAAAATGGAATTATTAAAACCAGCATTAGTGAATTACTAAAATCAATACAAGTAAATTAAGTGTAAAGTGTAAGAGAGAATTTGTTTCTTAAATTTATTTTCTCATGAGATATTGATGAAATAGTGTAAACTAGTATAACTACAATAAAAATATTAATGTTGTTGATATAGCCGAAGGCTTCATAAATATAACAAGAAAAACTAATGCAACACTAAAAATGATTTAAGAGTACACATATTTAACTATGTATAAAAAAAATTATGCGTCAACTTTAACTTGAGAAAAAAAATTATACTTCTTATTGTAAAATAGACCATTTTTATAAATAAAATTTGCTTATATATAAAATGTTATAAATAATAGTCATCATGAAGGAACTTAATAGAATTGGAATAATCTCAAATCCCTAGCAAATTGGTGTGCAGGGAGCCACTTGGCATGAATATAATTTTTTAAATTTATTAAAAGTAATAGATCTTTTTGTTAAATAATTTTTTCTTATATATAAATGAATGTTATAAATAATAATGACAAGCTTATCATGGAGGAATTTATTAGAATTGGAAAAATCTCAAATCCCTAGGAAATTTGTGGGCGGGAGCCACTTGAGAGTAATATGATTTTTTTAATTTATTAAAAGCCAATGCAACCTAACAAACTTTATAACACACTACAACCATAAGCATTCAAACTAAGCATATGTTGAGCATATTCCCTTAGAATCAATCTAGGTAGTAAATTGAAAAAATAAAAAATAAAAGTCAACAGATACCCATCCACCTTAAGTTGAAATAAGAAATCTTCCACAATAAAAATAATGGTATAATGTTACATCTTGATAAGGAAGTTTTTCTTAATGAAATGCATGTAGTAATGTATTTTGAATTTATAATAGTAATTTGTAAATTTTATGCAATTATTGTTATTTAAAATAAGATTTTTAAGTATCTGAATTTTTATTTATCCTATCTCCATTAAGTAAAGTGATATTCTCATTATTTAAAAGTATATCTTACGTCAGTCTTGATATCCATCATCCATTCACTAGTATAGAATCCAAATGACCTTATATGTATGAAGACTCTTAGAAACTTGTGGCCATATATTTGGAGAAGGTTAATGAAGTGATGATGCATGCTCCTGAGAAATTAAATGGTTATTGATCTTTGCTCTCTCCATCACTTGTTGTCACATATTGTTAGATATTTGGAGGAGGTTAATGAAGTGATGATGCATGCTCATGAGAAATTAAATGGTTATTGATCTTTACCCTCTTCATCATTTAGCATAGTAGATCTAGGATATTTTCCTATTTGTGTAATACACTAAATATAATTTTTTCCAAAGGTTTTGAGTGGCTTTGTCACATAAGCCATATTGGAAAGAAGAAAACATAAGATATGGGCATTGAAATCTAGGTGAAAAACTTAGCTTTTTTGAGACTCTAAACTTTGGGGTCTCCCTTGCTCATTAGGTTGAATGCTCGAATTATTCTCACCATTGTGTACACATATGGTTAAATAAAGATGAAAACATAGGCATAATTCATCTCCATTTGCATTCCAACATAACTACAAGTTTTTTGTGTTGCCCTCTTAATATATTAGATCAACGGCATCTCTTAAAACTATTAATAATAATAAAAGTTAAAAGCTAGTTATTATTGATGTTAAACTTAATATTAATGATTAAGAGCCAATTTTTAAGAACTATAATGATTTTGCATTGCCTCTTAATATATTAGATCAACAGCATCTCTTAAAACTAAAACTATTAGTTAATTATTATTGATTTTAAATTTAATATTGATAATTAAGAGCCAACTTTTAAAAACTGTAATGATTATTATATAATATTGAGATTTTTTTAATTAACTATATCATATTTATTTTTAATTTTGTATTTCAAAATGTATACAATTATATTGTATAAACAAAAAAATCATACATTTACATAATTACACTCAAAATATTATTATTACATTAAAAATCAAAATACTACTATTACATTCAACCATGCTCACATAGCATAGGCCACCTACATATACATATATAATTATGACCAATAACATCTTAATTCATTTTTTCATATATTCACAAATTACAAACAATCAAGTCAAAACATGAAAAATTGATGTAAAAAACTTTAATCAATATAATATTATGAAAAATAACATCCTAATTCAATTTTTCTTATATTCACAAATTATAATAATCAAATCAATAATAAAAGTTAAGAGTTATGTATTATCGATGGTAAACTTAATATTGATGATTAAAAGCCAACATTTAAGAACTATAACGATTTTAAGAACTATAATGATTTTGTGTTGCCTTTTATTATTGATCTTAAACCTAATATCGATAACTAAGAACCAATTATAGACTATAATGATTATTATATAATATTGATTTTTTTTTTAATTAACTATATCATATTTATTTTTAATTTTATATTTCAAAATCTATAAAATTATATTATATAGACAAAAAAATCATATATTTACTTATAATTTACTTACACTCAAAGTACTACTATTACATTAAAGCATCAAAATATTACTATTACATTAAACCATGATCACATAACATATACCACCTACATATACATATATAATTATGACCGATTACATTTTAATTCATTTTTTCTTATATTCACAAATTATAAATAATCAAGTCAAAACAACATAACACTCCATAACAAGTTTTTTATACGAAAAATGGATGTAAAAAACTTTCATGAATATAATATCATGACAAATAACATCCTAATTCAAATTTTCCTATATTCACAAATTATAATAATCAAATCAAAACAACATAACAATCCTGAACAAGTTTTTTTTATCAAATAACATCCTAATTCAAATTTTCTTATATTCACAAATTATAATAATCCAATCAAAACAACATAACACTCCCGAACAAGTCTTTTACATTAAGAATAATGTGAAAAAAGTGAGCACGCCTTCTAAAATTAATTTTTTTTAAAGATAAAAGTTAAATTTGATAGTGATAAAAAATAATGATATTCCATCAACTATGATGATTGAAGTTATTTAAATTACTCAATGAGGAAGTTTATATATATATATATATAATTTTAATTTGAATATTTTAATTACGTTATAAGGCGTTTCTTTCTGAAATGAACTCCCCTAAATGTTTTTTTGTCTTAATCTTAATCGTGAGATCTATTGTTAGATGATTAAACAATTATTTTCCATCCAAAAAAAACATTAAAAAACAATTATTAGTTAGTTAAAAAATTAATTAAACCCAGTCCAACCCGTCCGTCTACCTAGCCCGTCCGTCATCTACTACATGATCTTTTTCTACAAAAGGAGGGCCAGGAGGAGGAGCGGGGCCGCGTAGGGTGGATTTTTCTGCAGGAGGAGCGCGAGGCTAGATTTCTTGGTTTTTCTTTTGATCTGTTTTAGGGTTATCTTTTCTTTGACTAGTTTTCTTGTTTGTGCAGGGATGCAAACCAATGGAGTGCATAGAGGTAGGATGGGTTGTATTTGGATGATGGTGTTCCCTTGATCGGGGCCTTCCTTGCCTACTTTCAATCTAGTAACCCCGGCCGCACAGCTCAGCACTGCTTAGCAACGGAGGGCGGTAGGCTGTGGACGCCGGGTAGAGTGGAGTCTCATCTCCTTTCAATATCGACTTTGTTTAAAGGTATGGCTTAATCGACTTGTTCAGCAATCCATGAAGAACTAAACAGGATGAACAATACTTATTCACATTCCTTTTCTCCTTGTCTTCCAAGTCAAATCCCTTTCTAGCCATAGAGTGCACCTCCTGTTTCATCCTGCACCATTAAGGAGGTATTTCTTTGTGGCCTAGACTTTCCCAGGTCTTACAGCTCTTGGCTGCCTAAACAGCTTGCCTTGCCTCCTTAATTTTTCTAGAGAATCTCTCCTCCTGGAACCTGGAAGTTTATTCCACAAGCCTCTCTGGACGAGCCATGTTGCGTTGATACTCCAAAATTGGGAAAGATAGATTGCTCCTTTGGTGCTTCCTCCTTTTCCCATGTTTGATCCTTCTCTTGGGTCCCTTCCTACCTCTGGTGTCTTCTGTGCTTTACTATTATTTGGGCATTTACATATGCATTTCTTCTCCCCACCAATTTGCACTTCTCAGCAAATTCCTTGGCTCTCATGACAATTCCTCCTCATGGCTTTACAATTCCTGCGCAATAAGATTTATCCCTCTTTGAGATGGCAAGGAGTATTCTTATTAAATTTATAGCCTTGCATGGATTTTTCCACCCTTCGAAATTATTAAGCTGATCTACTTTCAACCTTGGAATTCTATGTGGTATCTCTCTCATAAATTCTCAAATTAAAACAGGTCTTTCTAAAAAAGCTTACATGATTGGACTGTAACCCATAGTAATGTTGGGGAATACTAGGCCTCTAAAATGCCTCTTAAATTAGGGGATTGAAACAAGACAAATGAACTTTAAATAAAAGACTTCCTAAAGATCATTGCAATTTGATTGGACCAATTTTTGAAGCTTGACGTCCATTCCCCTTCAGCTAAGTTCAGTGAATTTGTGTTTAGGTCTAATCCTTCTATTCCTCCTCTATTGTAATATTAGCCAATAGACCTGCTACGATATTTCCTTATCTCTTTACATACTGGAAGCTGACCTCCTTAAACTTTCTAACTGCTTCCCTTGGCCAAGTGAGTTGTACTTCTGAATGCAATTGAAGATTTTTGTTTTGGTTTAAATTTTTAAAACAAATTGTAACATTTCGCTAGGACATGATCACATGCAAATCCAGATGCATCCTTTGAATTCATGAAGTACCAGGGCCTTTGTGAAGTTACTTTGTACCACTACCAGATGAGTTTCCTTGACTGTGTGATGGAATTTTATCTTTTACAAGCTATTCCTGTCTGGAAAACACTTGCAATTCACAGTAATTAGGAATTCTATACAAAAGATCATCGGGAAGGTTGGAATCACATTCTCCACACTGAATTATTCATTGTCTTAATAGGCTTAGGAATACAAAATACCATTGCATTGCTCTTGCACTACTTAAGGTCCTCTTTCCATTTCTCATCCGATTTCCTTCAAGAATGTTGTACAGAGAGTGTGGCTCATCCACTTGTGGAGACTTCATTAAAGTAGGCACTCGAAATCCATGTTTTTGATAACTAGATATGGATAGATAAAGAAGAAATTAGGCCATCTAGCATGAGAACTATAATGCAATAGCGATTGTCCTGTTGGCAACAATGCATGAAAATTTATAAGCCCTTATCGATGGCCTGATTAAAAAGCAAATAAATCTGGAACATAGATGCAGATGGAACAAAGTCAACATGTTAATTGGAATAAAGATATAAGCCCCCTTATATATCATAATTGCGTGCAAGCGAAGAGAAAAATCCCAATATCCAATGCGCTGAAACACAGACTTAGAGGCTTTGGCCATTTGCAGTAAGGCCCATTCTATGGCATGGTACGAGGCTTGCAGGAAAGAATGTTGGTTTTATTTATATTAAGGGAATCAATAAATGAGTGGATTCATACTCGCTAGGCATGGGTTTGAGTCCATTGGGCTGCCACTATAAACCCAAGGTCCCATGGAGAGGCCCAGCCACACAGAACAGTTAAGTCTGTGAATTCAAATTGAGGCGAGAGCATTAACCCCCTGAACCTTGTCCTCTTAGTCTAACCTTGGGGCCCAGAAGTCTTCTATTGTTGAGTCACAAGCAGCTTTGAGATAATAATGACTAGAGTCATGGAATTTTGGGCACATTGGATAACTTTTAGTGAATTTGGAAATTTGTTAGACAATATTACTTTAGGGTGTTTCATAGGGCTGGTCATTATTTTTGGTAGGAAGTTGTAGATGGTATGCTAACACGGTTTTGACAGATGAGCTTTGGTGCCAAACATCATTCTATAGGTTAAAGGATAGGTACCCTTTCAGAGAATTGGTTTTAAAAGTGCAAGGGTTGTATGGATCAAACTTGAAAACTTAGAAATTGGACGGATAGGGGTGAAGAATACTTTTAATTATTTTTGTTGAGTGTTCACTTAAGCTTTATGCTCTACATTAGGACTCTTACATATTACTAATGGGTTACAAAGTTTTGTTAGGTAATTTTGAAAGCAATTTTCATGTCTGGTGAGATGCGGTGATAAACATCATTCGAGAGGCTTGTCGTTAAAAGTAGTTTTCAAAATTTCCAAAACTGCAGATTGGTACGTTTGTGCTTTGTTCGACATATTTTTGTTTTATAGATGCAAGGTTATATGAAACAATCCTGGAAGATTGTGAGCAAAAGAACTGAACACGGTGAACAATACTTATTCACATTCCTTTTCTCCTTGTCTTCCAGGTCAAATCCCTTTCTAGCCAAAGAGTGCACCTACTATTTCATGCAGAACCATCAAGAAGGTATTTTTTTGTGGCTTGGACTGTCCCAGGTCTTACAGCTCCACGCTGCCTAAACATCTTGCCTTGCCTCCTTAATTTTTCTAGAGAATCTCTCCTCTTAGAACCTGGAAGTTTTCTTCCACAAGCCTCTCTTGACAGGCCATGTTGCATTGATACTCCAAAATTGGGAAAGATAGATTGCTCCTTTGGTGCTTCCTCTTTGTCCCCTATTTGATCCTTCTCTTGGGTCCCTTCCTACCTCCGGTGTCTTCTGTGTTTTACTATTATTTGGGCATTTACATGTGCATTTCTTCTCCCCACCAAATTGCACTTCTGAGCAAATTCCTTGGCTCTCATGACAATTCGTCCTCATGGCTTTACAATTCCTGCGCAACAAGATTTATCCCTCTTTGAGCTGGCCAGGTGTATTCTTATTAAATTTATAGCCTTGCATGGCTTTTTCCACCCTTTGAAATTATTAAGCTGATCTACTTTCAACCTTGGAATTCTATGTGGTATCTCTCTCATAAATTCTCAAATTAAAATAGGTCCTTCTAAACTCCTCCTCATGGCTTTACAATTCCTACGCAACAGGATTTATCCCTCTTTGAGCTGGCCAGGAGTATTCTTATTAAATTTATAGCCTTGCATGGATTTTTACACCCTTCGAAATTATTAAGCTGATCTACTTTCAACCTTGGAATTCTATGTGTTATCCCTCTCATAAATTCTCAAATTGAAATAGGTCCATCTAAAAAAGCTTACATGATTGGACTGTAACCCATAGTAATGTTGGGGAATACTAGGCCTCTGAAATTCCTCTGAAATTAGGGGATTGAAACAAGACAAATGAAATTTAGATAAAATACTTCCTAAATATCATTGCAATTTGATTGGACCAATTTTTGAAGTTTGATGTCCATTCCCCTCCAGCTAAGTTCAGTGAATTTGTGTTTAGGTCTAATCCTTCTATTCCTCCTCTATTGCAATATTATCCAATAGGTCTGCTACGATATTTCCTTATCTCTTTACATACTGGAAGCTGACCTCCTTAAACTTTCTAACTGCTTCCCTTGGCCAAGTGAGTTGTATTTCTGAATGCAATGCAAGATTTTTGTTTTGGTTTAAATTTTTAAAACAAATTGTAACATTTTGCTAGAACATGATCACATGCAAACTCAGATGCATCCTCTGAATTCATGAAGTACTAGGGCCTTTGTGAAGGTACTTTGGACCACTACCAGATTAGTTTCCTTGACTGTGTGATGGAATTTTGTCTTTTACAAGATATTCCTGTCTGGAAAACACTTGCAATTCACAATAATTGGGAATTCTATACAAAAGATCATCGGGAAGGTTGGAATCACATTCTCCACACTGAATTATTCATTGTCTTAATAGGCTTAGGAATACAAAATACCATTGCATTGCTCTTGCACTACTTAAGGTCCTCTTTCCATTTCTCATCCGATTTCCTTCAATAATGTTGTACAGACAGTGTGACTCCTCCACTTGTGGAGACTTCATTAAAGTAGGCACTTGAAATCAGTGTTTTTGATAACTAGATATGGATAGACAAAGAAGAAAGTAGGCCATCTAGCATGAGAACTATACTGCAATAGCAATTGTCCTGTTGGCAACAATGCATGAAAATTTATAAGCCCCTATTGATGGCCTGATTAAAAAGCAAATAAATCTGGAACATAGATGCAGATGGAACAGAGTCAACATGTTAATTGGAATAAAGATAGAAGCCCCATTATATATCATAATTGCGTGCAAGGGGAGAGAAAAATCCCAATGTCTAATGCGTTGAAACACAAACTTAGAGGCTTTGGCCATTTGCAGTAAGGCCCATTCTGTGGCATGGTATGAGGCTTGTAGGAAAGTCTGTTGTTTTTATTTGTATTAAGGGAATCAATAACTGAGTGGATTCATACCTGCTAGGCATGGGTTTGAGTCCATTGGGCTGCCATTATAAACCCTAGGTCCCATGGAGAGGCCCAGCCACACAGAACAGTTAAGTCTGTGAATTCAAATTGAGGCGAGAGCATTAACCCCCTGAGCCTTGTCCTCTCAGTCTAACCCCTGGGGCCGAAAAATCTGTTATTGTTAAGTCACAAGCAGCTTTGAGATAATAATGACTCGTATGTTTCAAGATCTCCTTTTCTCTGGAAGAAGCTCGTCTTCTTTTTTATTCCAATGTTTGCATGCTTAGATGGTTGATTAACGCTGGCTCCAATTTGAATATACATGAATTGAAAATCCTAATTAATGACTAGAGTCATGGACGAAGATTTTATGAAGACAAAGAATTATTGAGGAAAGCATTATGTGGGAAAGCATTATTGAAGTTTCTCTTGATTATAGCCATACTCAAGTCATTGTTTGTCTGATTTGGTGAATATATAGTATTTGGGTAAATCTCTAGTAAATGGGCTTCCACTTCATTTGTGGACTTCTAGGTTCTATATTAGACCATGTGAAAGGAGGTAGAACACCATGTAATTCTAACTTCCCAATGACAATAATTGGCATACAAGTCCCATCATCAAACATTTATCTCATATTCAGAAAGACCATGATGATATGTTGCTAATAAAACAATGTAACTGTATTTTTCTACTTTGGCAGTCTTTTTCTCATTCTTGGAGGAAATTAAAAGACAATGAATCATTCTTCTGTGTTTTAAATTTCTAAACTATGTTCTTGTTTGTTATAACAAGTTAGCTTGCCAATTGCAGTGATGGAAACAGCCACATTGCTAACTGCCGATTGCAGTGATGGAAACAGGTACATTGCTAACTCTTGGTTTGCTCAACTTGCTCCAAAAGATCATCCATGGTGCTCCATGCCAAACCATGCTATGACTTCCCATATCTCTGGGAATACAATAGATGGCCAGGTGTCCGATTTCATCCAATTTCACCCCTTTGTACCTAGCAATTTCTTTGATTGACAAACATACCTAATAAATAATTCAAAAAGTCAATTATATTGCATCATGGTCCATTGCACAAAGCTTTAATGTTGTCATTAATTCATCATTTTTGTCATCTTTGGAAGCAGAAAATAGGAATCATAAAAAGTACATAGATATTCTTGAGAGTTTTCTGACTAGTTTTTCATAAAATCTCTACTTCAGATAATGTATGCAGCTGGAACGCAGGATATTCTCTAGACAGATACTTCAAGGGAGAAGATTTTCCTTCATAGAATTATATTGTGAAGGAAAGAAGGCTGGCAAATCAATACCTATAAACAATTCATGTTGGATGCTAAAGTAGATGATTCATCCTGTTGAAGGTTTCTTTATCTGGAATAACAAGCAAGAGCCACAGAAGAGCTCGCCTCTCTCAAATAAAACAATGCATCAAATATTGGAATCTCAAATACATTCCTGAGACCAATGATGGTTCAAAGCATTATGCAGGAATGAATGATAAAAGATTAGTATGAAGCTCATTCCATCTTATTGATTTTATAGGTTAGTAGTTTTGAAATAAACAAAATCTAAAATAGAGTGAAGTCAGCGCTTTAGTCCTTTGTGGCTATTGATGCATGAAGTTGGCTCACAGATATTTCCCTTCACATAATTATATTGTGAAGGAAGGAAAGTTGTCCAGTCAATAGCTATAAACAATTCATGTTGGATGCTAAAGCAGATGATTCATCCAATTAAAATCTGCTTCATCTGGAATAACAAGCAAGAGCCAGAGCAGAGCTTGCTTCGATATAGTCTCTTCAATACAACATTATTTTTAATATAAATGGTTTGCATGGCTTTTATCCTAATAAGTACCACATCATTGTTATCCTAACACGTATTTTTTTGAATCATATAATCTTATTTTTAATATAAATGGTTTTCTTGTCCTTTAATGGCAGAGTGTTTGAGAGCCCATCCATTTGCGGAAATCTCAATGGGAGAACCTTTAATTTATATGGGGGGGCATCCATGACGTAAATCATTACTTGTCCTTTAATGACAGGGAGTATACGAGCTCATCCATTACATAAATTTTATGGGGGAGTTGGATGTTTCATTTAGATCTGAATATAAGTTTTTTTACATATGATGTGAAAAATTTATTTACTTCTACTTTTGGTTTCTATATTTCAACTTTTTCACACACTATCCTTTTGTCTTCCAATTCTGATTTACAACCTGTTACATCCAAGTACAAGTTAGTTTTAAAAAACTGAGGTGCATGGCAGGAGCATGGAGTACTATAGCATTTTATTTAACAAATGTTTAAAAATAATACTATAGCAACTTTTTATCCTGTTCATGGAAAAATATCTGGACAAAACCAAAAAACATCATCAAAATAAGTGGGTTACTCAAAAATGTTACAGCAGCAGCTTGAATCCACATTTTCTACGACCATTTACCCTTTCTCTTGTTTGATCAAGTTAATGGATTATTATTCCCTTACAAATGGGCTTTTTTTGATCCATTGTGTAAATAATGATCTGCTTGTTATAATCTAAACAAGTATTTTTTTTACAAAATATTTTGTCAATCACCAGATCTCTTTTATTTTTAATGTGGTATATGATGCATTTTCAATAGCTAAAAAAATGGTGTAGCCAATTCAAGAAAGTAGATAACCCTTCATTATTGTCTTACTGTGCACAAGTTCTTCTATTTTAACTGAATGATTACATCATTATACCTGTTGGTGTAAAAGCCAAGGTTGTATCATATCACTTGATAAGATGTTCGAGGTAGCTAGTTGGAGGAAATGGATGGCTCTTGAAGGCTTTTTTACTGTGGACCAATGATGTTGTTTTAAATTGAAACGTTACACCGTTTACTTATTAGTGCAAGGCTGCATCAGATACTTATTGGTGCAAGGCTGCATCAAATTTATCTGTTTGTTTTTAGTGAGCATCATATTGGCACTCAATAAAAATTATATATGAGTTAAACAAATTAGGTACATCTAATGAAATGTATAAGAAAATGGAAATGAAGTCCATGGTAGACTCTCCTCCAAAAGTTCTCTGTTTTGGTGCTGTTACATCCAAAATGATTATTGATGGTCAAGAAAGGTATATTTAAGCAAAGAATAGGGCAATTTTATAGAATCTTCCAAAATCTCTATGCTTTGAACTAACTCTATCAAATACAGATATGCTACTTGAACCCTTAGAAACAAACATTAAAAGTTGTCTTCTATAATATATGCATAGTGCCTAGTCCTCTCAAAGTTGTATCATATTTCAAGGAACCTATTTGGGAAACCCTGTCCTTGATCAAACTCATTAGGTCTACCTGATTAACATGTAGAATACAAAGCTTTTTCGGGTCTGGAAATGTATCTACTATTCTTTTTAGCTCATTATCTAACTCATAAACCATTTCAGAATTTGTTCGAATGCAATCAATAATGTCTATGACAGAATTGGACATCTCAATATGATGAAGTTGTATCATGTTCTTTTGACAATAAAAATCAGATGAAATAGTATTTGAGAATTCATTGAGATCGGTATGCAAAGAATTTTGCATGCTACTTGTTTCTTTTGCTGAAGGATCTCCACATCTTACAAAACTTCTTTTCACAGTCAAGTAAAATGATAGATCACTGTATACAAACATAGAGTTGAACAATAAAGAGACCTTCTTAGTTCTTGACTGAAGTGAATTTTGCAGATAATCCTGTGTTTTCACGTAACATAGATGCAGATGGAACATAGTCAACATGTTAATCAGAATAAATATAGAAGCCCCCTTATATATCATAACTGCGTGCAAGGGGAGAGAAAAATCCCAATGTGCAATGTGCTGAAACACAGACTTAGAGGCTTTGGCCATTTGCAGTAAGGCCCATTCTGTGGCATGGTACGAGGCTTGCAGGAAAGCTTGTTGTTTTTATTTCTATTAAGGGAATCAATAACTAAGTGGATTCATACCCACTAGGCATGGGTTTGAGTCCATTGGGCTGCGATTATAAACCCCAGGTCCCATGGAGAGGCCCAGCCACACTGAACAGTTAAGTCTATGAATTCAAATTGAGGTAGGAACATTAACCCCCTAAGCCTTGTCCTCTCAGTCTAAACCCTAGGGCCCAAAATTCTGCTATTGTTGAGACACAAGAAGCTTTGAGATAATAATGACTAGAGTCATGGAATTTTGGGTGCATTGGATAACTTTTAGTGAATTTGGAAACTTGTGAGACAATATTACTTTAGGGTGTTTCATAGGGCACTGGTCATTGTTTTTGGTGGGAAGTTGTAGATGGTATGCTAACACGATTTTGACAGATGAGCTTCAGTGCCAAACATCATTCTAGAGGTTAAAGGATAGGTACCCTTTCATAGAAATGGTTTTAAAAGTGCAAGGGTTGTATGGATCAAACCCGAAAACATAGAAATTGGAGGGATAGGGGTGAAGAATACTTTTAATTATTTTTGTTGAGCATTCACTTAAGCTTTATGCTCTACATTAGGACTCTTCCATATTCCCAATGGGTTACAAAGTTTTTTTAGGTAATTTTGAAAGCAATTTTCAAGTCTGGTGAGCTGCGGTGATAAACATCATTCGAGAGGCTTGTCGTTAAAAGTAGTTTTCAAAATTTTCAAAACTACAGATTGGTATGTGTGCGCTCTGTTCCACATAATTTTGTTTTATAGATGCAAGGTTGTATGAAACAATCCTAGAATATTGTGAGCAAAAGAACTGAACAGGGTGAACAATACTTATTCACATTCCTTTTCTCCTTGTCTTCCAGGTCAAATCCCTTTCCAGCCAAAGAGTGCACCTCCTGTTTCATCCTACACCATCAAGAAGGTATTTCTTTGTGGCTTGGACTGTCCCAGGTCTTACAACACCAGGCTGCCTAAACAGCTTGCCTTGCCTCCTTAATTTTTCTAGAGAATCTCTCCTCCTAGAACCTGGAAGTTTATTCCACGAGCCTCTCTTGATGGGCCATGTTGTGTTGATACTCCAAAATTGGGAAAGATAGATTGCTCCTTTGGTGCTTCTGCTTTGTCCCCTATTTGATCCTTCTCTTGGGTCCCTTACTACCTCTGGTGTCTTCTGTGCTTTACTATTATTTGGGCATTTACATATGCATTTCTTCTCCCCACCAATTTTCACTTCTCAGCAAATTCTTTGGCTCTCATGACAATTCCTCCTCATGGCTTTACAATTCCTGTGCAACAAGATTTCTCCCTCTTTGAGCTGGCTAGGTGTATTATTATTAAATTTATAGCCTTGCATGGCTTTTTCCACCCTTTGAAATTATTAAACTGATCTACTTTCAACATGGGAATTCTATGTGGTATCTCTCTCATAAATTCTCAAATTAAAATAGGTCCTTCTAAATTCCTCCTCATGGCTTTACAATTCCAGCGAAACAAGATTTCTACCTCTTTGAGCTGGCCAGGAGTATTCTTATTAAATTTATAGCCTTGCATGGATTTTTCCACCCTTCGAAATTATTAAGCTGATCTACTTTCAACCTGGGAATTCTATGTGGTATCTCTCTCATAAATTCTCAAATTAAAACATGTCCTTCTTAAAAAGCTTACATGATTGGACTATAACCCATAGTAATGTTGGGGAATACTGGGCCTATGAAATGCCTCTTAAATTAGGGGATTGAAACAAGACAAATGAACTTTAGATAAAAGACTTCCTAAAGATCATTGCAATTTGATTGGACCCAATTTTTGAAGCTTGACATCCATTCCCCTTTAGCTAAGTTGAGTGAATTTGTGTTTAGGTCTGATCCTTCTATTCCTCCTCTATTGAAATATTAGCCAATAGGTCTACTACAATATTTCCTTATCTCCTTACATACTGGAAGCTGAGTTCCTTAAAATTTCAAACTGCTTCCCTTGGCCAAGTGAGTTGTACTTCTGAATGCAATGCAAGATTTTTGTTTTGGCTTAAATTTTTAAAACAAATTGTAACATTTCATTAGAACATGATCACATGCAAACCCAGATGCATCCTTTGAATTCATGAAGTACCAGGGCCTTTTTGAAGGTACTTTGGACCACTACCAGATGAGCTTCCTTGAGTGTGTGATGGAACTTTTTCTTTTACAAGCTATTCCTGTCTCGAAAACACTTGCAATCCACAATAATTAGGAATTCTATACAAAAGATCATCGAGAAGGTTGGAATCACATTCTCCACACTGCATTATTCATTGTCTTAATAGGCTTAGGAATACAAAATACCATTACTTTGCTCTTGCACTACTTAAGGTCCTCTTTCCATTTCGCATCTGATTTCCTTCAAGAATGTTGTACAGACAGTGTGACTCATCCACTGGTGGAGACTTCATTAAAGTAGGCACTTGAAATCCATGTTTTTTATAACTAGATATGGATAGATAAAGAAGAAAGTAGGCCATCTAGCATGAGAACTATACTGGAATAGCAATTGTCCTGCTAGCAACAAGGCATGAAAATTTATAAGCCCCTATTGATGGCCTGATTAAAAAGAAAATAAATCTGGAACATAGATGTAGATGGAATAGAGTCAACATGTTAATCAGAATAAATATAGAAGCCCCCTTATATATCATAACTGCATGCAAGGGGAGAGAAAAATCCCAATGTCCAATGTGCTAAAACACAGTCTTAGAGGCTTTGGCCATTTGCAGTAAGGCCCATTCTATGGCATGGTACGAGGCTTGCAAGAAAGTCTATTGTTTTTATTTCTATTAATCGAATCAATAACTGAGTGGATTCATAGCCTCTAGGCATGGGTTTGAGTCCATTTTGCTGCCATTATAAACCCTAGGTCCCACGGAGAGGCCCAGCCTCACATAATAGTTAAGTCTATGAATTCAAATTGAGGCGGGAGCATTAACCCCCTGAGCCTTGTCCTCTTAGTCTAACCCCTGGGGCCCAGAAGTCTACTATTGTTGAGTCACAAGTAGCTTTGAGATAATAATGACTCATATGCTTCAAGATCTCCTTTTCTCTGGTAGAAGCTCGTCTTCTTCTTTATGCCAATGTTTGCATGCTTAGATGGTTGATTAAAGCTGGCTCCAATTTGAATATACATGAATTGAAAATCCTAATTAATGAATAGAGTCATGGACGAAGATTTTATGAAGACAAAGAATTATTGAGTAAAGAATTATGTGGGAAAGCATTATTGAAGTTTCTCTTGATTATAGCCATACTCAAGTCATTGTTTGTCTGATTTGGTGAATATATAGTATTTGGGTAAATCTCTGGTAAATGGGCTTCCACTTCATTTGTGGACTTCTAGGTTCTATATTAGACCATGTGAAAGGAGGTAGAACACCATGTAACTCTTATTTCCCAATGTCAATAATGGACATACAAGTTCCATCACCAAACATTTATCTCAGATTCAGAAAGACCATGATGATATGTTGCTAATAAAACAATGTAACTTTATTTTTCTGCTTTGGTAGTCTTTTTGTCATTCTTGGAGGAAATTAAAAGACAATGAATCGTTCTTCTGTGTTTTAAATTTCTAAACTATGTTCCTGTTTGTTATAAAAATCTAGCTTTCCAATTGCAGTGATGGAAATAACCACATTGCTAACTGCCAATTGCAGTGATTGAAACAGGTACATTGCTAACTCTTGGTTTGCTCAACTTGCTCTAAAAGATGATCCATGGTGCTCCATTCCAAACCATGCTATGACTCCCCATATCCCTGGGACTACAATGGATGGCCAGGTGGCAGATTTCATCCAATTTCACCCCTTAGTTTCTAGCAATTTCTTCGATTGACAAACATACCTCAAATAATTCAAAAGGTCAATTATATTGCATCATGGTCCATTGCACAAAGCTTTAATGTTGTCATTAATTCATCATTTTTGTCATCTTTGGAAGCAGAAAATAGGAATCATAAAAGTTACAGAGATATTCTTGAGAGTTTTTTGACTAATTGTTCATAAAATCTCTACTTCAAATAATGTATGCAGCTGGAATGCAGGATATTCTAGACAGATACTTCAAGTGAAAAGACTTTCCTTCGCAGAATTATATTGTGAAGGAAAGAAAGCTGGCCAGTCAATACCTATAAACAATTCATGTTGGATGCTAAAGGAGATGATTCATCCTGTTGAAGGCTGCTTTATCTGGAATAAAAAGCAAGAGCTAGAGAAGAGCTTGCTTCTTTCAAATAAAACAATGCATCAAATATTGGACTCTCAAATACATTCTTGAGACCAATGATGGTTCAAAGAATTATGCAGGAATGAATGATAAAAGATTAGCATGAATCTCATTCCGTCTTATTGATTTTATAGGTTAGTAGTTTTGAAATAAACAAAATCTAAAATAGAGTGAAGTCAGCGCTTTAGTCCTTTGTGGATATTGATGCATGAAGTTGGCTCATAGATATTTCCCTTCACATAATTATATTGCCAAGGAAGGAAAGCTTTCCAGTCAATACCTATAAAAAATTCATGTTGGATGCTAAAGCAGATGATTCATCTTGTTGAAGGTTGCTTCATCTGGAATAACAAGCAAGAGCCATAACAGAGCTCGCTTCGATATAGTCTCTTCAATACGACATTATTTTTAATATAAATGGTTTGCCTCACTTTTATCCTAATAAGTACCACATCACTGTTATCCTATTAAGTATTTTTTTGACTCATATAATCTTATTTTTAATATAAATGGTTTGCTTGTCTTTTAATGGCAGATTGTTTGAGAGCCCATCCATTTGTGGAAATCTCAATGGGAGAACCTTTAAATTATATGGGGGGGCATCCATGACAGAAATCATTACTTATCCTTTAATGACAGGGCATATACGAGCTCATCCATTACATAAAGTTTATGGGGAGCTGGATGTTTCATTTAGATCTGAATATAAGTTCTTTTACATATGATGTGAAAAAATGATTTACTTCTATTTTTGGTTTCTGTATTTCAAATTTTTCGCACACTATCCTTTTGTGTTCCAATTCTGATTTACAGCCTATTACATTGAAGTGTTGGCATTGTGATTCAGGTTTGGCGCTATGGCACAGGTGTTGTACTTGATGGCAACTCACTCAAGTGGAAAACTCTGTTCAGGCTCTCAAAATGATGGAAAATAAGAGGTTCGCAGGTGTACCGTTCAAAAGGTGCAGACCCGTAGGTTCAGCGACCAAGAAGTGCGGACATACCCACAGGTTCTTCATTCAGAAGGTGCGGACCCCAGTTCACTCACTCCAATGCAAAGAAGCATGCACACGTGGGGTTTCTTATGTTTGGCCCTTGGTATTTAGCCCGTCATTCATGATCCTATGGTTTTGGCCCGTGGTATAGGTTCTAAACTATTGAACCTCGGTTTGGATCCCTTGTATTGGTTTTCGATGGTTTTTTCCCATGGTTTGAATAAGGGCTTGCCTATAAAAAGGAAAAGAAATCACTTGGCTAGACACTTGTGAAATTTGAATATCTTAAGATCTGAAATTTTGGGTAATCAGTTTTAAAAGCTAGATCTAAATCAAGGTGAAATGCAAATCTATTGATAGGTCACGATCTCTTGGACGAATGATCAGATCTCTGGATCTAACTGTCTGTGGCTCATTGGAGGACTGTTAATCTAGCTCTATTCAGAGGTCCGCAGGTGATTCATAGTGGAGGTGCGGAGGTCCGCAGTGCAGCAGAAGGCGCAGGAGAAAGGGTCCACATCGAAGCAGAAGGTGCTAGTGCGAGGTACGCAGCACAATAGAAATCACAGTGCGGAGGTACGCAGAGATACAGAAGGACTAGTACGGAGGTACGCTTTCAAGCAGACATTGCAGTTGCGGATCTGAGTTGAGGTACGCAATGCAGCGAAAGGAGTAGGTGCGGAGGTACGTAAAGCAGAAGAAGGACCAGGTGCGGATCTGAGCAGTTCAGGCACAAAAGAGCTGCGGATATCCGCAGGTTTATTTTGGTGAAGTTGCGGACTTTTCTTGAAATATTTGTTGGCTACCGTTTATCTATTGCAGCAGTGTTCTGGGTTTAGATTACTGGAATTGGTTTTTTGTTTACAACATTCTGAGAAGTTGGGTGGTTCATTGATTTGATTGTATAAGGAGATTGGTTGATTCACATGTACTTGATGATTATTTGATGTTTTTGGATCGAGTCTGAAAATTAATGAAGCGTGGTCCTTAAAGAAGTAAAAGAGCTAAGGGGGTTGTAGCTCCCTTCCAGGAGAGACTGGAAAATGTGAGAGGGTTGTAGCTCTCTGTAGGTTGCAGCCTACGTACTAGTAAAGGACTGCACCAGTACAAAATCATTGTAAAAGAAGTTTCTAATTGAAAGAAGATAAAGACATATTGCAGCAGGTGGTTTTCACCCACATTGGGTTTCCACCTTATATCTGGTGTCCTTTGGTGTGACTATCTGTTTTTCTTGTTCTTGCTCATTATTATATGGTACTGGCATACAAATTAATAATCCATATCTGAAGAATAAATTAAAGTATAACTCTGCAAGATATATTGAAAAGAATTTGATAATACTGATTCACCCCCCCTCTCAGTATTATTTCCAACAATTGGTATCAGAACAGCTCCTTCAGAAGAAGCTTGATCGCTTGAAGGAAGTTCTTTCATCATGAGAAACTATGAGAGGGAAGCATCAATGAGGCCACTGATTTTTGATGGGATAAACTTCGTATATTGGAAGGTAAGAGTTATTGCCTATCTTCAATCTCTTGGTACAAAAGTCTGGGATATCATAGATACAGGGTATACTTTTCCATCAGCAACTCCTATAGATCCGGCTGAGAAGAAGAAATATGAAACAAATGCAAAGGTGGTCAATACTCTATTAGGATGTTTATCTCAATCAGTATTTGTCAAGGTTATGCAGTATAAATTGGCAAAAGAAATATGGGACAAGATTGTTCTGAGCTATGAAGGAGATGATCAGGTAAAACGAGCAAAACTTCAAACCCTCAGAATTCAGTATGAAAATCTCAGAATGTACAATGATGAAAGTGTGGCTAACTATTTTATTCGTGTAGATGAGGTTGTTAATGGTATGAAAAACTTGGGTGAAGAAATAAAAGAGGTTGTTGTGATTGAAAAAGTTCTAAGATCTTTGTCCCCTAGGTTTGAATCTAAAATTTCTGGAATAGAAGAAAAACAGAATCTACAAAACCTTAAAATGTCACAGCTGCATGGAATTCTAACTGCTTATGAAATGAGGAAAGGAGGACCATCAGACAGGAGAGAAGTTGTCTTCAAGGCTTTAGACAAAGGAGACTACTATGAGTCAAGACACATGTCAGAAGAAGAAGAAGAATCAAACTTTGTCAAAAATCTTCAACGGGGCGCTGGACGATTCCGAGGTAAGTTACCTTTCAAATGCTTTGCTTGTGGAAGAGTCAGTCACTATGCTGCCAAATGTCCTCATAAGGATAAGATTGACAAAGGGAAGGAACCTGTTAGATGGAACAAGAAACCGATTGTAAATAAGAAAAGTTATTACACTCATGAAGATAGTGATGGACTTTCAAATAGTGATGAAGATGAACGAGGTAATAATTATGAAATTCTAATGGATTTTGAAGATGATGATTACATGGATGCTATAGATGAAGAAGGTCTTTATGAAGAGATTTCTAATCTCAAAATTTTCTTAGAAGAGAAAAATGTGATTATTGATTCTCTGCAATGTCAACTGGCTGAAAGGGAAAAACATCTTGAAAAATTGGAATGTGAAATTGTTGGTCTTAGAAAAGAGATTGAGAAAACAAAAGCTCTTAATCTTAAATTTGTTAAAGGATCTGAAACTCTAGATGAGATTATCAATGTGCAGCGTTATCCACTAATCAAGATAGGTCTGGGATATAATGGAGAAGCATCTCAAGAATCCACCTCCAAAAGTTATCTTGATGCAGCAAGGAGGAGCGAGCAAAGGCCTAATAGAAATCATCAGGTAAATCAGGGACAGTCTACCTCAAGAACGAACAAAGACTATCAAGAAAATCGGGGGCAAGCTACCTTAAGGACAAACATAAGCTACAACCAGCCACAAGTAAAATCTTCCCAATTTGCCTCAAGAATGGATGTCAGTAGAAACTACAATCGGTTGGATGACAGATTTGATAATCGTAGGAGTTTCTTCAATGACCAATGTTTCTCTTGCCATAAATTTGGTCACAAAGCAGCTCAATGTGTTTCCTATAAGACAATCATGACTAGAGAAGCTCAAAAACAAAGAAGTATGTCTAGAATCACGAAGAGGACCTATAACAACTTTTCCGCACTTGAAAGTGTAATTTAATGTTCTATTTGTAATAACTTCGGTCATGAAGAGTCTGAATGCAGGAGCAGCTTTCGGAAGACAAATCAAAAGGAACAAACCTCAAATGCCAGAACATGGAGAATGAAGGAACCACAACTAGAAAGATATGGGATAGCTTTATATGCAGAAGGACAAGAAAATCAATGGTACATCGACAGCAGATGTTCGAAGCATATGATAGGTGATAAAGAAAAACTTGAATCATATAGTGCTCTAGAAAAGGGAAAGAAAGTTTCTTTTGGAAATGATACCCCTACAGTCATAAAAGGAAAAGGCAATGCTCAGTTGAAAGAAAAGGTCAAAGCTAGAAATGTTTTGTATGTTGATGGCTTGAAGCATAATCTACTGAGTGTCAGTGAGATGTGCGATCAAGGAACCGAGGTAATATTTCGATCAAATGGATGTAGTGTTCGTGATCTTGATACAGGAAAAACAGTAATCAAAGGCAGAAGAACTCCAAATAATTTATACATATTTGAAGAAGGACAACAACAATGCTATTTGAGCAAGGATGATGAACACTGATTATGGCACCAGAGGTTGGGGCATCTAAGCTTTTCACAAATAAGGAAAGCATGCAAATACCAGGCAGATTTTGGTCCTCCAGATATCAAAATTCCAGACAACACCATATGCAAATCATGTCAGTTTGGTAAGCAAACCAGAACTAACTTCCCTGAGAAGGAAGGATCAGCCAGTGGGCCTCTTGAACTAGTCCATACAGATGTATGTGGTCCATTTAGGACAAGGTCACCTCGAGGAGAAGAATACTTTATAGTATTCATTGACGACTTCTCTAGGATGGTTTGGTTAGGACTTATGAAACACAAAAATGAAGCATTCAAAAAATTCAAATCCTTCAAAGCCTTGGCTGAAAACGAATCAGATCACAAAATTAAGTGCCTCAGGTCTGACAGAGGTCGGGAGTTTACCTCAAATTTTACGATTTCTGTGAAGAACATGGAATAAGAAGGGAATTCTCTACAGCTAGGACTCCTCAGCAAAATGGAGTGGTAGAAAAGATGAACAGAACGGTTCAACAAATGGCTCGTGCTATGCTTGATGATCTAGAACTCCCGCAACCTTCTGGGGTGAAGCTGCATTTGCTGCGGTTGTTATTCTCAACAAAACAAATGTCCGAGTGAACATCACTCAAACTCCTCATGAGCTCTGGTATGGTGAAACTCCTTCGGTAAGGCATTTCAAAATTTTTGGAAGCAAATGCTATTTTAAGAATAATGATGAACATATTGGAAAACTTGAACCTAGAGCAGATGAAGGCATTCTCCTTGGTTATTCTCCCCACAACAAAGCATATAAGTGTTACAATAAAAGACTTGGGAGAATTGTTGACAGCATTGATGTGGTGGTTGATGAAAAAGGAAACATTCCTAGGCAAGTAAATTATGAAAATATCGAAGAGGATGAAGACTACCCTCCAAATCAAACTGAAGATGATGAAGAACCTCAAGAGGCACCAGAGGAATAGACTAGGATATAAGTGAAGACTCCATCCAGGTATGTTCAAAAGAATCATCCAGAATCTCAAATCTTGGGGTAAAAGGAGGTAGGCGTACAAACAAGGAGAACAATTGCAGAAGCTTCAAGCTATTTGGCATTACTCTCCTCCACTGAACCTCAAAATGTAATAGAGGCATGAAAAGATGCATGCTCGGTCAAGGCAATGGATGAAGAACTTGAGCAGATCAAAAAGAACAACACTTGGGAGTTGGTTCCTAGACCAAAAGATAAGAATGTCATAGGGACAAAATGGATCTTCAAATATAAGTTGAATGAAAATGGGGAAGTAATTAGAAATAAGGCCAGACTTGTTTGTAAAGGGTATGCTCAACAAGAAGGAATAGATTTTGAAGAAATTTTTGCTCCCATTGCTAGACTTGAGGCCATCTGAATGTTCCTTGCTCTCTCAAGCTTTCATAAGTTCAAAGTATTTCAAATGGACGTGAAATCAACCTTTCTGAATGGAGACTTAGAAGAAGAAGTGTACATTGAGCAACCAGATGGTTTCATCCTCGGGAATTATCCAAATCTTGTATGTAGACTAAAAAAGGCTCTCTATGGCCTTAAATAGGCTCCAAGGGCTTGGTACTACCGTTTGGACAAATATCTTCATCAACAAGGTTTTTCAAAGGGATCAGCAGATAGCAATCTTTATATAAAAATTGAAAATGACAAATTGCTAATACGTGTTGTGTATGTAGATGATATTATCTTTGGTAGCAATGAAGAAGCTATGAGTCAAACCTTTGCCTTGGTGATGCAGAAAGAATTCGAAATGTCTTTGCTTGGAGAACTGACATATTTTCTTAGATTGCAAATCCAACAAAATGAAGGCGGTATCTTCTTGTCTCAAACCAAGTATCTCAAGCAGATTTTGAAGAAATATGGCATGGAAGATGCAAAACCAGTATGTACCCCCATGGTCACAGGATGCAGACTCAGTGCAAATGATGAATCAGCAGCAGTGCATCAACCAACCTACAGATCTATGATTGGAAATCTACTTTATTTGATAGGTACCCGATCAGACATAATGCATGCAGTGGGAATAGTTGGAAGATTTCAGCCAAATCCAAAGGAAACTCATCTTCAGGTAGTGAAGAGAATCTTCAAGTACCTTCAAGGAACTCAAAACTATGGCTTATGGTATCCTAGAGATACAGATCTCACACTTCATTCTTATACAGATGCAGACTGGGCCAGAAGCGTGGATGACAGGAAGAGCACAAGTGGTGGTGCATTCTTAATGGGTTCCAGATTAGTATCTTGGTTCAACAAGAAACGGAGTTCAATTGCTTTATCTACAGTTGAAGCAGAATATGTGGCTGTTGCATCCTGCTGCACTCAACTCCTTTGGATGATGTAGACCTTGCAGGATTTTCAAATCACTTGTACTCCACCTATCTCCATCTTATGTGATAATACAAGTGAAATCAGCATTTCAAAGAACCCAGTCATGCACTCAAAGACCAAGCACATACCGATCAAGTATCACTTTCTCAGGGAACAAGTGCTTGAACAAAAGGTCAAGTTGGAGTATGTTCCTTCTAAGGAACAAGTTTCTGATATATTCACCAAACCATTGCCTACGGAGACCTTTGAATACCTCAGGCAAAAGCTGGGGGTAGTTGATGCATCATCATGTTATTGAATCTCATCTGTTTCAGAGATTGTCGGTTGTACGCAAGTTTCATATGGGGTATACGTGTACATTTTTTGGGTTATGAATTGGTCGAAGATCGAATGGCACAGATTGAGAGGGATCATATATAATGCTTTGTTGGCATTATGATAGCACAAAAGGAGAACATGGATGATGATCTGAATATTGCTGCAATATGTGTCTATCTCTTTCATGATCATTTATGGTGTATGGTGGATTATGGTTCTTCTTGAAGAATTTTTTTTCTTTTGCAGATCTGGTCTATAGTCAGGGGGAGCATGATCAGTAGAGAAAAAACTTAAGCATGTTCTTAGGGGGAGCATAACCCTTTGACCTTGATGTCAAAGGGGGAGAATGACGTTGGGGATCTTGAGGTTGCCATCAAGTCCAAAGGGGGAGATTGTTCGCATTATGATTTAGGTTTGGCGCTATGGCACAAGTTTTGTACTTGATGACAACTCACTCAAGTGGAAAAACTCTGTTTAGGCTCTCAAAATGATGGAAAATAAGAGGTTCGCAGGTGCACCATTCAAAAGGTGCAGACCTGCAGGTTCGCTGGCCAAGAAGTGGACATACCCGCAGGTTCTTTGTTCAGAAGGTGCAGACCCCAGTTCACTCACTCCAATGCAGAGAAGAGCGCACAGGTGGGGTTTCTTATGTTTGGCCCTTGGTATTTAGCCTATCGTTCATGATCCTATGGTTTTGGCCCGTGGTATAGGTTCTAAATTATTGAACCCCAGTTTAGATCCCTTGTATTGGTTTTCGATGGTTTTGTCCCGTGCTTTGAATAAGGGCTTGCCTATAAAAAGGAAAGGAGATCACTTGGCTAGACACTTGTGAAATTTGAATATCTTAAGATCTGAAATTTTTGGTAATCGGTTTTAGAAGCTAGATCTAAATCAAGGTGAAAGGCGAATCTATTGATAGGTCATGATCTCTCGGGCGCATGATCAGATTTGTGGATCTGACTGTCTGTGGCTCATTGGAGGACTGTTAATTTGGCTCTATTCAGAGGTCCGCAGGCGATTCACAGTGGAGGTGCGGAGGTCTGCAGTGCAACAGAAGGCGTAGGAGCGGGGGTCCACAGCAAAGTAGAAGGCGCTAGTGCGAGGTACACAGCGCAGCAGAAATCACAGTGCGAAGGTACGCAAAGATACAGAAGGACCAGTGCAGAGGTACGCTGTCAGGAAAATTGTGCAGTTGCGGATCTGAGCTGAGGTCGAAGTGAAGCGAAAGGAGTAGGTGTGAAGGTACGCAGAGCAGAAGAAGGACTAGGTGTGGATCTGTGTAGTTCAGGCACAGAAGAGCTATGGATATCCGCAGGTTTATTTTGGTGAAGTTGCGGACTTTTCTTGAAATATTTGTTGGCTACCTTTTATCTATTGCAGCAGTGTTCTGGGTTTAGATTACAAGAATTGGTTTTCTGTTTACAGCATTCTGAGAAGTTGGGTGGTTCATTGATTTCATTATATAAGGAGATTGGTTGATTCACATGTACTTGATGATTATTTTATGCTTTTGGATCCAGTCTGAAAATTAATGAAACGTGGCCCTTAAATAAGTAAAAGAGCTAAGGGGGCTGTAGCTCCCTTCCAGGAGAGACTGGAAAATGAGAGAGAGTTGTAGCTCTCTGCAGGTTGTAGTCTGTGTAGGACTGCACCAATAAAAAATCATTGTAAAAGGAATTTCTAATTGAAAGAAGATAGAGACATATTGCAACAGGTGGTTTTCACCCACATTGGGTTTCCACCTTATATCTAGTGTCCTTTGGTGTGACTATCTGTTTTTTTTGTTCTTGCTCATTATTATATGGTACTGAAATACAAATTAATGGTCAATATCTGAAGAATAAATTAAAGTATAACTCTGCAAGATATATTGAAGAGAATTTGATAATACTGATTCACCCCCCCCCAGTATTATTTCCAACGTGAAGTACAAGTTAGTTTTAAAAAACTGAGGTGCATGGCAGGTGCATGGAATACTATAGCATTTTATTTAACAAATGTTTAAAAAAAATACTATAGCAACCTTTTATCCTGTTCATGGAAAAATATCTAGAAAAAAACAAAAAACATCATCAAAATAAGTGGGTTACTAAAAAACGTTACAGCAGCAGCATGAATCCTCATTTTCTGCGACCCTGTACCCTTTCCCTTCTTTGATCAAGTTAAAGGATTATTATTTCCTTACAAATGGACTTTTTGTGATCCATTGTGTAAATAATGATCTGGTTGTTATAATCTAAACAAGTATTTTTTTTACAAAATATTTTATCAATCACCAGATCTCTTTGATTTTTAATGTGGTATATGATGCATTTTCAACAGCTAAAAAAATGGTGTAGCCAATTCGAGAAAGTAGATAACCCTTCATTATTGTCTTATTGTGCACAAGTTCTATTGTTTTAACTGAATGATTACATCGTTATACCTGTTGGTGTAAAAGCCAAGGTTTTATCATATCACTTGATAAGATGTTTGAGGTAGCCAGTTGGAGGAAATGGATGGCTCTTGAAGGCTTTTTTACTGTGGACCAATTCTGGTGTTTTAAATTGAAACGTTACACCGTTTACTTATTGGTGCAAGGCTGCATCAGATTTATCTGTTTTTTTAGTGAGCATCATATTGGAACTCAGAAAAAATTATATATGCGTTAAACAAATTAGGTACGTCTAACCAAATGTATAAGAAAATGGAAATGAAGTCCATGGTAGACTCTCCTCCAAAAGTTCTCTGTTTTGGCGTTGTTACATCCAAAGTGCTTATTGATGGTCAAGAAAGGCATATTTAAGCAAAGAATAGGGCAATTTTATAGAATCTTACAAAAAATCTATGCTTTGAACCAACTCTATCAAATACAGATATGCTACTTGAACACTTAGAAACAAGCATCAAAAGTTGTCTTCTATAATATATGCATAGTGCCTAGTCCTCTCAAAATTGTATCATATTTCAAGGAACCTATTTGGGAAACCCTGTCCTTGATCAAACTCAATAGATCTACTTGATTAACATGTAGAATAAAAAGCTTTTTCAGTTTTGGAAATGTATCTACTATTCTTTTTAGCTCATTATCTAACTCATAAACCATTTCAGAATCTGTTCGAATGCAATCAATAATGTCTATGACAGATTTGGACATCTCAATATGATGAAGTTGTATCATGTTCTTTTGACAATAAAAATTGAATGCAATAGTATTTGAGAATTCATTGAGATCGGTATGCAAAGAATTTTGCATGCTACATATTTGTTTTGCTAAAGGATCTCCACATCTTACAAAACTTCTTTTCACATTCAAGTAAAATGATAGATCACTGGATACAAACATAGAGTTGAACAATAAAGAGACCTTCTTAGTTCTTGACTAAAGTGCATTTTTCATATTATCCTATGTTTTCATGTCCATGTGGTTAGGTACCCCACCCAGAATAGTCTCAGACTTGAACCTTGGAATATCTGATATACCAACACTTTCAGAGATCTCTAGACCATTATTTTCAGGTTGATTATCCTGGTGCTTATCCAAATACTCCATTATATTTAAAAAGGTTGAAGTCACTTTCAAATAAGGATCTTTAAAATTAATCAATTTGCAGTTGTCTTCATCGTGTACATTTTTCTGAAGAGAAAAACAACTATGATTGTTTCAATCCCCTCCCTGTCAGTGATGGAAATTCAAATAAATCCATTCACTTGCAGATGTAGAATGCTCCTTTTGTTGATGGAGAACCATTTTTGTAACAGATAAGGCTATAAGTTATTTTTTAGCATCATAAAACATGGGAGTTGGTAATGACTTGTAGGTGTTGTCAGTTAAGGTTAGCTTAGGTACAACTACTAGTTCATCAATAGATCCATGTGATGTTAATTTGGACTCATCTGATTTTTCCATAATAACATCTATTGTTTCCATCAATTCTAAGAAGATTTCAAATGTTCCTAAACATACATAGCATGCATTATATTATCTTGTGAAGATAAGAAAAAAAGCTCGTGTACATGATTGGCAGACCAAAACTGGAAAATATAAAACATAATAAACATATGACCATATGACCATATTACCATATTATCGAGTTGAATTTCAATGACAGAAATGTATAATTTGGCACCCAACACAGCGTATGCTATTAAGAAGAGTACTTTCATAATTGAACCGGGATTGGTCTAGAGAAAAGGCAACCAGTGCCGACATCCATTCTGCCATGGAAACTTTCAGGCAATGTTGCATGAAAATATGGAATGAATTTTGAAATAAGCTGGAAAGTGTTATGAACTCTGAGTTCCACCAACTCAAGTAAGTATTCAAGAAGGAACTCTAACCAAAGGCACATGTAGCAAATTAAACATACAAAGAACTCAACCCAAAACCTAGGCCTTGATCTTTCTCATTATCATAACTTCAACCTTGAGTAACCATACCTAAAACACGTTTTTAGCTAGCAGAAGAAGTTGAATATCAATAGAACTTGAACTACTCCTTTGAAACGTCATTGCAAAAGTTACCTATGTGCTACTACACCATTTGGCATTAACCCAGTGGAATGTTGGAGGTACCAATTCACACCTTGATATCAAACCGGTAAATATGCCCATCATCAAAAGGGCAGGTAGCTCATTGGTAGAGTAGGTTCTGCATTAAATTCCTAGCAAGCCCAAGTTTCACTAGAATGAGTTTGTAGACAATGCAATAGAAGCATAGAAGACAAAGAACACTCTGCATTGAGGCCACGCTCATAAAACTACTCACATCAACCACAAAAATAGCTAACAACCACTTTAGACCACAACAAATGTAATGAGGCCAGTCCATCCCCTTACAAATTACTGGAATTCAATGCTCCATCTACCTTCAAAACTAACAAAAATTATATTCCCACTTACAGTCGCTTTAATGAAGTGAAGGAAAAATGTCACTCTTTTTTATCAGAGGCTTCAGCTTTGCCTTCCGATCCAAGCCTAAGATATATCATTCAAAATGAGCTTTCTTTTGTAAACAAGGATTGGAAGCAAGACAAGGGTTTTCCTCCTGTTATGCCATTTATTAATTCCATTAACACCCTCCCCCAAAAATTATTGTGTGTAGAGTCATTGGGTTTACTATGGTAATGTCTGTAACATTTTTCAGTCTTTTCTTTGTTGGCTTATGGTTTAGTGGTTAATTAGTTGAGACATGACATCACCATGTTAATGACCCAAAGTCAAATTTATATCAAAACCTTAAATTATAAGTTGGTTGAATTTTATGAGATTTATATGCAATATCATTTCAATAATTAATAAAAAAATGGTGTGAGGCACCCTAAATCAACTTCTGTTTATACAATGTTAGAATTTCATTTCTGCTACATATTTGCATCTCATTTAGATTTTCCCATTCCCATGTAGTGACTGTTCCTCAATTTATGCCTTACGGTGTTTCTTTTGCAACATTTGGTGAAAATGCTAGTTATATTTTATTTTTATAAGTTTTTAAAATAATTATTATAGCAATATAAAAGAAATATTAAATGATTTATAGTTTAAAGAGTAAGAAGTAATTTTTAAGACTCTTTCTACATGTGCTTAATTTTTTATTATATGATTAGAAAGCTAGAGGCATTGTTGAATGAAAGCCCTTGCACATGTATTTAAAATGTATTTTTAACTTTGTTACATTAATAAAATAGGTGATACATGTATTATTTTACACCATTCATATGTTAAGTTGTGTCATTATAAGTGGAAAATGATACTAATTTACATATATCAACCATTTTATTAATGTAATTGTGTTAGTTATTTTTTCCAAGATAAAATTTTGGGCATTGGATTATTAGGCTAAACCTTGGTATAACCCTTAGTATAGACTCACTTAAGAGCACAACAAATTTACCCTATTCTAGGGTATAAACATGTCAACTTAGAAGACTTGAACTTAGGTGAGGAGGATAAGAATTGTTCTACCAACCCACCCATGCTAAAATCAATTGACAATTGTGCTAGTTATTAATATATTGAACTTATAATTTACTAAATTCTAAACTAAAAATTTAAAAAGCAAGTTTTCATAACTTATTCCCATAATTTGGGCGTTGGGTGAAGTGATGTTCTAGATTGGGGGCAAGCCCGCAACCTCACTACCTCCCACAACATTTATGATTGGGGATGGCCCACTCCATACATTACACATGCAAACTTCTCCTCCCTCATTCATTATCATGTCAAGCCTTCATTTGTTCGATCACTCTGAGAGGAGATACTATTATCTGGTTCTTATGGTTTGCTTGGATTCCTTCCTCATCGTAGGTGGGACTATATTCTTTTTTTCTAATAGTGATTGGTCTCTATGTGGAAATAGTAATTGGTCTCCCGACATGTATCATTTTTCACTATTCATATGTTAAGTTGTGTCATTATAAGTGGAAAATTATATTAATTTACATATATCAACCATTTTATTAATGTAATTGTGTTAGTTTTTTTTCCAAGGTAAAATTTTGGGCATTGGATTACTAGGCTAACCCTCAATATAGACTCACTTAAGAGCACAACAAAGAGAGTATAAATATGTCAACTTACAAGACTTGAACTTAGGTGGGGAGGATAAGAATTGTTCTACCAACCCACCCATGCTAAACTCAATTGACGGTTGTGCTAGTTATTAATATTTTTAACTTATAATTTACTAAATATAGTTTTGGATTATAAGAATAACATGTCAATTTGATACCAAACTTATCCCAAATCAATTTAATCAATCATTAAGAAATAGAGAGAGAGTTTCCCACTTTCACTTACAAAAATTCTAAACTAAAAATTTAAAAAGTAATTTTTCATAACTTATTCTCATAATTTGAGTGTTGGGTGAAGTGATGTTATAGATTGGGGATGAGCCCGCCACCTCACTACCTACCACAACATTTATGATGGGGGATGGCATGGCCATCCCACTCCATGAATTACACATGCAAACCTCTCTTGCATCATTCATTATCATGTCAAGCCTTCCTTTGTTCAATCACTCTGAGAGGAGAGATTGTTATCTGGTTCTTATGGTTTTCTTGGATTCCTTCCCTATCATAGGTGGGACTATCTTATTTGTTTTCTAATAGTGATTGGTCTCTGTGTCGCAATAATAATGTAGAGACATGACATATTTCATGGATTTTTCTTGAGCTGAATTCATTTTGCTCTGGAAATAAAGTCATAGTAGCCTTTGTTTGCATGCAACCCAATTAGGCTTCTATGTATTGTAGAAATGACATGAAATTTTCAATTATTGATGAATTTTAACTGAAAACGAGAGACATAAACACATAATAGAACCACATGCAATAACATGGAACCATTAAATCACAAGGAACACAATGATTTTACAAGGGAACCCAATAGAGAAAAACCCCTTCGTTGCTTTGTATTAATTAGATGAGAATATGGATAAATTACAATGTCTTTCTTCAATCCTTAAGCACACCCTACACAAAAATTTTTATATCCTTCATATTGATGTGCTCTGACCAAAACTTATCCATTTCAAGCCTCAATATTCCTCCTATTTCCTTGTGCAATTTTGGAGGAAATTAGCTTCTAAATAATAGGAAAAAACCCTATTTCCTTGTGAAAATCCTAAAGGAATTTGATCACATGCTCCAATGAAAAAGCATGTACACTCAACTAGTATACATATGATAATTATAATGTGGCTTTTCTTCCACTCTAGCTCGGTAATTCAAATTCCATGCATGACTGGGAATATTTTTAGTAAATTTACCGGTTAACAGAGAGATCAGTGAGTTGACACCAGGGATAACTACTCAACTGAATTCGTATTGACTCAAATAGTAACTAGATCTCAATTAATTAAGTTTAACTAACAATAAATTCACTAGATTTGTAAAGTATAGCAATCAATACATGCACAACTCTACTCTTGCCCTAAAAACTTGAATTTTTTTATCTAACTAAGATATAAAGCCATGCCACTCCAGCTGACTATAATCCAAGTCATCCTGCTAATCTGGAAAATCGAATTTCTCCATTTGACTAAGGCACAAGTCAAAAGGAGCCTTTTCTTGCTACAATTCTAACATGTATGGAGCGACTTGTTGTTCCCATGGGATGATAGATATTGGAATAGAGACTAGTTATAGGCACATGAAGGCTACGTACCATGGGGGTTTGAGGATTTCACTATAGTTATGTTAAAATTGGCAACTAGGGCCACACTCCATGTGGGTCATCTTATTTATGGAAGATGATATTGTTCTTGGATCCCTCTCATCGAGGGGTGTAGGATTGATCTAAAGATCATCCAATTTTGATATGTATTCATGGAGTTATGAATTTATTTGTGTTATAAGACAATTTGTCAAGGTCAGCCAGCAACCAAATAACCTGCACATGTGCTCAACATTTTAGTATAAAAGGAGATGACTTGATAGTCATTTCTACACACACTTCACCCTTGATTTCTCTCCACTTGTTCTAGGTTTTAGTGGCAAGATAAATCTAGATGATGAAGCCCTAGATGCAGGAGTAAAGGAGACTAAGGGAGCTACCCTAGAGATGTTGCCCTAACAAGGAAAACACAGTCCTAATAAGGATGCCCTAGCCGTAGTCCTAAGGAGGATTCCCTAGTTGCAGTCCTAAGGAGGATGACCTAGTTGCAGTCATAAAGGATATCGAGCTGCAGTCTGCCCTAATCCAAGAAGACACAGTCATGTTGTGAAGGAGATAGCCCTAAGTTGGAGGCAAGGGAACTTTGCCTTAGTTGCAGCAAAAGAGAGTTGAACAACATGATTATAGAGGATTATTTGATGATCTTTTGGAGGGTTGATTTTGTTGTAAGGGAGGCCAATATTACTCGCTAAAAGGCCGAGACAAGGAAAGGCTGCTACAACCTGCATGGAGGAGTTCTTAGGTGTCTAACTCATGGTGACGGGCTGTGTGAGACGCAAGCCCTACGAGCAGTTTAGATGGCAACGTAAGGTATTTTGAATGGGCTATAAGTGGCCGCGAAGGTCTATGGTATGCCACAGGCCCAGCCACTCCAAAATAGGCCAATGTGGAAGTGTTAGGGGCTGCCATATGCCTAGAATAACATGTGGAGGAAGCAATCTACCTTTGACTAGGCTACAATTTATTGAGGTTGTTCAAGGTATGTTTTGGGCATGATTGTTGGGTTTTTGTAGGTTACACTAGGACAGCAACAATGGCATGTTACAGTGGGACAACAGCAATGGCATGGTGCAATGGGACAACAACAATGACATGGTGCAGCAATGGCACAATGGGACAATAGCAAGAACAACGTGTAGCAAGCACATGGTGGCAAGCATAGTGCTGCAAGCACATTGGGACACAAGTATGGTAAGTAAGGTGCAGAAAGCACATGGTGGCAAGCATGGTGCAGCAAGCACATGAGACAGTATGGCAAGCATGGTGCAACATGCACATGGGATAGTATTGGAAAGCACGATGCTGCAAGCACATGGGACAATAATATCGCAACAACAAGCCACATAGGACAACAGTGTGGCAACATGGTGCAGCAATGGCACATGAGACAACAATGGTACATGATGCAATACAGTGATGGGTATAGCCATGATTGGTGAAGCATACTGAGATGCAACATAGTGGTGATGGGTGCAACATGGTGCAACACAATAACATTCATCATGATGATGAGGAGTAGCACAATGATAGGTGCAACATGGTGACAGAGTCACTTGGGAATATCAGTTGAAGCAACATGTCTTCAAATGAGTTCAGCTACCTCATGTATCATCTCCTTAGAGATGATCTATGCTCTTACTTAGATAAGTCAAAGTGTTGACTTTTGTTGTATATGTACTATCTCTCTCTCTCTTTGCTGAACTATTGAAGAACATATAAGAAAAAATGATCAAAGTTTTCCCCATATTGGGGTTTTTCACTGGCTAGCGCCACATCTTATGTCCTCTTTTCTTGGCTTGTCTTCTGCGATTTATGTTTATGTTCTATCTGAAATTTACGATTATGCTGATGTGATTGCCAATATGGAACATATATTGAGATAACTGCGAAAATTTAAATAAATTGTTGTAAGAATAGAACATACCTAAAAATTAACATGGTATCGGAGTTGAGGTGAGGACAAAGCCCAAGAAAGAGTGAAAGAGAAATCACCGAAGACAGTTGGGAAAGGACAATAGGATCAGTGGATTCCTCATCTCTCTTTTAATTCACCAAGGGTGAAGTCGAAGCAGAGAACATTATCAGAATGATGCAACAAAAGCTTCTGATGACCTACAGATCACTTCAATGGGAAGTCTGGATCCAAAGGTGGAAGGAAAGGAAGATGCCTTAATTGTAATAAGTTCAGCCATTATGCGAAGGAGTGTCTGAATGGTAGGGAAACATCACTTGATGATGATAACAATCATTCCTGGGACATATTCAATGATTATAGGAATGATAGGTAATGTAGGTCATCAAGGAAACAGTTGACTCTTCAAAGAAAGAAAGGAACTCTAGGTATGAAGAATGAAATGTTATTTTTGACAAGATAAACCAACATTATCTTATGTTTTCCCTCTCCTCCAGACTCTTTGGGAATATGGCTTATTTATTGTAGTGCTTCAAGGCACTTCATCAGATAGAAGGGTGCACTCTCTAATTTGTTAGAGATGAAAACAATCATGGGATTATACTTGGATTCAATGCCACCTATCCCAAAAAGGGTGTAGGGAATGTTACCTCTCAATTGAATGAGGGTAAATCGATTCATTTACAAGAATCTCTTTTATGTACCTGACCGCAAGAAGAACCTAGTGTCCATTTCGAAAATGGAAATCAAAGGTTTCAGGGTGGCATTCATCGATGGAAAGGTACGTGTTTGAAAATATAATTTTCAAAGATGCTTTTACTCATGGGTTCAGGGCTGGAAATTTGTATCAAGTTGTAGGAAGTCCATTTGGGACCATGTTGGTTAACACATCTCATATATAGCACTGGAGGTCTACTTATTATGGGACCTTAATCGATGTGAGTCAGATGGTTATAGGGATGCCTGAGTTCAAAAAGGAGCATGAAGGCACATGTCTGAGATGTACTGAAGGCAAATATTACAAGGGGACCATTCCCCTCATGTAGCAGGTCCACAAGTTTGGAACGACCCGAGGGGTTTGATATTCATGATCAGGAATCTCATGTATGCAGGTAGAAGAAATTCCTCTATGGATTGAAGCATAACACCTCAGGCTTGGTATGAGAGGATTGATAGTTGTTTGATGAAGTTGAGATTCACTAGGAGTGAAGTCGATCTAAACCATTGCTTCAAGGTTGTGGATAATGGATCTCTCATACTGGAAACTTATGAGGATGACCTCTTTCTGATAGGTGCAGACCCTCTCATTTGCAAGAGTAAGAGGGAGTTGGATTCCATATTTGGAATGGTGAAATGCAAGCTCGTGACTACCTCGATGGATCCTAACTTTCAGAAGTTATGTGGTAGTGATGTTAGATTTGATTTAGGAAATCCCTCTGAGTTTCATAAACTCTTTGTATCACTGATGGTCTTGGTGAACTCCCATTCGAATATATGTTTTGCAATTAGCATGTTGAGCTCATATATGGATGAGCCTCACTGGATTGGTGCCAAGAATCTTTTGAGATATGTTTGGGGCACAATATCTCATGGATTGAGATACACTATTGGAAATATGAAGCTGCATGATTATTCGAATGCTGACTAGGCAGGTAGTGTGGAGGATCGCAAGAGAACTTCTGGGTTCCGGTTCTCTTTGGGTTCTGTTCAATATCCTGGATGAGCAGGAGGTAGAAGTCAGTTGCTATAAGCATCATTGAGACCGAATACATAGCTACGAGTATGACCTCATGTGAAACTTCTTGGTTGTGGAATATCTTCAGTGAGGTATTTGTATAGATGATGGATACCAGTGTGATCTTCTGTGTCAACCAGAGGGGGATTTGATTATTAAGGAATCCCATATTCTATGATTGCTCCAACATATAGACATCAGGTACCACTTTATCAGGGATATGGTACATCAATGAGCAAGAATGCTCCATCGCATTGAGACAGATGTGTAGGTCACAAACATTCTGTTAAAGCCCTGAGGAAAGGTAAAATTTGTGACTTTCTAGAACGACTTAGATTTGTTGAGAGACCCTCTTCTGAGGGTCCTGCAAGATGCATGCATTGAGCTATGGGAGCTCTAGGGGCCTTTGGGTAGTTCTTGGAGCAACAAGCGACCATAGGGCAACTCACCCTCCCCTAGTGGTGCATTGTGTACAGGGTGAATGGTTCAGCCTTCCCCTATGATACCTTGTGGGGACTTATGGACATGGTGAGTGGTTCTCGTGTCGAGGAATTATACCCATGCAGTTTGGGACTCATGGGAAGTACCCCTCATTTGGCCAATGAGTAGGTAAATGGGGTGAGGGACCATAGTAGTACTATCAATGTACGCATCATTGTATCTACTGTACTCCCTACGCTAGGATGACCTACATTGATCTGGGATCAATTGGAATTGACTTGGGGCCAATAAAAGTGGTATAGCTCACTCTCTCTTAGAACAGATCTAGGATCAATATGAGTGAATTGAGACACTCCCTTGTGATATTGATTTGGGATCAATGAAACTGACTTCAGGTCAATAAGAGCGATATAACTCACTCTCTCTGGTATTGATCTGGGATCAATAAGAGTGGTATGACACACTCTCTTCATATGGGACCCACTTCGGGTCAGTAGAGAATGGTATGATACATTCTCAATCAATTATTCTTCTTCATGGTTCAACACAACAGAGTATAGTAGAGCAGAGTAGTGCAGGGCACTGATGATAGAGATAGTACAGTCTGGTAGATGGATTAGTGGATGGAGTTCTCCCTAGTTGAGAGGGAGTGTTAAAATTGGCAACTAGGGCCAAACTCCATGTGGGCCATATTATTTATGATAGCTAATAATTTTTTTGGATCCCTTTTATCAAGAGGTGTAGGATTGATCTAAAGATCATCCGATTCTGATAAGTATTCATGGAGTTATGAATTCATTCGTGTTAGAAGACAATTCGTCAAGGTTGGCCAGCAACCAAATAACCCCCACATGTGCTCAATATTTTAGTATGAAAGGAGGTGACTTGATAGTCATTTATACACACACTTCACTCTTTATTTCTCTCCACTTGTTCTAGGTTTTAGTGGTAAGAGAAATGTAGATGATGAATCCCTAGATGCAGGAGGAAAGGAGACTAAGGGAGTTGTCCTAGAGATGATTCCCTAGCAAGGAAAATGCAGCCCTAAGAAGGATGCCCTAGCCACAGTCCTGAGGAGAATTCCCTAGCCGTAGTCCTAAGGAGGATGACCTAGCCACAATCATAAAGGATATCCAACCATAGTCTGCCCTAATCCAAGAAGACGCAGTCATGTTGTGAAGAAGATAGCCCTAATTTGGAGGCAAGGGAACTTTGTCTTAGCTACAAGAAAGGAGAGCTGAACAACGTGGTTATAGAGGCATGTTTCATGATATTTTGGAGGGCTGAGTTTGCTATAAGGGAGACCGAGATTACTCCCTAAAGGGCCGAGACAAGGAAAGGCTACTACAACCTGCGTGGAGGAGTTCTTAGGTGTCTAACTCATTGTGACAGGCTATGTAGATTGTTGTGGGTAAGTTGCAAGCCCTACGAGCAGTTTATAGGGAAACGTAAGGTGTTTCAAATGGGCTATAGGTGGCAATAGAGGTCTATTGTAGGTTGTAGGCCTAGGCACTCCAAAATAGGCCAGCGTGGAAGTGTTAGGGGCTGCCATATGCCCAAAAAAATAGCATGTGGAGGCAAAAATCTACCTTAACTAGGCCGCAGTTTATTGAGGTTGTTAAAGGTATGTTTTGGGAATGATTATTGGGTTGTTGTAGGTTAAAATGGGACAACATAAATCACATGTTATAATGGGATAGAGGCAATGGCATGGTGCAGTGGGACAACATCAATGACATCGTGCAACAATGACATAATGGGACAGCAACAACAGCAAGGTGCAGCAAGCACATGGTGGCAAGCATAGTGCTGCAAGCACATTGGGACAACAATATGGTAAACAAGGTGTAGCAAGCACATGGTGGCAAGCATGGTGCAGCAAGCACATGGGACAATATGGTAAGCATGGTGCATTGAGCACATGGGATAGTAGTGGCAAGGATGATGCTGCAAGCACATGGGACAATAGTATGGCAAAAACATGCCACATGGGATGATAGTGTGGCAACATGGTGCAACAATGGCACATGGGACAACAATGGTACATGATGCAGTACAATGATGGGTACAGTCATGATTGGTGAAGCATGATGAGATGCAGCATAGTGATGATGGGTACAACATGGTGCAACACAATAAGGTGCAGCATGATGATGAGGAGCAACACAATGATAGGTGCAACATGGTGATGGAGTCACCTGGGAGAATCAGTTGAAGCAACATGTCTTCAACTGAGTTCAGCTACCTCATGTATCATCTACTTAGAGATGAACTATGCTCTTACTTAGAGAAGTCAAAGTGTTGACTTCTATTGTATATGCAGAATCTCTCTTTCTCTCTGTTGAACTATTGAAGAACGTATAAGAAGAATTGATCAAGGGTTTCCCCACATTGGGGTTTGTCCCTAGCTAGATCCACATCTTTTGTCCTCTTGTCTTGGCTTGTCTTCTGCGATTTATTTTCATGTTCTATCTGCAATTTACTATTATGCTAATGTGATTGCTAATATGGAAAATACATTGAGCTAACTGTGAAAATTGAAATAAATTTCTCTAAGCATAGAATGTACCTAAAAATTAACAACTTAGACGTTAGAGTTTCAAGTGGCATCCTCCTATCCTCTATGCAAGAAACTTCATAGGCTCAAGAAGCGTTGGATATTAGTGTACATTATCATGCCTTTGGCTTTGTTCCTATCTTCTCTAATTCTATTTATCTTTGGTGTATGATTGGTGGATTTTCCTTAAATTATAGGGGTGTGTATTACAACAAGCTTAACGATGTCTCTTGCTTTGTGTGGGTCCCTTCCTAAAGGTTTTCACTCGTGTCTTATATTTATTTCTCCTTCCTTTCATGCTAACTTGAGCTTCATAGAAAACCTAATCGTTCTTGGCTTTTCTTTATTTTCAGCATGCTAAGTCTTAATCTTTTCAGTCTCGGTCTTTTGTGGGATAGTTTCCTTAACTAGATTTCCCTATTTTCATGCAATATGCCTTGACAACATATGTGCGATCCCTGGGGAGTTGGTGGTAGAGGCCCCCAGGGCATGCCACATGCCCAATCCTAGGTCTAGGAAGTGACAACTATCTTTCCGTCTTCTACCTCCTCAAAATTCATGAAGAAATACATCAATTAGAGGCCGTCACTAGGAATGAACATTAAGATTATTTTGACTCTAATGTCCTATTGAAGGTAGTCAATTAGGTTCCTAACCCTATTCATACCAGTGGAATCTATTCATACCAAGGGAATACAAATCCATTACCTAAACTCCATCACCCATTATTGGAAGATGAAAAATATTATGGGCAAGGTCTTCAAATTTAAGCATGAGTATTGTAATGATATCATCTCTTCTTTAAATGAAATTAATCAGATGCAATGATATCATCGTTCTTGTTTGGTGTGTTTGGATTCCTAGCTAACCCACCTGGAAAGTCACCTTAAGTGTGCACCCAAGCTTCCTACTCCTACATGTGTAATTTCCTAGGACCCAAATTCAATGACCTCCTCAAAATCTTGATATCATATATGGATTTTTTCTTCTTCTTGTAGTCAAATACATGGTAGCTTTTGTAGCTTAAAATAGAACATGTTTTTATGTTTGTTAGAGTTGAACTTCTGAAAATGGTCCATAGTTATGGTTTCCCTCAAGACAAATTGACACCAAATATTGTAGACACTAAATGAACTATAATACTCTAATTAATGTATTTTTAAATTTAAAAATAATACAAACATAATTAAAAAAAGTAATTTATTATTGCATTTTTTCACCAATTTAATTAAACATATCATTAATACTAATGATATATACAAATTTATTACATTTATATTGTTTCCACATATTTAAAATACTATATATTAAATATTTTATAAACCTTCATCCCAATCCTTATTTTTTAATGTTACCATGCACAATTAAAACTTTATCCACCTTAACATTATCATAATTCTTGATTTCTCTTGCAAAATCTCAAAATTGCATCTCTAAATTTTCACTTCTATGGTTTTCTCATTTTTGAAATTCACTAAATTTTCACTTCTTTGTCTTTCTCACGTTTGAAATCGGGATTATACAAATACATATTTATCATTTTTTAAATTTTCAATTATTTGTTCATGTCCTTTTTTATATAAAAGTTGTATACACCTTGTTCGAGGACTTCATAGGGGAATTGTATAAAAAAGAGGAAATGGTAAGTTTTGAAGTAAGTTATGAATATATCCAAAAATGATACAAAATAAGATAAGAGATATTATTAAATATAATTCAAAATTAAAGATAAAAATGATAATTATGTAATTATGTTTGTTGAAGTAAAATATGATATAAGAAATAATAACTTTAATATTATAAAAAAAAAAAAATTAAATTGATATTTTCTTATTTGCTTACAAAATTCAAGAGACAAAATTGAGTTCTTCTACTTCAAATATTAGCTCTAGTGATATGCACTACAACAAAAGAGTCATTATCCTAAACTAGGCCTTGTTTGTCAAAATATAGGTAATTATGATTCGAACAATTAATTATTGAAGTGGGATCATAATACTTAGAGGTGCTGGAAAAATATATGCAAGATCAAAGCTTAATCTAATCTAATCTACTTCCCACAATTACTCCTCAAAATTAACAAGTAAATAACACGTTCAGAAAAGAAATGATTGAAAATAGATACACAATGAAATTAAAGACCATCTAGCCAATCCTTGACCCATACCGTCTAACAAGGTAGCGAAATGCAATCTTTCACTGCTCGCATGTTAGCATTCATGCATTCAATACCAAGTTAGATCTGAAAAAACATATGATTCTATTTCTAGTAATTAGTTAATGAAATCAAATACTAGAATTTAAAGATAAGGAATTGAAAATAACACTATGGAATCCATCACTTGGTTAGAGGACAACAAGTTCCTTAAAGATTTTAAGCTACAATTTTTCATACAAATAGTTTGTGCATTCATGTAACTTTGCAAGATTAACTCATTATCATGATGCTACTTTAATGACCCTTTATTATAGTGGATATCTTATTCTACACGTCAAAACAACATGTAACCATTAGATTTAACTAAGCTGATAAAAAATAAATAAAGATAAAGCATAAGTAAAAGCAATGTAAAATTACGAAGGAAATAATCTAATAAATCTAAGCTAAACGAATAAATTAAAGAGGTAGGGCATCCCCCAACATTGAGGGATCCTTATCAGCTTGAGTGAGGTTTCCATGAACAGATGCACCAAGGATGACAAATAAGAAACTTCCAATGATGATAAACCAACATTATTACAAAGAGGAGCAGTACTTAACTCGCTTCCATAAACAACCTTCTATGAGCTACCTATCCATCATATTACATGAGTCAATGATCGACAAACTTGAGATATTTTCTCAATCTCATTATTTGTACATATAGGATTATTTGGTGGTCAAGACTTGTCCCCGAATCTCATATTTCACCCAACAATGAGACACGTTCAAGATAACAAATAATGATTTTACAAAGAAATATTGGGTGATTTTTCTCCCTAAAATGAAAATGAGATAATACATGATGATTATTATACTTCGAAAATAGTTGATAGTCATTCCCCTTGTTGTTTGAATGATTAATTTCTCCTTTTCCTCAAGTTTGGGTATGATTTGAAATATGGGGAAATTGTGCATTTTGGGCACAATCACCTCAAAGAACCACAAATATCTTCCAAAACATGATGAATCTCAGGAAAAAAATCAGCAAATTAGCTAATTTTCTTTTCTATGAAGAAAACCCATCTCTCATAATCTTCATATTCACCTTCATTACCTTGGGAATCGTGCCTAAAGTTGGAATCTAGAACTTTTTACATGTAATACGATTTTGATGTTGGCACCTTACACATGAAAGATAGGTGTGACTTGGCCACTCTAGAAGTGTTTTACACCATATGATATGTTGGCTTAGGGGGTCCTGACCGAGGTTTAGAGTTAGTTGCACCAACAAACAAATCCCTACACTACTGGCCCTTTTGGCAACAACCCATGTAGCACAGGCTGCAGTCTCACCTGAAGCAGTATGGGGGGATTCAAGAACCAAGTTTCTACATCCAGAGATGAGTTTGATTTCTTTTAGCAGCTCTGATCTGCCTTCGTGCATATCGATAAGCCCTTAGGGCTTGGTACTGTAACTCTGTTAAAACAACCTTCAGACCTTCGCGAAGGTCTACAATCAGCCTTTGTGGACCCTTAACAGTCGATTTATCCACTTACACATATCAGAGAACAACCCTAAATTAGTGTTTGTGCAGATCTACTTAGGTTATCTAGTAAACATAACAAAATTCATCAAAGTCTTCTCGAAAGTACTTAACATGAACTGCGTACATCTATTAATACTTATTTAAGAGAATCGCGCATCATTAGATCATTATTCCATAAACACATTATTCATTAGCAACATATAATATTAACTGCATTAACAAAAATAAACAAATATGCACAGGAATTCTTCGATAACTTTCTTTATTGATAGACTTCAATTTATATTTACAAACTCAAAACTACCCTAAGCACTCAGCTACAGGGGTTCGCACACTCAGTTGTAGACTCTACCTAGGCCTTTGAGCACTCAGCTGTAGAGACTTTCTTCTTCTATCTAACCCACTTTTCTGCACTATCCCTTCTCTTCTATATGTCCATTACTAACATGATCTATCTCCTATCATGCCTTAGACTCTCTAAGACACACCTATTTATAGCCTTTTTCATACAATCCCATGGTCTGCAGACAATGGGTGGATCTCAAAACTGAATCAAACTTTACACAAACAAGGGGCTAAAACCCCTTGACTCCTAATCATCTACGGGCTCTGCATCCAAATCAAGGAGAATTTAAATTAATTACAAAAACTTATCAAAACTTGGGTTATTTTAACCCCAAAACAGACCCAGGGGACCCCATCCCAATAGGCGCCCAATAAAAATATTTTGACTCACCCTCAAGTCACTTGGCTGGCGCTGTGATCTTGCTGCGAAGATCCCCCAACTCCACCTGGATTACTGCGACTTTGGTAGCACTCTGAGTTGCTTCCTGCTTGACTTCCTCAACTAACTTTTCTGTAGCTAGTCCTTTTGTAGCCAACCTTATTGTCTATTGTGTTTGTTGCAAGCCTTTAAGCTTATCTTGGATGGTTGTCGTGACTTGATAAGCCTCTTCCAACCATGGCTGCAATCTGGCCTTTAGCAAGGCCTCCTTCTTCTGTGCTTCCTCTACCTGCGCTAGGAGCTGCTTTCCCTCCTGTAATTTGGCTAGGTGTTGTGCTGGTGCTATGGAGTGCATCGTGGCCCTAACTTCATCGTACTACCACTGCAGCTCCCTGACCTCTGTATTCAGTGTCTGCAGGTTTGGATCCTCCTGCAAATTGGTCACCAAATCCATTGCTCGCTCAAACAATACCATGCAGTTAAAAACTGTGGCATCCAAAGTAGCCATTCCTTCTTTCATCGTGGCTCTATGTTTCTCCCTCACCTAAGGCATAGCCATGAGCTGCAACTTTAATTGCAGCTCGGTGATCTTCATGTTGAGTTCGAACTGAACTTGGTTAACCTCAGCTTTGGTTTCGCACACACTAACAGCTAGTTTTTTGATATTTGCTTTTGGTTGTGCATCCTTGGGGATATGAAGCTCAGGCACTGTCCTGCATGCCTTTTTAAAATGAAGGGGGTGTGCTGCCCTTCCTTGCCTTCGCCGCCTTTCCCTATAAGCTCTTCTGTTTCTATTTCCGACGAAGGTGACTTGTCACCTTTTTGGGACTCGTGCTGCTCTTGTTCTGCCTTCTCCTTGGCAATTTGTTCCTTCTCAACATGAGCCTTCTCTATGGCATCCTTCATTTTCTATGCTGCGAGGTCTTGTATAGCTTGCTTAGTTTCCTCCTTCCTTTCTCCGCACCCATGCTTGGGTCAACAACGATATCTAAAGGGGTGTGCCATTCTGCGAGCCATCTTGCTACAACCTCTTGTACATCCATTTATGCTACCAAATATGGCAAGTCATGCCATTTTTGCGCTAGATCCTTCCACAACTAGATACACACCCTGTGGAAGTTAGCCTTGAATGTTGCATAGGCTAACAGCTACATGTACAAGGTTGGGGACAACCTTAGACGTTGGTTAATGGCCATGCAGAGACTCAATTCCATAAGGACCCAAAATATTTTCGTCTTTGTGATCCACGCGGGGTCCTTTGTATCCCATAAGGAGGCGAGTTGCACTGCCTCCAACAATCCTTCCTGAAACAGAGGAAATTGGATGTCCTTTGGCAATTCCCATGCAACAAGCACAATGGCCAGCAATAACCAAGCATAGTGAAACAACTTGGTTTCATCCTTGACCTCTCGACAATTCACGAGGAACTCTTGATAAAGGTATCTGGACAAATTGAACTACACACCCTTAGCGCACTGTGTAGCCAAGGAAACTACAGGCACCGAAACTTCATCCGCACAACATTTCCTCATCACATTCCCTACTAAGATTTGAGTGGCCAATTGAATTGCGAGGTCTCAAATAGATAAAATTGAATACCTGCGTGACTTCTTTACAAGTTCGTAATATTTATTCATTCTCTCTGCAAGCTCCTTCTCCCCCATGTTTCTGCCAAACTCCTTAGCAGAGTTCAAGCCTTCATATAGTAGGTGCGTGATTATGTGAGTCAACATGTATGTGATGGGTATAGGCCCTCCCAGGCATAGTGTCCGCAAAGGCTAATCACAGACCTTCGCGAAAGTCTGAAGGTTGTTTTAACAGAGTTGTATTACCGAGCCCAAAGGGCTTATCGATCTGCACGAAGGAAAATTTGAGCTGCTAAAAGACATCACACTCGTTCGTGGATGTAAAAACTTAGTTCTTGCATCCCCCCATACTGCTTTGGGTGAGACTCCAACTTGTGCTATGCAGGTTGTTGCCGAAAGGGCTAGTAGTGTAGGGATTTGTTTGTTGGCACAACTAAATCTGAACCTGGGTTAGGACCCCCTAATCCAACATGATATAAAAACCATGTGTTATAATTTCTTTTAGAAGGTCGCAAAAATCGCAACCATGATCGAGTACTGAAAGTGCACGATTAGTACAAAAACTGAGCTAAACAATTCATCATTAGTAAAAATAACTTAAAATTAATTACTTTATTAGAGACATAAGAATAAATGAAAATAAGGAACTTTCATCTCAAAATTTGTGTCAAAATGGTTTCAGGTCAAAAGGGTTAAAATTGTATGTTAGGAATGGAAGTATGTGGTTATGGAGGTAAAATGTGCAGGGTAAAAGAGAGAAAAAATGGCATTAAAAAGATGAGAAGACCAAAGTTTTACATTTCCCCCACATCGAGACATTTGCATGTGCTCATGCAAAAGAAACCTTTCCTCAAAACCTTAACAAATATATCTAAGTGTCCAAACTTCCCTAATGAAACATTTTTCTTTATAATTCATTCTTTTTTCACCAACAAAGTTATGTTCATCCTTGAATCATACAATCTCATGCCTTAAATCCCTTCGAACATGAGATCCCATCCAATTGCACTATAGAGATCATCCAGGGTTTTCTATAAATCATAGTGATGTTTCCAAAGTAGTTCAACATTCAACATCCTCCAATTAAAACCCACATCCTCAGGCTTGTGAAGAAGACTTGAAAAACAATTTTCTCAAGTATATTACCTAGGTCCATCCCTTCATTAATAAAGAATGCTTCTAACTTTGGAAAAGATGGAGCACTAGTAGACACAATAACATAAAAAAATATACCCTTGTACCCTTTCTTGAAGCTAACAAATGGGTTACTAACATTATTGTTCCAAATGTATGACAATCCTTCCTTCACACTTAATCTCATGGATAGTTACAAATGATATGAATGAGAAATTCTACAACATTAATTCTTAGAAATGTAGTTCATAGCTTTAACATGCCCAGGTTTCTTGCTCTATTAGTTGGCAGACTTTCTTCTCTTTGAGGAAACAAAATACGAATCAATTATACCATGATACACCTTTTTAACTGTAATTTAGTTGTTGAGGCTTATTTACAACACAACATTAGCATAGATCCGAGAAAATTAATCATCTACTACTAATCTAGAGAAGCTAATAACATTGTAGATGACATTATGTTGATTGTTGGGCACAAAATCGTTAAGGAAGATAAACCTTCAAATCAAAGATGTGTTGATTTTCATAGTGTTGAAAAATCCAACATTTTTTATAGAAGCAATGATTCCATGCCTTGTTCACCACAATAGACCTCTAGTATACCTGATTCCATAATGTAAAATATATGTTGTTGATGTTCAACACCATGACTACTAGGCTTCCATAACATTAGGAAAACAATACAGTAAAGAATTCATGACGACATTTATTGCAAACCCATATACATTGTAGTTGTTACCACAAAAATAAGTAAATCATATGGTGCCAAATAATGCAATTATGCATCATGTTTCCTCATATAAAAATTCTTACCAACATATGCTACCAAGGCCTCTCCTTCAACATATTTACAAATCTCCCCTTCAATTCAGACTCCCTCTTAGACTTCTTCTATACTTTTCCAACATACCATTCCTTACCATTAATTTTCTTTCCATTTAAACTTTCAAAACAATGTTTTGCATCATCTTAAAATTGGATCTTCCATTTTCTTTCTTCAACTCCTACTTTCTCACAAATGGCCCAACATAACCTTGTTTGTTATTGATAAGCATACCATTCAATTTTTCTATTTCATTTTATGATTCTTTGTCTTGTTGAAATTTCACAAATCCATATCCTTTAGATTGTCCTTATGCATCTATTGGAAGAGAGCATAAATCTAGCCATCAATAAAGCTAGGCTCAAGATACCCCACATACAAAGACATCAATATGAGAAACATGATGAAAATGAACAATAAGTGTCTCGAAAAAATTGATTTCCACAATGAGAGTGTAGGCTATATATTGTGGGATGCATGATAGTCAAGAAAGATCATTATGAATTATTAAAATCAATTTAGAGGTGAACTACAACTGTAACATTACAAAACAATCCACACAAATCTGCAAGAGGCAGCAGTTCGAAACCCTAGAGGGTTGACACAGTTCTTAGCTAGAGAGCTGAAATTTTGAGGCAGTCTCTCCCCGAGTGAGTCGACAGAGAGAAGGACTTCTAGTTCTAATTTTTGTTGGGGAAGAGAGAGCAGTTCTGAAGCATCAACGTGAGGAGAGATGGTGAGACATTTTCAATAGGTAGATTGATGGGATAAAAAACATCAGAAGAGAGAAGAGGAGCACCTTGAGGAAAATTTTCCTCAGCAGACTTCCTGTTGAGAAACTTGTTTTCTCATTGGCTGAGAAGAAGTAGTGAGAAGCGGAGAGGAGATTTTTGACATTCTTGACAGATATGGAAACTAGTGTCTTGAGGATCAGGAAAGGTTGGATGGAGCATCCAACTACATCTTGTGGAAGGCTAGAATGTATTTCCTTCTAGATGAACATGCCCTCAAGACGTATGTCGACAGCGTGGTAGTTGAACCTACAATTGCATATATGTTGAAGATGTACAGATCTGAGATGGCATAGGTCAAGAGGATGATCCTGGATGGAGTCAAGGATAATGTAGTGTATCACATTTCTACTAGAGGAACTGCTAAGGACATGTGGAATGCCTTGGCTATGTTATATCATGGATCTTCCAAGTAGTGGAAGATGTACTTAGAAAAAAAACTAAGATCTGATTAGATGCAGAAGGGAGAATGTGTGGATTCATTCCTCACGAAGCTAAAGGAGACCTGTGATGAGTTGTTTGCTACGGGGCATACACCTCAGGATTCAGAGTTGGTTAGACTAGCCCTCAATTATGTCTCAGATGAGTGGCAAGTCTTTTTCCAAAGTATTCTGGGAAAAGTAGCATTGTCGAATTGGAATGAGGTGTGGGAAGCTCTAAAACAAGAGTAGCTAAGGAGAGACATAGTCAAGGTCAAACTTTATGGAAGCAGCAGCAGCAGTGGGTCGAAGCCAAAGGAGGAGGAGGATAATGCAACGTTTGAAATGAAGGGACAATAATAGCAACAGAGACATAAGAAGGATGTCTCGAAGATCAAGTGTTTCAGGTGTGGTGAGATGGGTCATTGCGCTACTTAGTGTCCTATCAAGAAGAAGGACAAGGATGAGAAACATGATCTAAAGGTTGCACTCGCAAATCTCGAAGAGGAGGAGTTCACAATGACAGTTGAAATACCTCCATGGGGGAGGTGGGATGATTTGGATATGTAGTTCGAAAGAGCTACAGATAGGCAAAATCCTTGAGCAGTCCACCTCTTGGATCAATACCTTGCTACAGGAGTCTAGATCAAGAGTAGCAAGATGAACTAGTGTCAGATGGTGCTGAGGTGTGTCAGAGAGATAGATGCAGTGACTAGGAGCACCAGAGTATAAGCAGTGTAGAGCAGAGTTGGCAGTAGTGTATATGGCACAGAGCATAGGTCAGCAACAACGCAGTAGATATAGAGGGTTAGTGTAGAGACTAGTAGCAGTCAGGCTTCAACATTCACGTGGTATCATATTGAACATAGTTAGTTCAATAATTTTGGATGTTTCTCTATTGTTGATGGAGTAGCAATAACAATTTGTAGTGCAGTGGTAGTTGTTAGTGGCAGTAATAGCAGTAGCATAGATGCAACACTTGAGAGGGAGTTGTAGTATGGATATAGTGCTGACAGTGGCAGTGTCATCAACAATACAGTTACATCAGTAGCAGAGTAGTTGGTGGACAAGATGTCAAACATCAACAACATTGAGGATGATGCTTCAAGGTTAGAGAAGTATGCAACAGTGTATATTGCTAGAGGAGATTCCTCGCTAAGAGGGAGTGTTGACTTTGGGTAGCATCAGATGTACTCTAGGCCAAAAATTTTGTAGGGACGATTAGGCACATGTATTCCAATGAACCTTGAAAGCGATTTGGGAAATTCCACCCAAAAACAATTTTATTAAAATAATTAATATTTTTGAATGGGCCCCTAAGTCTAAACCTAGGAAATTAAAAATATTAATGGGTGTTAATCTAATTATGGGTGTAGCTTCTAGAAGAAGACAAGGATCAAGCTCAAATGATCTTAACCATTGATTAGCTTTAATCCAGTTCATTGAATATAAATTAGAAGATTAGTTAAGGAAGCTTGAGGATCATTTGGAAAACACACTGAGAGATCAAGAGATCAAATTTATGAAGTGAGAAGTTCTCAGGAGGAAGTCCGATTGAGGAGATTTCTTGCAGTTGAGGGGAAGAGATAGCATCCAAAGAAAGAGATATATTCTCAGCTAGAGAATCATCAACAGAGAGAGGAAGAGAGTGATCCAGTAGCCCAGACGGAGAGACTAACGTAGGGCCATGAAGGGCCATGCAAAGGCAGCGTAGAAGGTGAGAGAGAGTCCGAGATTTTTCTGGGGAGAGTCACTTTCAGAAGCGAGGAGTCTGGGTGTGAGACTGGGAGGCAAAGAGTAGAGACTCTGAGCAGAAAATCAATTATAATATTGTGTGACACCATACCTAGAGAGGTTGATGTAGGGACTGTGTAGAGGCAATGTAGGGCCTACTAGAGGCACTTCATTCAATATCCAGATGAGTCGAGATTTTTCTCAGTGATTATGTGAGGTAAGATAACCAAGATTTCTGCCAATATTTCTCTCTCTGTAACTACATAACGCTTGAGGTATTCAAATATGTATTCATAATTTGTTACTACTTAATAACAATAAACCATCAAAACTGTTGCACCAGTCTTCCTGCATTAGTTTTCTCTGGGGACATTTGTCCAAAAATAACAGTGTTATTGTGTTGTATTTTCTTTCTTACTCAGTCGCTTGTTTCCGTATATACATTAATTAAGTGAAGGATGTATTGTATGTATTTCAATATTTGTCGTAGGAAACTGCAAATAACTTATTCATGTAAATCTAACAAGTAGGATAAATAATATCGTTTGTTGCAGTAGGGATTCTGGTTTAGGAGTTTTCACAACTTCATGGTACTAACTAGTTTTAGAAAAAATGACCCCTAAAATGGTAATCATAGGTAATTAAATAAATAATAAATGTGTTCAACACAAGAACCCCAAGATCAATTGAGCTTTCATGCTATCAAAATATAGAAACTAGCTCTAGAGCTTTAAGACAAGCCCCCTCACCATCAGGAGTTTCAATTTCCTCCTAAGCTTGAGATGACAAGATGTAGATATCGTAATGGGGCCATAGATTATTCAAATGGTAGGTTTCTTTGATTCCAAGTGCAACCATGGTTTTCCCTCACCACTCCAATGTAGAAAACTCACTAGTCTATGGTGTAAATTTCGGCAATGTTTGACCATTTTATCCCCACCCAGCCTATGTTGATGCCATCTATTCTCTACCAACTCAACCATATTGGTGAAAACTAAGAGAAACGGCAGGAACGATCCCAACTCATAAATATTCTTCACTTTCTAAACCTCCATCCAATTCTCCAAGTCCTTTCTGTAATTCTTCAACCATCAGTTAACCAACTGTTGTCACTACTACAACACCCTCCAAAAAAATTCACTACATTCAAATATTGGAGCCTACTTCACCATCGTATCTAGCATCACCTTTATCGTCAAGTATCGTCTCATGTTATTCTATATGTTTCAAGCGTTCAATAATGTTGTCAAGTTTCATGATATTCATTAGAACATCTTTAAGTTCATTTCATGGTCGCAATAGCTTTGTTGTTGTAAAACGACACATTTGGTCGCAGTCACACACACTTCACCTGTTGTACTTGGAGAATGCATTAAAAGTGGAATTTTTATGTATACTTATCATTTTTCAAGCTTGTCTAAGTTTTCTTGATGAGTTGGTATGTGTCACACATAGTTTTATTTCTAAAATCATCATGTTCGCCCATTTACCTATGTCACATATTTAGACAAATTTTGGTTGCAAAGAAAATCCATCAATGCAAAGAGTTCACAAGCGCACTTTCAAGCCTTGATCAGGGATACATTGTTGGTTTGAAGTGTTCCATGCACCCTCTGAGAGCACAAACTACACTCCTTACACACTTTCCCCTTCCTTGTTTTGAATTTCACCCCTCATTAAACAAAGTCTTTCTTTGAGCGCACTCCTTTGACTCAAAGAAGTGCACCCTCCTTGAGTACCTAAGTGAACCTTGAAGGATTTAAGCTTCACCCTTCAGCCTCCCCCAATGTTCCATGTTCTCTCCTGACCCTTTGAGTGCATGAGTACACTCCGAAGTCACAGATCTTCTCCCTTCATCCTTTAGACCTATGCCATGCACCCTCCTGGGCCTCTTGAGCACATCAAAGCACACTAAATGGCTAAATATTCCATCCTTCATACTTTATGAGTGTGCTCTGCACCCTCCTTCTCTCCCTTGACCACATAACACGCTTGGAAACCCTAAATCCTTCCCCTTCATCCTTCGAACTTGCACCATGCGCTCTTCCTTCACTGCCTCTCTCTCTTGAGTGCATGAGCACATGCCAAAGTGTTGGGTGTGGAGCTTGATTATCTTCTATATTCAAAGGTATCGCCACATAGGACCCCAGTTCAAAATGGGGGCGACAACGCCGCCCGTAAAATATTTTCTACAGGGGGGGTCCAAGGGGGGCGGCTGCGACCTTTGGGATCCCCCCCCTAGCAGGGGGTTTCGGGGGCAGTGCCACCGAAGCTAAAAATAGCTGTAAAATTCCCTTGTAAAAGTATAGTAATTTCTAGTCAATCTAGGCCGTTCATTAGGCGGATGATCTGACGGTAGAACTTATGTTTAGTTTTGGTTTTTTTGCCCTAGTAGGAAACCCCTCTCTTTGTATGAGCGTATTGTATTTGAGGCTGTGTGATAGACGTGTATTTTGTGAGAGAGAAACAGAGAGGTGAGACTGTGAGAGAAAATAGAGGATATTACAGTGGATTTGCTGTAGGTTGTGTCTCTTCATTTTGCTAGATAATAGAAAGGAAGGACTGGCTGTTCGGGATGGACGTAGCCCAAACTGGGTCAACCACGTATATCTGTGTCTCTCATGTTTTGTGTGTTTTCTGTGTTTATATTTCTGCAATATTTTATGTGTTCCATTGCTTCGTAATATATAATTTTCTAACACAAAGCCCTGGAACCTCTGTCTCTCAGGACTTCAACCTTTCAAAGTGCACCCTCATTCCCAAAATCTCTCTTTGTCCCTTCTAGGTGCAGTGACAAGGCATGAACATAAAATTTGCATAGACATGGTAGAATAGGATATTTTCAAGATGATGGTTGTTTTTCATGAATGATTGCAGATACAAGTATTCAACGAACAAATGACAAGCACACATGAGGAAGATCAGGTGAAGAGGAAAAATAAAGGAAGCATTGAAGAACAAATAATGCATTGTAATAGTGATCATCAAAGAACCCTAAAGACTCCATTAGATCAAATTCCATTTTGAGGGTGAATACACCAATGATTGAAGTTGTATGAAGAAAGAAGACACAAGTGGCATCCATGTCATCACTGAAGAAAGTTTGTGTCATCAGTCACTATTAGTCCCAATCATCAAGGGTAGTGACATGTCATGTTTTCATAACATGACGATGTGTAATTTATGATGCAATGTTGCAATAATTTTAAGTAGAAATAAGTGGAAGTGCAAGAGTCATGTATTGAAAAAATTGTCATGGAAGTCCAAAAGACATGTAATACCAAAAGATATAAGTAATTTTAAAATCCATTTCGAATTCCAAATGTTGTAGAAGTCCAAAGGTCACTAGGAGTTGGAAATTCAAGAGTCATGGGGATGTGAAAGGCCATGCCTCAAGTTATAAAAGGATCCTCATTTCTCATGTAAAGGACTTTTAACCATGGCTTCTCCCACAAGGCATTGGATAGATAGAGTTAGTACTTTTCGAGAGAAAGTATTGGCTATAACACTCCTCTATTGGAGCTAGTGATGCTCATTGTATTTATGTATCTTATAAGTTTTTCTTAATATCGAAGCCTGCGAGGGAAACACATTTTCACACATGGATTGTGGATGTCTTTGATATTATTAATTGGATTTTTATGATTCATGTTTGATTTCACTTACATTGGAGTAACTGAAGTATTTCAGTGACTTCAATGCTTACCTATTGGAAATGTGTTGTAATGTTATAACGATCATCACATCTATGTGAACTAATTTGCTTGATGTTAGACGATAATTTTTCATTTATGTGTGTCTCCATTCAGGTAGTACTAATACTTCTCTCTTAGAGGCTCACTTTATTTACCCCTTTCCAGTAAGAGAACCTTGATACATCTGCAATCCAACATTCACAAGGTGCACTTGCTTGCTCATTCAAAAGGACATTGCACTTCTTTATCATGCTAATAGCTAAAGCCAAGGCATATATTTAGGTATGCGACAGTTGGGTCATATTCTGGATGGGACTCCTACACCAAATAGTGTGAGGTCTAATTGGGACCTTATATCAGGGAGATCCCTTGTATGTTGGCAGTATCCAACACCACCAACATATTGACACTAGGAGTGCTGCCAATTTTTTATGGTTGATAACTCCACACACCCTAACCATTCATATTTTGGTAAAGGTAGCAACATTCTGAGCACCATTCTAACTCCTATTCATGAAGTAGGAGGGTCTTATCATCCTAGCCTAGAGTTTACATATGAGGTTACCTATGGACAAATCCAAGCACTTTGACCTATAACCCGTTAGTTCACAAAGGCTATCATATTAATTCTTGGTGCGTAGAATTTCCCGCATTTCTTGAAGAAGAAAGAAATAACTTTTACAGGTATATTAGTTTCTACAAAAGAAGACTTGGGTTTTTCCACTCTTGAAGAGTTAGCAGAATCCTCATATGACATTGTGAAATAAGATCCACTTCCACCAATTAATGAAGGGTACGAGAATGACCTTGTTCTTTCTAATGAAATTTTCGACTTATTAAATGGTGAAGGGGAGGACTCCTCATATTTTGAAAAGGAGGAGGAACCAAGAGAAGAAGACATGGATGACCAGGACTTCGATTGTATGGCCCAATGGCCTCTTTCTCTTCCAGACAATCTTCATAATATGCCTAAACATCTAAAAAAAGTTGTTACCAAAGTTCGATCCATACAAGAAGACAAAGGTAGAATCTCACATTGACTATTTATACATACGTATACAGATGTTGGAGTTAAGGTAGAATGATGTTTCTTACATACTTTTCCCTTATACATTAGAAGGTAGAGCAAAAACATGGTACCATGGTTTTCCTATCAATTTAGTCCATAGTTGGAGGGAGTTTAAAAATTTATTTCTAGAGAAATTTGTTGATGATAAGACTCCCACCATGTTATTGAAAGAGCTCAAAAATAACAAGATGTGGGGGGGGGGGGGAGGGAAGGAGAAAGTTAAATACTTTAATCAAAAGTTCAATTGTATATTGAACAAGTTTCTGCTGGGCACAAAACCACATGATTCAATTACTGTTGATTATTACACAGCTACCTTTCCAACTAACATTTCCTCATTTTTATAAAGAGTTGCAAAGGAAACATTGTCACAAAACTTTGCAGAAGAAATCACCGTCAAGAATGAATTGCACGCTATTGGAGTTATTACTCATGATGATGAATCAAAAGACTCCAAGGAAAGCTTGACTCAGATAGTAAAATCACTTACTAATGTAATTTTATAACTAAAGAGAATGTCAAGTGAGACTTCTACTAGTGGCAAGCCTCCCAAGTATTTCACATTTTTCAAAGGAATAATAATAACAATAACAACAAAAATAATCCCACCAAGTCTGTCCAGAGTTTGAAATTTGTGCTGAATATAGAAAGTATGGGTATCGAAAACTATTTTTATTTTCACCAAGAATATAATTTAGAAAATATGTTCCCACAGTGGAACTACAGCATGAATGCTCTGGCTATAAACATTGTTGATTCCCTACTAACATATGAGTAGATGACACAAGTAGAAGAAACATAAGTACCTGTTGCAGCTGAAGAAAGTACTAGTATTGGACATGTTGTGAACACTTTTTATTATGTTTTTAATATTCACAAGAAGAGTGTTGAAGCACCAACATAAAGTGAGGGACCCTCTCAAAAGGAAAATGGTTGAGATAGTGTAAGGAGTAAAGGGCCCATTTATGATCATGAGGTGATGAGACAGAGATTGAAGGAACAATTTCTAAAAATGGATCTCACCACTAGTCAATCCTGCTCAGAATGCACAAAGGAAGTCTAGAAATGAAACTGATTCCAAGAACACTTCCCCCAGCAACAAAAGTAATTCCATAACTTTGCAAATTTGAAACAACGCCACTCCTCAAAACACTTCAACGCTGCATGTTAAAGGTGAAACAATCAAGTATAACATAGTTGAATATTTGGATAGAGCTCGAGTAAATATTTCCATTTTTGATCTCACTAAAATAGCAAGCCAATGTGAACTACTTATATAGGACTTTTCACAACCTTCAATAGGTGATAAAGCTTCCTCCTCTCAAAATTTTTCTGGTAAGTCTTTGGGTTCCCTTGATTCTATAGTTAATGTTGTAACATTAAAATCTAACACTCTCTTCCCTTTTTTTTATTAAATTTCGAAAATTTAATTACAATATCCATAATTGTTTGGTCGATTTTGGTGCATCTGTAACTATAATTCCATTATCTGTTGCCACGAAAATAAATGCTAAATTGGAAAAAAACCGATGCACATATTATTCAGCTGGATATGTCTCTCTTCCAAGCTATTAGTGAACTCAAGAATGTTCTTATTCGATTATCATCAGATAATTTAGTTCATCAATGTTTAAATATTGTAATTGGGGACATCCCTGAAGCCTACAATATGATCTTCAATAGAGATTGGTCTAGAAAATTACATGGGTATTTTTCTATAGACTAGTCACATTTATGGCTTCCATACAAGGGCTAGAATAACCATATTCAAGTGGAAAGTGAGTGATACATGAAACACATTGTTATGCCACTTTAGGGCCACAATGAGCCTATTTCTTTTGTCAACCTAATCTTCGGAAATTTTTTCCTTGAAACCGACCTCAGGTGTTATCAAGATAAGTCATCACCCATTCCACCACATACATAGATGGATATCTTTCCTTATTCTCCAACTGGTGAAATTGAATCATGTAATATAGATGTTCATACTAATTAATAGTAATATACGAAGCAACCTATTAGCTAATTATATTTGGACTCTATATTTTGACGGTTCGAAGATGCAAGATGGCTCTGGATTTGGTTGTGTACTTATAGACCCATGCAATAAGAAGCATATCCTTTCATGTTTTCTAGAGTTCGAGTGTACCAATAATATTGTCGAATATAAATCACTCGTAATTGGAATAAACAAAGCCATCGATATGAAGGTAGGCATTCTCAAGGTAATTGGAGACTCAAAGGTTTTTACTCATTAGGTAGGAGATATTATCCACTATGCATCACCGAATCTTAAAAACTACCAGAAGGAGCTATGGCATTTGATTAATCATTTTAAAGTTTTTAATATTATTTATGTTCCTAGATTTAGAAATATTGTAGCAAATACATTAGAAAATGTAGTAGCTAGGATGTTGCCATTGAAAAATGGTTTTTCTGTTGAAATTATATACAAACCATCTGTGCATGAGAATTTCACTAATTTTCATTCTTTCAATAAGAACCAAAAGGTACTGCACTTTATGGATAATTTTGATGTAGTCAAATATGCTACCATAGAATAGGATCAGCATGATGAGGCTTTGCAGGAGCATATAGTGTAATCAAAGGAAACACTATGCCCAAAGGCATGGTGTCCTTGGAGAGGTTATATGACCTACAAAACCATTTTAGAGGACCAACCAACACAAACACTCAGAGTTCAAAGTTATCATCTGAACAAGTCAATCTAGGGACTCAAGAAGATCCAAAGTATGTAAACCTCAGTACGTGTTGTTCTCCACAAGAATGATGAGCATTTATCTACTTATTAAATAGTATTGTGATGTATTTGCATGGAAATGTGATGATTTAAAGACATATGATACTCATATTATCCAACACGTCATTCGCATAAAAGAAGGGGTAAAACTTTTCCAGCATAAACTATGGAGAGTTCATCCAACACTGTAACCCCTTATCCAAAAGGAATTGAGAAAGTTGTTGGATGCTTGGATAATTTTTAAAGTTAGACACCCCACTTGGGTTTAAAATTTGGTCCCAATTAGAAAGAAGTCTGGTGAAATAGGTCTATGTGTATATTTCTGTAATCTCAACCAGGAATATGATAAAGACAATTATCTAGTGCTATCCATGGAATAGATACTCCAGATAGCCTCGCTACTAGATGGTTTCTCTAGTTCTAATCAGGTGCTAGCAGCAGAACTTAATCTATTGAAGACTACCTTCAAGACCAAATGGGGAACATTTTCCTTCAACAAGATTCCATTCAGGTTTATCAATTTCAGTGCTACTTTCCAAAGAGTGGCAGGCATCACTTTCCGTGGCCTTATTGGTCAGAGCATAGTGGTTTATTTGGATGTTGTTACTATATTTTCCAAGATAATGCTAGATCATGTACATCATCTGAAACATATATTTAAGCAGTGTAGAAAGTATGGGATTTCTCTTAATTCCAATAACAGTGTCTTTGGTGTGTCAGAGGGGATTCCCTTAGGGCATATCATTGCAAAGAGTGGAATTAAAATTGACCCTGAAAGGTTCAAATCCATTACACAGATCCTGTTTCCAGTGAATAAGAAGTATATGTAGTCTTTCTTTACAAAGATCAATTTCCTAAGAAAAATCATCTCTGATTATGTTGAGATAGTTAAGCCTATATAAGAGATGATTGAGAAAGATGCAACATACAAATGGGATAAACAGGAAAAAGACGCTTTCTTTCAAATCAAGTAGACTATTTTCGATGCACTTCCATTATTTAGTCTAGAATATGGAAAATATTTCCTACTTTATACCTTTGCTTCATATTCATCAATTGCATATGTATTTACTCAAAAGGATGCTGGAATAAATGAGCATCCTATTTCTTTTATGAGCACCATCCTATAGGGGCTAGAATTAAATTAACCTACCATCGAAAAACAAGCATATGTTGTATAAAAGGCAATTAAGTATTTTAGGCCATATCTTTTAAAAGCTCATACGATCATATTTGTACCCCATCCAATGGTAAGAACACTCTTCATGCAACAGGAGTTGGGTGAGAAGAGGGATAACTAGATGACCTACTTACATGAGTACAATTTGGAGTTCAAACCAGTTCATACCATAAAGGGTCATGGCCTTTGTAAGCTAGCAGTCGAAGCAAGAGATGCTCCCGAGAAAGATCTTTCAGGTTGGGAGCAGGAGATAGAAATGTATAATGTTGAACATGTTCCTCAGTCCACATCTACAGTGCCATGGTATGCTGACATAAGACAATTTTTAGAGCATGGCACCCTACCCGTGCACTTATAGAATAAGAAAAAGAGGGAAATCTGTTTAAAATATCTATATTACCAACTATTTCATGGAGTGCTTTTCAGAAAGCACCACAATGGTGTCTTACTAAGATGTCTTGAGCTGCAAGATATAGAGAAGGTACTTAGAGACTTCCATAATGGACCAGAAGGTGGTGACTATGCGTGTAACACTACAATGCATAAAGCTATGAGGGTTGGTTATTATTGGCCCTCTCTATTCATAGATGCTCACAATTATCTATTCAAGTGCCCAGCTTGTCAAAGATGCATCAATCACAGTCATAGGTTAGTTGTCCCATTATTACCAGTAGTAGTTGAGGAACCATTCAAGTAGTGGGTCTTAGACTTCATGGATGAAATATTTACATTCGTAAGAGAAACGCTAATATATTATGATAGAAACATATTATTTCACTCGGTGGTCAGGAATAGTTGCTTTGAGACAAGCAAATGACCAAGAATTCGTCCACTTTTTGCGACATAATATTATAATCAGGTTGGGTGTTCTTTCATCACTTGCCTTTGATAATGCGACTTACTTTTTAGGATTAAAACTTTATGAGTTCACACTAGAGAATGGGACTGTATTAAAACATGGATCTAATTATTACCCACAGGGAAATAATTTGGTTGAATCGACAATCAAAAAACTTATTCACAGAATCAAGAAAACCATCTTGTCTAAGAAAAGGAACTATAATAAAGCTTTGACCAATGCATTATGGGTTGTCCATGTTACTCCTAAGAATTCGTTGAAGACCTCACCATACTTTATGTTTTATGGTAAAGAAGTTATCTTTCCCCCGAACCTGTATCTTCCAACCTTGCAACTCTCCCAATAGTCACAAGGTAGACTTTGCCTTTTGGTTCAAACCAAGATAGACACTTTACTCAAACACGAGGAAGAGAGGCTAAAAGACAATGCGAAATTTTTTTTTCACCAAAAACATGTAAAGCGCTAGTTTGATTAAAAAATTGCAGGGGCAAGAAGTTTTGATGTGGGTGACCTAGTAATGATGTGGGATAAACCCGATGAAGAAAAGGGAAAACACATGAATTTCTAGCCTTTGTGGATTGGACCATTCATCAATGAATAAAAGCCTGATCATAACACATTCAAGCCAAAATCCTTAGACAGAAGGATTGATCCCCTTCTCATAAATGGTCGAGATCTGAACCATTATTTTCAATGGTGGCTAGATGTTGTTCTTCCTATAGAGTTTGTTTTGTTTCTTTTCCTTTTCATATGTGTCAGTCATAATTATCTTGTTTTATTCATGTCATGTCTTGTTGTGTCTGTTGGTCATTGTACATAAATAATACCGTTGTGTAAAAATACATGGCTTAAAAGGACTTTGTGGTGTAATATAAGAGAAGTGTGACAACCACAACGCTCAACTTTTATTGTTCTCCTTCTTTGTTTGGGAAAATTCCATAGATTGAGTTTAGTCCATATGGAAAATACTATTCGTTCAAAAGGATAACCTTCAGGGAACTTATTAGATCCATGACTATGCTAGTATCTAAACAACTCAACTTGGTGTAAATCTACTTGTGTGTTAATGCTTCTCCAATTTATTAGAGAAGGGATAAGGGAAAAATCTAAAGCAAGAAAGCCAATATCAGAGTTCTTAAAATACCTCTTTGAAGGTGAAACCTCCTCTACTCTCAATAAGTCAAGATCCCTTTTCCACCAGTTGAAAATAATAAGTGTTAATGAATAGTCCTATTAAATAAATAAATAAAGGGTGAAAGAAGAGAAAGGATTCCTGTGCAGGGAGGCGAAGCAAGCAACTTTATCGAGGTACTATCTAGGCTCTCTAGTAGAAAAGCAACATTTGTGCTCCTAAAGTGTAAACAGGGTACTGTCTAGGCCTGCTAGCGGTGGTGCAACACCAGAGATGAAAACTCCTACTCTGAATATCATAAACTTGTCATGCATATTATCCTTTCCTGGACTAAAACAATTGTGATATGGTGTATCGTCTCTGTGTTCAAACAAGTAGAAGAAAGTCAGATGTTATGTATATAATCAGGTTGAAAGGGGGAAATCTAGGAAATTGATACTTCCTAAATTTCTAACCCTTTAAATAAAACCTATTCCTAGACATAGAAGATGAAGCTTTCCCAATGTGTCGCCAAGTGTTGTCGCTGCTACAACGCCCTCCAAAAAAAATCACTACATTCAAATTTTGGAGCCTACTTCGATGTCATATTTAGTGTCACCTTGATCGACAAGTGTCGTGTCATGTTATTCTATATGTTTCAAGAGTTATATAATGTTCTCAAGTGTCGTCACATTAATTATCAGAACACCATTAAGTGCATTCCATGGTCATAACATCCTTGTTATTTTAAAACAACACTTTTGGTCACATTTGCACACACTTCACCTCTTGTACTTGGAGAATGCATGCAAAGTGGCGTTTTAATGTATACTTATCGTTTTTCAAGATTTTCTAGGTTTTCTTGACGAGTTGGTATGTGTCACATGTAGTTTTATGTCTAAACTCATCATGTTGGCCCATTACCCTATGTGCTAGAATTGGAAAAATTTCGGTTGCAAAGCAAACCCATCAAGGCAAAGAGCACATGAGCACATTGTAAAGCCTTAATTAGGGATACTTTGTTGTTTGGAAGTGCGTCATGCACCCTCCAAGATCACAAAGTGCACTCCTTAAACCCTTTCCCCTTCCTTGTTTCAAACTATGCCCTTTATGAAACCAAGTCTTCCTTTGAGCACACTCCTTTGACTCAAGTAAGTGTTCCCTCCTTGAGTGCATGAGCACACCCCAAAGAACTTAAGCTTCACCCTTTAGCATTCCCAATTGTACCATATGCCCTATTAACACTTTGAGTGCATAAGCGCACTCTACAAGCACGAAGCTTCTCCCATCAGCTTTCAGACTTGTGCTATGCACCCTCCTAGGCCCCTTGAGTGCATCGGTCCACCCCGAAGGCCTGAATCTTCCATCCTTCAACCTTCAGGAGTATTTTCTCCACCCTCCTTATCTCCCTCAAGTGCACAACACACTCAGGAAGCCTGAAGCCTTTCCATTCGTCCTTCAGAGTTGTGCCATGGAGCCTACCTTGATTGCCTCTCTCTCTTGAGTGCATGAGTGCATGATGAAGCCCTAAAGCCTCCACCTCTCAAGCCTTCAACCTTTTGACATGCACCCTTGCACCCATAAGCGCTCCTTATCCCTTCTAGACACACTGGCAAGGAATGAACATAAAATATGCATTGAACATGGTAGAATAGGAGATTTTCTGGCTAATGGTTGCTTGTCATGAGTGATTACATATACAAGTATTCGAGGAATAACATGCAAAACAAATGAGGAATATCATCAAAAGAGGGAAACAAAGGAAGCATTGAAGAACAAAGAACACTTGTAATATTCATGATCAAAGCACCTTGAAGACTCCATTAAATCAAAGATCCTTTGGAGAGTGAATACATCAATGATCAAAGTTGCATGAAGAATGAAGACACAAGTGGAAATCATGTCACCACTAAAGAAATTCCATGTCATCAGTAAATATTAGTCATAATCATCAAATATAGTGACATGTGACATTTTCATCACATGATGATGTGGAAGTTATGATGTAATGTTGTAATCATTGTAAAGATAGATAAGTGGAATTCCAATAGTTATGTATGGAAAAAAGAATCATGGAAGTCCAGAAGACATTTAATACCAAAATAAATATGTAATTCCAAAAGTCATTTGAAATTCCAAAGGTTGTAGAAGTCAAAAGGTCATTAGGAGTTGGAAAGTCAAGACTCATGGCGATGTGAAAGGTCATGCCTCAAGTTATAAAGGATCATCATTTCTCATGTAAAGGAATTTTAACCTTGTCTTATCCCACAATGAATTAGAGAGAAAGAGTTAGTACTTTTTGCGAGAAAGTAGTGGATCTAAGGCTCCATTATTGGAGCTAGTGATGTTCATTGTATTTATTTATCTTGCAAATTTTACTTAATATCAAAGCCTTACATGCCAACACATTTTCGCACATGAATTGTGGATATCTCTGAGACTATTCTTTGGATGTCTATGATTCATGTTTTCTTTCAATTTTATTGGAGTGAATGAACTATTGTGGTGACTTCAATTCTTAATTATCGGAAATGTCTTCTAATATTATAACGATCGTTGCCTCTATGTGAACTATTTCGCTTGATGTTAGATGAGCCTTTCTCAATTATGAGTGTCTCCATTAGGGTAGTACTATTACTTATCTCTTAAAGGTTCACTTTATTTTCCCCTTTCCAGTAAGAGAACTTTGATACATTTGCAATAGAACATTCACAAGGTGCACTCTCTTCCCCATTCAAAAGGACATTTTCACTTCTCTCTCGTGCTAAAACAAAAGTCAAGGCATATCTTTAAGTAACGACAGTTGGATCATATTTGGATTGGGACTCCTACACCAAATGGTGTGAGGTCTAATTGGGACTATATATCAAGGAGATCCCTATGTTTGTAGTATCCATCACTGCCAATGCCAACGTAGTGTATAGAGGGTACTAATTAATTAGACACCCTCAAAATAATTGTGTGTCCAAAATAAACCAAGATTTCTTTTGACAAACAATATAAAGGATATGAATTCAAAAGGAATGCCTCATGAATTCTTAGCTACTAACAGAACCAAAAACCTATAGATAATCACAAGGAATGAATGCAATATAACAAAAGAATGTTCATTCCTGAGACCAAGACCATGTGTGTCTACTTATTACAAGAAAAATGGTTGAAATGAAAGATATTGATATTAAAAAAGAGCCAATAATCGCCATTTTCATTGTCAACATCATAATCATTATTTGTACTATGATAAAATTGGAAAACTTCTTGAGCAAGGAAGCCAATAGATCCCCCCTAGGCAATAAAATAATTGCAAATCGTAGAAATGCTAGTTGGACAAAAACCCAATCCTGCAAAAATAAGAATACAATATGCACTAGATAGATGAGTGCGCGATTTTCACAATTTGATTCTCAATTTTTTCATGCTTCCAACATTTGAATATCAAAATTTGTACACACCAACATAGCATTGTTGGCATTTGAACAAATAACTTGCAATCCATAGAGTATTGTTGCCAAGTTTTCTTGGACATTTGCAACCAAAATATCAGTGAGAACATCATGGCCAAAATGTCAGACAACTTCTCCTTTAGAGGAGGAAATTGGTTTTCTTGTTGGGCATGGGATTTCATCTTCTTTTTCTTCTTTGTGCTTGCTCCTTTATAACATCTTGTAAGATTTGAGGTTCAATCACTGAGGCCTTAGCCTGCTTATGGCATGGAATTTCAATTTCACTTGAACTGTTAGTTTTGATGACATACTTTTCTACTTTATAGACTCAATTGTTTTCAACTACCCACCATCTACTATGGCCCTTATGTACTCTTCCATTTTCGCTTGTTTGTTGTAGGCTAGTTGACACTATTATCATGTATGTTGAAAACTCATAGCCATACCTATGAGCACCAAATTTCATAAAATAGCTTCAAATTCAAACTTCCATCATTAATAAAAAATACACAAGCGTAAAAAAAAATCACCATTTACATGTAGTAGAAATTGACCATTTATGAATAACCAAATCAACAAATAGAAACCTCCAATACACCCTTATCGTATTTCTACTATACGTTTCAAGTTTTTCAAGCCTAGTTTGATGTGAAAACTATAACCAGATTAAAGTTATTACACAAATTACACATGTTGCTAACAGAAGGGAATATTTATGATCCTTTGCAATCGTTAACACTGGTTATCAAACTCTATCCATTGTTTTCAATTTTGACTCCCCATGCCATTTTAGATTCCAGATTCATAAAAATAATTGAGCTACTCACCACTAGAGCTTGTTTTATCCTTGTAATCACACTAAAGCTATTAATCTGAGAACCAAGCCACTATCTCCCTTGGTACTGTTATAAACATTGTCATCATCATTGGTATTATGTCATTCAGATATAAAATGCCTACAACTCGTAACCCAACACTTCCTTATGGAATCATAAAGATAAGGGACTTAGGATAGAATAATGAAAGGATCAAGGTTGTGAGATGGATAGGAAGTAATCAAAGTGACATAAAGAATATGATAACGATGAAATTAAATAGGAAAGAAGGTGAATTCATAGGAATATGAGAAATTGCAAATTAATCATTTCCATTATCCCTAATAAATCAAGATAATTGAAAGCATTTACCTTAGAATTTCCTAACTACCAACACTTACTGAATTTGAAGATGTGGATGATGTGATTCAAGTGGATATTTGTGGTCACTTGCCTATTCCACTTGGACCCCCACCGCTGTTTCATTTCAATTTCCTTAATTGTAGCACAACTTACTATTTTTGGTAGTTTTTCGGGTCCTAAAATTTCAGATCCGTTTTGAGGGCCTAAAAGATGTTTTTTGGGAAAAAGAAAACACTGAAAAAGTGTTAGATTAGCTTTTAATCTCTTCTCATCTTCCCCTTGGAGATCTTCAAAAAAAGTTATTATGATAGTCAAACAGAAATCGTATGCCAAAGCTACGACCAAAGGAAATTGACATTCCAACTACCCCAAATGGGGTACAGCTTTTGCTGCTTCATCTCCTAGGGTTAGGTTTTTAGATGATTAGGGTTTCCCATTATTTCTTAATGATAAAAAGGCCACTAAACCTCATTGTAAGCTAGTTGAAAAGGTATGTATCCACCACATATCTTCTTAGAGACAAGCTACCATCGCTTGAGCTAGTTTATTTGCATTCTACATGCAAACAATTTTTAGTACTTTGTTATTAATGAATTAAAGTTTTGTTTTCATTGTACCTCTGTGCTTATGTCCATCTATATATTTTATTTTGTTCCTTCATAAATTTGGATCAGTGGTATCAAAGAAATCTGTTCTTTCTCTATTTTTTAGTGCATGTCTCGACCGAGGTCGGGGTATAAGGAGTTGGGATTGGAACTGGTTGAGCCATTGGAAAACCATCTTCACCAACACCAATGATCTCCCATGGTGGAAAAAAAGAAAGACAAGGGAGCAGGAGACCCTATCAAACTATTTCTCAAAGAATCCCTTGAGTGGAAAAGGAACGAGATGATGGAAAACTTTTCCCAAATCCTTCGACGGATGCACATCAACAACGCATCTTCATCTAACACTCACTTCAGAGTCGCCACCCCCTTTAAGGTACAAGTGAACTTCAATATCCCTAGATGAAGATGTTGTAGATAATTTGTTGAATCCATTGGAGGGTTATTTTTCCATCCATATTTTCTTTAATAGGGAGAAGATTACTTTTGCACTTCTAAAGGTAGCCCCCCATGTCAAGGACTAGCGTGAAAATTACTATGAGAAACAGGCCAAGGAACCCTCTCTATTTATGGTTGTCCCCTCTTGGAACTCTTTCTAAGATGCTGTCAAGGAACAATATTACCCCGTCGGGAGAGATGAGGACACGTACATATAGTGGAGTACACAACAATAACAACAAATGGACCAAAATGTGCATGAGATGATCCAAGTGACATAAAAATAGTTAGAATTAGGAAGTGGCTTTGGATAAGCTCAAAAATCAAAGTTTTTGGATTAAAGTGAAATGAGGGTCAGGTCGAAGATCTCAACATAGGCTTTCCAACGGTGTGAATGATGCCTCAATCTAAGTTCGTATGTGAAAGGTATGGCCGGTCAAAGTTTCAGTCAAACTAGGCCCAGTGGCAGCCACTAATGAGGCAACAATTTGACATTTGCCAGTGCATAGATTCCAGTGGCTAGAATGGGTGAATTTGTATTCTATTTTATTTTTTGAGTGACCCCAAAAATCCAATGGAAAAATTATGTCCAACATGGTCTATAAAAGTTCAAAAATTATTTAAAAAAAGGGGCGAGCCTGCCAAATCCCCAACCAATGTTATATATATCATATCATATATATCCTACGAACATATTTAAATGGCCAACATTGAACGATGTTCAAAATGGGGCCGGCGGGGATCGAACCTGCTCGGCCATTGGCCGACCCACTCCACAAGTGGCCCCACTCACACTAACTTCCATATACCGCCAACCGCATTCACAGAAACTGCCAACACCAATACCAACCAACCCCTAAAATTAAAATATCCCCTAAAAACATACGCCATGTTTGTATAATTGTCGATTTGACCCTCAACCCTATGGAAACTGACCCCATGCTTTACTAATGGGCCAACGACCCTTACCTTGTATTCTTCGCCCACAAAATTTATATTAAACCACTCATTTCATTGTCTAACCAATGTAGGTATAGCACGAGGGACGAGAGGGCAGAACCTTAACACCATGTCCGAGGTGAAACCATTCCTAGCACATTTTTCAAGACAAAATCTTGCAGGAATATTCTTTGATTCTTGAGGAATCTGTAGATTCCCTTGGAGGCTGATTTTTAATAGAGGCAGAATGATGCCAACTTTATAGTGATGTTTCTCATAATTTCGCAAGAAATGTGATGGTGTGATCAATTTTCTCATATGAGCAATAAAATTTAGACAGTCATCAATGGGGAATCTTCGTGGAATCATCAGGAATCTAAAAGATTCCCTTGGAGCCAATTTTCACGGTGATATAATCATGTCATCTTTATACTCAAATGAACCAAAATTTTGCTACGAGTCTAACGGCATGATCGGTTTTCTATTTTGAGCATATAATTTTTTTCCCATCTCCAAAAATGAATCTTTGGGGAATCTTTGAGCCTCCCGAGGGTCCAGATTTTGATGGTGACAGAAAGGGGTTGAGTTTACAGTCATTCGATGTGATTTCGTGCCCTAAAACTAATGGTGATGTACGTTTATGCAACTGACCTTTGCATTTTCAGGCCTTCCACAGAAGTGGAGGTATATGATGTAATGATGCCATGACTTTCTTTTGATTTGATGAGTGCTAGGAACAAGTCCCCTAGGGTCAAGTTTGGGGTTAAAAGCCCAAGTTTTGGGGAAAAAACCCCAAATTTTGTATAAAGGAATGTAAAGTCTCTGCATTTTGTGGCTGTGGAGTGAAAAGTTATCAAGATTCAAAAAGGGTTTCTGCCCTTAGTTTAGATATCTTGTGTCATCTTTAGAGATTTTCCCTTGGTCCGTGGACCATGGGATTTTATAAAAAGGGAGTCTTAGAAGAGTCTAAGAGAGAGAAGTAGAGTTCTAAGTAAGTTTAAGTTCTTGATGAGTCTATGAAGAGCTAAGATCGAGAGTCTTAGCATAGGAAGAGGCTCGATAGATGAGTGCAGAGAGGCCTAGGTTAGGAGTCCGTAGTTGAGTGCACAGACCCCTACGGCTGTGTGCACAAGGCAAATAGATTTTTTACTGGAAACTTAAATCATCAATAAAGAGAAGTATTATGAAATTACTGTGTTTTTTGCCTCTGTGGATTGCATGAGATTATGTTATGTTAAGTTATGGGTTTATGTTATAATGCTAATTTGATGCGCACATATATATGTTTCTATCTACTATATGAATGCAAATAAGGATATATGTTTACGTGAAGATAATCTTAATTGCATCATAAAATTGGAAAACACTTAAGATAATTCAGGAAATTATACAATAATGAAGTAACAAAGGCATGTAAGTACTTGAGTCACTGGTTAGGGTTGTGCTAAGGACGATCGCATACCTTCGCGAAGGTTCTAAGAGACAGAAGAGAAATTACATTGATAATCCCTAAAGGCTTATCGATCTACGCAAAGGAAGGGCTGAAGGTATAAAACTGACATCACAACCATCTCAGGGTTCGGAAACTTGGTTCCTGCATCCCCCCATACTGCTTCAGGTGAGACTTTGGTCCACACTCCATGGACTGATGCCAAGAGGGCCAGTAGAGTAGGGATTTTATTGGCTGCCTAACGTTGAACCTGGGTCAGGACCCATCAAACAAGCAAATGGTTTCATTTTCGGGACCGGGATCTGCATAACGAGATGTGTGATGTCACACTATTGGAATCCAACTAAGAAAGACATTGAAGATAGATTGGATAGAAAGATCCACGAATCCACGATGCAAGAAAATGGGAATCCACGATTGACAAAGGAGTAATGGTTGGGTAGATATTTGTACACACAAATTCACGAAATATTCTATTATTTTCTGGTTGAACTATACAAGTGGATTGCAAAGATGGCAGACGACTAAGGAAGGTGGAGACTTGACAATCCGATTGTCTAGACCCCAGAGTTAGTACAGAGATTGGAAGCCTTTGAAGATAAGAATATGTGTGTTGTCGATCATTGGCTCAACTGTGTAATAGGAGGGTTTGTGATAGAGTTCGCGGTTAATACTTTGGTCGGTTACAACGAAGCAGAGCACCGCTTGTTCAAGGGACCGCGAGGTTGTTATAAAATTATATATTACGGAGCAATGGAACACATAAAATATTACAGAAATATAAACACAGAAAACGCATAAAACAAGAGAGACACAGATATACATGGTTCACCCAGTTTGGGCTACATCCACTGCGAACATTCAGTCCTTCCTTTCTATTATCTAGAAAAATGAAGAGACACAACCTACAGCAGATCCACTGTAATATCCTCTGTTATCCCTCACAGTCTCACCTCTCTGTTTCTCGCTCACAATCTACACATCTATTACACAACCTCAAATACAATGCCCTCATACAAAGACAGGGGTTTCCTTCTAGGGCAAAAAATCCTAAACTAAACATAAGTTCTATCGTCAGATCATCTGCCTAATGAACGGCCCAGGTTGACTAGAAATTACTATACTTTACAAGGCAATTTTACATCTATTTTTAGCTTCGGGGGCGCTGCCCCCGAGCCCCCAGTGGGGGACCGCTGGCCCCTGGACCCTCGCGGGGGGGACAAGTCACCCCCGTACCCTCCTACGTGGAGGGCTGTACAAACTTCCTAGGGTATACATCCAGCTGAAACAAAGACCTTTGAACAATCATGCTCCACAATGAACAATCTCCCACTTAGAGAATGATTGTAGAAACTCCACCGCTGCTTCATTTGCTGGACAATGACTCCTTTTTGGACCTGGCTATTTCTCATCTTCATCGTCATCCTTGAAGACCAATTGAAACTGAGCATATTCTCAGTTTCTCCCTGGTTACAACTTTTGTTAGCATGTCTACAGGATTCTAGCTAGTGTGTATCTTTTCCAACTTCAAATCTCCATATTCCAATACTGATCATATGAAATGGTACTTGAGCTTTATATGTTTAGTCCTAGAATGAAATGCTAAGTTTTTTGCAAGATGAATGGCACTTTCGCTATCACTGTATAATGTGCCCATATCATGGTCCTTACCCAAGTCACCCATAAACCTTTGTAACCAAATCATTTCTTTACTAGCCTCTATAGCAGCAACATACTCTGCTTCTGTTGTTGAAAGTGCAACAACACTTTGTATTTTTGAAACCCAATTGACAACTGTCCCACCAATAGTACATACATATCCTGTAGTGCTCCTCCTATTATCTCTGTCACCTGCCATATCTGCATCAACATATCCCTGTAGAAAAATGTTTGCACCACCAAAGCATAATGCTTGATTTGTGGTACCTTTCAAATATCTGAGAATCCATTTCACTACCATCCAATGTTCCTTTCCTAGATTGTTCATGTACCTGCTTACAACTCCCACTGCATGTGCAATATCAGGCCTTGTGCAGACCATTGCATACATTAAGCTTCCAACTCCTGATGCATATGGAACTTTAGACATATAATCTATGTGTTCTTGGGTCTTTGGGTACATTTCGTTACTAAGTTTGAAATGGCTAGCAAAAGCTATACTAACTGGTTTTTCATTGTGCATATTAAATCTTTTCAACACCTTTTGTATGTACTCATTCTAAGACAATGTTAATTTTTTATTTTTCCTGTCTCTAGTGATTCTCATACCAAGGATTTGTTTTGCAGATCCCAAATCCTTCATTGCAAATGAATTTGCCGATTTTATTTTGAGAACATTTATTTCCTACATGTTAGACCCTGCAACAAGCATGTCATCTACATACAATAACAATATAATGTAGCTGCCATCATTTTACCTTTTTCAGATAAACACAATGATCAAAGTGGCATCTAGTATAACCTTGTTTAGACATAAACTTGTCAAATTTTAGATACCACTGCCTTGGAGCCTGTTTTAAGCCATATAAGCTCTTCTTCAACATGCACGCTAGCTTCTCCTTCCCTTTCACCTCATATCCTTGTGGCTGCTGCATATATATCTCTTCCTCGAAATCCCCATGGAGAAAGGTTGTCTTTACATCTAACTACTCAAGATGCAAATCTTTAGCTGCTACTAGACTTAAAATAGTTCTGATTGAAGTCAGTTTAACAACAGGAGAAAATATTTCATCAAGATCAATACCTTTCTTCTGTGCAAACCCCTTCACCCGAAGTCTAGCTTTGTACCTCTGTTTTCCTCCATCTTCTTCCTTCAGCCTGTAAACCCATTTATTCTTCAATGTAGCTTTTCCTATAGGAAACCTGACTAAGTCCCAAGTCTGGTTATGCATTAAGGACTCCATCTCTTCTTCCATGGCTACCTCCCACTTCTTCTTACTTTCAACCTACATTGCTTCTTCATAACATTCGGGTTCACCAAAATCAGTCAACAATAAATAATATAATGAAGGAGAGTATTGTTCAGGGGGTCTACTTATCCTGGTAGATCTTCTAACACCACTTTCAGGTGTTTGGGGTGCCTGTTGCTGTTCTAGTGGTTGCTGTTAATTATTATTATTTTCAGACACCTTTACTTTTTCAGTGATTTCATCAATAACTACGTATTCCTTGTTTTCTTTTTCGTGTTTCTTTTCATGCAACTGATTTTTATACAGAACCTTTTCATTGAATATTACATCTCTGCTCCTAATTATTTTGTGATTTTCGTATTCATTTAAGCGATAACCAAAATCATTAACACCATATCCAATAAAGGTACATTTCTTTGACTTTGCCTCAAGATTTGTTCTATTTTCTTTATCAATATAGACAAAGGCCTCACAACCAAAAGGCCTTAAAAAAGAGTAGTTTACCTTTTTTCCTGTCCATGCTTCCTCTATATTACCACCATCCAAGGAACTTGAAGGCCCTCTGTTTATTAGATAAACAACAGTATCTACAGCATCTGCCCAAAACTGTAAAGGAAATCCTACATGAAATCTCATGCACCTTGCACGCTCCATGATTGTTCTGTTCATCCTTTCTGACACACCATTTTCTTGTGGTGCTCTTGGAACTGTCTTCTCTCTGCGAATTCCATGCTCTAAACAATACCTATCAAACTCTTTGATGCAATATTCACCTCCATTATCTGATCTAAGACACTTCAATTTATTTCCTGTCTCAATCTCAACCAAAGCTTTCCATTTCTTGAAAGTATCAAATACATCATATTTATTCTTAATACAATAAATCCAAGTTTTTCTAGTTGCATCATCAATAAAAGTAACATAATAACGAGAGCCACCGAGAGATGATACCTGAGCAAGTCCCCATACATCTGTATGCACAAGCTCTAATTTTTCACTCTTCTTTTCTTTCCCAACTCTGAGAAATCTGACTCTCTTTTGCTTTCCATAAATGCAATTCTCATAGAAGTCCAAATCAACATTCTTCAAACCCGGCAACAAATTCCTTGAGTGAAGAATCTTCATCCCATTTTCACTCATGTGGCCGAGCCTATGATGCCATAATGTTGCATCTACTCCTTTGGAATTTAAAGCATTAACAGATTTAGAAATACCATTGCCTAAATACAATGTACCAACCTTTTCGCCTTTTTCTATTACCAGGGCTCATTTGGTTACCATCCAAGCTTTATCTGTGAAAGTTGTCACACAACCTTCACCGCCTAACTGCCCTATTGAAATCCGATTTTTCTTTAGATCTGGAACATGCCTTACCTCCTTTAGTAGCCATTGGTTTCCATTCTGTTGTTTTACAATAACCTTACCCATTCCAATAATTTTACAGGGTTTATCATCACCCAAATGAACTTGTCCAAAATCTCCTTGAACATACTCATGAAAATATTTCTTATCAGGTGTGGCATGGAATGAAGCCCCTAAATCTACCACCCAGGAATCAGTGATATTTTTGAAAAGAAGAATCAAAGCATCTTGTAACACCTCACCTGTCACATTTGATTCATGATTGTTTTCTTGTTGTGCATCTCCTTCTATTCTCTTCCGAGATCTACAGTCTTTCTTTAGGTGTCCTTTCTTTCCACATTTCTAGCACACTATCCCCGATCTGGACTTGGATCTACCTTTCCTTGATTTACTACGATATCCTGAGCTCTTTCCTCTTTCCATTTTTCTTCCCCTAGACTCTGCACTTAAAGCATTACTCGATGTCTCACCGGAGCTTTTCCGTCGCATTTCCTCGCTAAGGATAGCACCGACAACATCATCAAACTTTAAAGTACTAGATCCAGAGACAGAGTTACTAATGCCCATTACTAAACCATTCCAACTTTCTAGTAATGAGCACAAGAATAACCGAGCTCTAACTTCATCTTCAAATTTTACCCTTACAGAACTTAACTGACTTGTAACTGTATTAAAATCATTTAAACGATCTGCAACAGATCCACCTTCCAACATCTTCATATTAAATAATTGTTTCATAATAAATACCTTGTTTGAGGCCGAGGGTTTTTCATATAGTTTCAACAACGCCTAAATCAAACCCTCTGTCGTTGTTTCCTTCGAAATGTTGAAGGCGACTGACGCAGCGAGGCACAACCGTATTGTTCCGAGTGCCTTTCTATCGAGAAGGTTCCATTCTTCATCTGTCATAGCCGTTGGCTTCTTTGTTTTTCCACTCAATGGTAGGTACAGATCTTTCTGATACAGATAATATTCCATCTGCATCTTCCATAGCGAGAAGTTTTGGCCATTAAATTTCTCGACCCTAAACTTACCATCTTCTACCATTACTCCCACTCGAACGAGGAACCCTTCTTTCCTGTGAGTTTATCAGCCAAATAGACCTTTGGCTCTGATACCAATTGTTATAAAATTATATATTACGGAGCAATGGAACTCATAAAATATTGCAGAAATATAAACATAGAAAATGCATAAAACAAGAGAGACACAGATATACGTGGTTCACCCAGTTTGGGCTATGTCCACCCTGAACAGCCAGTCCTTCCTTTCTATTATCTAGCAAAATGAAGAGACACAACCTATAGCAGATCCGCTGTAATATCCTTTGTTTTCTCTCACAATCTCACCTCTCTGTTTCTCGGTCACAATCTACACATCTATTACACAGCCTCAAATACAATGCCCTCATACAAAGAGAGGGGTTACCTTCTAGGGCAAAAAACCCTAAACTAAACATAAGTTTTACCATCAGATCATCCGCCTAATGAATGGCCTAGATTGACTAGAAATTACTATACTTTTACAAGGAAATTTTACATTTATTTTTAGCTTCGGGGGCGCTACCCCCGAGCCCCCGCCAAGGGACCACTGGCCCCCAGACCCCCCAGTCGGGGGCGATCGGCCCCCCCAGACCCCCGCGGTGGGGACAAGTCCCCCGCGCACCCTCCCCCCCCCCGTGGAGGGGTGTACAAACTTCCTGGGGTATACATCCGACTGAAACAAATACCTCTGAACAATCATGCTCCACACACAACAGAGGTAAGTACCTGAAATCATTAAATACTTGGATTAATATTCTCTTATGTGAAAATTAAGTCATGCAGATACATTGATGTTTGGAGCTACGTGAAGTGGAATGTCTTTTAGGGACAGAGGGAGAAAAGATCTTCAGTATAGCCTGTTGATTAAGCCCCTTTTGAGTGATGATGAAGGAGCAGCGCAGGCTTCCTCACTGAGTGCTATTTAGTTGATAAGACAAGGGTTCCCACGAATACCTACACCGCCTCCATCCTCACCTCTTCCACTTACCCCTTCGTCCACATTGCCACCACCTCCACCACTATTCAACATGGCGACGTCTGTAAAGCTACCTGTATTCAAGGGAGTAGGAAATGAAGACTCAACAGTTTTGGTTCGTCGCAAAGACTGTATGGGAAGCTCACGGTATCACGGACAATCAAATGAAGAAAGCAACATTGGTTAGTGCTTTGCAGGATCACTCACTAAAGTGTTACATTAAGTACATTACTGAGAACCTGACATCTTCATTGGTAGATATCCAAATTGCGCTGAATAGGGAATTTAGTAGGCCTAAGTCTCAAGCGAAATCCATTGTTGGATTCAAGGATATCATGATGAAGCCTGAGGAGATGCCCTTTGATTTGAATCAAAGATTGAAGTGTATGATTTGTGAAGCCAACATGAACCTAACTAATGGGCAACACCGTGAATGGTTTGTGGCCTCGCTCCTACCCCACCTAAGGGTTGCACTATCACAACAAAAGATTGGGACCCAGGCAGAAGCTCTGGAAATCGTGATGAGACTGCATGAGACACCAATGCAGGATGCTAATTTGGGGGTTCAATAAATTCACACGCAGTTGCAAAACCTTTTCCTTGAATTGCAAAACCTTAAGAAATATAGAATAGCTCGACCAAAGGCCCACGAAGAAGTATGGTGCCTAAAATACAAAGGTCAAGTGCATGACAAGGATCATTGTCCAATATTTGTGAATTATGTTGCAGTAGGGGGACCAATGACTCTAAGGCCGGAGGCTGTAACAAGGCCAAGTACAGGGCTCGCACTATGGTGTGTTATATGGCAGGTAGTTGGGAACCATGCGAATGACAATATCCATTTGCTGCAGAAATTCGTATAGACACCACAACATCTCTTCTGCAATTTTTGTAGTTATGAATTAATGATGGTCATGACAAGCACAATTGTCGTATTTATGAATTAACGATGGACAATACGCCTGCATACAGAGTGTAGGTAGAAATGCTGCCTCCGGAACAAGGTGTTGGGGGAGCACGAGGTGAGTATCAAGGGCATGGTCGAGGCCAAGGTGGAGGGGGGCCTGGTAGAGGCCGAGGGCAGCTTATTTGTTACAATTGTGGAGGACCAGGACACTATGCAAGAGATGGCCCAAATCTGACATGAATGTCATGCCACTATTGTACCCAGTTTGACCATGCGACTGAGGATTGCCCTATATTGTTGGCTAAGATTCGCAAAAGGGGGGCACAGTCGATGCAGAACCTCCATATGATGAGGGCTGAGCCTCGTGAGGAAGACCCTAAGGTAAAAATTATATTGCGAAGTGGAATGATGACTGGTGAGGATAAAGGGAAGCGACATGCAGAAGGTGAGTGGGTTCACAAAGCACTAGAAAAGGAGATTGGGTTTGATCTGGAGTGCACAAAAGAAACATTTATGGAAGTAAAGAAAAGCTTCGCTAAGGCCTCTGCCTCAGGAAGTCAGGAGAAACAAATTGAAGAAATAGACCCATCCATGATTACCACGTTCTTGGAGACCTGCATGAAAATACTCTGCGATAGTAAGGCTATAAAGGGACTGTCAGAACTGATCAATCAATGCACAGGCAAGGATAGTGCTACTAGAGAATTGTGCGTAATCAGAAAGCTTGGTAAGCATAAGGAAAGAACGAGACATGAGATGAGACTCATTGCGCAGATAGGAGAATATGAGATGGATCAAATTATTCTGGATCTAGGGTCGAACGCGAATGTTCTGCCTAAGGAGACATGGGAGCGGATGGGGAGACCTGCACTGCAATGGTCTCTAATTCAGTTAAGAATGGAAAATGCTCGAAAGATCATTCCCATAAGTTGATTGCAGGGAGTAACTATAGATATTGAAGGCATGAGTGCATTGGCCGATTTTAAAGTAATAGAAATTGTGGATGACAACAACCCTTACCTTGCACTCCTTGGGATTGATTGGGATACTGATATGAATGGGGTCATGAACCTGAAGAAGTGAAAGATGACGACTGAAAATAAATCGCTTCGTGTAGTAGTACCCTGGATCCTGCAGAAGGACTACAATATACTGAATCGGTCTGTGATTATGAAATCAATGACGATTTGGACCATATATATAAGATAACAGCGATATCAAGATTGGGTGAATCCAACAACGGATGCCCATATTTTTGGATGCATTTGAAAGGGAAGTGCCAGAAATGCATCGCTTATAGGCCTTGGATTGGGTGCTATGTGCTGCACTTACAATATGGTGGGGTACACACAAGGTTAGTTTCGATGATTGGCATGAATATAGGAGGATGATGAGAATATTTTTTGGACAACCAAAAATATGGATGACAGATAAGTATGATGGGAGGGATGATATGCGTGATCACTTGGCCAAATGGACTAAAGCTTATAGACTAGAGCCTCATCCTAAATGGGCGCATCTGTTCTATCATACCCTAGATGTCATACCAATGAATCGGTACCTAGAGACGGAGCTCCACCATGAAACTGAAGAATGGGATATTTTGCGCTAGGGGTTCATAATGACGCTCAGCATTGAGTATTGTTTTGACTGTATTGACAAAGAACTACAAGAGGTTAAAGCATCGATTTTTAGGATACCACATGATCCTTTAGATCTAATTCAACCTGATTGGACCACTCAGCTGAGCCACACCCCAGAATGCTATAACGTGACCGTTGAAGAAGAGGATGAGGATCCCAGGAAAATTAATATTCCAGAAACTGAAGTTCACTGCAAAGTTGAAGGATCGCAGGTAGAAAACTCAGACATAACTGCACCACTCAAAACTAGGCAGTTAAACATTGGCACAAAAGCAAAGCCGAAGTTTGCAAAGATTAGGGATTATTGGGATGACGCGAGAGTAGATAAGGTCGCCGAACTACTACACGAATATCAGGATTTGTTCCCCACAATGTTTTCTCACCTGAAAGGAATAATAGGAGACCTGGGTGTCATGAGGATCACCCTAAAACTAGATGTGAAACCTGTGAAACAAAGACCTTACTGCCTCAATCCAAATTATAAGGAAAGTGTCCATGTTGAGCTAGATAAGATGATCACAATAGGTATTATTGAACTAGTGGAAGAATCTAATTGGGTAAGCCCAATAGTGGTTCAGGAAACGAAACAGAAGGAAGAAATAAGGATATGCGTAGACATCAGGAAATTGAATGATGCTTGTGTGCATGATCCTTTCCTGACCTCGTTCACCGACAAGGTCCTGGAAAATGTAGGCGACCAAGAAGCATACTCTTTCACTGATGGGTTCATTGGGTGCCATCAGATCAAAATTGCGCCTGAGGATAGAAGCAAGACGACCTTCACAACTGAATGGGGATGTTTTCAATACACTGTAATGCCTTTTACACTGAAGAATGCACCGAAGATATTTTCACCCGTAGTCATTGCAACATTCAAAGACTTCATTCATAAATTTCTGGAGGTATACTTTGATGATTGGACAGTGTTTGGATTGGTCAAGCTCCATGTGGAAAGTCTACACTTGATTCTAGATACATGTAAGAGATACCAGATTGCACTCAATATGAAGAAGTGTTTGTTTTGTGTCCCTTTTTGGATCTTGTTGGGTCATGTGGTATGCAAACAAGGATTGATGGTTGACCCCACGAAGATCGTAGTGATAATCAACTTGGAAGTGCCGAGGAGTGTGAAACAGCTGCATGCAACTCTGGGGCATACTGGATACTATAGGAAGTTCATCAAGAGTTACGCCCGGATCACCGCAAATATGGAGAAATTGTTGAAAAAGGATGCTATGTTTTGTTGGAATGATGAATGTCAAAAGAGCTTGGATGCGCTGAAAGAGAAAATGGTCACCGTGTCGATCCTAGTCTTCCCGAACTGGAAGAAGGAATTTTATGTGCACGTGGACGCATCATGTATTGCACTGGGAGTTGTACCGAAACAAGAAGGTGAGGGAGAATTGGATCATCCTATAGCGTTCACAAGTAGGAAGCTGTCTAAATTGGAGAGAAATTATTCCACAACAGAGCGCAAAGGATTAGCTATGGTACACGTGCTCCAAAAGTTTAGGCACTATTTGTTGGGCAGACATTTTAAGATGTTTACAGATCATTCCGTGTTGAAGTAGCTGGTCAACATTCCAATGTTGGGGGGGAATATGTAGGTGGTTTCTATTGTTCCAGGAATATGACTTCGAAGTTATTGTGAATCCAAGATGACAAAATGTGGGAACTGATCATCTATCATGCATTGAAACTAGAGAGGAACATAATAATTTAGAGGAAGGACTACTTGATGCACAACTCTTTACAGTGTGCGTCGCGGACAGTCAATTTGAAGATATTATCCACTTCCTGATGAGAGGAACGGCTCTAGAAGGTTATACAAGTGAACAAAAGAAGGAACTAGTAGTGCGCGCGACAGACTTTTCTATCATTGTAGGGCACTTTTACAAAATGGGATCATAAAAAATATTGCGACATTATGTGACTAACTTTGAATGAAGCAGCATCCTTGCTAAGGCTCATGGAGGAGCTGTGGGAGGACATTATGTAGGGAAAGCAATAGCGCAGAAGATTCTACGCGCTGAGTTATGGTGGTTGACCCTGCATGATGATTCGAAAGCATATTGTAGGGCATGTGATGCATGTCAAAGGACTGGTAGGCCATCACAAAGGGATGAGCTACCTCTGATCTTGCAGGTGACGTTACAACCATTCAAAAAATGGGCAATTGACTTTGTGGGACCAATTCAGCCTCCAGGAAAGAAGACAGGTGCGCAGTACATCATCACCACGACTTAGTTTTTGACAAAATGTGCAGAGGCACATCCTGTGAAGGACAACATAGGCACGACAGTAGCAAAATTTATTTTTTAGTATGTGTTGACAAGATTTGGGTATCCAAATATTTTGATGAGTGATCGCGGTACGCACTTTCTTAACGAATCAATCAGCGTGTTGACAGAGGAATTTCAAGTGTATCATCAGAAAAGTACACCTTATCATCCATAGGCTAATGGCATGGTGGAAGAATTTAAAAAGATACTAGAGAGAACATTGACGAAGGTTTGTAATTCTTAGAGAAATGACTGGGATGTGGGCATACCCATGGTGCTATCGGCCTATAGAACAACTTGCAAGAAGCTGTCTAGACAAATGCCTTTCAGAATCATCTATGGCGTAGAGGCTGTAATTCCAATTGAATACATTATACCTTATCTACACATAGAGGCATTCACAAGAATGGAAGATCATGGAGCCCTGGAAGAGAGGCTCGCACAGCTAACAGAGCTTGAGGAGGACCGATTTCTAGCTGGATTTCATCAACAAATTCAAAAGGAGTGCGAAAAGGCATGGCACGATCAGCACATCAAACTGCGCACCTTCAAGGTAAATGATCTAGTCTTGTTATATGACAGCAACTTTGATAAATTTCTATGGAAATTTAGGATGCACTGGCTAGGGCCGTATGCCATCAAGGAGATTACCGATGGTGGAGCAGTTCAGCTGGTCAAATTGAATGGAGAACCCTTCCCAGGGAAGGTGAATAGCAGTCGATTGTGAATATATGAGGGAAGCACAGTCTTATTGCTCTAGCCAGCTGAAAGGACATGTGGGACTATAAACTACATTGCCCGGGTCAGAAAGAAACGTCACAGAGCTCACAAAAGTGCATAGACAGCTGTGAAACCAAAGGAAAAACTGTGCAGGACAACCGAAAAATGACCGTTAAAGTCACTATTTATGATTTGACGATGAAAAAACGACCAAATGGAGCGAGGGGGGGAATTTAAGTCAGAATTTATGGAACAGATCTTCGAAAATATTCCGCCAATTTAGCATTAATGAAACAATTGTGGGGGGAACGTCTGATTTGAATTCAAAATTGCCTATAAATTACAATGGGTTACCCAGCGAAAAACACTTGGCATTTTGAGAATTAAGGTGTTGAGCTCTCAGGTGCACATGAACCGTGAATACTTTGAAGCTCTAATAGTGAGTTTAGTGTTCGAGAAGTTGCCAAAGGAGACAGAGAAGTTGTTGAATAGCATCATGTCGACACCAACTGAGACTGTAAATGTTGGGGAAGCAATGACCGCTGAAGGAGTTGTTCCATAGGTAGCCACGGTAGCCGAGGGAGTTGCCTCGGAGGTTGAAACTACGGAAGTACCAACTGAAGTACCTAAGTCACAACGGTCACCCAAGCTGAGGCCTACCCTGACCAAGGAGGGTCCAAAGAACAGGAAAGGTAAGCAGGTCGCGACACCGTAGCCGATGTGCACATCTCCTAGAAACCGCTCATAGAAGGATAAGCACACGATGCAGGAAAAGGGCAAGGTGGTTAACCCAGAACTGGAAGAAGAGGTCAAAGAAATCCCCATGGATGATGAGGATATTGTGATGGAAATATATGATTTTGAGGTTGAGGGGTCTGACCCCATTTCTAAGCTACCTGAGTACATTCTCCCATGCAGGGAAAAACGAAGGTGCTGAAGGATATTAAGGAGAATAAGGTAACCCTGTAGACACCCCTACTACCAGACCAAATTGTATTTGAGGGACCATGCTTGGGGTGTGTACCCCTTCTAAAATTGGAAGACTAGGATTTAGCAGACATGGAGCGTTTTCCTCATTTAGCGATAGGCCAACTTATGCACTGTGTCTTCTACAAAAACACTGGAGTTACCACTTTGGAGCCGAGGAAGTGGCCAAAAGGTGTGGACAAGGCAAGCCTTCTAAACCTTATATGGGTGCTGCATTACAATCGTGCACCCATCACGATGATCATGATCGAGTAGCTGTTGTGCTTGGTGAAGGATGGGTGTCTGTGGTTGGAGGAGCCGATAACCATCACTAACATGTTGATCCATAGGATCACACGGCTGCCGCACTCAAGAGAAAATCCGACCATGGCATTTGGAGGAAATTCCGACGAGCATGCCCTTGCTGAGGCGATGAAGTAAAAATTCAAGTTAGTAAAGAAGTCGCATGACTATGCCATCACCCGTATCTCTGACCCCGCAGTCAAGGTGGCGACGCAAATCTTGGCAGGAAAGGCCATGACGAAGTGTTACGCATATGAAGTGCCAGCACTAGTGATAACCTTGGTGGCCTAGTGCACAGAGAGCATACAATTTAACTGGGCGCACTACCTCTGTGATGAGTTCCTCATGAACTACCATGAGGCACAAGATCATAGTAAGACATTCCACTATGCATGACTACTATTGTCCATAGTGTTGGTTGCATGGGAGCTACATGAGGATAGCCAATTTCCTCTAGTCATGCCAGACTTACCGGAAGCAGCGAAGTTTGCTTCGCTATGTGCTATTAAGGATCCTCAGCGAATCAAGGACAAAAAGATCTTCTGGATCTTGATGGAGATGAGCATCCATATGGCCATCAACAGTAAGCCACGGTTGTCACCAACAAATTTTGATAACCTGTAGTAGTACGTGGAATTCAAGGCCGACTTCCGCCATGTCTCAATACGTGTGTGAAAGGACCTTGAAAAGAATGGTATGACCTACTATAGTTGGCCACAGATGACATGATTGCAATGGTCCTTGATCACTGGCTGGCAGATTGGTGCAATGCCATGGACTTGATAGCGGGATCTAGCAAGTCCACTACACAATGAAAGAAGGAAGAAGTCAGGCTAAAGATGGAATAGTTGACCGCGAAGAGAAGAAAGGAGGCTGAGGATAAGTCCAAGGCATAGTGCGTTGTCGTGAAGTAGATGGGTGGACAAGTGGAGGAAGAGGAGCGTGGCTCTAACCGAAGTCAGAAGTCACCTTCCCCGGAGACAGAGGAAGAGGAAAAACAGACAAAGCAGGGAGGAGTGGACCCGAAGACGACTTTGTTCCACATCAAGTGCAATAGAGATCCAAAAAAAGTAGGGCCGTGGAAGAATTCCAAGGCAAGAAATCCATCTCTCTACCTGATCACCCTAACGGAGGGTGACTTGAATGACATAGGTGATATGGTGAGGGATGCCACCATAGAACTATTGCAGTAGCTCGAGCAGCAACAACAATAGTCTTTGTGTGCTATCTAGATGGGTTTGCATGAGCTGCAGATCCATGCATATTAGGTACAAACTGGTGTGGTGTCAACCAGTTTGGTGCCTAGCACCTCAGAAGCCGCGGGGATGCTACGCACATGGGATCCCCAAGGAATAGTGTTGTCAGATGGAGCACTGATTACAGAGATAGAAGCTGACAGGCGCGCTGTCAGCACCTTCAAGGGAGTTGGACTTAACTTGGCGACACTTCCCAGTGAGGTGCTTCACCTTTTGTAGGATGTCATGATCGTGGAACTACGGGCCTGTGAATAGCATGCATTACAGGTAATCAGTGAGCAGAAGGTAAACAACGCACAAATGGTTTTACAATGAGACTCCACCATTGACCTTGTGAAATACCTTATGGACAAGAATCAGTGCATGGCATGGCGAAGACATGTAGATCTGTCCCAGAGATGGACATTCTCGAGGCTGAGCTAGTAGATGTACAGGTTTGGAAGGTCGCTGCTAGGGTACGCAACGCACACACAGAATTGGAGAAGGTCTAGTTGGAACTGAACCTCAAAATCATAGAGTTGCAGTTGATGGCCCAACCTTCGACTCCACCATAAATCAATGAACATCGCGAGTTAGTTGTGAAAGATGTTGTAGCAGTAGTAGACAGCACAACGAAGGACTGAATGAAACTCTTCGAGCAGTCGATCAAGGTGGTCACTAGCCTACAAGAAGACCCCACTGTGCAGAGGCTAGAAATAGAAGCACGGGAGCTGTAGTAGTGCTATAATGAAGTTAAAGTGACGACGCACACTGTCGCCATCACGCAGAGGCTCGCAAAGCTGCAAGAGGCCAAGGCTTTGAAAGAGCAGGTAGATGCAACTCAACACAAGGAAGTCATGCTGAAGGCGCGCTTAAAACCTTGGTTGGAAAAGTCCTATTTGATCATGGCCACTATTGAAGGCAAGCTAGCTAGTCTGCAGGAGACTTAGCAGAAAATTCAGTCAAACGGCGCAGGGTTACCAATGGAGTAGTTGGTCGAGGAGATGAAGCACGCAAAAACATAGTGTACTACCAAAGTCACAGTGGTATAAGTGGAGCTAGAAGGACTTCACGACAATATCTTCACACCAGCAGAGTGACTTGGGGGTGAATCACCATATTTGTGTTGGGCACCTATTGGGAATGGGCCCCTTAGGGTCAATTTAAGGGTTAAAAGCCCAAGTTTTGGGGCAGAAAGCCCGAATTTTGTATAAAGGAATGCAAATTCTTTGTATTTTGTGGTTGCGGAGCATGAAGATATCAAGAGTCAAAAAAGGGTTTCCGCCTTCAGTTTAGATAGCTTGTGTCAGCTTTAGAGATCTGCCCTTGGTTCGCGGACCATGAGATTGTATAAAAAGGGAGTCTTACAAGAGTCTAAGGGAGAGAAGTAGAGTTCTAAGTAAGTTTAAGTTCTTGATGATTCTATGAAGAGATAAGATCAAGAGTCTTATCATAGGAAGAGGCTCTGCAGCTGAGTGTGCAGAGACCTAGGTTAGAAGTTCGCAGCTAAGTGCACGGACCCCTATAGTTGTGTGTGCAGGGAGATAGAGTTTGTACTGGAAATCTGAATCATCAATAACGAGAAGTATTTTGAAATTAATATGTATTTTTCCTCCATGGATTGCATGCGATTATGTTATGTTAAGTTCTGGGTTTATGTTATAATGCTAATTTGATGCACGAATATATATGTTTCTATCTGCTATATGAATGAAAATAAGGATATATGTTTATGTGAAGATAATCTTAATTGCATGGTAAAATTAGAGAACACTTAAGATAATTTGAAAAATTATAAAATAATGTAGTAACAAAGGTGCATAAGTGCCTGAGTCACTAGTTAGGGTTGCACGAAGGACGATCGTATACCTTCGTGAAGGTTCTAAGAGACGGAAGAGAAAGTATATCGATAAGCCCTAAAGGCTTATCGATCTACGTGAAGGAACGGTTTAAGGTATAAAATCGACATCACAACCATCTAATGGTGGAGAAACTTGGTTCTTGCATCCCCCCATACTGCTTTAGGTGAGACTTCAGTTTGTGCTCCACGAACTGATGCCAAAAGGGCCAGTGGTGTAGGGATTTTCTTGGCTGACTAATGCTGAACCTGGGTCCGGGCCCATCAAGCCAACAATGAGATGATTATTTTTTTGTTGAGATCCTTGTTACCATTATGTTGAAGGATACTTGTATGCCACGTCATGTGAGAATTTATTAGCTTTTCATGCTGAAGGAGGGCCCATATGAGTGAGAGTTCCTATAGGAGAACGTCTCGTGGAGAGACATGCCACTCTAGTTGAGGGAATTTATCCTTGTAATGACAAAGAATGTACCATGTACTCATCATCATCTTATAAAATTTAATGAAGTGGCCTCCCCACTCTTGACACCAGGCCCGAAGACGTAACCCACACTGGGTGAACTTCATTATCAATGTGTGTGTGTGCTTTGATTTGATGGTTGTCATTATGTTTCCTCTTCTTTACAGTATGCACATGTGGATTTTCATACTCTTTCATATGCAATTCTACTAACATCACAGAAGTAAAATATCTTGGTTAATTCTGGTAGCTAAGAGATCGAGATCAAATTTGGTATTAGAGAGGTATTCTTGTTGATGCGAATTGCATGATTGGATGTGCCACAAGAGAGGAAATGGAGGATGACAAAGATCTCTAGGAGGCCTTCTACAAGATGGCCAACAAGGTATATTTAATGTATACAGATTATGAGAATAAAATGGCAAGAGAGGAGCAAGAGAAAGAAATAGAAGAGGATGATGCTCCATCTCCATCTTCCAGTGATTATTTGTCTTCTTCATCATCTTCTCATCATTTAGATGAGGATATCAATTAGAGCCTTCAAGTAGAAAACTTTGAATTGAGGAGACTTCTATGATAAGAAAAAGAGGAGAAACAAATATTATAGCTTCGGTTATGAGCCATGGAAGAGGCCTTGAAATAATTGAAGCACAATAAAGGCTTAGCGAATCCATCATTACCTACTTCAGAATCGACAGTTGAGGTAAACAATGTTAATGATTCTTCAGTTTCGTTTTCACGTGACGTTATTTCTGTTGGAATCCTTGAGGTACCCATTTCAGGAACTAGCCTAAGACTCCTTACCAAGATGGGATACACTAAAAGAGAGTCCTCCAAGGTAGCAGAAGCTTCCAATACATCGTCGAAACCATTGAGTAAAGAGGACGATGGGAACACATCACAATCCTCCCATAAGAGTGTACATTGCAAAGGAAGAGCCAAGGCAAGCTCTCATTGCGAGGATTACACTAGACATAGACAACAGAAGTATTAAAAGTCTCCATATTCTAAATTTCATTTTGATTACAAGCATATTGTTAATGATTAACATAAATCATGGCATAGAAAACTATGTATTTTTTTTGGTTTGCATAATCATGTGGTTTTTGAGTGATGTAAGAGAATGGCAACAAGAAAAAAGATGAGGCATGAAAGGCCTTTCCCACATCAAGGAAGGAAGAAGGTTAAGAAGGTATGGAGGAAGAATAATTTTTGCAATGATTGGAATAGAGGTGGACATCAAAGAGCCAAATGTTGGAGACTCCATCCAAAACAATGTCTCAAGGAAAAAGAACCCATGCAGGAACAATCTAATGAAGATGTTCAACAAGCGAATCTACCATAGGGGGATGATCCATTCACTTTTTTAAGTAAGAGATGGTCTTACTAGATATAATAGCTTTTCATGGATGCATTTTTTAAATTGTGTGTTGCAATATAATTCTAAAAGTGATTATGTGTTTTCCATCACTTATTAAAGAAACGATGATGTTTTGTCCTTTTATTGATAGTTGGGGCATTGGTTTCTATTATGATGTAAACTTGACCACAAAGTGTGTGTTATAAACAATTAGCAAGTATTGGGATCCTTGGGTCATGATTGGTCATGTAATTAAACATGCAGTTTGTAAAGATTGTACTATAGGTTTACAGAGGATCCAAGCGTCGATTCATCACTTATGGCTCCAAAGAACAAGGGTGAAGGGGAAGGAAGTGTGACCTGTCAGGACACTTGTTCTATAGACAATTTAACACAATAGTTGTAGATTATGTTCATGATTTTCGAGGACAAAAATCTCCTTAGTAGGGAGGAATGATCCAAGTGGCTTCAAATACTCTCAAAATTTAAAAGTGGCTTTGGAAAATCTCAAAACTCAAAAATTTTGGATTGAAGTGAAACTAGGGTCAAATTGAAGATCTCGACGCAAGATTTCCAACAGCGTGAATGACACTTCAATCTGAGTTCGTATGTGAAAGTTATAGCCGGTCAAAGTTTCAGTCAAACTAGGTCCAATGGAAACCACTAACGAGGAAACATTTTGACATTTGTCGGTGCATGGATTTTGACGGATGGAACAGGAAAATTTGTCACCTCTTTAATTTTTCCGGTGACCTCGAAAATCTGGAGGCAAAATTATGTCTAAGTTGTTTTATAAAAAATTAAAAATTATTTTTAAAAAGGGCACCCCAACCAAGGCTTTATATATCATATACATATATGGCCTACGACCATTTTTATATTGCCAACATTGACTATCGTTGAAAACGAGGCTGGCAGGATCGAACTTGCCTAGCCATTGGCCGATCGGTCCCACTCACACTGACTTCCACATATTTCCAATTGTATTCACACAAACAACCAACACCAATACCAACCAACCATTCAAACTAAAATATGCCAAAAAAAACATACGCCATGTTTGGACGGGTGGGGATTTGACCCCCAACCCCTCATAAACTAACCCCACATTTTACTAATGGGCCAACGACCCTTACCTTGTATTCTCTTCTGAAAAAATTATATTAAACCACTCATTTCATTGTCCATCCAATGAAGGTCGAGCACAAGGGTCGAGAGGGAGGTACCTTGAAACAGTGGCCAAGGTGGAACCATGCCTAGAACATTGTTCGAGATAGAATCTTGTAGGAATATTATTTAATGCTTAGGGAATCTTTAAATTCCCTTGGAGGTTGATTTTTAACATAGGCAAAATGATGCCAACTTGATAATCATTTTTCTCAGAATTTGGAAAGGAATGCAATGGTATGATCAATTTCCTCATCTAAGCAACATAATTTCTAGAAGTCAACAATGAGGAAACTTCGTGGAATCATGAGGAATCTAAAAGATTCCCTTGGAGTCAATTTCTCATAGTGACAGAATCATGTCAATTTTATACTTAAACAAATGAGAATTTTGCCACGAGTCTGATGGTATGATTAATTTTCTATTCTGAGCAACGAATTTTTCTTCGATCTTCAAAAATGAATCTTTGGAGAATCTTTGAGATTCCTGAGGGTCCATATTTTGACAGTGTGAGAAATGGGTCATTTTTATAGTCATTCGACATGATTTCGTGTCACAAATCCAATGGTGATGTCTTTTTCTTCATCTGAACTTTACATTTTCAGGCCATCCCTGGAAGTGGAGGTATATGATGTAGTGATTCCATGTCTTTCTTTTGATTTGCTGAGATGATGATTTTGTTGTTGAGATCCTTGTTACCATTACATTGAAGGATACTTGTATGCCATGTCATGTGAGAATTTACTAGCTTCTGATCTTGAAGGAGGGTCCATATGAGTGAGATTTATTATAGGAGAACATCTAGTGGAGAGACACACTACTCTGTCTAAGGGAATGTATCCTTGTAATGACAAATAATGCACCATGTACTCATCATCACCTTACAACATTTAACAAAGTGGCCTCTCCAATCTTGACATTGGGACCAAAGATTTAACCCAAAATAGGTGAACTCCATTATCAATGTGGGTGTGTTATTTGATTCGATGGTTTTCATTATGTTTCCTCTTCTTTACAGTATGCACATGTGGCTTTTCATACTCTTTCATATGCAACTCTTCTAACATCACAAAAGTAAAAGATGTTTGTTAATTCTAGAAGCTAAGAGCTCTGCATCATGAGCTCACAAATATTTTTCATACTCTAAGCACAAATTTCGGTATCAAAGTTTCTAAGTGACATCTAGTGGTCAAGTATTGTGCTTGTTTGCACAAATACATTCAAGAAGAAATGAAGTTCCTAGACATCTCCTCACTTGGTGTAGCATACCGACATGCTACCAAGATTGAACAAAAAATTAAACAAAAAAGAAATACTTTGGATATTTGAATTAGAAGCAAGGTAAGAGAACCCCCAAACCATATAAAGGAGGATAGGGCCAAGATGGAGAGAACCAGGACAACCCATCGAAGCCAAAAGAAATGAACAACCCCGCAAAGACAAAGAAGGACAATGAAAAGTGATGTGAGTTTCACAAGAGCCCCACTCACAACACAAATGAGTGTTGTGCCAAGCAGTCATCGGTGGCCGAGTTGAAAGCATCATAGTTTGATGCATGTTCTGATTCTGAGCGAGAACCTAACAAGGGGAATGACAAGGGGAATCAAGTAATTGATGTAGAACCCAATGCCACCATTGCCACAATGAAGTTCCAGAATATTGAGCCTGAAGATCTAGAGGAGGGGGAAGTGTCTCTTCCACTCACAGATGTGGGTGAATGGTTCTCTGTTGCAGTTCATTGTTGAAAGCAAGAGCCAAAATAGCCTCATTTTAGGAGAGGTCATGAAGTCGTTGGGCCTACCGACCACACCATACCCATAGTCATACACCATCAGATGGCTTCACTAAGGATGAGATCTTCGTGTCAGTCAGCAATGTCTCCTTCCCTACAACATCAAACCCTTCACGTATGAGGTGTTGTGAGATGTTTCTCCTCTTGAAATTTGTGATTTGTTATGAGGCCAACCATACTTGTGGAAGAATCATGTTGTGTATAATTTTAAGTCTCGCACTATTATTGTTACTTTGGGAAATAAGTTATACAGGATACCAAATGTAGCCCCTCTTACTCCCATCTTTTTTATATTTTCTAAGTAATGCAGTAAGATCATCTCCCATACCGAGAAATTTGTTTTCTTTCTGATTCAATCTGAAAGTAAGTGGAATATCATGGCCCGTAGGAAGGGTTCCTCCACACATCAAAAGCAGGTGGATAAGTTCGTGGAAGAATATATGGACATCTTCTCCTCACCCACAGGGGTACCCTTTCACTGTTAGGTCAAGCATTTGATCGATTTGACTCTCAAAGCACCCCTATATAATGAGTTGATATACTGCCACTCCATTTTGGAAAATGAAGATATCAAGCGGCAGATCCATGAGTTGTTGTAAAAAGGGAACACTTAACCAAGTTCCTTACCCCGTGGGAGCTTGATTGCATTTGTACAGAAGAAGTATCGGACCTGGAGGCTCTACATTGATTATCGGACACTAAAAAAAATTACTGTCGAGAACAAATATCCAATCCCTTGGATTGATGACCTTGTAGCCCAGCTCAAGGGGGCAAAGTATCTCAACAAGATTGATTTGAAGTCTAGATATCACCAAATAGAACCCACAGATGTATGGAATACCACCTGTTAGTCATGCCCTTCGAGTTGAAAAATGCCCCTGCTACTGTTATGAGGTTGATGGATGACACCTTGTGACCCTTCACCAAACCATTCATGGTTGTTTATCTGAACGACATCCTCATCTTCAAAAAAGGTTGGGAAGAGCACTTGAAACACATTCAACATATCCTTCAAACCTTAGGGTAGCACAAACTCTGTGCCATCTTAGAGAAATGCACCTTTGGAAGACTTGTAGTAGCCATTTTAAATTGATATAAATTGCTTTGACTATGCTATTGGTGTTCTCGTAACCCAGCATGCGAATCCAGTGGCCTATCATAGTGAGACTCTTTTCAATGCAATTTAGAAGTACCCGACCTATGATAAGAAATGTAATTTATCTTGCAGGTTTGTCAATAATGGAAACGTTACATTCCAGGGAAGGAGATGTCATCCACATTTGTTATAGACATTTTTGTGCCTTACAGCATGAAGCATGAAATGTCAATAATCTGAGGGATCCAAAGTCCCTAAAAATGTTGTTCCTACCCCTAGAGGAACAAGGTCAGCAAACCATAGCACTGAAAATCAGTTCTCCACCTGAAAACACTCAAAAACAAGCTAATTTTGGATCATGTCAGCTGCTCCACTGAGCATCTGTGCTGAATGTCAACTGCTCCACTATGTACCTGCGCTGAATGTCAAAAGCAATGAAGGCTACCTGCGCTGGGCGAGATTGGCCAAGTGGCACAGTCATTCCTCAATGTGTCAAATGCCTAGGAATCTTCCAAAATGACACTTGGATCAGGGAATTCGCCTATTGATGAGTAAGAGGGTCTTGATCTCCAAGTGGAAGCAAGAAACTCCAAGTGGACTTAAGAACTGAAGAATAACTGAAGTGGGAGAGGACACTAGTCAGCTTCATGCCAGCCTCAAGCTGACTCATCCTTTCTCCAAATCTCTTATATATAGAGCTCTCTCATGAGGTCTAAGGAGGCTGGAATCTTGTGACTGTAAGGAAGTGCTGTTGGTTTGAGTATAGAACTATTGGTTGATTTTCTTCAAAGAGGTGAAGAGGAGATTTCTTTCTACTGGGAGGTGTTGCTGGATTGGGCCTCTTATGGTTGTAACACTCTCAGAACTTTACTTCTTCCATTAATAAAGCATTTGAGGTTCTTCTATATGCATGTGTCTCCATGGCGTATTGATACTTGTATATTTGATTTATCCTAATCCTTGAATCAATTATGAATGTATGCGTCTTGTAGTTTCCCTCTCTTGTTATTTTGCAGGATCTTGGTGTAGCTGGGCCAGTGAAAGAGCGAGGAGATGGGAGCAAGCAGCAAAGGGAGAAGATTGGATCAATCATTAGCGGAAGACAACGGTTAGTGGATCTCTTTCTCCTCTCCCTTACATCTCATAAAGAAGTAATATTGAATAGCTTTGCATTCGGTTGTTGCTGAGGTACTATCACCCTTAGAGTGGGATAGGGTCATTCCGCATTGGATACTTTTCCCAACAACAAATTGGCGACTCCGCTAGGGATCGTATCTTGTTGGTTGTTTGTGTTTTTGCTATTCATTTCATAAACAAAGGGAGTACCGAATCGAACTGCATTTGGATCTTTCAAATGCAAAGTAGAGGGCAGCTACTCTAGCTCAGTTTCTAGGCAAGTTTATGATTTGAAGAGTTGATCCACAAGGACTCTAAATAGCTCTTAGTGATAGCTTTTCATCCTCCTTTTCATCCCTTAGTGTGTACTTGACTGATAGCTTCTGATTTGGCCAAAAACTGTGAATTTTTGAGCAATTTGTGACCCGAAAACCAAGAGAAATGAAAGTTTCGTTCTTCAGTGCAGGTTGTGTGAAGGTTGTCTGCATTTCAGAGCAGTTCCCGAAGGGGCTACCTGCGCTGAAGGTCAAACTGCCTGTGTACTACCTGCGCTGAACCAGTTTTGCCTAGTGCTACTGGGGTTTCCTGCTGTTTCTTGCCCTGTTTTCACTCTTGTTTAGCTGCCTGTTACCAGTCAATGTACCTATCTGAAACCAACTTTCCTTGCCACTATTCCGCCTCGGTTGTATAAAGAAACTGTGTTTGTTCTTTGTGTATTTCTTATATCAATTGCAGTTTCCCATAACGAAAGTGAACTAGTCTTGCCGTGGCCTCTTAGATCTAGACCTGTGATTAAGTGTCGTTTTGATCTTAAGAGTTAGTTTATTTGCCGTTCATAGCTGATTGAGCTTTTGCTTTCTTCATATGGTTTGAGTTTACATATTTCTAGTGTCGAAACAAGTAAATCTTAAGGTGTCTTTTTATTTTGGACAAGCTTGTTTGCTTTCACTTGAAATTGAATTCGAAATTATACAACAGCTTTCTTTTTGTGTCGCACAAACATTAAGAAAGAGAAAAGAAATACTTGCATTGTGAATGTGCATTATGACAGTTTGCATGTTGATTTAGGGAAAAATGCATTAGTGTGTGATCTCTGTGAAAAGATGTTATCTTTCTTTTCCCTCAGTAGTTAAGATTTTCAAAGTTGAAAGATTGAAAAGCTTGCTTATCATCTTAGACTGCATTTAGGAGTGTTACTATACATCTCGTGGTGATTCATAAAGGCAAACTGCTAAACAAGATCAACCTTAAAATAAATTGAATTTACATAACAACGCATTGAAACATAACGCAAACACATAGAGGTCTAAGCTAGAGACGTGTTCCAGCGTCGTTAAACGTGATATCTTAGCGTTGAGTGGTTGGGTGATTCCTCCACGGTGAAGCGATAAGTATCAATACGGACTTGTGCTCCCACGTACCGTCGCGTATATATTGGGAGACCCCTATAGGAACAAAGCCTTTATCCATAGGAAACCGTGTCGGCCGCCCTACTGATCGCAATGCAGTGAACACAACATTCACGAAGATCGACCACTCGTACCGTAAAACGTATTCTGTGGTTTTGCGAAAAGTTTGGCACACCCTCTGCCTAGAACTCCAGAGCAGTTTCTTTTGGCCTTTTTCAAACTCTATAACTGAAAAATTCCATCCGAGCATTTGTCACTTCGGGCTCGTTAAAACATCGAAGGAGACTAGAGTCATCTTTAGCTTTTTCTCGACTCTTAAAAAGTGAAAAAGAAAGTTGTGTCTAAAGCGTCGTTATAAAATTTATTTTAAACGGAACATAATCACCTCCTATTCCTGCGTTGATCTGTAGGTTGAGAACATGGAACGCCCCAACCAAGGAATTCCACATGATGGAAATCCTAGTCCTTTCTCCTCTTGGGGAGAAGTTGGTGCGTTCCACATGGCCATATTGTCGCTTCCAGGACTGACAATTGGCCTGCCGATTTGGCTATTCTCAACCAATGTAGTTCAGAACACCATGGTTCCCGAACAGTCGAGTCAACAGTTATATGAGTCTAGAGCTGCCCACCAGCCTTCTACTTCCTATAACTCTTCCTCCAATCCTTCATCTTCAAAAGGTAGAGCCGGCAAAAGCCAAGCTCCCATGAAGAAGAAGGAGAAGAAGGAGAGAGAGAAGAAGAAGAAGGAGCCTAAGGCAACTGGGGGCAAGCAAAAGACATCTAACAAAAATCCACACACAGCACAGATCGGGCCTAAATCGCCATGTGTCATATGTAGAGGAGACCACTTCCATAGAGATTGTCCCTATATTCCCCGGATACTAAGGGACTGGTCCCCTCGGTTGCACAATTCGGGAGCATCAACCTCTGATAGCCATGTTGAATTCTTACCGTCAACCAGCGAAAGTGAAGGTTCAAGACAAAGAGGGGGAGCAAGATCCCCCTGCAGACTGTGTGAAGGCGATCACGCCATCCACCGTTGTCCCTTCTTAGATGAAGCGAAGAGAGTTTTGGAAGATTGCCCGGTTTCACCATTGAGACTTCCTCCTGGATACAAAAAACTCGTGCCAAGTCCTTTGTTGGTTGAAAATACAGCTGGCCCACTCAAGTGGTCAGCTGAAGCGTCAGTCATTGAAAATGAACCTACTGAATCCAGACCAGACGAAAGTCTAAACGTCGATACGGCAGTTGACCCCATTCTTCCTTCAGAGGTTTCATCCTCAAATGACACCGTCACTGAAGATTCATCTTCAAATGACACCCACACTGAAGAGAATAAGGATGACACCATCCAGATTCTTTTCATCAACACAGATTCTGATGAGCATCAGGGCAATGCGCCCATTCCTTTATCGCAGGAAGGAACATCGTCAGGATCATATCCGGCCGTGTATTCGGTCCCACCGCCAAGCAACCTGGTTGTGTCCTTTGATTGGAACCAACTAGGCAGACCTCGGTTGCCAGCCAGTATACCATTCCGAATCATAGTCCAAATTTATAGAATGGTAATGGCTGGCACTATCATTGATGAAGGGGCATCTGTGAGTATCCTTTCCTCTATTGCTTGGAAAGCACTGGGTTCCCCGAAGCTTTTTCCTGAGATAAGAAATCTCTCGGGTTTTGACAAAGGAACCAGTCGACCGTTAGGGATCCTCCCCAATGTGCCTGTTACATTAAAAGGGAAGACCGTTCAATTGAACGTGATGGTCGTTCAAGGACCCTTGGATTATAACCTACTCCTTGGACGAGACTATATATATTGCATGGGAGCTATAGTCTCCTCACTCTTTAGAGTAATGTGTTTTCCACACGAAGGAAGAATGGTCAAGCTCGTAGACCAACTTTCATTTTCGGGATCACGCATCGCAAATAGTCAGATACCAACCCTCTATGGTCTATTCACTCAAGAAATGTCTCCACCCCCAGTCCTCCTTCCCGATGAGTGCGAGTGATTCGGAAAGATGGGACTGGAACCCAGGGGGCATGCATCCTGGTCTGCTTCGGGCAGAGGAAACCTTGGGTATAAGGTAGAATTTCCACGAAAGAATATGACTAGTCCATACCCCGTCCGTATTTGGAAGAGGGGTTGTTCTGGGATAGGATTCTTTTGTTAAGGTTACTTGTTTGACAACAGTCATTCACCATTGTCTACCTCGGTAGGCAGTGCCGAGGAAACATTTTCTTTTGATGGTGTTAACAAAACAATCTTTGGGTAACCAGAAAGAGGCAAGCCTCACCCTTTAAAACAAATGTTTTATCGGATAAGTAGGGGTAGCCTTGAAATTGTACTTTATACCTGGGGGCATGCAAACCTTTTGAAGTGCAAGCTAGGAGCGGTTATTTATCTGTTTTTGGGATTAGCCGTGTCCGAACTGTTGAAAAGTGTGCAACAAGAAATGCTTGTTGAGAGTGCAACAAGATAATGGAGCTTAGTGAAAAGAGTCGCCTTCACTAAGTGGGCCCGCAGGCTATTTTTAGCGCAAGTCTATTTTTAGACTATGTCTATTTTTAAACATATGGATCATGTCTATGGATGATTGATCAAGTTGGGAAAAATAGATGGACTTCTATTTTTGATGAAAGTGTGAGTGATCACAGTGTGAGTGATTACAGTGTGAGTGATCACAGTGTGAGTGATCAAAGTCAAAAATAGAAAAGTCAAATATTATTATCTCACAATAATATTTGGACTATAAACTTAATCTTATTCTCTTGGAGCACTTCAGTTTGAGCTACGGAAGTGGCACATGCAGCTGACAGAAGGAAATTCGTTTTTCTTATGAGTCAGTTGAGTTGTTGCATGCATGACTTCAGTTAGAACTCAAGTGAGTTGAGTTTAGTGGACTGGAGGTACAGTTGATGGAGTTGTGTTCAGTTTAGCTTTGTTAAACTGGTTGTATTTAGTCTAACTGATCAATAGACTAAAGATGAGTTGGGTGAATTAGTTATTAATTAATTCACAAGTTATTAACTCATAATGCAACTATAGAATACATCAGTTAACTCAGTTGCATGTCAGTGCATGTTCAGTTCAGCAGGGACAGGTGTTAGAGGATCAGATTGCTATCAGTTGTGACTATAGTTGTGCATCAGATCTTGCACAATCAAAGGATTGAGTATGCCAATGAGTTTGCTCACGTATCTTCATGATATTATAGCTGTTGCTCACGTCCAACATAGTGTGGGTGACTATTTTGCAGTGTAAAATCGAGTTTGGGAAGCTATTCTCATCAGTTCTCGAGCAGGTTTGAGCAGTGGAGGCAGACAAGCAGCGGGAGAGATTTGGAGATCAAATCTGAGCTGTATTGTGTGTAACAGGTGGAGATACTTGTGAGAAGTATTATGCTTTGTATTGTTACATGATTCAATCAATATAATATACAGATAGTGTGGGGTTTTTAGCGAGATGCTTTCCCCGGGATACATACTGTGTTTATGAGTTTGATTGATGCTTCTATGTGTGCCTGTGGATGTTTCTTCTTCTGTAATTTGATGATCAACGTAGAGGATATTATGTATTATACATGTTCCGCTTAAATTTTATGATCAGGATAATCTCTGTTGAATATGTGTCATATTATTCAAAATTTCTACATGGTATCGGAGCTAGATAATTGTAGAAAAAGTTTCTACATGGTATCAGAGCTGCTTGATTTGTAGAAGAGATTTTTACAGGATATCAAGCGAGGATTGATCATCAGATCTACTATTCTCACGAATTCTAGATCAGAAGCAGTTGAGTTTTGTGCTGGTGGAATTCGAATTTAATTCCAAAGCAAGAGATAAAACTCAGAAACATTCAGTTCGAGAATGGAGATAGTATGCCCCAGTATCTCATGAGGTTCACTCAGTGTCGAGATGAGCTGGGAAGTGTGGGGGTTACTGTTGATGATGAGGATGGTGAGTCTAGGACTCCTTGACCTTCCTAAGAGTTGGCATAGCTACCAGGACTCGGTGAATGGAAGGGAGAAACTGCAAAATTGGGAACGACCATGGTCGGATTTGGTGCAGGAGGAGATTAGACGGAGCACCAGAGACAGTTCTTCATCTATGCATGATGAGGAGAACTGTGCCTTAGCGAGTAAGGCGAGGAAGGGGAAGGGGAAGGTTTCTCTTTCCGAATCTTGTTCTTCCAGTGATGGGAAGAATGTTGACAAATCGAAGGTGAGATGCTTTCGTTGTCATGAGATTGGTTCATGGGTCAGGAACCTGTATGCTCTTGAGGTTTAAGATGCATGCAAAGCCTTGAGCAACAAGGAAACTGATGGAGACTTGGTGGTTGAGAGGGAGCGTATATTACCTCTCAACATGCAGAGCCAGAAGAAGTCTCAGACGATTATGGAGGAGCCACGATTGGTGCAGCAACTTCAGGAGATTGTGGAGGAGCCACAACAGGGGAAGCTGAAAGGAGATCGAGTAGAGACATCTACTCATCCAGAGACCTCCAGTAGGGGGAAACTTCAAGCCAGGTGGGCTGAGGGATCGCATGCAGCCATACCTCCAGGTAGGAGGTGGGGTGATGTGGATTGATTGTCCCAAGGAGGAGGGGTAAGATCCTTGAGGTACCCAACCTCTTGGATGAGACCTTGCTACGAGAGCCCCGATGTGTAGTAGCAGGAACTGACTGATTGGGTAGAGACAGATGCGGATGGAGCGGCAGAGAGAGCGACAGTGCAAGGAATCCCAGGACAGCACATAGCTAGCAGGCTGTAGCAATGCGAGAGGCACAAGTGTTTTGCACAGTGTTAGGTGGCACAGAGAGGTGTGCAATGGTGCGAGATGCATGGAGATGTTGCAGTAGCGCAGATGTCAGAGAGGGAGCACTTGTTAGCAGCAGGTAGAGCTTCAGCATCAGAGGATGTTTCTATCCCAACAGGGAGGTCAGTTGGGAGGTGCAGTGCGGATGCAATGCTGGGAGATAGAACCAGCAGCAGCACGGATGCAGTCAGAGATCAAAGTGACAGAGGCTAGAGCAGTCAGATACTGAAGAGCACAGAGATGCAGAGTTTCAGTTGACAGAGGCAATATCAGTCAGAGACTTTGATGACAGAGCAAGTGGACTGGCCAAATGTGTTGCATGGAGAACATTCCAAAGTTACAGGATCGGGTTTGAGAGGAAGCCTTTCTTGTTGAGAGGGAGTGTTGAAAAGTGTGCAACAAGAAATGCTTGTTGAGAGTGCAACAAGATGATGGAGCTTAGTGAAAAGAGTCGCCTTCACTAAGTGGGCCCGCAGGCTATTTTTGGCGCAAGTCTATTTTTAGACTATGTCTATTTTTAGACATATGGATCATGTCTATGGATGATTGATCAAGTTGGGAAAAATAGATGGACTTCTATTTTTGATGAAAGTGTGAGTGATCATAGTGTGAGTGATTACAGTGTGAGTGATCACAGTGTGAGTGATCAAAGTCAAAAATAGAAAAGTCAAATATTATTATCTCACAATAATATTTGGACTATAAACTTAATCTTATTCTCTTGGAGCACTTCAGTTTGAGCTACGGAAGTGGCACATGCAGCTGACAGAAGGAAATTTGTTTTTCTTATGAGTCAGTTGAGTTGTTGCATGCATGACTTCAGTTAGAACTCAAGTGAGTTGAGTTTAGTCGACTGGAGGTACAGTTGATGGAGTTGTGTTCAGTTTAGCTGTGTTAAACTGGTTGTATTTAGTCTAACTGATCAATAGACTAAAGATGAGTTGGGTGAATTAGTTATTAATTAATTCACAAGTTATTAACTCATAATGCAACTATAGAATACATCAGTTAACTCAGTTGCATGTCAGTGCATGTTCAGTTCAGCAGGGACAGGTGTTAGAGGATCAGATTGCTATCAGTTGTGACTATAGTTGTGCATCAGATCTTGCACAATCAAAGGATTGAGTATGCCAATGAGTTTGCTCACGTATCTTCATGATATTATAGCTTTTGCTCACGTCCAACATAGTGTGGGTGACTATTTTGCAGTGTAAAATCGAGTTTGGGAAGCTATTCTCATCAGTTCTCGAGCAGGTTTGAGCAGTGGAGGCAGGCAAGCAGCGGGAGAGATTTGGAGATCAAATCTGAGTTGTATTGTGTGTAACAGGTGGAGATACTTGTGAGAAGTATTATGCTTTGTATTGTTACATGATTCAATCAATATAATATACAGATAGTGTGGGGTTTTTAGCGAGATGCTTTCCCCGGGATACATACTGTGTTTATGAGTTTGATTGATGCTTCTATGTGTGCCTGTGGATGTTTCTGCTTCTGTAATTTGATGATCAACGTAGAGGAGATTATGTATTATACATGTTCCGCTTAAATTGTATGATTAGGATAATCTCTGTTGAATATGTGTCATATTATTCAAAATTTCTACATGGTATCGGAGCTAGATAATTGTAGAAAAAGTTTCTACATGGTATCAGAGTTGCTTGATTTGTAGAAGAGATTTTTACAGGATATCAAGCGAGGATTGATCATCAGATCTACTATTCTCACGAATTCTAGATCGGAAGCAGTTGAGTTTTGTGCTGGTGGAATTCGAATTTAATTCCAAAGCAAGAGATAAAACTCAGAAACATTCAGTTCGAGAATGGAGATAGTATGCCCAGTATCTCACGAGGTTCACTCAGTGTCGAGATGAGCTGGGAAGTGTGGGGGTTACTGTTGATGATGAGGATGGTGAGTCTAGGAATCCTTGACCTTCCTAAGAGTTGGCATAGCTACCAGGACTCGGTGAATGGAAGGGAGAAACTGCAAAATTGGGAATGACCATGGTCGGATTTGGTGCAGGAGGAGATTAGACGGAGCACCAGAGACAGTTCTTCATCTGTGCATGATGAGGAGAACTGTGCCTTAGCGAGTAAGGCGAGGAAGGGGAAGGGGAAGGTTTCTCTTTCCGAATCTTTTTCTTCCAGTGATGGGAAGAATGTTGACAAATCGAAGGTGAGATGCTTTCGTTGTCATGAGATTGGTTCATGGGTCAAGAACCTGTATGCTCTTGAGGTTCAAGATGCATGCAAAGCCTTGAGCAGCAAGGCAACTGATGGAGACTTGGTGGCTGAGAGGGAGCGTATATTACCTCTCAACATGCAGAGCCAGAAGAAGCCTCAGACGATTGTGGAGGAGCCACGATTGGTGCAGCAGCTTCAGGAGATTGTGGAGGAGCCACAACAGGGGAAGTTGAAAGGAGATCGAGTAGAGACATCTACTCATCCAGAGACCTCCAGTAGGGGGAAACTTCAAGCCAGGTGGGCTGAGGGATCGCATGCAGCCATACCTCCAAGTAGGAGGTGGGGTGATGTGGATTGATTGTCCCAAGGAGGAGGGGTAAGATCCTTGAGGTACCCAACCTCTTGGATGAGACCTTGCTACGGGAGCCCCGATGTGCAGTAGCAGGAACTGACTGATTGGGTAGAGACAGATGCGGATGGAGCGGCAAAGAGAGCGACAGTGCAGGGAATCCCAGGACAGCACATAGCTAGCAGGTTGTAGCAATGCGAGAGGCACAAGTGTTTTGCACAGTGTTAGGTGGCACAGAGAGGTGTGCAATGGTGCGAGATGCATGGAGATGTTGCAGTAGCACAGATGTCAGAGAGGGAGCACTTGTTAGCAGCAGGTAGAGCTTCAGCATCAGAGGATGTTTCTATCCCAACAGGGAGGTCAGTTGGGAGGTGCAGTGCGGATGCAATGCTGGGAGATCGAACCAGCAGCAGCAAGGATGCAGTCAGAGATCAAAGTGACAGAGGCTAGAGCAGTCAGATACTGAAGAGCACAGAGATGCAGAGTTTCAGTTGACAGAGGCAATAGCAGTCAGAGACTTTGATGACAGAGCAAGTGGACCGGCCAAATGTGTTGCATGGAGAACATTCCAAAGTTACAGGATCGGGTTTGAGAGGAAGCCTTTCTTGTTGAGAGGGAGTGTTGAAAAGTGTGCAACAAGAAATGCTTGTTGAGAGTGCAACAAGATGATGGAGCTTAGTGAAAAGAGTCGCCTTCACTAAGTGGGCCCGCAGGCTATTTTTGGCGCAAGTCTATTTTTAGACTATGTCTATTTTTAGACATATGGATCATGTCTATGGATGATTGATCAAGTTGGGAAAAATAGATGGACTTCTATTTTTGATGAAAGTGTGAGTGATCACAGTGTGAGTGATTACAGTGTGAGTGATCACAGTGTGAGTGATCAAAGTCAAAAATAGAAAAGTCAAATATTATTATCTCACAATAATATTTGGACTATAAACTTAATCTTATTCTCTTGGAGCAATTCAGTTTGAGCTACGGAAGTGGCACATGAAGCTGACAGAAGGAAATTCGTTTTTCTTATGAGTCAGTTGAGTTGTTGCATGCATGACTTCAGTTAGAACTCAAGTGAGTTGAGTTTAGTGGACTGGAGGTACAGTTGATGGAGTTGTGTTCAGTTTAGCTGTGTTAAACTGGTTGTATTTAGTCTAACTGATCAATAGACTAAAGATGAGTTGGGTGAATTAGTTATTAATTAATTCACAAGTTATTAACTCATAATGCAACTACAGAATACATCAGTTAACTCAGTTGCATGTCAGTGCATGTTCAGTTCAGCAGGGACAGGTGTTAGAGGATCAGATTGCTATCAGTTGTGACTATAGTTGTGCATCAGATCTTGCACAATCAAAGGATTGAGTATGCCAATGATTTTGCTCACATATCTTCATGATATTATAGCTGTTTCTCACGTCCAACATAGTGTGGGTGACTATTTTGCAGTGTAAAATCGAGTTTGGGAAGCTATTCTCATCAGTTCTCGAGCAGGTTTGAGCAGTGGAGGCAGGCAAGCAGCGGGAGAGATTTGGAGATCAAATCTGAGCTGTATTGTGTGTAACAGGTGGAGATACTTGTGAGAAGTATTATGCTTTGTATTGTTACATGATTCAATCAATATAATATACAGATAGTGTGGGGTTTTTAGCGAGATGCTTTCCGCGGGATACATACTGTGTTTATGAGTTTGATTGATGCTTCTATGTGTGCCTGTGGATGTTTCTGCTTCTGTAATTTGATGATCAACGTAGAGGAGATTATGTATTATACATGTTCCGCTTAAATTGTATGATCAGGATAATCTCTGTTGAATATGTGCCATATTATTCAAAATTTCTACATGGTATCGGAGCTAGATAATTGTAGAAAAAGTTTCTACATGGTATCAGAGCTGCTTGATTTGTAGAAGAGATTTTTACAGGATATCAAGCGAGGATTGATCATCAGATCTACTATTCTCACGAATTCTAGATCGGAAGCAGTTGAGTTTTGTGCTGGTGGAATTCGAATTTAATTCCAAAGCAAGAGATAAAACTCAGAAACATTCAGTTCGAGAATGGAGATAGTATGCCCCAGTATCTCACGAGGTTCACTCAGTGTCGAGATGAGCTGGGAAGTGTGGGGGTTACTGTTGATGATGAGGATGGTGAGTCTAGGACTCCTTGACCTTCCTAAGAGTTGGCATAGCTACCAGGACTCGGTGAATGGAAGGGAGAAACTGCAAAATTGGGAACGACCATGGTTGGATTTGGTGCAGGAGGAGATTAGACGGAGCACCAGAGACAGTTCTTCATCTGTGCATGATGAGGAGAACTGTGCCTTAGCGAGTAAGGCGAGGAAGGGGAAGGGGAAGGTTTCTCTTTCCGAATCTTGTTCTTCCAATGATGGGAAGAATGTTGACAAATCGAAGGTGAGATGCTTTCGTTGTCATGAGATTGGTTCATGGGTCAGGAACCTGTATGCTCTTGAGGTTCAAGATGCATGCAAAGCCTTGAGCAGCAAGGCAACTGATGGAGACTTGGTGGTTGAGAGGGAGCGTATATTACCTATCAACATGCAAAGCCAGAAGAAGTCTCAGACGATTGTGGAGGAGCCACGATTGGTGCAGCAGCTTCAGGAGATTGTGGAGGAGCCACAACAGGGGAAGCTGAAAGGAGATCGAGTAGAGACATCTACTCATCCAGAGACCTCCAGTAGGGGGAAACTTCAAGCCAGGTGGGCTGAGGGATCGCATGCAGCCATACCTCCAGGTAGGAGGTGGGGTAATGTGGATTGATTGTCCCAAGGAGGAGGGGTAAGATCCTTGAGGTACCCAACCTCTTGGATGAGACCTTGCTACGGGAGCCCCGATGTGTAGTAGCAGGAACTGACTGATTGGGTAGAGACAGATGCGGATGGAGCGGCAGAGAGAGCGACAGTGCAGGGAATCCCAGGACAGCACATAGCTAGCAGGCTGTAGCAATGCGAGAGGCACAAGTGTTTTGCACAGTGTTAGGCGGCACAGAGAGGTGTGCAATGGTGCGAGATGCATGGAGATGTTGCAGTAGCGCAGATGTCAGAGAGGGAGCACTTGTCAGTAGCAGGTAGAGCTTCAGCATCAGAGGATGTTTCTATCCCAACAGGGAGGTCAGTTGGGAGGTGCAGTGCGGATGCAATGCTGGGAGATAGAACCAGCAGCAGCACGGATGCAGTCAGAGATCAAACTGACAGAGGCTAGAGCAGTCAGATACTGAAGAGCACAGAGATGCAGAGTTTCAGTTGACAGAGGCAATAACAGTCAGAGACTTTGATGACAGAGCAAGTGGACCGGCCAAATGTGTTGCATGGAGAACATTCCAAACTTACAGGATCGGGTTTGAGAGGAAGCCTTTCTTGTTGAGAGGGAGTGTTGAAAAGTGTGCAACAAGAAATGCTTGTTGAGAGTGCAACAAGATGATGGAGCTTAGTGAAAAGAGTCGCCTTCACTAAGTGGGCCCGCAGGCTATTTTTGGCGCAAGTCTATTTTTAGACTATGTCTATTTTTAGACATATGGATCATGTCTATGGATGATTGATCAAGTTGGGAAAAATAGATGGACTTCTATTTTTGATGAAAGTGTGAGTGATCACAGTGTGAGTGATTACAGTGTGAGTGATCACAGTGTGAGTGATCAAAGTCAAAAATAGAAAAGTCAAATATTATTATCTCACAATAATATTTGGACTATAAACTTAATCTTATTCTCTTGGAGCACTTCAGTTTGAGCTACGGAAGTGGCACATGCAGCTGACAGAAGGAAATTCGTTTTTCTTATGAGTCAGTTGAGTTGTTGCATGCATGACTTCAGTTAGAACTCAAGTGAGTTGAGTTTAGTGGACTGGAGGTACAGTTGATGGAGTTGTGTTCAGTTTAGCTGTGTTAAATTGGTTGTATTTAGTCTAACTGATCAATAGACTAAAGATGAGTTGGGTGAATTAGTTATTAATTAATTCACAAGTTATTAACTCATAATGCAACTATAGAATACATCAGTTAACTCAATTGCATGTCAGTGCATGTTTAGTTCAGCAGGGACAGGTGTTAGAGGATCAGATTGCTATCAGTTGTGACTATAGTTGTGCATCAGATCTTGCACAATCAAAGGATTGAGTATGCCAATGAGTTTGCTCATGTATCTTCATGATATTATAGCTGTTGCTCACATCCAACATAGTGTGGGTGACTATTTTGCAGTGTAAAATCGAGTTTGGGAAGCTATTCTCATCAGTTCTCGAGCAGGTTTGAGCAGTGGAGGCAGGCAAGCAGCGGGAGAGATTTGGAGATCAAATCTGAGCTGTATTGTGTGTAACAGGTGGAGATACTTGTGAGAAGTATTATGCTTTGTATTGTTACATGATTCAATCAATATAATATACAGATAGTGTGGGGTTTTTAGCGAGATGCTTTCCCCGGGATACATACTGTGTTTATGAGTTTGATTGATGCTTCTATGTGTGCCTGTGGATGTTTCTGCTTCTGTAATTTGATGATCAACGTAGAGGAGATTATGTATTATACATGTTCCGCTTAAATTGTATGATCAGGATAATCTCTGTTGAATATGTGTCATATTATTCAAAATTTCTACACGAACTTGCATAAAGAAAGGATGAGAGGGAGTAAAGCTTAGTGAAGATGAAGCTCTATAAAAAATAGAGATCTCACAGGGGACATTCTTATCTTATGACTGGTATTATCGAGCAGTTTTAGCATAAAGTTCATGCTCGTTAAAAAATAAACGCAAGATCCGAGCAGTTTTAACGCGGTCTTCATGCTCATTAAAAAATAAATATAAGCAGTGAGCGATGTTTCCTCTAGAGTTTAAGCTCATTTTTAAATAAAAAATGAACCTATCCCGGTAAATAACCACTGTGATCGTAAATTTATTAGCCATAAAAAGCCTTGGTCGTGTTTGCACCTGCCACCTCCATTCCATTTGGCCGATCGTTCACCCCCATATGATTGTTTACCCATTTTTGAGGAACAGCTGCGAAGAGTGATTTCACTTAGCCATCCTTGTGACACTGCTGTGATTGGAAAATTCCAACCTGTACCTGGAATCTGCTGCTATCCCTGTTTATCACTCATTCCTCAAAAGACGAGTCTTCTTTGAGCTCTTTTCATCTGACTCGTAAAATATGAAAAGTTTGCCGAGTTTTGGCCTTCCAGCTCGTTAAAGTGACCGGAAGAGCTATCCCTCCTCTAGATTTTAATCTTTTTGGACCTGAGGGATTATTACACAAAAAGGTCGAGCGGTTGTTTTATTCGGCTCGTTAAAGTTATCGAAAACTCATCCCTTCTGTATTGTTTTATACTTTTTCAGACTTAAGGGATTAGATGACGAAAAAGGAATTTTGGAGTTAACTTTCTGTACCTTTTCAAACTCTCTAAAAATGAAAAGGACCGAGTTGTCTTTGTCGCTAGACTCGTTAAAATAATTAAATAGCGACAAACTTGTCTTTAGACGAGAACGAGTTTCCCTATCGCTAGGCTCGTTAAAACGTAGCGATGGGCTTGCCCGAAGGGCAGGTTATAGAACAAGCATATGTTATCCTCCTCAAGCTTGACAAAAATAAAGAGGTACTGGTCAGAAATGACTGGGGAAAAATTGGGAGAACCTCAAAGCTTTAATGGTAGCAAGTCGCTCTTGAACATGACACTTTGTCCTCCGTATCACATCGGGTTGGGTTGTTTTCATTCACCGATCTCATCACCATGGTCTTCGCCAAACCATCCGCATTTGGGGTAATGCTACCGATCCATCACATCAGTGTCGTTATATGTTCAAGAGATGTTGTTCAGAAAGAGTCAACCGTGTCCCATCCACTGCCATACATTATCCTTCATCCACCCATGATCGCCACCCTGAATCATATCTCACAGATTGTTTTCACCTCCACTAAAATCATTAGCTCCGTTCCGTGTCACTGATGCGGGATTCATTAAGACCCTCCTTTGACGGATCGCTTCTTGTCGACTTCAGCTCATCATCCAAGAAGTTGATCTAGGAACACCCCCTCAGTACTTTGAAGCTTGCATGCCTCAATGGCAAGTTTCTCACTTCCGGCGACAGGTATACATCAATGACCTTCGACCAGAAGATTTTGCGTGGTGTTCGACGCCAAGTCCTTTATTCACACCACATGAATTGTACTGTAGTACCTTGAGGGTCATTATCATTATCGGTGATTCCTCTCGCGCTTGTTAACGGTTTACATTATTGACCGGTAATCAAGCGATGTCTTTCCATGTTCGACTTCAGCGCAATTCTCACATGGATCGACCTGTACTTAGAGTGAAGATCGAACGAGTTGGAAGACCTCGGATCTAGTTTCATCCATCCTGGCTGCGATATATATTCAGGAAATATAAAGACATTTGATATGTACATTATTGCAGCAGATGATCATCCTACTCAAAGGATGATAATTTCAGCAGAGAATTATCAGTCTAACATCAGACGATCGTCTGTTATATGTACCAAAATGAATTTATAAAGCTGAGCATGGGAATGCCCGCCTCAGCTAGATCATGAAAGCAGAATGAAAAATAATGTATTGTATTTTATTTTATTACAGGGCGCCTCTCAGCGATTGAATGAACTTCGGATCCTCCTGATAAAGCATTTCACCCGATGAACGACCTCATACTTTAGGGGGCAACTGTTATAGACATTTTTGTGCCTTACAGCATGAAGCATGAAATGTCAATAATCTGAGGGATCCAAAGTCCCTAAACATGTTGTTCCTACCCCTAGAGGAACAAGGTCAGCAAACCACAGCACTGAAAATCAGTTCTCCACCTGAAAACACTCAAAAAAAAGCTAATTCTGGATCATGTCAGCTGCTCCACTAAGCATCTGCGCTGAATGTCAACTGCTCCACTCTGTACCTGCGCTAAATGTCAAAAGCAATGAAGGCTACCTACGCTGGGCGAGATTGGCCAAGTGGCACAGTCATTCCTCAATGTGTCAAATGCCCAGGAAGCTTCCAAAATGACACTTGGATCAGGGAATTCACCTATTGATGAGTAAGAGAGTCTTGATCTCCAAGTGGAAGCAAGAACCTCCAAGTGGACTTAAGAACTGAAGAATAACCGAAGTGGGAGAGGACACTAGTCAGCTTCATGCCAGCCTCAAGCTGACTCATCCTTTCTCCAAATCTCCTATATATAGAGCTCTCTCATGAGGTCTAAGGAGGCTGGGATCTTGTGACTGTAAGGAAGTGCTGTTGGTTTGAGTATAGAACTATTGGGTGATTTGCTTGAAGGAGGTGAAGAGGAGATTTCTTTCTGCTGGGAGGTGTTGCTGGATTGGGCCTCTTATGGTTGTAACACTCTCGGAACTTTACTTCTTCCATTAATAAAGCATTTGAGGTTCTTCTATATGCATGTGTCTCCATGGCGTATTGATACTTGTATATTTGATTTATCCTAATCCTTGAATCAATTATGAATGTATGCGTCTTGTAGTTTCCCTCTCTTGTTATTTTGCAGGATCTTGGTGTAGCTGGGCCAGTGAAAGAGCAAGGAGCTGGGAGCAAGCAGCAAAGGGAGAAGATTGGATCAATCATTAGTGGAAGACAACGGTTAGTGGATCTCTTTCTCCTCTCTCTTACATCTCATAAAGAAGTAATCTTGAATAGCTTTGCATTCGGTTGTTGCTGAGGTACTATCACCCTTAGAATGGGATAGGGTGATTCCGTATTGGATACTTTTCCCAACAACAACATTGATCACCGACCTCTTTAGTTTATATAGACACAAGGGAAGTTGTAGGACGATTGTCATCAGAAGTGGTATACATATCTACAACAATTCCACTTGAACATTAAATACAAAAAGGGTAGCACTAATCATGTTGCAGATTACCTCAGCGGTCTCTAGTCACAACACTAACAATTGTTTTGAACTCTTGTGGCCAAGAGACCCTTGGATGGTCGCAACTGTACAAAAATGATCCATATTTTGCCACCACATACCAGACGCTAGTCAATGGAAAGAAAGTTCTCGATTTCTACCTCCAATACTCATTATTATGCTACCTAGGCCACCTTTTTTTTCCTTCAAGCAAGTGTTCCAAGCTAATTTGGGAGGCACACTACAGTCGAGTCGTAAGACACTTTGGTGTGGAGAAATTTTTGGTTGCACTACATAAGTAATTTTACTAGCCAAAACTGTGATAAGATGTTAGAAAATATATCAGGTCTTGCACTGACTCTTAAGAAGCAAGGGATGTAAACTCCTATGCCTATTCCTAGCCAACCCTGGGAATCCATATCCATGGACTATCTGTATGGCCTCCCTTTTCCAAGCAAGGTAATGATTGTGTATTTGTGGTCGTGGACAAATTTTCTAATATGGCTATATTAGTGGCCTACAAGAAGAGTATCAGAGCATAGGAAACTACCAAAATCTTCTTTGAACAAATATGGCTACACTTTTGGATCCCAAAGACCATTATATCAGATCAGGATAGCACGTTCTTGAGCACAATTTCGTCAAGCCTTTGGTTACTATTGGACAGAAATCTCACAAATTCGACTACATTCCATCCCCAAACTGATGGCTAGACAAAGGTCATTAAGAGGATGATCATGAACATAGTCCACATGTACAATTCCAATCATCCACAAACCTGGGATGAAAGCCTTCCTTATGTGAAACATAGTTATAACAGAGCTCTCCATAGCTCAATTGATCGCAGTCCCTTTCAAGTGGGTCCGGGATTTCCACCGTTGTGTCTGATGTATGTCAACATGCCTCATGTGGCTACACACAAAGAATCCACACATATACAACTTGAGGTTGATAAGGTAATCAGGTTTATTGAACACATCTAGCACATCCACCAACGGGTTCACGATATCTTGGAGAATTCCAATGCCAAGTATAAGTAAGGACATGACCAACATCAGGTACCACACAAGTTTTAGTTGGGAAAAAAAGTTTGGTTTCATTTGCAACAAGAGTTCCTTACTGAAGCCCATCGGAAGCTCGGATCACTCATATATGGACCTTACACCATCGCCAAGGTTGTGGGGGATAATTATTTTGAGCTAAGCATTCCCCTATTCTTTGGCCTGCACCGAGTTCTCAATGTGGACTACCTTTGGCCATACTTTCCACCATCATTAGACACATAAGATATTATGGAACAACTCACACCAATAAAGATAAACCTAGACCACATGGAACATGCCACAATTGATAGGATCATGGACACATAGATCAAGAACACTCACCAAAAGATGATCCAATTGTATTGGATTGTCAAATCTAGCCAACCCTTGCACCAACTAGGAACTAAGTTCAACAAAAGTTTCTCCATCTCATGGAAGCACTCAGCGCAATGGGGATCATTGCTTCCTAAGGGGGGAGGATTGATTCAGATGGATATTGGTTGCCACTCGCTTGTTCCACTTGGACCCCGCACCATTTTTTGTTTTTAATATCCTTGATTGTAGCACAACTTAATATTTTTGGAATTTTTTCAGGTCTTGAACTTCTGGAGCCATTTTGAGGGCCTAAAAGACATTTATTTTTGGGAAAACAGAGAGACAAAAAATGTGCTAGATGGTTTTCCAATCATTGTTTAGGCTACCCTAGGAGATCTTCAAAATGAGGTATTATGAGAGTCAAACAGAGATCGTATGCCAAAGTTACGACCCTGAGAAGTTAACGTTCCAACTAACCCCAATGGGGCCCACCAGATTTTGGTGCTTCATCTCCTAGGGTTATGTTTTTGGATGTTTAGGGTTTCACATTGTTTCTTCATGATAAAAAGTTTGTCAAGCCTCGTTTTAAGACAATTCAAAAGGCATGTAGCCACCACATCTCTTCTTAGAGATAAGTTACCATCGCCTGAGCTAGTTTATTTCCATTTTGCATGTACATAGTTTGCAGTACTTTTTTATTAATGAATTAAAGTTTTGTTTTCATTGTACCTTTCTTTTTTTGTTCATATTTGTAATTCATTCATTCCTTTAGAAATCTTCATTCCAAACAGGTGACCTGGGGAAAATCGTCATAACTTTTGTTTTGAGCATCAGATTGAAATTTTGTAAGAAGTTACAGAAAGAGGACGGACTATAGTTTCCTGTGTATATTTTTTAGATCCGAAGGTCAAATTAGTGACATGTGGCACTTCATACAAGTTCGCTCCTCTGGAAAGGTCTATAATCAGGTCACCTTGGGAGATTGTGCATAACTCTGCCTTGGAGAATCTAAATTCGATCAAACTAGTGGCATTGCAAAGAGGACATAGAGGGCTATTGCAACTTGCAATTTCAAAACTTAAAGATCCGAAAGTACAGAGTTACAGTCGTTTCAAGATTGAGCTCCTAAAATCAAGAAAAAGAGAGATGAGGAAGTTTGATGGCAAGGATCCGGTAAATTGGATACTACAGATGGAGAAATATTTTGATCTACATGGTGTACCACTATTACAAAAGGTATGTATTGCATCTTCATATTTAGAACAAGATCAATTTTTATGGTATAAAGGGCTTTGTTCTCGTAAACAACTTGTTACGTGGTCAATTTTCACGGAGGAAATTATAGCATATTATGAGAATACAAAGAGCAACACCACAACAATTGGAAGAAAAAAGAGAAAAAGGGCTTTGTTACAAAGTGGAAAGCAAAATTATGGCAACAAGGAATTCTACCCCTCACAACTATAAATATGGAAGTGTTGTTTCTCATGGCCTTCCAAAACCTACAAAGGTTACACAACAACAATTGGAAAAAAAAGAGAAAAAGGGCTTTGTTACAATTGTGATAGAAAATGCACTAAAGGTCATAAGTGTGCTGAGAAGAAATTATTTTACATAGAGTATAAAGAGGAGGAAGAAAAGGATCAAGAAACATCAAAAGAAGAGGATATACACCAGGACCCAATCCCAGAGAAAGAAGAAATGAATCTGACCATATCTTGTAATCATTGGCAAGAATTACCACTCCTCAAACTCTCAAGTTAGAAGGATGTATCAAGAAGCAAAAGGTTTAAGAATTGAAGGATCACATCAAGAAAGAAGAAATGAATCCAACCATATCTTGTAATGCATTGGCCAGAATTACCTCTCCTCAAACTATCTAGATAGAAGGACATATCAAGAAAAAAATGTTCAAGAAGTGAAAGATCACATAGAGCATCAAGAAATGAATCCAACCATATCTTGTAAAGAATTGCAAGAAATTACCACTCCTCAAACTCTCAAGATAGAATGACATATCAAGAAGAAAAAGGTTCAAGCAGTGAAAGATCACATCGAGCATCAACAATAAGTTCTCTAACTTTTAAAGGATAACGCCACTTTGGTGCAAAATCGAATGAAACAACAGGTAGATCAACATCGTAGTGAAAAATGTTTTGATGTAGGTGATTGGGTATTTTTACTGCTACATCTCAAGCAAGCTATTTATGAGAAGGAAATGTTAGCAATACTACATGCACTTAAGAAATGGCGACCTTACCAAATGGGAAGACACTTCAAGGTAAAAATGGATCATGATAGTCTTAAATACTTTTTAGAACAAATATTATCTTTAGAAGAACAGAAAAAATGGATCACAAATATGTTGGGTTATGACTTTGACATCATCTACAGAAAAGGGAAGAAATTTTTTGTTGCAAATGCACTCTCAAGAAAGGATGAGGATGTGGAAGCATTGTTTTGTGTTATTTCTATTATCCAAATAGATTGGATAAATGAAGAAAGGGATGAATGGAATAAGGACGAAGAAGTATGGCCACTCATTGAAAAGTTGCAGAAGATCCCAATTCAAACAATATTTCTAGAACTTGAAGAGGAATGAAAAATCATATTGGGACCTGAAGCAATCACAGAAACAAGAACCCGACAACCATAAAATCGATCAATTTCATAGTATCTCATCAAGTGGAAGAACTTACCCACTGAAGATTCCACATGGGAGGACAAGAATTTTATACAAAAGCATCAAGAACTACTCAAGCGTTGAAGACAACACTTTTTGAAGGAGAGGGGCATGTTAGGCCCCTGTACTACTAGTGTAACCCCTTATTGTTATTAGTACAACCCCCTTATTATATTGTTGTACCCATGCAGTCCCCATATTGTTACTATTGTGCCCCATAGAAGCCCACTATTGTTATTATTGTGCCCTTACATTATTATTGTTATGTCGGCTCTGATTATATTATGACCCCTTAGACTCCTATATATAGAAAGGAGGTCTTGTCATTTGTATCATCCAAGAATTGTTCCTTTCTGTAATGTAAAGGAGGTTGCACTCTTGAAGAGGCTTATTCCTAAGGCATTCATCTATCTTTTCTATATTTTTGTGAGCTGGTTTCATAACAGGTTCTCACTCGGTATTGGCATATTGAGATGACCCTAGTTTTGTTGAAAATATGGTCGCCAATATTCAACCTGGAAAAGGAAAACCATGGAGCTAGACCAATTTGGGTTCATTTGCCTGCTCTTCTGTTACAGTTTTGGGGGGAGGAAATCTTCAAGGTTATAGGAGATGACTTAGGTGTCTACTTGGATCATGACAGAAATTATCAAGATACAGGCTCCCTAGCGATGGCTCGTATCCTAGTACACCTAGACACCAAAGAAGGATTGGTAGAGATCTACTTACTCTAGATGAGCGACATTACCCGACAACAATACTAGATTAAGAAGGCATTCCCTTTTGTTGTCGGAAATTTCATGAAGTGGGGCATCTCTATAAAGATTGCCCAAGAATTTATGGGTAGAATCATATTCTAGTTAAGTTGTTGGTCTCATGCTCCACTCAAACTCAGGAATTAGTTTTTCCTTCTCCAGTGGACATCCATGAGACTACTCCACCCTCTACTCGGAGCTGTAGCAGGCAACATCTCATCAGTCCGCCAGAGCAACTGAACCTTTTCTAGTCCAATCCTAATCTCGGGACATGGCATTTGCGGGTATTCCCTCCTCCTCTCTTCCTCATTTATCTCAAGTTGTAATGGGTTCTGTTAATTTAACTACTACTATGAGTTTTGTTGGTTCATTAGCAGAAGTTAATATATTGTATTCTCTAGTCTGTCTAGTTCCCTTTGCACCTCCTGCTACATCATCCCCCATCCCTCATCCCAATGTGGACCAAACCACCCCCTCGCTTGATGTCTGCCTGCTCTCAAGTGGGTTTCACCGTTACTTCCTTGGGTCCCTTCCCGTTGCTCCCCCGACTGCCCTCAGCCTGGATATTGATCCACGCCCCCACCATTACCCCTAAACCTCCTCACGGTCGCCAATCAAAACTCTCCAAGGAAATCAAAAGGGCTAGTGCTAAAGTGGCTTCCGAGGTCCAAACCCCAACCGATTGGGTTCTTAGAGCAAACAACAACCCCCTCATTGCCCCCCCATGATTTGTCTCTCCTTCAATTGTAGGGGTCTAGCCAACCTTGATAAAAAACTGGCTCTAAAGAGACTCTGCCTGTCTGAAAAATTGGATGCAATACTCTTACAAAAAACCCTGGGAGAAGGTCTACAGGTCAATAAGCTCCTTTTAAGTTTTCTCCCAGCTTGGGATTTCCACTTCCTGGATGTGAAGGGACTCTTTGGAGGTTTTTCTTTGGGATTTAATAAACGCACCACAAAAATCCTCAATGTCTAGGGAGGTGAAGGTTTTCTAGGGGTTGACATCATATCAATGGATTTCAACAGACCTTTCAGGATTATCAACATTTATTGGCCTTGCTAGAAAAGAGAAGTTTATTGGAATCATATTTTGGAAGCTGACTTTATGAATCAAGAGAATATAATCATTGGCAGATATCTTAATTTATCACTTTGTTTAGCTGAATCATGGGGCTCCCAGGGCCAAAGCGACCATCTCACGGCCTTTTTTGAAAATCTTCTCGACTCCCATGATTTTCTGAATATTGACCCTGCAAAGCTTAAACCAACTTGGAGGAATCGCAGAATGGGGGTTGAAGCTATTGCTAGAAGGCTAGACTGGTTCTTGATCAAAGCCCCTCTCATGGATATTTTAAAGCTTTTTTGTCAATGGGTGGGGAGTGGTGGGAATTTTGATCACTCTCCCATTTTTCTGGAGCTCAAGGGTAACTCCTCAAAACCCCCTTCACCTTTCAAATTCAACTCCTCTTGGCTACTGAAGCCAAGTTTTCGGAATTTAGTCTCGGCTTCTTGGATACACTAGTCTCAAGAAGAGCTCTTCTCCCCTGAGGAGATTTTTGTGAAGAATTTAGTAACCTTAAAAGAAAAAACAATAATCTGGGCTAGAGAAAAACAAAGGAAATATGATGAAGATCTCCAAAGGATTGAATTGGCTCTCTTAGATTCTGAAGAATCAGCCCCCAATGGTACATACTCGGTTATGCAAAAGGCCCAGTTGGTTCAGCTTGAAATTGAAAGAGTTAAACTACTTCGTTAAAAAGAAGAAAGTTGGAGACTAAAGAGCAGAGTGATCTGGCTTCAAGCTGGGGATGAAAACTCTTTTTTTTTCAACGATATGCCAAGGGCATAAAATCCATCAACACAGTCTAGGAGTTACAAGATATGAATGGAAGGATAGTGGGCTCCTTCGAGTAGCTGGCAGACATGGGGATTAGACATTTCTCTAGAATTTACAAAGCCCCCATAGCCATAACTCTTCCAAGAATCATCCACACAATTGAGGCTTTACCTAGATTTATCAATCTGGAGGAAATTGATGATTTGAAGTTTGAGGTTTCCATAGAAGAGCTAGAAGTGGTACTGAAGTGCTTTAAAAAGGACAAGAGCCCAGGACATGATGGTTGGACAGCTGAATTCTACAACTCCTTCTTTGAGCTAATAGGAGAAGATTTGCTATAGACCATAAAAGAATGTCAAAGATCTGGTAGAGTTTTGGAGCCATTCAATTCAACCTTCCTAGCCCTTATTCCAAAAACTGACAACCCTTTGTCCTTTGATGACTACTGGCCCATTTCCCTCTACAATAGCATTTACAAAATCATCTTCAAAACAATTGCTCTTCATATCAAGCCCTTTCTCTCCCGTATTATTTCCAAGGAACAATTTTCCTTTCTCTATCATCGTCAGATCCATGAAGCCATTGGTACCGCTCAAGAAGGCCTGCACTCGATCAAAAAGATCCATAAAAAAGAAGTCATCCTAAAAATTGATCTCTCCAAAGTGTTTTGATCGTGCCTGTTGGTCTTATCTCTGGATTACATTCACCCACATTGGTTTCCCCTTTGCTTTCATCAATTGGATCATGGGTTTTCTTACCTCAATCAACTACAACATTCTCATCAATGGAGCAGCCTCGGGTATCTTTCATGTGGAACGAGGTCTTAGGTAGGGATGCCCTCTTTCACCTTTGATTTTTCTCCTCATTATGAAAGGGTTTAGCAGGCTGATTAAAAAAAGAAAAGAGGAAAGCTCCTTGGCCGGTGGCTGGATCTCTGATATGTCATCTCTAACCCATCTCTTATTTGTAGATGATGTTCTGATTTTTTTAAATGGATCCTTTCAAGACTCTTATGCTTTCAAGTCCATACTATCCCTTTTTTGTAAAGCTATAGGTATGGAGCCAAATTTTGTGAAATCAACAATTATCATAATAACCTGCTAGCCGAATGAAGCAAGACTTTCTAGTCAACTATTTTCTTATGCGAGACAAGACCTAGATGCTAGCCTAAAATACTTGGGCTTCAGATTGAAACCAAATGGTTATCTAATAGTAGACTGGGCTTGCCTTATTGCTAAGATAGAAAGCAGAATCAACATTTGGCAACAATGCTGGCTCTCTTGTGCAGGCAGGCTCACTCTACTCAAATCAGTTCTAGAAGCTATCCCAGTTTATTAGATGTCGTTGGCCTAAATCCTAAAGGCATCTTAAAAACAATTCAACAACTTTGTTGCCGTTTCCTTTGGCGTGGTCAAAGCATTGATTGAACATTTGCCTGGGTTCATTAGGACTGCATTGACAAGCCAAAAAAACTAAGAGGATAGGGCATAAAAAACTTTCAGTTATTTGTTGATGCTTTGGCTGCAAAATTTTGTTGGCATCTTATAAACTCTAGAAGTCTTTGGTAGGAAATTGCATTTTACAAATATATTTATCTGTTCACAGTTTTGGACTGGATCCGTAGCCACTCTGTTCTTTTAGCATGTTCCTCCATAACATGGAAAGCAATATCTCATTCTATTCCCCTCATCAAGCGAGGTCTGGCCAAGAATATTGGCAATGGGAAGCAAGTGCGGATTGGACTAGATGCCTGGAGTGGCTACAGGAATGCCCATATTCTTCCCAGACCTCTTTGAATTTTCCTACAGGCCTCTATTATTACTCACTTAGCACAGTTAGCTATTGGTAATCACGACATTAGGCAAAGCCAGCCCTGGATGGATCACAGAATGCTCAACATTCCTGATGCTTGGGTTGCAGACTGGCAGATTTTCATTGGTTCCCTAGAGGACGCCAACATGCAGATCACTAAAAAACATGATGTCCTTATTTAGGCGATTGATTCCCAAGGCATCTATTCCCCCAAAGCAGGTTATGTGTACTCAATGGCTGCCAGACACTCTGGGGAATTTTCCTAGTGGTGGCGACATCTTTGGAAATTAAAAGCCCCCCCTAAAACTAGGCTTTTCATGTGGTGCATTCTAATGGATAAAGTTCCTACCGAACTAATGCTTATGTGTCGTGCTATCTCTGGTCCCTCCAAATGTTGCCTGTGTTTGCAACATGAGGAAGATACTACTCACTTATTCCTTACCTGTCCTGTCTCGAAATCATTTTGGTTAAGGATCCTCGCTTCACTGAATTTTCATATTGCTTGGACGGGGCAAAAAGTTGAAGAGGCTTGGCATAGTTGGTGGTTAAAAGCCAACTCACAGAAAGTTAGAAACCTACCACTGCTTATTTGTTGGGGTATCTGGCTTAACAGAAAGAAAACCATCTTCATGGATGCCAAGATCGATTGGGAAGCCTTCAGTACTTCGTTGTTAGCCATCTACAACCTGCTCCCGAAGGACCTGGATGTCAAACCCCCTTGGGTCTGGAGCGATTTTTCATCTCGATAACATAGTGAACTATAGAATCAAAGTTGGTCTAGGTAGAGGCACCAACAATTTTGCTGAATTGAGCAGTCTAAAACACCTCCTCCTTATTGCAAGAGAACTAAACTGCCAAAAGATTCAGATCTTTGGAGACTCAAAGCTCACTATAAACTGGACCAATGAAGTTAATCATTGTCACTTGCACACACTTAGAGATATTCTGACTGATATCTTTTTACTAAAGTCTCAATTTGATTCCTTTGCATGCTTACATATATACAGGGAAAGGAATGAGATCGTTGATCGTCTTTCCAAAGAAGCAGCGCAGCTGAACAGAGGTCAATGGAAGATACAGGAATTCAAGGAAGGCACTTTCTACAACTATTATCACCGACCATTCATGGACATGAATGATCACCCATTGAATGATCTCTAGATCATTCAAGAATTTTTCTATTTTTTCCTTTTTCTATGTACATAGATGGTTTCTACAGTATATTGGAACAAAAATCAGGTATATACTTTTTCCTAATGATTACTAAACTTCTCTATAGTTTATTATCAATTTACATCATGATGGTTTTCTATAAAAGCTTATAATATCTTTGAAGTGACCCCTTCTGTGACAGCATCTCATACAAGCAATATTATACAACATGTAATTTTCTTATACTATTAATGAAAATTACGCTTTTTCCAAGGAAAAAATAAATAAATTTGAATTTATAAATATAAAAAATTAAATTTAAATGTTAAAATTTTTAATATTTATTTTTTATTAATAATTTTTAAATGTAAATTTAAAATAGATTTATAGTTATAATAATTTAATTTAACTGTAACAATTTTCTTAATTTTATAAATTATTGTTTAGTGTGTATTATAATAAATCAACTTAGATTTATTTTAATTCTGGATCTACCAAGTGTGGAGAGATCAAATCTCTCGATGTGTAAACTCTTTTAGAGTGATAGATTTGATCCTCTCTAGTAGATCCAAAATTAAGATGGATCTAAGTTGGTTTAATTTGCCCTCTTAATAATCTATATTCCACATGAATACCATGGGTGAATACCATGGGTTCTCAATACCATGGGCCATTTTTATTTTTATCATTATATTATTATTATAGTGTTATTTTTATTTTTTATTTTTTGATGGAGTTAAAATGTTTACATTATATTAATATTTTAATTTAATTTAATTTAATTTAATTTTTTTTTTATCTAATTTGACTTAGTCAAAATGTTAAACATTACATTACAAAATCTCTAACATACTGGGTAGTTTTTTGAAAAATTAAAGTGGAAAATATAATCATACTTACAACATCACATCATTCTTCCACCTTAACCTAAGCTCAATCTACCTTGAGAAAAAATAAAATAAACTATACAATTTAATTCAAAATCACAATTGAGATGGGGCTTTAGTGTAATGTAATTTAGTATATTGAATTGTTTTACAATAATTCCCTTGATGAAATAGTCTATCTGTGTCATAAATTGTAGCAAAAAAGTCTCAATTTGACTTTAGCCTTTGTCAAATTGAGTAAATCGAATTTCCACATCCGCAGAACATCTTGGAGGCAGTTAACTAGTGTGACATGGATCTTGTCACTCAGTTCGATTAGAAAATTCGATTTATTGGGCTTGTAGTTCAGTCATGCATGAGTTGATTTCTAAATTATAGCAATCTAGTTTAGCTATTTTCAATTGTACTGAGTTAACTAACCTCTATCATTTAGTAGAGTCAATTGAAGGTCAGTTGTGCATTGAGACAACAGTCTAACTCAGAGAGATGTTAGTTAACTGGTCAGTCAGCCCCAAATAGCATAGACATGCATGGAATTTTAGCTGCCCAGCTGGAGTGGAGGAGATAAAGGCTAGTGTAACATTAATTATATACTAGTTGAGTATATAGTTGTTGAATGCAACCAGAAGATCAATTCCTTGGGAATTGCACAAGGAAATAAGGACTTCCCTATTGTTTAGAAGCTCGAATTAGCTCATAATTTTGAAATGAAATAGGAGGTTGGAAGAGGCGGAAATTGGCTAAGTGTTGGCCAAAGGTTCTCATTCAGTAGAGAAAACAATTTTACTTTTGCAAGTGGTGCTCAGAGTTGGAGCAAGAAATTGTAATCGTTTCCCTATTCAACTAATTAATGCAAAGAATCTTGTGGGGTTTTTCCAAGTTGCGTTCCCCTAGAAATCACTGTGTACATGTTGTTTTTCTCGTTGCATGTCCATGCATGTGGTTCTAAATTATGATTTCCATTTCGTAGATTAGTAGAGTAGAATTTATGTGTCCTAATTTTAGTTGATGTCTTGAGAAATTTCAATTTCTATCAAAATTTCTAAATGGTATCGAAGCCCTGAAATCATATTAGAATCAGTATTTCAAATTTCCCTCTCAGGAATTTTGAATTTGCAGCTTTAGTGTAGCAGTGTTTCTTTAGATTTGGGTTAACGTCTTTCAATTGACTAAGATTAGAGAATTCTCTATAGGGTAGCTCAAATTTCATATCCTAGAAGGACCGGATGGAGGTAGTACTTGATGACAATGGTGTGTTAGAATATATAAAAAATGATATTGCAAAACATCCAAATTCGGATGCACAACAGTTAACCCAATGGAAGAATGATGTTGTAAAGGCCACGAGAATTCTTCTGAAAGGTGTGAGAGACCATTTTTTCTCAAATATCCATGGAAAAGAGACACCATTTTCTATGTGGAAGACATTGATTGAGCTATTAGAAAATAATAGTGACGATAGAAAATTGGCCCTGAAAGACAAACTTCGAAACATTAGGATGAAAAAGAATGAATTTATGGTCCAATACTAACAAGATTCACTCAAGTTTGAGATGATATTGGAGGGGTTGGGGAGAATTTTGCATGGTGATCCTTGCTCTTCCAGGCCTTCCAAAACCCTGGCACAACTACTAGGACATTGTGAATGGAAGGGAGAAATTACCAAATTGGAAATGGTTGTGGTTGGCTATGTTATAAGAAGAGATTAGGAGAAATGCCAGAGATGGAGTATCATTCAGAGCAGAGAGGGTAAGAAGGGAAAAGGAAGGAAGACCCAAATCAAATGAGATTCCAGCCAAAATAATGGCAAGAATAAAGACTTGAGCAAGATAAAATGTTTTCACTACCATGAATATGGGAAGTATGTTACAAAGTGTCCACACAAAATGTCTAATAATAAGCCGTCAAGAGGAGCAAAAGGTGAAGCACTGACTTCATAATTCGAATTGGACCTTACCCTAATATCATGCATGACCAACACTGTTATGGGGAGTGTGTGGTGTTAGTTTCAGTCTTTCCAGCCTTCCTCCAGTGATCAAATATGCTCTTACAAAGTGGTCTCAGAGTGTCAAGGTCAAATTTTTTCATTTCAGTGAGTCTTCAAGCAAAATTTGGTCACTAGGCATTAGGTCTAGGGTTTGCTTTCACTCCTTACAAAGTTGAACAAATGTTAGTCTATGTCACTATTCAGCTGATTCTATTATCATTCAGAGGGTTTTCATCATCATGTTAGGTTCCATTGGGTCATTTTACACCTTGTTCATGCTTCAGTTGCGCCTAGGCAAGGTTCATTTCCCTCTCCTAGGGTTTTGAAGGCAATTTCTCTTGAATGTTCAATGCATTAGAAAAACTTGTATCCAAATTTTCATACACCTTCCCCTATCCTTCATGTACATTCTTAAACACTTCCCATCACTGAAATCCCCCAAATTCCTCATTTTCGCACAAACCTTAGTTTCTTGCTACAACCTGGCAATTTTCTAGGTTGGGCCCGTGATATAGACATTTTTGTGCCTTACAGATCTAAGCATGAAATGTCCATAAACCAAGGGCTCCTAAGTCACTAAAAGTGTTGTTATAACTCCTAAAGGAACAAGGTCAACAAATTACAGCTTCTCCCAGAAGTTCTCCACCAGAAACTGCTCAGAATAAGTCAAAACAGGATCATTTCAGCTGCTCCACTAGCCAAGTTCGTTGCATAGCACCTAAGTCCACTAGCTAGGTGCGTTGCAACGCACCTAAATGCACTACAAGGGTGCGTTGAGTGGGAAATGACAAGTGGCAGTGTCATTCCACGAGGTGGAGAGACAATGGAAGCTTCCATAATCTTCTCCAATGACACTAGCCTCACTGAATTCGACCAAGGATGAGTAAGAGGCTTTCAGTCTCCAAGTGGAAGCAAGAACTGACAAAGAGAAGCCACTAATCAAATCATGAGCTGACTCATCCTCCTTGCATACATCTATATATGGATCCCTCATCCCAGAGATCCAGAGGCTGGAATTTTGCACATTGTAAGGAATTGCTGTTGGTTTTGAGATACATATCAGAGAATTGGGTGATCTATGCTTTGTTGGGGGTGAAGAAGGGACTTCTTTGCTGGGAGGTTGATGCTGGGTCAGGAATCATCGGTTGTAACTCCTCCTGGATCTTCTTGAATATCAATAAAACTATTTGAGTTTCTTCTCCATGCTTGTGTTTCATTGATGTTTGTTACATTTGTATGGTTAACTTAAATCTAATCCTAAGTTATTTATGAATATAAACCCATGTTCTTATATAGTTTCCTTCTTCTCTGATCTTACAGGTACTTGGTGAAGCTGGGAAAGTAAGGGAGCAGGCAACTGGAAGCTATCAAAGAGAAGAGAGATTGGATCGAAGGACTAGCGCAAGACACAGGTTGGTTCATCCTATTCCTCTTTGTTTATAGTTCATAAAGAAGAATACAAAAGTAGTTTTCTCTGTTTGTTTCTAAGGTAGCTATCACACCTTAGTGGGATAGAGTAGTTATAAATAGACACTTTTCCCGATAACAAAATAGCGACTCCGCTGGCGATCGTGTCTAGTTAGCTTGTTTGTGTTTCTCTAGTTGTTTGTTTCATAAACTTATAAGTAGCAATCGAACTGCATTTGCCATTAACAAATGAAAAGTAGACATCTGCTGCTTCAATCCATTCACTGGATCTGTTTATGATTTGAACAACTGATTCATAAACTAACTGATTGCCCTTGTGATAGCTCTTAGACCCCCCCTTAGATCTACCTCTGATTGTGCATTACTGATTGCTTTTACTCGGCCAAAAACCAAAGGTTAAAGTGCAAACCGTGACCTAGAACCCGGATAGAATTCTCGTTTCTGCCCCAGCGCAGGCTCTATGAAGAGGTTATGCATTTCAACGCACTTTCCGAGAGGGCTACTTGCGCTGCAATGCAGTTTCTCTGTGTAACAGGTGCGCTGATCAGCCTAGCCTTGTGCAGTTGAGGTTCTTTGCTTCATTCTTTCCAGTTTTGTCTCTGATTTTTGCAGCCTGTGATCAGTATTTGACTGTTTCAAACCCCTTTCCCTTACTGATATTCTGCCTCAGTTGTACAAAAGAACTGTAGATGTTTTTATGTGTTTTTTGAGTCATTTACAGTTTTCCATTGCAAAAGTAGAATAGTCGTACTGTCGTCCTTTGATTTAGATCTGTCGCAAGTGTCGACTTTGATCATAGGAGAAAGTTTATTTGCTGTTGATAGTCGATTATGCTTTTACTTTTTCCTTTGGTTTGAATTTGTGACTTTCTAGTGTCGAAACGAGTATTTATTTCAAAATCATAAAGTTTCGTAATCATCTCTACCTTTTGATTTCGAAAAGAAGCTTGTTTATGTTTGTCGCTTGAAAGCAAATTCAGATTTGTACATCAACTTTCTTTTTAGGCATCAATATTAAGAAAGTGAAAAACAAATACATGCATGTGCATTTTCATATTGACCGTCTGTTTGGCTTGATTTAGGAAAAGTGCATTTACAGTATGCTCTTTGCGAAAAGATTGTGTCTTTCTTTTCCCCTAGTAGCTAGGATTTTCATTGTTGAAAAGAGATAAAAGTTTGTTTATCATCTTTAGATTGCATTTTACGAATTACATCTACATCTCGTGGTGAACCCAAAAGGCAAAATTCATAAGAAAGATCAACTTAAAATAAATTCAATGAACCTAACAACGCTTTGGAACTTAACGCACAACATTTAGAGGTCTAGGCTAGAGACGCATTCCGGCGTCGTAAAGCCTGGTAACTGTTGTCCTCACTGATGGTTGGGTGATTCCTCCACTTTGAGACGATAAGTGCCAGTATGGACTTGTGCTCCCACGTACCGTCGAGTATATATTGGGAGACCCCTATAGGCTTAAATCCTTTATCCATAGGAAGCCGTGTCGGCCGCGCTACTGATCGCAATGCACCGAACACAACATTCAGGAAGATTGACTGCCGTACCGTAAAAAGTATTCTGCAGTTTTGTGATTGGTTTGGTACTCCCTCTACCTAGACCTCCAGAGCAGTCCCTATCGTTCCTTTTCAGACTCCTTAACGGAAAAGGTTCATCTGAGCACTTGTCACTTCAGGCTCATTAAAAATCGAAGGAGACTAGAGTCATCTTTTGTTTTTTGTCGACTCTTAAAAACTGAAAAAGCAAGTTGTGTCAAAGCGTGTTAAAATTTATTTTAAACGGAATATTCATACCCTTTTCCTATGTTGATATTAGGTTGAGAAAATGGAGCCTACCAACCAAGGAATTCCCCTTGGTGGAAATCCTAGTCCCTTCTCCTCTTGGGGAGATGTTGGTGCGCCCCATATGGCCACATTGTCGCTTCCAGGACTGACAATTGGCTTGCCGGTATGGCTCTTCTCAACCAATGTTGTTCAGAACACCACTATTCCTAAACAATCGAATCAACAATTAGACGAGTCCGGAGTTGCCCACCAGCCTTCTACTTCCTCTAATTCTTCCTCTCCTCCTTCCTCTTCGCTTGATGGAACTGGTAAAGCTAAAAGCCATGTTCCTAAGGAGAAGAAGGAAAAGAAGAAGAAAGAGAAGAAGAAGAAGGAGCCAAAGGCGAATGGGGGAAACGAGTGTCGTCTAACGAAAATCCACACACTGCACCGACCAGGCCTAAATCGCCATGTGTCAAATTTTGCAAAGGAGACCACTTTCACAGAGATTGTCCTTGCATCCCCCGGATACTAAGGGACTGGTCTCCTCGTTTGCACAACCCGGTGTCGTCAACCTCTGGTGATCATTTTGAAAGCACGCCGTCAACTAATGAAAGTGAAGCCCCAGGACAAAAAGGGAAAGCTAGATTATCTTGTAAATTGTGCGAAGGCAATCATGACCTCCACCTGTGTCCCTTCTTAGACGAAGCTAAAAGAGTTTTGGATGATTGTCCGGTTTCACCGTTACGACTTCCTCCTGGATATAAAAAACTCTTGCCGAGTCCGTCACTAGTTGAGAATCCAGCTGGCCCGCTCAGGTGGTCGGCTGAAGTGCCTATCATTGAAGATAAACCAACTGAATCCATACCAGATGAAAGTCAAAGGTTCGAGGCGACAGTTGACCCGGTCTTGCCTTCAGAGGTTTCGTCTTCAGATGATACAGTCACTGAAGAGAACAAGGATGACACCGTCCAAATTCTCTTTATAAACACAAACTCCGACGAACATGGGGGCAATATACCCGTTACTTTACCGCAGGAAGGAAGTTCGTCAGAGCCATACTCGGCCGTCTATTTGGTCCCACCTCCAAGTAACCTAGTTGTCTCCTTCGACTGGAATCAACTAGGCAGACCCCACCTACCAGCAATCATACCATTCCGAATTATCATTGAAATATATAGAATGGTCATGGCTGGTACCATCATAGATGAGGGGGCGTCTGTGAGTATCCTTTCCTCTACTGCTTGGAAAGCACTTGGTTCGCCATCGCTTTTGCCTGAGATGAGAAATCTGACAGGATTTGATAAAGGAACCAGTCGACCTTTAGGGATCCTTCCCGATGTGCCCATAACATTGAGAAGGAAGACAGTTAGCATGAACGTAATGGTAGTTCAAGGACCCTTGGATTATAACCTACTCCTTGGACGAGACTATATTTATTGCATGGGAGCGATTGTCTCCTCACTCTTTAGAGTAATGTGTTTTCCGCAGGAAGGAAGAGTGGTCAAGCTCGTGGACCAGCTTTCATTTCCCGGATCACGCATAGCAAATAGTCATATACCGTCCCTAAATGGTCTTTTCACGCAAGAAATGTCTCAATTTCCAGTCCATCCTCCCGATGAGCGCGAGTAATTCGGAGGGATATGACTGAAACCCAGGGGGCATGCGTCCTGGTCTACTTCGGTAGGAAAACTTCAGGTATAGGGTAGGTTTCCACGAGAGAATATGACTAGTCTGTACCCCATCCGTGATTGGAAGAGGGGTTATTATAGAATAAGATTCTCTTGTCAAATTTATGTGAGTTGGCGGGCATCATCGCTCACCTTCGTTTATCTCGGTAGACATCGCCGAAGAAGTGTTTTGTTTGCTGTGTGAATAGAACAATCTTTGGGTAACCTGTAAGAGGTAGTACCCTTCCTGATAAAATGAATGTTTTGTCAGCTCGAATAGAGGGTGACCTTGAAACTCTGTTTTATACCTGGGGGCATGCAAACCTTTTGGAGCGCAAGCGAAGGGCGACTATTTATTTTTTTAAATTTCTAGGACCTCTAACCCTTTAAACTCGTAGGATTAGCCGTCACCTAACTTGCATAAAGAAAGGATGTGGGGCAAAAATCTAAAAGTTGCCATTTTTATATGAGACATTCTTATCATATGACTGGATTAATTGAGCAGTGTTTACCGCGAGGTTCAATATCGTTAAAAAATAAACCCGGACCGAGCAAATGTTTCCACCCGCGTTTAAGCTCATTAAAAAATGAACTATCCCCTGGTAAATAACCACCGTGAATGTAGTATTTCAGCCATTAAAGCCTTGGTCGTGTTTGCACCGTCACCTCCACTTTTTCATTGGCCAATCATTCACCTCCATTTGTTTGTTTACCCAGTTTGAGGAACAGCTGCGAAGAGTGATTTCACTAGCCATCCTTGTGACACTGCCGTGATTGGAAAATTCCAAACCTTACCTGGAATCAACTGCTACCCATCTTATCACTCGTTCCACAAAAGACGAGTCTTCTTTAAGCTCTTTTCAACTGACTCATAAAATATGAAAAGATTGTCGAGTCCTTGGCCTTCCAGCTCGTTAAAGGGACCGGAAGTGCTATCCCTCCTCTATATTTTAATCTTTTTGGACCTGAGGGATTATTGCACAAAAAGATCGAGCGCTTGTTTTGTTCGGCTCGTTAAAACAATCGAAAATTCATCCCTTCTGTATTGTTTTATACTTTTTCGGACTTAAGGGATTAGACGACGAAAAGGGAATTTTGGAGTTACCTTTACGTACTTTTTTAGACTCTCTAAAAATGAAAAGGACCGAGTTATCTTTGTCGTTAGACTCATTAAAAATATTAATAGCGACAAACTTGTCTTTAGATGAGAACGAGTTTCAATATCGCTAGGCTCGTTAAAACATAGCGATGGGTTTGCCCGAAGGGAAAATTATAGAACAAGCATATGTTATCCTCCTCAAGCTTGACAAAAATAAAGAGGTACTGGTCAGCAATGTCTGGGGAAAAATTGGGAAGAAAACTCAAAGAATCTTTATTGGTAACAAGTCGCTCTTGAACATGACGCTTCCACTCCATGCCCGAGTCGAGTTGGGTTGTTTCATTCACCGGTCACATCGCCATGGTCTCGCCATACCATCAACATTTGGGGTTAATTCTACCAATCCATCACATAAGTGTTGCCGACATGTTCAAGAGAAGTCATCCAGAAAGGCCACCTGTGTCCCGCCCACTACCATACATTATACTCCATTCTTTCATGACCGCCACCCTGAACCATATATCATCAGATCGTTTTCACCTCCATCAAAATCATTTGCTCCGTTCCATGTCATTGATGTGGGATTCATTAAGACCCTCCTATGATGGATCACTTCTTGTCGACATCAGCTCATTATCCAAGAAGTTGATCTAGGAACACCCCATTCAGTACTTTGAAGCTTGCATGCCTCAATGGCAAGTTTCTCACTTCCGGCGACAGGTTTACATCAATGACCTTCGACCGAAAGATTTTGCGTGGTGTTCGACGCCAAGTACTTTATTCAAACCACGTGAATTGTACTGCAGTAGCTTGAGGGTCATTATCATTATCGGTGATTCCTCTCACGCTTGTTAACAGTTTACATCATTGACTGGTAATCAAGCAATGTCTTTCCATGTTCGACTTCAAAACATTTCTCACATGGATTGACTTGTACTTCGAGTGAAGATCGGACGAGATTGAAGACCCTGGATCTAGTTTCATCCATCTGGGCTGCGATATATATTCAGGAAAATAAAGACATTGAAATGTACATCATTGCAGCATAGATAATCCCTACCAAAAGGATGATGGCCCTATCAGAATCATCAGTCTACCATCAGACGATTGTTTGTCCTATGTACATGAAAATGAATTTATAAAGCTGAGCATGGGAATGCCCGCCTCAGCTAGATCATGAAAACAATATGAAGATAATGTATTGTATTGTATCTTATTATAGGTCGCCTCCCAGCATTGAAAGAACTTCGGATCCTCCTAATAAAGCATTTCACCCGATAAACAGCCTCATACTTTAGGGGGCAACTGTTATAGACATTTTTGTGCCTTACAGCTCTAAGCATGAAATTTCCATAAACCAAGGGCTCCTATGTCCCTAAAAGTGTTGTTCTAACTCCTAAAGGAACAAGGTCAACAAATTACAACTTCTCCCAGAAGTTATCCACCAGAAACTGCTCAGAATAAGTCAAAACAGGATCATTTCAGCTGCTCCACTAGCCAAGTGCGTTGCATAGCACCTAAGTCCACTAGCTAGGTGCATTGCAATGCACCTAAATGCACTACCAGGGTGCGTTGAGTGGGAAATGACAAGTGGCAGTGTCATTCCACGAGGTGGAGAGACAATGGAAGCTTCCAGAATCTTATCCAATGACACTTGCCTCACTGAATTCGACCAAGGATGAGTAAGAGGCTTTCAGTCTCCAAGTGGAAGTAAGAACTGACAGAGAGAAGCCACTAATCAAATCATGAGCTGACTCATCCTCCTTGCATACATCTATATATGGATCCCTAATCCCAGAGATCCAGAGGTTGGGATTTTGCACATTGTAAGGAATTGTTGTTGGTTTTGAGATACATATCAGAGAATTGGGTGATCTATGCTTTGTTGGGGGTGAAGAAGGGACTTCTTTGCTGGGAGGTTGATGCTGGGTCAGGAATCATCGGTTGTAACTCCTCCTGTATCTTCTTGAATATCAATAAAACTATTTGAGTTTCTTCTCCATGCTTGTGTTTCATTGATGTTTGTTACATTTGTATGGTTAACTTAAATCTGATCCTAAGATATTTATGAATATAAACCCATGTTTTTGTATAGTTTCCTTCTTCTGTGACCTTACAGGTGATTGGTGAAGCTGGGCAAGTAAGGGAGCAGGTAGCTGGAAGCTGTCAAAGAGAAAAGAGATTGGATCGAAGGACTAGCACAAGAAATAGGTTGGTTCATCCTATTCCTCTTTGTTTATAGTTCATAAAGAAGAATACAAAAGTAGTTTTCTCTATTTGTTTCTAAGGTAGTTGTCACACCTTAGTGGGATAGAATAGTTCTAAATAGACACTTTTCCCGATAACAGCCTGTGTTTTGCCCTTTTGGACCCCTTCCCCTCACTCAATCTCTGAGATTCCACATTCCCCTGCTTCATAGTATCCCTCCCTACTTCCAAAAATTTTCTCAAGAATTTAGAAGCCCCTTATCCCCTTCATTTCGCTTCATTTCGACAATTCCCTTGTTCCACACATCGGGATAGGTTTCACTCAAATGATGTTTCTGAGCAATAAAAGATGAATTTTGGAAAACTAAGAGAGGTTTTGTCCATAACAGGCCAAGGAAGAAAAACCTCCTTCACTTTTTACACAAGTGTCATGGTTTTAGAGAAATGTCAAAAATACCGTTTCCTCAGGAGAATTGAATGCACCTCTGACGTGACCTTGGGAAAATCAAGTTTTCTCCTAGCTTGGTTGGCCAAATTAATTGCTTGATGAGTCAAATGATAACTAGACACAAATATATTTCCAATGAGCTATCATGAGCTCAATTTGGAGTTGAGGAAGGCATCCAAAAGTTGACTGTAACAGCACTCTGCCTTTGGGCAGCCTCATTTGGCACATTTTGACCAGTCTTGGGAGATTTGATTTTGACAGGGCAAATGGACACCAAATTAGAAAATTCCACTTGGGCTAGAAAGTAGATAGGTAGGGCTTTCCAATAGGCCAACATGAGCGTAATTTGGACTTCAAAAAGTGCCCAAAAATCAGCAGCAAAGTAGCGTGGCACATATAGAAATCAGTACGGCGCATATAGATTTTTTGCCCAATTTTTCATCTTTCAGCTCAGAAATTCGGCCAGTTTGACTAGTTTTTCTTTGTGATGTAATTTTTGACTTCTCTTAATGTAATTGAGTGAACATGATGTAATTTTGTCACTTATTTACTTGTTCTAGAAGATTCATTCAACAAAGAGTGAAAATTTAATGAATGAATCAATTTCCTACCTTATAGAGGCAAGTTGTTTTGATTGCCTAGATTGTAGTGCTTTGTTTAGAATTGGTTGAAACAGCTCCTAAAATGATGAGCTCCACCCCTAGAGGCAAGGGAATAGGTTGGCTTGCCTATATTATGTAATTTCTAAGTCATTTTCAGGGTTGGACTCTTGGGAAAAGCTGGACACTCTATTGTACATTCACATCTACAGTTTTGGCAAAGGAAACACCAGGGTTTTGCAGCACTATTTGGGATCCATGTGGTTTTATGTGTTGATGGTGTGCTTCTTTCAGTAATTGTAAGTGAATAATATTGGAGTTTAAGTCAAGAACCTGTTCAAAACTAAGGTGGAAGCATGTGTTGTATTACGCAATAAGGTAGAAAATGTGCAGAGTCAGAATGTTGTTATGCTCTGCCTTTGAATTTGTTTGATATTCCATGTTTTCATCTGTTTAAGGAGAATCCTTGAAAGCTTATTGCTCTCCTTAGCTTCTCACCAGTCAGATCTAGCCATTAATTCTCTTTAAAAGAATCAAGACGGTCGCCTACCTTGCCACAAGTAGACCTCTGCAAAAACTGTGTCTCATCCCCGCACCCAAAATTGCCTTTCCCTTTGATTCAACAAAAACCTCAAAAATCAACCTCAAACTCCTTGTACTTCATACCTAGCCTAATATCAATTGCCAATTTAGTCATCTCGAGCCTCATCGATTACCTTTTGTCGAGATTGACCCAGAGAGAGCCCCCTCTTGTCCTCGTAGGGCTAGCTACGAGGCTGAGCATGGTTTGATGTGGACCTAGAACCTTGTCTTTTCAGCCTGAGACAAATCTAGGCTCTAACATGTGGTACCTTGATTTTTGTGCCTCATTCCATATGATAGTGTGTAAGGAATTTTTCAATAACCAAGAGGAGAAGGATCTCCAAATGCACATCAAATTGGGTAATGATGGGAGGTACAACACCAAAGGAATTGGGATTGCATGCTTTAAGAGGGAGTTGGGCTCCCATTTCCACTTGAAAGATGTCATGTATGTACCAAGTCTCAAGCATAATTTGGTATTTGTTGCAATTTGGAGGATAGAGACTATGATGTTATTTTTAGTAAAGGGAAAGCTTTTTTGAGACACATAACTTCTAGGTAAGTGAAGAATATTGGAGTTTAAGTCAAGAACCTGTTCAAAACTGAGGTGGAAGCATGTGTTGTATTATGCAATAAGGTAGAAAATGTTCAGAGTCAGAATGTTGGAGAACTCTGGCACAAGATATTGGGTCATCTACACCATGGTGCCTTAAAACTCATGCAACAGATTACCATTCATCTCCCTAAAGGCTCGCTTGAGCATGATGTCTGCAAGGGTTGCAAAATAAGGAAATACGGCAAATCCACATTCCATGGAAGAGATAGCAAAATGGATGCAATCTTGGATTGAGTCCACTCTGATGTATGTGGACCATTTTCTACAGCCTCGACAACAAAACATAAGTACTATGTCATTCTTATTGATGATTTCTCTAGAAAATGCTAGATTTTCTTCATGAGGAAAAATGATGAAGTGTTTTCAAAATTTGTAGAATTTAGGGCATTAGTTGAGAATGAGACTAGGAAGAAGGTGAAGGCTCTCAGGAGAGACAATGGATGTGAATTTTTTTCGAATGACTTCAAGGATTTATGTGCCAAAGAAGGTATTTGATGAGAATTGGTAGCACCCCATAACCCACAACAAAATGGGGTTGCTGAAAGGAAGAACATGAGCATAGTTGGAGCTGCAAGGGAAATGATACATGACTAGGGGTTTCCAGTGCATTTGTGGGCAGAAGCATGTAACACAATAGTTTATTTCTAGAACTAGAGTCCTCATAAAATACTTGCTATGATCACACCAAAGGAATATTTCTCTGGGTGAAAGCCTAATGTGTCTCATTTCATAATTTTGTAGCTTTAGTTTACATGGCATGTCCCTAAGGATTCGAGGAACAAGCTTGAGCCTATAGTGGAGTTGGGAGTTTTTGTAGGATACACCCAAACTCCACACAATTACTGGGTGTATCTTCCTTCACTCAGAATGACAGTAGTGATGGGACATATGTCAAGTTTCATGAGGAGAAAGCTATGAGATGTTCCATTTTATAAGAGTTGAGTATCCAACATGAGAAGAAGCTTATAGGTCCAAAGGAGGAGCCTCAATATGAGCTTCAAGAAGTTGTGGAGTAGCCACAAATGAAGGAGAAAATAGGAGGTCGAGTGGAGACACCCACTCAACTAGAAACATCCAGAGACGGGAGAAAGAGAACCAAAGAAGCTAATATACTGGTGCAGGATGCACAGGAGCATGTAGGACTTCTTTCAAATTTGGCAGGTAGAGGAGGGCACCTGAGAGGTACACTGATTACATGCCTCTCATGAATGAGCTCATTGAGACAAAGCCCTCTTCATTTAAGGAAGCAGTTTCTCAACCTGTTTGGGTTGATGCCATGGTGGAAGAATATGAATCCATCATGAATAATAGTGTTTGGGAGGTGGTGCCGAGACCACAAAGGAAATCATTGGTGGGTTCTAGATGGATCTGAAAAGTGAAGCATGCAGTTGATTGGAGCATCGAGAAGTACAAGTCCAGATTTGTGGCCAAGGGATTTTCTTAGGTAGAGGGAGTTGACTATGAGGAAACATTTACCCCTGTGGAAAGTTATTCCTCCATCAGATCAATTCTTACATTGGCTATGTAGAAGGGTTGGAAGATCCACAAAATGGATGTGAAGATCTGTTATGAAACCAGCTCAAGAGAAGATAGAAAAGATAGATCAACGCCTTAGAATTCAGCCTCTTTGAGGGGGCAACCTCCTTTACATTACATAAATGAACAATTATTGGATGATACAAATGACAAAACCTCCTTTCTATATATAGGAGTCTAAGGAGTCACAATATAATCCAGCCAACCTAACAATAATAATATAAATCCACAAAAATAACAATTGAGGGATTCTATGGGGCACATAAATAACAATATGGGGGTAATAGGGGCACAACAATATAAATAAGGGGTATAACTACAATATTAATGGGGTAATCACTAGTATTATAGGGGCCCAACATGCCCCTCTCCTCCAAAAAAGTGTTGTCCTCAACGCTTGAGTAGTTCTAGATACTTCTGCATAAAATTCTCATCCTCCCATGTGGAATCTTCAACGGATAAGTTCTTCCACTTGATAAGATACTCTGAAATTGATCGATTTCGTAGCTGTCAAGTTCTTGTTTATGTGACTACTTCCGGTTCCAATATAATTTTTCCTTCCTCGTCAAGTTCTGGTGATATTGTTTGAATTGGGATCTTGTCGCCTATAACCTTCTTTAAACATGAAACATGGAAAACTGGGTGCAATCGAGAAGCTGCAGGAAGCTCCAATTTGTATGCCATAGTACCAATCTTTTGCAACACCTTGTACGGACCATAATACTTTGGTGATAATTTATTATCCTTCTTAGCTTGCTTTAGGGACATTTTCTTATATGGTTGTAGCTGTAGGAATACCCAATCACCTACATCAAAACTTCTTTCGCTGGATGTTGATCTGCCTGTTGTTTCATTCTATTTTGTGCCAACATGAGGTTATCCTTTAAGAGTTGGAGGACTTGTTGTTGATGTTCGATGTGATGTTCCACTACCTGAACCTTAGAATTTTCTCTTAAATATGATGTGATGGATGGTGTTTGATACCCATAAAGTGCCATAAATGGGGTCATTTTTGTTGTTGTATGGAAGGAAGTGTTATACCACCATTCAACTAGAGGCAACCATTTGACCCATTGTGTCTGTTTATCAGATACAAAGCAACGAAGATATCCTTCCAAACATTTGTTTACTATCTCAGTTTGCCCATCAGATTGAGGATGATAAGATGAGCTATGAGCTAACTGAGTACTAAGACAAGAAAATAATTATGTCCAAAAATTTCCAGTGAAAATGGGATCTCTGTCACTTACAATAATCTTTGGGTTTCCATGTAGCTTTTTAACTGTTTCCATAAATGCAGTAGAAACTGTACTGGCTTTAAATGGATGTGATAATGCAAAAAAGTGTGCATACTTGGTAAGTCTGTCAACTACCACCATGATGACACTCTTTCCCTCAGACTTGGGTAAACCTGTGATAAAATCCATTGAAACCTCCTCCCAACGTTGGCTTGGAATGGATAAAGGTTGTAATAGACCCGGTGTCTTAATTGTTTCAACTTTATTTTGTTGGCAAACCAAACATTCCGCCACAAACTTTTGAATATCTGATTTAAGGATATCCCAAAAAAATTCCTTCTTAACCCTGTGGTAAGTTTTTAAAAATCCTGAGTGCCCTCCTAAGGGAGAATTGTGCAATTCCATAAGAATCTTTTGTTTTAGCTGGGAATTCTTACAGAGGTATAAGCGATCTTTGTACCATAACGAATCATTTTTCCAGCTAAATGTATCAGAAGTACTGGAATCTTGTTGTAGCTTTCGAATAAGTGCCCACACTTCTTCGTCATTCTTCCATTCCTCCCTTGCTTCGTTTATCCAATCTGGTTGGATAATAGAAATGGCACACAAAATGCTTCCACATCCTCATCCTTTCTTGAGAGTGCATCTGCCACCACATTTTGCTTCCCTTTTTTGTAGATGATTTCAAAGTCATAACCCAACATCTTTGTGACCCACTTTTGTTGCTCTTCAGAGGATAATCTTTGTTCTAAAAAGTATTTAAGGCTATCATGATCCGTTTTTACCTTGAAGTGTCTTCCCATTAGGTAGGGTCACCATTTCTTAAGTGCATGGAGTATTGCCAACATTTCCTTCTCATAAATAGCTTTTCTTAAAAACTTTCCCTTGATTGGATGACTTTCAAAAGCAATGGGTCTTTCATCTTGCATTAGAACAACACCAATTCCATTTCCTGAAGCATCACATTCCAAAATAAAGGTTTTTGTGAAGTTCGTTGTAGCTAAGACCGGTGCTTGGCACATTGCCTCTTTAAGATGTTCAAAGGCCTTTGTTGCTTCCGGAGTCCATGAAAATGAATCTTTCTTCAATAATGTTGTTAGAGGTGCTGCTATTCTCCCATAATTCTTAACAAACTTGCGATAATACCCTGTCAACCCAAGAAATCCTCGCAGATGCTTTATGGATGTGGGGATTTTCCATTCCTTAATGGCTTTAATTTTGCTAGGGTCTACCTTAACTCCTTCATGAGATACAATATGACCCAAATATTCCACCTCCTGGACTCCAAAGAAACATTTGGATCTTTTTGCATATAATTGTTTCTCCTCCAATAGTTGTAGCACCCTGTCAACATGTTCAACATGATCCTTCCAAGACTTGCTGTAGATTAGTATATCATCAAAAAATACTAACACAAATTTTCATCAAACCTTGAAATGTTGAAGGTGCATTGGTAAGGCCAAAAGGCATGACCAAAAATTCATAATGACCCTCATGAGTTCTAAATGCCGTTTTCGGAATGTCTTCATTCTTCATTCTGATTTGATGATATCTCGAACAAAGATCCAACTTGGTGAAGTAAATTGATCCATGCAATTCATCCAGTAATTCATCAATGACAGGAATGGGGAACTTATCTTTAATAGTGAGCTTGTTGAGCTCCCTATAATCAGGACACATGCGCCATGATCCATCCTTCTTGTGCACCAATACTACTGGAGCTGAGAAAGAACTTTGACTCGGTTGAATTATACCAGCCTCTAGCATTTCTGCAACGATACGTTCAATTTCACTTTTTTGGACATAGGGATATTTATATGGCCTGATGTTTGGAGGAACACTTCCTGGAATCAAATGAATAACATGATCATGATCACGCATAGGTGGGAGACCTTTGGGAGTCTCAAATACCTTGGAATGACTGTCCAGAACTTTTTGGAGATCTGGAGAAATAGATGATTCCAATGTGGAAACATCTAGTGAACATAATTGTGCAATTACACCTCTTTTCTCCCTTTTTAGAAGCTTTGTCATGCCATTAGAGCTTATTATCTTTCCTGGTTTCCCTGCAATACCCCTTAATTCAACTTCCTTTCCTTCCATAGAAAATTTGATGAAAAGTTCTTGAAAATTAAAAGCTATTGTACCCAAGGATTGTAGCCATTGGACTCCTAGTACAACATCAACACCTCCCATTGGAATGGAAAGCATTGGGCTAGTCAATACATATTCTCCCATGGATAGCTTGATATTATGGCACTTTCCAGAGAAATTTATTGTTCCTCCATTTTCAATCATCACTTGACACTTTAGTGCTGGATATAGGAAGCAATTCAATTCTTTTGCTACCCTACAATGAATAAAATTGTGGGTGCTTCCTGAATCAATCAACACTATTACCTTTTTTTTCTTGATTTGTCCTTCTATCTTGATGGTTCGAGGAGTGGTAATTCCCACCAATGCATTACAAGATATGGTCGGATTTATTTGTTCTTCATCTAGGCTTTGTTCCTGGAGTATGTCCTCTTCTTTTGACCTTTCTTGCTCCTTTTCTTCTTCCTCTTCACAATCTCTGTAGAATAATTTCTTCTCAGCACACTTATGACCTTTTGTGTATTTGCTATCACAACTGTAACAAAGCCCTTTTTCTCTTTTTTCTTCCAATTATTGTGGTGTCAACCTTGTAGGTTGTGGAAGACTAGGGACAACAACACTTCCGTCTTTATAGTTGTGAGTGGTATGCTTCCTGGTTGCCATAATTTTTCTTTTTGTTTTTCTTGCTAACCTGAATGCGTTCTCTAATGAATCAGGTTCCCAAAGGCGAACATCATGTTGGATATTATCCTTTAAAGACCCTATGAACACATCAATCCTATGCTCCTCTGGAATATCTTGTACCCTTATGTTCAATTTTTGTAACTCTTCAATGTGCTCCATTATTGAACCCTTTTGTTTGAGACTTATCAATTGGCTAAAAAAATGTTGCTTTTTGTATCCTCATAATGTGCTATCAATTCTTTCGTAAAAATTGCCCAAGTGATAAATTGTTTACGAGAACAAAGCCATTGATTCCATACAAACTGATTTGGTTCCAATTATACAGTTGCCATACGTACCTTTTGTGCGTTTTGCACATTATTGAGATCGAAGAATTGTTCCATCTGTAATATCCATGTGGCGGGATCCTTGCCATCAAACTTCCTCATATCGATTTTTGGAATATGGTGATTCTTTGATCCAACATTAGAGTATATGGAATCATGATTAACATTTCTTTTTTTCTCATCATGAGTTTCCTTTACTACCTTTTCACCATTAGTAAGTATTTCTTGTAGAAAATTTGTCAAATCTGTCTTCAAATCTTCCATGCTTGTCTTCAAATTTGTGTTCAAATCTATCTTCAAATTGTCCATCTTAGCTTCCATGCCATTCATCTTAGCTTCCATGCCATTTAGCTTAGCTTCTGTTAACTTTTGTGAGCGTGACATTTGTTGCACTTGTTCTTGTAATTTTGATATATCATGTAGCATTTCTTCCTCTTCTTCATGAGTCATGCTAGAGCTTTCAGGTTCCTTACTAGGTGTTTGCATTTTCTTTCCTCGGGGCATCAGTTACCGATAATAATTCTCTCATATTCCCTTTTAATTCCTTCAAAATAAATTTTCAAACCAAGCTTAAGCAAAAATTTAAAAAAATATACACACCTTTTTTCACTTAGTAGGAGCTTGATATTTCCTCTGATGTATCTCTGTACTTTCCAATCATCTAGTTCTGAATTTGTGACCTATAGTGGCTCTCTATGTCCTCTTTCCAATGCCACAAGTATAATCCAAATTGGAATCTCCAAGAAAGAGTTATGCACAATCTCCCAAGATGACTTGATTATAGACCTTTCCAGAAGAGTGAACTTCTATGAAGTGCCACGTGTACAATTTTCGATCTTTGGTTCTGAAAAAGATATACAAGAAACTAAAATCCGTCCTATTTCTGTACCTTCTTACGAAATTTCAATCTGGTTCCCAGAGAGAAAGTTATGACGATTTTCCCCAGGTCACCTGTTTTGAATGTAATTCAGGAGTCTACAAAAAGACCAGCTTCCTCAGATCATATCTCCGCAAATATCACGCGAAAAGCTCTGAAATTTTGACCCAAGGTTCAACACGATTTCTCAAATGGGTTTTTTTTGCAACTTCTGAAACGTCACAGAAAAAATTTATAGCGAAAATGCCACAAGGAACTGTTTGGAGTAGCGAAACCCTAGATTCCAAAGGTCTGAAACCAAATGTTATGAAACCAGCTCAAGAAAAGATAGAAAAGATAGATCAACACCTTAGAATTCAGCCTCTTCAAGGGGGCAACCTCCTTTACATTACATAAATGAACAATTTTTGGATGATACAAATGAAATAACCTCCTTTCTATATAAAGGAGTCTAAGGAGTCACAATATAATCCAGCCGACCTAACAATAATAATATAAAGCCACAAAAATAATAATAGAGGGATTCTATGGGGCACAGAAATAACAATATGGGGGTAATAGGGGCACAACAATATAAATAAGGGGTATAACTACAATAGTAATGGGGTAATCACTAGTATTATAGGGACCCAACAAGATCACCTTTCTCAATGGTGTTGCTGAGGAGGATATTTATATAGAGAGGATAAAAGGATTTGAGACATATGATCAAGACTCACATGTGTACATACCAAGGAGATCATTGTGTGGCCTTAAATAAGCACCCCAAGCTTTGTACACTCAGATCGACAATTATCTTTGTGGATTGGGCTTCACCAAAAGTGAAGCAGATGTGAAACTCTATCACATTGTGTTAGATGATAAGTTGCTTATTCTTTTCTTATATGTTGATGATTTAATATTGACAGGTGATGGGCAACTAACCTGGTCTTGAAAAAGGATCTTACAAGGGAATTTGAGATGAAAAACATGGGCTTAATGCACTACTTCATCTATCTGGAAGTATGGTAGGGTGATGGTGAATTGTTTGTGTCTGAAGAGAAGTATGCCTCTGAAATACTTTAGATATTTCACATGGATAATTTTAAGCCCACGGACACACCTCTAGCTACAAAGTAGAGGAGGGATATGATTTTTCATGTGAGGAGGTTGATGCTACAATTTACAGGAAGGTTGTGGGGTCTTTGATGTATCTTGTGAACATAAGGGCTGACATGTGCTACACAGTCAACTAGCTTAGGAAAACTATGGTGATGCCTACCAAATTGTATTGGAAGGAAATGAATCATGTGTTATGGTACCTTAGAGGCACTACCGAGTATGGATTATAGTACAGGAGGACAAAAGGAGTGAATCTCTAAGACTTCAGCGATGTAGGTTGGGTAGGGATTCTATCAAATAGGAAAAAGTACTTCAAGTGCTATCTTCAGTGTTGGGTATGTAGTTATTTCCTGGTACAACAGGAAGCATATATGTATGGCTCTCAACTCAATACAAATTGAATACATGGTTACAAGTCAAGCAAGATGTGAAGCCGTATGGATGAGGAAAATACTTGCGTATATTTTCAGTCAAAAGATGGATCCAAGAGTGATATATTGTGATAATAAGAGTTGCATTAAGCTCTCCAAGGAACGGGTATTTGATGACAGGTCCAAGCACATTGATATCTAGTATCATCATTTGCGGGACTATGTGTAGAGGAGAATTATGTTGCTACAATACATTCCAACTATGGTGCAAGATGCTGAAATCTTGAAAAAGGAATTGTTAAGAAGTAAATTTGAATCCCATAGGTGTAGCATAGGGGTGATGAAAATTCCCTTTCTTGCTAAGACGAAGTGTTAGAAAGTGTAGCAATAAAGGAAAATTTTGACTTTAGCCTTAGTCAAATTGAGTAAATTCAATTTTCACATCAGTTGGACAACTTGGAGTTAGTTAACTAGTGTGACATGGTTCTTGTCATTCAATTAGATTAGCGAATTTGAGTTAGTGGGCTTCGAGTTCATTCATGCATGTGTTGATTGATAAATTATGGCAATCTAGTTAAGTTACTTTTAGCTGTACTCGGTTAACTAACATCTAACAATTAATAGAGCTAGTTGAAGCTCATTTGTGTAGTGAGACAAAAATATAACTCAAAGATCTATCAGCTAACTGATCAATCAGCCCAAAATAACCTAGACATGCATGGAATTTGAATTTACCAGCTAAAGTGGAGGAGATAGGCTAGTGTAATATTAATTGTATACTAGTTGAGTGTACAGTTGTTGCATGCAGTCAAGAGATCAATTCCTAGGGAGTTGTGCAAGGAAATGAGGACTTACCTACTATTTAGGAGCTCAAATTATCTCAAAATTGTGAAAGGAAATAGGAGGATGGAAGGGGCAGAAATTGGCTAAGTGTTGGCAAGAGGTTATAATTCAACAAAGGGAATAATTTTTCATTTGCAGGTGGTGTTCGGAACTGGATCATGCAATTGTAATAGTTTCTCTATTCAAATAATTAATGCAAAGAGGCTTGATGGGTTTTTCCGAGTGGGGTTCCCCTAGAAATCACTATGTACTTATGGTTTTTCTCGTTGCATGTGTATACATGTCATTCTAAATTGTGATTTCCATTCCGCAGGTTAGTGTAGTAGAATTTGTGTCTCTTAATTTCAGTTGATTGCTTGAGTCATTGCAATTTCTATCAAAATCTCTAAAATCCAAACCACTTGGAAACTGAGGCCAGAGGAGAGAACCTCAATGAGTCTACAATGAGTGATCCAACGTGTGAGTCAATCACATGATCTAAGGGATCCTTTCCCATTAAAAATCTAGGTTGTTGACGTCTTATAGTTCGATGAACGTACTAAAACCCCATGAATGAAATGGAAGCTCTTCCCCCTCCCAGACGAATACATCCCAATAACATGGGAAACAAAAAACAGCTAATGTAAAAACAACCAAAAGTGGCCTTGAGAAATGAAATTTGTTTAGTTAAAAACCATTTCAGACCTTTGGAAATGGGAACAACCATAAACTTCATCTGTTTCGACTTTTCTACACATTGAAATACCAAAACAAAGATCAAAAATATGACTCCAAAATGGAACCCACCATTAAAATTACCCTGCAAGCTAATTAGTTCAATTTTTATCACTCTGTAAACATCAAAATAAATGAAGAACAATATAATGATCCAATCCATAAAGAGAAATTATTGTGTAACTCACTATAAACTCACCCCAACATGTAATTGTCACATAAAATTAAATCCTCAAGATTATCAAGATTATTAAAACCAATGGAGAAATTTAGAGATATTAAGTCCTCAAAGCTATGGTTCATAGAAGAAATTTAGAAATCCCAAAATACAACCAAATAAATAATTAAAAATCTAATGTACCAAATGGGAGTATCCATGGCTTAAGAGATTGGCAATCAAAAATACCATGCTTTCGAACGCATAATGCGAAAAAATCCAAATTTCACATTGATTGTTTCTATGCATAAAATGACTTTATTGCATTTTAATGAAGAACATAATAAAACAACTACTACCAATAAAATAACTACTACAATGATATTAATATTTCAAATCTTAACTACATTTAATTATTCGTCTTTATATAATCCTTACTCTATATTCACTACCCAATATTTAAATACCCAACCAATTAATATTTAAACCCTAATGGAAAACCAATATTGAAGGTTCAAAAACAATGGTAAAGGTCCCAAACAAACATCTTTTAAATTTATCAAGCAAACAACATCGACATAAAATCTGTCCCAATATTGAACAATTTCATTTATCAAGTAAAATTATGCACTATCTTTAGTCGCAGTTAAACAACATAGAAGTTGCAATGCATCATTAATGGAGGAATTCCTCACTTTTGTCTTCAAAAATCATTATATTTTAGCCCACTATTATTATTAGCGAAGGCTAGACATTGTAGCACCCCTCCCTTGTGTGTTAAACTATTGCAAACCTAAGCTGAGGAAAGCTAGATATGATGTGTAATATGGAAAGTAAATACATTATTAAATAATTAATAAATTAGTCACTTGGAAAAGCGAGACACCAAGAGATGAGATTCTTACCAAATCCAATTGAGGAATGGGATAGGATAAATCTTTCATGATAAACCTTCTAGATGTGATTCTAGATAAGATGGATGGATTGGAGATAAATATTTATCAAGAAAAACATAAAATATTTACAAGAGATAAACGCAAGTTTTTATGATGAAAAACCTTGCAGGAGATAAAGGCGAGATTTTTTGAAAAAAGCCCTAGGAAATTGGATGAGAAATCCACCTAAAAGTAGGACGCCACTAAAAGAAACTATATCATGAAAAAGGGTATTAAATACCTATGCATAAATCAATTAGAGTTAGTTGAGCCATGGCAAGAACCTCGGCTAGGGGGGAATCAGAGGTGGTTCATGGTTGGGTGGTGGTGCTCCGCTCTCCAAGTGATGTTGTCCTCATTTATTATCTTGTTGGTTTCACATGCGTGGGATGATTTTTATGTTGGTCTCTTACTCTCTATGTCATTAAATCATATAGCTCAGTTGTATAGATGATGTGTTATTGGTATGCATGAAAATAATAACAATTTTATGCATGTGACTCTTAGGGCATCCAAGTTAGTGGTAGAATCATAGTAGATAATTGTGACTACTTGTGCCAAGGAGTTAGTTTACTCATGATCGACTCTGCATGTGACCATTGTGCAATAGTAGAATAACTGGTACTAACTTCGTTTATGAGATAGTCATATGTTAATGTTGAGATAGTTGATGAATCTGAACTTGATCCTTATTAAATGTAATGAAGGAATATAGTATGCCTTTAACTTATGTGATATCTCTAGTTTAACTTGGCAAATAGTTATGCATGAGACATTGTAAATTCCTTAGCATTTGCTCGAGTTTTAATGAATTGCGTATGGCATTTATGAGATGACATTATGTATGCACACAAATCTAATTATAGTAACGATCACAATATATGGATCTTATGCAGTATTATTGTTAACCAGTCTTTGTAAGATAGTGAATAGTCATGTTTGAGTTGCTATGCAAATTTGATAACTGTGGTTAAGGTTCAACTGTATAAACTATGGTACCGGTTATTTATGTTATGCATCTAATGTTGCTATTTTGACCAACTATGCATAATCCTTAAGCTACACATGTTAACATGCCATGCAACTGTGGCAAAAGGATTATGATACATGATTATGTTGTGAAGTGATAGAGTTCTACTCTCGGCCATGGCAGTAGGAACCCATGAACATGTTATATGGCAAAGCTAGTTACAGTGTATGGATGACATCATATCCAGTAATCTGGATTGATCCCTCCCCTGTTGTTAGAAAATTATATATTACAAAGAAATGGAACACATAAAATATTACAGAAATATAAACACATAAAACAAGAGAGACATAGATATACGCGGTTCACCCAGTTTGGGCTACATCCATGAAGAAATAAGCAGTCCTTCCTTTTATATTATCCAGCAAACTGAAGAGATACAACCTACAACAGATCCGTTGTAATTCCCTCTTCACTCTCAATCTCCTCTCTCTTCGTCACTCAGAATATAGATCTACATAGACACAATACAATTCCCTCATATATAGTGAGGGGTTTCCTTCTAGGGAAAAAAGCCCTAAATTAAACATAACTTCTACCATTATATCTCTGCCTAATGAACGACCCAGATTGACTACGAAATTACAACATTTTACAAGGCAAATTTACATCTATTTTTAGCTTCAGGGGTGCTGCCCCTGATTCCCCCACTAGGGGGGACTCCCAAAGGTCACAGTCACCCCGTTGCCGCCCCATTACAAACCGGGGTCCAATGCGGTGATGCCTTTGAATACAGAAGATAATCACGCTCCACACCCAACATGTGATGTGATGTGGGCATGGTTAGAACTGTCAGTGTTAGCTTTGTTATGAGATAGTTATATATGAGCGTAGGTGACAACCATTACATCTAAATTTATTACAAGCTAAAATTAGTAAAGGAACCCATTATGTTGCCTTTACTACTGTGGCTAGGAAGTACCTACTAGTAGTTGGTGTAAATTTAAGGGGGTGTCGAAGAGGTATGTTACAAATGGTATCAGACCATATGTTCAAACATTGAGGCCTATGCACTAATCCATATTCATAGTGTTTTCATTGATAGGTTTTAATTATAAAAAGTTTATAAAAAAAAACCCGAAAGTAATCTCGAAATTTGAACACCTGAATTTCATAATGATTTCTCACCACCAAGGGAAATTAGGATTCTTTGAAGGTGAATCCAAACATAAACATGGTTATTGAATGATCAATAACATGTGTGTATGTCAATCATATTTCAAACTAATGAGGGTTTCTATGTACATGGTTCTTATTAAATAAGGGTTTTAATTGATTAAGTTAAGAACTAAAGAAGTTCGCCCTTTTGGACCAAACCTTAATTTTATCTAAGATACACAATGCCACGAGTCAAGTTGTAAGTGCATATTCATATGGACTGCTTGTAATACATGTTCTCATGATTATACAAAAGTAATGTGAAACACTACTTGAATTGTTTCCATGCAAAATTGTAACTAATAATGGGTTATATAAGAAATATCAGATAAGGTGCACATTTATTAAAAATATAACTACACATCAGACTTGGGTCAGTATAGTAAAAATGGAAAATCCATAAATGAGCATTGACTTCTTGTTGAACTTGTCATAGTCAATCTAAGATTATACAATCATGTGAATCTGCCTCTCAGATTATCCACTCGATGTGCAATAGCTTCTTGTGGTTAGTGGGTAGCTTTCCCCTCACACATTGTATATCATTATAAACAAATGTATTTTCCTAGCGATGTTGATGCCAATATGGCTACATTCAGACGATCGGAAATAGGTCATGATGTTCCGCTCTCAGAACAAGAGGTGAAAATGTTATTCATTTGCATTTATGTTTGGCATACAATATCGATTATGTATGCAACGTTGGATGCTCCACAAGGAAGATGGTGCAACGAGTGGTTTGAGAAACTCCTCAATAGAAGAAGAAAGGAAGGTATACATAAGAAAAGAGGGGAAATCAACATCGAAACGAGGCTTCTGCGAGACAGTGGCTCGTATTTTGTTCTGGAGAAAATAAGTTGGTTAATTAAATTGCTGGAAGAATGGTGACCCCTCCCATGTGACTTGGCGCTTGATGCGAAAATGTTATCTTTAGGTGATATATTTATTTCCCATGTGCTATTGAAAAAGTAGCGATAGCATTGGATGAACGCCAGGTTGGTAGGCTGTAACCCATGTTTTATGGGTAGTGCTTAGCAACAACACATTCAAAAGCACAAAAAAATTACAAAAGTCGTCACCCTCTCCGATAGTTCGTTGAACTGAAGGCGGTTGCAGAGGATAGATTTACCTCCAAAAACATTTTGAGGATATTGAGTGACATCTGGGTAAAAGAAACAATGCGTGTCATTATAGATGTTGTTTGGGTTGCGATACCTTTTTCCATAGAAGAATCGGAGAAAAGGGTCGTATTACAGCAGTTTCCCTTTTCGTGTCTGCTTTACCACAGATTTGGAGCCATGCACAAAGCCAACATTACTGATTCCATGGAGGGATTAAAAAAATCCGAATCTCTACTTGTTTCCTTCTGTCGATGGTGCGTACCTATCCAATGAGTTGAAGGCGTTGGGTTGGGATAATGATTATCCCCACCCGTATTTGGATCAAGTTATCCGTCTTATCCAAGCAATCAACACAATCATGAAAAGATAAACCCAGCCATGAAGATAATATTTATCCCAACCTTTAACTAAGTACTCTATCCTTCGATGCATTGAGGTTACTCATAAATAAGTGAGCAAGCTCAGTCCTCTGTAGACCTCATTATGCACTAGAGATAGCATGGATTTGGCGTCAGCAAACTCTGTACACCAGAAAAAAATTGCACTGCATGCTTGATAAAAAAATTAATGGTAAGTAAGTTGGACTGGTTAAGGGCAGTGTGAGGAAGCTCTGTGCAGCAGCTGTCCACGCCCATGATGATGCCTCAAGGAGGTGTCTTGTTGTTGATACCCTAATAGTTTAGACCAAAATTTCCTGGCTGGGATTTTTCTTGCCGAGAGTTGCTTTATCAATAGAACAATCTGGTATAAAATCTGGATCCCTAAGTTTCTCAAGGACAATATATTTTCCCTTTGCTCGATAGGAATCCATATTGAAATTTTTTTTCCGAATTACGATGCTCTAATTTTTTCTCAATTGTCATTACTTGTTCTGATTATCCTTGTTCTGTTGAAACATGGGTTGAATCAAAGTAGACGGGAAATTTGCTACATTCTTGCAAAAAAGATATACACGTCTTTATATTTATGGGAAGGGAAAGAATCGTAACTATTAACATAGAGAGCAAAACTAGAAATTGGATTTTCTATTTGAACTCACAGTTATACTGATCATTTTACAACGACGAATGCTAGTGATAATGGAATTTGATGTGTTTATATCGATGTCACAGGTTTGGGTTCAATTATGGCTGTGGAAAATACAGAGGTACTCGTAGCGTTCCAAGTGGGGAGGTAGCCCTGCGAGTGGCGGATCAGGCAGGGAGAGTTAATCATGTACAGAAGAGGCACTGAAGCCAGAAACCTGTGATGATGTGTTGAGGGGATGCATTGGTGCACGTAGGCATCAGAGACCTTGTTGTTAAGAAATGCTACCAATGTTTGATGTCGGCCTAGAGAAGGAGGTAGCACGGTACTTAGGAACAGTTATCTACCTCAAGCTGCTCAACCTCAACCGTCTCTAGAACTTCAACATAGTGCAGTTTGACCCCTCCACTTGGATTCACATCACTCCCTCTTAATTAGAAAGGTATATTCCAACATATTATCCGATTTAGATGGCTTATGTAGATAATGGTATTTGACGAGGAGTGACACGAATACACCACCTCTCATATCATGATTCAAATAAAATTGTTTTAGCCACTGCAGGGTTTCAAAGCAAGTTAGAAACGTGAAAGATGTATGCTAGTTTTCAAATTCCATCGTATTTGTTCATGGTAGGAGAAAGCAAGTAAAGAGAGGAAAATTGTTTTATTAACAACGTAAAGAAACAAAATGTGTGATAAACCGCATTGAGATATTTCATATTTGGTAAATTTAGTTCTAAATTTTGTTAAGGAAACTCCATTGTTTGCTACCTTTCCAATCAGGAATTAATATTTAAAGAATAATATAAAACGATAACTACAAGATGACACGTTGGTTAACTTGTAAAAGTTGAACCTAAATTGGGATACTATTGAATGACATGAAGCGTTAATATTAAAAGAAAGTTTTGTATATTCAAAACACTGAGGGAAGCAGAACATTTTTTTTGGTTCGAAAGGAAACACCCAAATTTGTCATGCTTCAGATGCCTCTAATTAAGTACAAGTTGGTTGAATCGAGTGGGACGACAAGTATAACTATTGTTTGTTCATCATGACCATTATGTAGTTAATTTTTCTTTTAAATTCCCTGAAAGGTCGACAATGGTATAGTTATATACTTTTTGTTTCTATTGAATAAGCATTGAGGATTTTTGTTTTTGAAGACAGATGAGTCAATATTCTCACATGTCTCGAAGGAAAATGGGTTTTGTGTTTGCTAGAAAAGTTTTTTTTAGCCTTTCCAGGTTTAATTTAATGAAATTTGAAAGTTTTATTGAGTAAAATCATCTGGGTCAAAATTTCAGTGTGCCAACAACTAGCCCTTGATGAGGCATAAATACACTTCTAAATTTCTCTGTGATATTATGATAGAAGAAAATTGTAAAACTGAAAGTACAAATAAAATTGTGGGGAAGATAACTTATGTTTAAGTTATTATAAAATATATAAAACACTAGAGAAGACCAGCGTAAACCACCGGTTACCATGTAATTGTCGATCCTAAGAAGCATTAGCCTACTCGTTAATGAGACCTATTGGTCAGAGACTACTCAAACTTGAGAACTATAAGCATTAATACAAATTCTTAAACTCGCTGCTCTACATATTTTTAATACAATATGATTCAAAGTCATGTGGCATACTGGGTAAACCTCATGTAAAGGGTCAATTTCAATTAAAGTCCAATTAGATATCATAGTGTGATGGTTATGATGAACAGTTCACTACTAATATTAGAATTTAGGCTTGTGCTAATAACATTTTCTTGCATAAATTGCTATGTTACAACAAATTAATTGGATGAGACTTGTGCTCATGAGATGGGTGTTTACAAAGCACTGAGATATAGATATAGAATTATTGATGTGCTATGTTTCTAATAATGATATACTGCTATGAGGATTTCTCATGATTTGTTGCCTTGATTCAAAAGTGATGTTTATTTGAGATGTGATCATATGTAATATTGTTGATATTTCACCTAATGCTGCTATCATATATACTCTTCAGCAAATAAGTTTTGATTATAGATTAATGGTGATGCTTAGGGGGAGCATATTTTTTATATGGTTACCAGGAGTTACTGTGGTATGTTTTCATGCATAGAAAAATGCTAAGATGAAAAATTAACATGTTTATTAAGTGTTAATAAGTTACTTTATGGTGTCCCCTCATAGATAAGGAGCTTGAAATTTTTATTTATTGTGAAAGAATCGAAATTTAAGCTTTGGTTAAATGCTCTTATATCATAATCGAAAATTGATGCTTGCAAATATGCATAGAAGGAAAATTAAATAATTGATAACCATGATAAGGCATGTCCAGCATATTAATGCAATTTTAAAACTTGATTACTTGATGGTGGATAAAATGTATGACATGCATGTAGGATTCATTGTGGTGATGCAATGAGTTGCATGGATATGCCTTCATGCATGAAGGAATAACAATTCTCACAAACTAAGTTATGATAAAAAAAAGAGAAAATTACCATGTTTGGGAGAATATGTGGTGTGTTTGAGTCGGGTAAGAATACTGTAGAGGTCAAATATTAAATTAATTTTGAAGTGAGTATCCATACAAGATGAAATGTTAAACTCTAGCAAGGTAACTCACACATAAAAAGAGGCAAAATATCAAGTGGTTCATAATTAAAAATGCAAAGGGAAATTATACACCTCATCAGAGGTTGGGGGTTAAATAGGTGGGTTCCACCCTAAAATAAGTTCTAAGGTATTTTGCTATGGTAAAAGCGCCAATGAAATGGTGTTAATATTGTAAGAACATGTTATAGTATAAGACTATGTAATTGTACAAATTGTCTTTCAATTTAATCCTTTGATTAATGCATCTATATACAATGCATTTTGGAATGTGATTTGTTCTTCTATTGTAAGGAAGTGTGTTTAAGGGGAACCTAACTTAACAGGTTTTTATATACCATGACATATGGATCTTTCATTGGATATTCATAGTTGGACCTATAAGTGTCCTTGAGTACAACAATATATAAACCATGGTAATTAATAAGAAGCACAAATTGTATGTTATGGACCATTGGGTAAATTTTGTGCTATCCAACAACTATTCAAATAGACTGATATCATACCAATTGAAATGCATATTTTGTACCAAACAATTTTGGGAGGTTCTCCTATTAGATTGCATTGATAATGTGTCTGGGTTGATAGGACAACATAAGAAATGTTGTATAAACCATGCAGTGATTCATAAAATTGATAATTGATCTCCTTTTTAAAGGTGATTTAATGTTAAAGAGGAGGTGTTAACATGTAAATACACTGAGATCATAGTACCTACAAACCAAAAGGGTGTAGAATTGGAAGCATTAAAACTTTCATTTATAACTCGTGAAGGAGAAATGAGATTATATCTACACTAAATTATGCATGGCCAACAAGATGTTGAGGTATAAAAAGGGAAATAATCAATCACACGACATAAATTGTTAAGTATGGAATAGTGTTCAGTACCAAAAAAATATGTTCTTGGTTAAAAACAAGTTAAGAATTTTACTAAACTTCAAATATCTATGATAGACTCAGTATCATAGTTAATAGTATGCTTTATGGTTAAGTGGAAGGTATATTCCATTGTTGTTAAAACATGGTACATGTGACAGATTTAATCACAAAACTAAAAGTTATGATGAAATTATAGTATGCATAATTACTTTTATGATACTATTATGATGATATTGTGTTGCAACCACATGAAATAGAAAAATGATTTGCGAAATAAAAGCACTTGAATAATATGACATAAAACTTTTATTGGTTGCAGAAATGGAACAGGTCCATGAAATTATTTATAAACTAAGCACAATTTGTTCCACTTAAAGGTAAAGAAGGAATTTTTGGCACAATACTAACATGCTTGAAAACATGTGGATGAAGTATATGTCATGCAAGGGATGTTATGGACATTGGTATGATGTACCAGTGGTACATATGGTATTTATGATACCAGTATGAATACATGTATTGCATAAATATAACATGTTTAGTGGTGTGTGTAATACACACTGTGTGCAGGTATGCATGAAGACACTAAGTGGTTGTCTAGCACAACAACCGGCCTGGAGTGAGTACAAAAGAAAGAAGCTAAGAAGTGTCTAAAGGATAAGTAATAGTGGTATATTTGTAGTTATATACATGTATGATGTTGATGAGTACATATAATTATGATGGTTGTGTGTGAGCTAACCTATTGTGATATTTTATGCATATTGATTTGGAAAATATTCTAGTTGGCTTATTGTACGAAGAGAAACTATAGGAATCAAGTGTTCGACAAGAACACACATGCTTGGAAGAATGCATGGGAAGAGCATGCATTTCTTCAATTATAATAAATAACAGGCAATATAAGTCGTAGCTACTTTAGTAGTATTGTGTATCAAATTATGATATTAATTGTGGTAAACAAAGTTGAATTTCTACATCTAACATTTCTTACAAACTTGTTTGAAACCAATGTTACAGGTAGCTATGGAAGGATATGTGCTAGGAACACTCCTTCTAATCGATATATATCAGAAGATTTTCATCAGATAGAAAGGCCATGAAATTTTTTGATTTAGAAGCCAACTACTTGTGAACGAGGACATGATGCAGTCATACACCGAGGATGATGTAAAATTTAACAGGGGGAGTATGTAACACCCCTCCCTTGTGTGTTAAACTATTGAAAACCTAAGTTGAGGAAAGCTAGGTATGATGTGTAATATGAAAAGAAAATACATTATTAAATAATTAATAAATTAATCACTTGGAAAGTGACACAACAAGAGATGAGATAAAATTACTAAAGGAACCCATTATGTTGTCTTTACTACTACTGTGGCTAGGAAGTATTTGCCAGTAGTTGGTGTAAATTTAAGATGGTGTCAAAGAGGTATGTTAGAAACATACTGAAAAAGCCGATTTATTTTCCAGGCGTGGAAAATCATCCTACTAATAAACACTTAAGTGCAATGAATACACACCAAAGTAAATGGCCATTAAACACTAAACTTAGTAATATTAACAAAAAAGAATATAAACACTCTAGAAGGGCAACAAATCCTTTGCACTCACTCAGATACAACCAATATCAAGCACAAAATTATTCATTGGACAAATTTAAGCGAAAATACAGTGCTCAAGCAAACAGTCCATGGGATTTAATCACAAAACTAAAAGTTATGATGAAATTATAGTATGCATAATTACTTTTATGATACTATTATGATGATATTGTGTTGCAACCACATGAAACATAAAAATGATTTGCGAAATAAAAGCACTTGAATAATATGACATAAAACTTTCATTGGTTGCAGAAATGGAACAGGTCCATGAAATTATTTATAAACTAAGCACAATTTTTTCCACTTACTTAAAGGTAAAGAAGGAATTTTGGCATAATACTAACATGCTTGAAAACATGTGGATGAAGTATATATGTCATGCAAGGGATGTTATGGACATTGGTATGATGTACCAGTGGTACATATGGTACTAGGTACAGATGGTATTTATGATACCAGTATGAATACATGTATTACATAAATATAACATGTTTAGTGGTGTGTGTAATACACACTGTGTGCAGGTATGCATGAAGACACTCAGTGGTTGTCTAGCACAACAACCGACCTGGAGTGAGTACAAAAGAAAGAATCTAAGAAGTGTCTAAAGGATACGTAATAGTGGTATATTTGTAGTTATATGCATGTATGATGTTGATGAGTACATATAATTATGATGGTTATGTGTGAGCTAACCTATTGTGATATTTTATGCATATTGATTTGGAAAATATTCTAGTTGGCTTATTGTACGAAGAGAAACTATAGGGATCAAGTGTTCGACAAGAACACACATGCTTGGAAGAATGCAGGGGAAGAGCATGCATTTCTTCAATTATAATAAATAATAGGCAATATAAGTCGTAGCTACTTTAGTAGTATTGTGTATCAAATTATGATATTAATTGTGGTAAACAAAGTTGAATTTCTACATCTAAAATTTCTTACAAACTTGTTTGAAACCAATGCTACAGGTAGCTATGGAAGGATATATGCTAGGAACACTCCTTCTAACTGATATATATAAGAAGATTTTCATTAGATGGAAAGGCCATGAAATTTTTGGATTTAGAAGCCAACTACCTATGAACGAGGACATGATGCAGTCATACACCGTGGATGATGTAAAATTTAACAGGGGGAGTATGTAACACCCCTCCCTTGTGTGTTAAACTATTAAAAACCTAAGCTGAGGAAAGCTAGGTATGATGTGTAATATGAAAAGAAAATACATTATTAAATAATTAATAAATTAATCACTTGGAAGGTGACACAACAAGAGATGAGATAAAAATAGTAAAGGAACCCATTATGTTGCCTTTACTACTACTGTGGCTAGGAAGTATTTGCCAATAGTTGGTGTAAATTTAAGAGGGTGTCAAAGAGGTATGTTAGAAACATACTGAAAAAGCCGATTTATTTTCCAGGTGTGGAAAATCATCCTACTAATAAACATTTAAGTGCAATGAATACACACCAAAGTAAATGACCATTAAACACTAAACTTAGTAATATTAACAAAAAAGAATATAAACACTCTAGAAGGGCAACAAAGCCTTTGCACTCACTCAGATACAACCAATATCAAGCACAAAATTATTCATTGAACAAATTTAAGCGAAAATACAGTGCTCAAGCAAATAGTCCATGGGAAAATAATGTGGGTTTTAATATACTTTTACAATTAATTTGACAAACTAATATATATACTAGCATTACAAAAAATGTTAGCCTAAATATAAACAACACCATAATAATAAATTCCAGCCTCCTGTGTACTTTAATATTACAAATCATGCTCATGGCCAAATTTAACACAAAAGAAAATATTTAAATACACCATTTTTGTTTGTTTTGTTATCCATAATAGATTATTTATAAAAAAATAGTATGGTGTTTTATTTTTGGGTTAATTTTGTCTTAAATTTAGTAGAGACTTGTTAGAATTATAAGTTTGAGTTGTATAGTTTACATCATTTCAGGAAACTAAATCTATTTATGTATTCCCAATTACAATTTCACAAAAAAATTGTATTAATAGATTTTGCAAAATAGACCAAAACATGAATAGATGAGTATGTGGCTTTGATGAAGCAAAAATGATCAACAAAGTTACCCTTTTGTGTTGGTTAAACCATTGAATCATTATCCACATATATTGAATATAACTTTGATAAAATTTATATTGTTATTGGTGCAGTCCCTTGTGCCTTAGCATCATCCTTTTTATTGCTAATTTTCATTGTAAGCTGCGAACACTCCGTACCAAAAACTTTTGAGGTAGACTTTGCATTCTTAATTCTTCTTATTTTGAGGCTGGACTCTAATTACTAGATATCTAGTCTTCATGCTCTTGTTATCGATTTTAAGGGGTACTGATTACACAGAAAAAGTAGGATATTGGATGCTTGTAATTGTCAACAAATTGGTTATTGGTAATTAATCAAATTGCAAGAAGGAATTTTGCTGCCTAATTAATTGTAGAATGATCATGGCAGCAAAATGTTTTAGGTTAAGAATGAATACAGTGTATAGCTTGAATATGAGTCAGATGTCATGATGTCTGAGCTTAAGAATGAATACAGTGTATAGCTTGAATATGAGTCAGATGTCATGATATCTGAGCTTAAAAGATAAATAAGAGTGAGATTTTAACCGACTGATCACATTTACATAGCCCTAACAATTTTGCATGATAAAATCTCTCTACACAGTACGCAAATAATATGTGCATACAAAAATGGTTCAAATCTAACATTGCTTCCTCTTTCACTGTTTTTTTCAAACAACATATAATCTTATAGTGAGATTTTCATAAAACCCCAAGGGTTTTTCAAATTCTTCTTGGCATATTTTGTTCTGCAACAAGCATAGCTGTCTGAGATTAGAAATCCTTTCTGGCCCTTTATAATTAGCACTAGAGTTATGCCATCCATAAAAGAACTGGCTTCATCTTATTTGCGAAACAAGAAAGGAATGTTTTTAATTAGTAAATTCATCCTAATCAAAATACAGAGGACAAAGTACGCATGCTATGAAGTGGTATTTTGGGGATCATTAAAGGTGTTCTCAGTTTCTGCTTGGCCTACATACGCGCAAGGCGCCAAAGTTGCATCTTCTTTTCGAGATTTTTCTGCTTTTTACACCTCCACCTACGACTTTTGCACCTCCAGCGAAACTTCCCATATATCACCCCTCACAACCCTTAATTCTATGTGGTTGCAAGGTCTAATGGGTGAAGCATTTGGTCCCATATGAGATGCATCAGGCATGGGGAACATATACGATGCATCAGGCAGCAGAATACCACATTGATCTTGGCATAAAGACATGCCCTCAATCACTAGTAAAGCTTAATAATGTGGGAATCAGCGAATTGGCCTTTTTGGTCTGTAAGATAAAGCCTACTCCGCGCAAAAACTTTAGTAGCATCAACAACGTGAGGCACCGAGGAATTTCTGCCACACTGCCAACCCAATGAAATGGTCGAAACATTCCCGGAGAGTGTCGACCATGAGATTCTTCCCCACTACGCCTATCCAAACAAAGGCAACTACTTTGGAAAGCCAAGCCATATTTCGATTTCCATGCAAATGCAGAAATGACATCAATGTCATCTTCAATGCCCACCCACATTTCAAAAATCCTTAACCAAATAGACCACTGGAATTGGAACTGAATTTTTCGTTTTCCCCTCTTCTTAATAATGAGCTCCTGAAGCACCCACATCGCATCAGGACCATATTTGACACTCAGATATATCTGGATCACTCTTCCGCCAAATCATAAGCCCTAACTTTTTCTTTACAGGGATGACTCCAACTTTTTCTTTACTTGAGTAATAATTATGTTATCACTCAGGTTGTCCTTAAGCTTCGGAAAGGATACGGCCGAGGTAACCACTAACCAACTTTGGACTGCAGGTTCTAGCCCACCTGCAGTCAGAGAGGGCTCTCTCTTTCAGATTTAGCTTTGTTGATGATGATATTAGGCTAGCTATTGAGTTCAAGGGGTTTTGGTTTGTAATTTGGTGGGAAGGAGGATGCTTTCAAACAGAGAGGCAATGCATAGTGTGGTAAGTTTCAAACCATTGGGCATGGAGTCATGGAGTAAGACTGCTGGTGCGTTTTCTTGGTGACAAGAGGAATATGGAGCAAGATAGCTGCATATGAAACAACTTTTAAACTTAAAGGGATGGAGTGAGAGCTAAGGAAAAGAGAGGCAATTAAGAATCTCTCAATTAAATTAGCAGAAAGAAAATGAATGAGGTCTATCTAGGAGCAGCTAAGAATTCTTAGACAACAGTCATTCATATGTGAAATAGATTAAACATGAGCCATAAAGGAATTCATATTTATGCCTAAATCAAGGAGAAAACATAAAGAGCCACAGAAACTGAGCATAGAGTGCAGCTAAGCAAATTCTAAGCCAATCTTTTGTTCTGTGACTTGAGCATGTATGAAATTGAGATAACAGAGGTGAGAGACACTTATTGATCCATATAGCAGCACATGAATTCCATCATCCACTCTTCAACCATTAACAACACATCAAACAGTCCATCCTCCAAGCTTTTAGCAGTCTTTGATTAAAGAAAACATATCAGATACAGAGCGAGTCTCTAGAGGAGTCATACAACCAACCAACCCTTAAAACAGTGCAGAGGGTGGTATATATAGAGGAAATATCTACAAAATATCTATCAAAATAGATCAAAAAGATCTGTGCAATAACTTCCTCTAATGCTAAGTTCTGCTGGAAATGAATGCATAAAATAATTTAAAACAGCTGTGCATGAGGGAGCAGCCTCATCAAAATGGCTCTTTAGAGTTGCACAGGGTCCTGCAGCTTCAAAAATGGACTAAAAGAGTGCCTTGAGCCATGCGCTGTTCTCTGTGTGATAACTACACAATTAAGGAAGCAACGCTGCTCCAAAATGTGACTAGGACCATTGCACTTGTCATAAATCTGCATTGAAAATCCTTTAATCTACCTTCAAGTGGTCCTGTTGCCTTAAATGGCCAAAATCTGTGAGTTGGTGAGCCATTACAGCTCAATGATGCTTTGCTATAACTAATGGGGCCATTTTGAATTCATCTGCTTTGAGCCGCAATACTGATACTCTCTGCCGCTTTCCTGATACTCTTTGGTACGCACCTGGTCCCTTCTTGACCTCCGAATGCCTTTGAATTGTCCAATCACCCATTTATGGCCGCTGCTCGGCCTTCTGCCGCTTTTGGGTGGTTGTCGGCCCTTGGCCCACTCAATATGCTTTGGCAACACTTAAAATCACGAACTGGATGAGTAAAGGGTCATAGAAGGCCTGCCGAGGTAAAAACCTGCTATTTGGGGTAATTTGGGCCTAGAGCGACCCAAGAATGGCCTGAGAAAACCATGATTTCTTTATACCTAGGCGGGCACGGGCGCCGCACACAATACCTTTGAAAACGGCCCATTTCCGAATAACACAGAAAATATGCCCAAAAACATGAAACTTTAATGAAAAATTGGCTTTTGGCGGGCACTGTAGCAGCCTTTAAATCTTGGCCGTTGGATCCGCGCAGGTCGATCCAACGGCTATCGCTAAATCGCAACGGGGCGGACCGGGGGGGAAACGCATATAGAATCGCCGAACTGCGCAGACCCGATAATGTTGTAGGCCCTTTCTTTATTTGAATCGGGTCCGACCCATCGGCATTATGCCCCATGCCTTGAGACTTAGCCATTTCTCTTATATATGCCACTGCCCCCTCCTGATAGCGATATCGCATCAGAGGGGCTCAAATAGATCCTTTTCTCATCGGAGCCATTATTTATTCAAAAATTCAAGTCTTTTGAATTCGGAGGGGGTAACCTTTATGCTTTTGCTTGGATTCTAAGGCATCAGAAGGGGTCCGATAGCCAAAATAGGGAGGATTTTATCATTTTTTGAAGGTTTTTCATGGTTTTTGCATGGTTTTCATATTCTTATGCCTTGGAAGGAGTCCAAAGGCACTTAGGAGGAAAGTGATATGGTTTTGAGAGGGGTTTAGTGGCCAAAGAGGGTTTCATGCCTTATAAAGGAAAACCAAGGTCAAAGGGGTGATTTTTAAACATGTGAAGGGGAATTATGCAAAGGAATGAGTCCTTATGCACTTGGGAGATAGTTAGGGGGGATGAAGGGTTCTATGCATTGGAAAGTGTCCAAACTGCATGAGACGATGGTCTGAGGGGGCAATGAGAGTTCTTGCTGAGTTTCAGATAAACTTAGCAATCCCCAAGGATGCATATGGTTATTTTTCAACCAGGGGGAGGGATAAGTATATAGGGGAGTTATATACATAGTTTTAGTAGGGGAAGGGGAAATAGATAGGGAGCTACATAATAAAGTTAGTAGTTAACATGACAAAGATGAGAACAAGCGCTAAGTATGATGTCTCAGGCTATCAATGGGGAAAAATGACTAATACAAGAAGTGTAAGCATTCCTTGAGTGAAGCAGATCTCCACCAAGGCAAATGATATGAAGAATGATGAATCTAAGAGGTATCAAGCAGATCTTGACCTCTTTGGGGGAAGGTAGTGAGTGATTTGGGGAAAGAGGAAGAAGGGGAGTTAGACATGCCTCGCTTGAAGTCCTCCAACTGAAAAACTGCCTTCAACTTGTGATATGATAGATATAACACTTGACAATGTGAGATGGATCACAAGCCATGTTTCAGCAACCACAAAGATACCTACCCGACCTACTCACCTAGCATTTTCTCTTCTTTTTGGTTTGGGTGCACTTGAACTAGCATACCCAGCTTTTCATTCTTTCTTCTTGCTGTGCTCCTATCTACTTCTACACTTATTTCAGCCAGAGGGTCAGATTAAGCTGTTGAGCACCCTTGTTTCTCTACCTAACTGCAAATCAAACTGGAACAAAGCAGTGTGACTAAAACTAGCACAGCTTCATGGATACTTCTCTAGTCATCTGCAGCAAATATGGAGCATTGTAGCATGCATAGTTCGACATATTTGGCATGTAAGAATGTCGATCATGAAAGATGATTAACCTGCTGCAGTAGGAGGCTGACAGTGGCTCCACTTGGGGATGGCTTTTCCTTGTGAAAAGCCAAGAACATCAGGTCAGATTGCCTTGATCCTCTGTAGTTGCTGTTAACTGAAAACTTCTTCTATGCTGACTGCTAAATGACAGGAACTTTGAGATCTGAACAACACTCTCCTTCAACTGAAATATTTTGAAAAATAAAGCATCGCCTGATTTCTTCTGTGTGCTTGATATTGCATACACTTTTGTTTGAGAACTGCATTTTTGAAGTAAACACAAAAAGGGAACCAACTGGAGAAACTCCTCTTAATTTTGTCTTTGAACAGGCTATAGATGCAACACTAAAAGCATTTGTTTCTCTGTTTTGATACTACTGACTGAAGAGCTGGAAGCATGAATGCAGCATTTTTAATTGAATTTTCTGTTATAAATAACAGCGCTGCCCCTTTACCATTGAGTGTATTTTAGAATATATCATAACCTGCCTTGTGCACCCTTTGAAGTAAGTTCATAACCGAGGGTAGAATTGATGTGCTTCTCTTTGAAATTCACCTCAAAAGAACAGAGGTTTCGAATGTTGCGCTCCTTTAGCTTTTTTTTTTTTTTTTTTTCCTCCATAACTTCGCTGCTTGGTTCCAAGCAATCGGATTTCTTATAAAAACATAAAAGGAAACGCTTATATGTACACGCATTAATATACAAATATATACATCAGAACCCTGTATCCCTTAGATCACTGGATCAAGGTAATGCTTCAGCATGCGGCCATTCACAGGGCCCTCTTCAACTGCGCAGGCATCTAGAGTTTTGAGAAAATATGTATTATTGCCTTGAATAGCGCTGATGACAAATGGGCCTTTCCACAGAAAGTCAAACTTGGCATGCTTTCCCTTGTCTTCTCGTCTTGAGTCCCACCTTAACACTTTATCGCCAATAAAGAAATCCTCAGCCTTAGTCCTCTTGTCAAACGCCTTCTTTAGCCTTTCTTGTAGCATTTGAGCTCTGTCATACACCTGCTCTCTGGTTTGCTGAAGATGAATGGTCTGATTGATCCTTCGTTGAATATCATTTGGTTCAGCTTGAACCTCCTGCAACAGCTTGATAACAGGAATGCCTAAAGAAGATGGAAATCTGGCCTCCATGCCATATACTAGCTCATAAGGGCTCATCCCAATGGATCTCTTTGTTGAAAGTCTGTCTGCCCATAGGGCATTAGTGAGCTTTTTATGATAGTTCTTCTTGTTTTCTTCTAAGGTCTTCTTGATAATACTGATCAGGCTCTTGTTAGATGACTCGGCTAAGCCATTACCTTGAGGGTAATAGGCTGTGGAATGGCCTAAAGTGATATGGAATTTATGGCAAAAATTGATCATCTTTTTGGATTTGAAAGCGGCGGCATTATCAGTGATGATCTTCTCAGGGCAGCCAAATCTAGAAAGGATATTGCACTCAAGGAATTGGATAATAATGGTGTCATTGGCTTGCCTACATGGGATGGCCTCAATCCACTTAGTGAAATAATCGGTGGCTGTTAAGATCCACTTATGCTGGCCTGAGGAAGAGGGATGGATTTCTCCAATGAAGTCAAGACCCCATTGTTGAAAAGGCTTCTCGGTTGAGATGGGTTTCAGAGGCAAAGGGAGCAGCTTTTTCTTGCCTTCAAAAATTTGGCAATTGTGGCATGAGGTGGCAAACTTCTTTACATCTGCAAACAAAGTGGGCCAATAGAAACCAGCCCTTAAAATTTTATCAGCAGTGGACTTCCAATATAGATGTCCTCCACAGTCCCCTGCATGGAATTCTTTCATGACATCACTAGTTTCATTCTTGGTCAAGCAATTAAGCAATATACCTTCATGATTTTTCCAAAATAATGCACCATCTAAGACACATAATCTCAAAGCCTTCATTCTTAAAAATCTCTTCTTGGTCCTGGACAATCCTGGGGGAGCACACAGGTTTAACAATACAAAGCAAATATCAGCATACCATGGGGATTGCAAAAAGGTGTCACTGATCTATGGAGTCGCCAGCTCCTGTTCATTGTCCAGTTGGTTGATGTCTAACGCTTGAAAGTTTGTTTCGGATATCAGTTTGGCTAAACCTTGTCCCTTTATCAGCTTGGTTGGTTTTATCTCTATGTCATACTCAAGAATGTTAGCAATCCACTTGCCTCTTTTGCCTTCTAATCCCTCTTGGGTTAATATGTCTTTTACAGCAGCATTTGGCACATAAGCAATCACATGTGAATATAAAATATAAATTCGGAATTCATTGATTGCTTTAACAAGGGCATAGGCTTGCTTGTCCATGATTGGGTATTTAAGGGGGGCATCTCTTAAGGCTCGGCTGAAAAAAGCAATTGGCTTTTCAGCTCCTTGATCATCCTTTTGCAAAAGGACAACAGTTATATTATTATCAGATGCGAATGAAAATATGATAAAGTCCCTATCAAATTTTGGACTTGTGAGGACTGGAGCTTGAGTTAAGGCTGATTTGATGCCCTCAAATGCTTGCTTGGCCTCTAGAGACCACTTTACCTTGGCGTCTTTCTTGAGCATGTTGTTTAGCATTCTTATTAGCTCAGCCAAGTTTGGAATAAACCTCCTTAGGAAATTGATTTTCCCAAGGAACGCTTGTAATTCTTTTATATTTCTAGGATATGGGATCTGTAATATGGCTTGGATCCTTTCCGGATCAACCCTAATACCATCCTTTGAGATGATATGTCCAAGTAATTTTCCTTCTTCAAGGCCAAAGAGAGACTTCTTGGGATTCAAGGAAATGCCATATTTCCTACATGTGATGAATATTTGCCTTAGGTGCTTGAGGTGTTCTTCATCAGATTTGGAAAATGGGGTTAAGTCATCAAGGTAGACAACTAGGAAATCATGGATTTCCTTGGCGAATGCAATGTCCATTGCCCGTTGAAATGTAGCACCAACGTTTTTAAGTCTGAATGGCATTTTTACATACTTAAATGTTCCCCACGGTGTGGTAAAGGCTGTCTTGTCTTGGTCATCTGGGTGAACAAGTATTTGGTTAAAACCTGAGAAGCCATCTAGTAAAGAGATTCTAGATGATCCCACTACTCTCTGCAATATGTGGTCCATTTTGGGCAAAGGATAGTGGTCCTTTAGGGAGACTTGATTTAAATTTCTGAGATCTACACAAAGTCTGATCTCGCCTGACTTCTTTCTTGTGGGAACCAAATTGGAAACCCATTCAGAGAATCTGATGGGTGCTATTATCCCTGCTTCAAACATTCTTTTTACTTCCTTCTCAATCAGTGGGAGAAGGACAGGGTTTATTCTTCTTAGCTTTTGTTTAAATGGTTTCTGATTCGGTTTCAAGGGAATTGTGTGTTGTATTACAGAGGTATCATAGGATTTTAAATCCTCATAGCTCCAAGCAAATACATCTTGGAATTCTTTGAATAAATCAATGTACTTGGGCTTCTGATCAGGAGGCAAAGACTTAGACAGTTTGATCATTTTGGGCTTTTCTGCTGTCCCAATGTTGTGTTCTTCTATAGCAGTGTTTATAGGCTGCATTTTTGGCTTTTTGGGCACATCATTTGCATCAAACATGTCTTCTAGTGGAGTGAGGCCAGCAGGGAGAAAGTTATCTTTTAGATCAATAATCTCGGCCTCTGTTTTGGCTATTTCCTCCAAATGCATTTGTTTCAATTCCTCTATGTTTTCATTGCCAAAAACTGTTGGGCTTAGGATCTGTCTGGCTGTTACAGCTGTTACAGCCTGCTGATTTTCGTTTAATGCTTGTTGTTGTAGGTCCTCCATGGTATCCTCATCAATGTTTAGGCCTGCAAATTCATGCTGTAAGGTAAGAAAATTGTTTATTTGAGCATCATCCTCGAACACTTGCCAGTCTTTAATGTTATTTGGGACAGCAGGCCTATGTTTTATTTCAGCAGTGAAATGGTGATTTGGCTCAAAGGGAAGCTTGCATGTACTAGCGAAAGTGGCTAGGCTGTGAGCATGAATGTTATGATTTCTTGAAATCTTGGCAAGCTTGGATTCAGAGAATGCATTGAGTATGTTGGTAGCAGCAGTCCTATAGGCTCTCATTCTGTTGTCATTGGTAACAAAGTTACCTTTCATTTGTTGGATTACTAGGTCGGAGTCACCTAGAATAGACACTTTTGCAGCCCCCAAAGCTTTTAGCAATTTAAGGCCTAACAGGAGAGCCTCATACTCTGCCATGTTGTTGGTGCATCTGAAATTCAGTCTATATGCATGACCTTGTGCATGATTGTTATGAGAATTATGAATCCATACACCTGCCCCTGCCCCTAATTTGTTAACAGATCCGTCAAACTCTAAATACCATGTGATTTCTTGCTTGTGGGTAGTCTCAAGAGTTTGAGTCATTTTAGGATTGGGCAGATTTGAAAATTCTGTTTGGGGAAGTTCTTTTTGTATGCTGATTGCATTTGCTGTTGTGACAATTTGTTGAGTATGTGCAACCGATTCTTGATTGATATGTGCTTGCTGCTCTAAAGCCAAAGGCTTGTTATCAGTTAGAGGGCAGCTATCATCATTAAACAAAATAAAAGAATCCATGTCGGAGTGGATTGAATAAATGGGAAAATTTTCAGGCTTGCTCTCACTACTTACCACATATTTCATGAGCGTTTCTCTGTACAGTCTCTTTGGTTGCCCAAAGACAGAAATAGTAGCGTAGGAAAGGTCTAATTGAAGGGATCCTTGCAGCTTTGCTCCCCATGATCTTGATAGGAGCATACTGTATTTTGGTGGGATATCAGCCACCACTATATCCATGAGAATGGTTTTGTTGGGATATTGGACTAAGGAGACACACAAGTCTTTGATGAGGCCTAGACATTTCACTTGACTTGAGTCAAATGAGTACAGATCTTTGTAAGGTCTTGTAACGTCAAGGTTGAGTTTTTCCATAACTGCTTTGGGCATAAGATTGTGCGAGGCCCCTGAGTCAAACATAGCGTTGTGCAAAACTTTGTCATGTATATGCAGACTGATATAAAAGGGTGGAACAGGTCCATGTGTTGATTTTCCATTAACTTCTGGACCAAATAGCAGTTCTGGGGAATCATCCAAAACATTTACATCATCTTTGTTTCCCGGGATTTGAAGTGATCTTTGAATTTGTTGTCTATATACATCGTGTTTGGCGAGTTCTGAAAGAGGGACAGATATCTTGAGTTTTCCAATCTCTGCCTCTAAGTTAAATGGCTTTTCTAGTGGAGTCTTGCTGTTGATAATGGCAGTTTTTTCTTTTTCATTTGCATTCTCGGCAATCTGCTCTTGTTGATCGGCGTTATGGGAAATTTCTGCTTGCGGTTTTACATTTTCAAGAGTGCTTTTTGGGATGTTGTTTGAATTTTATTTTGAGGAAGGAAGTGGCAGAGGCTGCTCAACAGAAGGCTGAGTGTCTGTTATATCTTCTACAGTCACTTGATGTGGGTTAGGGACAGTTATATCAGCTGGTTCTGTTACAACAGCTTTGTTTTTAATCTTGTTGGGCTGTTTACCTTCTTTTGTCTTGCTAGGCTCAGAGATGTCAATGGTCCTAGTTCTGAGCTTATACTGTTTGTGTACCTCATACACGGCGGTATCATAACCCTGTTTAAAATCAAAAGACTCACCAGATTTAGTTTGAAACTCATTACAGTCATGCTGATTTTGGTCTTCTTGGGACAGGAAAGTTTGGTGTTCACCCTTTAGATCCATCAGGTTCATGTGAGTATCCTCTATGGGTTCACTAGAAGTGGACCCTTCTACATAGTTATCTTGAAAAGGGGGTCTAATGTCATGGTCTGGGGTGGGTCTACCAGCATTTGTGTTCTGGGTTTTCCTGGGATTGGACTGTTGTCCTTCCCATGATGCCTTTCTCTCGACATTTTCTACTCTTTCTCCCAGTCTTTGCAGGCCATTGATGATAGCATCAAGCTTTTGGTCAAAGGATGAGGGTTCTTCTTTAAAGGTGGTTCTTCTTTACATTCTTGCTTTGTTTCTCTTGGCAATCAAGTTGGCTTCTACGGTAACATCAACATCTTGTGCGTCTGCAAGATTTGCAAGGGCTCTTTCTTTCAACTGATATGCCATATCAGGGTCAAAGCATCCGGAAATTTATACAAAGGAGGGTCAGGTGGAGGTCTTAAGTTCTGTGGTATTGCATTGTAGACATTGTTGAATCTTGCACAGTACTCTAAAACAGTCTCTTGAGGGCCTCTTTTAATTGTATAATATTCAGCTAGTATGTGCAAGGGGCCTTTCTTCTTCTCCCATCTAGTAGTAAAGGATTGGTATAGCTCATCAGGAGTGGTTATGGAATTTGCAGCAAGTGATCTGAACCAAGTGCTTACATCACCGGTTAAACTCTGAACAAAAATTATCATTCTTACACTATCATCATCGATTTCATAGATTTCGAAATAGTCTTGCATCTTTTTGGTATACTGAATAGCTGTGAAAGGACCGGTGGAATCAAAATGTGTGATTTTAGATTGGTAATCTTGAGGTAAAGCCCCAGCATTGGCAGGCAGTTGCAGGGGTGCATATCTATTAGCCATATTGACGGGGATAAGTGGAACGACGGGGATAAATGGTACAACCGGAGCGACTGGGATAATAGGGATAACTGGGGTAACTGGAACAACAGTAGTGGTAGCAGTGAATGAGGGTGTGGATGATGAAGAAGGGGAAACAGGGGTTGACCGAAATAAGACCTTGACAGGAGTTGGAACAGCACTTGGCCGAGCTGTTTCAGAACTCAAGTCAGCAAAATCTTCTTGACTTTCTCGCTTCCTAAGGATCTTCGGGATTAGGTTGGGATTCTCAAAAACAGCTGGAGGGTCTGGATCTGGGTTTGACCTTGTATGTCGTGGGTTCTTTTTAGGAGCCAGCTTCTGAATCCTATTTCTGGTATTTTTATATGGATGTTTCAGTAATAGCAAATGACTAGTCAAAATTCGGGACAACTATCTACAATTTAAACTAGCATGAAGATTGACTGAAGCAGCGTTTATTTACTTCTGTTAATGCAAAGCAAAGAACAGTTTCAAAGGCTTCCTGGCTGGCATTCAGGCTTCATCTGTAGTTTAAAGAGTGGACAACAATTGGAATTGGAAAGTTTGATTTATGGTCTCAGCGAAGCTTTCTTACCTTCTTTGTGAAATCATCTGAGGAAAGTCCCCAGTGGAGTTGCCATTATGTTATCACTCAGGTTGTCCTTAAGCTTCGGAAAGGATACGGCCGAGGTAACCACTAACCAACTTTGGACTGCAGGTTCTAGCCCACCTGCAGTCAGAGAGGGCTCTCTCTTTCAGATTTAGCTTTGTTGATGATGATATTAGGCTAGCTATTGAGTTCAAGGGGTTTTGGTTTGTAATTTGGTGGGAAGGAGGATGCTTTCAAACAGAGAGGCAATGCATAGTGTGGTAAGTTTCAAACCATTGGGCATGGAGTCATGGAGTAAGACTGCTGGTGCCTTTTCTTGGTGACAAGAGGAATATGGAGCAAGATAGCTGCATATGAAACAACTTTTAAACTTAAAGGGATGGAGTGAGAGCTAAGGAAAAGAGAGGCAATTAAGAATCTCTCAATTAAATTAGCAGAAAGAAAATGAATGAGGTCTATCTAGGAGCAGCTAAGAATTCTTAGACAACAGTCATTCATATGTGAAATAGATTAAACATGAGCCATGAAGGAATTCATATTTATGCCTAAATCAAGGAGAAAACATAAAGAGCCATAGAAACTGAGCATAGAGTGCAGCTAAGCAAATTCTAAGCCAATATTTTGTTCTTGCGACTTGAGCATGTATGAAATTGAGATAAAAGAGGTAAGAGACACTTATTGATCCATATAGCAGCACATGAATTCCACCATCCACTCTTCAACCATTAACAACACATCAAACAGTCCATCCTCCAAGCCTTTAGCAGTCTTTGATTAAAGAAAACATATCAGATACAGAGCGAGTCTCTAGAGGAGTCATACAACCAACCAACCCTTAAAACAGTGTAGAGGGTGGTATATATAGAAGAAATATCTACAAAATATCTATCAAAATAGATCAAAAAAGATCTGTGCAATAACTGCCTCTAATGCTAAGTTCTGCTGGAAATGAATGCATAAAATAATTTAAAACAGCTATGCATGAGGGAGCAGCCTCATCAAAATGGCTCTTTAGGGCTGCACAGGGTCCTGCAGCTTCAAAAATGGACTGAAAGAGTGCCTTGAGCCACGCGCTGTTCTCTGTGTGATAACTGCACAATTAAGGAAGCAACGCTGCTCCAAAATGTGACTGGGACCATTGCACTTGTCATAAATCTGCATTGAAAATCCTTTAATCTACCTTCAAGTGGTCCTGTTGCCTTAAATGGCCAAAATCTGTGAGTTGGTGATCCATTATAGCTCAATGATGCTTTGCTATAACTAATGGGGCCATTTTGAATTCATCTGCTTTGAGCCGCAATACTGATAATCTCTGCCGCTTTTCTGATACTCTTTGGTATGTACATGGTCCCTTCTTGACCTCTGAATGCCTTTGAACTGTCCAATCACCCATTTATGGCCGCTGCTTGGCCTTCTGCCGCTTTTGGGTGGTTGTCGGCCCTTGGCCGACTCAATATGCTTTGGAAACACTTAAAATCACGAACTGGATGAGTAAAGGGTCATTGAAGGCCTGCCGAGGTAAAAAACTGCTATTTGGGGCAATTTGGGCCTGGAGCGACCCAGGAATGGCCTGAGAAAACAATGATTTCTTTATACCTAGGCGGGCATGGGCGCCGCACACAAAACCTTTGAAAACGGTCCATTTCCGAATAACACAGATATGCCCAAAAAAATGAAACTTTAATGAAAAATTGGCTTTTGGCGGGCACTGTAGCAGCCTTTAAATCCTGGTCGTTGGATCCGGCGTGGGCCGATCCAACGGCTATCGCTAAATCGCATCAGGGCGAACCGGGGGGGGGGGGGGCAGCACATATAGAATCACCGAACTGCGCAGACACGATAATGTTATAGGCCCTTTCTTTATTTGAATCGGTTCCGGCCCATCGGCATTATGCCCCATGCCTTGAGACTTAGCCATTTCACTTATATATGCCACTGCCCCCTCCCGATAGCGATATCGCATCGGAGGGGCTCAAATAGATCCTTTTCTCATCGGAGCCATTAGTTATTCAAAAATGCAAGTCTTTTGAATTCGGAGGGGGTAACCTTTATGCTTTTGCTTGGATTCTAAGGCATCAGAAGGGGTCTGATAGCCAAAAAAGGGAGGATTTTATCATTTTTTGAAGGTTTTTGCATGGTTTGCATATTCTTATGCCTTGGAAGGAGTCCAAAGGCACTTAGGAGGAAAGTGATGTGGTTTTGAGAGGGGTTTAGTGGCCAAAGAGGGTTTCATGCCTTATAAAGGCAAACCAAGGTCAAAGGGGTGATTTTTAAACATGTGAAGGGGAATTATGCAAAGGAATGAGTCCTTATGCAGTTGGGAGATAGTTAGGGGGGATGAAGGGTTCTATGCATTGGAAAGTGTCCAAACTGCATGAGAAGATGGTTTGAGGGGGCAATGAGAGTTCTTGCTGAGTTTCAGATAAACTTAGCAATCCCCAAGGATGCATATGGTTATTTTTCAACCAGGGGGAGGGATAAGTATATAGGGGAGTTATATACATAGTTTTAGTAGGGGAAGGGGAAATAGATAGGGAGCTACATAATAAAGTTAGTAGTTAACATGACAAAGATGAGAACAAGCGCTAAGTATGATGTCTCAGGTTATCAATGGGGAAAAATGACTGATAGAAGAAGTGTAAGCATTCCTTGAGTGAAGCAGATCTCCACCAAGGAAAATGATATGAAGAATGATGAATCTAAGAGGTATCAAGCAGATCTTGACCTATTTGGGGGAAGTTAGTGAGTGATTTGGGGAAAGAGGAAGAAGGGGAGTTAGACATGCCTCGCTTGAAGTCCTCCAATTGAACAACTGCCTTCAACTTGTGATATGATAGATATAACACTTGACAATGTGAGATGGATCACAATCCATGTTTCAGCAACCACAAAGCTACCTACCCGACCTACTCACCTAGAATTTTCTCTTTTTTTTGGTTTGGGTGCACTTGAACTAGCATACCCAACTTTTCATTCTTTCTTCTTGCTGTGCTCCTATCTACTTCTACCCTTATTTCAGTCAGGGGCTCAGATTAAGCTGTTGAGAACCCTTGTTTCTCTACCTAACTGCAAATCAAACTGGAACAAAGCAGTGTGATTAAAACTAGTACAACTTCATGGATACTTCTCTGGTCATTTGCAGCAAATATGGAGCATTGCAGCATGCATAGTTCGACATATTGGCATGTAAGAATGTCTATCATGAAAGATGATTAACCTGTTGCAGCAGGAGGCTAACAAATTCTACCGACATATGTCCCTAGTTGGGGTTGGATATATAGTATAGTATAATAAAAGGTGATATTGAGCTAGATCTCAGAATATTTACGGGAGAGATTATGGATGTTTCAAATCTCAAAGGGATCTATCATCATCATTTTATAAAAGGTGTTATAATTGTTGTTTCAGGGGGCTGTGCGAAGTGGCAAATTTATTTTGACGGTTAAAAAAATGATGTGGCTATTTTTTCTTCCAAAATAATCTGGTAGTAGGAATATTTGATTGGTGTTTTTGATGGTGGAAATAGATCAAACACCCTTGGGGAATCCAAAATCTTGGAATGATAGCTGTAACTTAGATTTACAAAAATTTATGCCATATTTTATCAAAATCCTGCAGGAATTTCCATAATTTTCCTGGTAAGTTGGAAGTGTCTTAGACAAGTACATATTTTAGTTATGAGCATGTATTGTAACCTTAATCAGAACTATTCAAGTTATCAATTTAGGGTGGGTAATCAAATCATTATGGGAGTAGGTCATTGATTTTAAAATTATATTATTATTAATAAGTGTGAGTAATTTTGTCAAAGGTAGATCTACTGGTTGAGGTGGGATGTTAACTCACCACCCACATTTCATTCCTCCAATTGACATTATTAGTATGCATTGATTAGGCTTAAGGAGTAGGCGGCCCTAGGATGTTTTCACTTAGTTCGTGGTCAATAAAAGACGTCTCGAATCTTGCTTAGCCATTCAAATTGGTTTGATTCCCCCAAATGACATACTTGGTCAGTATTGATTAGGCTCAAGGAGTAAGCAGCCCCAGGGAGTCTTCACTTCATCTATGGTTAATGCGGGACGTCTAGACTGTTGCTTAGTCATTAGGTCAACACTATTAAAAAGATGTTTAAGTAATTTTTTGCTTCTTAAATATTTTTTGAATTTTTCTATGAATTTTTGGAAAAATTGAAATCTCACATATCACTCATTTGATGACAAATTTTCAAATGAGTTAAAAAATATCTTCATAAAAAATTATGGATATTTTTATATTTCTCTTCCTTAGAACTATCTAAACTAGTCTAGATCCATCTTAATTGCGGAGCAGAGAGGGGTCAATTTTTTCTTTTTCACTCTAAAAGAGATTTGCACCTCAGGAGATTTGATCCCTCTCGGGGCTTAGTAGATACATATTAGAGTTAAGATGGATATATTCCCCTTTTAATTAGGCTATATTCCACATAAATACCATGCCACATGTGTCAATACCATGGATGAATACCGGGTTGGAGAAAGCTTCTATGTGGATTTCAAGTAAGTGTTTTTCATTATAGGTTGCTTTGGGGTTACTATAAAATATTATTTCAATTGTTTTTCACTATAGGTTGCTTTGGCGTTACTATAAAATATTATTTCAATTGTTTGTTGTGCATTGTTGTCAATTTTTCTCAGAGATAAATTACCACCGTTCTTTGTCTTTTTTTAAAAACAAGTGCCACATAATAGCTTCTTGTGATTTAAAGTAGAAATTATGTTTTTAGAAAATTTGCATATAAAAAGTCTTAATATAATAAAAAAAAAATCATAATATAAAATATGTGATATAATATCAATCATCAAATAAATTGAAAGGAGTAATAAAGAAGAAACATATTGGATCTCAATTTGTAGCAGGAAGTGAGAACCAAGGAGTGGTGAACAAAAGAACGTGTTTTGAGGTTGATATACTTCAGATTGTATATGTCTTTTGAAAGTCATAATAATGACAATGAGTAAATTGTAGGTTATGAGAATATTGCATGCACTTAAAATTGTGTCTTGTGCATGTGATTATATTTCTGTTATTTGATATATTGCTACATAAAATATATGATGAAGGCTTGTCATATATATTTTGTGTCTAATGTGTTCTCCACAACAGATTGTGTTACTAATAGAGTTGTGTTACTAATATGTCTATTAGGCCATTTAAAGAATTGAAAGATGTTAGAGATGGAGGGGAGTAATTCCCATGATGAGCAACAAAAAAAAATGACACCTATATAAATGGAAGAACTTGGAAATGCTTATTGTTGCATTTGTAAATGAGGCTAAAATAAAAAGACTTGCACAAAATTTGATTGAATGATGTTTTAAAAAGTGTATGTTGAGTTGATGCTTGTAATTCAAGGTTCAAAACTTTTGAAAAAAAAAAAATTGATGCATATTTGTGTTTTTGTTACGGGGATGAATATTGTAAGAATACGTGGTGAATGGTTTGTAGAGGGTTTAGAGGCTTGAGTTTTATAACTAGTGTAACATCATAAAAATCTAAACGATAAAGTATCCAAAGAGTATTACATGTGATGGTTGACTTTTCTCATGAATAGTGTTTATCTCTCATAGTTTATGGCAGAGTTTATGGGTGAGATTGTTACATAAATGTACAAATGGCATTATGTTGTGAAGTGTAATAAGACAATCAATTTTTGTCTAATCAATTTTTAAAATAATAATAATAATCATATAATTGATTAATTAATATTTTTCTTTTTAAATTAATTAATTAAGTAAATAGTTTTTTTTAAAGGTTGTTTTTAAATTATCTATTTGATTTAGATTTATTAATAATAATGAATTTTTTTTTTTTTCAATTTTAATATTTATTTTAATACATTATATAAAGTTTTTTGTTTTTTTCATAGTGGTTTGAATTTATCGTTGCATCTTTACTATAATTTGTTTATCTTACTTTTCATTCTTTTCATGATAATGAATCTCAATAGAAATTCAAAACGAATTGATCCAAAAACCAATATAATCTCTCGAGAATAATTTTACTTAATAATATAATAATTATATTAAAAATATATATTATATATTTTAAAAATTCAAAATTACATTTTCCATTGATCAAAGTTAACTAATCATAATTAAAGAACAAATAGATTATTATAATCATACTTTGATACACAATAGGAAATTATCATTGCTTCAATTATTTTGTAATTCAGTTATTTTGTATTAAAATGCTTATGGTAGTATTTTCATAATTTATCATCACTTAAATGATTTTGTTTTGTACTTAAATGATTTTGCGTTAAAAATTGTATTAAAATGCATATTGTAATATTTTTATAATTTAATTTATTAATAAAATTGGTTTTGTATTATAATTTTCTTTTCAATCTGAGATCTTTTCCTTTCAATATTATTATTATATTGCTTTTTAAATCAAATATATATATCATTTTTTTTTTGGAGATATTAAAAAAAAAATCCCAATTTAAATTGCATTAAAAAATCATTATGGATTAAGTCATTTTTCTTATATTTAATCATTATGGATTAAGTCATTTTTCTTATATGTTGCGAAAATGTTGTAAAAACGTTTGTGCTTCCATATATTACTAGATAAATTTCAATATAAACAATGTAAACTCATATATATTTCAAATATAAACCATGCATTTATATATATAGATATATTTTGCAAATTCCATGTAGCATATTATATGTATGCATTTTACTAATATTCAATTTTTAATGAGTAAAATCTTATAAAATAGTAAAACTTTAATAAAAATAAATTATAATATTATAGGGTAATGTTAATGGTAGCTTGAATTAGGGAAATAGGTTATAAAAAATAAAGAATATCTGAATGCCAAATTCGTTCTCTCTGTGAACGGGCCGCGGCTTTTGATGAAAAAGGCAGAAAATAAAAAGTAGGTTTATGACCAAAAAAGTTTATAGTGTTGATTTTTCTTTCATGGCAAAAGAAAATACTAGTAATGGTAGGGTTTTGAAGATGTAAGAAAATATTAGTAGTGGTAGGGTTTTGAATATATATATATATATATATATATATATATAAAATAAGAGAATGTAGAAATCAATTTGTTTTTTGGACGAAGACATATGCATTATTTTTCTTTTTCTGTCTTTTTAGTGTGACCGGAGATAAAAATGTAAATGTTTTTATGTAAGCAACAAAGAATATAGATGTGCATCTTTTCAAAGTGAGATTTATGCACTATTTTTTGTTTTGAATAATGTATAGGTGAGAATGTTGGTGTGATTAGCAATCCTGTTACAATTGTGGTGTATGACATCATCATGAAGATAAAACTTTAATGTTCCATATTTTCAATGCTAATTCTTACTTTTTTATGTTAATCCTTGAAATTTCTATACAATCAATTACCAAGCCATTTTATGGCAAATAGGTTCTTGCTAACCCATTTTATGGATGGAATTGACAAATTCCTTGCTTGGCTTTGGTCCCATTGAGGGAAAATGTAAATATTAAATGTGACAATAACATATGTTGGAAACTTTAAAGGACCTAATCAATGTGTTATGCAATCTTCTTAGCCATTCGAAGATATCCATATACCAATTTTCTATGGATCCACAAATTGGAAGATTACGTAACGTGTTTCCCTGCATGTATTAATGTTTGATTTAAAAACAATTAGAGATTATCTTGCTATTGTGCTTCTCATGTGCAAGAGATGCAAAGATATTGGGTGGGATTGGTATATTTATTAATTTGAGCATGCTCATGGTATGATTGTAGGAATTAATGTTTTTTTTTCAAAAATGTGTATTGTTGTGCCAAAAGATTTACATTTTGGCATGAACAATAATGTATTGATCCTATATTGAAGGAGATTCCAATTTGGAGTTTCATTTTAAATGTTTATTAACATCTTTGGGGAGAAAATTTGGCTACCATCATTTTCATTATCACAGGTTATTATGTCAAAATTGATGATAGTGGTAACATTTGTCCATATGATCTTATTGTAGTTGCTCAGACAAAGGATTTTCCATTACTAGTGTTAGTTGAGCTACATCTCTAAAAATAATTATTGCTTGATTACTAATTATTTAATTATTATTTTTTAAGGAATCCCCATGTAGATGGTTCCCAATCTACAAAAAGGTGTAGGTCCTATGAAGCTTATATCATCAATGAGAATGCACTAAATATGTTTTCTCTTTTTCTTTGAAGTTTGTTAGTGATTATCCATGTAAAGTCATGTCCTTTACGGTTCTTAAGGGTTACATGTGTATTAAATGCTACATATTTAATAGGGCCAAAGAATGGAGTAGGAGTATGCCCAAAAGGTGCTTAAGAAGATAGTGATTCTTGTTACTCCTCGTATGATCATATTCAATGGTTATTTTGTTTCTCATCTGTGTGAATGTTGTAGCACTGTGTTGAAAGTTAGTTGTCAATTAAATATATTTTTCAATGAAGGTAATGAATTTATTTTTTTGTACTTTTTTTCCATTCACGACTACCATCAATGAATTCTGATACAATTTATGATTATGAGTGTTGGTTCCACATATGGTTGGTGTTGAACTCTTAATGTTTAATCATCTCAAGTTCATTAAACTGGATATTATTATGGGGACCAATCTCTCTAATGACTATTATTTTTCCATCTCTATGTTGGAATGTATGTTGATATGGTTATCATCATATTCATAGCATGCTGATTCAATAGTCAGAGCATGCATGGAATAAACATGCCATGTAAAATGGTGCTTTCTTATGTTCTCCCAATTTCCAACATTGGCTTATTTTCAAAGATAGATATCGATCATGAAGCAACTAAAGAGTTTTTATAGAAGTTAGAATATTTATCAAGAATTCCAATAAAAATGTGTATACGTGGATCATTATAGGAATGGCTCTCTTTTTTCCCTTTTCTTTTTGTTATGATGATAATACAACCATTGTTTTGAAAGGTATATTTCATGGAATTGATATAAAAATGTAGGGTGCTTCAAATAGGAAGTGATCGTAAATTTGACTCAAATAAGGAATCTTTTTAGTATTGGGATACTTGGTAAAATATTTGGTAAAGAACATTTAGCTTGTGGAAGGTCTTGTTGGATGTCACAAGGGATAAATTTTTAAGCATACATAAATTCTCTTGGACATTGATGTCTCAATCAATAGTTGTTTTTAAATGAAAATGATAATAGGCATATGAGATCAAATTTGTGGGTTTTGTTTTCTAACTAGTTTGAAGATTTGGCTCCCAAAGGGGATGTTCATGTAGATTCAAAACCAATTCCATTATGGTATCCTAGGTTTTGGAGGAATAATTCCCCTTTTAGTTTTTACAAAGTTTAGAATTTTTTTGTAGCAATATTTAGACAAATATTGATTGCTCGTGCCTTGAAAAATTAATGAAAGCGACCTGAGACCTCCTCTAAGGGAAATATGACTTTATTTACGAGGAAATAAATGTGTGCATATAATTAGAGGGGAAACCATATTTATTACGAGAGTCAAAGAAAAATGTGGAAGTTATTTCTAAAATGAAAAAGGCCTAAGGATTATAGTAGGTAGCATTAGAAGTGGTAGTTACCAACATTGAATAGAGGATGAAAATGTTAAGAAATCTTTTGAATGTAGTGATTAAATATTCAATCCTCGCCACTAACATTACTTCTTTCGTGAATACTTTAAAGTAATAGCTACAATATGATCAAGATTTTTGCAATATTTGTGTTGGCATCTTCAAAAAGGCCTTGAAAAACATGAATTAGCACAAAAGGCACAAGTAGAATATCCCCTCAAATATGAGACTTAGGCATATTAGAGTTGGTTGAGATGTAGGATTGGATGTTTTGCAACAATTGGTTACTATTTTGTAATGTATTAACCAATAGGAGTAAATTAATTTTCAAGAGTATTTATGCAATCAAGGACATAGATGAAACATCAAGTGTCTACTAAGAGAAGATCTTAACCAAAGAAAAATATGAGTTGAATTTGATAAACTTCAAGATTGTGTTAGCTAAAATATCTCTATGGTATGACCACCTTCTTGAGGATAGAGATAAGGGTATAGTAGAACAACTTGTTGTCTAAAGTCTAGTATTCACTAAATGGTGCAAGAGAATCACATGGAATTAAGTGAGTTCCAAGTTAAAGTACATTCCTTAAGAGTAAAAGAGGAGGTCACAATGGGACCCATCCAAAGTATGGGTTGATAAGTATTTGGATAAAGTCATCTACACCCCATAAAATTAAATTAGAGTAGAAGTTTGGTTTTGGAAGCACACATGATGACATCAAAAAATAATTTAAATCAATATTTCTTGATGAAATGACATTAGATTTGAGTCCTTAAAAATTTAATAACCATCCTTCCATGGCCTTTTCTACCTTTCCATCTCTTTTATCTTTTCCATTATGTTTATTTTTGTGTGTTGTTGCATTAAAGAACCTTAGATTGTCTAGTTTACCCTTATTTTCTTTTGGGTCTTCCTTATATATTCTAGGTCCACAAGAGCCCCACTATTAGCAAATTCCGTTAGCTTGTGAACCTTATAGTTATCATTATTTCCTATCCTTTCAATGATTTATATTTCCTAATACTTCAAACACAATTATGCTTTAAAATAAAATTTGCAATTTAAAAGAGCTTCCTATGAGTTAGAAAATTTTGTTGGAGTATGTTATTTAGCATTTGTCAATTTCACTAGCTGAAATATTGTAAGCAAATATGAAAACTAAATAGGAGGAGTGTCACTTACTTATAAATAAAGGAGGGACTTTTGAGATCTATTTATGACCCCTCCAATGCTATTCCCTAGAACTTGGATAATGAAAAGAGGTTAAAACCATGTGCCAACAATTCATTGCAATCCTGAAATTTAGCATCCTTAACTGAATATTGAAAAATTATTCATGTATGCAACTATAATGTGGGGCCAATTAATGATATTATGAGTCCATAAATGTTTGTTTCATTAGGTTAAAAGGATTATATATCTACACAAATTATTATGAATCTAGCCACATTATGCTTGTTGCACTTGTAAGTGTGAAGAATAAGGTTGAGTAATATACTTGTGTGATCATTTGTGTTAACTCACCTCTACATAAAGCCTAAAATAATATATTCCCATGTGGATGCACTCCAATTCCAATGACATGGTTTGGGATATTGTCTATAGGTAGTGTTTTGAGATGGATTCATCACTCCTTAATTGTGGTCAATGTGTTATGATCATGGATCTACTTAACAAAGAAGGTCATGAATGCTCAATTATGCTAACACATAATCAAATTATAATGAAAGTATTTGAACCTTAGGTGACCACTATGTTTTTTGTCATGGAATATTTAAGTGTAGAGCATAGATGTGAACTAGAAGTTTTTTCATTCATGCCTTCCAATGTATTTTATCGGGATCTAGGAATTGTTTTTACAATGCAATGACAAATATCCCTCTATGTTGTACTCAGTGATTGGAAATAAACTAATGTATGCCTAGCCAATCTCATCTTATGGAACTCCATCTTTATTTGATCTTCTCCATTTCTTGTTGCATGCTAGGAAATTGTTTCTAGTTACATGTCGGGTAATTGAAGGCAAAGCAATATAGGGCTTGTTCCCCCTGGGTGGTGCCATTGGTTTCTATATGATTTATATGTGACTCTTCATGGGATGCATAAGTATAGATGTCTTGAAATTTAGTTCTCATTAATTTGGCCATCATTGTGTTGTTTTGTATCTTATAGAGATGAATTGATAACATGTGATTTGTTGCATAACAATTATTGGTTTAAAATGATGATCAAGGTCTATAGGAGGGCCTGAAAAGGGAATTTTAGTTGAGCCACCAACATATGAATACCATTTTAAAGGGAAAGTGTAACAAACCACCTCACCTATCATAGTGGGAGGGTTGTTACTACTGATCCAATTCCTCTTGTATTGTTAGAAGAATGGGATTAACATATTTTTTTTTCCTTCATCCATTTTCATTATCAATTCTCAATTCTAGGGTTTAACTACCCAATGAGGGTTACCACTGGTATTCCAAAGTCTTATAACTAGAGCCACCTAATATTGACGCATATGTGTGTGTGTGTGTGTGTGTGTGTGTATTTGTGTTTGTGTACCTTCAAGTATACACATATACACATGTATATGTATTTATTTACAATATGTAGGTCGAGCCTTTCCATTACACACATACATACATACATACATAGATATATTGGATGAAGAACATAATATTTGTATATGCCACACATCCACATTTGGAAAATCCCACCATCCATTAATCCTCGGGACTAATAATAATCTACCACGTTGTTTTGCCCTAGTGGTCCCCACCGTCATCATATCCCCCTAAGGCCATTAACTCCATAGTTGATACACCATTCCACGTCACCCATGCTCTGATCAAGAAATTCCATCGGGTCAATAGACTCACAGGTTAACAAGGGAAGGGATGTCAAAAAGGGTGGTTTTCTAAACCCTCCTATCATCGAATCAACAATTGGGATTGAACCTAACACCCTCCAATGCCTTTTCTAAAAACACTACAGAGGTATCAGAGAAAGTGATATCGGGTTTCTAAACCACCTATAGGAATAAAACTATAAAGTGGGGTCTATCTCTTTGGTTTCCTCCCTGTATCGGACGACCACGTCAGCTCAATCTCATCATCTCGGCACACGCCACAACTACTCTTATTTGTGCCACCAGGATGGGACTTTCGGGACATGTGGATTGGTGCGCCACACCCCGCATGCCCTACATCTTTCCTTGTTCATGGGGTTGCAATGCCATGGCATCCTATCCCGCATCACCCCGGTGACTTACTACTCCCACTCCTCTTGCACCTCTGGGGTGGGGACCATAGGGACATGTCATCCTAGTCCCAACACTAGTAAATTCATCTTAACTGCACCTCTATGCACTTCTGGGGTGGGACCTCCGGGACACGTAGTCGATGGGCCATACCTTTGCTCAACTCATGCTTCTGATTGGTACACAACGTAGTACTGCCACAATATCTTGTATCAAGTCATCCTAACCCTTCCTTGTTTCTCTTTCAAATCAACCTTTAGGGAGAGCCCTATGAGTTGAGTTTTCCCATGTCCCCCCCTGCGCCAATCCCAATGCATTCAGGATTATGTGGAGGAAAATCTATCGAGGCCCCATATCATCCCTGCCATCCTTTTCCATTGCAAAAATAAACTTTTGGGGTATGGCCTTAAGGATGAGTTGTCATGTGGGCTTCATCATGGCTAACAAGAATTCTCTTTGCCTCCGAGTTGTGAGACCAGTTGGCTTGGTACATATTCATCCATGCTTCCCTTCTCATTTTCTCTCGTGAATGACTTGTGCTCGATTCACCGGGATGGCTTGTCAGGTGGCTCATCTCTCAACCAATAGTAGAACCGTCAATATTACATGTCTGTCAACACACCCTCACTTACGTCATCCCACATGTTCTTTGTGATGCTAAATTAAAATTCCCAGAACATGGCCCTTGGGCCACGTCAACCCTCCTCTAGACCAATTACAAACACAAGTAATCTAGGAAACCAATCCATGGCTTCCATGGCTAGGGTTCCCCCAAACCATTGGGTAATGTTTACCTGATCAAACCATGAGTTAAAGCTCCCACCTAACTTTTTTTCAATTTTTTTCTCAATAGAACTTCATTATGGCCTGATATGAAGGGTCTTATCAAAGCATGAGAAACACACTCAATCATGAACCTGATGGTTTTCACAATGGGTTTCTTCGTGTCTACGCACAATTCCATTTGCGAATGGATTCGTTTATGGCTCGGATGTAGTGGTACTTCACCTGTCTGGATTTATGCTAGTGTTTTGGCATGGACACTATGACTCACTAAGAAATCATTGTTGTTATCCCTCCTGAGATATGCTATAGTGAAACTTCTCAAGTCCACGATGTTACAGGTCATTTTGTTACATTTACTCAAAAGGCCTGAAAATTGAATCAATCAACATCCTTGGCACGTTGCAATCATCCCTTTACAAAGCCTTGAGCATTATCTCTCAAAAAAGTCCAATTTTTTTGGGTTAATCAACTCAAAACCCTAGTTTATGGACCCATCACACTTTCCCTTATAGAAACTTGCACTATTGCATGTTGCATAACTGAGTAATTATGCTGAACATTGCATGTTGCCTTCACTGCAGGTGATGGCTCTTGAATTTTAGTAAAAATAAAAAATAATTTTGAATCTTCTCTTTCGAGAAGCTTCCAAAGTGGTATTAACTATTTTCTATTGATTGAGATCTCGAATTTTTATCCTTGAGGTATTATCTCTCATCCCTATAGCTTATCCTCCCTCATATGTGGATCTAAGTCCTAGATTGGTAAAACCAATAATACACCTTTTACCCTATAAATTCATTGCCTCCCATAGAGTATGGGTTGGCTTTTGGAGACACTTGATTATGCCCTCATGATGATTCTTTGTGCTTAAGGATCCATTATTCATCCATGCAGTTTGGTTATGATTGAAGGCTTGCTTTGTGGCTAAGGAAGGAAAAGATAGTTGAGGAGAAATCTACAAGGTCAAGATCTATAAAGGGTTGTAATCCTCTCCTACATTCATTAATACAAAAAGTTCTTTGTTTTCCTATATGTATGTCTCATTTATGCATATTTATAACAAAACCTTCTTGACTCATTATTTAGAGATGTTAATATATGTTATTTGTATGTTGTAGTTCTCTTTCTTGTTGTAGTCATTTTGCAGGTTCCACTTATAGAATTTGGAGTAAAAGCTAGAGCTTACAAGTAAGGAGAAGAGGAGAGGTTGTGTTGGATTCTAGGTAATCCTTTCTTCTATATTCTAATATCTCTAAGGAAAACAAAATCATTTTTGCCTCTACTATTTCTAGATAAAACCACTAGATCTATGGAGTTCGCTTCTGTCAATAGAAGAAAATTATCCGTCAAACAACTTGATGAACCCACTGGGGATCGAGATCCTCGTTTAGTGCTTTCCTTTGCCTAGTTTCTTAGAACCTTTGAAGATGACTCAATTTGACTTGTCCAAATAGTAATCAGTCTTAGGAAAACATAATTTTGAGCTTGGTAGGGTTTGTTTCTCATATTTTGAGCAAAATAAACCCCAACGTATTTGTTGTTCCGAGAAAGAGTGACGCAATGCAATTGTCTCTCTCTGTAAGTGTGATGGTTCGCACTAGTGTCCTTACTTAACCTACGATGATCCTATAGGATGAAAAAAGTTGTATTTCTATGCCTTGTTGTGAGGTATGTTCTGTTGTAGTGGTCTTTCCTTGAGTCTCTGAACTAGTGATGGTGTCTATAAAACCAACAACTTGTGTGAAATTGAGTGTGATTTCCTTTCGTCACTACTCAAAGGTTTATTTCTATTTCTTAACAATTTTTTAGTGTTTTTTCTTGCATTTTTGCAAAAAAAAACGTGTTTCTTCATATCCCATAGAGGAAGGTGACATTTGTCCCATTCTTAAGGAACCTCCTCCAATTAATTAGGTAACTTTCTTTGTTTGGAATTAATTGACAGAACCTCATCTCCTTTCTTATAAGCCATTCCAAATCAGGGTGAAGTATTTTGATAAGGAGATATATCACATTGTTATTAATGAGGGTGCTTTTGTCAATAATATATCTTTGACTACTTGGAAAGCTATTGGCTCCCCTCAGCTTGTATTTGTTACTCATAATTTGTTGGCTTTCAATAGAATAACCAGTCAACCTTTAGGAATCCTTCCTTAGTTGCCTATAACTTAAGAAGAAAAGGATGCCTGTATTGATGTTATGTTAGTCCTAGGCCCCTTGTATTTCAATTTAATCCTTGGGTGAGACTAAGTTTATTCTATGAACGATGTCGTGTCCACACTATTTCGAGTGATGTGTTTCCCACATGATGCAAGAAATGTGACTGTTGACCAAATTTCATTCGTTGGCCCTGATTTGACTACCAACCATATGACTTCCCTAAAATTTCATAATATGAAGTGGTATCTCCCCCATTTTAATAATGTAGCAACCTGTCTCGTGCCCATACCTATTATTGAAGAAAATCATTTCACTATTTTCTAAACTTCTTCTGACCTAGATCCAGTAGATGATATGGTGAATCATTTACTGGGAGAATTGGACCTTGATCTTTCCATTGGATTCCTGGATATGTCATCCTTCCAGAGCATTGTTCTCCCACCTTATCAGAATTAGAGAGCCATGATATTGCACCAAGAATGTTGCAACTCCTAAGGTCTCCTCAACTCAAATTATCAACCCAGGGTTCATAGAAATTTCAAGGTGACAATGTTATATGCACAACAGATAGGATTCGACTCATGGCACCCTCAATTATGACATTAGATAAAAAGTGCTCAGACACCATTCTTCCTACTGAATTAGAATGAAATATTTTTGATAAAGGTACAATTGGAAATTAATTCTAGACACGAAAGTAGAAATGTCATTGACTCAAATCGTAAATGCGAATTAATCAACTCGTGAAAGAACAAAGTCTAATATACTTATAGAAAGAAATCTATTTTATCTTGCAAAATCTATCAAACTACAAACTCTACTTGCAAAAAATAAACTATTTTGTCTTGCATAATTCATCAAACTATCAATCAGAATTGCATGTACCATCAACCTAGTTCATGCTTGCTTGTAAATAATTATCCCACTTGCATGATACTTGTGATAAAAAAATAACTCTACTCTATTTTTGCAGTGAAGGAAAGCAATGGTTAGAGTGGCCTAAGAGCTTCTCCTGATCATAAAATCATAGTTGGGGGTCATCATTCCTCTATATTAAGTCAAAGTTACAAACATCAAAACTGATGAAGGAAACTTATTTTACAGGTTTGCTACATGCGATTGCTATAGGAGGCCTGTAATGTTACAAGAAGGCCTGTAATGTTGCAGGAGGGCATCTGAGTGGTTTTTTAAGGTGAAAATGTTGTCTTGAGGGTATGGAGAGGTGGATGGAAATTGAAGAAAATGGAGGGAGGTTCGCCTGAGCCCCTAGCCAATCTCAGGACCTCTCAGAGATATGTCTTGGACTCAAATGCGTGCTCTTGGTATACTAGGAAAAATGACTTATAAAAGTGGGTTTTGGGAGAGAATTTGGAAGTGGAAATAGAAGTTGAAGGAGCTTGAGATGGAAGTGGTAAAGGTGCCCTTCCCTGCAAATCAACCAGCCCTAGAATCAATCACATTCATGCATCCATTTATATTTAACAAAATTAAATAACTTATGATGGAGAAGATAAGTTGAATTTAAATAACATCTAATTTATGCAATAACACTGACCTAATAACTAAACTGACTTCTAAGCTACAAAAAACAAATGTAAAACAAGACAACTAACACTAATATATATCCAAGAAATCATAAACTCAATATTTTTGGACTATGATTGTGAATCCTTCCACTCATTCTCCCACAAGAGAGGTTATGTAGAGGTTGCAACCACAAGATTTTATAGATTAATCTATACTGAAATACAAGAAACTATGAATTGCTTGGAATCAAGAATAAACATAAGTACAAGAAGAGGGACCAAAGCCTCTAGGTTGGGCCAAAACCCAAGGGTCTCATCCCTCTGATACTAACTCAGATGTGGCTTAAAATCCAACTTCTAATTATCAAAAAGTGCAGGTCTAATACATCTCATAAAAGTTTAAAGTAACAATGTCAAGCTTGAAACTCAATAGCTACACCTAGATGAACAAAAAATTCAAGCCATAATGATCTCTTCTTCTATTTTATTTATACAAAATGGAAGTTGAAGGTGCTCCCTTGAAAGTAGGAGTGGTTCCCTCGATCTCAAAAATGGTGGATCTTTTCCCTCTTGATCTTCACTTGGAATAGGAGTCACTCAGCTGCCAATGAACTCAAATTTGTGAGAGAGGATATTGTGATCCCAAGCCGAGTTTAGGGAGTTAAGGAGGTGGATAAATCCCCTATATTCTCTCCTAGTTGTATCCATTAATCCCTTGCATAGTAATAGCCTAAAAAATGCTTCATTTTCTTACAACTAAACCACATTAGGCCACATACTATGAAAAACACCTTTTACTCCTCTTAATAACATAATATAACAAAAAATGTGAATTAATGTAAGAGAAGGATACTTTTAGGGTTGGAGGATGGAATAATGATCTTGAAAGTGTACCTATTGAAGGGAATCATCAAGAATCTCTTGGAATCCAAGGCATCCTAGGGGCCATGATCAAGGTAGGTTATATCAAGTAGAGTTATTTTTCTTGTGTCAAGCTCGTGAAAAAATGAAACAGATTCCCCTCCAATTCATGTCTTGAATTAGATCATGTAAATGTCAAGTCAAGTATTTTACTTGATCTTGTAAATGAACCTTCATTTCATCCACCTATTAGTAATTAGTAGTATACTTAGGTGAATGAAATGAAGTTTGGGGGACATGTGCCTAGAATTAAGTCATTATGCTAATGACATGCAACTTATCTCGAACATAGTTTTTCTCTATTTAAATATTTTGTAAAAATGAAACCACTCACACTTTATCCCTCATGATTGCCATTTTTTATTAGCATATTAGATGAGCCTTGTTTTTCTCATTCCATCTTCGCCATCTTCTTGAAAAATTACTCGTTTTCAGTTGGTTTTCTACCCTTTCATGAGGACTTGTTGCGATGAGTGGTATTATTAGCATACCTCTTGACCTCTACATGTTTTTACCATCTCCATCATGACTAGAACAATTTTCTACCCTTTATACCACTCGTTCCACTAGTAGGAGTCCTCTTTAAGCTCTTTTTAGACTCCCAAAACATGATTGTCGAGCACTTGTCTTTTTGAACTCATTAAAGTAAATGAAAATACATCTACCCAATATAAGTTTAACCATTTTCCAAAGTGGGATAGACTATTTATGAAAAAGGAAAAATGTAGTCAAACATGGCTAAAAGGTTCTTTTGAGTATTTTTTTATGCCTTTCTGGGCTCAAGAGACAAAATTTACTAAAAGGAATCTTTGGAGTTTTTTTTTCGCCTCTTTTTTAACCTCTCTAGAAATGAAAAGGGAGTTGAGTTACACCTTTTCTAGACTTGTAAAATTATTAAACAACATGTTAAATGTAGTGTCATGATCCGAATTATCCACAGTTTCTAATCCAGATCATGACACTACAAAAAACTTCCACAGAAGCTTAAAATCTAGCATGTTAAATTTTCATATTGTTCTATGTTGTGTCAATTACTTTAGCCCAAATCAATACTTCAATTAAAAATCTTTAAAATTACAATTAGTATTTCCATTAGCAATATTTAAAATTACAATTATTATTCCCATTAGCAAACTTTAAAATTACAATTAGTATTTCCATTCATCAACAATAATTGAAGATTGAATAATAAATGAAATGACAAAGGAGTTGATCAACACATCAACAAGAGACACTAGGTTTGGTCAAAGACTAGGGAAAAACCCCACAAGGGGGAAAACCCTTTGAAATTTCTCTTCTATTAGATTGCCATAAAATATTCAGCAGGGAGTACAATGATCCCAATACAATATCATTAACAAAAAAACCCAATAACATTCAGAAATATGTTTCCAACATTAGAATATATCAGAGACAAATTTTCCCGTCTGTAGTCAACTACGGCCTTCGGTCAAATTTGAGTCAAAATTCTCGGTCGCATGTGAGAGGAGCTGTGAAAGTGACTAAAATATTTTGGTCACTCATTTTATGCTTTCAAGCTAGAAACTATGGTCAAATTTTCCCTGTGACATGGTTGTGACTGTAACCCAAACACCCTAAAACAAATGCGAGCCTCATACCCTCTAAATTCATACTTTTCTGAACTTCAGTTATCATCCCTGCCTCAAACCTGTGTGATCCAATCAATGAAAAAGAGAACAAGAATATTATTGGTGGTGTCCAAATGAGATTGAGGTCACTTTTATTTATATACTTCCATGAGTGTCCAATTTTCTTTAGGGTTGTCCTCGTCCAAATGTGCATATGTGGGATTTTCTTCATAAGTACACTTTCCCTTGTCCAAATTTGATGAAATTTAGGTCGATTTTGGTCCTCTAAAAAAGAGGAATTAAATGAGATCATAATATACATCAAATAATATGTCCAAGGTGTAATTTGACAATAGTTTCATAATTTAACACTCTCTCTCAACTAGCGAAAATTCGACCTGTCAATATCTGACCATTGATCAATATGTCATGTATATCTTGTCGTCATTTCATATAATATCTCTGCTCAACTCTATCTCCTGAAATATTATCGAATATAAAGAAGAAGAATAATTGGGGAGCTAATGTTTCCACCCTCTACATCATCTGAGAGCATATGTCAATCTAAAACCACATCTGGGAGTAAATCTAAACTCAGAATCTCATGGGGAAGCTAAATATATCTGACCTTGTATCAAGAAATAGGTGATATAGGGGAGCACATCTCAACCCATCCTATTTCCTATTGATCTTTCGAAAAATTACCCTCAAGATTCATGTGGTAGAAAACTTGCATCATAATCTGAGCTTCGGAAAGATACATGACATACCAAAAGGTAAAGATCAGACACCCCCAAGCCACCTCAACCTGTTGGCCAAACGAGGAGGGAAAAACCCAACAAGCCCATCTTCTGGGTATGATTCTAACTGGGGTATAATTTTAAAGACTAAGATAGGGGAGCAACATCTCCAACCCTATGGGTAACAGATAGTGGTGATACCCTATTGTCCAGAGATCCCTCAACCCCAAGGGCCCTCTATCTCAATTCCACACCGTCGGAGCTCAGATAGGAGGGGAGAGTTGGATTAGTGTCCTCAATTAGTGATGCCTCTTATCAGAAGAGGTCACATATATCAGTCTAAGCTTCTCTTTGAAGACTAATAACTTTCCTTTCAGAAAAGCCTTGGTGAGATCTTTGCAATCTTCTCAGTTTTCGATATGTGATGGAGTCTAACGGCTCCTCTTTGCACCACTTCTCGAATGAAGTGATATCATATCTCTATATGCTTGGAATTGTCATGAAATATGAGATTCTATACTAGACCGATCCCACCGTTTTTGTCGTAATATATCACTATAGTATCTAGGACCTGCTATATAAATCTCCAAATGGCTTCCTCAACCAAATTGCTTCGTAGCTAGTGATGCTAGTGGCAATACACTCTCCTTCGACAGTACTCAATGCTACACAATTATGCCTCCTACTCATCCAAAATATCATGGAATATCTAAGGCTAAAATAACATCCAGACGTACTCTTCCTATCGATAATGTTTCTTGTCTAGTCAACATCGGTTTATCCATGTAGTCGATCATCTTCGGCACAATATCTTAGAACAAGTGTGATCATCCCATGAAAATATCTCAAAATGTGTTTGGCAGCGATCCAATGTGCATGGAGAAGTTCTCTCATGAATTGACTCAACATTTTCATTACGTCACATATGTCTAGATGGGTTTTCACTAGCAACATCAGAACCCCAATCAACTGTCTATACTTGGATGGATTTGCAAATTTGGGTCTTGTAGCTTCTCGACATAACTTATTGAGGTTAATTTCCATCAGTGTGGGTAGTGACTTGCATTTTGTCATTCCAAATCTTTCCAACAGCTTCACAGCATATTTTCCTTGTGAAAGGAAAATCTCACTAGGCCTTTCCCACACCTCAAGGCCTAGAAAGTAGTGAATGAGTCCAATGTCCTTCATCTCGTATTTAGAGGATAGCTACCTCTTAAACTCAATCATCAGGGGCTCACTCCTTGTCAAGAATAGATCGTCAACATATAAAACCAAAATCAATGGCATACCTTGGACAACAATGAAGGAGAGGTTGGGATCGATTGCCTCTTGTGAATCCCAGCCTCATCAAATAATTTTCTATGTGGGTGTACCATGCTTTGAGGGCTTTCTTCAAACCATGCAATGCCTTCTTCAACTTGCACCATGTGTCTTTCAATCCTCTACTTCAAATCCTTATGGCTACTCAACATACACTTATTATTGTAACATGCCATGGATAAATTCAGTCTTAACATCCATCCGATGAAGGGTCCATCCTCAAATGAATGATTTTATATCGAGCCACAGGTGAAAATATATCATCATAATATTCTCCCTCTTCCTAGGAGAATCCTTTAGCCACTAACCTTGCCTTGTATTTCTCATTGCTACCATCAACTCTATGCTTGATCTTGAATGGCCACTTTGAAGTCACTAGAGATATCCCTTTCGTCTTGGCATAATATCCCATATGTCATTCTTCATAATTGATTCATAGTATTTGGCCATAACATCTTTCGAAACTTTTTATTTTATTGATTCTTCTAATGTGGGAGGTTTGGATTGAATCATGGTGCTCATGGCTACAACATATCCCATGTACCTGCATGGATTCTTCCTTTCTCTAAATGATCTTCAAATAAGAACATGTCTCTCATCATCTTGTAAAGTATCATGAAGTCAAAGTGGCCTCTTCCTGGTGGGAGGATCACATGGAGGAGGGTTTAGGGGATCCATGGGCTCCATGAGGTCATCAACAATATCTATCTTAGATTTGGGCATGGAAGGACCATCTAAAATGTCCATATCATCATTCTTCTCAGAAGGAGGAGGTAGAGAAAGGTCCCCTAATTTTTTAAGGGTGGCATCTTAATTGAATGTAACATCCCTACTAGTTTCAATCTTCCTTTGACCAGGAATATATATTCTAAATGCTTTGTAATTTTCACAATATCCAACAAATGTACCTTTTCTTCCTGAGGCTTTCAACTTGTTCCTTTTGTCCTTCAACACATGAAATTATATGAGGCAACCAAAGATACGGAGATGGCTAGAATCAGGATTGACACCTGTGAATAGTTCTTCATGGGTCTTGTTGTCCAATGCTTGATGAGGTACCCTAATTTAAACCTATATAGCCGCATTTGTTGATTCTCCCTAAAGGAACTTCAACAACTTTTGATCATGAAACATGGCATAAGCAACTTCTATAGTGGAACTGTTCTTTCTTTCAGCTACTCCATTTTGTGCGAGAGTATAGGGCATAATTTTCTCTTTCTTGATACCTTCCTTTTTGCAAAAATCAAAGAAATCCTTTGATGTGTACTATCCACCATTGTCGGACTTGAATATTTTTATTTTCTTCCCTGTTTGATTTTTGATCAAAGCTTTGAAATACTTGAACATTTCAAAGGCTTCATCCTTATGCCTCAAATAATATATCCATGTATTTCTTGAGAATTCATCAATGAAGGTGATATAGTAGAGATTTCCACCAATAAAATGCATGGGCAGCAGACAACATATATCAAAATGAACGATATGGAGGATGTCATTTTTCTTGTTCTCTCTAGAGAAGAATGGTCCCCTTGTCTTTTTTCCACTGGCAAAAAGTGTACATACTCCATCATGATGAGCCTCAACCTTGGGAATCCTTAAGAACAATTTCTCCATTTTCGAAAGACATCATAATGTAGATGGGCCAATCTTCGGTGCCATAGTTCGCTTAGATGATTAGTATCATGAACCAATTCTAGAAGTGGTCTTCCAGTAACCCTATAGAGTCCTTCATATCTTGATCCCAGTGTGAATGCATCTCTCATAGGTGATCCAATAAGCAAAGTAAGAAATTTTCCCTTGATGAATGAAACCCTCATCCCTTTGTCTTCCAAAGCAGATATTGATACTAAATTCTTATTCACTCCCAACACATACATCACATCATGGCGAAAATTAGGTTCCCCTAAATTCAAATGAAATTTGATGGACTCAAAACCTTTAACATGATGAGTGGAGTTGTCTCCAAGGATAATTTTCAAATTTGATTCTTTCTCTACCAAATTAGAGAGAACTTACTTATAACCAAAGAAGTGATGAGTGGCCCCACTATGAACCAACCAACTATCCCACGAAGATGGAGGAGATGGACTAGTAAGGGTAGAAATAAGAATATATTCAGATTGATTTGCAACATTACATTCATACCTAGAGAATCTTGACTTCTTTTGTGAATGACAATCTTCTTCATGATCACTTAGAGAATATCTTCTTCTTCTTTCATCTCTTCTATTGTGATTATTCCTTCGTTAATTTCTTCTTCTTCGATCATTGAACCTATTGGTGTTACTTCTAGTATTGTATCATAGTCCATTGTTATTTTGGTGGAAATCTCAACCATAGTGGCCTTTCTTATGACAATTGTAGCAATCGATGTGCCAAAATTCATTTCTTCCATTTGGATTTTGAGGAGGAGGATTTCTTGAATTTGATGGACCTCATTTCACTTTCTTATTCTTCTTGTCATGAGTGATGAATGCAATTGCCTCTCCTTCTTCATGCATTTGAATCCTTCCTCTTGATATCATCCTTGATTCTTCTTGAGTGAGACTTACAACAATTTAATAAAATGATGGGAGGAAATACTTCTTTCTTAGAGTAGTAATAAAGGTTTCCCAAGTAGGATGGATACCTCTCAAATTCATAATTACCAATTCCCTGTCAGGTACAAATTCCCCAACTCTTTGTAATTGATCTCTAAGATGAGATATCCTCATTATGTAGGATTTCATGGACTCTCCTTTGTTCATATTTGTGTCATTGAGTTGATATTTAAATGAGATGATTTCATTCAAATTGTTAACTTCATACATGTTAGCTACCTTATCATACATGTCCTTAGACCTTCTCATTTTTCCAACATATGCAAGTAAATTATCTTGTAAACTATCAGCTATAATTTGCTTCTCTTTTAACTCAACCTTCTAGTGCTTTTTCTTGACAGCAACAAAAGCATTCTCTAGAGGCTCAAGTACTTTTCCTTGAATGTATTACAAAACATCGTTGTTATCAACTATGATCTCCAATCTGAGTTTCCATGTAGAAAAATTGGATGAGTCACCCAAATTCTCATTTTATTTGAAGAAGGAAATCATCTTGACTTGGCTAGATCATCTCTTTCAACTTTCCAAAGACGATTATTTCAATTATTGTCTCCTTTTGGGCTTGTCCTTCACCTTGGCTCTGATACAATGTTAAATTTTCATATTGTTCTGTGTTATGTAAATTAATTTAGCCCAAACCAATACTTCAATTAAAAATATTTCAAATTACAATTAGTATTTACATTCATCAACAGTAATTTGAAAAATAAATGCAATGACAAAGGAGACAATCAACACATCAACAAGAGACATCAAGTTTGGTCAAAGACCAAGGAAAAACCCCACAAAGGGGAAACACCATTTGAAATTTTTCTTCTATTAGATTATCATAAAATGTTCAACAGAGAGTACAATGAGACCAATACAATATCATCAGCAAAACAACCCAATAATATTCAAAAATATGTTTCCAACATCATACTATATGAGAGAAAACTTTTCCCATTTGCAGTCAACTACAGTCAACTTCAGTCTTTGGTCAAATCTGAGTCAAACTTCTTGGTTGCATGCAGGAGGAGTTGTGCAAGCGATGGAAGCATTTCAGTCACTCCTTTGATTCCTACAAGCCAGCAACTATGGTCGAATTTTTCTTGTGATGTGCCTGCGACTGTAACCCAAAAACAGATGCAAGCCTCATATCCTGTAATTTCAGACTTTTGTGAAATTTTATTATCGTCCCTGCCTTAGACTTGTGCGAGCCAATAAATGAAAAAGAGAAGAAGAATATGGTTGGTGGTTTACAAATTATATTGAGGTCACTTTTATTTATAGGCTTCCATGGGTGACCAATTTTCTTTAGGGACGACCTTGTCCAAATGTGCATATGTGGGCTTTTCTTCATAAGTACACTTTCCCTTGTCCAAATTTGATGATATTTAGGTCGATTTTTGTCCTCTCGAAAATATAAATTCAATGAAATCACAATATCCATAAAATAAGATGTCCAAAATGTAATTTTACCGCAATTTCATAATTTAACACAATGTTGGACTTCTCAAGCATGATGAAACCAAACCACTCCTTCTCATGGTTCATTAAAAATACTCAAAAGGATTCATCTGAAGGATAAACTTATAGAAGAAGCACATGTTATCCTCCTCAATCTTGTCAAAAATAAAGAGGTATTGGATAGAAATCGCTAGGAATTTGGGAAAACTGGGCACCAAACCTATTAATGGCAGCGAGTCATTGTTGAAAATGAAACTCTTTCACTTCATCTCTATGATTGTTTGGGTTGGGAAATTTACTTGCCTCTCTAGTAATCATACCTTATTAAGAATCTTGATAATCGGTTTTTACTCAATGTTCCCAACTCCATAAAGTGTCTTCGATATGTTCAAGAGAAGTCTATCAGTTGATATATGCTACAACACATCAAGCCTGCTTTCATGCTTGTTGCTCATGACCCAACTTTTGATCATCAACATTGTTTCTCAAATCCTGATACCCATTTTGTGTCGTTGATGGCGGATATATTAAGGCCCTTCTACAATGGTTTTCTTATTGTTGAAATTAGCTTATTATCCAGGAAGTTGACTTAGAAACTCCCTTAAGTGCCTTGGAGCTTTCATAACTTAATGGCAAGTTTCCTCGCTTGCACCAACAAGTTCTCATCATTGGCCTTCGACAGAGAGATTTTGTGTAGTGTTTGACTCAAACTCATTCATTCACACTTCACAGATCGTATTGTAGTACCTTGATGGCCATTATCATTTTTTACGGTTCCTCTCATGTTTGTTAATGAATTACATCATTGGACAATAATCAGATGGTGTCTACCATGTTCGGCTCCAACACATGTATTCACATGGATAGACTCATACTATTGAGTGACGATGTAAAATACGTCGGATTTAGTTTCATCGACCTAGACTGCAATTTACAAGATTACAAAGTATGACAGCTATGATCATTCAAAAATTCATCCAAGTATGGGTCCACAATATATCATTAGTAGATGAGAATCTGTTCATTGTACATGTATAAATCTTATATACTGAGTATGGGTATGCCTCCCTCAATAATGATATCATGATGATAATATGTATTGTAACAGATGATGACCTCAACTAATATATTCCTGATTCGAACTTGTCACATGGTAAAGAACTTTGTTGCTCAGCCGCCACCTCTGAATTTACACTTTATGGGTCATTCTATTACATGTCATTTTGTCACATTTACTCAAATGTCCTGAAAACTGAATCAATCAACATCCTTGACACCTTGAAATCATCCCTTTGCAAAGCCTTGAGCATTATATTCCAAAATTTTGAATTTTCTGGGTTAATTAGCTCAAAACCATAGTTTTTGAACCCATCACATTTTCCCTTCTAGAAACTTGCATTGTTGCATGTTGTAGAACTAACAAACTACACTGACCATTGCATGTTTCCTTCAATACATAATTGATGGCTCTTGAATTTTGGTAAAAATAAAAAATAATTTCTAATATTCTCTTTCTAGAAGCTTCCAAAGTGGTTTTATCTGTTTACTATTGATTGAGATATTGAATTCCTATCCTTGAGGTCTTATCTCTTATCCCTAGAGATTATCCCCCTTCATATGTGGATATAAGTCCTAAATTGGTAAAACCCAAACTACCCCTTTTACCCATTTATTTCCTCCCATAGAGTCTGGGTTGGCTTTTGGAGACCCTTCGTTATGCACTCATGTTATTTCTTTGTGCTTAATGATCCATTATTCATCCATGCATTTTGGTTGTGATTGAAGGCTTTCTTTGTGGCTAAGTAAGGGCAAGATAGTTGGGGAGACGTCTACAAGGTAAAGATTTGGAAAGGGTTGTAATCCTCTCCTACATTCATTAATACAAAAAATGCTTTATTTTCCAATATGTATGTCTCATTTATGCATATGTAACACAATTCCTTATTGATTCATTATTTAAAGATGTTAGTATATGTTATTTGTATGTGGTAGCTCTCTTGCTTGTTTTTGTCGTTTTGTAGATTCCACTTATAGCATTTAGAGTTAAATCTAGAGCTTACAAACAAGGAGAAGAGGAGAGCTTGAATTGGATTCTAGGTAAGCCTTTCTTCTATATTTTAGTCTCTTTAAGGAAACATAAATCTTTTTGTCTTTTTTGTTTCTAGATCAAGCAACTAGATCTAGGGAGTTTTCTTTTGTCTACAAAAGGAAATTATCCATAAAACACATGGGAATCATAAAATTACGAGAAGGCTATGAGGAGGTTTGTACTACTCGAACATTGGCACACCAAGGTGCACCCTAAGGCTTCAAATGCCTCGTCTAGCAATAGTATGGCACTTGTAGAATACCTGTGGGACATTTGGCCCTAAGGAGTGCTTATAGGTTTACTCCTCTAGAAGAGGTATCAATCCCTGAAACAAAATGGATATCAATAGACATTAAAGCATGCGCTTTCTAGACCATCTCACCACCAAGGTATGGCACAGATGGTGATGTTCAACATGAGGAGGTTAAGCACCATTGCTGCTAGGAAGGGAACCCATGTTGCTAAAACTGCAAGGCTAAAGAATCCCTTGATGAAAAATCACGTGTTATTAGACTTAAGAGAGGAATTAATCCTCAGCATGAACACGAGGCCCTCGAAATTGTAATATGGACGTGTAGCCATCATATGCACACAAACCTTGTCACAATTGGTTGTCTCCAATGTAGACATTATCCATGTAATGAAAAGAGTTCTTATGTTGTTTATTTTTATGGGTTGGATCACGATCTTATATTCAAATTCATTTCCCTTAACTTTGCACAATATATTAATCATTCATTTGGATAACAAGAACAATGTTCATGCTCATTATATTATATGCACCATTTCAATCCAAACTGCAACATAGATTCATTGTCATTTAAACAACACAAGAGTGCTCATACTGTAATTTTCAAGGTAAATAAGTCTAGAATAAGGACTCTCTCGTCTCTATGATTTGGAAAGAGTGAAGACACTAACCGAAACTAAGGGTCGTCATTATGGAAAACAACTGAGAAAAACCTACACATAAAACAAGCAAGATAACTGGCCAACAAGGAGAAAAGATGAGGAATCCCCAATTTCACCATGTTGCAACATAAGAACCACTCATGCAAGCATGGGACCCTATAGTGATCATGTTACAAAAGTAAAATACTCATGCCAAATATTGTTCTAACAGTCAATATTCATTACATGTTATTCCAACACCTTCAAGCATTAACACAACACATTTGTCATTCTTGCAAATAATAATAATAATATATACATGCCTCCTACAACAATAACATCATCTAAAACAAGAATGAAAATGTGTTTTATTGTGAATAACAAACATAAGAGCACTTATCTTAAGCATTGCAGGAATGTTCCAACTGAGAGTGGGACTTTAACTCTCCACCCAACCGTAGATATGCTACAACCAATATTACTTGTAGCAGTCACCCCCGAGCCAAACTCCAAAGCTTGAGGTGGAGTGCTTTTAGAGGGAAACCTTCAACAAATGCACAGTTGAACTAGAGTACCACTAGGCCACCCTGCCTTCGTCCTCAAGGTAAGCCACTTCTCTTTTGTAATTCTTATTCACAACCAGTTTTCAATATGGTTCTTTAGCTAGTTTATTTCTCTCTTCAACTTCCAAAAATGTTTTCAGAGCTGCTACCCTTCTGCCTCTTCTTCAACAGTTCTAAAAGTTCCACACCTCGTGGATAGTGCAACACATGCTTCCTTAATGTTTTATGTCCTGTTCTTGCTTGCTATGAGGGTCAAAGGACACCTACCCTTATCCCTTTTTTCCCAGTTAATTTATGGTATACCCATCCCACTCATCCAGAACCAGGACTGGTATTTAAAACGACAATTCCTTCAAGAAATATCCTACCTCAAGCAATGGAATCTATGTCCCTTTCTTAGCCTTTTATTTTATAAATGTATTTAAATTTCATACAAGAACATAAGAAATTAGGGTGTTACAAATCCCTCCTCCTTGGGGGAACATTGTCCTCGATGTTCAATGACACGTATATCATGAAAAGACTTGAAAATCAGGCATGTTATTTCATGGAGATTATAGACTCAACCCTTTACAAAATTTACATTGTTCCATGTGTTTGATTCAACCAACAATAAAATATAATAAGCCTCAAATTAGAGTTTAACCACCTTTCAATGGTTCTCACTATATTTTTTGAATGCTTTAAATGTGTCCATAACAACTTGGATTATTTATTTTTCCAATGTCGTTGGGTTGAACCCTTCACTTCCTTAGCAAGAAATTTGTATCTCATTGTTTCTGGGCACCCCTAATATGCTTATGACCCCAATCAACCATTCTCATGACCAAGAAACCCAAATTTTATATTCCGATCTTCCCTTATCTACTTTTTAATCCATCAAGCAATTTGATTACTCTCAGTCCATGCAATCACTCACCTTCCAAGTCTAGGCATCCCCTTCTCTACTTCTGAGTCCCTCCGGTAATCCATTCCTTAGCAAGGCTTCCTCGTATTGAAAGGAGTTCAAATCCAAGGCACATATCTACCTTCAAAATTATCATGAGGAAATTCAATAAATTTAAATCATACTTCATGAGTAGTTTATTCATGAGGTGAACTTGCAATTCTTCTTCAATTCCTATCATAGCAAACTGGGTTGGCTCATAAACCAAACCATCATGAATCAAGATACTTAATTTAGATTCATACTTTAAAGTTCAGTATACATGAAATGTTGATACTTGTCTTATTTTTCTCGTTGCTACTTTCTTTACACCGATTGGATTATTTTCCCATCCCGGAAAGCATCCAATATCCCTTCTCTTCTATTCGACAACGTACACAGACTAGATTGGTTGCCAGCCTGACCAGAACCTACTGCCTTTTCTTCTCTTTGACCATGTACACACATTATATTGGTTACAAACCTGGAAAGCACCTAGTGCCTTCTCTTCTTTTTGATTACGTACACACACCCAATTGGTTGCTAGCCTAGCAAGCACCCAATGCCTTCTCTTCTCTTATTTTTTATCACATACACACACCATATTTGTTGCTAGCCTAGCAAGCACCTAGTTCCTTCTCTTCTATTTTCTTTTAAATTTACAAAGTGGTTCATTGGCCCGAAGGAAAGAGCTTAGTAAAAAATAACTATGTATAAGCCAAATCGCTACCCAACGAGTATGAGCACAACCAAACTAGGTATTCTTCTATTGATAGGAAAATAGGTGTGTTCCAGACAGGTGTAGGCCCGAGCAGTCTAACTCTTTCATGTGTATGGAACTACAAAACACAAGGCCCTAGATAGTCCCATACATGCATGTTCCATACACACTACACAACACAAGGGCACATACAGTCCCATACCTTCCTTTCCCCAAACATCACACAACACATGCACATACACATGAAAAAACACAATACATACAAATGTACAACACAACACATACACAACACACATATCATAATATGACATGTACATAATAACATTGACAAATCCAAAGACCACATTTTCTCCATCCATATGTGTCAGGCAACACTGCCTCTAGTGTCTTTCTCTTGCTGTCGCAAATCATATTTCTTTCATTTTGTTATTATATCTTTCAGAAACCTCTATAAATAATATAACAAGGGTATAATTATAAGCATATGATATCAAAATCATAAAACAACTAGGCCCACCTCTTACCCAATTAATTCCTCATACACCCAGGAATTTGTTTATGCCATCCACATTTACATAAAAATAAATATAAACCATCATTCCTCCACAAGAATGACTATTGACAAAACTTGTCAATCACAATGGAATTTACATATGTATATAAATATAAACCTGATCATGGGCATCTTCACAAATTCATGTATATCTATATCAATTTAAGGTTAGAGAACTTCCCTTAGGCCATTCTCATGGCTACTGCGCTTTTTTCCATCATTTCCCATGCACCAATGAGTCACTTGGCCATTGTTCTATTAGCCACTCAGTCATGAGTATAACATACACTAACTTATGTTAGGAAAACTAGGGTTCGATAAATCACTGTACAAAACAAGGCACACATTAATTAATGGAATTATCTTTCATAAATCTTCCTTTTACATTTCACAATGTTGTTATGTGGAAACTTCCAACCACTTATGCTTTCAGTCATGTCTGTTGTTGTGTCTATGAGTAACTCTATAATCTGTTTCAATATTTGCTTTCTTCCCAGCCCATTTTCCCAGCTCTAACTTCCTCCTTGAGTGGAACTCATTCACCTAATCACTATTCATGTCTCTTACATGTGGCTCTCTTTTGCTCTATTTTTCCAATCCTCGTGGCCTCCCTACAACCTTTAATCTGATAGAAAATTATATATTACTGAGAAATGGAACACATAAAATATATTGCAGAAATATAAACACAAAAAACAAATAAACAAGAGAGACACATATGCATGGTTCACCCAATTTGGGCTACGTCCATAGGAAACAGTCATTCCTTCCTTTTATATTATCCAGAAAATTGAAGAGATACAACCTACAACAAGTCTGTTGTAATTCCCTCTTCGTTCTCACACAATATCTTCTCTCTTTCTCACTCAAAATACAGATGTACATAGAAGTAATATAATTCCCTCATATATAGCAAGGGGTTGCCTTCTAGGGAAAACACCCTAAATTAAACATAACTTCTACCGTCAGATCTTTGCCTAATGAACAGCCCAAATTGACTACGAAATTACAACATTTTACAAGGAAATTGTACATCTATTTTTAGCTTCAGGGGCGCTGCCCTTTATCCCCCATCAGGGGGGCTCCCAAGGATCGTAGCCACTCCTCCCTGAACCCCCCTTGCAACACATATATTATGTGCAGTGTTTCCTCCACATTACGAACTGGGGTCCAATGTGGTGATACCTCTGAATAAAGAAGATAATCAGGCTCCACACCCAAAAATCTCCCACTTGGATACTGATTATAGCAACTCCACTGCTACTTCATTTACTGGAAAATGACTCCACTTTGGACCTAACTATTTCTCATATTCTTCATCATACTTGAAGACCAATTGAAACTGAGTAGATTCTTAGCTTCTCCTTGGTTACAACTTTTGTTAACATATCTGCAAGATTCTGGCTAGTGTGTATCTTTTCCAGCGTCAACTGTGGATCTTCCAAAACTGACCGTATCAAATGGTACTTGAGATGTATATGTTTAGTCTTGGAATGAAATTCAGAGTTCTTTGCAAGATGTATGGCACTCTGGCTGCCACTATATAACGTGCCCAACACCTGCTTCTTACCCAATTCATCAAGAAACCTTTCTAACCAAATCATTTCTTTACTAGCCTCTGTAGCAGCAACATACTTTGCTTTCGTTGTTGAGAGTGAAAAAACACTTTGCAGTTTTGAAACCCAACTCATAGTTGTTCCACCTACAGTAAACACTAACCTTGTTTTGCTCCTCTTGTTATCTCTATCACCCGCCATATTTGCATCAACATATCCCTGTAGAGAAATGTTTGAATCACCAAAGCATAATGCTTGATTTGTGGTACCTCTCAAATACCTAAGAATCAACTTCACCACCATCCAATGTTATTTTCCTAGATTGTTCATGTAACTGCTTACAACTCCCACTACATGTGCAATATCAGGCCTTGTGCAGACCATTGCATACATTAAGCTTCCAACTATTGACGCATATGGAACTTTAGACATATAAGCCATCTTTTCCTGAATCTTGGGACACACCTCATTACTTAGTTTGAAATGGATAGCCAAAGGTATACTAACTGATTTTCATTTTGCATATTAAATATTTTCAACACCTTTTCTATGTACTCACTCTGAGACAATGTTAATTTTCAATTCTTCCTGTCTCTAGTTATTCTCATACCAAGGATTTGTTTTGCAGCACCCAAATCCTTCATTGCAAATGAGTTCACCAATTTTATTTTGAGCACATTTATTTCCTGCATGTTAGAACCTGCAACAAGCATGTCATCTACATACAATAACAATATAATATAACTACCATCATTTTTCCTTTTGAGATAAACACAATGATCAAAGTGACATCTAGTATAACCTTGTTCAGACATAAACCTATCAAATTTTAGATACCACTACCTTGGAGCATGTTTTAAGTTGTACAATCTCTTCTTCAACCTGTACATTAGTTTCTCCTACCCTTTTACCTCATATCCTTGTGGTTGTTGCATATTACCTCTTCCTCCAAATCACCATGGAGAAAGGTCGTCTTTACATCTAACTGCTCAAGATGCAAATCTTCAACTACTGCAAGACTTAAAATAGTTCTGATTGAAGTCATTTTATCAACAGGAGAAAATATCTTATCAAAGTATATACCCTTTTTTTGTGCAAACCCCTTCACCACAAGTCTACCTTTATACCTTTTCTACCTCCATCTTCTTCCTTCAACCTGTAAACCCATTTATTCTACAATGTTATTTTACCTGCAGGAAACCTAAGTAAGTCCCAAGTATAGTTATGTGCTAGGTATTCCATCTCTTCTTTCATGGCTTTCTCCCACTTCTTCCTGGTTTCTACCTGCACTGCTTCTTCATAACATTCTGGTTCACCAGAATCAGTCAACAATACATAATATAATGAAGGAGAGTATCGTTCAGAGGGTCTACTTATCCTGGTAGATCTTCTAACACCACTTTCGGGTGTTTGAGGTGCTTGTTGTTGTTTTGGTTGTTAATCATTATGATTTTCAGGCACCTTCACTTTTTTTGTGATCTCATCAAGCACTATATATTCTCTATTTTCTTTTTCCCGTTTCTTTTCATGCATATGATCCTTATATAAAACCTTTTAATTGAATATGACATCTCTACTCCTAATGATTTTGTGTTTTCATAATCATAAAAGCGTTAACCAAAATCATTAACACCATATCCAATAAAGGTACATTTCTTTGATTTTTCCTCAAGCTTTGTTCTATTTTCTTTATTAATGTGGACAAAGGCTTCACAACCAAAAGCCTTTAAAAATGAGTAGTTTACCTCTTTACCTATCCATGCCTCCTTTGGAATACCACCATCCAAGGAACTTGAAGGCCCTCTATTTATTAGATAAACAACAGTATCTATGGCATCTGCCCAATGCTCCATGATTGTCCTGTTCATCCTTTCTGACACACCATTTTCTTGTGGTGTTCCTGGAACTGGATTCTATATATGAATTCCATTCTCTGAATAGAACCTATCAAAATTTTTACTGCAATATTCACCTCCATTGTTTGATCTGAGACACCTCAACCTTTTTCCTATCTCATTTTCAACCAAAGCTTTCCATTTCTTGAAAGTATCAAATACATAAAATTTGTTTCGAATACAATAAATCCATGGTTTTCTGGCTACATCATCAATAAAAGTAACATAATAACAAGAGCCGTTGAGAGATGATACCTGAGCAGATCCCCATACATTTGTATGAACAAGCTCTAATTTTTCTCTCTTCTTTTCTTTCCCAACTCTGAGGAATCTGACTCTCTTCTGTTTTCCATAAACACAATTCTCACATAATTTTAAATCAACATGCTTCAAACCTGGCAACAAATTTCTTGAGTGAAGAATCTGCATCCCCTTCTCACTCATGTGCCCAAGCCTATGATGTCACAATGTTGTATCTTCTCGTATAGAGGTTAAATCATTAATAGAATTAGAAATACCATTGCATACATACAATGTACCAACCTTTTCTCCTTTTTCTATTACCAGGGATCCTTTAGTGACCTTCCAAGTTTTATCTAAAAGTAGTTACAGGGCCTTCACCTCCCAACTGCCCTGTTGAAATTCGATTTTTCTTTAGATCTGGAACATGCCTTACCTCCTTCAATAGCCATTGATTTCCATTTTGTTGTTTTATGAAAACTGTACCCATTCGAATTATTTTATAGGGTTTATCATCACCCAATCAAACCTGTCCAAAATCTCCTTGAACATAATCATGAAAATGTTTCCTATTAGGTGTGGCATGGAAAGGGGCCCCTGAATCTACCACCTAGGCATCAATAATATTTTCTAATGAGAGAATCAAAGAATATTGCAACACATCACCTGTCACATTTTATTCATGATTGTTTTCTTGTTGCGCGTCTCCTTCTTTTCCCTTTCGAGACTTGCAGTCTTTCTTCAGGTCTCCTTTATTCCTGCATTTCCAACACACTATCCCCGATATGGACTTGGATATGCCTTTCCTTAACTTACTGTGATATCCTCATCTCTTTAGTCTTTCCACTTTTCTTCCCCTAGTCTCTGCAGTCAAAGCATTATCTGATGTCTCACCAGAGCTTTTCCATCGCATTTACTCACTAAGGATTGCACCGACAACATCATCAATCTTTAAAGTACTAGATCCAAAGACAGAGTTACTAATGGCCATAACTAAACCATTCCAACTTTCTAGCAATGAGCACAGAAATAACAGAGCTCTAACTTCATCATCAAAAGTTACCCCTGCAGAACTTAACTAACTGGTAATTGTATTAAATTCATTTAAATGATCAGCAACATATCCACATTCTGACATCTTCATATTAAATAAATGCTTCATAAGAAATACCTTATTTGAGTTCAAGGGTTTTTCATATAGTTTGGCCAATGCCAACATTAAATCCTCTGTTGTCGTTTCATTTGAAATATTAAATGCTACCAATGCTGCTAGGCACAGCCGTATTACTCCAAGTGCCTTTCTATTAAGAATATCCCATTTTGTGTCTATCATACTCATCAGCTTCTTTGCCTTTCCGCTCAATGGTTGGTACATATCTTTCTGGTACAAATAATCTTCCATCTACATCTTCCACAGCTGGTAGTTTTGGCTGTTAAATTTTTCGACCCTAAACCTACCATCTTCCACCATTTCTCCCACTCGGACCAAGAACCATTTTCTCCTGCAAGTTTATAAGCCAAATAGACCTTCGGCTCTGATACTGGTTGTTAGAAAATTATATATTACAGAGAAAAGGAACACATAAAATATATTGCAAAAATACAAACACAAAAAACACATAAAACAAGAGAGACACAGATATACGTGGTTTACCCAATTTGGGCTACGTCCACGGGAAACAACTAGTCCTTCCTTTTATATTATCCAGAAAATTGAAGAGATATAACCTACAACATACCCTCTATAATTACATCTTTTCTCTCACACAATATTCTCTCTCTTTCTCACTCAGAATAAAGATGTACATAGATGCAATACAATTCCCTCATATATAGCGAGGGGTTGCCTTCTAGTGTAAAAAACCCTAAATTAAACATAACTTCTACTGTCAAATATTTGCCTAATGAATGACCCGGATTGACTACGAAATTACAACATTTTACAAGGCAATTTTACATCTAGTAGCCCCCCCTGGACCCCCCTCGTAGCGAAAATATTACAGGCGACGTTGCCGCCACATTACGAACTGGGGTCCAATGCGATGATACCTATAAATAAACAAGATAATCAAGCTCCACACCCAAAATAATCAATTTTTCTCGGGCCCTAGGTACCAAGCATGTAAATCAAAGGTTTGTCATAATATCAATAGGAAAAGGAAAAGGAAAAATAATAGGTAACACCACAAAAGAATAAAATTCACGATTGCAATCATAGAGGAAACCATGCACACTAAACAACATGGTCATGTACAAATCTGGGATTAAAATGGTGTGAGTCATAAAAATGATAAATTAAAACCATCACTTATAGGCATTAGCAGAAAACAATCAAAATTTAAATTTTATCCCCTTAAGTTCATCATTCATGGAACTTCCATCCATCATACAATGCACATAGGTATGCATGTACATATGCATTTTCATGCACCAAAATCAGTTCAAGACTTTTTCACGGGGCTTAGAATGACCTTGAAGCCTTACATTCCCAAATATTTCATAAGGGATATTTTCAACACATGCATATGTGTGTGTGTGTGTGTCAAGGAGCTTAAAGGAATGCTCCCTCCTCTTTCTCGGCGTCTTGCATTGTTGTTTCGTGTTCCTATGGCCCATAGGGGATATTGTCTTTCTTCTTCTTCTTCTTCTTGTGGGGACAATCCATTTTCCAATTCTCTTCTCCACAACATCAATAGAAGATTATCATATTCTCCTTTTTAGCCTCACAAGGCCTCCTCCTAATGACATTGTTTTTCCTTTCAGAGGATTCAACTTGGTATGTCCACTCTCATAACTAATTTTGTAGATAAACATTCCACTCAGTCGGTTCTTGTTATTTTCTAGTGAGCTTTCTAAGTTTTCCCCTACAACTATTTAACTCATCTCCCAATCCCTTGAGCTTAGCCTCCAAATCCCTGAATGTTCCCATCCTTTTGAGGGATTTCCCTCCTTCTTTCTATTGATGGACTTGGTCCATTTCCTATTGCGCCATACCATGATACATGTTTCTTTTCACTGCCATGGAATATTACTATGTGCTACCACATACACTCAGTTGTTAGTGTGTTAATAAATATAAACAATTATACAAGTTGCCTTGCCCTGTTGTGCCAAGCATGCTGCCATGCAACTATACACATGTCTCACTTTATATATTAGTCACATTTCTAAAAATTGAGGACATAAACATCTCAACATAATTCTTCAAAAACCAAAATTTCCACATGCACATGAAGATTCTAGTTTCTTCATCAAGCTTAGAAGTAATTGGAAAATAGATGCCATGTCAAAGTCAAGAATATTCAATTCATTTAGTCTTTGTATTGAGATCCAAAACATAATTTTAAATGTGGTCTGTATACTAAGGTTAGTAATCAAGGTGTTTGCAATCTTAAGGAATTGACATCGATGCATGCATAATTATGTCTTTACTAGACGAAATTATCACACTTTTACCTAAAATTATCAGCATTGATTATTATTAGCCTCTTTACTTAGACCCCTATTATTACTTGTTAAAATGAACCTTCAAAATTTAAGAATAACACTGAACTTCATTAACTTTGTTCAATCTCTTTACTGAGACTATCACCTCTAGTCGCGAAGTCAACCTTTTTCATGAGCAATCAAAGTAGCATGTATATCCAACATATTCATGCAAGGCCAATGATAGAAATGCATCCCATAAAATTGAAATTCATAAACAACAATATCACTGACATCTTCAACCATGTCATCATTATATTAGCTATGTTTTTCAAGTGCTTCTCCACTATACTGGAACAATACCTCAATCACCATAAAGAAAATGTCAACCTCTACTGAGGCTCTTTCCCATGTAACAATCTAGAAATGGGACTTCCCTTTCCAATCAATACATTCCTGTACACATACACTCACTGAGCTTTTCCCCTCCCCTATCATAAACAAGGAAGGCCTTAACCAAGGAGAGCAAGCATTATGAGGAACTTTGTAACATCAACATATAGGAAACAATCAACCTCAACTGAGGTTCTTAGCATCCTACAACATACTTTCCATGGGAATTCCACATCCCAATGAACATATATAATACATATTCCCGTCATTCATTGAACTAAGGTTATATAAAATATGCATCACACAAGGATCCTTCCCCAAATCCATTAAACATCATGGAAATAATTGTCCCAAGTATACAAGATTGCATCGCCCAGCCAAATGTGATGGTATTATACAAGTACTCACTTCCATATAGGAATTTTTGAAAAAATTTAAAGAAAAAACCATATCTAAGGTCATAACCACTGGCTATCCAGACCTTCAAGATGCCACCAAGAAAACACATGCATTGTCCAATAATTTATCAAATAACATGCTAAACATCATTAAAGTTAATATACAATCCAACTAACACTTGTGAGTAGGGTACCCTCAAACTCACATTCAGATATTACACTCAAAGTTGGGCTCCACCCTAGATCTAGGGATCCATTCATCAATACCATGCTACATACTTAGGTCATAAGGTAACCCTTCAATCATGCATGCTATAAATCATTTACAACTAGCTTTTAACACCTAAACCTTTGTTTTATTAATTTTCTAAAAATCATTATGGAACCCCCTTACTCAAGGAAATTTTGTTACTTGCTCATTATAGAGCCCATGTTGTCTAAGTGTTGAACCTAGATGCTTTGATAGACTCTATAGAAAACCACCCCACCTACCCCAGTGGGAGGGTTTTTATTATTGATCCAATTCCTCTTGTACTATGAGAAGAATGGGATTAATAAAATTTTTTGTCCTTCATCCATTTTCATTATCAATTCTCAATTTTAGGGTTTGAGCTACCCAATGAAGGTTACCACCCTTATTCCAGGGTCATATAACCAAAGCCTCCTAACCTTGGTGAATATATGTATATATATACCTTTATGTATACATGTATGCACATGTATATCTATGTACAATATGTAGGTCGATAATTTTCGTTTCACACACACACACACACACAGATATATATATATATATATATATATATATATATATATATATATATATATATATATATATATATATATATATATATATATATATATATATATATCTATATATATATATATATATATATATATATATATATATATATATATATATATATGGATATGGCGAACATAATATTCATATATGCCACACACCCACATATGATAGATCCCACCATCCACTAATCCTCAGGACCAATAATAATCTTCCACGTTTTCTAGCCCTGGCAGTACCCGTCATCATCATATCCCCTTGAGGCCATTAACTCCACCACTAATCTAGTAGTCCACATCACCTATGCTCCTGATCAAGGAATTTTGTTGGGTAAACATATCCACAATTTAATAAGGGTAGAGGTGTCGGAAAGGGAAGATTTCCAAACCTTCCCATCACCCAATCAATGACTAGGTTGACTCGAACACCTTCTAGTACCATTTTTGAAACCACTACATGGGTGTTAGATAAAGTGGTTTTAAGTTTCTAAAACACCTACACTCGCATGACGAAAAAGTGGCGTCCATCTCTCTAGTCTCCTCCTTGTACTAGCTTGCCACATCACCCCAATCACACTATCCCAATCCACTCCTCAACTACTCCATTTCGCACCTCCAAGATGGGACTTATGGGACACATGGATCAGTGGGACACACCCCTGCGTGCCCTAAATTTTTCTTGCTTCATGCGGTTGCAGTGCCACGTCATTTTGTGTTGCATCACCCTGATGACTCACTGCTCCTGCTCCGCTTGCACCTCTGGGGTCGGGACGCTGAAAAATGTCATCCCAGTCCTAAAACCTTGATGCACCTCATAACCGCACCTATATGCACTTATGGGGTGGGACCTGTTAGCCTCCTGTTGCAACAGGTTTTCATCTTTCATGATCAACATTTTTACATGCCAAATATGTCATACTTTGCATGTTGCAATGTTCCATATTTCCTTAAGAGGCCAAAGAAGAGGCCATGAGAGTGTGCTAGTCTAAACGCCACTTCTGTATTCCAAATTTTGATGAGTTAATCCATTTTGATGAGTTTTCTGTTAAGGGAAGGCCAAACAGCTTAATCTTGGCCTCCCTAGGTTTCAATTTCTTGTTTTAGAATATAGAGATGAATATCTGTCCAAAATGTTTAATCTTGGAAGATTTGTAGATAGGTAGAGAGCAAGGATAATTTTAGGGGCGAATGTTCGCCCTTTAGAGAAATTAAGGGGTTTTAAATTTTTAGTGGGCGAATATTTTGTATCATAGTACATTTTTAAAAATCACCTCAAATAGCCCACCTTATTTTAAGGGAGAGGGTGAAAAAGGTAAATTTAGCCCTTGAAATTAGGACTTACAACCTTCTATTCGCCCATTTTCAAGAATAGGTTTTATTTAAGTGAATCCTATGGGCCAAATACCATATTTATAAAAGAGGTATGGTAAATTAATAAAAATATAAATAAATGAGAGGTATGGTAAATAAATGAAACATTTTTTATATTTACTCCATAAATCACCTTATATACATGTAAGGGTGTAAATAAATAAAAATATAAGTAAAGTTGAGGTATGGTAAATAAATATAAATATAAATAAACTAGACGTATCGTAAATAAATAAAACCTCTTTTTATATTTAGTCCATAACCCTCGTTCTATTTATGAAGGCTCAAGAAAGAGGTTTTATTTAAGTGAATCCTATGGGCCAAATTCCATATTTGTAAAAGAGGTATGGTAAATTAATAAAAATATAAATAAACGAGAGGTATGGTAAACAAATAAAACATTTTTTTATATTTACTCCATAAGTCACCTTATATTTACGAACAGTCAAAAAATGGGTTATATTTAGGTGATACCTATGGCCAAAATACTATGGGATAAATACCATGGACTAGATTGTTATTAATACCATGAAAAAAACCATTATTAACCCTAATATTAGAATTAACAAAAATAAAAATGGCACATGGTATTGACCCATGGTATTCACCAAAATGGCACATGGTATTAACCCATGGTATTCACCTGGAATGTAGCCTATTTAAATGGGGGAATTAAACCAGCATGTAGCCTATGCTAAGATTCACTAGGACTTTACAAAGTTTTATTATTTAGTGAAAGACTCGCCAAGATCTTACAAGATTTTATAATTGAGTAAAATATTCGCCATGCCTGGTGAGAGATTCGCCAAAAAATTATATATACATATTATATTATTGATAAAATCGCCTTCCATTTTTCCTATATACCATGGAGATTCTCCCATTTATTATATTTATAAATTTAGGGGGGGTTCTTAAAATTTTCCCTGGTAGAGAATCTTGGGTACTCAACAGCTTAATCTGAGCCCCTGGATACAATAAGTGTAGATTTAGATAGGAGGACAGCAAGAAGAAAAGAATGAAAAGTTGGGTATGCTAGTTCAAGTGCACCCAAACCAAAAAGAAGAGAAAATGCTAGGCAAGTAGGTCGGGTAAGTGGTTTTGTGGTTGCAGAATCATGGCTTGTGATCCATTTCATATTTTCAAGTGTCATATCTATTAATATCACAAGTTTGAGGCAGTTATCCATTTGAAGGAGCTCAAGCGAGGCATGTCTAACTCCCCCTTATTCCTCTTCCCCAAATCACTCACTAACTTCCCCTAAAGAGGTCAAGATCTGCTTGATATCTCTTAGTCTCATCATTTTCATATCAGTTGCCTTGGTAAAGATCTGCTTTACTCAAGGAATGTCCATACTTCCTCTATGAGTCATTTTCCCCCTTAATAGCCTAAGATCTCCATACTTAGCACTTTACTCATCACAATTCATATTAACTACTAACTCTATTACGTAAATCCCTATCTATCTCCCCTTCCCCTTCTAAAACTATGTTAAATAGCTCCCCTATATACTTATCCCCTCCCCCTGGTTGAAAAATAACCATAAGTGTGCTTGGGAATTGCTAAGTTTAACTGAAACTTAGCAAGAACCCTCCTTTTCCTCCTTAAACCATCTTCTCATGCATTTTCGACTCCTTCCGATGCATAAAACCCCTCATCACTCCATAAAACTTCCCAAATGCTTTGGGACTCCTTCCCAAAGCATAGATTCCCCTTCAAATATATAAAAACCATCCTTGTTGCTTTGTTTTTATCTTCTCAAGCCATAAACCCCTTGTTTGGCCTTAAAACCCTTCTCAAACCACATAAAATTCCTCTTGAGTGTATTTGGACTCCTTCCAAGGCATAAAAATCCAAAAAATCATGCAAAAAACCATGAAAATCCCTCAAATGCATGAAAATTCCTCCTTTTGGGCTATCGGACCCCCTCCGATGCCTTATAATTCATGCCAAACTCTAAAGGAAACTCCTCTGTTTTCACAAAGCATCCCTTTTATGTTAAAACCCTGCTCTGAATAAAAAAGCTCCCTTTTTACCCCCTCCGATGCGATATCACAGTCGGGAGGGGACAACGATCAATGTTGGCCCATATATGTGTTCCCGCAATGGTTTATTGCCGATCGCGACTTCGCATCGGCGTATCACAAAGTTTTGTGCCATGTATATAAGCCCTGACCCCTCCGCCGATGAGATATCACTATCGCATCCGAAGCGATATCGTTATCGGGAGCCCTCCACATCACAATTTCCCGTTTAAACGCATATATCATGTTTTATCGTTCAATCTTAAGTTTTTCATAAAACTTAAGTTTATCGCAAATCCCCGCATTTTCATATAGCGCAGGCCCTATCGCAAATTCCCTGATAGCGGAACATCGACCAAATCATAGCCGTCCATCGTTCCACCCGGATCAATGGTCCAGATCGTTTCGGCGATCGCCCATTTCAACGATCGCACATATGTATATACCTGCAGTCTTGCCAATTGCTGAAATGCCAATGAAATCATAGCTGCCATTTCGGCCCGCTCATCCAACGGTTCATGTTCTATCGCATCGTTCCCATATATATGGCTCCGACCAACAAAGCCGAAAAGCTACAAAGCACGGCATATATATATTTTGGGTCCGTAAAGGCCCCTTGTACAGCGAAGAGGGAAGGCTCTGATACGCCGAAGCCGAAATAAAATAAAGAGGGCCTTAAAAGATTTCGGGTCCGCGCACTATTTTGTTCATCGGAGGTTTTACATGTTGGGACCGTCGATCCGCCAACCGCCGAGTTAGCGCCAGCCGTTGGGTCGACCTGCGCCGGATCCAACCGCTGTGATTTAATCTGATGAACAGTGTCACTTCCGCCCCGGATTTTTGCGATTTTTTCGTGTAAATGGGTCTTTTGCCTGTTTTAAAGAAAATGGCCATTTTACACAGGATTTCTTCCAGCGCCCACGCCTGGCTCCAGTTAAAGGGAATTCATGCATTTCAAGCCATTTTGGATCGCTCCAAAGCCCTGTTTAGCTCCAGAAAGCTAGTCTCGGCCTCAGCACGGTCAGCAGCATGCAATTCCTCCTTTTTGCGGCATTTCTTCAGAGTTTAATACTATTTTTGATCGGCCAGCGTCGATAGCATCCCAAAGGCCACGGAAGTCTTTGCGGCAGTTATTTTTTCATTAAAAGAGCAGAAAGGGGAAATTAGACAGTTTAAAGAATATCAGAGTAAGGAAAAGGCCCAGTTTCAGTGTCAAAGTGTATCAGGATGTGACAAAGAGTATCAGTTAAGTCTTTTTAGTGGAAATCTTTATTTCCAAAGCAGTTGAACATTGAATGGCCTCCAAACAAAGTCAAAGAAAGCAGTGAAGCCATTCAAGGCTCTCAAATCAGTGATTAAAGCATTTAAGACATATGAGGGCGTTGTTGCAAGGCCCAAGACATAGTTATTGCAGGGATAGCCAGCAAAGAGCTCCAAAGGACCATATTTACTCATTTTTTGAGGCAGCTGCCCAGCGCAGCACTTAGATAGATCATTATGGATTTATTTCAGGATAACTTAGATTAAAAGGCACTCATTTCCCGCAGATCTGTTCAAGATCTACTGTAATAGATATTTTGGGATATTTTCCCTATATAAACCACCCTGATTCAATGTTTAAGGGGTTGGTTGGTTGATAATCTTCTTTCTGGACTTGCCCTGTGTATTTCGAGAGATTTAATGAACAGAGATTGCTGGAATACCTTGTGTCTGGAATGTTGTTGTGGATTTTATGGCTGAAGAGTAGATTACAGAATTCTAACACTTTCTTCATGGAACAATAAGTCTTTCTCCCTTGTTTTCAGTTTCTATGTATGTTATATCATCTGTATGTCATGATCTAAATTGTGGGAAGAAAGAATAGTTCAGATATTGCTTATTTGTACTATGTTCTCAATTCCTATTATTTCTCCATGTTTTCCTCTGAATTAGTCCTAAATATGAATACTTCTTTGATCATATTTACACTAGTTCTTTCATATATGACTATTATTTAGGAATCATTGATTGCTCCTATATAATGTTCACTCGCCTTCCCTCTGTTAGCATAATGAGAGCTGCTTAGATATCTTTCATTTCCTGACATCCATTTCATCCTTATTCTAGCTTTGATATTGTTCCTTGTTTAAACTATTATGCTCTGTAATTCCTCTTGTGACCAAGAAAATGCACCAGCAGCCCTACTCCATGACTCCATGCCCAATGGTCTAAACTTATCCCACTATGCATCCCAACTCTGTCTGAAACATCCTCCTTCCCACCAAAATCAAAACAAAACCCATGTACATCATAACTAGCCTAAAATCAACCCAAAACAAAGCTAAATTTTAAAGAGAGAGCCCTCTCTGACTGCAGGTAGGCTGGGACCCCCAGTCCAAAGATTGGTTTGTGGTTACCTCGGCCGTATCCCTTAAGGAGCCAAGGGACAACCTGAGTGATAACATACTGGCGACTCCAGTGGGGAATTATTCAGAAAATTCCAAAAAATAATTTAGAAGCTAGCTCCCAAGAAGAATTCACGTTATACAAGGTCCAATCCAGACCCAAATCCCCTAGCCGCTTTTTAAAATCCCAATATAATCCCAAGGAACCTCAAGAAGCTAGAGCGAAGACAAGATTTTGCTGAAAATAGTCCTGAAACAGTTCAGCCAAGCTGTGTTCCAACCCCCGTCAAAGTTTTATTTCATTCAACCCCCACTTCCCCTAGTTCATGATCCACCTCTCAAAGCATCTTTTCCGCCCCCCCATTCACTGCACATACTACTCCCATTACCACTGTTGTTACTACTGTTCCAGTCGTTCCATTTCTTCCCGTTGTTCCATTTATCCCTACAAATATGGCTAATAGATATCCACCCCTACAGTTACCTGCAAATCCAGGGGCTATGCCTCAGGATTATCAAACGAAAATTGCATATTTTGATGCTACTGGTTCTTACACTGCCCTACAACATACCAAGAAAATGCAGGACTATTTTGAGACTTATGAAATGTTGGGTGTGGAGCCTGATTATCTTCTATAGTACCGGCATATTGGACCCCAGTTGAAAATGGGGCGGCAACGCCGCCCGTAAAATAATCGCTGCCGTGGGGGGTCCAGGGGGGGGCAGCAGCGACTTTTGGGAGCCCCCCCTGGCGGGGGGTTTCGGGGGCCGTTCATTAGGCGGATGATCTGACAGTAGAACTTATGTTTAGTTTAGCGTTTTTTTCCCTAGAGGGCAACCCCTCTCTTTATATGAGGGCATTGTATTTGAGGCTGTGAGATAGGTGTGTATTCGGTGAGCGAGAAACATAGAGGTGAGACTGTGAGAGAAAACAGAGGATATTACAACGGTTTTGCTGTAGGTTGTATCTCTTCATTTTGCTGGATAATAGAAAGGAAGGACTGGCTGTTCGAGGTGGACGTAGCCCAAACTGGGTGAACCACGTATATCTGTGTCTTTCTTGTTTTGTGCGTTTTCTGTGTTTATATTTCTACAATATTTTATGTGTTCCATTGCTCCGTAATATATAATTTTCTAACAACTGGTATCGGAGCCGAAGGTCTATTTGGCTGATAAACTCGCAGGAAAGAAGGGTTCCTGGTTCGAGTGGGAGCAATGGCGGAAGATGGTAAGTTTAGGGTTGAGAAATTTAACGGCCAAAACTTCTCGCTGTGGAAGATGCAGATGGAAGATTATCTGTATCAGAAAGATCTATACCTACCATTGGGCGGAAAAACAAAGATGCCGACGGGTATGTGTTATAGACAATTTTGTGCCTTACAGCAACAAGCATGAATTGTCAATAATCCAAGGGATCCAAAGTTCCCTAAACATGATGTTCCTACCCCTAGAGGAACAAGGTCAGCAAACCAACAGCTCTCAGATCAGTTCTCCACCTGAAAACACTCAAAAACAAGCAATCCTGAAATCAAAGCAGGTGCTCCACTAGGTTTCTGCACTGAAACTCAGTTGCTCCATGGTGTACCTGCGTTGCAAAGCAAGTGGAACAAAGGCCACCTGCGCTGAGCGAGATGGGACAAGTGGCACAATGAGTCATTGCTTTGGAATCTTCCAAAATGACACTTGGTTCAGGTATTTCACCTTGTGATGAGTCAAAGGCTCTGTTTCTCCAAGTGGAAGCAAGGTTCTCCAAGTGGACTCAAGAACTGAAGATCAACTAAAGATTAACTGAAGAGAGAGAGGACACAAGGCAGCTACACATCAGTTGCAAGCTGACTCATCCTTTCTCAATTCATTTATATATTGAGCTCTCTCCTATGAGCTCAGGAGGCTGGAATTTTGTGCAAAGTAATGATATGTTGTTGGTTTCACTATTGAGTTATTGGGTGATTGTTTGAGAGAGGTGAAGAAGAGCAATTCTTTCTGCTGGGAGGTGTTGTTGGGTTGGAGCCTTCAATGGTTGTAATACTCTCAGAACCTTTTCTTCTACATTAATAAAAGTTGTTGAGGTTCTTCTATGTGCTCTTGTTTCAATAATATATTGTGATGATTGCATGTTTGGTTTACACTAATCCATGAACCAGTTATGATTGCATGCCTCTTGTAGTTTCCTTCTTTGTTGTTTTGCAGGATCTCATTGTAGCTGGGCAAGCAAAAGATCAAGGAGCTAGGAGCAAGCGGCCAAAAAGAAGAGTTTGGATTCGACATTAAGCGCAAGGCAACGGTTAGTGCATTTCTCCATTCTCTTTTGCTTTCATAAAGAAGTAAACCTTTAGTAGTTTGTTTTACAGTTGTTGCTAAGGAACTGTCACCCTTAGAGTGGGATAGGGTCATCCGAGTTGGATACTTTTCCCTACAACAAACTGGCGACTCCGCTGGGGATCGTATCCATTTGATTGTGTTTGTAGTATTTTTGCTATTCATTTCCTGAACCAAAGAGTACCAAATCGAAAAGCTTTTGACTATATCAAAAGCGAAGTAGAGGGCAGCTACTCTGGCTCATTTCTGAGCAAGTTCATGATTTGAAGAGCTGATCTACAAAGATCCTTGTAAGCTCTTAGTGATAGCTTTGCACCTTCTTGATCATCCCTTTGAGTGTGCTTGACTGAATGTCTCTGATTTGAGCAAAAACCGTGCATTTTTGAGAAAATTATGACCCGGAAACTGTGAAAACGCAACTCTCGTTTTCCAAAGCAGGTAGTACACAGGCTACCTGCTTTGCAACGCAGGTCCCGAAGGGGCTACCTGCGCTGAGAGCTAGTTTGGCTGTGCAGAGCCTGCTTTGGCCCAAATTTGCCTAGTGCATTTGGGGTTTCCTCCTTTCTCTTGCCTGTTTTCACTTAGTTTTGCTGCTAGGTGTCAGTCTTGTGCCTTTTTTGAAACCAATATTACTTGCCTTCATTCTGCCTCTGTTATATAACAAAATTGTACTTGTTCTTTGTATTTCTTACTCATTTACAATTTCCCATAACGAAAAGTAAACTAGTCATGCTTTTGGCCTCTTAGATCTGAACCTGTGTTAGGCATTTTGCTGGTCTAAAGAGTTAGCTTGTTTGTTGTCCATAGCTGGTTGGTAATTTTACTTTCGTTAGTATGGTTTGATTTCATGTATTTCAGTGATTAAACAAGTGAATCTTAAGGTGTCTTTTGATTTTGGACAAACTTGTTTACTTTCGCTTTAAATCGAAATCAAAGTTATATAACCACTTTCTTTTTGTAATCCATCCACATTAAGAAAGGGAAAAGAAAATACATGCATTGTGCATTTTGCATTTGAAAAAGTTAGCATGATGATTTAGGAGAAAGTGCATTAGTTTTTGCTGTATGAACTGTGTGAAAAGAATTTGCCTTCCTTCTCTCTCAGTAGTTAAGATTTTCATCAGTTAAAAAGATTTGAAAAAGCTTGCTTCTCATCTTAGGCTGCATTTAGGAATTTGTCATATACATCTCGTGGTGAACCTTGAAAGGCAAACTTTAAAAAGATCAACTTAAAATATACTGAATGAACCTAACAACGCATTTGAAACATAATGCAAACATCTAGAGGTCTAGGTAGAGACGTGTTCCGGCGTCGTTAAACATAGTGACTGTCGATCTCTACGAAGGTGGGTGATTCCTCCTGAGAGTCGGTGGCACTAATACGGACTTGTGCTCCCACGTACCATCGTGTATATAATGGGAGACCCCTATAGGCAATTATCCTTTATCCATAGGAAGCCGTGTCGGCCGCCCTACTGATCGCGATGCAGTGAACACAGCATTCACGAAGATCGACCACCCGTACCGTAAAACGTATTCTGTGGTTTCGCGAAAGGTTTGGCACACCCTCTGCCTAGATCTCCAAAGCAGTTTCTTTTGGCCCTTTTCAAACTCTATAACTGAAAAGGTCCAACCGAGCATTTGTCACTTCGGGCTCGTTAATACATCGAAGGCGACTAGAGTCATCTTTAGCTTTTTCTCGACTCTTAAAACATGAAAAAGCAAAGTTATGTTTAAAAGCGTCTAATAAAACTCATTCAAATCGGAAACACAAATTTTCCCCTTTATATTTTAGTTGATCAAGTAATCCACAATCGTGGAAGAAAGTCAATTGAATATCCGTCGTTCTCGGAGGCTTGCGAGTCAACCGTCTTTGACTCCGGAATCGAAAACAATCCGGACAAAGCGAGCTCGTCGAACCAGTTCAAAATCTCCTTTAAAAGTTAGAACAAGTGTTCCAACAACATCTGAGATTTTGGTCACTCCAAACATTTCCGGAACCCCTGCCTCTATAGAAGAAGTTCAATCGCCACAGAGGGACAGTAATACTAATCCTAGTCTGGGGGCAAATACTTGTATGACTGAACCAGTTCCATCTGTAACCGGTCCAGAGAGTTTTGTTCCTCAAACATCCGTCGCGGTCGATACAACCCCTTCTTCGGCACCGGAAATCTTTTACGGACCTGACGGTCTTCCTCTTCCACCTGGTCTGATTGCGATAGAGGAAATTATAGAAGTACCGCAAGTATCCACTCCAATTCAATTTGGAGTAGGGGTCACTCTATTTCCTGCTACAACAGAAGTTTGTCCATCACCAGTGGAAGTTCCTGTAGAATCACTAGGTGATCAATTGGATAGACTAAAAATGACTCAACAACTGTCGACATCTGGGACTGTGTTGAATGACACGGTGACGGCAGAATTACCTGCTGCAAATCCAACAATGTTCGCCGGCATACCATCTGTCCCAACTAGCTCTCAGTCGCTAGGAGTCCACCAAGAGACTGTCTCGACAGTATGGTCTGTTCCTGTTTGTTCTGAGTAATGTCTGGTAACTCTCATGGTGAAACTCATCAAATTGACCCTTTTGGGAATCTAATTAGGTCATCCAGTCCTCCAAGACAATCAATTGCCTTGAGTTCTGGGTTGCTACCGTATGGGGGGCAGTATGCTTTTTCATTACCCCCTCCGGGAGGGTACCCATACGGGAGTTCTCAACCTTATTCAAGTTATGGCGGAATTGCAACGAGTAGTTGGGTACCTGTGCTATCCCAGCCACCGAGAGTTGTATATTCTATGCGACAGTGTGTACCTGTGACAAACATCCCAACTACACCGGCTATTGTGACCGTGTCGCAAGTTCAAACAATGCCTGTTGTATGTCAACCTCAGATTTCTCAGGTTCTCATGCAACAGCCCCTTGACCTTGCGACCCAACCGCAATCGCCTACTGGTGGGGCAACACAAGTACAGTTGGGTACAACTACCCCACATCTTGGTCCAATGGTTAGTGTAGCACAACAACCCATGGTGTCGCAACCATGGATAATGCAATACCAACAACCGCAATTCCAACAAGTGTACCAAGGTTCTGAACAGCAAATATTTGCAAATACTGGACAACCATATATTCAAAACGGTCAAAATCAACCACTTTATAGTGGTCAAGTCCATCAACCGTATTCATCATACCAACATCAGCTCCATTATGCTGGTATGCAAAGACCAACTGTTCAGGCGATTCCATCGTATCCTGGTTACGCTTCGCCTAACTTGAACCAGCAATTACCATTCTTGGCGACTTTAGAGTTGCCTGATTTACATCGGTTAACGAATGATCCAATTGCTTACGCCCCTTGGTGGCCAGTGATTCCACACAAACTTCCATCCGACATTCCTAAATTCAATGGAAATCCAGGTGAAGACCCATCGAATCATGTGATGACGTTTCATCTATGGTGTTCGTCGAACACTTTGAATGACGATTCGATAAGGCTTCGCCTCTTTCAGAGGACATTGACAGGTCCAGCGGCAAAATGGTATATAGAATTGCCTAGAGCTTCGTTCGACAATTTTGGCTCCCTTGCCACGACATTCTTGACCCACTTTCAATTACCAATAAGGTATGAAACAGGAACAGAGATATTGACTAACTTCAAACAGACAACCGCAACTCATATATCAGATCATATACATGAGTGGCGACGTCGACGAAGAATGGTTAAAACATACGTTCCTGATCAGCTTTTAGCTGAGTGGTTTATAAAGTCGTTACTTCCGGCCATAACGGAAGATGTGGCAAAGGGAGGAGTCGTAACAGAAGAGCAAGTTATCGCTCGTGCACAATACTTGGATTTAGTATATACTCAGTCCGGCACGCTCTATGACAAAATACCAGACGCCCCTAGACCAGATTTTTCAATCCCTCCTCCTCCTAAATCAAACAGTGACTCTCATGCCGGTGATGGCGTGATTGGAACGGCAAACACGAATCCGAAAAAGACCCATCAAAAGAAGGCCCGTAAGGATTCGAATCAAAATGCGCATGAAGAAGTTCTTGCTTCGGAAGTAAATGCCGTATCGACAGATAAGGGCAAAGAAACCAATCAACCAGGAAGCAAGAAGAATCAAAACAAAGGGAAGAAGAATAAACAAAGTGGGTCATCTCCCAAGAAAAATTCTTCAAACCCTCCTGGGAATAGGAAACGGTTTCCATGTCAAATATGCGATGACAAAGATCACAACACTAAAGATTGCCCATTCAAAGCTGAGCTAAAGAGGTTTTTTAAAAGTCCTCATACCTCAACTGTGTCAAGTGATCGATTTCCTAACCCAGGTCAAAATCTGGTTGATAGTGGAAACGCTTCCCCGTCTCAAGTACTTATGTTGTCGATTTCGAAACAGCAAAATGATGCGTTGATTTCGACAAGGAGCAAAGATTATGGGAATCCACAGGTGTCGGACGATAAAGGTAAAGATCAACCTAGTAGTTCGACAACAACTTCGGCAGAAGTTGTACCCCCCATCACACATGAATTAACAATAAAACCGCCAAAGGGAGTAGTACACAAGTCGACATTTAACCCTCGTGCCAGAGCGGCACAGCATTATAACATAGTAGAAGATTTGGCGCAATCGCCATCTGCTATGTCGACTCTTGAGGTACTACAACATTGCCCATCCCAAAGGCATGCGTTGTTATCGGCAATTGGTGGGGTGGATCCTAAAGATTCCAATCTGGTATCTTTTGATCACAAAGGGTATGATCCTCAATTACCAGCTCAACTAGCTTTCCTTGTCCAAGTCAAAGCCCTCAACAAAACAGTTCACAGAACGATTATTGATGAGGGAGCATCGACATGTATTATGTCAATGAGTTGCTGGAAAACTTTAGGATCTCCAACCTTGTCGCGATCATCGACAACATTAAAAGCATTCGACGGAAGGATATATACCCCTTACAGTATCCTTAGTAACCTGAAGGTTGAACTAGGGGGAAAAACAGTAGAAATAGATGTTGAAGTCATCGATGGAAATCTTGATTATAACATCCTACTGGGAAGGCCATGGATTTATGCCATGCAAGCTGTTGTGTCGACTTATTTTAGGAAGATCGCATTCCCCTTTGAAGGAGGGATTACGGTCGTCGATCAACAAAACTTCCTCCCTAATGGTTCACAAGTTACAGGAAGCGTTCCCATGATCCATGGCAGCGACCGCTCGATCCAAGACATTGGAGTAGGTCTGTTGAAAGACCCGACTATGATGGGAACTTTCGCGCTACCACCTCCTATTTTTATAGGATATGTACCATTTGTAGCAACATGCAATATGGTATCCACCTTGAAAGTCACGGAAGGCACAGTCGCTATGGATCATGCAATGGTTTTGCCACCAAGCCCCATTGAAATATTGTAGCAATCAATTTTTCATGCATGGGAGGCGAACCCAAATCAACGCTCGTCGAGCGTTTGGGTAGATAGATCTAGAGAATATGGTACCCCATTAGATCCTTGGTCGAGAGTACATGGGACTGACGAAGGAATCCTACAATCAATGATGATTGAGGGGGCACCATGGAATGATCACCACCATCGTTCCCTTCTTCCAGAATACGAAGAAGATACTCAGAAAGATCTTTACCACCCTTCAGTCTTTGAATTCCTAACAAATACTGTAAACACGGTGGATTCCGAGCGAAACTTATCAAATATCGAAGAGACTATAGCCATAAATATCTCGACAAAACCTGATGTTGTAGAGAATATTCATGTTGGCAAAGGTTGTTCCCCTTCAGAACTGAAAATATATAACGCTCTCTTTCGCGAATTTAGAGATGTCTTTGCTTGGTCATATGATGAAATGCCAGGCATCGACTCGAGTATCGTTGAACATGAAATTAAAATGTATCCTGATGTCAAACCAGTAAGACAACGGCTTCGACAGGTGCACCCTAAGAAAGCCGCTGCCATTAAAGCAAAAGTTGAGAAACTTCTCCATGCTGGATTCATCTACCCGGTTCCTCTAACTGATTGGGTATCGAATATTGTCCCTGTTATGAAAAAACAAGGGACGATAAGGGTGTGCGTCGATTATAGGGATGTAAACCAAGCTTGTCCGAAGGACAACTACCCTACACCCTTCATCGACCAGATAATTGATGAATGCGCCGGATGTGAAATCTTTTCCTTTATGGATGGATTTTCCGGGTATAATCAAATAAATATCCGCCCACAGGACCAGTCAAAGACTGCTTTTATATGTCCGTGGGGCACGTTCGCTTATCGAAAATTACCCTTTGGCTTGAAGAACGTAGGGGCAACTTTTCATAGGGCTATGAATTACGCCTTCCATGACATCAAGAGCATTGTTCAACCATATCTCGACGATCTTCCGGCTCATTCGCGAAAGCGGACTGATCATCCGCAGCATTTAAGAGCGATATTTCTACGTTGCCGACACTACAAGATAAGACTCAACCCTCACAAATGTGTGTTTTGCGTCAGTTCTGGTCGTTTACTTGGCTTTGTAGTCTCTAAAGATGGGATTCGTCTCGACCCCTGTAAGGTTCAGGCAATCATTAATTTGCCTCCACCTTCGAATTTGCTTCAGATTCAGAAACTCCAAGGGAAAGCAAAATTTCTGAGGAGGTTCATTCCAAATTACGCAGAACTTGCTAAAGGTTATACACGTCTTTTGAAAAAGGATGTACCCTTCGATTGGGACCAGGTTGCGCAAGCTTCCTTTGACGCTTTGAAAGAGTCTCTAGTAAAAGCATCATTAATGTACGCCCCAGATTATCTTAGGGATTTTAACCTGTATCTAGCTGCGGCAGATACAACCATTGCGATGGTTTTAGTACAAGAAGTCGATGGAGTTGAACATCCTGTCTATTATTTAAGTAAAAACTTAAATGACACAGAAAGTAAATATTCTTACGTTGAAAAGCTAGCGCTCGCTGCTGTTCAAGCAGTACAGAGATTTCGACATTATATCCTCTTTAGGAAAACTACCATTCTGTCAGATTGCAACCCCATGACTTATATACTGTCGCGACAGTTGCTGGGGGGAAAATATTCCAAATGGATAGCGATCCTTCAAGAGTTTGATCTGGAATTTGTTAAATCCAAGTCAAAGAAAGCTCTGGTATTCGCAGAATTATTATGCGATCTCCCATCATCGTCCAACGACGAAACTTCCAAAGAGTCAATAGTGGACGAGACTTTATTTCTGATATCTGCAAGCAATGAATGGTATGGAGATATAATTATCTATCTCCAAACCCAAAAGTTTCGGCCAGACACCTCTCACTCCGAACAGAAACGTATACGATACCAAGCAAAAGACTACATGATCGTCGGTGATACTCTTTACCGACGTGGTATCGATACCGTTCTGAGGAGGTGTCTCACCCATGAAGAAGCCAAAAAAGCCCTGAATGAGTGTCATTGAGGCGCGTGTGGGGGGCATCAATCAAGTTTCGCTACAGCCCAAAAGATATTAAGAGCAGGATATTTCTGGCCAACAATGTTCAAAGATTGCATAATCGCAGTCCGAAGTTGTCATTCCTGCCAAATCTTTGATAGCAAAACCAGAAGACCACCCGCACCAATGCAACCAATAGTTGTGGTTGGGCCTTTCGCCAAATGGGGCGTCGATTTCATGCAATGTAACCCCACCTCGACCGGGGGGCATGGGTATATTATAGTCGCAGTTGACTATTTTACCAAATGGGCCGAGGCGATGCCTACATTGGACAATACTGGTGAAATAGCTGCCCTTTTCTTTTTCAATCATGTAGTCGCCAGGTTCGGTGTACCCCAGGCTATAGTTACAGATCATAGATCGCACTTCCGCAATCACATGATGGTCGAATTAGCTGCCAAACTAGGGCTATCTCACGACAGCTCTACTCCATATTATCCACAAGCCAACGGACAAGTTGAAGCAATCAACAAGGTCCTGAAGCGTATGTTGCAGAGGATGATCGGAGTTCATAAGAGAAGATGGCACCTAATCCTGTATGCAGCCTTGTGGGCCTACCGAACCTCGGTAAGAAACGCGACCGGTTTCACACCTTTCCAATTGGTGTACGGTCTAGAAGCAGTCTTACCGATCCAGTGCGAAATTTCGTCGCTTAAACTCGCAATTGATCTCCTCCCCGGAACTTCGGAAGAAGAGGCTCGTTTCTTGGAATTAATCCAATTGGATGAAACCCGTCGTGATGCCACTCTGGCTAACGAAGCCCATAAGAAACGAGTCAAGGCTCAGTTCGACAAAAATGTCAAACCCCGTGTCTTCTCAGAAGGTGATTTGGTCTTGCTTTATGACCAAGAATCCGATAAATTAGGAGCAGGTAAATTCAATTCCTTATGGATGGGCCCCTATATTGTTAAAAAAGTGTTAGCAAAAGGAGCCTACGAGTTAATAGATTACGACGGAATTCCACTGGCACAGCCACGGAACGGGATGTACCTCAAGCGTTACTATGCTTAAATAGTAACCTGCATGCTTTTGTTGTATTTTGTTTTCGCCAAAGTTCTTGTTCTGGTTGAGTGATTCCCCTTTTTCATTCGTTGCAGATGTCAAACCTTATGGAGACATGTGTTGGGTATGCCGACGGAGCGAGTCGTAGTTCGCGGAACCTATCCTCCGTAGCATGGGCCATTTTTGATCCGAGTGGCGAGTTAGTAAGTTTCAGAGGTGTATGTATTGGGCAATCAACGAATAACATCGCTGAGTATAGCGCGTTGATAGAACTACTCTCTGATGCCATTACACGAGGCATACGCCGACTAATTGTCAGGCTAGACTCACAGCTCGTAATACTACAACTCAATGGTATATATTCTGTCCGTAACCCAGCTATTTATCGCATGTTCCTAAGAGTAAAGGTCTTGGAAAGACGATTTGATTCAATTCAATATCAACATATTTCAAGAAATCTAAACACATTAACTGACTCATTGGCAAACTATGTGTTAGATAGACATTTGCAACATTTATAAAAAGACACATCATAAAAAGTGTACATATGAATCATCCAAATCAACCAGAATAAGACCCGAAAATCAAAATATATATAAGCTGTCCATAAAGTTCATACATAATGTTCTGTAACCAAGACAAAATTGGTCATATGACCTGAAAAACTCAAAAATGCTAGGGGGCACCCTAGCCTAGTGATGCTCCTGATAGTAAGCCACAGTCTGTGCTATCATGCGCAGAAGACGGGTCCATCGTCTAGGCACACCGATAGTATGCTGCTGCATCGGTAAAGGTAACTCGTCAATCTATACATCCGAAAGACCACGGGTAAGGTTCTCAACCTGCCCCTGCACGGCTGTAAGAGTCTCAGTATCGCTAAGGTCACGGATAATAACCCTCCGAGCAGGTTCCTCTGCCGGAGCAGTAACAGGTGGCCTCGGACGAACTGCCGGACGAACAGGACCGACATCTGCAAGCATACATGAGTTCAATTAAAGTCTTGATAGAATAATGCACAAGAACATTATAAATGAAAACAATGAACAATAATATGGTTGAAGTTCTTACCAGTAGCATCCCACTGAGCACCGTCTGGCAGTACCATATCTGGATCACCCCGGAAATCCATACCAACATATGGGTACTCGGAAAAAGACATCTCCTGGCGATCGAACCACCTAAAGAAAGTAGCATTGAAAGAAATCTGGGATTGACCTGCATGTTTGGACATGTGATCGACCCATCGCTGCATACGTGGCTCGGTAGGAGAAGGCACTCCGAGATCAATGTACTGAGGTTGCATCAGAGGGATCTTCTCCAAGGCGAAGGCAGTCAGAATCGAACCAAAACCAAAGTTCTTCAACTTCCCGTCCTTCACCTTGTTCAATTGGTTTTTCATCTGACTAAGCACTGCATCACTCCAGTTGAAGATCTTCGGTTGGAGACATTCCAAGGCATGCTGCATATGAGACCTGTTGGCAACATGTAAAGATGCACTACCGGCCATCCTACCAAGAGTATACAGGACAGACCTGAGAGGCCTGCTAGTAACATCACGGATAACCACCTTGCCGTCTCTGCTCGGCTGGGACCCCTCCCTGCAATACTGGCGGACATAATCTCTCACGGAATCATTCCCCCGAACTGTACCTGATAAAGAAATAGGGGCACCCCGCCTTGACAATCCAGTCAAGAAGTAAATATCTGTCACAGTCAATGGAATAGGTTTGTTCCTGATCTGAAATACTTGGTTAACAGGATCCCAAGCATCAAGCAAGTACTGCAGTAGTGAAATCTGTGCTCTCATGCTAGAGATACGGAAAAACTTCAGTAAACCACAGTCTCGTAATGCGCCCACCGTAACAGGATCATGAATGGCAATCATATCTTCTTCTTCATGTTCTCGTTCTCGCCATGTTAGGGCCATCTTGTTCAAGAACCCCTGCAAGACAAACAAGAGAATGAATCAGCTCCTGAAATTGATGAAAAACTGGCGAAAATTTCATCAAAATCTGTAAAAAATTGTTGCTTTTATGCCCCAAAGCAGGTGCCCAGTGTACTACCTGCGTTGGGGGACAAGCTGCCTTCAAGCAGCTTGGATCCCAACGCAGTTTTCGAATGGAGAACCTGCGTTGATCAGAGGGCGCCCTGGAAAAACCCCAGAGGCTCAATAGAACAACAAAACAGGCATAAAACAGGAAAATGAAACCATGAAAATGAAGAGCTAAGGATTAGCTCCTACCTGGTCCAAACGGCGCCGAAAATCGTCCGCAGAATCTCCCGGAATCAGCTGATGAAGATCGAGGGGAAAGAGGCTCCTCCAAAGCTCCAACAAGCAAAATGCAAATGAAATGGTAAAATGAGAGGTAAAAACCCTTTTTATTTACTTTCTTACATAATTCAAGGTAAATATTAATGTGTTAATCTCATTTTCAAGTAAATATTACTCATTTCTAACTAGTTTGTTGCAGCAATTCGAAAATGCAGTGCTATCAATGAAAAAGAGAAGCTAATTATGGTAAAAAATCAAAAGTAAACCATATATCGAGCAGTTTTAGCAATGTTCATGCTCGTTAAAAAATAAACGCAAGAATCGAGCAGTTTTGTACAGAGTTCATGCTCGTTAAAAAATAAACACAAGTTGTGAGCAATCTTTCCCTAGCAGTTCAAGCTCATCCAGAAAAAATGAACCGGTAAATAACCTGGAGAAATGTAACCTTTGAAAGCCATATTAAAAGCCCTTGGTCGTGTTTATATGCCATCACCTCCATCCGTTCATTTGGCCAATCGTTCACCTCCATATGTGTGTTTACCCATTTTGAGGAACAGCTGCGAAGAGTGATTTCACTTAGCCATCCTTGTGACACTGCCGTGATTGGAGAATTCCAACCTGTACCTGGAATCTGCTGCTATCCCTGTTCATCACTCGTTCCTCAAAAGACGAGTCTTCTTTGAGCTCTTTTCACTGACTCGTAAAATATGAAAAGTTTGCCGAGTTTTGGCCTTCCAGCTCGTTAAAGGACAAGAAGAGCTATCCCTCCTCTCAATTTTAATCTTTTTGGACCTGAGGGATTATTGCACAAAAAGATCGAGCGCTTGTCTTGTTCGGCTCGTTAAAGAAATCGAAAATTCATCCCTTCTGTATGGTTTTATACTTTTTCGGACTTAAGGGATTAGAAGACGAAAAAGGAATTGTGGAGTTAACTTTTCGTACCTTTTCAGACTCTCTAAAAATGAAAAGGACCGAGTTTTCTTTGTCGTTAGACTCGTTAAAATGATTAAATAGCGACAAACTTGTCTGTAGACGAGAAAGAGTTTCCCTATCGCTAGGCTCGTTAAAACATAGCGATGGGCTTGCCCGAAGGGCAGGTTATAGAACAAGCATATGTTATCCTCCTCAAGCTTGACAAAAATAAAGAGGTACTGGTCAGCAATGACTAGGGAAAAATTGGGAGAACCTCACAGCATTAATGGTAGCAAGTCGCTCTTGAACATGACACTTTGTCCTCCGTATCACATCGGGTTGGGTTGTTTCATTCACCGGTCTCATAACCATGGTCCTCGCCACACCATCCGCAATTGGGGTAATGCTACCAATCCATCACATCAGTGTCGTTATATGTTCAAGAGATGTGGTTCTGTAAAAGAGTCAACCGTGTTCCACCCACTGCCATACATTATCCTTCATCCACTTCATGACCGCCACCCTGAATCATACATCACAGTTTGTTTTCACCTCATCACAATCACTAACTCCGTTCCGTGTCACTGATGTGGGATTCATTAAGGCCCTCCTTTGACGGATCGCTCCTTGTCGACATCAGCTCATTATCCAAGGAGTTGATCTAGGAACACCCCCCTCAGTACTTTGAAGCTTGCATGCCTTAATGGCAAGTTTCTCACTTCCGATGACAGGTATACATCAATGACCTTCGACCAGAAGATTTTGCATGGTGGTCGACGCCAAGTCCCTTATTCCCACCATGTGGATTGTACTGCCGTACCTTGAGGATCATCATCCTTATCGGCGATTCCTCTCGCACTTGTTAACGGTTTACATCATTGACCGGTAATCAAGCGATGTCTTTCCATGTTCGACTTCAAGAAATTCTCACATGGATCGACTTGTACATCGAGTGAAGATCGGAAGAGATTGAAGACCCCGGATCTAATTTCATCCATCCGGGCTGCGATATATATTCAGGACATAAAGACATTTGATATGTACATCATTACAGCAGATGATCATCCTTCTCAAAGGATGATAATTTTAGCAGAGAATTATCAGTCTACAATCAGATGATCGTCTATTCTATGTACCAAAATGTATTTATAAAGCTGAGCATGGGAATGCCCGCCTCAGCTAGATCATGAAAATGTATGAAAAATAATGTATTGTATTGTACCTTATTACAGGACACTTCTCAGCAGATTGAATGAACTTCGGATCCTCTCAATAAAGCATTTCACCCGATAAACGACCTCATACTTTAGGGGGCATCTGTTATAGACAATTTTGTGCCTTACAGCAACAAGCATGAATTGTCAATAATCCAAGGGATCCAAAGTTCCCTAAACATGATGTTCCTACCCCTAGAGGAACAAGGTCAGCAAACCAACAGCTCTCAGATCAGTTCTCCACCTGAAAACACTCAAAAACAAGCAATCCTGAAATCAAAGCAGGTGCTCCACTAGGTTTCTGCGCTGAAACTCAGTTGCTCCATGGTGTACCTGCGTTGCAAAGCAAGTGGAACAAAGGCCACCTACGCTGAGCGAGATGGGACAAGTGGCACAATGAGTCATTGCTTTGGAATCTTCCAAAATGACACTTGGTTCAGGTATTTCGCCTTGTGATGAGTCAGAGGCTCTGTTTCTCCAAGTGGAAGCAAGGTTCTCCAAGTGGACTTAAGAACTGAAGATCAACTAAAGATTAACTGAAGAGAGAGAGGACACAAGGCAGCTACACATCAGTTGCAAGCTGACTCATCCTTTCTCAATTCATCTATATATTGAGCTCTCTCCTATGAGCTCAGGAGGCTGGAATTTTGTGCAAAGTAATGATATGCTGTTGGTTTCACTATTGAGTTATTGGGTGATTGTTTGAGAGAGGTGAAGAAGAGCAATTCTTTCTGCTGGGAGGTGTTGCTGGGTTGGAGCCTTCAATGGTTGTAATACTCTCAGAACCTTTTCTTCTACATTAATAAAAGCTGTTGAGGTTCTTCTATGTGCTCTTGTTTCAATAATATATTGTGATGATTGCATGTTTGGTTTACACTAATCCATGAACCAGTTATGATTGCATGCCTCTTGTAGTTTCCTTCTTTGTTGTTTTGCAGGATCTCATTGTAGCTGGGCAAGCAAAAGATCAAGGATCTAGGAGCAAGCGGCCAAAAAGAAGAGTTTGGATTCGACATTAAGCGCAAGGCAACGGTTAGTGCATTTCTCCATTCTCTTTTGCTTTCATAAAGAAGTAAACCTTTAGTACTTTGTTTTACAGTTATTGCTAAGGAACTGTCACCCTTAGAGTGGGATAGGGTCATCCGAGTCAGATACTTTTCCCTACAACAGTATGAAAGATGAAGAATGGAACCTTCTCGATAGAAAGGCACTCAGAACAATACGGCTGTGCCTTGCTGCGTCAGTCGCTTTCAACATTTCGAAGGAAACCACAATAGCAGGTTTGATGGAGGCGTTGTCAAAACTATATGAAAAACCCTCGGCCTTGAACAAGGTATTTCTTATGAAACGGTTATTTAATATGAAGATGTCAGAAGGTGGATCTGTTGCAGGCCATTTAAATGATTTTAATACAGTTACAAGTCAGTTAAGTTCTGTAGGGGTAAACTTTGATGATGAAATTAGAGCTCTGTTATTCTTGTGCTCGTTACCAGAAAGCTGGAATGGTTTTTTAATGGCCATCAGTAACTCTGTTTCAGGATCTAGTACTTTGAAGTTTGATGATATTGTCGGTTCTATCCTTAGCGAGGAAATGCGATGGAAAAGCTCTGGTGAGACATCGGGAAATGCTTTGAGTGCAGAGTCTAGAGGAAGAAAAATGGAAAGAGGAAAGAGCTCAGGATATCGCAGTAAATCAAGGAAAGGCAGATCCAAGTCCAGATCGGGGATAGTGTGCTGGAAATGTGGAAAGAAAGGACACCTAAAGAAATACTGTAGATCTCGGAAGGGAAAAGAAGGAGATGCACAGCAAGAAAACAATCATGAAGCAAATGTGACAGGTGAGGTGTTACAAGATGCTTTGATTCTTTCTTTTGAAAATATTACTGATTCCTGGGTGGTAGATTCAGGGGCTTCATTCCATGCCACACCTGATAAGAAATACTTTCATGACTATGTTCAAGGAGATTTTGGACAAGTTCGTCTGGGTGATGATAAACCCTGTAAAATCGTTGGAATGGGTAAGGTTCTTGTAAAACAGCAGAATGGAAACCAATGGCTATTAAAGGAGGTAAGGCATGTTCCAGATCTAAAGAAAAATCTGATTTCAACAGGGCAGTTAGGTGGTGAAGGTTGTGTGACAACTTTCACAGATAAAGCCTGGAAAGTCACCAAAGGAGCCCTGGTAATAGCGAAAGGCGAAAAGGTTGGTACATTGTATTTATGCAATGGTATTTCTAACTCTGTTAATGCTTTAACTTCCAAAGGAGCAGATGCAGCATTATGGCATCATAGGCTCGGACACATGAGTGAAAAGGGGATGAAGATTCTTCACTCAAGGAATTTGTTGCCGGGTTTGAAGAATGTTGATTTGGACTTCTGTGAGAATTGCATTTATGGAAAACAGAAGAGAGTCAGATTTCTCAGAGTTGGGAAAGAAAAGAAGAATGAAAAATTAGAGCTTGTGCATACAGATGTATGGGGACCTGCTCAGGTATCATCTCTTGGTGGCTCTCGTTATTATGTTACTTTTATTGATGATGCAACTAGAAAAACTTGGATTTATTGTATTAAGAATAAATCTGATGTATTTGATACTTTCAAGAAATGGAAAGCTTTGGTTGAGATTGAGACAGGAAAGAAATTGAAGTGTCTTAGATCAGACAATGGAGGTGAATATTGCAACAAAGAGTTCGATAGGTACTGTTCAGAGCATGGAATTCGCAGAGAGAAGACAGTTCCAAGAACACCACAAGAAAATGGTGTGTCAGAAAGGATGAACAGAACAATCATGGAGCGTGCAAGGTGCATGAGATTGCATGCAGGACTGCCTTTACAGTTTTGGGCAAATGCTGTAGATACTGTTGTTTATCTAATAAACAGAGGGCCTTCAAGTTCCTTGGATGGTGGTGTTCCAGAGGAAGCATGGACAGGTAAAAAGGTAAACTACTCTATTTTAAAGCCTTTTGGTTGTGAGGCCTTTGTCCATATTGATAAAGAAAATAGAACAAAGCTTGAGGCAAAGTCAAAGAAATGTACCTTTATTGGATATGGTGTCAATGATTTTGGTTATCGCTTATATGATTACGAAAATCACAAAATCATTAGGAGAAGAGATGTAATATTCAATGAAAAGGTCTTGTATAAGAATCAGTTGCAGGAAAAGAAAGAGGAAAAGGAAAACAAGGAATACACAGTTTTTGATGAAATCACTGAAAAAGTAAAGGTGCCTGAAAATAATAATAATCAACAACCACAACAACAGAAACCACCACAACAACAACAGGCACCCGAAACACCTGAAAGTGGTGTTAGAAGATCTACCAGGATAAGTAGACCCCCTGAACGATACTCTCCTTCATTATATTATTTATTAGATATCATTTTGGGATTCAACTGCGTTAAGTAAGATCATTCACGTATGACCATTTCCATGAGAGGTAGTCGTAACTGACTAATTTCTCATGATTTTTGAATAGTTCACTTAGCACTCATTGCATTGGGTGATGCTCACAGGGGTGAAGAAGTGGGATTGAAACTAGTGAAACGTGGAGAACGAATCACATAGCATCAATCATCACTTCCGGGGCTTGCACCCGGTAACCAGGACTTCCCAGGAGGTCACCCATCCCAGAACTCCTCTGGCTCAAGCGCGCTTAACTGTGGAGTTTTTCCCCACAATCAAGCCCACTTAGCTTGCTACCCCATTTGCAAAACCTTAGCAAGTATTGTGCCTCATGAACCATTCAAGTAGAGATCCCTTGACTCTTTTTGAATTTAAGTATGGGGGTTTTTAAAAACCCCCATACTTATATTATTTATTGTTGACTGATTCCGATGAACCCGAATGTTATGAAGAAGCAATGCAGGTTGAAAGCAGGAAGAAGTGGGAGGTAGCCATGGAAGAAGAGATGGACTCCTTAATGCATAACCAGACTTGGGATTTAGTCAGGTTGCCTGTAGGAAAAACGAAATTGAAAAATAAATGGGTTTACAGGCTGAAGGAAGAAGATGGAGGAAAACAGAGGTATAAAGCTAGACTTGTGGTGAAGGGGTTTGCACAGAAGAAAGGTATTGATTTTGATGAAATATTTTCTCCTGTTGTTAAAATGACTTCAATCAGAACTATTTTAAGTCTTGTAGCAGTTGAAGATTTGCATCTTGAGCAGTTAGATGTAAAGACAACCTTTCTCCATGGGGATTTGGAGGAAGAGATATATATGCAGCAACCACAAGGATATGAGGTGAAAGGGAAGGAGAAACTTGTGTGCAGGTTGAAGAAGAGCTTGTATGGTTTAAAACAGGCTCCAAGGCAGTGGTATCTAAAATTTGACAAGTTTATGTCTGAACAAGGTTATACTACATGTCACTCTGATCATTGTGTTTATCTGAAAAAGAAAAATGATGGCAACTATATTATATTGTTATTGTATGTAGATGACATGCTTGTTGCAGGATCTAACATGCAGGAAATAAATGTGCTCAAAAGAAAATTGGAAAATTCATTTGCAATGAAGGATTTGGGTGCTGCAAAACAAATCCTTGGTATGAGAATAACTAGAGACAGGAAAAATAGAAAATTAACATTGTCTCAGAATGAGTACATACAAAAGGTGTTGAAAAGATTTAACATGCAAAATGCAAAACCAGTTAGTACACCTTTTGCTAGCCATTTCAAACTTAGCAAAGAAATGTGCCCAAAGACCCAAGAAGACATGGATTATATGTCTAAAGTTCCATATGCATCAGCAGTTGGAAGTTTAATGTATGCAATGGTCTGCACAAGGCCTGATATTGCACATGCAGTGGGAGTTGTAAGTAGGTACATGAACAATCCAGGAAAGGAACATTAGATGGCAGTGAAATGGATTTTCAGATATTTGAGAGGTACCACAAATCAGGCATTATGCTTTGGTGGTTCAAACATATCCCTACAAGGATATGTTGATGCAGATATGGCAGGTGACAGAGATAATAGGAGGAGCACTACAGGATATGTATTTACTGTCGGAGGAACAGCTGTCAATTGGGTTTCAAAAATCCAAAGTGTTGTTGCACTTTCAACAACAGAAGCAGAGTATGTTGCTGCTACAGAGGCTAGTAAATAAATGATTTGGTTACAAAGGTTTATGGGTGAATTGGGTAAGGAGCATGATATGGGCACGTTATACAGTGATAGTAAAAGTGCCATTCATATTGCAAAGAACTCAGCATTTCATTCGAGGACAAAACACATACAGCTCAAGTACCATTTCATACGATCAGTGTTGGAAGATGGAGAGTTCAAGCTGGAAAAGATACACACTAGCCAGAACCCTGCAGATATGCTAACAAAAGTTGTAACCAGGGAGAAACTGATAATATGCTCAGTTCCAGTTGGTCTTCAAGGATGACGATGAAGATGAGAAACAGCCAAGTCCAAAGAGGAGTCATTGTCCAGCAAATGGAGCAGCGGTGGAGTTGCTACAATCAGTCTCCAAGTGGGAGATTGTTGGGTGTGGAGCCTGATTATCTTCTATAGTACCGGCATATTGGACCCCAGTTAAAAATGGGGCGGCAACGCCACCCGTAAAATAATCGCTGCCGTGGGGGGTCCAGGGGGGGTTGTGGGGGGTAAAAACAGCTGTAAAATTGCCTTGTAAAACTATAGTAATTTCTAGTCAATCTGGGCCATTCATTAGGCGGATGATCTGACGGTATAACTTATGTTTAGTTTAGGGTTTTTTTCCCTAGAAGGAAACCCCTCTCTTTATATGAGGGCATTGTATTTGAGGCTGTGAGATAGGTGTGTACTCGGTGAGCGAGAAACATAGAGGTGAGACTGTGAGAGAAAACAGAGGATATTATAGCAGTTTTGCTGTAGGTTGTATCTCTTCATTTTGCTGGATAATAGAAAGGAAGGACTGGCTGTTCTGGGTGGACGTAGCCCAAATTGGGTGAACCACGTATATCTATGTCTTTCTTGTTTTGTGCATTTTTTGTGTTTATATTTCTGCAATATTTTATGTGTTCCATTGCTCCGTAATATATAATTTTCTAACATGAAATAGATGATGATCATGTAAGAATGAAGATTTTTGTCCAAAGCCTCACAGGTGATGTAAGACCCTGGTTTAGAGCTCTCACTGCAAATTCCATACTGATCCAGAGGCTCTTTACCAAACATTCCTTAACAGATGGAAGAAAAAGAAGGATCCCCTGCACATATCATCAGAATATGATACTATCAAAAGAGGCCCTCAAGAGGTTGTCTTAGACTATTGTGCAAGATTTAACAATATTTATAATGCAATCCCACATAATCTCAGACCTCCACCTGATCTTGCTTTGTATAAATTCCCAGATGGTTTTGATACCGACATAGCATATCAATTGAGGGAGAGAGCCCCTCAAACCTTAGCAGACATGCAGAATGTAGCTGTTAGTGTGGAGGCAAATCTGATTGCCAAAAGAAATAGAGCAAGGGTCGAGAGAAGGACCACTTTTAAAGAAGAACCTTCAGTTTCTGATCAAAAGTTGGATGCAATCTTAAATAAGGTGAACGGTTTTGAAGATAGAATGGGAACCATGGAAAGAAAAACATCATGGGAAGGACAACAAACCAATACTATCAGAAACCCAAATTTTAGGAAAAACCAAAACCCAAACGTTGGAAGGGCTAGCCCCGACCATGATATAAGACCTCCTTTTCATGAAAATTATGCTAAATCATCCACATCTAGTGAGCAGACAGAGGACACTCACATGAACTTGGTGGATTTGAAGGGTGAGCAACAAATTTTCCTAACCCAAGAAGGCCAAGATGATCATAATATAAATCAATTTCAGACTAAGTCTGGCGAGTCTTTTGATTTTAAACAGGGTTATGATTCAGTTGTTTATGAGGTCCACAAACAGTATAAATCGAGGACAAGAACCATAGATGTGCCCGAAAAGGTTAAACCAAATGATACCAAATAGCCCAAGAAGATAAAGGATAAAGCTATTCTCATAGAACCTGCTGATAAAACAGTCCCAAATCCAAAAGAAGTGACCATAGGGGATGTCACAGATGTTCAGCCCTCTAAAAATTAGCCTTTTGTATCTTCGCCCTCAAAGGAAAATGTAAACAACACTCCTAAAAGCCTTTCCAAATCAGAAATAGTTCAATAAATCAATGAAGAACAAGAGCAAATCACTGAAAATGCAATTGAAAAAGCAAAATATGCCAGTCGCAATACTAAAACCCAATCGGAGAAAGCATTCGATTTAGAGGCAGAAATAGGTAAACTAAAGATATCTATCCCACTCTCTGAACTTGCCAAACATGATATCTATAGGCAGAAAATCAAAAGATCGCTGCAAATGCCAGAGAATAGGGATGATGTGAATGTATTAGATGATCAACCTGAGCTCCTTTTCGGACCTGAAGTCAATGGCAAATCAGCACATGGAGCTGTTCTACCCTTTTATGTCAGTTTACACATACATGATAAAGTCTTGCATAATGCCATGTTTGATTCAGGTGCCTCACACAACCTTATGCCCAAAGCTGTAATGGAGAAGCTAAACCTTGATGTTACAAGAACCTACAAAGATTTATTCTCCTTTGACTCAAGTCAGGTCAAGTGTTTAGGTTTAATCAAAGACTTATGTGTGTCTTTAGTCCAATATCCCAACAAAACAATCCTAATGGACGTGGTGGTTGCTGACATTCCACCAAAGTATGGCATGTTGTTGTCAAGATCATGGGGAGAAAAAATCCAAGGGTCTCTCCAATTAGACCTCTCTTATGCCACTATATCAGTCTTTGGGCAACCAAAGAGACTGTATAGGGAAACACTAATGAAATATGTAGTAAGTAGTGAGGAAAAGCCCCAAAACTTTCCTATCTATTCAATCCATTCTGATATGGATTCATTTATTTTTTTTAATGATGATATGTCTCCTCCCAGTGATGATAAACCTTTGGCTTTAGAACAAGAAGCATGCATGAATGAGGGATCGGTTGCCCATACCCAAGAGACAGTCAAAACAATCAATGCAACCAGCACACAAGAATAACTTCCCGAAACAGAAAAATCAAATCTGCCCACTCCTGAAATGGTTGAAACTCTCAATACTAGTCAAGAGCAAGAAATCTTATGGTATTTGGAGTTTGATGGTTCAGTTAAGAAGTTAGGAGCAGGGGCAGGAGTATGGATCCATAATACTCAAAATAATCATGCAGAGGGTGTTATAGACATTTTTGGGCACTGCAACCCCAAGCATAAAATGTCCATAAACCAAGGGCTCCTAAGTCCCTAAAAGTGTTGTTCCAACCCCTAAAGGAACAAGGTCAACTGATTACAGCTTCTCCTAGAAGTTCTCCATGAAAAACCACTCAGAACTGGTCAAAACAGGATCATTTCACCTGCTCCATAGGCAAAGTGCATTGCATCTCACCTAAGTACACTCTGTGGGTGCATTGCATTTCAAAAAGCCCTTCTATAGGGTGCGATGGGGGAGAAGAGACAAATGGCAATGTCAATCCGTGAGGTGGAGAAGCATGGAATCTTCCAGAAACTTCTCCTGTGACACTTGCCATTCTGAATTCGACCAAGGATGAGTAAGAGATCATCAATCTCCAAGTGGAAGCAAGAACTATCAGAGGGAAGACACTAATCAAATCACAAGCTGACTCATCTCCCTTACAGACATCTATATATGGATCCCTCATCCCAGAGATCCAGAGGCTGGAATTTTGTATCTTGTAAGGAATTGCTATTGGTTTCTTGAGGCAACATCATAGTGTTGGGTGATCTAAGCTTTGCATGAGGTGAAGAAGGGCTTACCTGCTGAGAGGATGATGCTGGGTCAGAAGAACTGGTTGTAACTCTCTTGGCTCTTTCTTGATTATCAATAAAGCTATTCAAGTTTTCCTCCATACTATTGTGTCATTTATGTTTCATGCATTTGTATGGTCAATTTACATCTGATCCTAGATTGTTTATGATAATAGATCCATGTTCTTGTATAGTGTTATGCTACTTTGATTCTACAGGTACTCTGTGAAGCTGGGTGTACAAGGAAGCAAGTAGCAAAGGACTATCAGAAGAGAGAGGAATTGAACTAGGAACCAAGCGCAAGACAAAGGTTGGCCTCCTTTATTCTTCTCTCATCTATATTTCATAAAGGAAACGAAAGTAGCTTTACATTGTTTGTTTCTAAGGTAGCTACCACACCTTAGTGGGATTAGCAGTTCTGCATAGACACTTTTCCCTGTAACAAAATGGCGACTCCACTGGGGAGCGACTAGGTTGTTTGTTTATCTACATTTGTTTACTTTATAAACTTACAGACGGAGCCTGAAGTTGAGCCAGGTAGCTTTCAAACTGCATTTGCTATGCAAATGCAAAGTAGATAAATGCCGCTTCAGTCAATCTCCAGGTTTTGTTTATGAATTAAACAACTGATTTACAAACTCTCTAATTGCCCTTGTGGTGGCTCTAGTAACCTCCTTAGATCTACCCATGTTGTTGATTTACTGATTACCACTTGCTCGGCCAAAATCCTTGAACTGAACTGCAAACTGTGACCCGGAACCCAAGCAAAGTCTCGTCCCTAGCCTAGCGCACTCTCTGTTATGTGAATCTGAAATTCAGCGCACTTCCCGAGTGTAGTAGGTGCGCTGCATTTCAAATTCACTGTGTTACAGGTGGGCTGATCAGACTAGACATTGTTCCTGAATGTTGGTTTATGTTCACTCTCTTCAGATCTATTCAAGAATTTTGCTGCCTGTAGTCAGTACACCTCTGTTTGAAACCCCTTTCCTTGCTGATATTCTGCCTCCATTGTGCAAAGAACTGTAAATGTTTTTGTGTATTTGTTGAGTCATTTTCAGTTCTCCTTTGCAAAAAAGTAACGTAATTGTACTGTCGTTTCTCGATTTGAAAGTGTCGCAAGTGTTGTTTTCAGTCATAGAAGAGAGTCTGATTGCTCTTGATAGTCGATTACCTTGTTACTATTGTATTTGATCTGAATTTGTAGATTTTCTAGTGTCAAAAGCAAGTCTTCATTTCCAAATCGCAAAGTGTTGTCATTGTCTTCATTTTTTATTTTGAAAAGAAACTTGTTAGTAATTATCTCTTGAAAAGTAATTCAGATTTGTGCATTAGATTTCTTTTTATCATTTCACATATTAAGAAGGCTGAAAACAAATACATGCATGTGCATTTGCATTTAGACTGTTTGATTGGTTTGATTTAGGATAGTGCATATAGTGTGTGCTCTTTGCTCTTTGTTGAAAGAATTATGTCTTTTTTTCCTTAGTAGCTAGGATTTTCATTACACAAAGAAGATAAAAGACTGTTTATCATCTTAGATTGCATTTTAGGAATTGTACATCTACATCACGCGGTGGACCTGAAAGGAAAATTTCTTAAGCAAGATAAACTATAAAATAAATTTAATCAATCTAACAATGCTTTCGAACCTAACGCACAACATCTAGAAGTCTAGGCTAGAGACGTATTCCGGTGTCATAAAGCCTGGTAACTGTTGTTCTCACTATTGGTTGGGTGATTCCTCCACTTTGAGACGATAAGTGCCAGTACGGACTTGTGCTCCCACGTACCGTCGAGTATATTTTGGGAGACCACAATAGGCTTAATCCTTTATCCATAGGAGGCTGTGTCTGCCACCCTATCGATCGCAATGCACTGAACACAACATTCGGGAAGATTGACTGTTGTACCGTAAAAAGTATTTTGTAGTTTTGCGATTGGTTTGGTAATCCCTCTGCCTAGATTTCCAGAGCAGTCCGTTTCGTTCCTTTTCAGACTCCTTAACGAAAAAGGTCCATCTGAGCACTTGTCACTTCAGGCTCATTAAAAAGCGAAGGCGACTAGAGTCATGTTTTGTTTTTTCTCGACTCTTTAAAATTGAAAAACAAGTGTGTCAAAGCATCTAAAATTTATTTTAAACAGAATAATCATCACCTTTCCTACGTTGGTCTTAGGTTGAGAGAATGGAGTCCACCAACCAAGGAATTTCCCTTGGAGGAAATCCTAGTCCCTTCTCCTCTTGGGGAGATGTTGGTGCACCCCATATGGCCACATTGTCGATTCCAGGATTGACAATCGGCGTGCCCGTATGGCTCTTCTCAACCTCTGTCATTCAGAACACTGTAATTCTTGAACAATCGAGTCAGCAACTAGACGATTCCAGAGTTACCCCCCAACCCTCTACTTCCTCCAATTCTTCCTCTCCTCCTTCCTCTTCGCTTGATGAGGCTAGTAAATCGAAAAATCGATTACCAGAGAAGAAGAAGGAAAAGAAGAAGAAAGAGAAGAAGAAGAAGGATCCAAAGGCGAAAAGGGGCAACCAAGCGTCATCTAGCGAAAATCCACACACTGCACCGACCAGGCCTAAATCACCATGTGTCATTTGCAAAGGAGACCATTATCATAGAGATTGTCCTTGCATCCCTCGGATTTAAAGGGACTGGTCTCCTCGTTTGCACAATCCAGTGTCGTCAACCTCTGATGATCATGTTGAAAACACACCGTCGACTAGTGAAAGTGAAGTCCTTGGACAAAGAGGAAAGTGCAAGTTTCCTTGTAAACTGTGTGAAGGCGATCATGCCGTTCACCATTGTCCCTTCTTAGATGAGGCTAAAAGAGTTTTGGACGATCATCCGGTTTCACCGTTACAACTTCCTCCTGGATATAAGAAACTCTTGCCAAGTCCATCGCTAGTTGAAAATCCGGCTGACCGGCCCAGGTGGTTGGCCGAAGCATCTATCATTGAAGATAAACCATCTGAACCCATACCAGACGAAATTCAAAAGGTCGAGACGGTAGTTTACCCGGTCTTGCCTTCAGAGGTTCCATATTTAGATGATACAGTCACCGAAGAGAACAAGGATGACACCGTCCAAATTTTTTTCGTAAGCACAGACTCTGATGAACATGGGGCCAATTTACCCATTCCTTTACCGCAGGAAGGAAGTTCGTCAGAGTCGTACCCGGTCTTCTATTTGGTCCCACCTCTAAGCAACCTAGTTGTTTCCTTTGACTGGAATCAACTAGGCAGACCTCGTTTATCGGCTGGTGTACCATTCCGAATCATTGCTCAAGTATATAGAATGGTTATGGCTGGTACCATCATAGATGAAGGGGCTTCTGTGAGTATCCTTTCCTCGACTGCTTGGAAAGCGCTTGGTTCACCATCACTTTTGCCTGAGATGAGAAATCTAACAGGCTTTGACAAAGGAACCAGTCGACCATTAGGGATCCTTCCCAATGTGCCCATAACATTGAGAGGGAAAACCGTTCAAATGAACGTAATGGTAGTCTAAGGACCCCTGGATTATAATCTAATCCTTGGACGAGACTATATTTATTGCATGGGAGCCATTGTCTCATCACTCTTTAGAGTAATGTGTTTTCCGCACGAAGGAAGAGTGGTCAGGCTCGTAGACCAACTTTCATTTCCCGGATCACACATAGCGAATAGTCATATACCAACCCTGAATGGTATTTTTGCACAAGGAATGTATCATCAAACCCCAGTCTGTCCACCTGATTAGCGCGAGTGATTCAGAGGACATGACTGAAACCCAGGGGGCATGCACCCTGGTCTGCTTTGGCAGGAAAACTTCGGGTATAGGGTAGGTTTCCGCGAGAGATATATGACTAGTCTGTACTCTCGTCCATGATTGGAAAAGGGGGTTAGACTGGAATAAGATTCCCTCGTCAAAGTTATGTGAGTGGAGGCGTCTGCACCACTCGCCTTTGTCTATTTCGGTAGACATCGCCGAAGAAGTGTTTTGTTTACGGTGTGAATAGAACAATCTTTGGTAACCTAAAAGAGGTAGACCTTTCCTGATAAAACAAATGTTTTGTCGGTAGAATAAAAGGTGACCTTGAAGTTTTATTTTATACCTGGGGGCATGCAAACCTTTTGGCATGCAAGCGAAGAGCGACCATTTATCTTTTTAAATTTGTAAGTCCTCTAACCCTTTAAACTCGTAGGATTGGTCGTTTCCTAACTTGCATAAAGAAAGGATGTGGGGCAAAACTCTAAAAATTGTCCTTTTCATATATGAGACATTCTTATTATACGACTGGATTAATCGAGTAGTTTTAACATGGACTTCATGCTTGTTAAAAAATAAACATAAGCAATGAGCAAATGTTTCCCCCGGTGTTTAAGCTCAATAAAAAATGAGCCAATTCCCAGTAAATAACCATCGTGAATGTAGTACTTCAGCCTTTAAAGCCTTGCTCGTGTTCCCATCATCACCTCCACTCTATATCGGCCGATCATTCACCTCCATTTGATTGTTTACCCCTTTTGAGGAACAACGGCGAAGAGTGATCCTATTAGCCATCCTTGTAACACTGTCATAATTGGAAAATTCCAAACCTTACCTGGAATCAGCTGCTACCCAATTTTATCACTCGTTCCTCCAAGACGAGTCTCCTTTAAGCTCTTTTCAGCTGACTCGTAAAATATGAAAAGATTTTCGAGCCATTGGCCTCTCCAGCTCGTTAAAGGGACCGGAAGTGCTATCCCTCCTTTATATTTTAATCTTTTTGGAATTGAGGGATTATTACACAAAACGATCGAGCGCTTGTTTTGTTCGGCTTGTTAAAAAGTATCGAAAATTCATCCCTTCTGTATTGTTTTATACTTTTTCGGACCTAAGGGATTAGATGACGAAAAAGGATTTTTGGAGTTTCCTTTATGTCCCTTTTTAGACTCTCTAAAATTGAAAAGGACCGAGTTATCTTTGTCGTTAAACTCGTTAAAACCTAATAGCGAAAAACTTGTCCATAGCAGACAAGAACGAGTTTCACTATCGCTAGGCTCGTTAAAACATAGCGATGGGTTTGCCCAAAGGGAAAATTATAGAACAAGCATATATTATCCTCCTCAAGCTTGACAAAAATAAAGAGGTACTAGTCAACAATGACTGGGGAAAAATTGGGAAGAAAACTTGAAGAAACTTTGTTGGTAGCAAGTCGCTCTTGAACATGACACTTTCACTCCGCATCCAAGTCGGGTTGGGTTGTTTCATTCATCGGTCACATCACCATGGTCCCATCACACCATCCACATTTGGGGTTAATGCTACCAATCCATCACGTCAGTGTCGCCGATATGTTTAAGAGAAGTCACTCAGAGAATTCACCTGTGTCTCACCCGCTGCAATACATTTACGCTCCATTCTTTCATGACCACCACCCTGAACCTTATATCACCAGATCGTTTTCACCTCCATTAGAATCATTTGCTTCGTTCTGTGTCATTGATGTGGGATTCATTAAGGCCCTCCTATGACGGATCGCTTCTTGTCGACATCAGCTCATTATCCAAGAATTCGATCTAGGGACACCCCTTTCAGTACTTTGAAGCTTGCATGCCTCAATGGACAGTTTCTCACATTCGGCGACAGGTTTACATCAATGGCCTTCGACTGAAAGATTTTGCGTGGTGTTTGATGCCAAGTCCTTTATTCACACCACGTGAATTGTACTGCAGTACCTTGAGGGTCATTATCATTATCGGTGATTCCTATCGCGCCTGTTAACAGCTTACATCATTGGCTGGTAATCAGGCGATGTCTTTCCATGTTCGACTCCAAAACATCTCTCACATGGATCGACTTGTACTTTGAGTGAAGATCGAATGAGATTGAAGACCCCGGATCTAGTTTCATCCATCCAGGCTGCGATATATATTCAAGAAAATAAAGACATCAAATGTACATCATTATTGCACAGATAATCATCCAATCAAAGGGATGATGACTCTACCAGAATCATCAGTCTACACTCAGACGATTGTCTGTCCTATGTACATGAAAATGAATTTATAAAGCTAAGCATGGGAATGCCCGCCTCAGCTAGATCATGAAAATATTATGAAGATAATGTATTGTATTGTATCTTATTACAGGTCTCCTCCCAGCTTGAAAGAACTTCAGACCCTCATGATAAAGCATTTCACCCGACATCAAAAAAAGGATTAACGACCTCATGCTTTAGGGGGCAACTGTTATAGACATTTTTGGGCACTGCAACCCCAAGCATAAAATTTCCATAAACCAAGGGCTCCTAAGTCCCTAAAAGTGTTGTTCCAACCCCTAAAGGAACAAGGTCAACTGATTACAGATTCTCCCAGAAATTCTCCATGAAAAACCACTCAAAACTGGTCAAAACAGGATCATTTCGCCTACTCCATAGGCAAAGTGCATTGCATCTCACATAAGTACACTCTGTGGGTGTGTTGCATTTCAAAAATTCCTTCTATGGGGTGCGATGGGTGAGAAGAGACAAATGGCAGTGTCAATCCGCGAGGTGGAGAAGCATGGAATCTTCCAGAAACTTCTCCTATGACACTTGCCATTCTAAATTCGACCAAGGATGAGTAAGAGATCATCAATCTCCAAGTGGAAGAAAGAACTATCAGAGGGAAGACACTAATCAAATCACAAGCTGACTCATCTCCATTACAGACATCTATATATGGATCCCTCATCCCAGAGTTCCAGAGGCTGGAATTTTGCATCCTGTAAGGAATTGTTGTTGGTTTCTTGAGGAAACATCATAGTGTTGGATGATCTAAGCTTTTCATGAGGTGAAGAAGTGCTTACTTGCTGAGAGGATGATGCTGTGTCAGAACAACTGGTTGTAACTCTCTTGGCTCTTTCTTGATTATCAATAAAGCTATTCAAGTTTTCCTCCATACTCTTGTGTCATTTATGTTTCATGCATTTGTATGGTCAATTTACATCTGATCCTAGATTGTTTATGATAATAGATCCATGTTCTTGTATAGTGTTATGCTACTTTGATTCTACAGGTACCCTATGAAGCTGGGTGTACAAGGAAGCAAGTAGCAAAGGACTATCAGAAGAGAGAGGAATCGAACTAGGAACCAAGCGCAAGACAGAGGTTGGTCTCCTTTATTCTTCTCTCATCTATATTTCATAAAGGAAAACGAAAGTAGCTTTACTTTGTTTGTTTCTAAGGTAGCTACCACACCTTAGTGGGGTTAGCAATTCTGCATAGACACTTTTCCCTGTAACAGAGGGTCATGCTTATAGATTAAACTTCAGATGTACCAACAACATGGCAGAGTATGAGGCCCTCCTTTTAGGCCTTAAGCTAATAAAATCTCTAGGAGCTGCCAAAGTTTCCATTCTAGGTGACTCTGACCTAATCATACAACAAATGAAGGGAAATTTTGTCACTAATGATAGAAGGCTAAGAGCTTATAGGACTGCTGCCACTGCAATGCTCAATACCTTCACTGAATCCCAGCTTGCTAAAATTCCAAGGAGCCATAATCTACATGCACACAGCCTAGCTACTTTTTCTAGCACTTGCAAGCTTCCTTTTGAGCCCAATCACCACTTTACATCTGAGATAAAGCACAGGCTTGCAGTCCCTAACAATGTCAAAGATTGGCAAGTGTTTGAAAACGATGCACAGATTAACAATTTCTTAACTTTACAACAAGAATTTTCAAGCTTAAACATTGATATGGATGCCATGGAGAATCCACAACAAGGAGTAAACCAAAATGAGCAGACCATAATAGCTGAAGTAGCAAAACAAATGCTGTACCCAACTATTTTTGATGACAAAAACATTCAAGAGCTGAAACAAATAAATTTGGATGAGATAGGTGAAGCAGAGGCTGAAGTGATGGATTTAAAGGACAATTTTCTGCCTGCTGGTCTCACTCCATTAGAAGACATCTTTGATGCAAACGATATCCCTAAGAAACCAAAGATGCAGCCCTTAAACGCTGCAATTGAAGACTGCAATATTGGGACAGCTGAAAAGCCCAAAATGATTAAACTATCCAAGTCTTTGCCTGCTGATCAAAAACCAAAGTATGTTGACTTGTTTAAAGAGTTCCAAGATGTCTTTGCCTGGAGTTATGAGGACCTCAAGTCCTATGACACCTCAGTGATTCAACATACCATTCCCTTAAAGCCAAATCAAAATCCCTTCAAACAGAAACTAAGGAGAATCAATCCTGTGCTTCTCCCCTTGATTGAGAAAGAAGTAAAGAGGTTGTTTGAAGTAGGTATCATAGCACCCATTAGATTTTCAGAATGGGTATCCAGTCTTGTTCCCACCAAAAAGAAAACAAGTGAGATTAGACTATGTGTAGATTTGAGAAACTTGAACCAAGTCTCCCTTAAAGACCACTACCCATTGCCAAAGATGGACCACATCCTACAAAGAGTAGTGGGGTCATCTAGAATCTCTTTGCTAGATGGCTTTTCAGGTTTTAATCAAATACTTGTTCACCCGGATGACCAAGACAAGACAGCCTTTACTACACCGTGGGGAACCTTTAAATATGTGAAAATGCCTTTTGGGCTAAAGAATGCAGGTGCCACTTTTCAAAGGGCAATGGACATTGCTTTTGCCAACGAAATCCGTGATTTCTTGGTGGTCTACCTTGATGATTTAACCCCTTTCTCAAAATCTGATCAAGGGCACCTAAAACATTTGAGACAAGTGTTCCTAACATGCAGAAAATATAGCATATTTTTGAACCCCAAAAAGTATCTCTTCGACCTAGAAGAGGGAAAATTGTTGGGCCATATCATCTCAAAAGATGGAATTAGAATCGATCCGGAAAGGATCCAAGCCATTTTGCAATTCCCTTATCCAAGAAACATCAAAGAGTTGCAAGCTTTGTTAGGAAAGATCAATTTCCTAATAAGGTTTATCCCAAACTTGGCTGAGTTAACAAGAATGTTGAATAACATGTTAAAGAAGGATTCCAAGGTAAAATGGGCCTTAGAAGCCAAGCAAGTCTTTGAGGGCATAAAAACTGCATTAACCCAAGATCCAGTCCTCACAAGCCCTCAATTTGATAAGGATTTCATCATTTTTTCATTTGCATCTGAAAACACCATAGCCACTGTCCTTTTGCAGAAAGATGATCAGGGAAATGAAAAGCCAATTTCATTTTTTAGCAGAGCCCTTAGAGATGCACCCTTGAAATATCAAATAATGGAAAAGAAGGCCTATTCCCTTGTTAAGCCCATCAAGGATTTCCGAGTTTACATTTTATATTCACATGTGATTGCTTATGTCCCAAATTTTGTTGTAAAAGACATATTAACCCAAGAGGGGTTAGAAGGCAAAAGAGGCAAGTGGATTGCTAACATCCTTGAGTATGACATTGAGATAAAACCCACCAAGATCTTAAAGGGACAAGGTTTAGCCAAACTGATGTCCGATACAAACTTTCAAGCCTTAGACATTAACCAACTAGACAATGAACAGGATCTGGCGACTCCACAGATCAGTGAGACCTTTTTGCAATCCCCATGGTATGCTGATATATGCTTTGTGTTGTTAAACCTGTTTGCTCCCCCAGGATTGTCCAGAACTAAGAAAAGATTTTTAAAAATGAAGGCTTTAAAGTTTTGTGTCTTAGATGGTGCATTATTTTGGAAAAATCATGAAGGCATATTGCTTAATTGTTTAACCATGAATGAAACTAACAATGTCATGAAAGAATTCCATGCAGGGGACTGTGGAGGACATCTATATTGGAAGCCCACTGCTTATAAAATTTTAAGGGCTGGTTTCTATTGGCCCTCTTTGTTTGTAGATGTAAAGAAGTTTGCTATCTCATGTCACAAATGCCAAATCTTTGAGGGCAGAAGAAAGCTGCTGCCCTTGCCTCTTAAGCCCATCTCAACCGAGAAGCCTTTTCAACAATGGGGTCTAGACTTCATTGGAGAAATCCATCCATCATCTTCTGGCCAGCACAAGTGGATTCTAACAGCCATAGATTACTTTACCAAGTGGATTGAGGCCATCCCATGCAAGCAGGCCAATGACTCCACTATTATCCAATTCCTTGAAACCAATATCCTTTCCAGATTTGGATGCCCTGAAAAGATCATTACTGACAACGCTGTTGTCTTCAAATCCAAAAAGATGATCAATTTTTGCCATAAATTTCATATCACCTTAGGCCACTCTACAACCTATTACCCTCAAGGTAATGGCTTGGCCGAATCATCCAACAAGAGCCTGATTAGTATTATCAAGAAGATCTTAGAAGAAAACAAGAAGAACTGGCATAGAAAGCTCACAAATGCCCTATGGGCAGTCTACTTTCAACAAAGAGATCCATTGGGATGAGCCCTTATGAGCTAGTATATGGTATGGAGGCCAGGTTTCCCTCTTCTTTGGGCATTTCCATTATGAAGCTATTACAAGAGATTCAGGCAGAACCAAATGATATTCAACGAAGAATAAATCAGACCATTCATCTTCAGCAAACCAGAAAGAAAGTGTATGACAGAGCTCAAATTGTGCAAGGCAACAAAGTTTTAAGATGGGATTCAAGAAGAGAGAACAAAGGAAAGCACGACAAATTCGACTCCCTGTGGAAAGGCCCCTTTATTATTTCAGCTGTGCAAGGCAATAATACATATTTTTTGAAGAGTTTGGATGGCACACAAGCTGAAGAAGGCCCTGTCAATGGCCGAATGCTAAAGCACTATCAGGATCCCTTTTGTTGAACACAACGTAGCTGTATTATATTTGTACATAAATACTTGTATTATCACCACTTTTATTTTAATATTTGCAGTAGGCCGATAAAGGAATCAGTGTAGAAATTTTGAAGAAAAGAACCAAACGAAAGGAGTATTTTCAGTTTTTTCATCAGCAACTTTTTCAAGACAGCATGAGGGAAATACTCTAGTTTTGTTCCATGTTTTGAATCTTTTCAAAGGCACATTCTCAGACAATTGCACATAATATTAAGCACGCAGAAGAAAGCAGGCAGTGCTTCATTTTCACAACAATTCAGTTGAAGGATAGTGCTGCTTATATTTCAAAGTTTCACACATTTAGCAGCCAGCATGAAGAAATTTTTTAGTCCACAGCAAAAATAGAAGATCAAGGCAGTCTGACCTGCTATTCTTGGCTTTTCACAAGGAAAAGCCATCCCCAAGTGGAGCCACTGTTAGCCTCCTATTGCAACAGGTTTTCATCTTTCATGATCGACATTTTTACATGCCAAATATGTCATACTTTACATGCTGCAATGTTCCATATTTCCTTAAGAGGCCAAAGAAGAGTCCATGAGAGTGTGCTAGTCTAAACGCCACTGCTGTATTCCAAATTTTGATGAGTTAATCCATTTTGATGAGTTTTCTGTTAAGGGAAGGCCAAACAGCTTAATCTTGGCCTCTCTAGGTTTCAATTTCTTGTTTTAGAATATAGAGATGAATATCTATCCAAACTGTTTAATCTTGGCATATTTGTAGATAGGTAGAGAATCTTGGGTACTCAACAGCTTAATCTGAGCTCCTGGATGAAATAAGTGTAGATTTAGATAGGAGGATAGCAAGAAGAAAAGAATGAAAAGCTGGGTATGCTAGTTCAAGTGCACCCAAACCAAAAAGAAGAGAAAATGCTAGGCAAGTAGGTCGGGTAAGTAGTTTTGTGGTTGCGGAATCATGGCTTGTGATCCATTTCATATTTTCAAGTGTCATATCTATTCATATCACAAGTTTGAGGCAGTTTTCCATTTGAAGGAGCTCAAGCGAGGTATGTCTAACTCCCCCTTCTTCCTCTTCCCCAAATCACTCACTAACTCCCCCTAAAGAGATCAAGATCTGCTTGATATCTCTTAGTCTCATCATTTTCATATAAGTTGCCTTGGTAAAGATCTGCTTTACTCAAGGAATGTCCATACTTCCTCTATGAGTCATTTTCCCCCTTAATAGCCTAAGATCTCCGTATTTAGCGCTTTTCTCATCACAATTCATATTAACTACTAACTCTATTATGTAAATCCCTATCTATCTCCCCTTCCCCTACTAAAACTATGTTAAATAGCTCCCCTATATACTTATCCCCTCCCCCTGGTTGAAAAATAACCATAAGTGTGCTTGGGAATTGCTAAGTTTAGCTGAAACTTAGCAAGAACCCTCCTTTTCCTCCTTAAACCATCTTCTCATGCATTTTCGACTCCTTCCAATGCATAAAACCCCTCACCACTCCATAAAACTTCCCAAATGCTTTGGGACTCCTTCCCAAAGCATAGATTCCCCTTCAAATGTATAAAAACCATCCTTGTTGCTTTGTTTTTACCTTCTCAAGGCATAAACCCCTTGTTTGGCCTTAAAACCCTTCTCAAACCGCATAAAATTCCTCTTGAGTGTCTTTGGACTCCTTCCAAGGCATAAAAATCCCAAAAATCATGCAAAAAACCATGAAAATCCCTCAAATGCATGAAAATTCCTCCTTTTGGGCTATCGTACCTCCTCCGATGCCTTATAATTCATGCCAAACTCTAAAGGAAACTCCTCCATTTTCACAAAGCCTCCCTTTTATGTTAAAACCCTGCTCCGAATACAAAAGCTCCCTTTTTACCTCCTCCGATGTGATATCGCAGTCGGGAGGGGGCAGCGATCAATGTTGGCCCATATATGTGTTCCCCCGCTGGTTTATTGCCGATCGCGATTTTGCATCGGCGTATCAAAAAGTTTTGTGCCATGTATATAAGCCCCGACCCCTTCGCTGATGCGATATCGCTATCGCATCCGAAGCGATATCGCTATCGGGAACCCTCCGCATCGCAATTTCCCGTTTAAACACATATATCATTTTTTATCGTTCAAACTTAAGTTTTTCATAGAACTTAAGTTTATCGCAAATCCCCGCATTTTCATATAGCGCAGGCCCTATCGCAAATTCCCCGATAGCGGAACAGCGACCAAATCATAGCCATCCATCACTCCGCCCGGATCAACGGTCCAGATCGTTTCGACGATCGCCCATTTCAGCGATCGCACATATGTATATACCCAATGTCCCGCCAATTGCCGAAATGCCGATGAAATCATAGCCACCCATTCGGGCCCACTCATCCAACGGTTCATGTTCTATCTCATCGTTCCCATATATATGGCTCCGACCAGTGGAGCCAAAAAGCTACAAAGCACGGCACATGATATATATATTTCGGGTCCGTAAAGGCCCCTTGTATAGCGAAGAGGGAAGGCTCTGATATGCCGGAGCCGAAATAAAATAAAGAGGGCCTTAAAAGATTTCGTGTCCGCGCACTATTTCGCTCATCGGAGGTTTTACATGTTGGGACCGCCGATCCGCCAACCGCCGAGTTAGCGCCAGCCGTTGGATCGGCCCGCGCCGGATCCAACCGCTGTGATTTAATGTGATGAACAGTGTCGCTCCCGCCCCAGATTTTTGCGATTTTTTCGTGTAAATGGGTTTTTTGCCTGTTTTAAAGAAAATGGCCATTTTACACAGGATTTCGTCCAGCGCCCGCGCTCGGCTCCAGTTAAAGGGAATTCATGCATTTCAAGCCATTTTGGATCACTCCAAAGCCCTGTTTCGCTCCAGAAAGCCAGTCTCGGCCTCACCACGGTCAACAGCATGCAATTCCTCCTTTTTTGCGGCATTTCTTCAGAGTTTAATACTATTTTTGATCAGCCAACGCTGATAGCATCCCAAAGGCCATGGAAGTCTTTGCAGCAGTTATTTTTGCATTAAAATAGCAGAAAGGGGCGATTAGACAGTTTAAAGAATATCAGAGTAAGGAAAAGGCCCAGTTTCAGTGTCAAAGTGTATCAAGATGCGGCAAAGAGTACCAGTTAAGTATTTTTAGTGGAAATCTTTATTTCCAAAGTAGGTGAACATTGAATGGCCTCCAAACAAAGTCAAAGAAAGCGGTGAAGCCATTCAAGGCTCTCAGATCAGTGATTAAAGCATTTAAGACATATGAGGGCGGTGCTGCAAGGCCCAAGACACAGTTATTACAGGGATAGCCAGCAGAGAGCTCCAAAGGACCATATTTACTCATTTTTTGAGGCAGCTACCCAGCGCAACACTTAGATATACCATTATGCATTTATTTCAAGATAACTTAGATTAAAAGGCACTCATTTCCCGCAGATCTGTTCAAGATCTGTTGTAATAGATATTTTGGGATATTTTCCCTATATAAACCACCCTGATTCAATGTTTAAGGGGTTGGTTGGTTGATAATCTTATTTCTGGACTTGCACTGTGTATTTCGAGAGATTTAATGAACAAAGATTGCTGGAATACTTTGTGTCTGGACTGTTGATGTGGATTTGACGGCTGAAGAGTAGATTACAGAATTCTAATGCTTTCTTCATGGAACAATAAGTCTTTCTCCCTTGTTTTCAATTTCTATGTATGCTATATCATCTGTATGTCATGATCTAAATTGCAGGAAGAAAGAATGGTTCAGATATTGCTTATTTGTACTCTGTTCTCAATTCCTGTTATTTCTCCATGTTTTCCTCTGAATTAGTCCTAAATATGAATACTTCTTTGATCATATTTACACTAGTTCTTTCATATATGACTGTTATTTAGGAATCATTGATTGCTCCTATATAATGTTCACTCGCCTTCCCTCTGTTATCATAATGAGAGCTGCTTAGCTATCTTTCATTTCTTGATATCCATTTCATCCTTATTCCAGCTTTGATATTGTTCCTTGTTTAAACTATTATGCTCTGTAATTCCTCTTGTGACCAAGAAAATGCACCAGTAGCCCTACTCCATGCCCAATGGTATAAACTTCTCCCACTATGCATCCCAACTCTGTCTGAAACATCTTCCTTCCCACCAAAATCAAAACAAAACCCATGTACATCATAACTAGCCTAAAATCAACCCAAAACAAAGCTAAATTTCAAAGAGAGAGCCCTCTCTGACTGTAGGTAGGCTAGGACCTGTAGTCCAAAGATTGGTTTGTGGTTACCTCGGCTGTATCCCTTAAGGAGCCAAGGGACAACCTGAGTGATAACACGACCTCTTGGACACGTGGCTATTGGATCATACTTGTGATCACCCCATGCTTTCGATTAGTCCACAACGTAGTAGTGCCACAAAATCTCATATTGATTCATCCTGACCCTTCCTTGTTGCACTTCACAATAAACCACCAGGGAGAGCCCTATGAGTTGAGTTGTCCCATGGCCCACCCTGCACCAATCCTAGTATATCTAGGGTGGCATGGAGGCCAACTTGTCTTGATCCCACATCATTCTTGACATCCTTTTGTGTTGCAAAAAAAATCTTTTGGGGTATGGCCTGAAGGATGACCTGCCATCTAGGCTCCATCATGGCCAATGGGAATTATATTCATTTCCAAGATGTGAGACTAGTTGGCCTAGTTCTTGGTCATCCCTGCTTCCCTTCTCATGCACTCTCATGAATGACTATGGTTTGATTCACTAGGATGACTTGTCAAGTGGCCCACCTATCAAAAATAACGTAATTGGTGAGCTTGTGTGTCTTCCAACATACCCCATCTTACGTCATCCCACCTATTCTTTTTGCTGCTAAATTACAAATCTAGGGATATGGCCCTGGGGCAATGTCACCCCTCCCGTTTCCGAGTTACAGTCAAACATTATTTAGGAAACCAATCCATGACTTCCATGACTAGGGTTTTTCCAAGCAATTAAATAGTATTTACTTGATTAAGCCATGATTTAGAGCTCCCACTGAACTTTGTTGCCATGTTGTTCTCAGCAGAAATTCATTATGACCCAATTCAAGGGGTCTTACAAGTGCATGAGTGATACGCTAAATCTTGAACCTGGTGGTTTTCAAAAGGTTTTTATTCCTTTCTACGCACAATTCCACTCACACATTGGTTCGTTTATGGATCAGTTGTAGTGGTACTGCAAGTATCTAGATCTATGCCAATGTTCTTCCATGACCACTATGACTCACTAAGCATTCACGGGTGTTATCCCTTCCAATATTATGATATAGTGAAACTTCCTAATTCCATGGGAGTCATAATATGTTGAGAAGACTACTAAGAGGTCAGTACTCCTCGAAGATCTACATGCCAAGGTGCACCCTAAGGATTACAATTCCTCAACTAGCAACATTTTGGCACTTGTTGAAGAATTCCAAGACATTTGGCCTTAAGGAGTGGCCATAGGCTTACTCGTATGAAAGAGGTATCCATCCATGAAACACCATGGATATCAATAACCATTCAAGCACGAGGTTGCCACACCATCTCACGACCAAGGTATGGCATAGATGGCAGTGTCTAGCATGAGGAGGTTAAGCACCAATGTCGCTAGGGCAAGAATGCATGCTGCTGAAAATGCAAGATTGAAGAAGCCCCTTATGAAAAATCATGGTTTATTGGAGTTAAGGGAGGAAATAATCCTCAACATTAACACCAAGCCATTAAAACTGCAATATGGACTTGTAGACAACATATGCACAAAGACCCTATCACAACTAGTTGTCTCTAATGTAATTGTTATCCATGTGATGGAAAGAGTTCATATGATGTTTAGTGTTATGGGCTGGATCAAGCTCTTATAGTAAAATTCATTTCCCTTAACACTCCACAATATATTGATCATTCATGTGGATAAAAGGGACACAATTCATGTCCATTACATTATATGCACCAATTCACTCCATAATACAACATAGATTCATTATCATTTGAAAAACACAACAATACTTATCTTGTAATTTTTAGGGCAACTGTGTCTAGAAAAAGGACTCTCTCGACTCTATGATTTATAAAGGGTGGAGACATTGACCCAAACTAAGGGTTAGCACTATGGAAAACACCCAAGAGCAACATGAACATAAAACAAGAAAGTTAACAGGCCAACAAGGAGAAAAGAGGAGGAATCCCCAGTTTCACCATGTTGCAACTTAAGCACCACTCATGTAATCTTGGAACCATGTAGTCATCATGTTACAATAAAGTAAAATACTTATGCCAGATATTGTTGTAACATTCAATTTTCTTTACATGCTATTCCAACACCTTCAAGCATTAACTCAATACATTTGTCATTCCTGCAAACAATAATAATGTAGATATGCCTCCTACAACAACAACATCATCTAAACCAGGAATGCAAACACGTTTTATTGTGAATAACAAGTGTAAGAGATCTTATCTTAAGCAATGCAAGAATGTTCCATCTGGGAGTGGGACTCTTGTTGGAAATAATACTGATAGGGGGGTGATTTAGTATTATCAGATCAATAATTTTATTTCCCAAAAAGATTTATATACGCTACTTCAGTGAAGTGAACTAGCGTGTACACGCAACTATGATTAAAGAAACCAGCATATATCCAGAGAACTTGTGATTTAGACAATTTATCATGTGTTGATCTTAAACTAGCACATCAGTAACTTATTAGATAGTGTAGTAAAAACATAATAAAGCATCACACATAAGCAACACACATGAACGCCAAGATTTAAGGTGAAAACCCAATGTGGGTAAAAACCACCTGATGTTGTCGTCTCTGTCTTCTTTTAATAATAAGAAAATTTGTTTGCAATCTTGTACTAGTGCAGACTCATACCAGTACGTAGACACCCACCTGTAGAATGCCACAAACTTCTCTCGTTTTCCAGCTTCTACCGGAAGGGAGCTGCAACTCCCTAGCTCTTGTATTAGCAAATTCATTTTACTAGTATGTAGGCACCGACCTACAGAACGATACAACCTTCTTTCTTCCTACAGGGACTATGTTTCATGAATTTTTAGAATGGATACTCCTAGAGCACAACACCACAATCTGAAGGCCATGTTTCATCCAATTTTCATATTCGACCCATCAAAACTTTTGAACTTAAACTGCATCAACCAACATTTAGTTAATCTAAACAATCAGATCACTGACACTAGAACACTGTGCTGAACCCAAAACCCTGCATCATCATTCAGAACCAGTTGCAACCTAAAAAACCATGCATCAAAATGTATATGCTACTTGGTTGAACCCAACACTACAAGAAAAAAGGTCATTGGTGAGGGTCATTCCTATGAGGGACCTTTAAGGTCCGTCACCAATGTTGCATATGGTGACGATCTTTAAAAAAGCATTGTTGTAAGTGTATATAGTGATGGTCCTTTAAGTTTTGTCACCAAATCCATTCTCAATGACACTTTTGGTGAGGGTCGTTAAAGGCTCGTCACTAATTCTCTCTTTGGTGACACTTTTGGTGAGGGTCAATAAAGGCCCATCACTAATTCTCTCTTTGGTGACACTTATAGTGACGATCATTTATTCACCGTCACCAATGATATTTTTGGTTACTTTTGGTGACGGTCAATAAATGTTCATCATCATTGATCATTCCAATGAGTTTTTGATGACGCTTCATGCCTGTGACGTACCTTTAAGGTCTGTCACCAATGTTGCATATGGTGACGGTCTTTAAAAAATCATTGTTGTAAGTGTATATAGTGATGGTCCTTTAAGGTTTGTCACCAAATCCATTTTCATTGACACTTTTGGTGAGGATCTTTAAAGGCCCATCATTAATTCTCTCTTTGGTGAAACTTTTGGTGAGGGTCGTTAAATGCCCATCACTAATTCTCTCTTTGGCGACACTTCTAGTGACGATATTTTATTGACCCTCACCAACTCTTTTTTTGGTTACTTTTGGTGACGGTCAAAAAATGTTCGTCATCATTGATCATTCCAATGACTTTTTAATGATGCTATGTACTTGTTACTATATATTTTTTTTCAAAAGATAACGATTTAAGACCATTGTTGTGGAGTCTTTTTCATTATGTGTCCAAGGTCATAGTGGTTATAATAGTCAGTCAATTTTTTAAGAAGTAATTAGTGTGTATCATTTCCCTCAAGTCATAAGAATATAGTTTTCCTATGAGTCAACACATGATTCATCTCTATTAGGTTTATTGTCTAGCAAATTTCCTTTAAATAAAGTTCCACTAGTGTGTTTAGGGACTATATTATTTAATACATAATCAAGCTTTGTCAACTATATTAGTGAGATACCTAGCACTCCTCAACACTCATGGCACACCTTAACATGCTTTGGAACAGTACACTAACATTCCTTGGCACCTCGCATGTATTGGAAAATCTTTGTACCTGGAACATATTTGTACCTAGAACATCTTGCCATGAGTAGGACGTCCAAGCACATGCTGGCATGCCCTAGCATATCATAACACTCCCCTATCATGTGTTGGCATGCTCTATAGTCCCTAGCATGCCCTTGAACATTGTGGCATAATATTTCATTGAAAAACATTAGAACTTGACACACATTGGCACTTGTCATGTATTGGAACATGTTATTAGTGTGCCTAGCATGCCCCTTTTGAAAAATATAATGTCTCAACTTATTAACCCTCTTATGTTTTCATTTCCTTGCATTTTAGCTTGGTTATTCCTTTTGTTTCCTTGAAACTCCTTGATGCATATTGGCATACTCTGGCACCCTGTACATCCTAGCATGTATTAACACCTGGCATGCCTTGGCACTACTGGGCACATGTTAGCACACCCTGAAACTACCTAGCACACTCTAGAACTTCTTGACATTCCCTGATATTCCCTGGCATGCCTTGCTCATGCTTAGCATACCTTGTGGCCAGTTGCTCGATAAGGTCTTGCTCCAATGTATGGAGACTTTAGAAAAATGGGTGAGATGGGTATGATATGATGAGATGATAAAGTAGAAATATAAATAAAAGCGCAAACTAATAACTATAATTGTAACCTCAGTGTTGACATAAGGATGTGAACTAAAATGATAATGATTAGTTGTTAATGAAGATATGCAACTGATAATGTTAATTAAAACAATTTTGTATGATTAATTTAATCAAATAGTTAATTAAATTAATATTAACTCGTTCACATTCAATAAAAATATCTTGTTATACTTATGATTAAAGTGAAAGGACAAAGCACATCAATAGTGACAATACTTCATTCAAAAACCAGAAGCGTAAGCACAACATCCAAGACATAATATCCCACTTTTAAATCAAAAGACAAAAATTAATAGTAGTACCAATTTTAGCTTTCCTCTTTGTGACATGGAATCCAAAATGGTTCATATCTTAAATTAAGAAGCAGTAATGTACAATAGTGCAATAAGGTTTTTTCTTCTATTGATTTCAGAACCCTTTGCTTGAGTTCAAGAGCCATATAAATATTTTTTTACAAAACAAAGGAAGAAACTAAGTCTTTGATATTTCTTCAACCAAACTAAAATAAACTTGCATAAAATGGCTAATATTTACATTTTGAAAATAAATGATCAATTTGGGTGACTTGTTATTGATGTTGAGCCAGTAGCTTGTTTCCATTGCTAATGGACTTCTAGAAGAGGTACCAACTCGTGAGGAGAATGAGGTTTAATGCTTATCTGGCAACTGAAGACACGAGCTTGTAGAGGTGGTAGTAGTTGAGTTGATACTTCTATAAGGGTCTTGAGAACCTGCAAATAGCTGTGTGTTTTAATCAAGGGTTCCCAATTTAACTCAAAATTTACCTTTGATAATTGCTTTATCTTTTTACCACATTCTACCCTGTTATCCTCCATCTCTTTTATAAAGCATCTACATCTAGTTGAACATCCTCTTCACAACTTGATATTAAATTTTCCTTTGATAGTGACCAGATGATAGACTAAATGATGGAACTTGAAATCTCTTGAGCATCAACAACCATTTTCCTTACCAAACGTATCCTATCTTTCCAACTTTCAAGAATGATCGATTTATGCATCTCATCATGAATTTTTGGAAGGTCTGGATGTATTCTCTTTGAGTCAACTTGACACTCTAAGAGATCATTAAGGTCACTTTTGGCTTCATCATATTGAGTTTCCATCTCAACCAATTCATCAACCAATGAATTAACCAGTTTTCATTGCACTTGCATTAAACTTAACTTATCACAAAGAATTTGTTGTTGTTTTTGGAGTTGTGAATTAAGTTCATAAGCTTCATGTTTGAAATGGGCCAGATCCAAAGCTTTTTCTCTTGCTCACTTAATGCTCTGCTATAATTCTTTTAATTGGTCATCCTTTTTTTTCTGTAGAATGTTGACTCTTGACAAAGGTAATTCATGCTTGAAGTTATGCCTAAAATTGTGAAAATTGTTGTTATAGCTGCTAAATTCAGTCATCTTTTCCTTTGAAAAATCTTTAAATTGACATGGGTTGCTTTATCTATGCTAGCTGAAGCATAAGGCCCTACATATTGAGACAACTTTTCAAAATATTCATGAGGAGTGATTGATGCACTCTTCCAGATCAATTCTAAGGAAGTGACTTCTAAGGCAGTGTTTGTAGAAGAACACTCATTTTCCACTCTTCTTTTCTTCCTTCTTTTCTTGATTACAGTTGTTAAATTGTAGTAAGAAAATGCTTCATTTGACTTGTGCCTTAGTCAAATGGAGAAATTCAAATTTCCACATCAACAGGATGACTTGAATTGTAGTTAGTAGGAGTGACATGGCCAAGTCACTTAGTTAAGTCAGTCAATTCAAGTTTGTGGGAAAGAAGTAGAGTTGTGCATGAGTTGATTGCTAAGATCTAGCAATCTAGTGGAGTTATAGTTAGTGAAACTTAGTTATCGGAGCTCTAGTCATGAATAGAGTCAATATGAGTTCAGTTGAGTAGTTGGAACTGTTGTTAACTCACTGATTTATCAGTTAACTAGTCAATTTACTAAAAATAGACCTAGTTATGCATGCAATTCAAATTTCCTAATTAAGTGGAGGGAAAAGGCATAATTGTATTTATTGTTGTATATTGTTGAGTGTACAAATTTTTTCATGTAGAAGGTGAGGAATTCTCTTGGGATTGTGCAAGTAAATAGGAGCTCTTCCTATTCTTTAGGAGCAAGAATTGAGTAAGGAAATAAGAGGAAGAAGGAGGCCTATTTTGGCTAAGTATTGGCCAGAGCAGGCTGAGGAGGAGATCAGTATTGCATTGCAGGTTGAGCTTGAAGGATTGAAGTTAGCATTGTAATAGATCAATTGTCTCATATGATATAATACAAACAGAGGAGGTGTTTTTCCCAGTTGGGATCCCCAGTAAAAATGTTATTTTCATTGTGATTGAATGATTACACGTGTTTCTATTGTATGTTTTCCCTTCCACAGGTTAAGTAGAAGAAATTTGTGACTATTGTTTTCAATCTGAATTCATTAACAACTACAAATTTTGAGTTATTTCTACATGGTATCGGAGCTATTGAAAACTACAAAGAAACCAAATTCTTGATATTCTCTCAGAGAAATTTCGAATAGAAAATTTGTGGTGCATGAATTTTCTTCAGTGCAGGAACAATGTATTTCTACGGATTGACACTTGAATATGCATTGGAGGGCACTTCGAATTTCATAGCTTGGAAAGACTGAATGGAAGTTGTGTTGGATTACAATGGAGTATTGGAGTACACACAAACTAATATTCCAAAACCAGCAACATTAGATGCACAACAGTTGGCTCAGTGGAAGAAAGATACAATAAAAGCCAGGAGGATTATCCTGGAGGGAGTTAGAGACCATGTGGTTTCAAGTTCGCATGGAAAGCATAATGCTTATGCAATGTGGAAAACCCTCACAGAGTTATTCAAAAGAAACAATGATTCCAGGAAATTGGCATTGAAAGATAAGCTCGGGAACATTCGAATGCAGAAAAATTAAACCAGTATTCAGTACCTATCCAGATTCACTCAAGTCAGAGATGAACTTGGAAGAGTTGGAGAGACTATGCCACCATTTGAACTAGTGAGCTTAGCACTCCTTGGTATTTTGAAGTCCTAGAATAGCTATCAGGATTCAGTTAATGGAAGAGACAAGCTCCCAAATTGGGAGAGACTTTGGTCTAATTTGGTGTAGGAGGAGATTAGAAGAAACACTAGAAATTGAGTCTCATCAAAATCTAATGACGAATAATATTTTGGTCTAGTTGGAAAAGGAAAGAATGCTAAATGAAATAATGCCCAAGGCGAGGCAGAATCCAACCAGAACCATGGAAAGAAGAAAGACCTTAGTAAAATTAAATGATTTCACTACCATGAGTATGGACATTATGCAACCAAGTGCCCACACAAGAAATCCAATAAGGAGCCTGCAGTAGTAGCAAGAGGAGATGCTTTCACATCACAATTTGAGTTGGATTTCACCTTCATTGCTTGCATAGAAAGAACATTAAGAGGAAGTTAGTGGTACTTAGACTCTAGTGCTTCATATCATATGACAAGAAATAAGGAGTTATTCAGCAGCCTATAGGAGAAGGACCTAGAATTACCCATAGAGCTTGGAGATGATGGGAGATATAGTACCAAAGGGATTGGAATTGTCACCTTTAAGAGGGATTCAAGCATCCATATTCACGTAAAGGATGTAATGTTTGTGCCTGGTTTGAAGAAAAATCTAGTTTTTGTAGTTGTACTTGAAGACAGACAATATGATGTGGTGTTCAGTAAAGGGAAGGCTTATTTGAATCATGTTGCTACTTGACAAGTAAAACAAATTGGTATTCAAGTTAAAAATCTCTACAAGATAGAGGTAGATTTTCCATGTATGCAACCATATTTCCAGGAGTGAGGTGGGGTGATGTAGAGCCCTAGTCCCAAATTTGCAAATATTTGGGCAGGGTCCATAGGAGAGAAGAAACAGTTGCAATATAATTTTCTCATGGATCAATACCCTTGCTATAGGGGCCCACAGTATTCAGTAGCAAAAGGATCAATTTCAGTTGATGCAGTCAGATCTTGAGTGACAGTCACAGAGGTAGTAGTAGCCAAGGACTCTGGAGATAGTTGTAGCTCAGAGACGGTTGATTCAATATTTTTCATGCTTCTTAGTTGTAGTTATTGAAGTAGAAAGAACAATGAGAGGGAGTGTTCCTTATGTTATAATACATTCCTACAGAGGAGCAGGATTGGTATTATTCAAAACCCTTTTCTTGATAAGAAGGAGTGTTAAATTGTAGCAAGAAAAGGCTTCATTTGACTTGTGCCTTAGTCAAATAGAGAAATTTGAATTTCCACATCAGTACGATGACTTGAGTTGTAATTAGTAGGAGTGACATGCCCAAGTTGCTTAGTTAAGTCAGTCAAATTGATTTTGTGGGTAATAAGTAGAGTTGTGCATGAGTTGATTGCTAAGATATAGCAATCTAGTGGAGTTATAGTCAGTGAAACTCAGTTATCTGAGCTCTAGCCATGAATAGAGTTAGTATGAGTTCAGTTGAGTGGTTGTAATTGTTGTTAACTCACTGATCTCTCAGTTTTCTAGTCAATTTACTAAAAATAGCCCTAGTCATGCATGCAATTCGAATTACCTAGTTGAGTGGAGGGAAAAGGCATAATTGTATTTATTGTTGTATATTGTTGAGTGTATAGAGTTTTGCATGTAGTAGGTGAGGAATTCTCTTGGGATTGAGCAAGAAAATAGGAGCTCTTCCTATTCTTTAGGAGTAGGAATTGCTCAAGGAAATAGGAGGAAGAAGGAGGCTTATTTTGGCTAAGTATTGGCTAGAGCAGACTTAGGAGGAGATCAACATTGCAATGCAGGTTGAGCTTCAAGGATTGAAGTTGTCATTGTAATAGATCAATTGTCTCATATGATATAATACAAATAGAAGAGGGGTTTTCCCAGTTGGGATCCGTAGTAAAAATAATGTGTTCATTATCATTGAATGATTGCATGTGTTTCTATTGTATGTTTTCCCTTCCATAGATTGAGTAGAAGAAATTTGTGTCTATTGTTTTCAGCCTGAATTCATTAGCAACTACAAATTTCGAATTATTTCTACAACAAATTTATGTTGAGGATGGTAGAAAGCTTCAATTGGAGGAATTTACTCAATATTTAATTGAATTTACAAAGTTGGATGAGCAGGAATCACTTCTACATTAATTTGAGTATCAAGAGGGGGCTTAGAAATGGCACTAGGGTGTGCAAGAACATATTTTGAAGAGTTGGGAGTAATGGGCATTGTTTGTTGAACAATAGAATTTGAAGTGTTTACTTCAAGGGTTTCCTTTTCCTTAGATGCATCATCTGGTGTTGAAAATGTATCAAAAAATGACTGCCATTCTTTATTCATATCATTAACCAATAGGTTGACTGAGGAACCCTGATCTTTGGAATCGGTGGAAGAAATATCCATTGGTGTAGAGATATGAGGTGTGGTCTGTGAAGAAGAATTGATAGTTTTTTCTACAAAACCAAAGATAGCTTTAGAAAATGCATATGCAAATGAGCCCTTCTAGAAACTCTAAAAAACTAAAAAGTGTTTAAAGTTATCTAGAGACAATTGCTTCACTTTATAACAAACTGACTCATAAAAGGAGGCCTGGAAAAATAAATCATCATATTGACTATGGTCATGAACATAATTTATTATATATGCTTCAACAACTACATTTTGACCTACTTGAGAAGCATCATAAGCTTTGGTAGGAATGGTGGTGAGCTTCAATTAATTTAAGGCCAAGATCTCCTTTTCAGCCTGTTGATAATTTTGGAGAGTGAATAGACAAACTTGCAAGGGAAATTTGGGCCAAAATTTTTTAGAAGATTTTTTGAGTTCGAGGGTAATTCCAGTCCCTACAGTCTGATAAGAAATTTCTCTGGATAGGAGCTTATCTAGGACATAAAGAGGGAGAACATGGAGGCAACCATTACTTCCCCAAACCCTAATATAGGTAAAAATCTCCTCGACAAAATAATCTCCAATCTTTAGCAAACAATCCATGGCCTCGGGAGACATCCCTAGAATTGTGGAATTAAAGATGGCTCGATATAAGGGAATCATTACAAGATGATAGATGCAGTAGAAATTATCGAAGTAATTCTCTTCCCTGAGAATACTATGATATATGTGTATAGGAAGAGGGTCGACAAGTGTCCACTTCCAACCCATGCATGGGAAGTCAAGTGAAAAATTGTTATAGCAGCTACAACCACCCTCCAAAATTTTTCCTTAGCCTGTTTTGGAGCCTCCCTACCATCCTTCACAGTAGCTTTCCTTGCTTCATCAAGTCCTCAAGCTTCAGTGTCTTTCTTTCTCAAAGGCAACCTGCCGATCACAATTTGATCTTTCCCCTTCACAGGATCCCCACCTGAACTTGGTCCAGTTGAAGGATGAGTAGCTTCCTAGTGAAATTTGTGCATTTCTGGAGGGAAACTAGCCATTCCCTCCAAGAATTGCGCAATTTATTCTGACAGCCTGTTGGGCTCCAGGATTGCGCAATCCTGCTAGCCAACCCTCCCAGCAGGATTTGTGCAATTTTTCCCATCAACAGGCAGCTCAGCCCAGGATTTGCGCAAATCTAGGAAGCAGTCAACTGTTGGGCCCATAAATTTCATAATCCCCTTGAGCAGTCATCCCAGCTGACAGTCAAAAATGCACATTTCTCTCCGGCAGTTAAGCAGTTGCTTGCATGTGCAGCTAAGTTGACCAGTTCCCTCCAGGACTGAGCAAAACAGAATTTCATGCATAGGTTGCTTCTCCTAGAGCAGCATGCAAAAGAATCCCTTATTTTAGGGATCTAAGTTTAGCATTTGGAGGTTACATGCAAGGAACAATTCAGAAACCTCCCTTCAAGTGTCGCTTCCCCTAGATTTGTGGCATGCACGTCACAACCTCGATGTTATCAAAACTCATCAACCGGGCACTGTAGAGCTCATTCCTCACATCAACCTTGTAGCTCTAACATCCCACATCACATCTAGGATCAATTGGCACATTCAGTTCAACTGTTTTGGGGTAAGCTCGCTTCCCGTGCCTTATGCTTCATTTCTGTCACTTTTTGTATATTCGCTTGTGTGAGCATTGTTTGCTTGATTTATTTGAATGCCTGCTGTCGTTTACATATATTCTGGCTTGTCCTAGCTCTGTTTCAAATTTCGTTTCTATCTCACTATTGTCACATGCATGAAAATGTTTTGCAGGAATATTTGCCCAACTGATGAACTACCTCACCCACATGCATGTTGATCTGTTTAATCAATCTTCCATTCATGTTTTGCATGCATTTTTTTTATCACTTCTGCTATCACTTAGTATTTCCATGCATTTGATCGACTTACTTGCTTTCATTCGCCCGTCGATGAGTCGGGCCAACATTGGCCCAGTCTCTGCATTCACTAAGGCTGCATTGCGCAATCTGGAGAAGGAAGGCTCACCTTCCTCTCCAGATTTGTGAATTCTAGCCTAGCACTGGCCTCCTGGATTAAATTGTGCATTTCTAGAGGTCAGTGGCTACTTGGCCCAAAAATTTGTGCAAATATGACCCTGGGCCAACAGTCCTTCCCAGCTGGGATTGTTCATTGCGCAATTCCAGCAACCAACTACCCAACTGGATTGCACATTTTTCAGTTCCAACAGTCAATCAGTCTCCCAGCAGCCCAGACTATGCCTTGTGCAGCCTTGGCAATCTGTCTCCTAACCTCCCACCCGAAATTGCGCAACCTTCATGATCATTCACCCAGGTATGTTGCAAGTTAGTTCTCATGTTCATTTTCATTTTTGATTGACAAATTGCTTAAAATGAGTGTTTCCATGTCTCCAAGTATCATAGGTTTTCATCTACCTCTCATCAGTACATGTACAATGGTTTCCAAGGGAGCAAAGACGAAGACATCATTCATAGCACGCTTGGGGATGCAGTCGATCAAGTGTCCATGGGCTTACCTACTCATGAAGACATCAAGTTTTTCATGGACAAGGACGTCAAGCAACAACATCACAATGAGCAACATCATGAACAATAGCTGAAGGCAGCATAACTAATGCAGCAAAAGCAACAAATGCAAGAGGAAGGTTGTTGACAACATAGAGGTGAAGCAAACTTGCAAGATCAAGCAGATCCACTGATAATGAAGGCAACTTTGGGGACTCAGGCTATGAAGTGACGGCACGACACGAAGATCGCGCGAAGGCAGAAGATGGAACAAAGAAGGAGTTGCATGTGTTGAAGAAGCAACTCAGGAAGAACATGAAGTTGCATAGATAGTCCAATGATTTGCAGTAGGAACAGGAACAACAGTGGGCGCAACATGCACTCATGGATGAAACTAAGCCAACACGAGTTAATGATCTATCCCAGTAGCTGACATAGAGAAAACATGGTGAGAAATGTTGTTGATCACATGCAAGGGATCCAACAGCATGCATGTTGTTGAACGCACGCATGCAATCTAACCCATTCAACACACACAAAGGTGAAGATAAGAAACAAGTCCAACTCGGGTTGAACATGTACTTCGACAAGTTGATGCACATGACCACTAGCACACACTTGAAGATCAGCACATACACTATGCATTAGTTTGTTTCCAGTTCAACCATACCCAAGAAGACCATGCACATGTTCACGGACAAGTTGGATGAAGGGGCCGAACCAATGCACCGGTTGCAACATAGGCAAGAGTTCGCTTCAGCAAGATGTCACCATGAGGTGCATGCACATCATGACAGATGACCAAGCTTAGCATCAGCTCACCACCTTCACCATCACAAGCATGTCAAAGAGTTGGTCTCATCACAACGAACCGAGTGTCAATGATGTCTTGCAAGGTTTGCTCAAGCCACGTTGTTTCACATGAGTACATGTGCATTGTAATGTTGAGTCATGTCAAGTGTAATTCAAGTGTCAACAATTGGATGTAACAATCATAGAGTAGGTGAAGAGTCATGAGGGTAGTTGAACTACCACAAAGGGGAATGTCAAGGTCACCCCACCCTTTGTTACAAATAGTCACTCATAACTCATTGTATGGGCTTTTGGTCAGCCAAGCTTCTACTAAGACTATCTTGAAGAAGACTTGGATAGTATTGTAATGCGCCTTGGCTTCTCCACTGCACGGAGCTAGTTCATCTCTTTGGAGAAGCAGGCAGATGTGGCTGTGACGTTCTACTGATTGGGCTAGCAGGTTTACAATGGTGTATTGTATGATTGTGACTTACACATCTTTATATAGTAAAAGCTGGCATATTTTCATGCATATGTTATTGTAGTTGGACTACTCTGATTGCCTCAATGATATATGTTGTTTAACTTGCATGCTTGTATATGAACTAATTTGTATGCAATTATATGAATCTTGTTGTCAATGTGTTTCATATGTATTTAATCTTGTCACCATCCTTGTCGACTGCTCTTCTAGACATCAGACAGACCTTTCTCATGGACCTGGTTATATCAACCGGCACACTCGTCTCTAACTGATCTGTGAGTGTTGTTCGTGTTACCTTATCTTGTATGTTGTGATTGTCACATGCGTGTCGACTGCTTTGCTGAAAGTTGTGCATTTCCTTTGTGTTGTGTGTTCCTAGCTGAGTTGGGACTGATCCCTCTATTTTAGTAAATTATTGCTATGAAGTAAAAGCCTCCAACACTTGAATTTCCTCACGGTCCCCCAAGTGAGGCATTTGTTGCCAAGTGTCTTTCTAAAAGAGTGTGATGTGACCATTCCTAATCTCCCAAAAGGCATGATTTTGAATAATACTCTGGTTTGCTCGTGCTAAATTCCATATAGAGGGACCTAAGGGAAATTCGGTAGCTCTTAACATATTCGACTAAGAGGAGGTGTGATAGTATTTCCTATTCCAAATTTGTTTCGAAATTTCATTACCTCCCTAAAGAAACCTCCACCATAATTTAACTCCCATTGCCTTATTCAATATCTCTGGGTCTCTCAGGACTAAACCCCTACCAGCTTGGGGATGCAAAGTTTTTCCTAAGCGACTAATGACCATTTTCTTTATTTGTTAGATCCTCTCAAGAGAAGTTCTCTATAGGGCAGTGATGGTTTTGAAAGTTACTTTAGGGGTTGCTAAGATTGACATTTGGTAAATTGGAAGAGATTTAAGGACAAACTTGAGAAGGACTAGGAATTCAACCAAGTTAAGAGAGTGGATCGCCAAGCTATCGCATGTGTTGGAGAGCTATGAAGTATGTCCTACTAGCAGGCTGATCTCAAGGAGTTCTCCACTAGCAGAGCTCCTAGGTACTTAGCAAGAAGTTTGCCTATTTGGAAATCCAGAAGGTGTGCAAAATGTCTTTGAACAACAACACTAGCATTAAATAAATTTATATTTGATTTGTCAGTGTTTATCACCTTACATGAAGTCACGAGAATGGTTTTCAAAGCCATAGTCTCCCCCACTGTTGGAATTCATAAGAGCATAGTATCATCAACAAATGGTTGATGAGTGATTGGAAAATCATTACCATATAAGCAAAGTCCTCAGATGGTATCTTGTCGCCTTGTTTCTTTGAGATATCTTCCCAATCCCTCTACTGCTAAGATAAATAGAAAAGGGGAAATAGGATCTCCCTATCGAAGACCTCTATAAGGATTAAAAATCATGGGTGGGGATCCATTCAAAAGAAGGGAGAAAAAGGGAGTAGAAACTACAGACTTAATCCAAGTGATCCACGGATTTGAAAGCCAAAACACTTGAAGGGTTTGGAGCAGACAATCTCAATTTAATTGGTCATAGGATTTTGAGAGATCTACTTTTATCAACATTTTGGCCTGTTTGGATCTCTTTATGGAGTGGATATCCTCATGAGATGCCACTATCCCATCCAAAATTTGGTATCCTTTGAAAAAATCACTCTGCTTTGGTGAAATGATACCACTCAATAGAGATTTAAGACAATTGGTGATAGCAATCGATATGATCTTATAAACAACATTGCAAAGGGTGATTGGTCTAAAACCACTGGCATTATCCACTCTATTAGATTTTGGAATTAATGTAATAAAAGTAGCATTAATACCATGCCATATTATTTGTGAGTGGTGGGATTATTCAACCAAAGCAAGAACCTTCGTGCCTAAGAAATGTCAGCAAGCTTGAAAGAAGTATGTATTGAAGCCATTAAGACCAGGGGCTTTATTCTTTGACATCGCCATCACTACTTCTTCCACTTCTATGAACTAAACTTCTCACATCATGCCTCATTCTAGGCTGGATGGATTAAGTTGGGTATATGCGAAGTAATTCGTTGGATATAGTTGATCTGTTGCGTGTGGGATATGTAAGTAGGGAGTAAAAATAGTAAAGAAGTTCTTGGTCAAACTTTGTATGTTGGAGCTAGCGTTGCCCATCCTTAAAGTATAGGGAAAATATCCTATTTCTATGTTGGTGTTTTACCATTCCCTTGTGGAATAATTTCAAATTTCATTCTCCTTCTTTCATCCATCACACACAAATTTTATGTTTCTAGACGATTTGTTATTTCTTCCTTCACTGCTCTATTTTATTTATCATTTGTCCATCTTCCATTACCAAGGAATTAATGCATCCTTCTAGAATAATATTTTGTTGCACCTATATCATATGAGTCTCAAGGACCTATTTCTCTATGAATATATGGTTGAATTCTTTTCTATTCCATTCCTTGGCATTCTTTGGCACTCCCTAGCACTCCCTAACATGCCCTTGGCACTCTAGCATGCCTTAGCACTACCTAGCATACAACCTTGTCACTCCCTCCTTAGCACACCTGAAACTCACTGACACTCCATATCACACACTCTTATCTATTCATTTCCATGCATTTTGAACTAGTTCTCCCTCGTGTTTCCATGTCACTCCCTAACACTCCCTGGCACACATTAACACACCCTGACACCTGACACATCTTGTTATGCCACCATGGAACTCTAACATTCCTTGGCACTACCTAGAATACCTTGTCAATCCCTCCTTAGCACACCTAGAACTCACTGACACTCATTGTCACACAATATTATTCATTCATTTACATGCATTTGAAACTAGTGCTCCCTTGTGTTTCCCTGAAACTCCCTAACACTCCTTGTAATACATTGGCACACCCTAGCACCTGGCACATATTGGCTTGTTTCCCTGGCCTCTAGCATGCCTTAGCACTGCCTAACATACATTGTCACTCCTACCTTAGCACATCTGGAACTCACTGACACTTCCTATCAAAAACTCTCATTCATTCATTTCCATGCATTAATTTGACCTGGTGCTCCCTTGTGTTCCCCTGGCACTCCCTAACACTTCCTAGCATGCATTGGCACACCTTGGCACCTGACACATCTTGGACGCATGTTTCCCTGGCACTCTAGCATGCCTTAACACTGACTAGCATACCATGCCACTCCCTCCTTAGCACACCTGGAACTCGCTGACACTCCTCTCACACACTCTTATTCATTCATTTCCATGCATTTTGACCTAATGCTCCCTTGTGTTTCCCTAGCACTCACTAACACTCCTTATCAAGAATTGACACACCTTGACACTTGGCACATCTTGGCATGTTTCCCTAACACTCTAACATGCCTTGGCACTGCCTAGCATACCTTGTCACTCCCTCCTTAGCACAAATGGACATCGCTGACACTCCCTATTACACCCTCATATTCATTCATTTCCATGCATTTGAAACTAGTTCTCCCTTGTGTTTCCCTGACACTTGACCCTAACACTCCCTAGCATGCATTGGCGCCACACCCTGGCACTTGAAAAATCTTAGCATGCCTTAGCACTTGTCTTTTTCTCTCAATTTATCTTCTTTATGAAGCAATTGTAGTTTACAGGGGAACCCCCAATAGTTGTGATAAGGGGATTATGGACCCCCTTATCACAATTCATTAGCCATACTACATTTAGTCATGGTGGCCCAAGGGTGTAGTTGTAGGGGCATTGGGGCCAAATTTTGGGTTCATAATGTTAGGATGAGTTGAATGATATGACCAAAAATGTGGGATGAGTATTTTGTGGTGTATTGAATGGGACTAGGGGACACAAGGGTAGCATGGATGGGCAGAAGTGGGATGTCCAAGCATGGTTCATTAAGATCTATAATCCTAGAATTAGTGAATGATAAGGGGGCTTAGGACCTAATGTCATAGGGGATAGGGGGCCTAGAGGGAAGGAAATAAGAGAAATTGAAAGGGGAACCCTCGATAGTGGTGATAAGGGGATTAGGGGGCCTAGAGGGAAGGCAACAAGAGAAATTGAAAGGGGAACCCTCAATAGTGGTGATAAGGGGATTAGGGGCCCCATTATCACAACCCATAAGACATTAACCCATAACCACGAAACTCCCTATCCCCTAAACCCCCAAGCCATAATCCCTTAACCCCTACACTCATAACTCATAAACCATCAACCCCTTGCCCCATTAAACTTTAAGCCATTAACTGCCAAACCTAGAATCCATGAACCCCTAAGAAATAATCCCTTATTATCTTAACCCATGACCCTTAAACCTTAACCCCTAACCCCTAAACACCTTAAAACCTAACCCCTTAACCCTAAACACCTAAATCCTCTAACTCTTAATCCCTTCGATCCTCAATCCCATGGCCCTCAACCCATTCGTTCTTAACTCTTAACTCCTGAAGCCCTTAACCACTTAGTATCCAAGGCCAAAAACAATGCCTCAAACCAACAAACTAACCTCTTAGGAGAATCCTTCACCTCTAACTAAAAATATTGGGACCATTTTATTTTTAGAGAACTAGGTATTGGTTTCAAGGGTGTATGTTTGTAAAGTGTAATGCCCTTATTACCATGTATACCAAATGTAGAACAACTAGATAATATGCAAAACCTCAAGCATAATTGCTCACAATAGCTACACTTAATGTTGACATGGAACTTGTAGTGTTCTCCCACATGAGGAGTTGGAAATGAAAAGATCACTCATAATTACTCGATCTCTTCAGCCCTAATTCACAAGGAGTTAACCCTTGATACAAATATTTTGTTTGCTAAAAATCCCAATTGTGTCAATGTAGAATACTACACACAAGAGAAAATAAAATGACATTATCCACATAAATGCTTGAAATAGCCTCACATTTGCCATGAGTGGTGAGCTAGGGGTGAGTAGGGCACTATTAAAGTTATATCGTGTTTAAATTCCTTTTACATAATGAGATTATTCTCCATTAGGGTTGATACATCATCACAAGGGAGACTAGCACATTTTTTTGTGGGAGCGATTAAAGTTGTAACACAATTCAAGTGACATACACCACCAATGTAAATGACATCATTATATGTTTGTGTCAAGTTGTTAAAGAGGTTATTTATACGCAACAAATTAAGTGTACTTGGACTTCATATTTTTATGGCCTTGACTCTAAGATGGATTTGTACTAGGAACACTTCATGCAAATGAGAGGGGGCCTTATTGTTTAACTCATACACACAAGAACACTAGATGTTGCCCTTCAGATCCCCCTTGGTGGGTTTAAAGTGGGTTTACATTAGCATCTATTTGAAACTAATCATCATGACATTCCTCTTCTCAATAACATCTTCTAGCTTTGCCATATACACGAGATTGAGTTAGAGGATCACCTCATTTGTAGATGCTCCATTTATTATGGGATTCAAGGGATGTTCTATTTTTTTATTATCAAGATTTAGATGGGTCGTTGTCTACTTTCTTTCAATACATGTCTAACTCTTTTTATGAGGGAGGTCCTTGGATTTAGATCTTTATATAAGACCTTATGTGGCCTTCCCTTTTGAACTCTTCTAAGGTGGTCACCTCCTTCCATGTTGCCTTGCCTACTTAGGGCCAAAATTGACAAACCCATATTCAAACTTTTTCAACTATTAAATTGGTGGGGCCTCATACATCTTCTTGAACCCCTCAATGGGACATTCCTTCTTCAAAGATACTTTTGAGGATTTCCCATTGCAAATTGCAGGTTGGATGTCATAGGACCTATTACCCCAACTTCTATATGAGTTTTTAGAGGATAGTTTAAAATTTTGATTGACATCTCAGCCCATGTGATTCTTGTGACATTAATCATTTTCCAACTGAGGTATATGGATGGATGTATAACTGGTTTGATGACACCTTGCCTTGGCCATCTAAGACACTACATGTAGGAAGATGTTGCTTTAGCGACCACATATATCCATATGTTGCTTTAGTGACCACATTTAGCTTGATATTTATAATCCATGTGTATATAATATCTCTAATATGTATTATTTTTATTATGATCACTTAAAATCTCTATACTAACTCTTAAATGCTTTGGCTATAAATTCTAAAGTGAGTGGTTCCATAATGTTTCATAATTTTATTCACATAAATGTTTGATATTGATGGTTCAAATATGTACATGGTGATTTGAATAAGTACTATTCGTATCTTAGTATACCCTTATTTCTCTTAGTCAAAATTCATCCCACTTAATTCCATAGAACATTCATTGTTTTTCATCATCATGTCCCTCCCTATGATTCCCGCTGGCAAGAAATCAATAATTTAATCCATAAAACCTACTCTGTAAAACACTCCATTTTTAGTTTGATCAGCATGCTTTCATGTCGGGGTTGTATCTCAATGATATCAATTGTACAATTTCATTGACCAAGCTTCATTATATTATGTTCTTCGTCTGCCCAAGCTTAATCCACTCCATTTTTAGTTTTATCACCGTGCTTTCATGTCAGGGTTTTGATCTCAATGATATCAGTTGTGCAAGTTCATTCAACAGGATTCATTATATTAAGCTCTTTGCTTGCACAAGTTTAACACCTTGACATCAAATGGCAATAAAAAGAAATTACATGTATGATGAATCACTTGGCAAGTAGATTCATTACATGGTCATAAGATAGTGGCCAATTGTTGATGGCGCCCATAGAGTCACCTAATTGGACGATTGTGTGAAGAGAGTTAGCAATTTCTTCTATGGGGGATTCTTTCTTCTTCCATGGACCTAGTTCCTCCATTGCTTTTACTTTTGGCCCGTCCTCAGACATCACTCTTGTTACCTTAAAGTTCGACCAAGTATGTGTTATGCTTCTATACCAATAGGTGTCATATTTCATGATTGACTAGTAAAGTCCCAAATATGTTCATCCTTTCCATGCTGCAAAGGTTCCATATTTTGAAAAATCAAAAAATTAAAAAATGAAAAGAGGTATGCCCTAAAAGAAATATCAAAGGGCAAGAAGAATGAATTGGTCAAAATAGAAAAGAAATGAACCCCAAAGAAAAGACCAGGAAAGTTTGCTAGTCCAAAATGCCACTACTATTCCATTTCTTGCAAAGAATCTTCATGGTGTGCAATCAAGTGACTCCTGTCACAGTTGATGGATGGCCATACAACTTAATCTTGGCTAGTTCATGTTTAAATTTCTTTTTTTAGAGATAGAGAACAAAATTTTTCCAAACAATTCAAGCTTGGCAGATAAGTAGTTAGGTAGAGAAGCAAAGGGGCCCAACAACTAAATCTGAGCCCCTGGAAGGAATAAGGGTGGACTTAGATAGGATGGCAGTTAAATGAAAAGAAGAGAGTAAGGGTTTGCTAGTTTAAATGCACCCAAGGAAAAAGGAAGAAAAAATGTTAGGTATAATAGGCTGGGTAGGCAGTTTTGATGTTGTAGAAGCAGGCTTATGAGTAATTTTGTCTTTCAGAGGTGATTCATCTCATGGATATCATAAGTACCATGGCAAGGTGTGATGACAGATCAAATGAAGCATGTCTAACTTCCCCTCACTCTTCTCCCAAAAAACACTTACTAACCTCCCCCTAAAGAGATTGGGATCTGCTCAATACTCCTAGATCACTTCATTTCATGAAAAAGTTCAAGTGAAGTCACAACTTTTCTTAGGCACAAAGCCACATTTCTTGTGTAAAATCCTTACTTTCCCTATAGCCTAAGATCATCACTTAGCACTTCCCATTTCGTCAACCACATTAATTACATTTTAACTTTATTATCTAACTCCCTATGGTTATATTTCCCCATTCTTGTATGTTATTAATACATAAAAACCCCAAAATGTTTAATATTCCCCGCCTCGGTTGTAATATCAACCATATCGTTATATTTTTTGGAATTAATGGTTCATCCGGGGCCATTAACAACCCTCCGTGTACAAAGCATCGGGATTTGTTTAATCTCTGGTTAAGCAAATAACCAAACCCGCAAACCTAACCAATGAATTAACCTGAAATCATTGAAAAACATTAAAATAATGGATGGACCCCACGCCGTAGCCCTCTGCCATATCCCATTGACCGCCAGCCATTTGATCATGGCCCACAGATCGGACGGCCCACAACAATATCGCGGCACCCTTTCACACCAATCTTTAATGCCCGGGGAACAGTGGTATTCCCGCCGTACCAAGGGACGTGTGGCGCCCTCCCGCAGTGCTCGCTGCCCTCCCCTCCGATACCACCTTGGCCCAAAAGCAGTGCGGGCCAATACTACTTACCACCCCCGCTGCCTCCCCGCTGACGTCATCACCACCTCATCCGTGATGTCATCGCCATGTCATCGCCACGTCACCCCGCTACACGACAAAACCTCACATCATGCTGACGTCATCCGAAAAATGGCGCCAAAAGCCCGCCAAACCAATTTTTGTCAAAAACCCATGAAGGTGTCGTTTTCATTCATTTCTATTGGTTGCTTTCACGAGACCGGTGCATGCAAATTTCATTGAAGCTGCTATCAGAGCTCTAGTCCACCATCCTACCAGCATAATCCGGCATTCCACTCTGCAATTCGTCGTCCAAATCTGCAAATTACTCTCGTGCGCGTCCAAAAACACACGTCTTTACCCTTTTCACCTCCCAAAACCATGTTTTTAAGTTTTCCTCTGAAAATATATACCTGTGAGAGCTAAATTTGAAAACAGAATAGTCTGTTGGCCCACTCAAATACACCAGAACTCCCATTTTACCAATTTTCACCAAAAACCTTGCAAATCTCATTTTTCTCTGCAAATATCACCCAGTGAGCTAAATTCAAATCGACTTTGGTTTGCAATTCCTGAAGAAAACCCCCAGAACTGTTACTTTGCCCATTTTCCTGCAAAAGCCCCACCCCCAGTTCAAAAGCACAGAAACCGAAAATGGAGGCTCCGGTGGCCCTAAACATTGCTCCCCTTAATGCACCTCACAAAGAGTTAGAGTGGTTGCCCTTAACTGATAGGGATTTTCAAATACAAGACTTAACTAGTGAAAAAAACCACCTCCAAGCATTCTGTGAAATTAGGAACAATCACCTAAGTAAGACTGATCTTTATGGGGTATGGGAATCGAATCTGCCCATGTACTACCTCCCCTCAGTAAATGTATTCCCAGATGTTGTCCACCTAAGCTGTGCCAATTATGAACCTACTCAGAGAGCAGTTATGACTCCAACTGGAACTGTCCTCTTTCATATAACCCCTGAGACCATAAATGAAATGCTACACTTCAAACCTACTCAGCCACTAGCTCGTCTTTCTATGGGATTCTTGCTTGAGCAGGGCTCTAAACTGTCCAATGTAGAGATAACCCGTGTTGTTCAAATGTTTATGAGACTAGATCGTCAACCTGAATACCCACCTCCCTTTCACCATGCCTGGTTCAATGAAGCTGGAAGATTCATTATTGATATGATATCCCATGTCCCGGGATTTAAGACGTGAATATGTTGATGACACCATCTTAGCTTTGTTGTCCATGTTTATTCTAGGACAGGCACCATCCTAACAATCAAAAGAGTTCTGATCATGAGAACCCTGATGTAGAATTTGGAGAGGAAGTGCCAGGACATGCAAGTGGAGGTAAATTCTTTTGTAGAAAGATTTTCAGTTTTGCATAAAAGGGGCTTGCCAAGTCTGGTGGGAAGTAATGAACGCCTGCTGAAACAAGTTGAGTACACACACAAGTTAAATAAACATACTGCTGATCAAGTAAATGCTTCATCAAGTACTTCAGCAGAGAAGGCCCTTCCATCTGGCCAAACTCTCTACAACAACTTGGAAAACCTATTCTATATTGAAAATGAAGTGAAACATCTTTTTACAGTCCAGCCTAACTTCTACAGGTACACAGACACTGATGAGACTTTGATAAAGCTACAAAGACATCAATTACCAGAGGAGGAGTGGTGGCAAAGCATGTTGGAAATCCTATAGGCATGTTTTAACTTTTGTTTTACCCAGGATACAACAAATTCCATAAAGCGCAGGATAGAAATGGATGAGAGTCGTGCGGGGAAGCAGTCTATCAAATCAAAATTAAATATGCCCGAGAAAGCTAAGGCAGCCGTGCAGAATATTAGTGGAAACAGCCACCAACCGACTCATCGAGCTTACAGTCAACACATCTCACCAACTGACCAGCCAGCACAACAACATTTACTTCTTCATTTATTTCTCCCTGTTTTCAAGATCATTTACTTCTCCTGTAGAGTAGGTAAAATGAGTTATTACTAGATATTATCTCTTCGAGATATTTTGTAAACACTTTTGTATAAATACCTCCCCAAGCGAAGTATTTGGGGTTGGTGATGCATTTCTTAGACTGTGCTGTAACTCTGAAAACCTTCTGAATACAAAAGTTGTTGGAATCCATTATTGCTGGACTTTCTGGATGTGGAATTGATAGCAAAGAACTATGTTACAGAATTCTTGAACCGTTTTATGGATCAATAAGTCTCTCTTACTTATGTTTTCAATTTATGTGTTTACTATATCATATATGTTTCATGATCTGAATAATAGGGAAAAAGAATAGCTCAGAATTTGTTTGCATGCACTCTGAGTTCAATCTCTGTTATTATTAATGTTTTCTTCAGAATTAGCATAAACAGGAATTCTTAACTGCTCATGTTTCCCCTGGTTCTTACACCTTGAATATTAGCTAAGGAATTCTTAATTTCTCCTTAGCAATAATCATCCACTTTCCCTCTGTATGCATGATGAAGGATTCTTAATTTTCCTTCACCCCCAGACTCCATCTCATCTAATTCCAGCTTATAAATTGTTCCATGATCGATTACCTTTCTCTATAGTACTCCCTCTGTCAAAGAAACCATATCCAGCAATTCATCCTCATAGACTCCATTAGCCCAATGGACTGAACTTCTCAAATTTACACCTCTGTTCTATTGAATATCACCATCCAAAAATCAAACAAATTTCTTTACTTCATAACTAGCCTAATATAACTCAAAACAAAGCTAAATTATAAAGAGAGAGCCCTCTCTAGATGCAGATAGGCTAGAAACTGTGTCCAAAAGATTGGTGTGTGGTTACCTCGGCCGTATTCCTTTTCCAGAACTTTTGGGAACAAACTGAGTGATAACATCATTGGCGACTCCACTGGGGACCTGGATAATTGTTTGTTTCTGATGTCTATTTTCTAAAGCTACAGATGAAGCCTGAAGTTAGCGAGGTAGCCTTTGAAACTATTTTTGCTATGCAATTACAAGAGTAAATAAAAGCTGCTTCAGTCTATCTCTAGTCTAGTTTTAGACTTTGAACAGTTGTCTCAAAGAATTGATCAGTTTCCTTCTTTCAATAGATCTTTAGGAAAATTCAAAACTCCCATATTTTAGACTTCCTAGAAAGATACGGTCAAAAGTTCTATCCTTCAAAATATTTCAAGAAAAACCAAAAAATATATTCAGAAACTGGCTCAAAAGAAGAAGATCCGTCATACCAGATCAAATCCAGATCCAAATCCTCCACCTATCTTTGAAAATCCTTATCGAATTCCCAGGATCCTTAGAAACCAAGAAAGTCAAGAAGATTTTGTTAGTTCACACTCTGAAAAACAGTTGTAGAACCTTGTCCAAACTGATTTTACCTCTGAAAAATAACCAAATCTCTCTGTCAATACTATAGCTTTTCTGAGTTCTTCATCCACACCTCAAAGTAGCCTTTCCACTCCTCCATCCGTAGCACACATTTCCATTGTTGTCCATGTTCTTCCAGCTGTCACACTTCTTCTTGTTGTACCGTTTATCTCTACAAATATGGAAAACCGATATGCTCCCCTGCAATTACCTGCAAATCCAGGCTCTATGCCTCAAGATTATCAAAGAAAAATAACTTATTTTTGATGGTACCGGTACTTACAGAGCTCAACAACACACCAATAATATGTTAGATTATTTTTAGAACTATAAAATTGATGATGATGATGTAAGAATGAAAGTCTTTGTCCAAAGTTTAACAGGAGATGTTAGAACCTGGTTTAGGGCGCTCCCTGTAAACACTATTGTTGATCCAGAAGCCCTTTATCAGAAATTCTTGAATAGATGGGAAAAGAAAAAAGACCCTTTACACATTCTAACAGAATATGAAAACTTGAAAAGAGGTCCACAAGAAACTGTTCAAGATTATTGTACCAGATTTAATAATGTATAAAATGTTATCCCTCAAAATCTTAGACCTCCACCAGACATGGCCTTGATCAAATTCCCTAATGGATTTGATTCTGACATGGCTTACCAGCTTAGGGAAAGAGATCCTCCAAGCTTAGAAGACATGTAGAGTATAGCTGTCAGTGTAGAGGTCAATCTGATTTCTAAATGAGCTCGAGCTAGAGTTGAAAGGAGGACACCTTTCAAAGAAGAACCTTCTGCATTTGAACAAAAATTAGGTGCTATCATTAAAGGAATGGATAGACTTGGTGATAAAGTGGAAACAATTGAGAGGAAATCATCTTGGGATGGTCAACCAAGTAACACCGGCAGAAATCCAAACTTTAGGAAAAATTAGAATCCCAATGCTGGAAAGGCTAGCCCTGACCAAAACATCAAACCTCCATTCCAAGAAAACTATGCTGAAGCTTCAACTTCTAGTGAACCAACAGAAGACTCTCAAATTAACTTAATGGGTCTCAATAGTGAACAACAAATTTTCTTGACCCAAGAAGACCAAGAAGCTCATACTTTAAATCAATTCCAAATACAATTAGGTGATTCATTTGAGTTCAGGGAGGGATATGACACAGCCATCTATGAAGTTCACAAGCAATACAATTTAAGGAGCAGAATGATAAATGTCCCTGAGGTCAATAAGCAGAATGATCCCAAGTAGCCTAAAAATGCTAAAATCAGGAACACACCTGAACAAACCCTCCCTAGAACAGGTCCTAGCCTAAACAACCCAACTGTTGAAGATGTTTCAGATAATCAGCAGCCTAATAAACAATCTTCAGACCCCATTTCTTCCAAGGAAATTGCGGGAAAGCCTACAAAAATAGACTTGGAAACAGATCCAGCTCAAAACAGCACTCCCAAAAAGGAAAATAACACAGAAAACGCAGCAGAAAAAGAAAATCTTGCTGCCCGAAATGCAAAAGTCCAAATAGAAAAACCTTTCAACCTTGAGACAGAAATAGGCAAATTAAAGATAGCCATTCCATTATCGAAATTGGCTAAGCATGATGCCTATAGACAACAAATCAACAGATCACTCCAAATTTCAGAAGACTAAGATGCAGTAAATGTACTTGATGATCAACCAGAATTAATTTTTGATCCTGAAGTAAACGGAAAATCAGTAGATGGAGGGATTCCTCTGTTCTATGTGAGTCTGAATATTCATGACAAAGTACTTCACAATGCAATGTTTGATTCTGGAGCTTCCCATAATTTAATGCCCAAGTCTATGATGGAAAAGTTGGACCTAGATATCACCAGGCCATACAAAGACTTATTCTCTTTTGACTCAAGCCAAGTTAGATGTCTAGGTTTAATCAAAGATCTCTGTGTATCGCTAGTTCAATACCCTGCTAAGACAATTTTAATGGATGTAGTGGTAGCTGATATCCCACCAAAATATGGCATGTTCCTGTCTAGATCTTGGGGAGCAAAACTCCAGGGACCTTTATAGTTGGACATGTCCTATGCTACCATTTCAGTATTTGGTCAGCCAAGGAGATTGTATCGAGAAACCTTGATGAAATATGTGGTTAGCAGCCAGGAGAAACCCCAAAATTTTCCCATCTATTCCATGCATTCTGATATGGACCCTTTCATCCTATACAGTGCTGAAATTTGCCCTCCAACTAATGACTAGGTTTTAGAACTAGAACAAAAAGAAAGCATAAATGAAGAATCTAGTGCTCAAACCCAAGAAATCTCTAAAATGATTGATATAACAGACACACAGGGGAAACCACATGAAACTGAAAACCCAAATCTACCTACTGAGCAAATTTCAAAAACTCCTAATACTGACTACAAACATGAAACCCTATGGTGTTATAGACATTTTTATGCCTAACAGCATGAAGCATGAAATGTCAATAATCTGAGGGATACAAAGTCCCTAAACATGTTGTTCTTACCCCTAGAGGAACAAGGTCAGCAAACCACAGCACTGAAAATCAGTTCTCCACCTGAAAACACTCAAAAACAGGCTATTTCTGGATCATGTCAGCTGCTCCACTGAGCATCTGTGCTGAATGTCAACTGCTCCACTCTGTACCTGCGCTGAATGTCAAATCTAATGAAGGCTACCTGCGCTGGGCGAGATTGGCCAAGTGGCACAGTCATTCTGCAAGGTGTCAATTGCCCAGGAAGCTTCCAAACTAACACTTGGGTCAAGGAATTCGCCTTGTGATGAGTAAGAGGGTCTTGATCTCCAAGTGGAAGCAAGAATCTCCAAGTGGACTCAAGAACTGAAGAATAACTGAAGTGGGAGAGGACACTAGTCAGCTTCATGCCAGTCTCAAGATGACTCATCCTTTCTCCAAAACCCTATATATAGATCTCTCTCATGAGGTCTAGGGAGGCTGGAATTTTGTGCAAGGAAGTGCTGTTGGTTTGAGTATAGAACTATTGGGTGATTTGCTTGAAGGAGGTGAAGAGGAGATTTCTTTCTGCTGGGAGGTGTTGCTGGATTGGGCCTATTATGGTTGTAACACTCTCATAACTTTACTTCTTCCATTAATAAAGCATTTTAGGTTCTTCTATATGCATGTGTCTCAATGGTGTATTGATGCTTGTATATTTGATTTATTCTAATCCTTGAATCAATTATGGATGTATGCTTCTTGTAGTTTCCTTTTCTTGTGCTTTTACAGGATCTTTGTGTAGCTGGGCCGGTGAAAGAGCAAGGAGCTAGGAGCAAGCAGCAAAGAGGGAAGATTGGATCAACCATTAGCAGAAGACAACGGTTAGTGGATCCCTTTCTCATCTCTCTCTCATCTCATAAAGAAGTAATCTTGAATAGCTTTGCATTCAGCTGTTGCTGAGGTACTATCACCCTTAGAGTGGGTTAGGGTCATTCCGTATTGGATACTTTTCCCAACAACAAATTGGCGACTCCTCTGGGGATCGTATCTTGTTGGTTGTTTGTGTTTTTTGCTATTCATTTCATAAACAAAGGGAGTACCGAATCGAACTGTATTTGGATGTATCAAATACAAAGTAGAGGGCAGCTACTCTAGCTCAGTTTCTGGGCAAGTTTATGATTTGAAGAGCTGATCCAAAAGGACTCTAATAAGCTCTTAGTGATAGCTTTTCATCCTCCTTTCCATCTCTTAGTGTGTCCTTGACTGATAGCTTCTGATTTGAGCAAAAACTGTGAATTTTTGAGCAATTTGTGACCCGGAAACCAAGAGAAACGAAAGTTTCGTTCTTCAGTGCAGGCTGTACAAAGGCTGTCTGCATTTCAGCATAGTTCCCGAAGGGGCTACCTGCGCTGAAGGTCAAACAGACAGTGTCCCACCTGCGCTGGACCAGTCTTGCCTTGTGCTACTAGGGTTTCCTGCTGTTCCTTGCCCTGTTTTCACTCTTGTTTTGATGTTTGTTACCAGTCAATGTGCCTATCTGAAACCAACTTTCCTTGTCACTATTCCGCCTCAGTTGTATGAAGAAACTGTGTTTGTTCTTTTGTATTTCTTGTGTCATTTACAGTTTCCCATAACGAAAGTGAACCAGTCTTGTTGTGGCCTCTTAGATCTAGACCTATGATTAAGTGTTGTTTCGATCTTAAGAGTTAGTTTGTTTGTTGTTCATAGCTGATTGAGCTTGTCGCTTTCGTCATATGGTTTGGATTTATATATTTCTAGTGTCGAAACAAGTAAACCTTAAGGTGTCTTTCGATTTTGGACAAACTTGTTTGCTTTCGCTTGAAATTGAATTCAAAGTTATACAACAGCTTTCTTTTTGTATTGCACAAACATTAAGGAAGAGAAAAGAAATACCTGCATTTTGCATTTTGCATATAAGTTTGTATGTTGATTTAGGGAAAAAGTGCATTAGCAAGTGCTCTTTGATCTGTGTGAAAAGATTTTGTCTCTCTTTTCCCTCAGTAGTTAAGATTTTCATAAGTCGAAAAGATTGAAAAAGCTTGCTTCTCATCTTAGACTGCATTTAGGAATTTGTATCAAAACATCTCGTGGTGAACCTTGAAAGGTAAACTTTAAAAATATCAACTTAAAATATATTGAATGAACCTAACAATGCTTTGAAACATAACGCAAACATCTAGAGGTCCAAGCTAGAGATGTGTTCCGGCGTCATTAAACGTAGTGACTGTCGATCTCGACGAAGGTGGGTGATTCCTCCTGAGAATCAGTGGCACTAATACGGACTTGTGCTCCCACGTACCGTTGCATATATATGGGGAAACCCCTATAGGATCAAAGCCTTTATCCATAGGAAACCGTGGTGGCCGCCCTACTGATCACAATGTAGTGAACACAACATTCACGAAGATCGACCACTCGTACCATAAAACGTATTCTGTGGTTTTGCGAAAGGTTTGGCACACCCTCTGCCTAGATCTCCAGAGCAGTTTATTTTGGTCTTTTTCAAACTCTATAACTGAAAAAGTCCAACCGAGCATTTTTCACTTCGGGATCGTTAATACATCGAAGGAGACTAGATTCATCTTTAGCTTTCTCTCGACTCTTAAAAAGTGAAAAAGCAAGTTGTGTCTAAAAGCGTCTAATAAAATTCATTCAATTCGGAAACACAAATTTCCCCTTTTAATATTTTGGTTGATCAAGTAATCCGCAATCGTGGAAGAAAGTCAATTGGAACCCCGTCGTTCGCGGAGGCTTACGAGTCAACCGTCTTTGTCTCCGGAATCGAAAACAGTACGGGCAAAGCGAACTCGTTTAACCGGTTCAAAATCTCCTTTGAAAGTTAGAACAAGTGTTCCGACTACATCTGAGGTTCCGGTTACTCCTAACATTTCTACAAACTCTGCCTCTCTAGAAGAAGTTCAACAGCCACAGAAGGACAGCAATACTGATCCTAGTCTGGGGGAAAATACTTGTGTAACTGAACCAGTTCCATCTGTAACCGGTCCAGAGAGTTTTGTTCCTCAAACAACTGTCGCTGTCGAAACAACCACTTCTTCGGCACCAGAAATATTTTACAGACCTGACGGTCTTCCTCTTCCACCGAGTTTGATTGCGATAGAGGAAATTGCAGAGGACCACAAGCAAGTACTCCAACTCATTTTGGAGTCGGGGTCACTCTATTTCCTTCATCATAAGTTAATCCACCACAAGTGGAAGTTCCTGTAGAATCGCTAGGCAATCTATTGGATAGACTTAAAATGTCTGAACAATCGTCATCGTCTAGGACTGTGTGAAATGACACAGTGACAGCAGAAGCCCCTGTCATCACTCCAACGATGTTTGTCGGCATACCAGCTGTCCCAACTAGCTCTCAACAGCTAGAAGGAGTCCACCAAGGGACTATCTCGACAGTATGGTCTGTTCCAGTTTGTTCATCCGGAGTAATGCCCAGTAATTCTTATGTTGAAACTCGCCAAATTGATCCATTTGGAGGTCAATCTGGGCCATCAATCCCTTTTAGTTCCGAATTGCTACCGTATGGGGGCAATATGCCCTTTCATTACCCCCTCCAGGAGGGTACCCACACGTGAGTTCACAACAATGTTCAGGTTATACTGGAATTGCATCAAGTAGTTGGGTACCTATGCTACCTCAACAACCAAGGATTGTATATTCTATGCAATAGTGTGTACCTGTGACGAACATCCCAACCACACCGGCTATTGTAACCGTGTCGCAAGTTCAAGCGATACCTGTTACATGTCAACCTCAGATTTCTCAGGTTGTAATGCAACAGTCGCTTGACCATGGGTCACAACCACAATCGCCAACTGGTGGGTCGACACAAGTACAAACGGTTACAATTACCCCACACCTTGGTCCAATGGTTAGCATGGCGCAACAGAACATGGCTTCACAACCATGGCTTGTACAATACCAACAACCGCAGTTCCAACAAGTATACCAAGGTTCTGAGCAGCATATCTTTGCGAATAGTGCACAACCGTATATCCAAAACGGTCAAAACCAACTACTTTACAGTGGTCAAGTCCACCAACCATATCAGTCATACCAACATCAATTACATTATGCTGGTATGCAAAGACCCACTGCTCAAGCGATTCCATCGTACCCTGGTTACGCCTTGCCTAACCTGAATCAACAGTTACCATTCGTGGCAACTTTAGAGTTACCTGATTTACATCGGTTAACGAACGATCCGATTGCTTATGCCCCTTGGTGGCCAGTGATTCCTCATAAACTTCCATCTGACATTCCTAAATTCAATGGAAATCCAGGTGAAGACCCATCAAAGCACGTGATGACTTTCCATCTGTGGTGTTCGTCGAACACCCTTAACGACGATTCGATAAGGCTTCGCCTTTTCCAGAGGACATTGACAGGTCCAGCGGCCAAATGGTATATTGAATTGCCAAGAGCCTCTTTCGACAATTTTAGTTCCCTAGCCACGACTTTCTTAACCCATTTTCAATTACCGATAAGGTATGAAACAGGAACAGAAATATTAACCAACTTCAAGCAGACAACTGCCACCCATATATCTGATCATATACATGAGTGGCGTCGTCGTCGCAGAATGGTGAAAACATATGTTCCCAATCAGCTATTAGCTGAATGGTTTATAAAGTCGTTACTTCCAGCTATTACGGAAGATGTGGCCAAGGGGGGAGTCGTAACAGAGGAGCAAGTCATTGCTCATGCGCAGTATTTGGACTTAGTATATACCCAGTCCGGCACGCTCTATGACAGAATACCTGACGCCCCTAGACCGGAATTTTCAATTCCTCCCCCTCCTAAATCAAATAGTGACTCTCATGCCGGTGATGGGGTGATTGGCACAGCAAACGCGAAATCGATAAAGGCTTCGTCAAAGAAAGCCCGTAAGAATTCGGATCAAAATGCGAAAGGAGAAGTTCTTGCTTCAGAAGTAAATGCCATATCGGAAGATAAAGGCAAAGAAACCAATTAACCAGGAAGCAAGAAGAAAAAGCAAAACAAAGGGAAGAAGAAAAAACAAGGTGAATCATCGCCTAAGGAAAATTCTTCAAACCCTCCTGGGAAAGGGAAACAAATTTATCCATGTCAGATATGTGATGATGAGGATCATTACACAAGGAATTGCCCATTCAAAGCTGAGTTAAAGAGGTTCTTTAAAAGTTCCCAAACATCAGCTGTGTTAACTGATCCATTTCCCAACCCAGGTCAAAATCTGGTTGATAGTGGAAATGCTTCCCCGTCGTAAGTACTTATGTTGTCGATTTCGAAGCAGCAGAATGATGCTTTGATTTCGAAAAGGAACAAAGATTATGGGAATCCTCAGATGTCGAACGAAAAAGGTAAAGATCAACCAAGTAGTTCGACAACAACTTCGACAGAAGTTGTACCACCCATCATCCCTGAATTAACGATAAAACCGCCAAAGGGTGTAGTACATAAGTCGACATTTAATCCTCGCGCCAGAGTGGCGCAGCATTATAGCATAGTGGAAGATTTGGCTCAATCGCCATCTGCTATGTCGACTCTTGAGGTGCTACAAAATTGTCCAACACAAAGGCAGGCGTTGTTATCAGCAATTGGTGGGGTAGATCCTAAGGATTCCAATCTTGTATCCTTTGATCACAAAGGATATGATCCTCAGTTACCAGCTCAATTAGCTTTCCTTATTCAAGTGAAAGCCCTCAACAAAACTGTTCACAGAACGATTATTGATGAGGGGGCATCGACATGTATTAAGTCGATGAGCTGTTGGAAAACTTTAGGATCTCCAACCTTGTATCGATCATCGACGACATTAAAGGCTTTCGACGGAAGGACTTATACCCCTTACGGTATCCTTAATAACTTGAAAGTTGAACTAGGAGGAAAGACAATAGAAATTGATGTTGAGGTCATTGATGGAAATCTTGACTATAACATCCTACTGGGTAGGCCATGGATTTATGCCATGGCAGCTGTCGTGTCGACTTATTTTAGGAAAATCGCATTCCCGTTTGAAGGAGGGATTACGATCGTCGACCAACAGAATTTCCTCCCAAATGGTTCACAAGTTACAGGAAGCATTCCCATGATCCATGAAAGTAACCATTCAATTCAAGATATCGGAGTAGGATTATTGAAAGACCCCATATTGATGGGAACTTTCGCGCTACCACCTCCTATTTATTCAGGAAATGTACCATTTGTAGCAACCTACAACATGATATCTTCCACGAAGGTCAACATGGATCATGCAATGGTATTGTCCCCAAGCCCTTTAGAAATATTGTAGCAATCAATGTTTCAGGCATGGGAGGCGAGCCCAAATCAACGCTCGTCAAGCGTTTGGGTAGATAGGTCTAGAGAATATTGAACCCCATTAGATCCCTAGTCGAAAGTACATGGGACTGATGAAGGAATATTACGATCAATGATGATTGAGGGGGCACCGTGGAATGATCACCACCATCGTTCCCTTCTTCCGGAATATGAAGAAGATACTCAAAGTGACCTTTATCACCCTTCAGTATTTGAATTCCTAACGAATACTGTAAATACGGTGGATTCCGAGCGAAACCTATCCAATATTGAAGAGACTATAGCCATAAATATCTCGACCAAAACGGATGTTGTAGAGAATATTTATGTCGGCAAAGGTTGTTCCCCTTCAGAACTGGAAATATATGACGCTCTTTTTCGCGAATTTAGAGATGTCTTTGCTTGGTCATATGATGAAATGCCAGGCATTGACTCGAGTATAGTTGAGCATGAAATTAAAATGTATCCTGATGTCAAACCAGTGAGACAACGGCTTCGGCAGGTACACCCGAAGAAAGCCGCTGCCATTAAGGCAGAAGTTGAAAAGCTTCTCCATGCTGGATTCATCTACCCGGTTCCTCTAACCGATTGGGTATCGAATATTGTCCCTGTTATGAAAAAACAAGGCACGATTAGAGTGTGTGTCGATTATAGGGATGTAAACCAAGCTTGTCCGAAGGACAACTATCCTACACCCTTCATTGACCAGATAGTTGATGAATGCACCGGATGTGAAATCTTTTCATTTATGGATGTATTCTCCAGGTATAATCAAATAAATATCCGCCCACAGGACCAGTCAAAGACTGCATTTATTTGTCCGTGGGGCACATTCGCTTATCGAAAATTACCCTTCGGTTTAAAGAACGCAGGGGCGACATTTCAGAGGGCGATGAATTATGCCTTCCATGACATCAAGAACATTGTTCAACCTTATCTCGACGATCTTCTGGCTCATTCGCGAAAGCGGACTGATCATCCGCAGCATTTAAGAGCGATATTTCTACGTTGCTGACACTACAAGATAAGACTCAACCCACACAAATGTGTGTTTTGCGTCGGTTCTGATCGTTTACTTGGCTTTGTAGTCTCTAAGGATGGGATTCGTCTTGACCCATGTAAGGTTCAGGCAATCATTAATTTTCCTCCACCTTCAAATTTGCTTCAGATTCAGAAACTCCAAGGAAAAGCAAACTTTCTAAGGAGGTTCATTCCAAATTACGCAGAACTTGCTAAAGGTTATGCTCGTCTTTTGAAAAAGGATGTACCTTTTGTCTGGGACCAGGTGGCGCAAGCTTCCTTTGATGCTCTGAAAGATTATCTAGTAAAAGCATCATTAATGTACGCCCCAGACTATCAAAGATATTTTAACCTGTATCTGGCTGCAGCGGATACGACCATTGCGATGGTATTAGTTCAAGAAGTCGATGGAATTGAACATCCTATCTATTATTTAAGTAAAAACTTAAACGATACAGAAAGTAAATATTCTTATGTTGAAAAACTAGCGCTTGCAGTTGTTCAAGCGATTCAAAGGTTTCGACATTATGTCCTCTTTCGGAAAACTAACGTCTTGTCAGATTGCAACCCAATGACATATATACTATCGCGACAGTTGCTAGGGGGCAAATATTCAAAATGGATAGCGATCCTTCAAGAGTTTGATTTGGAATTTGTAAAATCCAAATCAAAGAAAGCTCTAGTTTTCGCAGAATTATTATGTGATTTCCCATCGTCGTCCAATGATGAAACATCGGAAGAGTCAATTGTGTACGAAGCTTTGTTTCTCATATCTGCAAGCGATGAGTGGTATGGAGATATCATAGTTTATCTCCAAACCCAAAAATTCAGGCCTAACACCTCTCACTCAGAACAAAAACGTATACGATACCAAGCAAAAGACTACATGATCGTCGGTGATTCACTTTACCGTCGTGGTGTCGATACAGTTTTGAGGAGGTGCCTTACCCATGAGGAGGCCGAAAAAGCCCTGAATGATTGTCATTCAGGCGCATGTGGGGGGCATCAATCTGGATATGCAACAACGCAAAGAATATTACAAGCAGGATACTTCTGGCCAACCATGTTCAAGGATTGCATAACCGCAGTCAGAAGTTGCCATGCTTGTCAAATCTTTGATAGCAAAACCAGACGACCACCCGCACCTTTGCAGCCTATAGTTGCTGTTGGGCCCTTCGCCAAGTGGGGCATCGATTTCATGCAATGTAACCCCACCTCGACCGGGGGGCATGGGTATATAATAGTCGCTGTTGACTATTTTACCAAATGGGCCGAGGAGATGCCTACATTGGATAACACTGGTGAAACAACTGCCCTTTTCTTTTTCAATCATGTAGTCGCCAGGTTCGGCATACCACAGGCTATAGTTACAGATCATGAATCTCATTTTCGCAATCACATGATGGTCGAATTAGCTGCCAAGCTAGGGCTATCTCACGACAGCTCTACCCCATATTATCCACAAGCCAATGGACAAGTTGAGGCAATCAACAAGGTCCTGAAGCGTATGTTGCAAAGGATGATCAGGGTTCATAAAATAAGATGGCACCTAATCCTGTACTCGGCTTGTGGGCTTACCGGACCTCGGTAAAGAACGCAACCAGGTTCACACCTTTTCAACTGGTGTATGGCCTGGAAGCAGTCTTGCCAATCTAGTGTGAAATTTCGTCGCTTAAACTCATGATCGACCTCCTCCCCGGAACTTCAGAGGAAGAGGCTCGTTTCTTGGAATTAATCCAGATGGATGAAACCCGTCGTGATGCCGCTTTGGCGAACGAGGCTCATAAGAAACGAGTCAAGGCTCAGTTCGACAAAAATGTCAAACCCCGTGTCTTCTCAGAAGGTGATTTGGTCTTGCTTCATGATCAAGACTCCGATAAGTTGGGAGCAGGTAAATTAAAGTCCTTATGGATGGGCCCCTATATTGTTAAAAGGGTGTTAGCAAAAGGAGCCTACGAGTTAATGGATTACGATGGAATTCCACTGGCGCAGCCCCGCAACGAGTTGTACCTCAAGCGTTACTATGCTTAAATAGTAACCTGCATGCTTTTGTTATATTTTGTTTTCGCTAAAGCATTTTTTCTGATCGAATGATCCACCTTTTTCACTTGTGGCAGATGTCGAACCTTATGGAGACATGTGTTGGATATGCTGACGGAGCGAGTCGTAGTTCGCGGAACCTGTCTTCCGCGGCCTGGGCCATTTTTGATCCAAACGGCGAGTTAGTAAGTTTCAGAGGTGTATGTATTGGGAAATCAACGAATAACATCGCTGAGTATAGCGCGTTGATAGAACTACTCTCTGATGCCATCGCACGTGGCATACGCTGACTAATTGTCAGGCTAGACTCACAGCTCGTAATACTACAACTCAATGGTATATATTCTGTTCGCAATCCAGCTATTTATCGCATGTTCCTAAGGGTTAAGATCTTGGAAAGACGATTTGATTCAATTCAATATCAACATATTTCAAGAAATTTAAACACATTAACCGACTCATTAGCGAACTATGTGTTAGATAGACATTTGCAACATTTGTAAAAAGGACATATCATCAAAGATTGTACATATGGATCACATAAATCAACCAGAATAAAATCCGAAAATCAAAATATATAAGTTGTTTATATAAGTTCATACATAATGTTTTGTAACCAAGAAAAAATTGGTCATATGACCTAAAAAATCAAAAAGATGCTAGGGGGCACCCTAGCCTAGTGGTGCTCATGATAGTACGTCACGGCCTGTGCAATCATGCGCAAGAGACGAGTCCATTGTCTAGGCACGCCAATGGTATGACACTACATCTGTAAAGGTAACTTGTCGATCTGTACATCCGGAAGGCCACGAGTAAGGCTCTCAACCTACTCCTGCACAGCTGTAAGGGTCTCGGTGTCGTCAAGATCGCGAATAACAACTCTCCTAGCAGGCTCCCCTGCCGGGACAGCAGCTGGCGATCTCGGACGAACTGCTGGACGAACAGGACCAATATCTGCATGCACCCAAGAGTACAATTAAAAGTCTTGATAGAATAAACCGCAGCAACATTATGAATAAGAACAATAAACAGTAATATGGTCAAAAAATTTACCAATAGCACCCCACTGCTCGCCATCCGGTAGCACCAAATCCGGGTCGCCTCGGAAATCCATACCCACATATGGATACTCAGAAAACGCCATCTCCTGGCGCTCGAACCACCTAAATAAGGCCTCAGTGAAAGTAATCTGAGGTTGACCTGCATGCCTAGACATGTGGTCAACCCACCTCTGCATGCGTGGCTCGGTCGGAGAAGGCAAGTCAAGTATGATGTACTGAGGTTGCATTAGTGGGATTTTCTCCAAGGCAAAGGCAGTCAGAATAGAACCAAATCCAAAGTTCTTCAGCTTCCCGTCCTTTACCTTGGTCAATTGACTTTTCATCTGAACACGTACTGCATCACACCAGCTGAATACTTTCGTTTGGAGACACTCCAAGGCGTGCTGCATATAAGACCTGTTGGCAACATGTAGAGCTGTGCTGCCGGCCATCCTACCAATGGTGAACAGAATGGACCTGAGAGCCCGATCAGTAATCTCACGGATAACAATCTTGCCGTCTCTGCTCGGCTGGGAACCTTCCCTGCAATACTGGCGGACATAATCTCTGGTGGAATCAGTCCCCCGGGCCGTACCTGATAAGGAAACAGGGGCACCTCGTCTTGACAATCCAGTCAAGAAGTACATGTCCTCTATGGTCAAGGGGATGGTCTTCCCCCTAATCTGGAATACTTGGTTAACAGGATCCCAAGCATTAAGCATATACTGCAATAAAGAAATCTGTCCTCTCATACTAGAGATACGGAAGAACTTCAGCAGGCCACAGTTCCGCAGCGCGTTCACCGTGACCGGGTCATGGAGGGAAATCATGTCCTCCTCTTCATGTTCTTGTTCTCGCCATGCAAGGGACATTTTCTTCAAGGTTCCCTGCAAAGAAAACAAGAGAAAGAGTGAATTCCTGTTTTGATGACAAACTGGCGAAAAAATCATCAAAAATGACCTGGAAACTCGGTCCTTTTGAGCCCAGCGCAGGCAGAAGGTCCTCTACCTGCGATGAGGGTCAGACTACCTTAAGGCAGATTGACCTTCAGTGCAGGTTTTGAATGGGGAACCTGCGCTGAACCTAGGGCGACCTGGCAAAACCCCAGGGGCTCAGAAACACCAGAAAACAGGCAAAAAACAGGGAAATGAAACCGTGAAAAGAAAGAGCTAGGGTTTAGCTCCTACCTGGTCCAGACGGCGCCGAAAATCGTCCGCAGGATCTCCCGGAATCAGCTGGTGAAAATCAAGGGGGAAGAGGCACCTCCAGAGCTCCAACAAACCAAATGCAAATGAAATGGTAAAATGAGAGGTAAAGACACCTTTTAATGGCTTTTTACGTAGTACAAAGTGAAATATTAGGGTTATAATCTCATTTTCATGCAAATATTATTCATTTCTAACATAGTTTGTTGCAGCAATTGAAAATGCAATACTATATTTGAAAAGAGAAAAGCTAGTAATGGTAAAAAATCAAAATTCGACCATATAATCGAGCAGTTTTACCGCGGAATTTATGCTCGTTAAAAAATAGAAAAGAGTGAGCAAGGGTTCCACCAGAGTTCAAGCTCATTAAAAAATGAATCTATCCCGGTAAATAACCATTGTGATCGTAAATTTATTAGCCATTAAAAGCCTTGGTCGTGTTTGCACCTGCCACCTCCATTCCATTTGGCCGATCGTTCACCCCCATATGATTGTTTACCCATTTTGAGGAACAGCTGCGAAAAGTGATTTCACTTAGCAATCCTTGTGACACTGCCGTGATTGGAAAATTCCAACCCGTACCTGGAATCTGTTGCTATCCCTGTTTATCACTCGTTCCTCAAAAGACGAGTCTTCTTTGAGCTCTTTTCAATTGACTCGTAAAATATGAAAAGTTTGTCGAGTTTTGGCTTTCCAGCTCATTAAAAGGACTGGAAGAGCTATCCCTCCTCTAGATTTTAATCTTTTTGGACCTGAGGGATTATTGCACAAAACGTTCGAGCGCTTGTTTTATTCGGCTCGTTAAAGTTATCGAAAATTCATCCCTTCTGTATTGTTTTATACTTTTTCGGAATTAAGGGATTATATGACGAAAAAGGAATTTTGGAGTTAACTTTCTGTACCTTTTCAGACTCTCTAAAAGTGAAAAGGACCGAGTTGTCTTTGTCACTAGACTCGTTAAAATGATTAAATAGTGACAAACTTGTCTTTAGACGAGAACGAGTTTCCCTATCGCTAGGCTCGTTAAAACATAGCGATGGGCTTGCCCGAAGGGCAGGTTATAGAACAAGCATATGTTATCCTCCTCAAGCTTGACAAAAATAAAGAGGTACTGGTCAGAAATGACTGGGGAAAAATTGGGAGAACCTCAAAGCTTTAATGGTAGCAAGTCGCTCTTGAACATGACACTTTGTCCTCCGTATCACATCGGGTTGGGTTGTTTCATTCACCGGTCTCATCACCATGGTCTTCGCCAAACCATCCGTATTTGGGGTAATGCTACCAATCCATCGCATCAGTGTCATTATATGTTCAAGAGATGTGTTCAGAAAGAGTCAACCGTGTCCCATCCACTGCCATACATTATCCTTCATCCACCCATGATCGCCACCCTGAATCATATCTCACAGATTGTTTTCACCTCCACTAAAATCATTAGCTCCGTTCCGTGTCACTGATGTGGGATTCATTAAGGCCCTCCTTTGACGGATCGCTTCTTGTCGACTTCAGCTCATTATCCAAGAAGTTGATCTAGGAACACCCCCCCCCAGTACTTTGAAGCTTGCATGCCTCAATGGCAAGTTTCTCACTTCCGGCGACAGGTATACATCAATGACCTTCGACCAGAAGATTTTGCGTGGTGTTCGACGCCAAGTCCTATATTCACACCACGTGAATTGTACTGTAGTACCTTGAGGGTCATTATCATTATCGATGATCCCTCTCGCGCTTGTTAACGGTTTACATTATTGACCGGTAATCAAGCGACGTCTTTCCATGTTCGACTTCAGCGCAATTCTCACATGGATCAACTTGTACTTAGAGTGAAGATCGAACGAGTTTGAAGAGCCCGGATCTAGTTTCATCCATCCGGGCTGCGATATATATTCAGGAAATATAAAAGCATTTGATAGGTACATTATTGCAGCAGATGATCATCCTACTCAAAGGATGATAATTTCAGCAGAGGATTATCAGTCTACCATCAGACGGTCGTCTGTTATATGTACCAAAATGAATTTGTAAAGCTGAGCATGGGAATGCCCGCCTCAGCTAGATCATGAAAGCAGAATGAAAAAATAATGTATTGTATTTTATTTTATTGCAGAGCACCTCTCAGCGATTGAATGAACTTCGGATCCTCCTGGTAAAGCATTTCACCCGATAAACGACCTCATACTTTAGGGGGCAACTGTTATAGACATTTTTGTGCCTAACAGCATGAAGCATGAAATGTCAATAATCTGAGGGATCCAAAGTCCCTAAACATGTTGTTCTTACCCCTAGAGGAACAAGGTCAGCAAACCACAGCACTGAAAATTAGTTCTCCACCTAAAAACACTCAAAAACAGGCTATTTCTGGATCATGTCAGCTGCTCCACTGAGCATCTACGCTGAATGTCAACTGCTCCACTCTGTACCTGCGCTGAATGTCAAATCTAATGAAGGCTAGCTGCGCTGGGCGAGATTGGCCAAGTGGCACAGTCATTCTGCAAGGTGTCAATTGCCCAGGAAGCTTCCAAACTGACACTTGGGTCAAGGAATTCGCCTTGTGATTAGTAAGAGAGTATTGATCTCCAAGTGGAAGCAAGAATATCCAAGTGGACTCAAGAACTGAAGAATAACTGAAGTGGGAGAGGACACTAGTCAGCTTCATGCCAGTCTCAAGATGACTCATCCTTTCTCCAAAACCCTATATATAGATCTCTCTCATGAGGTCTAGGGAGGCTGGAATTTTGTGCAAGTAAGGAAGTGCTGTTGGTTTGAGTATAGAACTATTGGGTGATTTGCTTGAAGGAGGTGAAGAGGAGATTTCTTTCTGATGGGAGGTGTTGCTGGATTGGGCCTATTATGGTTGTAACACTCTCAGAACTTTACTTCTTCTATTAATAAAGCATTTGAGGTTCTTCTATGTGCATGTGTCTCTATGGTGAATTGAATCATGCTTGTATATTTGATTTATTCTAATCCCTGAATCGATTATGGATGTATGCTTCTTGTAGTTTCCTTTTCTTGCGCTAATGGTTGATCCAATCTTCCCTCTTTGCTGCTTGCTCCTAGCTCCTTGCTCTTTCACTGGCCCAGCTACACAAAGATCCTGTAAAAGCACCAGCAACACCTCCCACCAGAAAGAAATCTCCTCTTCACCTCCTTCAAGCAAATCACCCAATAGTTCTATACTCAAACCAACAACACTTCCTTACTTGCACAAAATTCCAGCCTCAAGCATCCAATACGGAATGACCCTATCCCACTCTAAGGGTGATAGTACCTCAGCAACAACTGAATGCAAAGCTATTCAAGATTACTTCTTTATGAGATGAGAGAGAGAGGAGAAAGAGGATCCACTAACCGTTATCTTCCGCTAATGGTTGATCCAATCTTCCCTCTTTGCTGCTTGCTCCTAGCTCCTTGCTCTTTCACTGGCCCAGCTACACAAAAATCCTGTAAAAGCACAAGAAAAGGAAACTACAAGAAGCATAAATCCATAATTGATTCAGGGATTAGAATAAATCAAATATACAAGCATCAATTCACCATAGAGACACATGCATATAGAAGAACCTCAAATGCTTTATTAATAGAAGAAGTAAAGTTCTAAGAGTGTTACCACCTAAAGAAGGCCTCAGTGAAAGTAATCTGAGGTTGACCTGCATGGCTAGACATGTGGTCAACCCACCTCTGCATGCGTGGCTCGGTCGGAGAAGGCTCCAATACGGAATGACCCTATCCCACTCTAAGGGTGATAGTACCTCAGCAACATATGGTATTTAGAGTTTGATGGATCAGCCAATAAACTAGGAGCAGGGGCAGGGATTTGGATACATAATATGAAAAATGATCATGCTGAAGGACATGCATATAGGCTAAATTTTAGATGCACAAATAACATGGTTGAATATGAAACCCTCCTGCTAGGACTCAAATTGATCAAAAGTTTAGGGCAGTTAGAATATCAGTTTTGGGAGATTCTGATTTAGTTATTCAACAAATGAAAGGAAACTTCCTCACAAATGATCTCAGATTAAGATCTTATAGAGGAGCAGCAATCGAAATACTCAATACCTTTCTAGAATCACAGCTTACCAAAATTCCAAGGAATCAGAATTTGCATGCTCATAGTTTGGCAACATTTGCCAGCACTTGCAAACTTCCGTTTGAGCCTAATCATCATTTTACAGCTGAGATCAAACACAGGCCAACTGTACCTGACAATGTTAAAAACTGGAAAGTGTTTGACAATGACACTCAGATCAATAATTTCCTGACTCTAGAAGAAGAATTTTCAGGCACTAATATAGACACAAGCACCATGGGAGAAGCTAATCAAATAAACAAAATTGAAACACACATTTCAGCTGAAACAACAACTCAAATATTACATCCAACAACATTTACCAACGAAGAGTTGCAAGAGCTGAAAGAAATAAACTTTGATGAAACTGTTGAAGGAGAATCTGAAGTGATTGATTTAAAGGATAATTTTTTACCCACAGGCTTGACTCCTCTGGAAGACATTTTTGATTCTAATGACATTCCAAGGAAACCCAAAATGCAGCCTTTAAATGCATAAATTGATGACTATAATATAGGAACTGCAGAAAATCCTAAAATGATAAAATTATCTAAAACTTTACCTCCTGACTAGAAGCTGAAATTTATTGAACTATTCAAAGAATTTCAGGATGTCTTTGCATGGAGTTATGAAGATCTTAAGTCCTATGACACTTCTGTGATTCAACATACAATACCCCTCAAAGAAAATCAAAAAGCTTTCAAACAAAAACTTAGAAGAGTCAATCCTGTACTCCTTCCTCTAATTGAGAAATAAGTCAAAAGAATGTATGAAGCTAGGATAATTGCACCCATCAGATTTTCAGAATGGGTGTCAAATTTAGTGCCCACTAGGAAGAAAACAGGAGAAATCAGGTTGTGTGTTGATTTGAGAAATCTAAATAAAGTCTCTTTAAAAGACCACTATCCCTTACCCAAGATGGACCATATTTTACAAAGGGTAGTAGGCGCCTCTAGAATTTCACTGCTAGATGGGTTTTCAGGCTTCAACTAGATTTTAGTTCACTCTGATGACCAAGATAAGACTAGTTTTACAACCGCTTGGGGAACTTTCAAGTATGTAAAGATGCTATTCGGACTCAAGAATGCAGGGGAAACTTTTCAACGGGCCATGGACATAGACTTTGCTAAAGAAATTCATGATTTCCTGGTCATATACCTAGATGATCTTACTACCTTTTCCAAATCAGATCAAGAACACCTAAATCATCTCAGACAAGTGTTTTTAATCTACAAAAAATATGGTATATCACTAAACCCAAAGAAATCATTATTTGGCCTACAAGAGGGCAAACTGTTAGGTCACATCATCTCAAAAGAAGGCATTAGAATTGATCCAGACAGAATACAAGCCATTTTGCAAGTTCCTCACCCTAGAAATATCAAAGAACTTCAAGCTTTCCTAAGGAAAATCAATTTTTTAAGGAGATTCATATCCAACTTGGCTAAATTAATCGGACTGCTGAACAACATGCTGAAGAAAGATTCCAGAGTCAAATGGACAATAGAAGCTAAACAAGCCTTTGAAGAAATCAAAATAGCTTTAACCAAAACACCAGTCCTTACAAGCCCAAAATTTGACAGAGATTTCATAATCTTCTCGTTTGCATCTAAACATACTATTGCTATTGTTATATTACAGAAAGATGATCAGGGGTGTGAAAAACCCATAATTGTTTTCAGAAAAGTGCTCAAAGATGCACCAATTAAGTATCAAATCATGGAAAAATAGGCTTATTCCCTTGTAAAAGCTATTAAGGACTTCAGAGTTTATATCTTATACTCTCATGTAATAGCTTATATGCCAAACACTGTTGTCAAAGATATCCTAACACAGGAAGGAATTGAAGGCAAACGTGGCAAGTGGATAGCTAACATTTTGGACTATAACATTGAAATTAAACCAACAAAGTTGATAAAAGGACAAGGATTAGTTAAACTTATGACTGAAACCAATTTTCAAGCCCTTGACATCAATGAACTGGATAATGAACAGGAGCTGGCGACTCCACAGATCAATCAAGCCTTTTTACAATCACCTTGGTGTTATCGAGAAATCTAGTGTCTATACAGAGCTGCTAGTCCCACTAAGGCTGGTAGCTACCTTAGAAACAAACAAACTAAAACCACTTTCGTTTTCCTTTATGAGAAGCAGATAAGAGGGGAAAGAAGGAGACCAACCTCTGTCTTGTGCTTGGTTCCTTGCTTGATTCCTCTCCCTTCTGATAGATCTTTACCACTCGCTTCCTCGTCTACCCAGCTTCAAAGAGCACCTGTAGAATCAAAGCAGCATAAAACTATCCAAGAACAGAGATCTACTATCATAAACAATATAGGACCAGATATATATTGACCACACAAATGCATATAACATCAATCATACAAGAATGTGGAGGAAAAATTGAATAGCTTTATTAATAATCAAGAATAGAAAAGAGGATTACAACCAATTGTTCTGACCCAATGTCATCGTCTCAGCAAGAAATCCCTTCTTCACCTCATGAAAAGCTTAGATCACCCAACACTATGATGTTACACCAAGAAACCAGCAGCACTTCCTTACAAGATACAAAATTCCAGCCTCTAGATCTCTGGGATGAGGGATCCATATATAGATGTTTGCAAGGGGGGTGAGTCAGCTTTTGAGGTTTGATTAGTGTCCTCTCTCTGATAGTTCTTGATTCCACTTGGAGATTGATGATCTCTTACTCATCCCTGGGCGAATGCAGAGAGGCAAGTGTCACAGGAGAAGTTTCTGGAAGATTCCATGATCTTCCACCTCACAGATTGACCCTGCCATTTGTCCACTCTCGCCCACCACACCCCATAGAAGGGCTTTTCAGTATGCATCGCACCTCCCATGTGTATTTAGGTGGGATGCAGTGCACTTTGACCATGGAGCAGGTGAGATGGTCCAATTTTGACCAGTTCTGAGTAGTTTTTCATGGATAACTTCTGGGAGAAGATGTAATCAGTTGACCTTGTTCTTTTAGAGGTTGGAACAACACTTTTAGGGACTTCAGAGCCCTTGGTTTATGGAAATTTATGATTGGGGTCGCATTGCCCAAAAATGTCTATAACAATTGCCCCCTAAAGCATGAGGTCGTTAATCTTTTTTGATGTCGGGTGAAATGCTTTAACATGAGGATCTGAAGTTTTTCAAGCTGCAAGGCGACCTGTAATAAGATACAATACAATACATTATCTTCATAATCTTTTCATGATCTAGCTGAGGCGGGCATTCCCATGCTCAGCTTTATAAATTCATTTTTATTTACATAGGACAGACAATCGCCTGTGTGTGCAGACTGATGATTCTGGTAGAGCTAGCATCCCTTGGATTGGGTGATTATCTATGCAACAATGATGTACATTTGATGTCTTTATTTTCCTGAATAGCCCGGATGGATGAAACTAGATCCGAGGTATTCAATCTCGTTCAATCTTCACTCAAAGTACAAGTCGATCCATGTGAGAGATGTTCTGGAGTCGAACATGGAAAGACATCGCCTGATTACTAGCCAATGACGTAAGTTGTTAACAGGCGCGAGAGGAATCACCGATAATGATGATGACCCTCAAGGTACTACAGTACAATCCACGTGGTGTGAATAAGGGACTTGGCGTCAAACACCACGCAAAATCTTTCGGTCGAAGTCCATTGATGTAAACCTATTGCCAGAAGTGAGAAACTTGCCATTGAGGCATGCAAGCTTCAAAGTACTGAAAGGGTTGTTCCTAGATCGACTTCTTGGATAATGAGCTGATGTCGACAAGGAGCGATCCGTCATAGGAGGGCCTTAGTGAATCCCACATCAATGACATGGAACGGAGCAAATGATTTTAATGGAGGTGAAATCAATCTGATGACATAAGGTTTAGGGTGGCGGTCATGAAAGGATGGAGCATAAATGTATTGCAGTGGATGAGACACAGGTGAATTCTCTGAGCGACTTCTCTTGAACATATCGGCGACACTGACATGATGGATTGGTAGCGCTAACCCCAAATATGGATGGTGTGATGGACCAATGGTGATATGACCAGTGAACGGAACAACCCAACCCGACTCGGATGCAGAGTGAAAGTGTCATGTTCAAGAGCAACTTGCTACCAATAAAGTTTCTTAAAGTTTTCTTCCCAATTTTTCCCCAGTCATTACTGACCAGTACCTCTTTATTTTTGTCAAGCTTCAGGAGGATAACATATTCTTTTTCTATAATCTACCCTTCGGGAAAACCCATCGCTATGTTTTAATGAGCCTAGCGATAGTGAAACTCGTTCTTGTCTATATGGACAAGTTTGTCGCTATTCGGTTTTAATGAGTTTAATGACAAATATAACTCGGTCCTTTTCAATTTTAGAGAGTCTGAAAAAGGGACGTAAAGAAAACTCCAATAATCCTTTTTCATCATATAATCCCTTAAGTCCGAAAAAGTATAAAACAATACAAAAGGGATGATTTTTCGGTACTTTTAATGAGCCGAACAAAACAAGTGCTCGATCGTTTTGTGTAATAATCCCTCAGGTCCAAAAAGATTAAAATCTAAAGGAGGGATAGCACTTCCGGTCACTTTAACGAGCTGGAGAGGCCAATTGCTCGGCAATCTTTTCATATTTTACGAATCAATTGAAAAGAGTGATCCAGGTGGATATTGGTGGCCACCTGCCAAGTCCACCTGGACCCCCACCATTGTCTTTCTCAGCATTTTCAGTTTCCTTAATTGTAGCACAGTTTACTATTTTTAGCAGTTTTTCGGGTCCTGAACTACCGGAGCCGTTTTGAGGCCCTAAGCGACGTCTTTTTGGAATTCTAGGGTGACCGAGCCCTATGTTACCTCCCAAAGTGGTAGTACTCGGGTAGATCTTTCTAACGAGCTATCGTACGCGTCAAACGGAGATCGTATGCCAAAGTTACGACCCCGGGAAATTGATGTACCAATTTACCCAAACGGGGCCCACAATTTAGTGTTTCATCTTCTAGGGTTAGGTTTCGGTATGTGAAGGGTTTTCCATTGTTTCTCAACAATAAATAGGCCTTCGAGCCTCATTGTAATACAGTTCAGAACATTTCAGAGGCAGGTAGCCATCACATCTCTTCTCAGAGATAAGCTACCATCGCCCTAGCTAGTTTATTGCCATTTCTATTTGTAAGCATATGTCAGTATTTTCCATTAATGAAATGAAGTATTATTTCTGCTGCATCTTTGTGTATATGGTTATCTCTGTAATTTGTTGCGTTCCTGCTTAAATCTGGATCAATGGTATCAGAGCGGTCTGCTTTTTCTCTGTTTTTCTTTGCATGTCCCCAACAAGGTCGGGATATAAGGAGTTAGGGCTTGAACTGGTTGAACCTTTGCAAGACCAGCCTCGCAAATCCCGACGGCCTCCCATGGCGGACGAGAAGAAAGACGAGGGGGCAGGAGATCCCATCAAAATCTTGCTCGAAGAAGCGCTCGAGCGACAACGAAACGCGATGATGGACAGCTTTGCGCAGATCCTTCAGCGGCTACCCAGAAGCGGCGCATCAGCTTCCAGCAGCTCCTCTGGAAACACCACACCCTTTAAGGTACAAGTTAATTTTGAAATCCCCATATTCGAGGGTCAGATAGACGCTGATGCCGTAGATAAATGGTTAAATCTGCTAGAGGGTTATTTTTCTGTTCATGAATTTTCGAGTCGGGAAAATATTGTTTTTGGTCTTCTCAAAGCAGCCCCCCACGTCAAGGACTGGTGGGAAACCTACTGCGAGCAGAAGGATGAAAGTACTGGCTCACTATTTTCAGCCGCACCCACCTGGGACTCGTTCCGGGATGCCATCAAGGATCAGTACTACCCTGTCGGAAGCTATGAGGATGAATACATAAAGTGGACCACGCTGCGGCAGGGAAGGGACCAAGATGTGCCGGAGTTCACCAATCTTTTCCATAACCTTCGCACAAAGTTGGGTATCAAGGATTCAGAGCAACATTTGATACTCAAATACCGTGGCTGCCTACACAAGTACATCCAGGAAGAAATACAGTTCCTAAACATCCCCTCGCTCGGCGCAGCATACCGGTATGCCGTCAAAGTCGAGCAGAAGTTTAAACAAAAGAAGTGAGACTTTGGATCTGCGAATCCAAAGCAGGGGAAAGGTGCCCCTAAACCATAGAACAAAGGACAAAGCCAAGGCGGGACAGCCCAAGACAACCAGCTGAAGCTGCAACCAAAGAGCAACACCGCGAAGCCGAGAAAGGACACTGGAAAGTGGTGCGAGTTCCATAAGAGCTCCACTCACAACACAAGTGAGTGTCGGGCCAAACAGTCACTGGTGGCTGAGCTAAAGGTTTCAGAATCAGATGCATGTTCCGACTCTGAGTCAGAACCCGATAAGGGGTATGAAAAAGGGAAGCAGATCATTGATGTGGATCCCAGCGCCACTGTTGCTACCGCAAAGATCCAGAAAAATGAACCCGAAGATCCAGAGGAGGAGGAGCGTCTCTTCCACTCCCAGATGTGGGTCAAGGGCTCCCCGATACAGTTCATTGTTGATAGCGGGAGTCAAAAGAACCTCATTTCGGCAGAGGTCGTGAAGCGGTTGGGCTTACCGACCATAGCACATCCACAACCATACACAATTGGGTGGCTTTACCAAGGGCGAGATCTTCGCGTGAGCCAGCAGTGTCGCCTTCCATACAACATCAAGCCCTTCACGGATGAGGTATTGTGTGACATTGCTCCCCTTGAAGTTTGTGATGTATTACTAGGACAACCATACTTGTGGAAGCGACATGCTGTGTATGAATCAAGGCCCCGTGCTGTTATTATTACATTGGGAAATAAGTTGTTCAGGATACCAGAGGTACCACCACCTGCCGCCATCTCTTTGATTACTGCAAAACAATGCAGTAAGATCATTTCCAAAACCAGGAAATTTGTTTTCCTGATGATACGCCCTCAAGGGAAGAAGAAGACAATGGCTGCGGCCTCCAAACGAGGTCCCTCTGCACGGCAGCTACAAATGGACAAGATTGTGGAGGAGTACAAAGACATCTTCACCTCCCCGGCAGGGGTTCCTCTGCACTGTCAAGTCAAGCACTCCATTGATCTGACCCCAGGTGCGTCGCTACCCAATGGACCAATTTATCGGCGCTCCGTTCTGGAGAACAATGAAATCAAGAGGCAGATTCAGGAGCTCCTACAGAAAGGTCACATCCGTCCGAGTTCATTGCCCTGTGGGAGCCCGATAGTGTTGGTACAGAAGAAGGATGGGACGTGGAGACTCTGTATTGACTATCGGGCGCTGAACAAGATCACTGTACGTAATAGGTACCCGATCCCGCGGATTGATGACCTCCTAGACCAACTAAAGGGGGCGAAATATTTCAGCAAGATCGATCTGAAGTCAGGATATCACCAGGTACCAATTGAACCCTCAGATGTGTGGAAGACTGCCTTCAAATCCAAGGAGGGCCTCTTCGAATGGTTGGTCATGCCTTTCGGATTGACGAATGCTCCTGCAACCTTTATGAGGCTAATGGATGACATCTTGCGGCCATTCACCAACTCCTTTGTAGTAGTATACTTGGATGACATTCTAATCTTCAGCCAGAGTTGGGAAGAGCACCTCCACCACATCCGACAGGTTCTCCAAACACTGCGGCAACACAAGCTATGTGCCAATTTGGAGAAATGCACTTTTGGCATGACCGAGGTCCAGTATTTGGGATACATCATTGATGAACAGGGGGTGCATGTCGATCCAGCCAAGGTCCAAGTCATTCGGGATTGGCCCTCTCCAACCACTCTAACAGAGCTCCGCAGCTTTCTAGGTCTTGCCAACTTCTACCGCAGGTTTGTGTTGGGATTTTCTCATATTTCTTGGCCCTTGAGTCAAGTCACCAAGGGCGGGGCGAAAGCAAAATTCTTTTGGTCTGAATCTCAACAGAAGGCATTCAGGGAGTTGAAGGATCGCCTCTGCACGGCACCAGTGCTCGCGTTACCAGATTTACAACAACCATTTGAGGTCGAGACAGATGCCTCTGACTATGCTATTGGGGCAGTCCTTACTCAACATGGACATCCAGTGGCATATCACAGTGAAACACTTTCAGACACAGTCCGGAAGTACCCCACTTATGATAAAGAGATGTATTCCATTGTACAGGCCTGCCGACAATGGAAGCATTACATTTTGGGGAAGGAAACGGTCATCCACACAGACCACCGACCTCTGCAATTCATACAGACCCAAGGGAAATTGCAGAATGATCGCCATCAGAAGTGGTCTACATATCTGCAACAGTTTCACTTGAATATCAAGTATAAAAAGGGCAGCACCAATAATGTTGCAGATTGCCTCAGTCGACGACTGATCATGGCGCTAACCACCGTGCTCAACTCTTGCGGGCACGAGACTTCTGATTGGCCACTTCTCTACAAAAGCGACCCAGAATTCGGCCACACATACCAGACACTCTTGGAGGGTCGGCAGGTTGCAAATTTTCACCTCCAGGATGCCCTATTATGCCACCTCGGTCACCTTTGTGTTCCTTCAAGCGAGCGTGCCAAGATGATTTGGGAAGCACACTACAGTCGGGCTGCTGGGCATTTCGGGGTCGAGAAAACAGTGGCAGTACTGCAAAACTATTTCTATTGGCCGAATTTTCGACAGGATGTTGGGAAGTACATCCGATCATGTACTGCCTGTGCCATTGCCAAACCGACCATTAAGAAGCAAGGCCTCTATAACCCGTTGCCTACCCCTAGTCGACCTTGGGAATCCATCTCCATGGATTACATGTCAGGCCTTCCTTCCACTAAGCATGGAAATGACTGTGTTTTTGTGGTCGTTGACAGGTTCTCAAAGATGGCCATTATGATGGCCTGCAAGAAGAATATCACAGCAGAAGCCACTGCTAAACTCTTCTTTGAACGAGTGTGGGTGCACTTTGGGATCCCACAGTCTATCATCTCAGATCGGGATAGTCGGTTTCTCAGCACATTTTGGTCCAGTCTCTGGTCAATGCTGGACACCAAACTCACGAAGTCCACAGCCTTCCATCCTCAAACTGATGGCCAGACAGAGGTTGTCAACAGGATGATTGTGCATTGTTGGAGAGGTAAATCCCCTCTACGGATAGAGGCGATCCCTACTAGCCCAGCAAGGGACTAGCAACAATCACACAATGCTACCACGCATGTTCCTAATTGCAATTAAACAAGAAGTAAAGAGCACCTACTTGGATTCCTGCGCCGTCGTTTGACGAAGGGATGTTGTCTTCGCTCCTTCGCTTCAGCTGGTCACAATCCTCCGCGATCCCCGCGAATAGATATCTGCACACACGAAGAGGAAACAAACGCAAGCGTGAAATCTAATAAAAGCAACCATACATCAGTCAGAAAAGACGTAATTCACGTTTAACCATTGCATAAACAAGTAAGAATGGAACAATAATAGCAGTCATCTATTATTAATCAGAATAGAGAAGAGTACAACCAAATGTTCTGACATCGGTAACCTTCTTAGGAGGGGCCAGTCAGCATGTATCTCAAGCATTCACCTTTGAGGATGATTCTCCCAAGACAAACAACTCTCTCTCTCACACAAAAGTCACAAACAACCTTCCCTAAGCAATCAATCACTTCCACATCTAGCACACCACACCTATAGCAGCAATCTGAGCACTACAAGCTCTATACAATCCAAGCTATTCCAAGCTAAGTCTAACTAGCTTCTCATGGTAATGGTGAGAGTTTATATAGGAGAAGGAGTCTCCTAAAAGGGTGGAAGGATGAGCTTATCTTCAAGGGAAGTTGTTGGAAAGGGTCGAACAGACATGCCATAGAAGGGAGTCGACATTCACAAAGCTAACAACCAAGCCTGGAGGGATCTGGAAGGCGGGTTGTTTGAACAAATTCGCCTAAACTGGATCAGTGCGGATTATAGGGAAACTGCCGCGCTGTCGGCGCATATCAATAACTGAAGAAGTCATGTTAGCGCGGAAGCACACGGAAAAGGCGCACTGTGGACCATCGCGGAAAAGTGATGTTCTTCCGCGCTGGCAGCGCACAGCATACACTGGAAGGTGCCTGTCATCGCGGTTATTTTAGGAACAGACGCGCTGATGAACAAAACTTTGGAAAAATGGGTTTTTAAGCCAGTTCAGGGAGTAAGCACTTAGTGATTGTGAATTCTGGGCATAGTAGGGTGACTGACAGGAAGGCAGTGATAAATTACTGTGTAACAGATGCCCCCTAAAGCATGAAGACCGAGAGAGTGGGAGGGGTGAAATGCTTTACAACACACGCCGAACTGGAACACCACCAAGAAGGACCGAAAATCTCTGACAATCAAGTACATGCAGTCTAGGCATGGGCGCAGCCATCCAAAAGACATGCGAGAATGGTCTGTGGAATGGACGCAGCCACCCAGTCAAAGAGACCAAAAAACTGATAAGGTATGGTCGCAGCCATCCATGAAGACTCAGGTATGGGCGCAGCCATCCATCAATGAGTCATGTAATGATTATCCACAAAATCGCAGCCTGGACCATAACAAGCAAGGATCCAGGGTCTTGCGCTCCATCTCGACCCGAACAAAGTACAAGTCCAAGCATGTGAATACAGGAGTTGAAGTCGAACATGCGTGAACATCGTCTGATTACCAGTCAATGATGAAAACTGTTAACAGACGCGAGAGGTACCACCAATAATGACAATGGTCCTCAAGGTACTATAGGTACAATCCGTGGTGTGTGAATCAATGAGTTGGTGTCGAACACCCACGGAATCATTCGATCGAAGGCCAATGATGTAAACCTTGCGTCGAACACGAAGAACCTGCCATTGAGGCATGCAGGCTCCAAGGCACCTGAAAGGAGTCTCTAAGTCACTTTCTCGGATAATGAGTTGGAGTCGACGAGAAAGGACCTTGATCGAAGGTGGGCCATGATGTTTCCACATCATTGACACGAGACAGAGGCACAATAGTTTGTGTGAGATAGCGAACGAGGTTGCATTGTGGCAGAGGACAACTTCTCTTGAACATATAACGGCACTGTAACGGGTTTGGTAGTACTTGACATCAAATGAGCAGCGGATAAGGTGATGATGGCAATGAGCAGATGAGAGGTCAAATAGGATATCCCGAACCCATGGAGGCTAGTGGAAACAAAATGAGATGACCCCACCCAGACACGAAACAACGGAGTGCCATGTTCAAGAGCGACGTACTGCCGAGACGACTGTAATCATAGTTCCATTTTCCCCACCATTGCTGGCAGGTACCCGATTATTTTTGGATGACAAGCTTGACGGGGATAACATATGCTTGATGTGTGTCATTTCGACAATATCCGATGTCATTGAGTGTTTAACGAGCCTGACAAAGGAAAAACTCGGCCTCTTTTCTTGTTTCGAGAGTCTGAAAAGAATGCGGAAAAGGAGACTCCAGGGGGGTCCTTTTTCGTACAGTTGTGTCTCTCGAGCCCGAAAAAGTATAAAACCATGCTCGAAAGAACCGCTCGGCCATTACAACCGAGGAGTACTTTTCATGAATAGTGCCTTCGACCCGAAGAAGTAAAAAAGCGGTCAAAAACACGTCGTTTTAGAACCGATATCGAGCGCGAAACGACAAACACCCGGCAATCTTTTTGGTTCAACGGTCGGAAAAAGAGCTTAAAACGACCGCCTTTCATTCCTTTTAACGAGCTGAAAGGAAGCTCGGCTATCTTCTCTTGTTTAATGTTGGAAAAGAACTTAGAGACGACACATTTGGCAATCATATGAACGGCGAACCGTCATGACCAAGTTGCTTTACCTGAACCTGCACAAGAGCACTACCCGCATAAATCCATTCGATATGTGTAAAAAAAACATATTAAAACATGCGTTTAACAAATTCAGGGCTAGAGTTATGGTTAAAAATGGTAAAAACCCAAAAATATGGCAATTTAGGAGTTTTTACTATAAATAGGGGGGGCATCGATTATACGTCCTGTAACCCTCATTCGGCCGGGGGGCATGGGTACATTATCGTTGCTGTGGATTATTTCACCAAGTGGGCCGAAGCGATGCCTACATTAAACGAAGACGGCCACACAACGGCGCAGTTTTTATTCAATCATATCATCACTCAATTCGGAGTCCCTCAGGCTATTGTTACAGATCACAGAAAGCATTTCCGAAATCATATGATGACAGAGTTAACGACCCAGCTAGGCTTGCGTCAAGATAGTTCGTCACCGTACTATCCTCAATCTAACGGTCAAGTCGAAGCCGTGAACAAAGTTTTGATCACCATGATTCAACGCACCGTCAATACACACAAGTCAAACTGGCATCTAATGCTTTTCCCGGCCTTGTGGGCCTACCGGACTTCTGTGAAGGATGCCACCGGTTTCACCCCGTTTCAACTGGTCTATGGACTGGAGGCTACCCTTCCCGTCGAATGTGAGATTCCTTCATTAAAATTAGCTGTCGAGTTGCTTCCCAACACCACTCCGGTGGAGGAACGGCTTCTTTACCTAGAACGGTTAGACGAAACTCGTCGTTTGGCTTCTCTGGCTATCGAAGCATAGAAGAAGAGAATCAAAGCTCACTTCGATCAGAATATTCATCCTCGTTCCTTTGTTGAGGGAGACTTAGTACTGCTCTACGATCAAGCTAAGGATAAGCTGGGGGCAGGAAAGCTCGAATCCATGTGGTTAGGTCCCTACATTGTGAAACGAGTTTTACGAAAGGGCGCATATGAGTTGATTGACTATGAAGGAAATCCTCTTGACAAGCCCCGTAATGGGCTGTATCTGAAGAAATACTATGCATAGCTTCTCACATTCACTTTGTATATACGTGTGTTTTTGAGTTTTTAGTGCATGAATTTCATTTTGCTTTGGTATAAAGACGTGTCTTGCCACTTATCATGCTTTGTCTTTCCTGCGCAGATGTCCAGTACCCCTTATGTCGGTTTCGCTGATGGTGCCTGCCGTAGCACTTGTAATTTGTCTTCGGCAGCGTGGGTGATCTACGATCCTCACGGAGAGTTGTTAGATCTTCAGGGTGTCTGCCTAGGTCGTACCACTAACAACGTTGCCGAGTACAGCGCTGTAATCGAATTACTTGCCGAAGCAGTTGATCTCGGCATCCGAGAGCTAGTGGTGAACCTGGACTCCCAGCTGGTTGTCCATCAACTCAACGGACGATATTCCGTCAGAGACCAGTGCATATTAAGGTTGTACCTACGTGTAAGATTGTTGGAACGGACTTTTGATTACATTACTTATCAACACATTCCAAGACGATTAAATACGTTGACTGATGCATTGGCAAATCATGTATTAGATAGACATTTGCGTAACAGATAAACATTATACAGGAAAGCATAGATAGCATAGTAAGACCATAAGCATGTGTAAATAAATCATTTCAAGCATAGTTTGCATGTGTGTGCTTTTAAGCTTGCATTAAAAAATATAAAATCCGTGGGTCATGTGTCGTGCAAATTCATACATAAGATCACAATTGTACTGAATAAACGCATAACATAAAGAACACATCATCATATGTAACAATGACCCATCCAAAAAATCGGTATGTATATATATATATATATATCGTGTGGCGCACTAAGGCGCTCAAAAATAGATGTGCATGTCCGAAAATCTCAATACATCTGAGTCATATGTCTCAAAATAGCAGTGGAAATAAAACCTAGACAACTAGTCAGCTGGATGATGCTCTCTGTAGTACACAGCTGCTCGTGCTACCCGCCTCAGAAGACGGTGCACCCTGGGTTCCACCCCCACTGTATTGATCTGATGCTCTAAGGGGACCTCTTCGACCCCCTGGTAGTCAGGCACCCCCTCCAGCAACCCCTCAAGGTTGCAAGCCACAGTCTCCGACGCGTTAACCCCTGGAGGGGCTAAGGCCAAAGCCCCGGCTCCCTGTCCTTCTCTCCATGCCGTAGCAGCCAGGCCAATCGGTCTAGTAGGCCCCACATCTTCATAACAAGACATTTATTAGGACATGTACATAAAAAATTAAAAAACATTGCAAAACTCAAAGCCAAAGTGTCATACCTGCATCATCCCACTGTTTACCTGGGGGCAGTGCCAAATCAGGGTCATTGCGGAAATCCATGCCCGCATATGGCCAATCCTGCACAAAGATCTCCTGCTGATCCAGCCAGTCTCGGAAGAATGCTCCCCAGCTATGTGGCCGGCCGCCACCCCCACGTGGCATGATACGAGCCCATCGTGAGGCCCTCGTCTCCCGAGGATCCCTGGGGGCATCCACGGCCATCGACTGCAGCCGCATGGCTGGCACTCGCTCCAGAATGAGCGGGACCAGGATCGATCCATAGCCAAACTGCTTTGTCTCCCCGCGACGGCAGTTACTCAGTTGCCTCTTCATGTTGTTGGTCACTACCGTGCACCAATCAAACACTGTAGGCTCGAGGCAATCAAGAGCTAGCAGGAGATGAGTCTTTGAAGCCTCATGGTTGGCCATACTACCCGCTGCCCGGGTCACCATGAACAGAATGGTGCGAAGCACTATGTCTCTCACTGTGGGGATTGCTACTTTCCCACTTCGTGTCTTCACAGCCTCCGGGTAGACCCGAGCCATCAGGTCATCTAAAGTGCCGCCGCTAGGTCGCTGCCCCTCCAAGATGGGCCTCGCACCTCGGCGCGACAGCCCAGTCAAGAAAAAGATATCCATATGGTCAAACTCAATATCATGACCGCGGATGGTGAATTTCATATCCACCAGGTTCCATGCTCTAATCAGTAGCTCAAGAAGATCATGCTGAGCTCTCAGGCGCGGCGTGAGGAAGAATTTCATAAAACCGCAAACCCGCATGGCATTGCAGCAATTCACATCCCCCCAAGCGGCTATATCTTCCACATCGTGAACTCTTTCCTGCCATTGGAAAGCCATGATGTCCTGCACAAGCCATAAAAACAAGTTAGACGTGCTGGCATTAAAAAATTCACATTCTTTTTTTAAAACAAAAAAATTTTCTGCGCTGGCCATGGCAGCCTTCGTTAAATTTCGAGGTCAGCGCGGAAGAACACGGGTTTTCCGCGCTGACCCGAAGTTGGCCACGTTTTGTTCTATTTCGGTCAGCGCGGACCCGTGGGGGATATCTGCGCTGACTGAGGGCGCATCCATGCACCAAGAATTTGCCCAATTGGGCAAATTCAACCGTTAAAATCCTACTAAAATTGACCAAAATGTAGGGCAAGGGAACAAGAACCTACCTGGAAGAAGCGGATCGGAAAACGGTGTCTGTACGGGCTGGAAATCGCTCCGTCAACTTTCTGGCTCCTCCACGTCCTTCACGTTCCAAAATAGTAAAATGGTAAAAATGACTTATTACTCCCCCCTATTTATAGTAAAAACTCCTAAATTGCCATATTTTGGGTTTTTACCATTTTTAACCATAACTCTAGCCCTGAATTTGTTAAACGCATGTTTTAATATGTTTTTTACACATATCGAATGGATTTATGCGGGTAGTGCTCTTGTGCAGGTTCAGGTAAAGCAACTTGGTCATGACGGTCCGCCGTTCATATGATCCCCAAATGTGTCGTCTCTAAGCTCTTTTCCGACGTTAAACAAGAGAAGATAGCCGAGCTTCCTTTCAGCTCGTTAAAAGGAATGAAAGGTGGTCTTTTTAAGCTCTTTTTCCGACCGTTGAACAAAGATTGCCGGGTGTTTGTCGTTTCGCGCTCGATATCGGTTCTAAAACGACGTGTTTTCGACCGCTTTTTTACTTCTTCGGGTCGCACTATTCATGAAAAGTACTCCTCGGTTGTAATGGCCGGGCGCTTCTTTCGAGCATGGTTTTATACTTTTTCGGGCTCAAGAGCACAACTGTACGAAAAAACCCCCCTGGAGTCTCCCGCTTCTGCATTCTCAAACTGAAACCAGAAAAAGGCCGGAGAGGTGGAATCAGGCACTCCTGAGCATGTATAGCTCAGCAAGCCATCTAGCCACAAGGGACAGAGCCTCCCACTATGTTCAGCATTGCAATTAAACAAGAGGTAAAGAGCACCTACTTGGATTCCATAGCGCCGTTTTGAGGTGGGATGTTGTCTTCGCTCCTTCGCTTCATGCCCCAATCCTCCGGCCATGCCACTTGCAGCTACACACATGAATTCAGCTCATGCCAGCGTGAAACAATAAGGCCACCATACATCATTGAGCGCAATCCAACATATTCGCCAGCAGGTCCAATGACATTCTATGAGAAATCAAATGCCAAGTACAAGCAGTTCGACATGATCAACACCAGGAGGGCCACACAAGTATTCAGGCATTCACAAAGTCTGGTTGATTTGCAAAAGGAACGCCTTACTGGAGCCTATCGGAAATTGAGACCACTTCCCTATATCAATCACTTACACATTACTAAGGCTATGGGAGCAATGCATTACAGCTCAGCATTCCCCCTATTCCAAGGCCTGCACCCAGTGTTCAATGTGGACCGCCTTCGGCCATACTTTCCACCATTGCTAGACACATCTGACATTGCAGAACATCTCAAACCCACAGAATTAAATCCAGATTGCATGGAACAAGCTGCAACTGATCGGATCATGGACACACAGATCAAGAACACTCGCCAACAGCATATCCAACTGTATCGAGTTGTCAAAGCAGGCCAACTCCTTCAGCAGGGCAAGTGGCTCACCAGGGAACAAGTTCAGCAGAGGTTTCCTCATCTCATGGAGGAGCTCAACGCAATGGGGACCATTGCTTCCTAAGGGGGGAGGAATGATCCAGGTGGATATTGGTGGCCACCTGCCAGGTCCACCTGGACCCCCACCATTGTCTTTCTCAGCATTTTCAGTTTCCTTAATTGTAGCACAGTTTACTATTTTTAGCAGTTTTTCGGGTCCTGAACTTCCGGAGCCGTTTTGAGGCCCTAAACGACGTTTTTTTGGAATTCTGGGGCGACCGAGCCCTATGTTGCCTCCCAAAGTGGTAGTACTAGGATAGATCTTTCTAACGAGCTATCGTACGCGACAAACGGAGATCGTATGCCAAAGTTACGACCCCGGAAATTGATGTACCAATTTACCCAAACGGGGCCCACAATTTGGCGTTTCATCTTCTAGGGTTAGGTTTCGGAATGTGAAGGGTTTTCCATTGTTTCTCAACAATAAATAGGCCTTCGAGCCTCATTGTAATACAGTTCAGTTCAGAGGCATGTAGCCATCACATCTCTTCTCAGAGATAAGCTACCATCGCCCTAGCTAGTTTATTGCCATTTCTGTTTGTAAGCATATGTCAGTATTTTCCATTAATGAAATGAAGTATTATTTCCGCTGCATCTTTGTGTATATGGTTATCTCTGTAATTTGTTGCGTTCCTGTTTAAATCTGGATCAGTGGTATCAGAGCGGTCTGCTTTTTCTCTGTTTTTCTTTGCATGTCCCCAACAAGGTCGGGATATAAGGAGTTAGGGCTTGAACTGGTTGAACCTTTGCAAGACCAGCCTCGCAAATCCCGACGGCCTCCCATGGCGGACGAGAAGAAAGACGAGGGGGCAGGAGATCCCATCAAAATCTTGCTCGAAGAAGCGCTCGAGCGACAACGGAACGCGATGATGGACAGCTTTGCGCAGATCCTTCAGCGGCTACCCAGAAGCGGCGCATCGGCTTCCAGCAGCTCCTCTGGAAACGCCACACCCTTTAAGGTACAAGTTAATTTTGAAATCCCCATATTCGAGGGTCAGATAGACGCTGATGCCGTAGATAAATGGTTAAATCTGCTAGAGGGTTATTTTTCTGTTCATGAATTTTCGAGTCGGGAAAAGATTGTTTTTGCTCTTCTCAAAGCAGCCCCCCACGTCAAGGACTGGTGGGAAACCTACTGCGAGCAGAAGGATGAAAGTACTGGCTCACTATTTTCAGCCGCACCCACCTGGGATTCGTTCCGGGATGCCATCAAGGAGCAGTACTACCCTGTCGGAAGCTATGAGGATGAATACATAAAGTGGACCACGCTGCGGCAGGGAAGGGACCAAGATGTGCCGGAGTTCACCAATCTTTTCCATACCCTTCGCACAAAGTTGGGTATCAAGGATTCAGAGCAACATTTGATACTCAAATACCGTGGCTGCCTGCACAAGTACATCCAGGAAGAAATACAGTTCCTAAACATCCCCTCGCTCGGCGCAGCATACCGGTATGCCGTCAAAGTCGAGCAGAAGTTTAAACAAAAGAAGCGAGACTTTGGATCTGCGAATCCAAAGCAGGGGAAAGGTGCCCCTAAACCACAGAACAAAGGACAAAGCCAAGGCGGGACAGCCCAAGACAACCAGCTGAAGCTGCAAGCAAAGAGCAACGCCGCGAAGCCGAGAAAGGACACTGGAAAATGGTGCGAGTTCCATAAGAGCTCCACTCACAACACAAGTGAGTGTCGGGCCAAACAGTCACTGGTGGCTGAGCTAAAGGTTTCAGAATCAGATGCATGTTCCGACTCTGAGTCAGAACCCGATAAGGGGTATGAAAAAGGGAAGCAGATCATTGATGCGGATCCCAGCGCCACTGTTGCTACCGCAAAGATCCAGAAAAATGAACCCGAAGATCCAGAGGAGGAGGAGCGTCTCTTCCACTCCCAGATGTGGGTCAAGGGCTCCCCGATACAGTTCATTGTTGATAGCGGGAGTCAAAAGAACCTCATTTCGGCAGAGGTCGTGAAGCGGTTGGGCTTACCGACCACAGCACATCCACAACCATACACCATTGGGTGGCTTTACCAAGGGCGAGATCTTCGCGTGAGCCAGCAGTGTCGCCTTCCATACAACATCAAGCCCTTCACGGATGAGGTATTGTGTGACATTGCTCCCCTTGAAGTTTGTGATGTATTACTAGGACAACCATACTTGTGGAAGCGACATGCTGTGTATGAATCAAGGCCCCGTGCTGTTATTATTACATTGGGAAATAAGTTGTTCAGGATACCAGAGGTAGCACCACCTGCCGCCATCTCTTTGATTACTGCAAAACAATGCAGTAAGATCATTTCCAAAACCAGGAAATTTGTTTTCCTGATGATACGCCCTCAAGGGAAGAAGAAGACAATGGCCGCGGCCTCCAAACGAGGTCCCTCTGCACGGCAGCTACAAATGGACAAGATTGTGGAGGAGTACAAAGACATCTTCACCTCCCCGGCAGGGGTTCCTCTGCACTGTCAAGTCAAGCACTCCATTGATCTGACCCCAGGTGCGCCGCTACCCAATGGACCAATTTATCGGCGCTCCGTTCTGGAGAACAATGAAATCAAGAGGCAGATTCAGGAGCTCCTACAGAAAGGTCACATCCGTCCGAGTTCATCGCCCTGTGGGAGCCCGATAGTGTTGGTACAGAAGAAGGATGGGACGTGGAGACTCTGTATTGACTATCGGGCGCTGAACAAGATCACTGTCCGTAATAGGTACCCGATCCCGCGGATTGATGACCTCCTAGACCAACTAAAGGGGGCGAAATATTTCAGCAAGATCGATCTGAAGTCAGGATATCACCAGGTACCAATTGAACCCTCAGATGTGTGGAAGACTGCCTTCAAATCCAAGGAGGGCCTCTTCGAATGGTTGGTCATGCCTTTCGGATTGACGAATGCTCCTGCAACCTTTATGAGGCTAATGGATGACATCTTGCGGCCATTCACCAACTCCTTTGTAGTAGTATACTTGGATGACATTCTGATCTTCAGCCAGAGTTGGGAAGAGCACCTCCACCACATCCGACAGGTTCTCCAAACACTGCGGCAACACAAGCTATGTGCCAATTTGGAGAAATGCACTTTTGGCATGACCGAGGTCCAGTATTTGGGATACATCATTGATGAACAGGGGGTGCATGTCGATCCAGCCAAGGTCCAAGTCATTCGGGATTGGCCCTCTCCAACCACTCTAACAGAGCTCCGCAGCTTTCTAGGTCTTGCCAACTTCTACCGCAGGTTTGTGTTGGGATTTTCTCATATTTCTTGGCCCTTGAGTCAAGTCACCAAGGGCGGGGCGAAAGCAAAATTCTTTTGGTCTGAATCTCAACAGAAGGCATTCAGGGAGTTGAAGGATCGCCTCTGCACGGCACCAGTGCTCGCGTTACCAGATTTACAACAACCATTTGAGGTCGAGACAGATGCCTCTGACTATGCTATTGGGGCAGTCCTTACTCAACATGGACATCCAGTGGCATATCACAGTGAAACACTTTCAGACACAGTCCGGAAGTACCCCACTTATGATAAAGAGATGTATTCCATTGTACAGGCCTGCCGACAATGGAAGCATTACATTTTGGGGAAGGAAACGGTCATCCACACAGACCACCGACCTCTGCAATTCATACAGACCCAAGGGAAATTGCAGAATGATCGCCATCAGAAGTGGTCTACATACCTGCAACAGTTTCACTTGAATATCAAGTATAAAAAGGGCAGCACCAATAATGTTGCAGATTGCCTCAGTCGACGACTGATCATGGCGCTAACCACCGTGCTCAACTCTTGCGGGCACGAGACTTCTGATTGGCCACTTCTCTACAAAAGCGACCCAGAATTCGGCCACACATACCAGACACTCTTGGAGGGTCGGCAGGTTGCAGATTTTCACCTCCAGGATGCCCTATTATGCCACCTCGGTCACCTTTGTGTTCCTTCAAGCGAGCGTGCCAAGATGATTTGGGAAGCACACTACAGTCGGGCTGCTGGGCATTTCGGGGTCGAGAAAACAGTGGCAGTACTGCAAAACTATTTCTATTGGCCGAATTTTCGACAGGATGTTGGGAAGTACATCCGATCATGTACTGCCTGTGCCATTGCCAAACCGACCATTAAGAAGCAAGGCCTCTATACCCCGTTGCCTACCCCTAGTCGACCTTGGGAATCCATCTCCATGGATTACATGTCAGGCCTTCCTTCCACTAAGCATGGAAATGACTGTGTTTTTGTGGTCGTTGACAGGTTCTCAAAGATGGCCATTATGATGGCCTGCAAGAAGAATATCACAGCAGAAGCCACTGCTAAACTCTTCTTTGAACGAGTGTGGGTGCACTTTGGGATCCCACAGTCTATCATCTCAGATCGGGACAGTCGGTTTCTCAGCACATTTTGGTCCAGTCTCTGGTCAATGCTGGACACCAAACTCACGAAGTCCACAGCCTTCCATCCTCAAACTGATGGCCAGACAGAGGTTGTCAACAGGATGATTGTGCATTGTTGGAGAGGTAAATCCCCTCTACGGATAGAGGCGATCCCTACTAGCCCAGCAAGGGACTAGCAACAATCACACAATGCTGCCACGCATGTTCCTAATTGCAATTAAACAAGAGGTAAAGAGCACCTACTTGGATTCCTGCGCTGTCGTTTGACGAAGGGATGTTGTCTTCGCTCCTTCGCTTCAGCTGGTCACAATCCTCCGCGATCCCCGCGAATAGATACCTGCACACACGAAGAGGAAACAAACGCAAGCGTGAAATCTAATAAAAGCAACCATACATCAGTCAGAAAAGATGTAATTCACGTTTAACCATTGCATAAACAAGTAAGAATGGAACAATAATAGCAGTCATCTATTATTAATCAGAATAGAGAAGAGTACAACCAAATGTTCTGACGTCGGTAACCTTCTCAGGAGGGGCCAGTCAGCATGTATCTCAAGCATTCACCTTTGAGGATGATTCTCCCAAGACAAACAACTCTCTCTCTCACACAAAAGTCACAAACAACCTTCCCTAAGCAATCAATCACTTCCACATCTAGCACACCACACCTATAGCAGCAATCTGAGCACTACAAGCTCTATACAATCCAAGCTATTCCAAGCTAAGTCTAACTAGCTGCTCATGGTAATGGTGAGAGTTTATATAGGAGAAGGAGTCTCCTAAAAGGGTGGAAGGATGAGCTTATCTTCAAGGGAAGTTGTTGGAAAGGGTCGAACAGACATGCCATAGAAGGGAGTCGACATTCACAAAGCTAACAACCAAGCCTGGAGGGATCTGGAAGGCAGGTTGTTTGAACAAATTCGCCTAAACTGGATCAGCGCGGATTATAGGGAAACTGCCGCGCTGTCGGCGCATCTCAATAACTGAAGAAGTCATGTCAGCGCGGAAGCACACGGAAAAGGCGCGCTGTGGACCATCGCGGAAAAGTGATGTTCTTCCGCGCTGGCAGCGCACAGCATACACTGGAAGGCGCCTGTCATCGCGGTTATTTTAGGAACAGACGCGCTGATGAACAAAACTTTGGAAAAATGGGTTTTTAAGCCAGTTCAGGGAGTAAGCACTTAGTGATTGTGAATTCTGGGCATAGTAGGGTGACTGACAGGAAGGCAGTGATAAATTACTGTGTAACAGATGCCCCCTAAAGCATGAAGACCGAGAGAGTGGGAGGGGTGAAATGCTTTACAACACACGCCGAACTGGAACACCACCAAGAAGGACCGAAAATCTCTGACAATCAAGTACATGCAGTCTAGGCATGGGCGCAGCCATCCAAAAGACATGCGAGAATGGTCTGTGGAATGGACGCAGCCACCCAGTCAAAGAGACCAAAAACTGATAAGGTATGGTCGCAGCCATCCATGAAGACTCAGGTATGGGCGCAGCCATCCATCAATGAGTCATGTAATGATCATCCACAATTCGCAGCCTGGACCATAACAAGCAAAGATCCAGGGTCTTGCGCTCCATCTCGACCCGAACAAAGTACAAGTCCAAGCATGTGAATACAGGAGTTGAAGTCGAACATGCGTGAACATCGTCTGATTACCAGTCAATGATGAAAACTGTTAACAGACGCGAGAGGTACCACCAATAATGACAATGGTCCTCAAGGTACTATAGGTACAATCCGTGGTGTGTGAATCAATGAGTTGGTGTCGAACACCCACGGAATCATTCGATCGAAGGCCAATGATGTAAACCTTGCGTCGAACACGAAGAACCTGCCATTGAGGCATGCAGGCTCCAAGGCACCTGAAAGGAGTCTCTAAGTCACTTTCTCGGATAATGAGTTGGAGTCGACGAGAAAGGACCTTGATCGAAGGTGGGCCATGATGTTTCCCACATCATTGACACGAGACAGAGGCACAATAGTTTGTGTGAGATAGCGAACGAGGTTGCATTGTGGCAGAGGACAACTTCTCTTGAACATATAACGACACTGTAACGGGTTTGGCAGTACTTGACATCAAATGAGCAGCGGATAAGGTGATGATGGCAATGAGCAGATGAGAGGTCAAATGGGATATCCCGAACCCATGGAGGCTAGTGGAAACAAAATGAGATGACCCCACCCAGACACGAAACAACGGAGTGCCATGTTCAAGAGCGACGTACTGCCGAGACGACTGTAATCATAGTTCCATTTTCCCCACCATTGCTGGCAGGTACCCCGATTATTTTTGGATGACAAGCTTGACGGGGATAACATATGCTTGATGTGTGTCATTTCGACAATATCCGATGTCATTGAGTGTTTACCGAGCCTGACAAAGGAAAAACTCGGCCTCTTTTCTTGTTTCGAGAGTCTGAAAAGAATGCGGAAAAGGAGACTCCAGGGGGGTCCTTTTTCGTACAGTTGTGTCTCTTGAGCCCGAAAAAGTATAAAACCATGCTCGAAAGAACCGCTCGGCCATTACAACCGAGGAGTACTTTTCATGAATAGTGCCTTCGACCCGAAGAAGTAAAAAAGCGGTCGAAAACACGTCGTTTTAGAACCGATATCGAGCGCGAAACGACAAACACCCGGCAATCTTTTTGGTTCAACGGTCGGAAAAAGAGCTTAAAATGACCGCCTTTCATTCCTTTTAACGAGCTGAAAGGAAGCTCGGCTATCTTCTCTTGTTTAATGTTGGAAAACAACTTAGAGACGACACATTTGGCGATCATATGAACGGCGAACCGTCATGACCAAGTTGCTTTACCTGAACCTGCACAAGAGCACTACCTGCATAAATCCATTCGATATGTGTAAAAAAAACATATTAAAACATGCGTTTAACAAATTCAGGGCTAGAGTTATGGTTAAAAATGGTAAAAACCCAAAAATATGGCAATTTAGGAGTTTTTACTATAAATAGGGGGGGCATCGATTATACGTCCTGTAACCCTCGTTCGGCCGGGGGGCATGGGTACATTATCGTTGCTGTGGATTATTTCACCAAGTGGGCCGAAGCGATGCCTACATTAAACGAAGACGGCCACACAGCGGCGCAGTTTTTATTCAATCATATCATCACTCAATTCGGAGTCCCTCAGGCTATTGTTACAGATCACGGAAAGCATTTCCGAAATCATATGATGACAGAGTTAACGACCCAGCTAGGCTTGCGTCAAGATAGTTCGTCACCGTACTATCCTCAATCTAACGGTCAAGTCGAAGCCGTGAACAAAGTTTTGATCACCATGATTCAACGCACCGTCAATACACACAAGTCAAACTGGCATCTAATGCTTTTCCCGGCCTTGTGGGCCTACCGGACTTCTGTGAAGGATGCCACCGGTTTCACCCCGTTTCAACTGGTCTATGGACTGGAGGCTACCCTTCCCATCGAATGTGAGATTCCTTCATTAAAATTAGCTGTCGAGTTGCTTCCCAACACCACTCCGGTGGAGGAACGGCTTCTTTACCTAGAACGGTTAGACGAAACTCGTCGTTTGGCTTCTCTGGCTATCGAAGCATAGAAGAAGAGAATCAAAGCTCACTTCGATCAGAATATTCATCCTCGTTCCTTTGTTGAGGGAGACTTAGTACTGCTCTACGATCAAGCTAAGGTTAAGCTGGGGGCAGGAAAGCTCGAATCCATGTGGTTAGGTCCCTACATTGTGAAACGAGTTTTACGAAAGGGCGCATATGAGTTGATTGACTATGAAGGAAATCCTCTTGACAAGCCCCGTAATGGGCTGTATCTGAAGAAATACTATGCATAGCTTCTCACATTCACTTTGTATATACGTGTGTTTTTGAGTTTTTAGTGCATGAGTTTCATTTTGCTTTGGTATAAAGACGTGTCTTGCCCCTTATTATGCTTTGTCTTTCCTGCGCAGATGTCCAGTACCCCTTATGTTGGTTTCGCTGATGGTGCCTGCCGTAGCACTTGTAATTTGTCTTCGGCAGCGTGGGTGATCTACGATCCTCACGGAGAGTTGTTAGATCTTCAGGGTGTCTGCCTAGGTCGTACCACTAACAACGTTGCCGAGTACAGCGCTGTAATCGAATTACTTGCCGAAGCAGTTGATCTCGGCATCCGAGAGCTAGTGGTGAACCTGGACTCCCAGCTGGTTGTCCATCAACTCAACGGACGATATTCCGTCAGAGACCAGTGCATATTAAGGTTGTACCTACGTGTAAGATTGTTGGAACGGAATTTTGATTACATTACTTATCAACACATTCCAAGACGATTAAATACGTTGACTGATGCATTGGCAAATCATGTATTAGATAGACATTTGCGTAATAGATAAACATTATACAGGAAAGCATAGATAGCATAGTAAGACCATAAGCATGTGTAAATAAATCATTTCAAGCATAGTTTGCATGTGTGTGCTTTTAAGCTTGCATTAAAAAATATAAAATCCGTGGGTCATGTGTCGTGCAAATTCATACATAAGATCACAATTGTACTGAATAAATGCATAACATAAAGAACACATCATCATATGTAACAATGACCCATCCAAAAAATCGGTATGTATATATATATATATATATATATATATATATATATATATCGTGTGGCGCACTAAGGCGCTCAAAAATAGATGTGCATGTCCGAAAATCTCAATACATCTGAGTCATATGTCTCAAAATAGCAGTGGAAATAAAACCTAGACAACTAGTCAGCTGGATGATGCTCTCTGTAGTACACAGCTGCTCGTGCTACCCGCCTCAGAAGACGGTGCACCCTGGGTTCCACCCCCACTGTATTGATCTGATGCTCTAAGGGGACCTCTTCGACCCCCTGGTAGTCAGGCACCCCCTCCAGCAACCCCTCAAGGTTGCGAGCCACAGTCTCCGACGCGTTAACCCCTGGAGGGGCTAAGGCCAAAGCCCCGGCTCCCTGTCCTTCTCTCCGTGCCGTGGCAGCCAGGCCAATCGGTCTAGTAGGCCCCACATCTGCATAACAAGACATTTATTAGGACATGTACATAAAAAATTAAAAAACATTGCAAAACTCAAAGCCAAAGTGTCATACCTGCATCATCCCACTGTTCACCTGGGGGCAGTGCCAAATCAGGGTCATTGCGGAAATCCATGCCCGCATATGGCCAATCCTGCACAAAGATCTCCTGCTGATCCAGCCAATCTCGGAAGAATGCTCCCCAGCTATGTGGTCGGCCGCCACCCCGACGTGGCATGATACGAGCCCATCGTGAGGCCCTCGTCTCCCGAGGATCCCTGGGGGCATCCACGGCCATCGACTGCAGCCGCATGGCTGGCACTCGCTCCAGAATGAGCGGGACCAGGATCGATCCATAGCCAAACTGCTTTGTCTCCCCGCGACGGCAGTTACTCAGTTGCCTCTTCATGTTGTTGGACACTACCGTGCACCAATCAAACACTGTAGGCTCGAGGCAATCAAGGGCTAGCAGGAGATGAGTCTTTGAAGCCTCATGGTTGGCCATACTACCCGCTGCCCGGGTCACCATGAACAGAATGGTGCGAAGCACTATGTCTCTCACTGTGGGGATTGCTACTTTCCCACTTCGCGTCTTCACAGCCTCCGGGCAGACCCGAGCCATCAGGTCATCTAAAGTGCCGCCGCTAGGTCACTGCCCCTCCAAGATGGGCCTCGCACCTCGGCGCGACAGCCCAGTCAAGAAAAAGATATCCATATGGTCAAACTCAATATCATGACCGCGGATGGTGAATTTCATATCCACCAGGTTCCATGCTCTAATCAGTAGCTCAAGAAGATCATGCTGAGCTCTCAGGCGCGGCGTGAGGAAGAATTTCATAAAACCGCAAACCCGCATGGCATTGCAGCAATTCACATCCCCCCAAGCGGCTATATCTTCCACATCGTGAACTCTTTCCTGCCATTGGAAAGCCATGATGTCCTGCACAAGCCATAAAAACAAGTTAGAAGTGCTGGCATTAAAAAATTCACGTTCTTTTTTTAAAACAAAAAATTTTTCCGCACTGGCCATGGCAGCCTTCGTTAAATTTCGAGGTCAGCGCGGAAGAACACTGGTTTTCCGCGCTGACCCGAAGTTGGCCACGTTTTGTTCTATTTCGGTCAGCGCGGACCCGTGGGGGATATCCGCGCTGACCGAGGGCGCATCCATGCACCAAGAATTTGCCCAATTGGGCAAATTCAACCGTTAAAATCCTACTAAAATTGACCAAAATGCAGGGCAAGGGAACAAGAACCTACCTGGAAGAAGCGGATCGGAAAACGGTGTCTGTACGGGCTGGAAATCGCTCCGTCAACTTTCTGGCTCCTCCACGTCCTTCACGTTCCAAAATAGTAAAATGGTAAAAATGACTTATTACTCCCCCCCTATTTATAGTAAAAACTCCTAAATTGCCATATTTTTGGGTTTTTACCATTTTTAACCATAACTCTAGCCCTGAATTTGTTAAACGCATGTTTTAATATGTTTTTTTTACACATATCGAATGGATTTATGCGGGTAGTGCTCTTGTGCAGGTTCAGGTAAAGCAACTTGGTCATGACGGTTCGCCGTTCATATGATCCCCAAATGTGTCGTCTCTAAGTTCTTTTCCGACGTTAAACAAGAGAAGATAGCCGAGCTTCCTTTCAGCTCGTTAAAAGGAATGAAAGGCGGTCTTTTTAAGCTCTTTTTCCGACCGTTGAACCAAAAAGATTGCCGGGTGTTTGTCGTTTCGCGCTCGATATCGGTTCTAAAACGACGTGTTTTCGACCGCTTTTTTACTTCTTCGGGTCGAAGGCACTATTCATGAAAAGTACTCCTCGGTTGTAATGGCCGGGTGGTTCTTTCGAGCATGGTTTTATACTTTTTCGGGCTCAAGAGACACAACTGTACGAAAAAGGACCCCCCTGGAGTCTCCTTTTCCGCATTCTTTTCAGACTCTCGAAACAAGAAAAGAGGCCGAGCCAAATTGTTGGAGAGGTAAATCCCCTCTATGGATAGAGGCGATCCCTACTAGCCCAGCAAGGGTCTAGCAACAATCACACAATGCTGCCACGCATGTTCCTAATTGCAATTAAACAAGAGGTAAAGAGCACCTACTTGGATTCCTGCGCCGTCGTTTGACGAAGGGATGTTGTCTTCGCTCCTTCGCTTCAGCTGGTCACAATCCTCCGCGATCCCCGCGAATAGATATCTACACACACGAAGAGGAAACAAACGCAAGCGTGAAATCTAATAAAAGCAACCATACATCAGTCAGAAAAGACGTAATTCATGTTTAACCATTGCATAAACAAGTAAGAATGGAACAATAATAGCAGTCATCTATTATTAATCAGAATAGAGAAGAGTACAACCAAATGTTCTGTCGTCGGTAACCTTCTCAGGAGGGGCCAGTCAGCATGTATCTCAAGCATTCACCTTTGAGGATGATTCTCCCAAGACAAACAACTCTCTCTCTCACACAAAAGTCACAAAGAACCTTCCCTAAGCAATCAATCACTTCCACATCTAGCACACCACACCTATAGCAGCAATCTAAGCACTACAAGCTCTATACAATCCAAGCTATTCCAAGCTAAGTCTAACTAGCTGCTCATGGTAATGGTGAGAGTCTATATAGGAGAAGGAGTCTCCTAAAAGGGTGGAAGGATGAGCTTATCTTCAAGGGAAGTTGTTGGAAAGGGTCGAACAGACATGCCATAGAAGGGAGTCGACATTCACAAAGCTAACAACCAAGCCTGGAGGGATCTGGAAGGCGGGTTGTTTGAACAAATTCGCCTAAACTGGATCATCGCGGATTATAGGGAAACTGCCGCGCTGTCGGCGCATATCAATAACTGAAGAAGTCATGTCAGCGCGGAAGCACACGGAAAAGGCGCGCTGTGGACCATAGCGGAAAAGTGATGTTCTTCCGCACTGGCAGCGCACAACATACACTGGAAGGCGCCTGTCATCGCGGTTATTTTAGGAACAGACGCGCTGATGAACAAAACTTTGGAAAAATGGGTTTTTAAGCCAGTTCAGGGAGTAAGCACTTAGTCATTGTGAATTCTGGGCACAGCAGGGTGACTGACAGGAAGGCAGTGATAAATTACTGTGTAACATGCACATTCTGCGCATGTATAACTCAAAGCATCCACGCACATGGGACGAGAGCCTCCCCTATGTTCAGCACAGCTACAACCGAGCTCTTCACAGCTCCACTGGCCATAGCCCTTTTCAGGTGGGTTTAGGATTCCAGCCACTATGCCCCATTGATGTGGCCATGCCACTTGCAGCTACTCACATGAATTCAGCTCATGTCCAGTCCGAAACAGATAAGGCCACCAGCTTCATTGAGCGCATCCAACATATTCGCCAGCAGGTCCATGACATTCTTGAGAAATCAAATGCCAAGTACAAGCAGCGACATGATCAACACCAGGTGCCACACAAGTTTCAGGTGGGCGACAAAGTCTGGTTGCATTTGCAAAAGGAACGCCTTACTGGAGCCTATCGGAAATTGAGACCACTTTGATATGGTCCTTACACCATTACTAAGGCGATGGGAGACAATGCATTTGAGCTCAGCATTCCCCCATTCCTTGGCCTGCACCCAGTGTTCAATGTGGACCGCCTTCGGCCATACTTTCCACCATTGCTAGACACATCCGACATTGCAGAACATCTCAAACCCACAGAATTAAATCCAGATTGCATGGAACAAGCTGCAACTGATCGGATCATGGACACACAGATCAAGAACACTCGCCAACAGCATATCCAACTGTATCGAGTTGTCAAATCAGGCCAACTCCTTCAGCATGGCAAGTGGCTCACCAGGGAACAAGTTCAGCAGAGGTTTCCTCATCTCATGGAGGAGCTCAACGCAATGGGGACCATTGCTTCCTAAGGGGGGAGGAATGATCCAGGTGGATATTGGTGGCCACCTGCCAGGTCCACCTGGACCCCCACCATTGTCTTTCTCAGCATTTTCAGTTTCCTTAATTGTAGCACAGTTTACTATTTTTAGCAGTTTTTCGGGTCCTGAACTTCCGGAGCCGTTTTGAGGCCCTAAACGACGTTTTTTGGAATTCTGGGGCGACCGAGCCTTATGTTGCCTCCCAAAGTGGTAGTACTCGGATAGATCTTTCTAACGAGCTATCGTACGCGTCAAACGGAGATCGTATGCCAAAGTTACGACCCCGGGAAATTGATGTACCAATTTACCCAAACGGGGCCCACAATTTGGCGTTTCATCTTCTAGGGTTAGGTTTCGGTATGTGAAGGGTTTTCCATTGTTTCTCAACAATAAATAGGCCTTCGAGCCTCATTGTAATACAGTTCAGAGGCATGTAGCCATCACATCTCTTCTCAGAGATAAGCTACCATCGCCCTAGCTAGTTTATTGCCATTTCTGTTTGTAAGCATATGTCAGTATTTTCCATTAATGAAATGAAGTATTATTTCCGCTGCATCTTTGTGTATATGGTTATCTCTGTAATTTGTTGCGTTCCTGTTTAAATCTGGATCAGTGGTATCAGAGCGGTCTGCTTTTTCTCTGTTTTTCTTTGCATGTCCCCAACAAGGTCGGGATATAAGGAGTTAGGGCTTGAACTGGTTGAACCTTTGCAAGACCAGCCTCGCAAATCCCGACGGCCTCCCATGGCGGACGAGAAGAAAGACGAGGGGGCAGGAGATCCCATCAAAATCTTGCTCGAAGAAGCGCTCGAGCGACAACGGAACGCGATGATGGACAGCTTTGCGCAGATCCTTCAGCGGCTACCCAGAAGCGGCGCATCGGCTTCCAGCAGCTCCTCTGGAAACGCCACACCCTTTAAGGTACAAGTTAATTTTGAAATCCCCATATTCGAGGGTCAGATAGACGCCGATGCCGTAGATAAATGGTTAAATCTGCTAGAGGGTTATTTTTCTGTTCATGAATTTTCGAGTCGGGAAAAGATTGTTTTTGCTCTTCTCAAAGCAGCCCCCCACGTCAAGGACTGGTGGGAAACCTACTGCGAGCAGAAGGATGAAAGTACTGGCTCACTATTTTCAGCCGCACCCACCTGGGATTCGTTCCGGGATGCCATCAAGGAGCAGTACTACCCTGTCGGAAGCTATGAGGATGAATACATAAAGTGGACCACGCTGCGGCAGGGAAGGGACCAAGACGTGCCGGAGTTCACCAATCTTTTCCATACCCTTCGCACAAAGTTGGGTATCAAGGATTCGGAGCAACATTTGATACTCAAATACCGTGGCTGCCTGCACAAGTACATCCAGGAAGAAATACAGTTCCTAAACATCCCCTCGCTCGGCGCAGCATACCGGTATGCCGTCAAGGTCGAGCAGAAGTTTAAACAAAAGAAGCGAGACTTTGGATCTGCGAATCCAAAGCAGGGGAAAGGTGCCCCTAAACCACAGAACAAAGGACAAAGCCAAGGCGGGACAGCCCAAGACAACCAGCCGAAGCTGCAAGCAAAGAGCAACGCCGCGAAGCCGAGAAAGGACACTGGAAAATGGTGCGAGTTCCATAAGAGCTCCACTCACAACACAAGTGAGTGTCGGGCCAAGCAGTCACTGGTGGCTGAGCTAAAGGTTTCAGAATCAGATGCATGTTCCGACTCTGAGTCAGAACCCGATAAGGGGTATGAAAAAGGGAAGCAGATCATTGATGCGGATCCCAGCGCCACTGTTGCTACCGCAAAGATCCAGAAAAATGAACCCGAAGATCCAGAGGAGGAGGAGCGTCTCTTCCACTCCCAGATGTGGGTAAAGGGCTCCCCGATACAGTTCATTGTTGATAGCGGGAGTCAAAAGAACCTCATTTCGGCAGAGGTCGTGAAGCGGTTGGGCTTACCGACCACAGCACATCCACAACCATACACCATTGGGTGGCTTCACCAAGGGCGAGATCTTCGCGTGAGCCAGCAGTGTCGCCTTCCATACAACATCAAGCCCTTCACGGATGAGGTATTGTGTGACATTGCTCCCCTTGAAGTTTGTGATGTATTACTAGGACAACCATACTTGTGGAAGCGACATGCTGTGTATGAATCAAGGCCCCGTGCTGTTATTATTACATTGGGAAATAAGTTGTTCAGGATACCAGAGGTAGCACCACCTGCCGCCATCTCTTTGATTACTGCAAAACAATGCAGTAAGATCATTTCCAAAACCAGGAAATTTGTTTTCCTGATGATACGCCCTCAAGGGAAGAAGAAGACAGTGGCCGCGGCCTCCAAACGGGGTCCCTCTGCACGACAGCTACAGATGGACAAGATTGTGGAGGAGTACAAAGACATCTTCACCTCCCCGGCAGGGGTTCCTCTGCACTGTCAAGTCAAGCACTCCATCGATCTGACCCCAGGTGCGCCGCTACCCAATGGACCAATTTATCGGCGCTCCGTTCTGGAGAACAATGAAATCAAGAGGCAGATTCAGGAGCTCCTGCAGAAAGGTCACATCCGTCCGAGTTCTTCGCCCTGTGGGAGCCCGATAGTGTTGGTACAGAAGAAGGATGGGACGTGGAGACTCTGTATTGACTATCGGGCGCTGAACAAGATCACTGTCCGTAATAGGTACCCGATCCCGCGGATTGATGACCTCCTAGACCAACTAAAGGGGGCGAAATATTTCAGCAAGATCGATCTGAAGTCAGGATATCACCAGGTACCAATTGAACCCTCAGATGTGTGGAAGACTGCCTTCAAATCCAAGGAGGGCCTCTTCGAATGGTTGGTCATGCCTTTCGGATTGACGAATGCTCCTGCAACCTTTATGAGGCTAATGGATGACATCTTGCGGCCATTCACCAACTCCTTTGTAGTAGTATACTTGGATGACATTCTGATCTTCAGCCAGAGTTGGGAAGAGCACCTCCACCACATCCGACAGGTTCTCCAAACACTGCGGCAACACAAGCTATGTGCCAATTTGGAGAAATGCACTTTTGGCATGACCGAGGTTCAGTATCTGGGATACATCATTGATGAACAGGGGGTGCATGTCGATCCAGCCAAGGTCCAAGTCATTCGGGATTGGCCCTCTCCAACCACTCTAACAGAGCTCCGCAGCTTTCTAGGTCTTGCCAACTTCTACCGCAGGTTTGTGTTGGGATTTTCTCATATTTCTTGGCCCTTGAGTCAAGTCACCAAGGGCGGGGCGAAAGCAAAATTCTTTTGGTCTGAATCTCAACAGAAGGCATTCAGGGAGTTGAAGGATCGCCTCTGCACGGCACCAGTGCTCGCGTTACCAGATTTACAACAACCATTTGAGGTCGAGACAGATGCCTCTGACTATGCTATTGGGGCAGTCCTTACTCAACATGGACATCCAGTGGCATATCACAGTGAAACACTTTCAGACACAGTCCGGAAGTACCCCACTTATGATAAAGAGATGTATTCCATTGTACAGGCCTGCCGACAATGGAAGCATTACATTTTGGGGAAGGAAACGGTCATCCACACAGACCACCGACCTCTGCAGTTCATACAGACCCAAGGGAAATTGCAGAATGATCGCCATCAGAAGTGGTCTACATACCTGCAACAGTTTCACTTGAATATCAAGTATAAAAAGGGCAGCACCAATAATGTTGCAGATTGCCTCAGTCGACCACCGATCATGGCGCTAACCACCGTGCTCAACTCTTGCGGGCACGAGACTTCTGATTGGCCACTTCTCTACAAAAGCGACCCAGAATTCGGCCACACATACCAGACACTCTTGGAGGGTCGGCAGGTTGCAGATTTTCACCTCCAGGATGCCCTATTATGCCACCTCGGTCACCTTTGTGTTCCTTCAAGCGAGCGTGCCAAGATGATTTGGGAAGCACACTACAGTCGGGCTGCTGGGCATTTCGGGGTCGAGAAAACAGTGGCAGTACTGCAAAACTATTTCTATTGGCCGAATCTTCGACAGGATGTTGGGAAGTACATCCGATCATGTACTGCCTGTGCCATTGCCAAACCGACCATTAAGAAGCAAGGCCTCTATACCCCGTTGCCTACCCCTAGTCGACCTTGGGAATCCATCTCCATGGATTACATGTCAGGCCTTCCTTCCACTAAGCATGGAAATGACTGTGTTTTTGTGGTCGTCGACAGGTTCTCAAAGATGGCCATTATGATGGCCTGCAAGAAGAATATCACAGCAGAAGCCACTGCTAAACTCTTCTTTGAACGAGTGTGGGTGCACTTTGGGATCCCACAGTCTATCATCTCAGATCGGGACAGTCGGTTTCTCAGCACATTTTGGTCCAGTCTCTGGTCAATGCTGGACACCAAACTCACGAAGTCCACAGCCTTCCATCCTCAAACTGATGGCCAGACAGAGGTTGTCAACAGGATGATTGTGCACATTCTGCGCATGTATAACTCAAAGCATCCACGCACATGGGACGAGAGCCTCCCCTATGTTCAGCACAGCTACAACCGAGCTCTTCACAGCTCCACTGGCCATAGCCCTTTTCAGGTGGGTTTAGGATTCCAGCCACTATGCCCCATTGATGTGGCCATGCCACTTGCAGCTACTCACATGAATTCAGCTCATGTCCAGTCCGAAACAGATAAGGCCACCAGCTTCATTGAGCGCATCCAACATATTCGCCAGCAGGTCCATGACATTCTTGAGAAATCAAATGCCAAGTACAAGCAGCGACATGATCAACACCGGGTGCCACACAAGTTTCAGGTGGGCGACAAAGTCTGGTTGCATTTGCAAAAGGAACGCCTTACTGGAGCCTATCGGAAATTGAGACCACTTCGATATGGTCCTTACACCATTACTAAGGCTATGGGAGACAATGCATTTGAGCTCAGCATTCCCCCATTCCTTGGCCTGCACCCAGTGTTCAATGTGGACCGCCTTCGGCCATACTTTCCACCATTGCTAGACACATCCGACATTGCAGAACAGCTCAAACCCACAGAATTAAATCCAGATTGCATGGAACAAGCTGCAACTGATCGGATCATGGACACACAGATCAAGAACACTCGCCAACAGCATATCCAACTGTATCGAGTTGTCAAAGCAGGCCAACTCCTTCAGCAGGGCAAGTGGCTCACCAGGGAACAAGTTCAGCAGAGGTTTCCTCATCTCATGGAGGAGCTCAACGCAATGGGGACCATTGCTTCCTAAGGGGGGAGGAATGATCCAGGTGGATATTGGTGGCCACCTGCCAGGTCCACCTGGACCCCCACCATTGTCTTTCTCAGCATTTTCAGTTTCCTTAATTGTAGCACAGTTTACTATTTTTAGCAGTTTTTCGGGTCCTGAACTTCCGGAGCCGTTTTGAGGCCCTAAACGACGTTTTTTTGGAATTCTGGGGCAACCAAGCCCTACGTTGCCTCCCAAAGTGGTAGTACTCGGATAGATCTTTCTAACGAGCTATCGTACGCGTCAAACGGAGATCGTATGCCAAAGTTACGACCCCGGGAAATTGATGTACCAATTTACCCAAACGGGGCCCACAATTTGGCGTTTCATCTTCTAGGGTTAGGTTTCGGTATGTGAAGGGTTTTCCATTGTTTCTCAACAATAAATAGGCCTTCGAGCCTCATTGTAATACAGTTCAGAACAGTTCAGAGGCATGTAGCCATCACATCTCTTCTCAGAGATAAGCTACCATCGCCCTAGCTAGTTTATTGCCATTTCTGTTTGTAAGCATATGTCAGTATTTTCCATTAATGAAATGAAGTATTATTTCCGCTGCATCTTTGTGTATATGGTTATCTCTGTAATTTGTTGCGTTCCTGTTTAAATCTGGATCAGTGGTATCAGAGCGGTCTGCTTTTTCTCTGTTTTTCTTTGCATGTCCCCAACAAGGTCGGGATATAAGGAGTTAGGGCTTGAACTGGTTGAACCTTTGCAAGACCAGCCTCGCAAATCCCGACGGCCTCCCATGGCGGACGAGAAGAAAGACGAGGGGGCAGGAGATCCCATCAAAATCTTGCTCGAAGAAGCGCTCGAGCGACAACGGAACGCGATGATGGACAGCTTTGCGCAGATCCTTCAGCGGCTACCCAGAAGCGGCGCATCGGCTTCCAGCAGCTCCTCTGGAAACGCCACACCCTTTAAGGTACAAGTTAATTTTGAAATCCCCATATTCGAGGGTCAGATAGACGCTGATGCCGTAGATAAATGGTTAAATCTGCTAGAGGGTTATTTTTCTGTTCATGAATTTTCGAGTCGGGAAAAGATTGTTTTTGCTCTTCTCAAAGCAGCCCCCCACGTCAAGGACTGGTGGGAAACCTACTGCGAGCAGAAGGATGAAAGTACTGGCTCACTATTTTCAGCCGCACCCACCTGGGATTCGTTCCGGGATGCCATCAAGGAGCAGTACTACCCTGTCGGAAGCTATGAGGATGAATACATAAAGTGGACCACGCTGCGGCAGGGAAGGGACCAAGATGTGCCGGAGTTCACCAATCTTTTCCATAACCTTCGCACAAAGTTGGGTATCAAGGATTCGGAGCAACATTTGATACTCAAATACCGTGGCTGCCTGCACAAGTACATCCAGGAAGAAATACAGTTCCTAAACATCCCCTCGCTCGGCGCAGCATACCGGTATGCCGTCAAAGTCGAGCAGAAGTTTAAACAAAAGAAGCGAGACTTTGGATCTGCGAATCCAAAGCAGGGGAAAGGTGCCCCTAAACCACAGAACAAAGGACAAAGCCAAGGCGGGACAACCCAAGACAACCAGCTGAAGCTGCAAGCAAAGAGCAACGCCGCGAAGCCGAGAAAGGACACTGGAAAATGGTGCGAGTTCCATAAGAGCTCCACTCACAACACAAGTGAGTGTCGGGCCAAACAGTCACTGGTGGCTGAGCTAAAGGTTTCAGAATCAGATGCATGTTCCGACTCTGAGTCAGAACCCGATAAGGGGTATGAAAAAGGGAAGCAGATCATTGATGCGGATCCCAGCGCCACTGTTGCTACCGCAAAGATCCAGAAAAATGAACCTGAAGATCCAGAGGAGGAGGAGCGTCTCTTCCACTCCCAGATGTGGGTCAAGGGCTCCCCGATACAGTTCATTGTTGATAGCGGGAGTCAAAAGAACCTCATTTCGGCAGAGGTCGTGAAGCGGTTGGGCTTACCGACCACAGCACATCCACAACCATACACCATTGGGTGGCTTTACCAAGGGCGAGATCTTCGCGTGAGCCAGCAGTGTCGCCTTCCATACAACATCAAGCCCTTCACGGATGAGGTATTGTGTGACATTGCTCCCCTTGAAGTTTGTGATGTATTACTAGGACAACCATACTTGTGGAAGCGACATGCTGTGTATGAATCAAGGCCCCGTGCTGTTATTATTACATTGGGAAATAAGTTGTTCAGGATACCAGAGGTACCACCACCTGCCGCCATCTCTTTGATTACTGCAAAACAATGCAGTAAGATCATTTCCAAAACCAGGAAATTTGTTTTCCTGATGATACGCCCTCAAGGGAAGAAGAAGACAGTGGCCGCGGCCTCCAAACGAGGTCCCTCTGCACGGCAGCTACAAATGGACAAGATTGTGGAGGAGTACAAATACATCTTCACCTCCCCGGCAGGGGTTCCTCTGCACTGTCAAGTCAAGCACTCCATTGATCTGACCCCAGGTGCGCCGCTACCCAATGGACCAATTTATCGGCGCTCCGTTCTGGAGAACAATGAAATCAAGAGGCAGATTCAGGAGCTCCTACAGAAAGGTCACATCCGTCCGAGTTCTTCGCCCTGTGGGAGCCCGATAGTGTTGGTACAGAAGAAGGATGGGACGTGGAGACTCTGTATTGACTATCGGGCGCTGAACAAGATCACTGTCCGTAATAGGTACCCGATCCCGCGGATTGATGACCTCCTAGACCAACTAAAGGGGGCGAAATATTTCAGCAAGATCGATCTGAAGTCAGGATATCACCAGGTACCAATTGAACCCTCAGATGTGTGGAAGACTGCCTTCAAATCCAAGGAGGGCCTCTTCGAATGGTTGGTCATGCCTTTCGGATTGACGAATGCTCCTGCAACCTTTATGAGGCTAATGGATGACATCTTGCGGCCATTCACCAACTCCTTTGTAGTAGTATACTTGGATGACATTCTGATCTTCAGCCAGAGTTGGGAAGAGCACCTCCACCACATCCGACAGGTTCTCCAAACACTGCGGCAACACAAGCTATGTGCCAATTTGGAAAAATGCACTTTTGGCATGACCGAGGTCCAGTATTTGGGATACATCATTGATGAATAGGGGGTGCATGTCGATCCAGCCAAGGTCCAAGTCATTCGGGATTTGCCCTCTCCAACCACTCTAACAGAGCTCCGCAGCTTTCTAGGTCTTTCCAACTTCTACCGCAGGTTTGTGTTGGGATTTTCTCATATTTCTTGGCCCTTGAGTCAAGTCACCAAGGGCGGGGCGAAAGAAAAATTCTTTTGGTCTGAATCTCAACAGAAGGCATTCAGGGAGTTGAAGGATCGCCTCTGCACGGCACCAGTGCTCGCGTTACCAGATTTACAACAACCATTTGAGGTCGAGACAGATGCCTCTGACTATGCTATTGGGGCAGTCCTTACTCAACATGGACATCCAGTGGCATATCACAGTGAAACACTTTCAGACACAGTCCGGAAGTACCCCACTTATGATAAAGAGATGTATTCCATTGTACAGGCCTGCCGACAATGGAAGCATTACATTTTGGGGAAGGAAACGGTCATCCACACAGACCACCGACCTCTGCAATTCATACAGACCCAAGGGAAATTGCAGAATGATCGCCATCAGAAGTGGTCTACATATCTGCAACAGTTTCACTTGAATATCAAGTATAAAAAGGGCAGCACCAATAATGTTGCAGATTGCCTCAGTCGACGACCGATCATGGCGCTAACCACCGTGCTCAACTCTTGCGGGCACGAGACTTCTGATTGGCCACTTCTCTACAAAAGCGACCCAGAATTCGGCCACACATACCAGACACTCTTGGAGGGTTGGCAGGTTGCAGATTTTCACCTCCAGGATGCCCTATTATGCCACCTCGGTCACCTTTGTGTTCCTTCAAGCGAGCGTGCCAAGATGATTTGGGAAGCACACTACAGTCGGGCTGCTGGGCATTTCGGGGTCGGGAAAACAGTGGCAGTACTGCAAAACTATTTCTATTGGCCGAATCTTCGACAGGATGTTGGGAAGTACATCTGATCATGTACTGCCTGTGCCATTGCCAAACCGACCATTAAGAAGCAAGGCCTCTATACCCCGTTGCCTACCCCTAGTCGACCTTGGGAATCCATCTCCATGGATTACATGTCAGGCCTTCCTTCCACTAAGCATGGAAATGACTGTGTTTTTGTGGTCGTTGACAGGTTCTCAAAGATGGCCATTATGATGGCCTGCAAGAAGAATATCACAGCAGAAGCCACTGCTAAACTCTTCTTTGAACGAGTGTGGGTGCACTTTGGGATCCCACAGTCTATCATCTCAGATCGGGACAGTCGGTTTCTCAGCACATTTTGGTCCAGTCTCTGGTCAATGCTGGACACCAAACTCACGAAGTCCACAGCCTTCCATCCTCAAACTGATGGCCAGACAGAGGTTGTCAACAGGATGATTGTGCATTGTTGGAGAGGTAAATCCCCTCTACGGATAGAGGCGATCCCTACTAGCCCAGCAAGGGTCTAGCAATAATCACACAATGCTGCCACGCATGTTCCTAATTGCAATTAAACAAGAGGTAAAGAGAACCTACTTGGATTCCTGCGCCATCGTTTGACGAAGGGATGTTGTCTTCGCTCCTTCGCTTCAGCTGGTCACAATCTTCCGCGATCCCCGCAAATAGATATCTGTACACACGAAGACGAAACAAACGCAAGCGTGAAATCTAATAAAAGCAACCATACATCAGTCAGAAAAGACGTAATTCACGTTTAACCATTGCATAAACAAGTAAGAATGGAACAATAATAGCAGTCATCTATTATTAATCAGAATAGAGAAGAGTACAACCAAATGTTCTGACGTCGGTAACCTTCTCAGGAGGGGCCAGTCAGCATGTATCTCAAGCATTCACCTTTGAGGATGATTCTCCCAAGACAAACAACTCTCTCTCTCACACAAAAGTCACAAACAACCTTCGCTAAGCAATCAATCACTTCCACATCTAGCACACCACACCTATAGCAGCAATCTGAGCACTACAAGCTCTATACAATCCAAGCTATTCCAAGCTAAGTCTAACTCGCTGCTCATGGTAATGGTGAGAGTTTATATAGGAGAAGGAGTCTCCTAAAAGGGTGGAAGGATGAGCTTATCTTCAAGGGAAGTTGTTGGAAAGGGTCGAACAGACATGCCATAGAAGAGAGTCGACATTCACAAAGCTAACAACCAAGCCTGGAGGGATCTGGAAGGCGGGTTGTTTGAACAAATTCGCCTAAACTGGATCAGCGCGGATTATAGGGAAACTGCCGCGCTATCGGCGCATATCAATAACTGAAGAAGTCATGTCAGCGCGGAAGCACACGAAAAAGGCGCGCTGTGGACCATCGCGGAAAAGTGATGTTCTTCCGCACTGGCAGCGCACAGCATACACTGGAAGGTGCCTGTCATCGCGGTTATTTTAGGAACAGACGCGCTGATGAACAAAACTTTGGAAAAATGGGTTTTTAAGCCAGTTCAGGGAGTAAGCACTTAGTGATTGTGAATTCTGGGCATAGCAGGGTGACTGACAGGAAGGCAGTGATAAATTACTGTGTAACAGATGCCCCCTAAAGCATGAAGACCGAGAGAGTGGGAGGGGTGAAATGCTTTACAACACACGCTGAACTGGAACACCACCAAGAAGGACCGAAAATCTCTGACAATCAAGTACATGCAGTCTAGGCATGGGCGCAGCCATCCAAAAGACATGCGAGAATGGTCTGTGGAATGGACGCAGCCACCCAGTCAAAGAGACCAAAAAACTGATAAGGTATGGTCGCAACCATCCATGAAGACTCAGGTATGGGCGCAGCCATCCATCAATGAGTCATGTAATGATTATCCACAAAATCGCAGCCTGGACCATAACAAGCAAGGATCCAGGATCTTGCGCTCCATCTCGACCCGAACAAAGTACAAGTCCAAGCATGTGAATACAGGAGTTGAAGTCGAACATGCGTGAACATCGTCTGATTACCAATCAATGATGAAAACTGTTAACAGACGCGAGAGGTACCACCAATAATGACAATGGTCCTCAAGGTACGATAGGTATAATCCGTGGTGTGTGAATCAATGAGTTGGTGTCAAACACCCACGGAATCATTCGATCGAAGGCCAATGATGTAAACCTTGCGTCGAACACGAAGAACCTGCCATTGAGGCATGCAGGCTCCAAGGCACCTGAAAGGAGTCTCTAAGTCACTTTCTCGGATAATGAGTTGGAGTCGACGAGAAAGGACCTTGATCGAAGGTGGGCCATGATGTTTCCACATCATCATTGCTTATGTTTATTTTTTAACGAGCTTGAATTCCGCGTTAAAATTACTCGATATAACGGTCATTGATTATCTTGATTTTACCATTGACAACTTTGTTCTTTCAGAGGTTGTACTGCCTGCTCAATTGCTTCATCAAACTAGTTAGAAACGAACAATATATGCTTGAAAAATGAGTTAAAACACTAATATTTTACTTGAATTACGTGAAAAGTAATTTAAAAGTGCTTTTTACCTCTCATTTTACCATTTCATTTGAACTTTGGTTTGTTGGAGCTTTGGAGGTTCTTTCCCCCTTGATTTTCACCAGCTGATTCTGGGAGATTCTGTGGATGATTCTCGGCGCCTTCTGGACCATGTAGGAGCTAAACCTGAGCTCTTTAGTGTCATCTTTTCCTTCTTGAATTCTGAGCATGTTTTGTGGTTTTTCTAAGCCTCAGGGGTTTGAAAAACTCGCCCTGGCTCCATCAAACCTCTTCTATATCGAAAGGTGCGATGCATTCTGGCTTGGCCATTGGCCAGTCAGCATGCATCCCACCCAGAACACTGCTGGGGGTGCGATGGGCACAAGGAGGGAAATTTATGCACATTTTTTCATGAAATTTTTTTCCTGTTTTTCACCAAATCAGGATTCTGACTCTTCTCTTGTTTGTTTCAGAGATTCATTGGAGAAAAATGCCTATTACATGGCGAGAACGTGAGCATGAAGAAGAGGACATTCTTGCTTTAAATGATCCGGTTACGGTAAATGCACTACGGAACTGTGGTCTGTTCAAGTTTTTCCGCATCTCTTGCATGAGGCAACAAATCAACTTGTTCCAATATTTTCTCGATGCATGGGATCCTACCACCCAGTTGTTCAAGATTAGGGGCAATTCCATCCCCTTGACTGTCGTGGACATCTATTTTTTTACCGGCTTATCGAGGCAGGATGCCCCTATCTCATTATCAGGTTTGGCCCGTGGGATGAATCTGTGAGAGATTACATTCATAGGTACTGCAGAGAGGGATCTCAGCCGAGTAAGGACAGCAAGATCAATATCTGAGATGTCACTGACAGGTCCCTGAGGACCATTCTGTTTACTTTTGCTAGACTGGCTGGTAGTGCGGCTCTTCACGTGGCCAACAGGTCTTATATGCAGTACGCCTTGGAATGCCTTGAACCAAATGTGTTCAACAGGTGTGATGCAGTACTCTCTGTGATGAAAGAACAACTGACCAAGGTGAAAAACGGAAGATTGAAGAACTTTGGATATGGTTCCATTTTGACCACTTTTGCCTTGGAAAAGATCCCGCTGATGCAGCCACAGTATGTTTCACTTGGTTTACCTCCACCGACTGAGCCACAGATGCAGAGATGGGTCGACCTGATGGCCCGACATGCTGGTCAGTCCCAGGTTTCCTTTTCTAATACCCTTTTCGAGTGTTTCAACCGTCAGGAGATGGTTTTTTCCGAGTACCCATATGCCGGTATGGATTTCCGGGGTGATCCGAATTTGGTACTGCCTTCTGGCGAGCAATGGGGTGTCATCGGTAAATTCTCTAACCATATATCTATTTATCGCTTCTTTTTATAGTGTTCTTATGCTTTATTCTATCAGGACTAATCAAAACTCATGTGCTCATGCAGATGTGGGACTAGTTCGGCCAGTAGTACGCCTGAGAGTGCCAGCTGCCGCTCCAGCAGGAGAGGATGTGGGAAGGGCTATCCTTCGCGACCTTGATGTGGTCGAGACTCTTTCAGCATTACAGGATCAGGTCGAAGGCCTCACTCTTGGTATTCCGGATGTGAGGACTGACGAGCTGCCTCTGAGGTTGCAGCGACATACTACCGGCGTGCCGAGTCGATGGACTAGGCTTTTACGCATGATTGCACAAGCGGTGACTTGTTATCACCAACATCATTAGACTAGGGTGCCCCCTAGCGTTTTGAGTTTTGGGTCATCTGACCAATTTTGTCTCGGTTACAGAACATTATGTGTAAACCATAAATAGTTATATATATATATATTTGATTTTCAGAGTTTTATTTTGGTTAAGTTACATGATCCTAATGCAAATACTGATGAAATGCTTCTTTTTATAAATGTTGCAAATGTCTATCTAACACATAATTTGCCAATGAGTTTGTTAATGTGTTTAAGTTTCTGGAAATATGCTGATATTGAATAAAATCAAATTGCCTTTCCAAAATCTTGACCCTTAGGAACATGTGATAGATAGCTGGATTTTGGACGGAGTAGATACCGGTGAGTTGTAGTATGACGAGCTATGAGTCTAGCCTGATGACAAGTCGGCTTATGCCATGTGTGATGGCATCAAATAGAAGTTCTATCAACGCGCTATATTCAGCAATTTTATTCGTTGACTGACCAATACATACCCCTCTGAAACTTACTAACTCGCCGCTTGGATCAAAAATGGCCCAGGTCGCAGAAGATAGGTTCCGCGAACTACGACTCGCTCCGTCGGCATATCCAACAAAAGATTCCAATAGGTTCAACATCTACGAAAAATGTAAAAAGTGGATTACTTGACCAAAACAATTACCCTTAGCGAAAACAAAAATGTAACAAAAGCATATGGGTTACTACACTGAAACATGCGTAGTAATGCTTAAGGTACAACCCGTTACGGGGTTGCGCCAATGGAATCCCGTCATAATCCATTAACTCGTATGCTCCTTTTGCTAATACTCGCTTAACAATATAGGGGCCCATCCATAAAGACTTGAACTTACCTGCTCCCAATTTATTGGATTCTTGGTCGTAAAGTAAGACCAAGTCACCCTCTGAGAAGACACGGGGTTTGAAATTCTTGTCGAACTACGCCTTGACTCATTCCTTATGGGCTTCGTTAGCCAATGCGGCATCACGACGGGTTTCATCCAATTGGACTAGTTCCAAGAAACGAGCCTCCTCTTTTGAAGTTCTGGGGAGAAGGTCGACTGCGAGTTTGAGGGATGAGATTTCACACTGAACTGGTAAGATTGCTTCTAGGCCATACACCAGTTGAAAAGGTGTGAACCCGGTTGCATTCCTTACCGATGTTCGGTATGCCCACAAGGCTAAGTACAGGATCAGGTGTTAAATCCTTTTGTGGACTCCAATCATCCTTTGCAGCATTCGCTTCAGGACCTTGTTGATTGCTTCAACTTGTCCGTTGGCTTACGGTTAATATGGAGTAGAGCTGTCGTGGGACAACCCTAATTTGGCAGCCAATTCAACCATCATGTGATTGCAAAAATGCGATCCATGATCTATGACTATGGCCTGTGGAACGCCGAATCTGGCGACTACATGATTGAAAAAGAAAAGGGTAGTTGTTTCACCAGTGTTATCTAATGTAGGCATCGCCTCGGCCCATTTGGTAAAATAGTCTACTGCGACTATTATATACCCATGCCCCCCGGTCGAGGTGGGGTTACATGTCATGAAATCAATGCTCCATTTGGCGAACGGCCCAACAGCAACTATCGGTTGCAGGGGTGCGGGTGGTTTTCTGGTTTTGCTATCGAAAATTTGACATGCATGGCAACTTCTGACTGCAGTTATGCAATATTTGAACATTGTTGGCCAGAAGTATCCTGCTCGTAAAAAAATTTGCGTCGTAGCGTAACCAGATTGATGCCCCCCACACGCACCTGAATGGCAATCATTCAGGAATTTTTCGGCCTCCTCATGTGTGAGGCACCTCCTCAGAATTGTGTTGACACCACGACAGTAAAGTGTATCACCGACGATCATGTAGTCTTTTGATTGGTATCGAAAATGTTTCTATTCTGAGCGAGAGGTAATAGGCCTATATTTTTGGGTTTGGAGATAGATGATTATATCTCCATACCATGGATTGCTTGAAGATACCAAAAACAAAGATTCATCCACTATTGTTTCTTCGGATGTTTCATCGTTGGACGAAGATGGGAGATCGCATAGTAATTCTGCGAATACCAGGGATTTCTTTGATTTGGATTTTACAAATTCCAGATCAAACTCTTGAAGAATTGCTATCCATTTTGAATATTTTCCCCCCAGCAACTGTCGCGACAATATATAAGTCATGGGGTTGCAATCTAACAAAATGGTAGTTTTTTGAAAGAGGACATAGTGTCGGAATCTCTGTATTGCTTGAACAGCTACTGGAGCTAGCTTTTCAACATAGGAATACTTTCTTTCTATGTCATTTAAGTTTCTACTCAAATAATATATAGGATGTTCAATTCCATTATCTTCTTGAACTAAAACCATTGCGATGGTTGTATCTGCTGCAGCCAGATACATGTTATAGCTCCAAATCCCACTCTTATGGTTTGTGATGCTGCACTCATGGCCTAGGGCAACCCCTCCTTCCAGACCTGGTCCAAAAATTTAAAAAACAATGTTTTATTCCCTATACGCGACAATGCCCTGAGTTAAACGCGTGTACACGCGGGTCTGTCATACCCAACCCGCGTGTATCTATTAAAACACTTAAAAAATATATAATTTCCTCTTTTTCAGGTGGTGATCGCGGGTTTACCTGCTGGATCACCTGTTAGTGCCCGTGGCCCAACTGTTCCCAACCAACTCCTAACTAAAAAACTACTTTGGAGAGGGTATAAAAAGACATCAATGGGAAGGCCAACAGGAGAGAGAGAAAGGAGAGCAAGATTATTATGCTGAGATTTTTCCCTTAGACCAGGTCTGAAGTCCTTGGTGCTTTCTGCACTTCCCCCATCTTGCATAGGAAACCCTTGTTTCCATGTGTATTGGTGATCATTCATCCTTGATACCATCATTGGAGTAGGACTTGGAAGGAGCTCTTGTCGGAGGCTTGAGGCTGGAACGAATCCGGGAGGAAGCTTGCTTGGAGCCTGCTGAAGGTGTTCAGGTGATATCTTTCCGATATATGTACTTTATTTTCCTTTATTTATAAAGAAACACGTCTTTGTTCCCGAATAATCTTTCTTTATGCTTATGAAATTCTTGTGTTGAATTCTTGTGAAAGTGGTTACTTAAAGATCTTTTATAACTAACTTTATAGCATGAAGATGATTTATACATAAGTATTTGTACAGGTACTGTTGTGTTCTTTGATTTGTTTGTCTTGCAGGTCAAAGAAAGAAGAAGGGAACTCCAAGGAGGGTTTGCACCCTAACGGTCTTCTCGAACGTAGGACCATAGGTATGTGCCCTAAACCTTAGAATTTGCTTAAAAGTAAAAATGATGGCTGTGTGTGTGTTTCTTTGAATAAGCAATTTTCAGTCTGGTAGAGTCTTAGCCCAAAGGACCCTAGGGGTACTTTCCCTTCAACCAGAATTGGCGACTCCGCTGGGGACAACACTCTTGTTGTTCCTAGTTTGGGTAGTCCTCAAGCCAATCAAGGCTCAGCCCCTCTGTTTGTTGGCTCTGACTGTCTGATATTTTCCTGAAATCCAAGCTTTTCCAGTTTTTCAGTCTGTGTTTTTTATTTTTCTTGAAAGACTTCAGATACGCTCTTTTTCTGGATTACAGAAGCGTATATACGCTAGTTTCACTAAGTGAACCCGCGTATACGCAGGTTTCCTTAGTTTCAGTCGCGTATACACGCATTCTGCAAATAATTGCAGGCGCGTATATCACATTATTTTCAAGATTTATAATTTTTCTTTTTGCTGAATGTTTTTCTGGTGGTTTGGGTCAGTGTCAAGCAGTTATTTCTCCAGTAACAGTTCCCTGTTTGACAGGGGGCATCTTGTTCTGAACTCTCTCTAGTTATAAGGAGTGCTAGTCTTGTTTTTCGTTGATTGCAAGCGTCATTGATTTTTGACACACAAGATTTCTGTCTAAGAATCTTGATTGCTCTGTTTCGGCAGAGTGGGAAGATTGTTTTCAATCTTTGTGTCCATCTTGTTTTCGTGACATTTGTGTTTGCTTAACGGAATCATTTTTGTGACCATTTGCTCCTTCTTTTCGGGAAATTTGTTTGTTACCATTTTTCTTGAAACTTGTCTTTTGATATTTTGGACTTTCATTGCTGTTTTTGATTGTCAAAAGCGATTTCGAACACAATTTATTTTTGTTGAGTTTTCCTCATTTGAAAGGTGTTAATTCACAAAAGTGTTTGGTTGCTTGTTTATCAATCATTGGTGTCAGTTTTTGAGAGCTCCCCCCTTGAAAAAGACTTTTTGGTTTGGTTGAAAGAAAATCTTTTGAAAGTTTTTGAGTTTCGCTTTCTTAAACTTGCTTTGTTTTTTATCTTAAACTTGTTTTTATTGTTTGGACGAAATGATTGGTAACAAATCATCTTCTATCTAAGCATTTCAGTGGCAAGACAAAATTTGGTAAAGCAGCAACTTTCCTTCTTTGTTTTTAGAGTAGTCTTTGAATCGTGCATCCACATTTAGTTCTTGCATTAGAGTAAGATTTGCATCTCTTTTTTAGGCATATTTAGTTTTGTTAGTTTTTGTGAGTGTGGGGTCTGAAAAGAAAAAGAAAAATTGCTTATATTACAAGTGTCTCTGAACCTCATAGAAGTTGCTATTCATCGAAAACAAAAGTGCATGTGCATGTAGCTAGGTTTTATTAATTTCTTTTGCGTCCATAAAAATACCACAAGTTTCATCTCCATAACCCTGTGACTTAAAGAACAGCCTAATAAAATCAAGCGCTTAATTAAAATCCACTAGAACTTTTTGTTTTAGTTATTACACCAACAAGTTTAGGATTTTAGGGCCTTGGATTAGGCGAGTGGAGAGTTAACTCTCCAAGGCCACATAAAACGTCAAACATAAGAGTCTGATTAAAGAGAGTAAATCCAATAGCGTTAGGAAGACCAGGAAAGCTCCGGATCTGGAAGTTAAGCACGAGGGTCTGTGAAGACAGGGAAGAGAGATACCCCCTCTCCTACTTGTCCGAACTTACCTCAAGACTGTTCCGCCTGGCTTCTGCGACGAGTTGGTGCCCATAGTTGCCTCTCCTAGGGATCTGCATAGGTGGCTGCGGAGGGGAATCCCGTGGCACCTGAGGTCGACGTTGTATCACTCTCAACGGTACTTCTGGAGGGCACCCTTGCGAAGCTTGGGGGCTTGCACCGGCACAGGCTGTTGTTAGGAGGTCAGCGTAACTTCCTCTGATACCTTCGCTGATAGGACTGGGCCCTCATCATCCCAGACTATCTTCGGAAGGCCCTTTGATTCACTTTCTCGTATTTTGGTGTCCGGTCTCAATCACCCGGAGCGGAAATACTTGAAAGTTGTTTGACTGGCTGTATCTTTAGGAACTTTATAGTGTGTGCTCTGTGCTCCTAGTCGGCTTAGCTTTTAATTTTTTTGAGTCTTTAGCTAGATCATAACAAAAAATTCAAAGTGGCTGACCGGTCTCCAAGACGGTCTCGAAGACTTCGTGGTCTCTCGCCACCTAGTTTAGAGCCTTCTCCTAGAAGGCGCAGAGGAGATATTACCGGAAGGGTCCGTCCCACGCCGGTTGATGCATCGGGGATTGATCCTCCTCTCGGGGATATTAGCGGCCAAGCAAGGCCTGGCACTTCTGAACAAGAGAGGGACACTCCAATCCTTTCTCGAGTTCGCTTTCAAGCGGAGAACAATGTAGAGGTAGAAGAACTTTCAGAATCATTAGTGATTCCAAATTCTCCACTACCATCTAGTTATCCAGACGTATTGCAATACGTTGGGACTCCGTCGAATAGACCTGCAAGTCCAAGTTACGCTACGCACTTACCTTTTATGATCACTACTGGAAGCATGGCTTCTACAAGTGTTGCGACTATGCAAACCCCAATATCGGTGCAAGGGGGAGGAACCATTTCCATCCCCTCCGCTTCCTTGTTCGGATTGTTTGCTAGCACATCTTTGGTGGGGTCCACCTCCATTCCGTCTACGAGTGGAAATGCCCAAACCAATGCTTTCAGTACTGGTTCCTTCCTTTTTGGCACCCAATCACAGGGTATTCCATCGGTTCCGTTCAGTGCCGCTACGTCCATGATGGGCGGATCGGCTTCATTCCAGGGTTTCCCTTTGGGAAGTGGTCATATCCCACATTCCAACCCAACGGTAGGATCCATGCCTTTTTCTTCAATAGGACAAAGCAGCAATCCTTTCCAAGGTTGGAATAACCCTGGGGTTAGTAGCGCAGGAACTGTGAATCCATTTATCGGCCAACAAGGAGGTAGGCCGTATTCCACGGTTAGCATGTTTCAAAGTATCCCTCCCCTCACTTCGGCTTGGAACCCATATCAGGGGTTATCAACCCCTTACCATTCTTTATGAGGGAACTTTGCAGGCTATGGAGGTTATACGGCAGGAGTTGGTCAAACTCCGAATTTTGCTGGACCACAAGGCTTGCCTATTGGTTCAACTGGTTCTACTGGTCACTTGGGGCAGCCTGGTGCCTCTCAAATCGCAGGACAATCTTTTCAGAACTTTCGGAGTTCTGCCCAGTTTGGGTGGAATCCCCTAGGTCCTCCTAGGCTTCCATTTCTGGCAACGTTAAACTTGCCAGATCTCACTAAGCTAACGAACGACCCTATCAGATACAATCCGGCCTGGCCTCCGGTCCCGACCAAACTCCCTTCGGACATTCCAAAATTCGAAGGAAAGAGTGGTGAAGATCCGGGCGATCATGTAACCACATTCCATTTGTGGTGCTCATCTAACTCCCTCATCGAAGATTCGGTTAGGTTGAGACTCTTTCAGCGCACCTTGACTGGTAATGCGGCTAAGTGGTATATAGAGTTGCCAGGGGGCAGCTTTACATTGTTCGCAGACTTAGCTAATATCTTCTTGAATCACTTCCAGTTGCCTGTCCGCTATGATGTCGGAACTGAACTTCTGGCTACCTTTCGCCAGGATAAGGCAACCCACATTTCTGATCACATATAGGAATGGAGACGGAGAAAAAGGCTCATTAAAGCCGAAATCCCTCCGGAGTACCGTCTAGAGTGGTTTTTGAAGTCTTTGCAACCCGAGATCTCCAAGGATGTCTCCATGTCTGGGGTCTATTCTGAGGAGCAAGCCATTTTCAGGGCCCAGCAGTTAGAACTGATTTACTCTCAGTCTGGGATCCTCCAAAAGTACTTGCCAGATGCTCCTGGATCTAAGGTTGATCTAGCTAAGCCGAAGCCAGGTCCGCACGCGGATGGCATCGTGGGGTCAGTAGACTCGACTACAGTGAACTTGTTGAATCAATTGCAGCAGTTGTCATTACAAACTGCTCCTAACAACCAAGTCACAATGTCTAATCCTCAAGCTTCCCAAAATTCTTCCATTAACGCCGTCCAATCCGATAACCCCAAAGGAAATCGAAATTCCAATGGGAAAAAGAAAGGACGTGGTAAAAAGAAGAATTCGGATGGGAAGCCAGATGCAAATAAATCTGGCAGCAATGCTGGTGGTGGTAAAGGTGAGTCGAGAAAGAAAGTTAAGTTCCCTTGCAAGTTATGCAGTGGGGACCATCTAACTCATCTTTGCCCTAGAATTGAAGACGCTCAACGCTTGTTAGGACAACAAGGGACTTCTAGTTCACAAGCTGTGTTAACTAACCCGTTTCCCCAAGGGCAGCAACTTCTTGCTGGCGCGAATTCGAATCCCGGGACCTCCTCAGGGGGCAAACAGGAAGGGGAAAAAGCATCAAATGTTTTTATGATGGGTTCAAACGTTAACGTGACCACTCGGTCACGCGATTATGGTGAAGCCGAAACATCTAAGGATAAAACGGTTTCCGGAAGTAATGACCTTCATATTGAGCGACCTCTTGTTGAGACTATGCCTAGGATACCGAAAGGTTCCGCAAAACGCGCGACGATTAATCCTAACGCTAGGGCCGCCCAAAATTACTCCATTGCGGAGGATTTGGCTCAAAGCCCGTGTGCTATGTCCGCTTTGGAAGTTCTCCAATTGTGTCCGTCTCAGAGAAGTGCTTTACTCTCCGCCATTGGAGCAGTCGATACAGGTAACTCGTTAGTGCTCTCTTTCGACATGTCAAATGTCAAAAAGAGACTCCCTCATCATATGGCTTTCCAGGTAAAGTCAACATACCGGAAAATCAATATTTTTCGCACCGTTATAGATGAAGGAGCTTCCACGTGTGTCATGTCCATGTCATGTTGGAAGGCTATTGGTTCACCTACGGCTGTTCCTTCACCAACTGTCTTAACTGCATTTGATGGCCATTCTCACAAGCCGCATGGGATTATCCCGGCCTTTCCTATATGTGTTGGAGGAAAGGTCGTTAATATCGAAGTGGAAGTCGTAGATGCTAACCTAGATTATAATCTCCTATTAGGAAGGAACTGGGTGTACGAGATGGAAGCCGTTGTATCGACTCTGTTTCGTGTCATTTGCTTTCCTCATGAGGGGAAAATCGTTAAGGTTGATCAATTGGACTATGCTCCAATCGATCCTCAAGCAACCTCCGACTCTACGGTTCCTTTGGTGGATAACCCTCGCCCGCCGACTGAGAATTTAGGAGTAGGGATGTATTCCTCATTGATGGGTACGTTTGATCTTCCCTCTCCTTTTGCAAGAATCAATGCTATTTCATCATCCAAGGAGTCTTCTCGAGAAAAGTTCTTTCGAACTCATTATTTTTCCGACCCTTGGACCTTGCCTTCACCTACGACCACATTAGTTGAAGGACAAGTTAATGGAATGGCATTTCCTATATCTGCAGCTGAGCTTAGATATCAGTCTATCGTAGACTCTGCAGATAACCATTCTACTCCTTTTTCCGAAGAGGAATTAGATGGTCATGTGGCCCCCGCTTGGAGCTTCGATTCTAACTCTGCCTTGGACTGCTTAGATTTAGTTCTACCTTCTGAAGAAGCGATCCTCGAGGTGATGATGGGTATAGAACGACCTTGGGAAGACTTACACCATCGTTCATATTTTCTTCCTCCATTGCAGGAAGTGGAATCTAGATTCTCCGAGCTCGTTGGTAGTGATGTTTGTACGGTATCGAACCCTTTGGCTCCAACACACACACGTGCTGAAGGTAATATGTCGGTAATTTCAAAGACGATACCTATAAACATCTCTAAGAATCCTAACATCGTCGAGAATATCTTCATCGGAATTGAGTGTTCCCCTGAAGAAATTCAAATTTATACCGACCTATTCAAGGAATATCGCGATGTATTTGCTTGGTCTTATGAGGAAATGCCCGGCATTGATCCTTCTATCGTCCAACATGAGATCAAGACGTACGAAAACGCAAAACCGATTCGTCAAAGGCTTCGGCCGGTTAACCCTAGGAAAGCAGCAGCTATCAAAGCTGAGGTTGAGAAGCTGCTAAGGGCGGGTTTTATATACCCTGTTCCTCTTACGGATTGGGTTTCAAATCCAGTCCCTGTAGACAAAAAGCAAGGAACAATCCGTGTATGCATCGATTTTAGGGACTTAAACAAGGCTTGTCCAAAAGACAATTACCCCACGCCATTCATTGATCAGATTATCGACGAGTGTGCGGGTAATGAGATTTTCTCCTTTATGGATGGCTTCTCAGGTTATAATCAAATCTCTATTCGTCCTGAGGATCAGCATAAGACTGCCTTCATATGTCCCTGGGGTACCTTTGCATATCGAAAGATGCCTTTTGGTCTTAAAAATGCTGGAGCCACCTTTCAGCGGGCCATGTCCTACGCTTTCCACGACATCAAACATATCATCGAAGCATACTTAGATGATCTCGCTGCTCGTTCTCGAAAGAGGACTGATCATCCTAGTCATCTTCAATTAGTTTTTGAGCGATGTCGTTTCTATAAAATCCGGTTGAATCCCAATAAGTGCGTTTTCGCGGTTACATCCGGTCGGTTGTTAGGGTTTATTGTGTCCAATGAAGGGATCCGGGTTGATCCCTTCAAGGTAGAGGCAATAGTTCAGTTGCCTCCCCCGTCCTCAATCCGTCAACTTCAAAGTCTTCAAGGGAAGGCCAATTTCTTGAGACGGTTTATAGCAAACTACGCCGAGATCACTAAAGGGTTCATGCGTTTGTTACGGAAAGGAGTTCCATTTGTATGGGACGACTTTGCGTAGCGGTCGTTTGATGCTTTGAAAAAGGCATTAGTCTCTGCCCCGCTTTTGAGTCCACCGGATTATGGTAGAGACTTCCTTTTATATCTCGCTGCAGCAGAATCTACCATTGGTATGGTTCTAGTTCAGGAAGACGATGCTCTCGTCGAACACGTGATTTATTATTTGAGCCGAGGCTTAATAGGTCCTGAACTTCGCTATTCTCCGGTTGAGAAGTTAGCCTTGGCAGCTGTTCATGCTGTCCAGAGGCTCCGTCATTATATTTTGCTACGCAAAACTTTTGTCCTAGCGGCGGTCAATCCATTCCAATTTGTCCTCAGTAGGCGAGTGATTGGGGGCAAATATAATAGATGGATAGTTATTTTACAAGAATTCGATCTCGAGTTCTTGTCCGCCAAGTCTAAGAAATCTATGGTTTTCGCGGAGCTAATTTCCGAGCTTCCTTGTGGAGAGGATATTGTTTATGAGGAAAGTTTACCCGACGAGCATATATTCCTCATCTCTTCACAAGACCCTTGGTATGGAGATATCATTGTTTATCTCCAGACTTCGAAGTTTCCCTCTACTTTCTCCAAGGATGAACGTCGCAAGTTACGTCACCTGGCTAAAAACTATGTTATCATTGGTGACACATTATATCGTCGAGGAGTTGACTCAATTCTTCGACGTTGTTTAACCTTAGAGGAAGCAGAGTCTGTTCTTAATGATTGCCACAGTGGAGCTTGTGGTGGTCATCTATCCGGGCTTGCTATAGCCCAGCGCATCTTACGTGCCGGCTACTTTTGGCCTTCACTCTTTAAGGACTATGTGGAAGCGGTAAAACGCTGCCACCCGTGTCAAAATTTTACTCGCAAGATGCGCGCGCATCCAGCTCCCCTCTTTCCCGTTGTCACCATCGGTCCCTTCACTAAGTGGGGTATTGATTTTACGACTTGTAATCCGCCTTCAGCGGCGAATCACAAGTACATTATCGTGGCCGTAGACTACTTCACGAAGTGGGCGGAGGCCATGCCAACTTATAAGAACGACAGTGACACGGCAGCTTTGTTTCTTTTCAATCAAGTTATCTCAAGATTCGGCATCCCAAGAGAGATTGTCACTGACCATGGCAGTCATTTCCAAAATCAGCTAATGTCCGAATTGGCTTTTAAATTAGGTTTCCGTCAGGAGCATTCGTCCCCTTATTATCCTCAGGCCAATGGACAGGTCGAGGTAGTCAATAAAACTCTTAAGACGATACTCCAATGGACAATCGATAAAAATCGGTCCAATTGGCACATTATGTTGTATCCGGCTCTTTGGGCATACCGAACCTCCGTCAAAACGGCTACTGGTTTTACTCCTTTTCAGTTAGTTTATGGGATGGAATCTATCTTTCCGGTCGAATGTGAAATTCCATCTCTGAAATTGGCTGTCGAGCTTCTTCCTGAGACTTCAAGTCTCGAGGAGCGCCTAGTTCACCTGGAACATCTCGATGAGCAGCGTCGAGATGCTGCCACGATGAATGAGGCACATAAGAAAAGGGTCAAAACTCAGTATGATAAGTCTGTCCGTCCTCGTGTCTTTTAAGAAGATGACCTTGTCTTGGTCTATGACCAAGATAAGGACGCCTTGGGGGCAGGCAAATTCAAGCCTATGTGGTACGGTCCTTTCATTATCAAGCGAGTCTTAGAAAAAGGATCGTATGAGTTAATTGACTTCGAAGGAAACAAGCTGGCGGAGCCCCGAAACGGGCTCTATTTAAAGAAGTATTTTGCTTAGTTTTACCAGGCAATGGCTTCTTTGTATTTTATGTATATTTGTACATATCTTATCGAGCGTTTTTCTGATATCAGCACTTTTTGGTCTGCTTTGGCAGGTGTTGATGGATGATTGGGTTTATTTTGGATTCGCCGATGGTGCTAGTCGGCACACTCGAAATCTTGCTTCCGCAGCTTGGGTACTTTATTACCCAACTGGTCAGTTGTTGACATCGAGAGGCGTGTGTATCGGTCCTGCTTCAAACAATATGGCCGAGTATACAGCTGTTATCAATTTATTGTCCGAGGCAATCTCTTACGGGATCGACTCGTTGGTAGTATATATTGATTCGCAATTGATAGTGTCTCAGTTAAATAACATTTATCGGGTTAGAGATCCATTATTATATCGCCAATATTTAAGGGTGAGGTTGTTGCAAAGATCATTTATTTACATTAATTATGTGCACATTCCAAGATCCCAAAATTGGTTAGCTGATTCTATCGCTAATCAAGCATTAGACTGGCATATCAATCATTCATCATCATAAAATCATGCATCAAAAAGTCAAACTGTATATATATATATATATCGCAAAAGCGTCTCGAGTGTACATATGTGTGTCCAAAAATATACAAAATTGGGACTCAAATGCCCATAATCATGTCAGGCATATCTAACGCCTCGGCTCTGGATGAGCAGCTAAGTAAGTAACTATAGCATTGGCCACGCGCCGGAAGACGCGAACCCAGTCACGTGGCATTCCAACCACATGACGCTGCATATCTGGAGGAAGGTCCTCCACCTCGGCCATTGGTACTTGGCAGCTCAGTCTCGCCAAGTGTCGCTGGACGTTGTTGAGGGTCCTTTCCGCATCCGCAGCCGCCTCTTCGGCTCCTCGGCCACGCCGTCCATGCCGCGGGAATCCATCTGGTCGCACAGGCCCAATGTCTGGAACATGATCATCATATTAGTCATTTGAATCTCATCAAAAAAATGTTTTTCAAAGTTCATCATTATACTTGAAAAATCCTAAAAAACATAAAAATCAAGAAACTTTACCGATCTCGCCCCATGCTGCATCTGGTGGTAACACTAGGTCAGGATCTCCGCGGAAATCCAGTCCAGCATAGGGGTAGTCGTCTATGGCGATGATCTGTTGCTCCCACCAAGAAAAAAAGTCGTCTTCGAATGCATTCCTGGGCACTTCCCCACCCCCCAGACGTTTCATCAAGTCAGCCCACCGGCCCATACGTGGATCACGTGGACTACTGATGGGAACTGCTACCCTGGGGCGGAGTGCGGGAACCTTCTCGAAGAAAAAAGTGCATAAAATGGTTCCGTACCCAAAGTTCTTGGTCTGTCCCCTCCTGATAGAAGCAAGCTGCTCCTTCATGTTGGCAAGTAGAGGAGTACACCAGTCAAACACCGTGGTGAGACAGTCCACTGCTACGCTCATGTTTACCCGTGATGCCTGATGTAGCGAGGATGATCCGTTCACTCGAGCTATGGTGAACAAGATTATCCGCAAGGACAAACTCTCCACGTTTGGGATAGAGATCTGGCTCCCAACCTTCCGATGACCTGGACAGTAAATGTGAACATAATCGTCTACACTGAGACTATTTCGGGTCCTGCCCCGGGAGTGTACTACCTCTCCCCTTCGGGAAAGGCCCGTGATAAAATATATATCTTCCACTTCTATCCTGAGTGGCATCTGATCAATCATAAAAGCTTCTTCCTCGACATCCCAATAATCAATGAGTCTCTCGAGCAGACGCACGTTTGCTTTCATATTCGGCAACTTGAAGAATTTTAACAATCCGCATCCCCGTAAGGCATCTAATGCCTCATCATTGTTCATAACTTCATTATCTACAGCTGAGTGCTCTCTTTCACGCCATGTGATAGTCATCCTGGAAGAAAAAATCATTTTCATCCATTAGTTTTATGTATAAAAATGTTTCGCTGCGCACACGCGGGTTACCCTATACACAGTCGCGTGTAGGGCCCTCGTATACGCGATTTATATACATTCAACCCGCGTGTACGCCGCAGAGAAATTTTTTGCAAAAATCGAACGGTGAAACATCAATTAAACTTCCTAAAAACTATCACAATTGATTGCAAGCCAAGTTTAGTGCTTACCTGGAAGTTTTCGGCAAGTTTGAACGGTTGAATAAGTCACGGGGAAGTTTGCTCCTTTTGCTCCACAATTTGCTCTCCAAGTCAAACGGTGAAAATGGTAAGTCCAAAATTTCTTTTTATAAGTTTTGAAAATGCAAAATTTTTTCAAAATTTTATTTTGTTTGGTTTCATGTCACTTTTAACTTGGGAGCTTGGAATGTCGAGATTGAGTTGTTTTTCAGGACATTTTTGACATTTTTCGACGGTTCGAGACGGTTCCATGACTGCTGACCCGTCATGGCAGGTATCGTGTTCTCACTGGCATATAGGTTAGGGACACCATTTTTCCGTTGCATTATGCATACTAGCCTCCATTTGACCGATACATCTGCTGTAGGGTCGACCCCATCATGTTATGGTTCGCAAGCCATTTTCACTCGCCGATTTTTTTAAATCATGACATGATGGTAGAGCCATCCTTTTACATGGGCATCCTAGTTAGCACCTCACTGACATTTCTTGCCCATGCTGCTTCGTTTTGAGTAGGCTCGGGAGTCCTCTGTAGTCCCGCCATGACTTATGCGTTGAAGACTCATTCCTCCTTGCTTCCTCGCTTCGTTCTGGCCCTATACCCTAGAGGCTCCTATGTGTGTTGAGTTGTACTTCTGCATTGCATGTTGACTATTTGCACCTTTTGGCCTATAGCCGGCTTCACTTGGACTCGTGTTTAAGCCAACTGTTGACCATGCCGTCTGCAAAATCAACCTTGCATACCTTTGACTTCTGCAGCTTGACATACCTTGATCCGTGGAAGGAACATACCTTTGAGTGTCACTGACCAGTTTTTCACCTCCCTGCATTGAGCATAGGAATGTTCCTTTTCCCAGGAACTAGATCATCTGTTTCACCGACACTCGTTCTTTCCACTATACCATAGCATTCTTTTATTCTTTTTCCGGCTTATCAGAAAAAGACAAAAAAATTAAATATTCCAAAAAGAGCGGGAACAGGGACGTTATTTCCATTTATTGTTGGCAGCTAGAGTCAGTCGTGTCGCCCTTGAACAAAGCACTCAAAGCAAAGTTTCCTCCGCATGGGTGGGATTTAGTTTGACTTAGGTATGCCATAACCTTGTTATCGAGTCAGTTCTCCCCCGATTGGTTATCTCTTCCAGTCATATGGAGGGTTCGTTCATGCCTCCTGCATGACGGACTTATACAGATTCATTTTATGCTGCCACATAGTCATATTGAGTCGTGCTTTTGTTCAAGGGCAGTTAGCCTGAGTCGGCCTTTCTGCGGTGTCTCTTGACTCATTTTTCAGTCGGCCATCCCTTGTTGTCAATGTCATGTCTATCATCACATCAGTTATATTGGTCCTTTACTCGTGCCGGTTTGAGAAGGTCCCCATTGACTTCTTGCTGGCGGGTCTTGTCCTTATCGACGACGACACATTGCTCTGAGGACAGCCCTAGAGCCGCACCCTGGCCCTATTTTCATTATTGATAGGTCACCTTGTGCTCAGCATCGATCAGTATCATGGGTCTTTGACTGAGTGGTTTCCCTTGTGTTCGACATCAGCATACATTATCACACATTGGGATTCGTGCAGTACCTTGGTTTCCATTTGACCCTATTGGTGGATACCTCGCCTCTGTGTCGGCTTTCATTATTGGTTGGTTCAGAGGGTTTCTGCCGTGCGCTAGCCACATCTTGTGTACGCTGGAAACGTACTTCGGTTGGGTTACTACATCTTTTTCGTCCGATTCCTTCCACATTATTGGCCTACGGGTTACACTCGCACTAGATTGATGGAGGATGCCTTAATGCCTTCCTTCTAGCGGATCTTTCCCTATCGACTCCGACTCATTGCTCTGGGGCAAAGATCTAGAGTCCATTTGGCAGTACCTTGGGGTTTGCAGTCATTAGTGGCAGATTCCTCGCTATCGACAGTGGGAAACCATCATTGTCTCCTGATTGATAGATTCTTACAGGTGTTCGACTTCAGCTCATCCATTCACACTTGTTAGATTGTACTGGGTACCTTGACGCTCATTATCATTATCGGTGAGTAGTCTCGCGTTTGTTAACGGTATACATCAATGACCGGTAATCAAACGATTTCTCACATGGTCAAATTTAGATCATTTATTCCCATGGTGTAGAAATGTACCACGACGGTCGGTGAAGACCTCAGGTTGTATCAGCATTCATTGGTTCACTTGACAGTTGCTCCTGTTACTGCTAGTTGATACCACTCCACCTTATATGTTGCAGTCAGTCACGGCGACATCCTATATGCTGGCACCTGAGTTTGCAGTGTAGTACCATCCTATTCCATCATGTTCAATTGGTACCATTCTTGGATCAGTCTTTGATATCAGTGATCCGTTGCATCTTTCAGCATCATTGACAGTCTTATATGTGATATTCAGACATGTACTTACTCATTATGATCAGATGATCCATTATGTATTTTCCAGTCATTTATACTTGTATACTTAGTGGATCCGCTTGTACTTGATATGCGGACATGCTTTACTTTTCCTGAGCATGGGTATGCCCGCCTCAGACGGTGTTTCTTTCTGACCTCCTTTCGGTGGCTTGGCAGGCTGAATTCTGGTGAAGTCCTCCTCAGTTTTTCGGCAGAGTTCCTTTCCTTGTACTTACTTAATATATTTCGGCCATCATGTTCCCCTTCTGACCTCATATATTAGGGGGCATCTGTTATAGCTCCAAATCCCACTCTTATGGTTTGTGATGCTGCACTCATGGCCTAGGGCAACCCCTCCTTCCAGACCTGGTCCAAAAATTTAAAAAACAGTGTTTTATTCCCTATACGCGACAATGCCCTGAGTTAAACGCGTGTACACGCGGGTCTGTCATACCCAACCCGCGTGTATCTATTAAAACACTTAAAAAATATATAATTTCCTCTTTTTCAGGCGGTGATCGCGGGTTTACCTGCTGGATCACCTGTTAGTGCCCGTGGCCCAACTGTTCCCAACCAACTCCTAACTAAAAAACTACTTTGGAGAGGGTATAAAAAGACATCAATGGGAAGGCCAACAGGAGAGAGAGAAAGGAGAGCAAGATTATTATGCTGAGATTTTTCCCTTAGACCAGGTCTGAAGTCCTTGGTGCTTTCTGCACTTCCCTCATCTTGCATAGGAAACCCTTGTTTCCATGTGTATTGGTGATCATTCATCCTTGATACCATCATTGGAGTAGGACTTGGAAGGAGCTCTTGTCGGAGGCTTGAGGCTGGAACGAATCCGGGAGGAAGCTTGCTTGGAGCCTGCTGAAGGTGTTCAGGTGATATCTTTCCGATATATGTACTTTATTTGCCTTTATTTATAAAGAAACACGTCTTTGTTCCCGAATAATCTTTCTTTATGCTTATGAAATTCTTGTGTTGAATTCTTGTGAAAGTGGTTACTTAAAGATCTTTTATAACTAACTTTATAGCATGAAGATGATTTATACATAAGTATTTGTACAGGTACTGTTGTGTGCTTTGATTTGTTTTTCTTGCAGGTCAAAGAAAGAAGAAGGGAACTCCAAGGAGGGTTTGCACCCTAACGGTCTTCTCGAACGTAGGACCATAGGTATGTGCCCTAAACCTTAGAATTTGCTTAAAAGTAAAAATGATGGCTGTGTGTGTGTTTCTTCGAATAAGCAATTTTCAGTCTGGTAGAGTCTTAGCCCAAAGGACCCTAGGGGTACTTTCCCTTCAACCAATACAGGTTAAAGTCTTTTTGATAATCAGGAGCATACATTAATGATGCTTTCATTAGGGAGTATTTTAAAGCATCAAAGGAAGCTTGCGTGACCTGATCCCAGACGAAGGGCACTTCCTTTTTCAATAGACATGTATAACCTTTAGCAAGTTCGGCATAATCTGGAATGAACCTCCTCAGAAAGTTTGCTTTCCCTTGGAGTTTCTGAATCTGAAGCAAATTTGAAGGTGGAGGCAAATTTATGATTTCCTGAACCTTACAGGGGTCGAGACGAATCCTATCCTTTGAGACTACAAAGCCAAGCAAACGACCAGAATTGACACAAAACACACATTTGTGTGGATTGAGTCGTATCTTGTAGTGTCAGCAACGTATAAATATCGCTCTCAAATGCTGCAGATGATCATTCCACTTTCGCGAATGAGCCAGAAGGTTGTCGAGATATGGTTGAATGATGTTTTTGATGTCATGGAAGGCATAATTCATTGCCCTCTGAAATGTTGCCCCTGCGTTCTTTAAACCAAATGGTAATTTGCGGTATGTGAATGTGCCCCATGGAAAAATAAATGCAGTCTTTGACTGGTCCTGTGGGCGGATATTTATTTGATTATACCCGGAGAATCCATCCATAAATGAAAATATTTCACATCCGGCGAATTTGTCAATTATCTGGTCAATAAAGGGTGTAGGATAGTTGTCTTTTGGACAAGCTTGATTTACATCCCTATAATCGACGCACAGTCTAATCGCTCCTTGTTTTTTCATCACAGGAACAATGTTCGATACTCAATCGGTTAGAGGAACCGGGTAAATAAAACCAGCATGGAGAATTTTCTCAACTTCTGCCTTGATGGCAGCAGCTTTCTTTGGGTGCACCTGCCGTAGCCGTTGTCGTACTGGTTTGACATCTGGATACATCTTGATTTCGTGTTCAACTATACTCGAGTCAATGCCTGGGATTTCATCATATGACCAAGCAAAGACATCTGTGAATTCACGAAAAAGAGCGTTATATATTTCCAGTTCTGAAGGAGAACAACATTTGCCAACATAAATATTCTCTAAAACATCCGTTTTGGTCGAGATATTTATGGCGATAGTCTCTTCAATATTGGACAAGTTTCACTCGGAATCCACCATGTTTACAGTATTTGATAGGAAATCAAAAACTGAAGGATGATGAAGGTCATCAGGAGTATCTTCTTGACAATATGGAAGATGGGAACGATGGTGGTAATTTTCCCATGGCACCCTGTCAATTATCATTGACTGAATAATTCCTTCTACGGTGTAATGCACTTGCGACTAAGGATCTGAAGGGGTGCCATATTCCTTAGACCTATCTATCCAAACGCTTGATGAGCGTCGATTTCGGTCTGCCTACCATGCCAAAAACATGGATTGCTACAATATTTCTATTGGGCTTAGAGGCAATACCTGCAAATGATCCATGCTAATATCGTTTTCTGAGATCTTTTGAATGGAAGATACCATATTGCAGGTTCCTACTGTTTCCACTTCCGCCAGATTGATTGGAGGCGGGAGGGAAAAAGTCCCCATTAATATAGGGTCTTTTAGTAGGCCTACTCCGATATTTTGAAGCGAATGGGGGCTTCCATGGATCATCAGAATGCTTCCCGTAACATGGGAACTATTGGGGAGAAATGTTTGTTGGTCGACGATTGTAATTCCTCCTTGAAAAGGAAATGCAATCTTCCTAAAGTAGGTCGACACAACCGCAACCATATCATATATCCATGGTCTTCCCAGTAGGATGTTGTAATCGAGGTTTTCGTCGATTACTTCGACGTCTATTTCTACTGTTTTCCCCCCTAGTTCAACTTGGAAGTTACTTAGAATACCATATAGGGTATATGTTCGTCCATCAAATTCTTTTAAAGTTGTCGAAGATCATGACAAGGTTGGAGATCCTAAATTTTTCCAACAACTCATTGACATAATACATTTAGATTCCCCCTCATCAATAATTATTCGATGAATAGTTTTGTTGAGGGCTTTCACTTGAATGAGGAAAGCTAGTTGAGCTGGTAACTGAGGATCATATCCTTTGTGATTAAAGGATACAAGATTAGAATACTTCGGGTCTATCCCACCTATTGCTGATAATAAAGCTTGCTTTTGGGAGGGGAAATTTTACAGTACCTCAAGTGTCGACATAGTGGATGGCGATTGGGCCAGGTCTTCCACTATATTATAATGTTGTGCTACTCTAGCACGAGGATTAAATTTCGACTTGTGTACTACTCCCTTTGGCGGTTTTATTGTTAGCTCCGGAATGATGGGCGGTGCAACTTCTGTCGAAGTTGTTGTCGAACTACTTGGTTGATATTTATCCTTGTTCTTCGACAGCTATGGATTCCCGTAATATTTATTCCTTGTCGTTATCAAAGCATCATTTTGCTATTTTGAAACCAATAACATCAGCACTTAGGACTGGGAAGCATTGTCACTGGCAACCAGATTTGTTGCAGGATTTGGAAACGGATCAGTCAATACTGGCGAGGTTTTAGAATTCTTCAAGAATTTTCTAACCTCAGCTTTATATGGACAATCTCTTGTCCAATGATCCTCATCACATATAAGACATGGACGATTTGGTTTCTTATCTCCAAAAGGGTTTGCAGAAGATTTTTTAGGTGATGATTACGCCTGTTTCTTCTTCTTCCCTTTGTTATTCTTCTTGCCTCCTGGTTGCTTGGTTTCTTTGCCTTTATCAGTTGAGAGGGAATTTACTTCCGAGGTGAGAAGTTCTTCTCTTGCATTTTGACTAGAAATCTTACGGGCATTTTTAGATGTAGTCTTTGTCGATTTCGTCTCTGTCGTACCAATCACACCATCACATGCATGAGAGTCATTGTTTGATTTAGGAGGAGGAGGAACGGAAAATTCCGGTCTGGGAGCGTCAGGGATTTTATCGTAGAGTGTGCCAGACTTAGTATAAATCAAGTCTAAATATTGCGCACAAGCAATAACTTGCTCTTCAGTGACAACTCCTCCCTTTGCCACATCTTATGTAATGGAAGGTAATAATGACTTAATAAACCATTCAGCTAAAAGCTGATCAGGAACATACGTTTTTAACATTCTATGACGACGTCACTACTCATGAATATGATCAGATATGTGAGTGGTCGTCATTTGTTTGAAATTGGTAAGGAGTTCTATTCCTATTTCGTACCTTATGGGTAACCAAAAATGGGTTAAAAAGGTTGTGGCTAGGGAACTGAAGTTGTCAAACGAAGCTCTAGGTAATTCGATATACCATTTTGTTGTCGGACCAGTTAACGTCCTCTGAAAAAGGCGAAGCCTAATCGAATCATCATTTAGGGTGTTTGATGAACACCATAGATGAAAGGTCATCACATGATTTGACGGGTCTTCACCCAGATTTCCATTAAATTTAGGAATATCTGACGGAAGTTTATGCGGAATCGCTGGCCACCAAGTGGCGTAAGCAATTGGATCGTTCGTTAGCCGATTTAGATCCGGTAACTCCAAAGTTGCCACAAAGGGTAACTGTTGATTCAGGTTTGGAGAAGCATACCCAGGATAAGATGGGATTGCCTGAGCAGTTGGTCTTTGCATACCAGCGTAATGCATTTGATGCTAGTAACTTTGGTGACGTTGATGGGCATAACCATTGTAGAATGGTTGATTTTGACCGTTTTGAATACACAGCTACCCACTATTTGCAAAGATTTGTCGCTCAAACCCCTGGTAAACTTGTTGGAATTGCGGTTGTTGATATTGCACCAGCCATGGTTGTGAAGCCATGTGGTGTTGTCCAATACTGGCTGTTTGACCAAGATGAGGGGTAATTGTACCCGTTTGGTCCTGTATTATTCCACTAGTTGGCGATTGTGGTTGAGTCGCAGGGACAAGAGGCTGTTGCATTACAACCTGAGAAACCTAAGGTTGGCATACAACAGGCAACGCTTGTACTTTCTATACCATCACAATAGCCAGTGTAGTTGGTATATTTGACATAGGTAAACATTGTTGCGTCGAATATACAACTCTTGGTTGTTGAGGGAGTATTGGCACCCAACCGCTAGATGTAATTCCAGCATAACCTGAATTTTGTTGTGAACTCTCGTATGGTTGTCCTCCCGGAGGAGACAACGAAAGGGTATATTTCCCCCCATACGGCGGTAATCCGGTACTCAAAGGAATTGTTTGTCTTTGGGGACCGGACTGCCCAAATTGACACCATGAAGGATCAATTTGCTTAGACTCAACATAAGAGTTCCCAAATATTGTTCCGGATGAACAAACAGGAACGGACCATACTGTCGAAATAGCCCCTGAGTGGGCCCCATCCAGCGATTGAGAGCTAGTTGGGACAGATGGTATGCCGACAAACATTGTTGGAGTGATAGCAGGAAGTTTTGTCGTCACTGTGTCTGACGACACAGTCCTAGATGTCGACGGTTGTTCAGACATTTCTAGTCTATCCAAAAGATTTCCTAGCGATTCTACAGGAGCTTCCAATAACGGTACACTAATTTCTGATGAAGAAGGATATAGGGTGATCCCAACTCCAAATTGCGATGGAGTACTAGATGGAGGATCCTCCACAATATCTTCTATAGCAATCAGACCAGGTGGAAGAGGTAGACCGTCAGGTCCGTAAAATATTTCTGATGCCCAAGAAGGTATAGAATCTGCAGCGAAAGATGTTTTGGGAATAACACCTTTCGAATCAGCTGTAGATGGAGTTGTTTCAGTAATACAAGTGTTTACCTTCACACTAGGATCAGCTCTACTGTCCTTTGGTGGCTGCGGAAATTCTTCTGTAAAGGTAGGGATACCAGAAATGTTTGGAGTAATCGGAGTCTCCAATGGTGTTGGAACACTTGTTCTAACTTTACCAGGGGATTTGGAACCAGTTAAACGAGTTCGCTTTGTCCGTAACAGTTTTGATTCTGGAGACAAAGACAGTTGACTCGTAAGTCTCCGCGAACAACGAGGTTTTAATTGAATTTCTTCCACGATTGCGGATTACTCGATCAACTAAAAATCAAGGGGAAGTATGTTTCCGAATTAAATGAATTTTAGACGCTTTGACACAGCTTGTTTTTTCAATGTTTAAGAGTCGAGAAAAAACAAAAGATGACTCTAGTCGCCTTCGATTTTTAATGAGCCTGAAGTGAAAAGTGCTCAGATGGACCTTTTCTTTTAAGGAGTCTGAAAATGAATGAAAGAGACTACTCTGGAAATCTAGACAGAGGGATTACCAAACCAATCGCAAAACTGCAGAATACTTTTTACGGTACGGCAGTCAATCTTCCCAAATGTTGTGTTCACTGCATTGCGATCGATAGGGCGGCAAACACGGCTTCCTATGGATAAAGGATAAAGCCTATTGTTGTCTCCCAATATATACTCGATGGTACGTGGGAGCACAAGTCTGTACTAGCACTTATCGTCTCAAAGTGGAGGAACCAACCAACCAGCAATGAAAACAACAATTACCAGGCTTTACGACGCTAGAATACGTCTCTAGCCTATACTTCTAAATGTTGTGCGTTAGGTTCCAAAGTGTTTTTAGATTAATTAAATTTATTTTACAGTTGATCTTGCTTAAGAAATTTGCCTTTCAGGTTCACCGTGTGATGTAGATGTACAATTCCTAAAATGCAATCTAAGATGATAAACAATCGTTTAATCCTCTTTTTGCAATGAAAATCCTAGCTACTAAGGAAAGAGAGATGATATTCTTTCAACATAGAGTAGAGAGCACACACTATATGCACTGTCCTAAATCAAGCCAACAAACAGTCTAAATGCAAATGCACATGCATGTATTTATTTTCAGCCTTCTTAATGTGTGAATGATAAAAAGAAAGCTAAGCGCAAATCTGAATTATTTTCAAAGCGACTTTACTAACAAGTTTCTTTTCAAGACAAAATGAAGACAATGACGACACTTTGCGATTTGGAATTGAAAACTTTCTTTCGACACTTGAAAAACTACTAATTCAAATCCAATACAAGAGTAACATTGTAATCGACTATCAAGAACAATCGGATTCTCTTCTATGATTGAAAATGACACTTGCGACACTTTCAAATCAAGAAACGACAGTTCAATTACGCTACTTCTTTATAAAAGAGAATTGAAAATGGATCACAATACATAAAAAAATTTACAGTTCTTTGCATAATAGAGGCGTAATAATGGCAAGGAAGGGGGTTTCAACAGAGGTATACCGACTACAGACAACCAAACTCCTGAATAGAGCTGAAAAGAGTGAACACAGAAACCAAAATCTAAGAGCATAAGAGGTCTTGTCTAATTAGCGCACCTATAACACAAGGAAAGTGAGATGCAGCGCACCTACTACACTCGGGAAGTGCGATGCATCCAGATTCTAGAGAAGAGATAGTGCGATGATCCAGGGACGAGACTTCAACTGGGTTTTGGGTCACAGTTTGCAGCTCAGTTCAGGGATTAGGTCGAGCAAGTGGTAATCAGTAAATCAATCACAGGGGTAGATCTAAGGAGGTTACTAGAGCCACCACAAGGGCAATTAGAGAGCTTGTAAATCAATTGTTTAGTTCATAAACAAAACCCAGAGATAGACTAAAGTAGTGTTGATCTACTTTGCACTTGCAGAGAAAATGCAATTCGAAGGCTAGTTGGCTTGACTTCAAGCTCCGTCTGTAAGTTTATAAAGCAAACAAATATAGACAAACAAACAATCTATTCTCTCCCCAGCGGAGTCGCCATTTTTTTATCGGGAAATCTAGTGTCTATACAAAGATGCTAGTCCCACTAAGGCTTGTAGCTACCTTAGAAACAAACAAACTAAAACCACTTTTGTTTTCCTTTATGAGAAGTAGATAAGAGGGGAAAGAAGGAGACCAACCTCTGTCTTGCGCTTGGTTCCTTGCTTGATTCCTCTCCCTTCTGATAGATCTTTTCCACTCACTTCCTCGTCTACCCAGCTTCAAAGAGAACCTGTAGAATCAAAGCAGCATAACACTATCCAAGAACAGAGATCTACTATCATAAACAATATAGGACCAGATATATATTGACCACACAAATGCATATATCATCAATCATACAAGAATGTGGAGGAAAACTTGAATAGCTTTATTAATAATCAAGAATAGCAAAGAGGATTACAACCAATTGTTCTGACCCAGTGTCATCCTCTCAGCAAGAAATCCCTTCTTCACCTCATAAAAGGCTTAGATCACCCAACACTATGATGTTACTCCAAGAAACTAGCAGCACTTCCTTACAAGATACAAAATTTCAGTCTCTGGATCTTTGGGATGAGGGATCCATATATAGATGTTTGCAAGGGGGGTGAGTCAGCTTTTGAGATTTGATTAGTGTCCTCTCTTTGATAGTTCTTGATTCCACTTGGATATTGATGATATCTTACTTATCCCTGGGCGAATGCAGAGAGGCAAGTGTCACAAGAGAAGTTTCTGGAAGATTCCATGATCTTCTACCTCACAGATTGACCCTGCCATTTGTCCACTCTCGCCCATCGTACCCCATAGAAGGGATTTTTAGTATACATCACACCTCCCGTGTGTATTTAGGTGGGATGCAGCGCACTTTGACCAAGGAGCAGGTGAGATGGTCCAGTTTTGACCAGTTCTGAGTAGTTTTTCATGGAGAACTTATGGGAGAAGATGTAATCAGTTGACCTTGTTCTTTTAGAGGTTGGAACAACACTTTTAGGGACTTAAGAGCCCTTGGTTTATGGACATTTATGATTGGGGTCGCAGTGCCCAAAAATATCTATAACACTTGGTATGCTGAAATATGTTATGTATTATTAAACCCACAGGCTCCTCCAGGGTTATCTAGAACAAAGAAAAGGTTTATTAAAATGAAAGCTTCAAAATTTTGTGTTCTAGATAATGTTTTATTTTGGAAAAATCATGAAGGCATTTTACTAAATTGCTTAACAAAGGATGAAACTGACAAAGTGCTGAAAGAATTTCATGCAGGGGACTATGGTGGACATTTGTACTGGAAATCAACTGCTGATAAAATCCTAAGGGCTGGATTTTATTGGCCCACCCTGTTTGCTGATGTAAAGAATTTTGTAACTTCTTGCCATAAGTGTCAAATTTTTGAAGGCAAGAGAAAGCTTCTACCCCTACCCCTTAGACCAATTTCCACTGAAAGACCATTTCAACAATGGGGTTTAGATTTCATTGGGGAAATTCACCCTCCCTCTTCTGGCCAGCACAAATGGATTTTGACTGCCACAGACTACTTCACCAAGTGGATATAAGCCATCCCTTGTAGACAGGCCAATGATTCAGTAATCATGCAATTCTTAGAAACCAATATCCTGTCCAGGTTTGGTTGTCCTGAAAAAATTATAACAGACAATGTTGTTGCTTTTAAATCCAAAAGAATGATCAATTTCTGTCACAAGTACCATGTTACCCTAGGCCACTCCACAGCCTATTACCCTCAAGGTATTGGTCTAGCTGAATCCTCCAATAAAAGCTTGATCAATATCATTAAGAAAGTATTGGAGGAAAACAAGAAAAACTTGCATAAGAAGCTTATCAATGCACTTTGGGCAGACAGATTGACTACAAAGAGATCCATTGGAACAAGCCCCTATGAATTGGTTAATGGCATGGAGGATGTATTCCCTTCATCTTTGGTAGTCCCTATGATAAAGTTGTTGCAAGAAGTGTAGGCAGAACCCAATGGCATTCAGAGAAGAATAAATCAGACTATTCATTTGCAGCAGACTAGAGAAGAGGTATATCAAGGATCTCAAATTCTACAAGAAAAACTAAAGAAGATATTTGAAAAAAGGACTAAAGCAGAAGATTTCTTCATAGGGGACAAGGTACTGAAATGGGATTCCATAAGAGAAGATAAAGGAAAACATGGGAAGTTTGACTTCTTGTGGAAGGGACCTTTTATTATGCAGGCTTCACAAGGAAACAACACCTACTTTTTGAAAAGCCTGGATGGTACAGAAGCACAAGATGGACCAGTCAATGGTCGGATGCTGAAGCATTATTTTGATCCAGTTTGCTGGTATGTTAGGACTCTAACTTGTACATAAGAGTATTTAGTTTCTACAGTTTATTACAGTAATAAGATAGGAAGGAATATGTAGGAAATTTTGAGAAAAAGTCAAGGAACTGTGCCACCTTTTTGTGGTACCTTTTTCTTCAAACAAAAGATGAAGAAGAACACTTGGGAGCTAAAGATATCAGGACAAATAGTCAAACAAACTATCTAAAACAGAGTTGTAATTGTTTGAATGAGCTCATGAGAAATGTATATATGTTACAGAAGTACAGTTTTGTTTGCAGCAAAAAGAAAATTTCAGAATGCAGCAAAAATTGAATATAAGGCCATCTGACCTGATGTTCTTGGCTTTTCACCAGGAAAATCCATCCCCGAGTGGAGCCAGTGTTATGCTCCTATACAAATAGGTGTCATATTTCATGATTGAATGGTAAAGTCCCAAATATGTTCATCCTTCCCATGCTGCAAAGGTTCCATATTTTGAAAAATAAAAAAATGAAAAGAGGGTATGCCCTAAAAGAAAGATCAAAAGGAAAAAAGAATGAATTGGTCAAAATAGAAAAGAAATGAACCCCAAAGAAAAGACGAGGAAAGTGTTCTAGTCCAAAAATTCCACTACTATTCCATTTTTGAAAAAGAATCTTCATGGTGTGCAATCAGGTGACTCCTGTCACAGTTGATGGATGGCCAAACAGCTTAATCTTGGCTAGTTCATTTTTAAATTTCTTGTTGTAGAGATAGAGAACAAAATTTGTCCAAACAGTTCAAGCTTGGCATATAAGTAGTTAGGTAGAGAAGCAAAGGGGCCCAACAGCTAAATCAGAGCCCCTGGAAGGAATAAGGGCAGACTTAGATAGGATGGCAGTTAAAAGAAAAGAAGAGAGTAAGGGTTTGCTAGTTTAAATGCACCCAAGGAAAAAGGAAGAAAAAATGTTAGGTATAATAGGCTGGGTAGGCAGTTTTGATGTTGCAGAAGCAGGCTTATGAGTAATTTTGTCTTTCAAAGGTGATTCATCTCATGGATATCATAAGTACCATGGCAAGGTGTGATGACAGATCAAATGAAGCATGTCTAACTTCCCCTCACTCTTCTCCCAAAAAACACTTACTAACCTCCCCCTAAAGAGATTGGGATCTGCTCAATACTCCTAGATCACTTCATTTCATGAAAAATTTCAAGTGAAGTCACAACTTTGCTTAGTGTTGTGGGGAAAAATGCCTATGCAGGACGATCCTATCCACCTAAGGTGTGACAGTGCCTTAGCAACAAACAGAAACAGCTATTCTAGTATTCTTCGTTTATGAATTACGAATGAAGAGAGATGGATGGACTAACCGGTGTCTTCCGTTTGTCCCTCGATCTGGTTTCTCTTCTCTTTGAGAGTTCCCAGCAACTTGCCTTCTCTCTTGCCCAGCTTCAAGAGGTCCCTGCCAGATCACAGGAAGAGAACACTACACAAAGACATGGATTCATATTCATAACTAGTTCAGGATTAGAAATAAACTAAACATACTAATGCAATCATACATCAAAGATACATCAGTATATAGGAGAAACCAAGATAGCTTTATTGATGAATAACAAGGTTCAGGAAGAGATACAACCAAGAAGGCTCCAATCCAGCATCTCCTTCCCAGCAAATGAAATTCCTATCTTGACCTCCCTTCAAAGCATTAAGCACCCAATGATTCCAATCTCAAACCAACAGCAATTCTTTGCAATAACAAAATTCCAGCCTCTGGATCTCATGGAGGAGAGATCCATATATAGATGTTTGGAGAGAGGATGAGTCAGCTTGAGATCTGACTAGTGTCCTCTCCCTCTGTCAGTTCTTGTTTCCACTTGGAGGTTCTTGCTTCCACTTGGAGGTTGAGAACCTCTTACTCATCATTAGTCGAATTCACTGAGGCAAGTGTCATTGAGGAAGATTCTTGGAAGCTTCCAGAGTCTTGACACCTCGTTGAATGAACTTGCCATTTCTCAATTCCCGCTCAGCGCACCCTGATAGTGCTTCTACCTGCGTTGCAGTGCAGGTAGCCAGTGCAGACTTTGCATTTCAGTGCAGACAGCTAGTGGAGCCTCTTAATTGATCCTGAATTGACCTGTTTTTGAGCAGTTTCTGGTGGAGAACTTTTGTGAATTGATGTGGTTTGTTAGCCTTGTTCCTCTAGGGGTAGGAACAACATGTTTAGGGACTTTGGATCCCTTAGATTATGGACATTTCATGCTTATAGTTGTAAGGCACAAAAATGTCTATAACAGTTTCCCCCTAAAGTATGAGGCGATTTATCGGGTGAGATGCTTTATCAGGAGGATCCGAAGTTCATCCAATGCTGGGAGCAGACCTGTAATAAGATACAATACAATACATTATTTTTCATACTGCTTTCATGATCTAGCTGAGGCGGGCATTCCCATGCTCAGCTTTATAAATTCATTTTTCTGTACATAGAACAGACAATCGTCTGATGGTAGACTGATAATTTTGATGAAATTATCATCCTTTGGGTAGGATGATTATCTGTTGCAATGATGTACATGTCAATGTCTTTATCTTTCCTGAATATATATCACAGCTCGGATGGATGAAACTAGATCCGGGGTCTTCAAACTCGTTCGATCTTCACTCTAAGTACAAGTTTGTTATGAAACCAGCTCACAAAAAGATAGAAAAGAGAGATCCACGCCTTATAATTCAGCCTCTTCGAGGGGGCAACCTCCTTTACATTACATAAATGAACAATTCTTGGATGATACAAATGAAAATACCTCCTTTCTATATATAGGAGTCTAAGTGGTCCCAATACAATCAGAGCCTACATAACAATAATATTGTAGGGCACAACAATAACAATAGTGGGCTTCTATGTGGCACAATAGTAACAATATGGGCACTACATGGGTACATCAATATAAATAAGGGGTATAACTACAATAGTAATGGGGTAATCACTAGTATTATAGGGACCCAACATGCCCCTCTCCTTCAAAAAGTGTTGTCCTCAACGCTTGAGTAGTTCAGGATACTTCTGCATAAAATTCTCATCCTCCCATGTGGAATCTTCAGCGGATAAGTTCTTCCACTTGATAAGGTACTCTGAAATTGATCGATTTCGTAGCTGTCGAGTTCTTGTTTCTATAACTGCTTCTGGTTCCAATATAATTTTTCCTTCTTCGTCAAGTTCTGGCAATATTGTTTGAACTGGGAGCTTGTCGCCTATAACCTTCTTTAAGCATGAAACATGGAAAACTGGGTGCAATCGAGAAGCTGCAGGAAGCTCCAATTTGTATGCCATAGTACCAATCTTTTGCAACACCTTGTACGGACCATAATACTTTGGTGATAATTTATTATCCTTCTTAGCTTGCTTGAGGGACATTTGCTTATATGGTTGTAGCCGTAGGAATACCCAATCACCTACATCAAAACTTCTTTCACTGCGATGTTGATCTGCCTGTTGTTTCATTCTATTCTGTGCCAACACAAGGTTATCCTTTAAGAGTTGGAGGACTTGTTGTTGATGTTCGATGTGATGTTCCACTGCCTGAACCTTAGAATTTTCTCTTAAATATGATGTGATGGATGGTGGTTGATACCCATAAAGTGCCATAAATGGGGTCATTTTTGTTGCTGTATGAAAGGAAGTGTTATACCACCATTCAGCCAGAGGCAACCATTTGACCCATTGTGTCTGTTTATCAGATACAAAGCAACGAAGATATCCTTCCAAACATTTGTTTACTATCTCAGTTTGCCCATCAGATTGAGGATGATAAGATGAGCTATGAGCTAACTGAGTACCAAGACAAGAAAATAATTCTGTCCAAAAATTTCCAGTGAAAATGGGATCTCTGTCACTTACAATAATCTTTGGGTTTCCATGTAGCTTTTGAACTGTTTCCATAAATGCAGTAGAAACTGTACTGGCTTTAAATGGATGTGATAATGCACAAAAGTGTGCATACTTGGTAAGTCTGTCAACTACCACCATGATGACACTCTTTCCCTCAGACTTGGGTAAACCTGTGATAAAATCCATTGAAACCTCCTCCCAACGTTGGCTTGGAATGGATAAAGGTTGTAATAGACCCGGTGTCTTAATTGTTTCAACTTTATTTTGCTGGCAAACCAAACATTCCGCCACAAACTTTTGAATATCTGATTTAAGGCCATCCCAAAAAAATTCCTTCTTAACCCTGTGGTAAGTTTTTAAAAATCCTGAGTGCCCTCCTAAGGGAGAAGTGTGCAATTCCATAAGAATCTTTTGTTTTAGCTGGGAATTCTTACAGAGGTATAAGCGATCTTTGTACCATAACGAATCATTTTTCCAGCTAAATGTATCAGAAGTACTGGAATCTTGTTGTAGCTTTTGAATAAGTGCCCACACTTCTTCGTCATTCTTCCATTCCTCCCTTGCTTCGTTTATCCAATCTGGTTGGATAATAGAAATGGCACACAACAATGCTTCCACATCCTCATCCTTTCTTGAGAGTGCATCTGCCACCACATTTTGCTTCCCTTTTTTGTAGATGATTTCAAAGTCATAACCCAACATCTTTGTGACCCACTTTTGTTGCTCTTCAGAGGATAATCTTTGTTCTAAAAAGTATTTAAGGCTATCATGATCCGTTTTTACCTTGAAGTGTCTTCCCATTAGGTAGGGTCGCCATTTCTTAAGTGCATGGAGTATTGCCAACATTTCCTTCTCATAAATAGCTTTTCTTAAAAACTTTCCCTTGATTGGACGACTTTCAAAAGCAATGGGTCTTTCATCTTGCATTAGAACAGCACCAATTCCATTTCCTGAAGCATCACATTCCACAATAAAGGTTTTTGTGAAGTCCGGTGTAGCTAAGACCGGTGCTTGGCACATTGCCTCTTTAAGATGTTCAAAGGCCTTTGTTGCTTCCGAATTCCATGAAAATGAATCTTTCTTCAATAATGTTGTTAGAGGTGCTGCTATTCTCCCATAATTCTTAACAAACTTGCGATAATACCCTGTCAACCCAAGAAATCCTCGCAGATGCTTTATGGATGTGGGGATTTTCCATTCCTTAATGGCTTTAATTTTGCTAGGGTCTACCTTAACTCCTTCATGAGATACAATATGACCCAAATATTCCACCTCCTGGACTCCAAAGAAACATTTGGATCTTTTTGCATATAATTGTTTCTCCTCCAATAGTTGTAGCACCCTGTCAACATGTTCAACATGATCCTTCCAAGACTTGCTGTAGATTAGTATATCATCAAAAAATACTAACACAAATTTTCTAAGGAATGGTTTGAAAATTGAATTCATCAAACCTTGAAATGTTGAAGGTGCATTGGTAAGGCCAAAAGGCATGACCAAAAATTCATAATGACCCTCATGAGTTCTAAATGCTGTTTTCGGAATGTCTTCAATCTTCATTCTGATTTGATGATATCCCGAACGAAGATCCAACTTGGTGAAGTAAATTGATCCATGCAATTCATCCAGTAATTCATCAATAACAGGAATGGGGAACTTATCTTTAATAGTGAGCTTGTTGAGCTCCCTATAATCTGGACACATGCGCCATGATCCATCCTTCTTGTGCACCAATACTACTGGAGCTGAGAAAGAACTTTGACTCGGTTGAATTATACCAGCCTCTAGCATTTCTGCAACCATACGTTCAATTTCACTTTTTTGGACATATGGATATCTGTACGGCCTGATGTTTGGAGGAACACTTCCTGGAATCAGATGAATAGCATGATCATGATCACGCATAGGTGGGAGACCTTTGGGAGTCTCAAATACCTTGGAATGATTGTCCAGGACTTTTTGGAGATCTGGAGAAATAGATGATTCCAATGTGGAAACATCTAGCGAACATAATTGTGCAATTACACCTCTTTGCTCCTTTTTTAGAAGCTTTGTCATTCCATTAGAGCTGATTATCTTTCCTGGTTTCCCTGCAATACCCCTTAATTCAACTTCCTTTCCTTCCACAGAAAATTTCATGAAAAGTTCTTGAAAATTAAAAGCTATTGTACCCAAGGATTGTAGCCATTGGACTCCTAGTACAACATCAGCACCTCCCATTGGAATGGAAAGCATTGGGCTAGTCAATACATATTCTCCCATGGATAGCTTGATATTATGGCACTTTCCAGAACAATTTATTGTTCCTCCATTTGCAATCATCACTTGACACTCTGGTGCTGGATATAGGAAGCAATTCAATTCTTTTGCTACCCTACAATGAATAAAATTGTGGGTGCTTCCTGAATCAATCAACACTATTACCTTTTTCTTCTTGATTTGTCCTTCTATCTTGATGGTTTGAGGAGTGGTAATTCCCGCCAATGCATTACAAGATATGGTCGGATTTATTTGTTCTTCATCTAGGCTTTGTTCCTGGAATATATCCTCTTCTTTTGACCTTTCTTGCTCCTTTTCTTCTTCCTCTTCACAATCTATGTAGAATAATTTCTTCTCAGCACACTTATGACCTTTTGTGTATTTGCTATCACAATTGTAACAAAGCCCTTTTGCTCTTTTTTCTTCCAATTGTTGTGGTGTCAACCTTGTAGGTTGTGGAAGACTATGGGCAACAACACTTCCTTCTTTATAGTTGTGAATGGTATGCTTCCTAGTTGCCATAATTTTGCTTTCCATTTTTCTTGCTAACCTGAATGCCTTCTCTAATGAATCAGGTTCCCAAAGGCGCACATCATGTTGGATATTATCCTTTAAAGACCCTATGAACACATCAATCCTATGCTCCTCTGGAATATCTTTTACCCTTATGTTCAATTTTTGGAACTCCTCAATGTGCTCCATTATTGAACCCTTTTGTTTGAGATTATCAATTGGCTAAAAAAAGTGTTGCTTTTTGTATCCTCATAATGTGCTATCAATTCTTCCGTAAAAATTGCCCAAGTGATAAATTGTTTACGAGAACAAAGCCATTGATACCATACAAACTGATTTGGTTCCAAATATAAAGTTGCCATACGTACCTTTTGTGTGTTTTGCACATTATTGAGATCGAAGAATTGCTCCATCTGTAATATCCATGTGGCGGGATCCTTGCCATCAAACTTCCTCATATCGATTTTTGGAACATGATGAGTCTTCGATCCAACATTAGCATCTATGGTATCATGATTAACATTTCTTTTGTTCTCATCATGAGTTTCCTTTACTACCTTTTCACCATTAGTGACCCTTTCTTGTAGCAACTTCTTCAATTCATCCATCTTATCATCCATGCCATCAAATTTAGCATCAATCTTAGCTTCCATGCCATCCATCTTAGCTTCCATGCCATCCATCTTAGCTTCCATGCCATTTACCTTAGATTCCACGCCACTTATCTTAGCTTCTGTTAGCTTTTGTGAGCGTGACATTTGTTGCACTTGTTCTTGTAATTTTGATATATCATGTAGCATTTCTTCCTCTTCTTCATGAGTCATGCTAGAGCTTTCAGGTTCCTTACTAGGTGTTTTCATTTTTTTTCCTCGGGGCATCAGTTACCGATAATAAAGTTTTACTATGCCCTTTGAATTCCGTTAAACCAAGCTTACACAAAAATTTAAAAAAAACTACACACCTTTTTTCACTTTATAGAAGCCTGATATTGAATCTGATGTATCTCTGTAATTTCAGATCCTCCAATTCTGAAATTGCTACCTGTAGTAGCCTTCTGCGTCCTCTTTCCAATGCCACAAGTCTGGGCCAAATTGGATTCTCCAAGGAAGAGTTATGTGAAATCTCCCACAGTTACTTGCTTTTAGACTGGTTCAGTAGAGCGAACTTGTACGACGTGCCACGAGTCACTGTTTCCACCTTTGAATCTAAAACACACGCACAAGAAACTACAGTCCGTCCTCTTTTTGTACCTTTTTACGAAATTTCAATCCGATCCTCAGAGAGAGAGTTATGACGATTTTCCCCAGGTCACCTGTTTTGAATGTAATTCAGGAGTCTATAACAGTTTCCCCCTAAAGTATGAGGCGATTTATCGGGTGAGATGCTTTATCAGGAGGATCCGAAGTTCATCCAATGCTGGGAGCAGACCTGTAATAAGATACAATACAATACATTATTTTTCATACTGCTTTCATGATCTAGCTGAGGCGGGCATTCCCATGCTCAGCTTTATAAATTCATTTTTCTGTACATAGAACAGACAATCGTCTGATGGTAGACTGATAATTTTGATGAAATTATCATCCTTTGGGTAGGATGATTATCTGTTGCAATGATGTACATGTCAATGTCTTTATCTTTCCTGAATATATATCACAGCTCGGATGGATGAAACTAGATCCGGGGTCTTCAAACTCGTTCGATCTTCACTCTAAGTACAAGTTGATCCATGTGAGAAATGTTCTGAAGTCGAACATGGAAAGACATCGCTTGATTACCGGTCAATGAGGTAAACCGTTAACAAGCGCGAGAGGAATCACCGATAATGATAATGACCCTCAAGGTACTGTAGTACAATTCACGTGGTGTGAATAAAGGACTTGGCGTCGAACACCACGCAAAATCTTTCGGTCGAAGGTCATTGATGTATACCTGTCGCCGGAAGTGAGAAACTTGCCATTGAGGCATGCAAGCTTCAAAGTACTGAAGGGGGTGTTCCTAGATCAACTTCTTGGATAATGAGCTGATGTCGACAAGAAGCGATCCGTCAAAGAAGGGCCTTAATGAATCCCACATCAATGACACGGAATGGAGCTAATGATTTTGATGGAGGTGAAAACGATCTGATGATATATGATTCAGGGTGGCGGTCGTGAAAGGATGAAGGATAATGTATGGCAGTGGATGGGACACGGTTGACTTCTCTGAACGACTTCTCTTGAACATATGGCGACACTTATGCGATGGATCGGTAGCATTACCCCAAATATGGATGGTATGGCAAGACCATGGTGATGTGACCGGTGAATGAAAAAACCCAACCCGATTGTGGTATGGAGGAAAAGTGTCATGTTCAAGAGCGGCTTGCTACCATCAAAGTTTTCTTGAGTTTCTCCCAATTTTCCCGAGTCATTGCTGACCAGTACCTCTTTATTTTTGTCAAGCTTGAGGAGGATAACATATGCTTGTTCTATAACTTGCCCTTCGGGCAAGCCCATTGCTATGTTTTAACGAGCCTAGCGATAGTGAAACTCGTTCTCGTCTAAAGGCAAGTTTGTCGCTATTTAATGCTTTTAACGAGTCTAACGACAAAGATAACTCGATACTTTTCATTTTTAGAGAGTCTGAAAAGGTACGTAAAGTCAACTCCGAAAGTCCTTTTTCGTCATCTAATCCCTTAAGTCCGAAAAAGTATAAAACAATACAGAAGGGATGAGTTTTCGATAGTTTTAACGAGCCGAACAAAACAAGCGCTCGATCTTTTTGTGCAATAATTCCTCAGGTCCAAAAATATTAAAATCTAGAGGAGGGATAGCACTTCCGGTCGCTTTAACGAGCTGGAAGGCCAAAACTCGGCAATCTTTTCATATTTTACGAGTCAGATGAAAAGAGCTTAAAGAAGACTCGTCTTTTGAGGAACGAGTGATAAAATGGGTTAGCAGCTGATTCCAGGTACAGGTTGGAATTTTCCAATCACGGCAGTGTCACAAGGATGGCTAGTGTAATCACTCTTCGCAGTTGTTCCTCAAAATGGGTAAACAATCAAATGCAGGTGAATGATCGGCCAATGGAAAAGTGGAGGTGATGGTGCAAACATGACCAAGGCTTTAATGGATGATAATGTTACATTCACAGTGGTTATTTACCGGGAGATAGTTCATTTTTTAACGAGCTTAAACGCGAAAAAACACTGCTCAATCTTATGTTTATTTTTTAACGAGCATGAACTATGTGCTAAAACTTCTTGGATCTTGCGTTTATTTTTTAACGAGCATGAACTGTGTGCTAAAACTGCTCGATTAATCCAGTCATATTATAAGAATGTCTCATTGAAGATGCTATTTTTTATGGAGCTTAGATCTTACAAAGCTTTGCCCCGGATCCTTTCGTTATGCAAGTTCGGAAACGACTAATCCTATGAGTTTAAAGGGTTAGACCTACAGGTTTAAAGGGAGGACCTAAAAATTTAAAAAATAAATAGCCGCCCCTTGCTTGCACTCCAAAAGGTTTGCATGCCCCTAGGTATAAAATATGATTTCAAGGTTACCCTTACTTTGTCCGCCAAAACATTTGTTTAAGCAAGAAAGGCCTACCTCTTTCAGGTTACCAAAGATTGCTCCATTCGCGGCCACGAATAAAACACTTCTTCGGCGATGTTTACCGAGATAAACAAAGGTGAGAGACTCCGTCTGTCAACTCACATAACTTTGACAAAAGAATCTTAATCTAGAACAACCCCTCTTCCAATCACGGGCGGGGTACAGACTAGTCATATTCTCCCGCGGAAACCTACCCTATACCCAAAGTTTTCCTGCCGAAGCAGACCAGGACGCATGCCCCCTGGGTTCCAGTCATATCCTTCCAAATCACTCGCGCTCATCGGGAGGACGGACCATGGGTTGAGACATTTCTTGCGTGAAGAGACCATTTAGGGATGGTGTATGACTATTTGCGATGCGTGATCCGGGAAATGAAAGTTGGTCCACGAGCTTGACCACTCTTCCTTCGTGCGGAAAACACATTACTCTAAAGAGTGAGGATATGATGGATCCCATGCAATATATATAGTCTCGTCCAAGGAGTAGGTTATAATCCAAGGGTCCTTGAACGACCATCACGTTCATTTGAACGGTCTTCCCTTTCAATGTGATAGGCACATTTGGAAGAATCCCTAAAGGTCGACTGGTTCCTTTATCGAAGCCTGATAAATTTCTCATTTCAGGCAAAAGCACTGGCAAACCAAGCGCTTTCCAAGCAATAGAGGAAAGGATACTCACAGATGCCCCTTCGTCAATGATGGTGCCAGCCATTACCATTCTGTATATTTGAACGATAATTCTGAATGGTATGCTGGTTGGAAACCGGGGTCTGCCTAGTTCGTTCCAGTCGAAGGAAACAACTAGGTTGCTTGGTGGTGGGACCGAATAGACGGCCGGATATCGCTCTGACGAACTTCCTTCCTGTAATAAAGGAATGGGTGCATTGCCCCCGTGTTCGTCGGATTCTGTGTTGATGAAGAGAATTTGGACGATGTCGTCTTTATTCTCTTCTGTGATGGTATCATTCGAAGATAGAACCTCTGAAGGCAAGACCGGGTCAACTGCCGCCTCGACCTTTTGACTTTCGTCAGGTATGGATTCGGACGGTTCATCCTCAATGATAGGTGCTTTGGCTGACCACCCAAGCGGGCCAGCCGGGTTCTCAACTGGTGAAGGACTTGGTAGGAGTTTTTGATATCCAGGAGGAAGTCGCGCTGGTAAAACTGGGCGATCTTCCAAAACTCTTTTAGCCTCGTCTAAGAAGGGACAACGGTGGATGGCATGGTCGCCTTCACACAGTTTGCAGGGAAATCTAGCTTTCCCTCTCTGTCCTGTGGCTTCACTTTCACTAGTTGACGGTGTGCTGTCAACATGGCTGTCAGAGGTTGACGCCACCGAATTGTGCAAACGGGGAGACCAGTCCCTTATTATCCGAGGGATGCAGGGACAATCTCTGTGGAAGTGGTCTCCCTTGCATATGACACATGGTGATTTAGGCCTAGTCAGTGCTGTGTGTGGATTTTTGTCAGACGACACTTGTTTGCCCCCAGTCGCTTTTGGCTCCTTCTTCTTCTTCTTCTCTTTCTTCTTCTTTTCCTTCTTCTCCTTAGGAACTTGGTTTTTTGTTTTACCAGTTCCGTCAAGCGAAGAGGAAGGAGGAGAGGAAGAATTATATGAAGTAGAAGGCTGGTGGGTAACTCTGTTCTGGTCTAACTGTTGATTCGACTGTTCAGGAATAGTGGTGTTCTGAACGACATTGGTTGAAAAGAGCCAGACCGGCAGGCCAATTGTTAGTCCTGGAAGCGACAATGTGGCCATATGGGGCGCACCAACATCTCCCCAAGAGGATAAGGGACTAGGATTTCCACCAAGGGGAATTCCTTGGTTGGTGGGCTCCATTTTTCTCAACCTAAAGATCAACGCAGGAATAGAGGGTGATTGTTCCGTTTAAAATAAATTTTTAACGATGCTTAGACACAACTTGCTTTTTCAATTTTAAAGAGTCGAGAAAAAGCTAAAGATGACTCTAGTCTCCTTCGATGTTTTAACAAGCCTGAAGTGACAAATGCTCGGATGGACTTTTTTTGTTATAGAGTCTGAAAAAGGCCAAAAGAAACTTCTCTGGAGTTCTAGGCAGAGGGTGTGCCAAATTTTTCGCAAAACCGCAGAATACTTTTTAGGGTACGGGCGGTTGATCTTCCTGAATGTTGTGTTCAGTGCATTGCGATCAGTAGGGTGGCCGACACGACTTCCTAAGGATAAAGGTTTTATTCCTATAGGGGTCTCCCAATATATACGCGACGGTACGTGGGAGCATAATCCGTACTGGCGCTATCGTCCCTCAGGAGGAATCACCCACCATCAGCGACATCGACAGTCACCAGGCTTTATGACGCTGGAACACGTATCTAGCCTAGACCTCTATGTTGTGCGTTATGTTGCAAAGCGTTGTTAAGTTCATTTGATTTATTTTAGGTTGATCTTTTTAGAAGTTTGTCTTTCTGGATCACCACGAGATGTATGATACAATTTCTAAATGCAGTCTAAAGATGATAAGCAAGCTTTATATCTTTCCAACTATGAAAATCCTAGCTACAAAGGGAAAAGAAAGACACCATCTTTTCTCAAAGAGCAATCAGCACACTCTAATGCACTTTTCCTAAATCAAGCATGCAAACTATCAAGATGAAAATGCACAATGCAGGTGTTTGTTTTCCGCTTTCTTAATATTGATGCCTAAAAAGAAAGCTTTTTGTACAACTTTGAATTTGCTTTTAAATGACAAATACAAACAAGTTTACTTTTTCAAAATCAGAAAGGGTAGAAGAGAATACAACACTTTACGACTTTCGAAATGAACACTTGTTTCGACACTTAAAAGAGACAAACTCAAACCAAAAGCAAAATTAAATGTATAATCAACTGTAAACAGCCAATGAACTCTCTCCTAAGATCACAATCAACAGATCTGAATCAAGGGCTACAGGGCGATTATTTCACTCTTGCAAAGGAAAACTGTAAATGACGCCACAAACACATAAAAACACTCACAGTATTTTTGTACAAAAGGAGGTGGAATTTAAGCAGAGAAAAGGAGTTATCAGACAGGTACCTATGCTGGTTACAGGCTGCAAAAATCAGAGATCAAAACAAGGCAAAACAGAGCAGAGAACCCCAGCTGCACAAGGCCTAACTGGATCAACGCACCCTCAACACAGAGGTTTTGACATTCAGCATAGGTAGCCTTCACAGGACCTGCGTTGAAATGCAGAACCTCTTCACAGGGTCTGCACTGAAGGAGAAACGAGAGTTCCTCATTGGGTTCTGGGTCACAGTTTGCTGATTAATCTACGGTTTCAGGCCAAATAAAAGCAACAAGCAAGGTACAATCAAAGGGATGCTTTGAGGGAGGGCTAATATCTATCACAAAGGATCATCAAATCATTTGTGAGTCCATTGTTCAGATCTTAGACAAATCCAGTGATTGGATCAAAGCAGGAGTTGTCTACTTTACATCTGAGAATAGCAGATGCAGTTCGATTGTTGTTGTTGAGTCTATGAAACAAACAATGATAGAGACACAAATAAAATGACTAAACAGATCTCCCCAGTGGAGTCGCCAATTTGTTGTGGGGAAAAATGCCTATGCAGGACGATCCTATCCACCTAAGGTGTGACAGTGCCTTAGCAACAAACAGAAACAGCTATTCTAGTATTCTTCCTTTATGAATTACGAATGAAGAGAGATGGATGGACTAACCGGTGTCTTTTGTTTGTCCCTCGATCCGGTTTCTCTTCTCTTTGAGAGTTCCCAGCTACTTGCCTTCTCGCTCGCCCAACTTCAACAGGTCCCTGCCAGATCACAAGAAGAGAACACTACACAAAGACATGGATTCATATTCATAACTAGTTCAGGATTAGAAATAAACTAAACATACTAATGAAATCATACATCACAGATACATCAGTATATAGGAGAAACCAAGATAGCTTTATTGATGAATAACAAGGTTCAAGAAGAGATACAACCAAGAAGGCTCCAATCCAGCATCTCCTTCCCAGCAAATGAAATTCCTATCTTGACCTCCCTTCAAAGCATTAAGCACCCAATGATTCCAATCTCAAACCAACAGCAATTCTTTGCAATAACAAAATTCCAGCCTCTGGATCTCATGGAGGAGAGATCCATATATAGATTTTTGGAGATAGGATGAGTCAGCTTGAGATCTGACTAGTGTCCTCTCCCTCTGTCAGTTCTTGTTTCCACTTGGAGGTTCTTGCTTCCACTTGGAGGTTGAGAACCTCTTACTCATCATTAGTCGAATTCACTGAGGCAAGTGTCATTGAGGAAGATTCTTGGAAGCTTCCAGAGTCTTGACACCTCGTTGAATGAACTTGCCATTTGTCAATTCCCGCTCAGCGCACCCTGGTAGTGCTTCTACCTGCGTTGCAGTGCAGGTAGCTAGTGCAGACTTTGCATTTCAGCGCAGACAGCTATTGGAGCCTCTGAATTGATCCTGAATTGACTTGTTTTTGAGCAGCTTCTGGTGGAGAACTTCTGTGAATTAATGTGGTTTGTTAACCTTGTTCCTCTAGGGGTAGGAACAACATGTTTAGGGACTTTGGATCCCTTAGATTATGGACATTTCATGCTTATAGCTGTAAGGCACAAAAATGTCTATAACACTTAGGCACAAAGCCACATTTCTTGTGTAAAAATCCTTACTTTCCTTATAGCCTAAGATCATCACTTAGCGCTTCCCATTTCATCAATCAAATTAATTACATTTTAACTTTATTATCTAACTCCCTCTGGTTATATTTCCCCATTCCCGTATGTTATTAATACATAAAAACCCCAAAATGTTTAATATTCCCCGCCTTGGTTGTAATATCAACCATATTGTTATATTTTGGGAATTAATGGTTCATTCGGGGCCATTAACAACCCTCTGCATACAAAGCATCGGGATTTGTTTAATCTCTGGTTAAGCAAATAACCAAACCCGAAAACCTAACCGATGAATTAACATGAAATCATTGAAAAACATTAAAATAATGGATGGACCCCACGTTGTAGCCCTCTGCCATATCCCGTTGACCACCAGCCGTTTGATCATGGCCTGCCGATCGGACGGCCCACAACAATATCGCGGCACCCTTTCACACCAATATTTAACGCTCGGGGAATGGTTGTATTCCCGCCGTACCAAGGGACGCGTGGCGCCCTCCTACAGTGCTCGCTGCCCTCCCCTCCGATACCACCTTGGCCCAAAAGCGATGTGGGCCAATACTGCTTACCACCCCCGTTGCCTACCCACTGATGTCATCGCCACCTCATCTGTGACGTCATCGCCATGTCACCCTGCTACACGACAAAACCTCACGTCATGCTGACATCATCCGAAAAAATGCGCCAAAAGCCCGCCAAACCAATTTTTGTCAAAAACCCGTGAAAGTGTCATTTTCATTCATTTCTATTGGTTGCTTTCACGAGGCTGGTGCATGAAAATTTCGTCGAACCTGCTACCAGAGCTCCAGTCTGCCATCCTACCAGCATAATCCAGCATTCCACTCTACAATTCGTCGTCCAAACCTGCAAATTACTCCCATGCGCGTCCAAAAATTCAGGTATTTACCCGTTTCACCTCCCAAAACCGTGTTTTTAAGTTTTCCTCTGAAACATTATAACTGTAGGAGCCAAATTCGAAAACAGAATGGTCTGTTGGATCACTCAAATACTCCAGAACTCCCATTTTACCGATTTTCACCAAAAACCCTACAAATCTCATTTTTTTCTGCAAATATCACCCAGTGAGCTAAATTCAAATCGACTTTGGTCTGCAATTCCCAAAGAAAAGCCCCGGAACTGTTATTTTTCCCATTTGCCTGCAAAATCCCCACCCCCAGTTCAAAAGCACAAAAAACCGAAAATGGAGGCTCTAGTGGCCCTGAACATTGCTCCCCTTAATGCACCTCACAAAGAGTTAGAGTGGTTGCCCTTGGCTGATAGGGATTTTCAAATACAAGACTTAACTAGTGACAAAAACCACCTCCAAGCATTCTGTGAAATTAGGAACAGTCACCTAAGTAAGACTGATCTCTATGGGGTATGGAAATCCAATCTGCCCATGTACTACCTCCCCTCAGTAAATGTATTCCCAAATGTTGTCCACCTATGCTGTGACAATTATGAACCTACTTAGAGAGCAGTTATGACTCCAACTAGAACTGTCCTCTTTCATATAACCCTTGAGACCATAAATGAAAAGCTACACTTCAAACCTACTCAGCCCCTGGCTCGTCTTTCTATGGGATTCTTTCTTTAGGAGGGCTCGAAACTTTCCAATGCAAAGATAACCCATGTTGTTCAAATGTTTATGAGACCAGATTGTCAACCTGAATACCCACCTCCCTTTCACCATGCCTGGTTCAATGAAGCTGGAAGATTCATTATTGATATGATATCCTATGTCCTAGGATTTAAGACAAGTGAATATGTTGATGAGACCATCTTAGCTTTTTTGTCCATGTTTATTCCAGGACAGGCACCATCCTAACAATCAAAAGAGTTCTGACGATGAGAACCCTGATGCAGAATTTGGAGAGGAAGAGCCAGGACATGCAAGTGGAGGTAAATTCTTTTGTAGAAAGATTTGTAGTTTTGCATAAAAGGGGCTTGCCAAGTCTGGTGGGAAGAAATGAATGCCTGCTGAAAAAAGTTGAGTACACAGACAAGTTAAATAAACATGTTGTTGATCAAGTAAATGCTTCATCAAGTACTTCAGCAGAGAAGGCCCTTCCATCTGGCCAAACTCTCTATAACAACTTGGAAAACCTATTCTATATTGAAAATGAAGTGAAATATATTTTTACAGTCTAGCCTAACTTCTAAAGGTACACAGATGCTGATGAGACTCTGATAAAGCTACAAAGACATCAATTACCAGAGGAGTAGTGGTGGCAAAGCATGCTGGAAATCCTATAGGCATGTTTTAACTTTTGTTTTACCCAGGATACAACAAATGCCATAAAGTGCACGATAGAAACGGATAAGAGTCGTGCGGGGCAGCAGTCTATCAAATCAAAATTAAATACGCTCGAGAAAGCTAAGGCAGTCGTGCGGAATATCAGTGGAAACAGCCAGCAGCTGACTCATCAAGCTTACAATCAACACATCTCACCCACTGAGCAGCCAGCACAACAGCATTTACTTCTTCATTTATTTCTCCCTGTTTTCAATATCATTTACTTCTCCTGTAGAGTAGGTAAAATGAGTTATTACTAGATATTATATCTTTGAGATATTTTGTAAACACTTTTTTATAAATACCTCCCCAAGCAAAGTATTTGGGGTTGGTGATGCATTTCTTAGACTGCGCTGTAACTCTGAAAACCTTTTGAATACAAAAGTTGTTGGAATTCATTATTGCTGGACTTTTTGGATGTGGAATTGATAGCAGAGAACTATGTTATAGAATTCCTGAATCGTTTTATGGATCAATAAGTCTCTCTTACTTATGTTTTCAATTTCTGTGTTTACTATATCATATATGTTTCATGATCTGAATAATAAGGGAAAAGAATAACTCAGAATTTGTTTTCATGCACTCTGAGTTCAATCTCTGTTATTATTAATGTTTTCTTCAGAATTAGCATAAACAAGAATTCTTAACTGCTCTTGTTTCCCCTGGTTCTTACACCTTGAATATTAGCTAAGGAATTCTTAATTTCTCCTTAGCAATAGTCATCCACCTTCCCTCTGTCTGCATGATGAAGGATTCTTAATTTCCCTTCACCCCCAGACTCCATCTCATCTGATTCCATCTTATAAATTGTTCCATGATCGATTACCTTGCTCTGTAGTACTCCCTCTGTCAAAGAAACCATATCCAACAGTTCATCCTCATAGACTCCATTAGCCCAATGGACTGAACTTCTCAGATTTATACCCCTGTTCTATTGAATATCACCATCCAAAAATCAAACAAACTTCTGTACTTCATAAGTAGCCTAATATAACTCAAAGCAAAGCTAAATTATAAAGAGAGAGCCATCTCTGGATGCAGATAGGCTAGAATCTGTGTCCAAAAGATTGGTGTGTGGTTACCTCGGCCGTATTCCTTTTCCAAAACTTTTGGGAACAACCTGAGTGATAATAGTATGTACACACTTCCTCTAAATCCTCTAGAATGAAAATGTAATTCGAGTTTTTAGGGTATATGAAATTCTAATGATTTCTCTTTGCTACTATTCGAAAATGAATCTTAACTAATGTCGTATTAAATCAAGATTTTGATCTTTACTATTCAGGGAGAACCAAATCAATGCTATATGCCCTAAACTAAACGAAGTAGTCACCTACTGATCTTAGTTTTTTTTTTTTTTATCGTTGATGACCCTCCTTTGCAATTGACCAATTTTGGGGAGAAACATCCCTTTGTGCCCTTGTTTATATTTTTTTCAGAGTAGTTTGCTGAGATTAATGGAAACTGATCTGATGGTTTCTAGGAATCGATACTACATTGGATCTTTTTCCTTTACAAACTACTCTATGACCACTCATTTCATAAACTCGGTGCTTCCTTCCTCGAATGATCAACTGTTTGATGAATCATATGCATTCCTAGAGTTTCGATTTGAAGGAAATCTACACGTTAGCCAATTTTCTCAATATGAGAAACATCATTGTGCAGAGATGGATAGATAATTGTTTCTCGAGAGTTATCATTCTGAAATTTAGGTATTCAATTCCCTGCCTATTAATAAGATTTATACATCTACGATTAAATATTTTAATAAAAGTTTGGATACTTCTTTTGTCCACACCTCTATATGCTTTGCAAATCAGAGCATGCTCAAAATGCCCCTATTTCCATGATAAAAAAAAAACATACATTTCATTAACTATTCTATTTGCATGGCATGCATTTCATTTATTTCTGGTCATCTAGTTATTTTCAAGGTTTTTTTTCATGTCTCTGGGTTTGATTTGGAATTCTCGAGAAAAACAAGACTTTTGAAAAACACAGTGACTAAATCACTCCTGAATTGTTGCAATATGTCTTTGCTTTCAAAGCTCACCCTTGTTGGATTCAACAGAGGTTTTCGAGAGAAATTAAAATAAACAAAGAATAGAGTGAGAAACAACTTAAAATAATGAAGAAAAATAGTTAAATTGCTTCTACCCCTCTGTTTTACGCAAAATAATCTGCTACAACAAGCATCTAACAGTTACAGTATATAACCCCTGTGCACTAAATGAAATAACTAATAATAAATTCCCACTATAAATTAGACATAGATGTTTTAAAATTGGACACAAATTTTCTTGGGGTGAAAAATACTCTAGGTTGCATTCTTAGTAGCTCACAAATCAATATTTTTTGTTCACATGCATAATTAAAATCAAGAGGAGTTTCACTCGTCTGACAATGGTCCTTTCTTCCAATGATTTTTTCAGAGTCTTCAGTTTAGGGTGTTTCTAGATTGGACCTCTTCCTTCACCTAAACTTGAATGCATGAACTCCACCTAGATCCATCTTCTCTAATGCCCTTTTTTCCATAAAGATAGCGTGTCGCTGGTGGTTAGGGTTTCCTAATGTAAGTTCTTGGTATCTTTCCACAAGATATATGACAATGTGGCATTTTTTCCATGTCAGCTAACTTTTAATTCATGTCTTTGTTTCTATAATCTCCATTATGAATCAAGGTTAGAGTACAATATTTGATGACTTTAGATGTCATTAGTTTAATATAGTCAACATAAAATACATAAAATAAATAGAACACAAAAAAGGATTGTAGTAGTAAAATAGACAATTTTTTATGGTAAGGAGAAATAACATTAATATATGAAACAAAAGCACATCAAGAGTGAATACAAACACCTAAGAGTGCCCTTGCCAATAGGCATTTTGGTTAGGAGCCTCAAAAGTAAAAGTCTTAGTTGATTCAAAATGCATGCATGAATGAGTGTTTATAATGTTATGCATCTTGTGGCTATTGGAAAAAATCTTGCTAAAATGTTGCATACTTGGTTTCCTCTTTAGCCACTGACACAACTTGGCAAAATTGAGAATCCCATAAACACAACTGGATACTTATAGCCTTCTTTCTTTCACCTTAAAATTGTAGAATCCATATTCAATTGTACCAAGTCCAACCTCCTTGTGGGAACAAAATTTCTCATGAGAAACCTGGAATTTACATTTATTGGTGCAAAATCTAAATGTACAATAAGTTAGAAATCAAATAGGTGTTACATGGCATCATACTTGCAGGGTTATAGTTGGTTGGAAATTATTTATGGTAAAGGAATTCTCATGCCCAAGAGAGTACATTGGTCAAGGTGGATACATGTAGTTTATTTCAAACTTAATCTTATCTATCTAGTTACAATTAAGTGTGCCTTGCATATAGTGTTATCCACTTACACACAGATTATTATGTCTTGCTTAAGAAATTATGTTCAAGGTTCAGTTAGAGTGAGCATGCATGCCTATTGTTGGTGAAGAGTGGGGCTTTGTTATTGCTCAAACTCTCACCATGTTTAGAAGTCTAAACCATAAATGTAAGAGCATAGAGGCAACTTCTAGGTGAGGCTTCTAAGGTCAAAGCAGGTGGCTTGCCTAGTAGTTGCCTCCAGGATCTTATGATTATGGCAACTTTAGAATTTTCAATGTAGTGAGAATTTGAGTGGTGACAGGACATTACTTAAAAGGATGTACATCTATTTAATTAGTCTTCAAAGATGGATAAATAGGTTTGATCACGAGGCTTCATTCTCCTTTCTACTTGTAATTTGTTCTTGGGATTTGATGTCAATACAATTAGTAGTTTGACCCTCTTCTCTTTTATAGTTCCAAACATCCTGGATTCGAAGCATTTTGGGACCTAGGATAAATCTGTTATTCCTTTATTTAAATTTCATTTTTTTTGTATTACTGGTATCTTGCCAATTAGCTAGAGTCTTCTGCATGAAGTTCAGATCTAGCTAGCTAGAAGCTGGACTAAATGGAGTTTTAATAGATCTTAATGATACACATTGTTTTGATTATAATATAGGAAATTTATTAGATCAAATGACCTTGACATTTTAGGGTGGCTTTATCGAGGAAGAATGAGTATGTATTCTTGATCCTGGCCCGAACCCTAATTGGACTTGATCCCAAGTGATCAAGTTGTTGAACATCATGCATCCTACTCATAGGGAGTATGGTAGTACATGATGCATCCATTGGTAGTGCTATGGTCTCTAACCACTTTTCCCAACTCATTGACCAGATGAGAGGTACTTCCCATGTGTCCCAGACTACATGGGTAGGATGATGCTGGAACACCAGCTGGGAAATAATATATCACATCCTGCTCACAACCACATGTAAGGAAAGGAGAAACCACATCCTACAAACATATGTCACAACCATGTGTAGGGAAAGGATAAACCACATCCTACAGTCACATGTCACAACCATTCTAGGGAAAGGGTAAACCACATCCTACGCACATGCAAACCACCAAGAGTAGGGAAAGGATGAACCACATCCCACCGACATGTCAACCATCAATCGTAGGGAATGACCATCCTACATGTGGGCAAAGAATGAACCATGTCCCACCAACATGTCCACATGTGACAATCAGCAAATGCCTATATGCATCTCTCACTCGGGTGTCCACACAAGAAGGTGAACCACTCATCCTGCTTATATGCCATAGGAGAAGGTGAACCACTCATCCTATGCATATCTCATCAATCGTAGGGAAAGGTGAACCACTCACCATACACACATGTGTCATCAATTGTAGGGGAAGGTGAACCACTCACCCTACACACATGTCAATCATCATGGGGTATCATAGGGGAAGGTGAACCACTCACCCTGTACACAATGCACCTTTAGGAGAAGGTGAACCACTCACACTATGGTTTCTTATAGCTAAAGAAGTACCCCAAGCCCCTAGGAGCTCCCAAAGCTTAATGTTCAACCGAGACCCTCATAGTAAGGTCTATCCATGACTTCTCGCCTCTCTTTGAAAGAATCTTTATAGGAGGCTTTGAGAGGGATGGTGGTAATCCTGTACATCCATCCTATAATGTTGGAGCTTGATCATATCCCAAATAAAGTGGTACTTGATGCCAAGCGGTGGTTTCCAATATGTGCTCAAATGACTTACTGAAGAGCTTTCTCAAATGCCTTCATAATAATCCATGCTTGCTACTTTATTCATTTAGCCTCAATGGAGTTCCTAGAGCCACAGACTTCAGTCTTTAATTCATCCATGCAATAAAGGTGGATCTCAGGAGATACATCACATATTGTCAATCTAGCAATGTTCGATAGTGCACTTCAAATCATAGATAATAGAGTCACAAGGATACCTCAGTAAGCAATTGTCCAATATATGAGGCTTATCCATAGAAATAAACAGGGATCCACAAGATATATGAATGCAGACCAACAACTTTTAAGGGCAGGGAACAATGCAACATGGTAAGGTCTTCCACCTTGACTTTAAGAGTCAACTTCTTCTTATATTGATAAACATGAGGATCATCATCATCAGTTACTGTATATTTATACTCTAATCAACATATCTCATCCATACATAAACATCGAGATATCTGCAAATTATCATTCTGAGGTGACAAAGATCATCAGAGTAATCATACCCAACTGACATAACTTACATTTATCAAAATTTATTGGGTAGGAAAAGTCATCAGGGATTTTGTTGCTCCCTCTGAAGCCTTGCTTCAAGTGTTCACCTAGCCTTGAATCATCAAATTACTTAATTCATGATTTCTTATTCAAGCATCCATATCTTTCTTCAAGGTACCTCTGTTTTCTTGCACATAAGGGTCATTACAAGAAACTTCTTCAAAGTGCTATGCACTTCTTCTCTTAATGACCAGACTTCCAAGGGTACCCAAAGGTGCCAAGATGACTACTACCAACACGGTTTCATCAGGTGCTAGGCTTCTTCATACTGTCCCTTTTAACAGTCTTTGATCTTTGATTAGAACCTCAGACTTTAATCTGAAGAAAAATCAGATTAGAGCTGTAGACTTCACTGAGAAAGATCGTTTCCAGAGGTACTCATTGTATTATCCTTCAACAGTTGTCATTTCTTCTATCTCAATTACAATACTTCAAGAGAACCAGACTTATTGGAAACGAAATTGCAGAAGATGAGACAATCATAGAGCACCCTCAGATCTGTTCCTTTACTCCAGAGGATTTACACTTCTTCATTGGTTTCCAGGCACCTTATGTGTATGCATCTGACCTTTCCAGCACTGGCAAGTCCCAGAGAGGAGTATGGCTACAAAGATCATTTCTGATCTTTGACTCCTTAAGGCAGTATTTTGGTAGCATATGTGCCTGCAACACACCTCTTTGTACAACATCAACAATCTGTGAGGACTTATGGCTATACGTGTTGAAGAATAGCATTCTGACAGAAGAGGTCATATCAGACTTAGTTCTGTCTTGAGTATGATCAAAACAACATGTGCACAACCACGATGCCCCGTAACAAAATTTAAATAAAATGCTCAGAAGATTTATGCTGGACGTAAATCACCTCTAGGCTACAGGATTTGATCAAATTATAGATTTGTTGCAGATTAATGCACATATGCAAGGTGTTCTTCCGTTAGCCATGAGTATCCTCTCATTCTCAAATTATAATTTTATGCTACTATCCAAAATTGTAGAGCAAGGTTATGAGTTTTAACTGGAGATCCATCATCGTAGGTCTTCTTTTTGTATAGGAGACTCAACTCCCTTTTCTTTATGATATAGGTTTGAATGTCATTGTGATTAGAATAATGGAACATTGCTCCTTCTTTTCTAGTCTTTATTTGAATGATGAGGAAAGAGAAGTTCAAACTACCTATGCCCATGACTTGTTCCCAATTTTAATTGTGAAGCCTTGACATCAGAATTTCAATATGATACTGTCATCAATAATTTATCAAAATATCATAATTGTCTCAGACTGCAAGTATGCCATACCAATACTTCTCCTAATGTTGACTGTAAGTATGTATGTGTGATGATGCCAATGTTAACCTACCTGCAAGTGAGATGCCAGAATAGTGTTCTTTATTGTAGAGGGACAAGAAGTCACACATTTTGCAGGCTTCTTATAACTATACAATGTGCATCAACTTACTCGTTTGAGATGATGATAATACAAAAATATGAACCTGATTGCCATGTCTTACGTATGATTCAGTCATACCAAAGACGTTGTCTGCCATATATTGCTTGAAGTCTGTAGCTTTTCAAGCTGCCTTCCAAAAGATGAAGGGTTACAAGATGTACCAGACTTTTACAAAGCATCAATAAGTGTGCTTAGATTCCATAGTTCAGAAAACAATACTTAAATGCCAAATACTGAGGATGGATGATGTCCAGTATATGATCAGACTGACCAAGCTCGGAACATCCTTCTTCACAGATTAAGACCTTTGTTCAAACTAATTAAATAGATCAAATAATGTTGAAGGTTTAGGACTTTAGAAATCGATACTTGGTCTGAGGAAACCTTTTCTTTTGTTGGCTTCTTGTTTGTCCTTCAATTTGTAGAGGTTTTGGAGCGATAAAAAGGTGTCTTTTGAACTCCTAACTACCTTCACATTAATTATCAACCCAGGGACAACTTTTTATTTCAAGAGTGTACTCAGTCTGAGGTGGCTATTTACTCAAGAGTAATGTTTTGTAGTATAGTGCTTAAAAGCTACAAAAGTAAATGAAAGCTAGAAACAAAATCTAATTGGAACAACAAGAAACTAAAATGTTCTAAACTAAATCATTCATTCAAACAACCATCAATCGAGGATACAGTAGCAATAACTCATTCCTCTAGAAATTGATGCAATTAAAATCAAACTAGAACAAGACAATCAATCTGGGAACGAGGAAGCAATAACCAATGTTCTCTACTGTTGACAGTCCTGCTTTAAAGCAATCAAAAGGAAATCAAACTTGAACTAAAACTGCCATTGAAAGTAAACTAGAAAAACTCTTTAAAAGCAAATTAGTGCAATTAATCAATAGAAATGAACAACAAAGTAAATGGGTGCATGTCTACAAATTAACTAGCTAAATCACACCAAGCATTGTATCAGTCGAGGGTGCGGAAGCGATAACCCATCCCTCTAGAAACTGATGGAAAGGAAATTAGAGCATGGACCATAGGTCTGGGAGCTAGGCAGCGACTGCTGAGGCTCACTACAGCCTTAGACCTTCTCTCACACCAAAGCAGCAAATGCAAGTAAATGGAACGGCAGAAAGTAAAATGGAACAACAAATCTAAAATGGAATAGCAGTAAATGGAACAGCAATCAAATATGAATGTACAACAATCCAAATCAAGCACGCAACACACTTATCATTAGAAGGGGACAGTAATCCGAGCTTCGATACAATATGCATGAATCACGGCCATGAAATAATAGAACAGCACTTCCGAATAAACATCAGTCATGATTTCAGAATAAATCATACGTTAGTACCAATTCAGGAATGTACAACGCAGTTAACTTGTAATCTGTAAGGAACAACAATGCTATATGATTTGCCAAAATAAACAATAATGTGATGCATAGCATTCCCTGTTGTAAGTAACAATAATATTCAATCAAGTATAACAGAGCCGATATGTAAAATGGTAAAGTGCGTCAGATTACTAAAAAGAGTAAAAGAAAAGAGATCAAACCACACATGAAGCATAAAGATATGATACAGCAGCAGCAGCGTACTCCACCAGAGGCTGGGTCCTTAGCCACCAGCGGATGCTGCTGGGTTACTTCAGATGAACAGAATGAACAACAACTCCCAAATCATGTATTAATCATCAAATTGTGGAATCATTATAACAACAAATGCTTGAGAATTACAACATGAAACAATCCCTATCCTATCATGGATAATCCACCATCATTCTTCATCATTTTTCTATCATTCTTCCATCATTCGAATTCCCCCTCTCTGATCTTTGTTCTGATTTAAATAAAGAGAGATCAGAGAGTAGTTACAATAAAGATAAGTAAAACATGATCTCTTTTACAAAATTGGTTTTCTTCTAACCAATTGATCAACAAGAACAAGGCGAATTTGGCTTTGCAGCTAAGATTTGGAGGACGGCCGCAACAATAAATCTCAGAAAATCGTGCTCAAAGAACCCTGTGTTTCTCTCAGTACAAGCCGAATTTGGGCAAACCGTTCTTTGATAAAGTTAATTGGGCCCGTTCTGGACAAAACCCATGTTCCAGATTTTCCAGATTCTGCTTCATTTGCTCAGAATCTCAACCGCAAAACTGTCACTCCTTATTCCAGCGCATTTCTGAGTTGGCGCTTTTAAAAATCAAATCTTCAATCTGAAAATTATCTTGGAGGCTAAAAATGGTAAATAATGTTACAACTGATTTATTAAAACTATCATTGATAAAATCATGCATAATCATCAATTTATTAGAAATAAAGGAGAATAAATAATATTCATCCATGAGAGCATAAATCATTTATAAAATGGATTTAAATGATAAATTATAATAGATGATATAATAGAGAAGAGTAAAAATGGATGAAATAAGTGTTACAAAGTGGTCGTATTCATGGCCCAACATACCCCCACACTCAATATGTTGCATGTCCTCATGCAAATAAAACTGAATATATTGCATGTCTTCATGCAACCCAAAGACAAAAACCCATGTGTTAACCAAGCGATAAAAAATATGTTCATCTCAACTCATGAAATGGATAGAACAAATGAATTCTTCCTTAATTAATGAATATTCACTTTTAGTAATCTTGATGAAGGCATAGCAATTTTTACATTGACATTCAATTATATGTATATATGAAGTTGCAACAAAATATGATATAAGTAACAACAAACTTCATTAACAATTTTCTCAAAAACTACAAACCAGCTTTTGTTGAAATTTGGCAAGTAAATTTATAATATATGAATGCCTTTATGATCCAAAAATCGGATTGTTTTGATGCACGGATCATGAGATATAAACAAAATGGCTGTAGGTGAGAGTGCATGATTTCAAAAATTTTATGAACCAATTTATCTTGAAATTATCCAGGTATGTGTATTTTAATAGTATGTCTGTGTTTCCTAGAGATCACAAGAATTGAGTTCATAGTTTTAAAAATATTATGGAAATCAATTTCTACACTGAAATTGTATGCCTTAAATGAGAAATAAAATAGAAAACATCCATCATGCGTAGCAATTCCTCCCCCTCTTTGAAAAATTAGCATGCCCTCATGCGAGGCTAGAAAACAAATAGAGGTGGTAGCTACTATCTGTTGAATTCTATGCTTGGTGTAAAACAACATGGCATAAGGGAGGTGTTGAGAATGAATAAGAATAGAAATGGATGATAAATAATATGAATGATGTGGTTAGAAGAAAGAAATGAAGGAACACTCCCCCACACTCGGAAATGATATGCTGCTGAAAAAGGGGAAGTGGTAAAGATGTGAAATGAAGGATGATAAATAATGCTCAAAATGGATTTTCATTAAATTCTCCTAAATTCGTAATAAATTAGAAAATTATGCTATTTTACCTCGAGTTTTACCTCCAAAAAGAAAAATGTGAAATGACATATAGGTACTGGCATTTGTTGAAGCTGATGTAGGCAGAAAAGGTGGAATCTAGGCAAGCACATCATGTCTGAACAATTGTTCACGTTCGCGAGTTGCTCGAGCCTCTTCTGTTAGTGGCAATAGTGTGGTCATGCTGCGAATAGAATTCTCCATACTTGTTGTTTTCCTGTAAACAAAGCACTATTTTGCATACAATGTTCCTGAATCCATAGTGTTAGTTTTGAATAGCAATAGATAAGATGCATGCAAAACTTTCAGTCAGAAAAACTTTTGTCAAATCAACAAGTTATGGCAGAGTGTAGTAATCATATCGCATGCAATTCCATAATGCATACATTCCCCCCCCTCTAATTGGAAAATGAATTCCATGACCATAAAGCGTATGAGAGGGGTTATGTTGATGGCAAGGCACATGAATGAACAATATATCAGTAAATGAAGCAGAGTACACTTATCAATGATAGGACAGCGAGAGTTATGGTTATAATGAGAGCAGAGTATGTAAAGATAGTTATGAATAAGAAATAGGACGCTTAAGATTGATGATAAGTTATGAAAAAGAGAAAAAGAACAACAATATGCCAAAAAGATGCTTTACTGATAGTATGCTAGCTGAAAATGATGCGATTGATCATAAAACAATTTCTCATGCATAAAGGTTCAAAACAGGGAAAAAGTTAAGGAAATAACTTCTCCGATAAAAAGAAAAATAAGAAAAGGGTATTATAATAATAATTGACGATAAGATATAACTTCAATACCATAAGCAGAGCCGCTGTTGCCAGCAGGCGTCCATAGCCTCGGCAGGGTTGCTTTTTAACCCATATGAGCCAGAATCCTCAATTTATAACTAGAGAGTTTCAGTGTTGTTCTACAGAAGAGATCAATGTGCTAGCATGGTAACCAGATAACCACACTGCCATACACTAGGATGTAGCAAAAGTGATCAGGCCGGCTCGTGATGAGACCTCCTGTTCCATGGATAATTTGGCTATCCAATGGATCATAACCCTCGTGTGGTGGCCATAATGGGAATGTCACTTTGTTCAGCCTTATGAACATGGTAGGCTGGCTCGTAATGAGACCCCCTATCCTCGATCTGCGAACAAAATTTTGTTATTATTACACATTTTTATGATAAAAAGAGGGAGGCTCAGTACTCCTTAAGAGCAGGGATGGCGGAAGAAGTTGAAGATGTCAATAGAAAAAAAAATATACCCATAATCTCATTTATTACAGACAGAGAAGATTATAACTAGGGATGATGGAACTAGCATGGTATTAAGATGATCAATCAATATCATGTTCAACAGAAAACAATGCAGTAAAGTAGTATATAAATAATTGTGTCCCTTTTGAAAAAGATCTATCATCAAGGAGCTGTCCTGTTAAAGATCATAACGTGAATGATATTAACTCACTTCAATAGAATCCATAATTCTTGTCCTCATAAAAATAGTGTACTTCATGCCATAAAATGAAATCAGTAAAATGTGGTTGAGATGAATTAGGAATAATCCCACAAGAGGAAGGAAGGGTTGCTCTCGAAAATAATCCCAAAGTGTTGCTCTTTTGAATGAACAGCAAAAACAGTCAAAAAGTGGTGTTCCTTGTAGGGAAAAACAAAGGAAATCCACACAAAAAAAAACAAAAATACACACAAAAAAGTGTGAAAATGCAAATGTTGTTCCTTTGGAAAAAGGAACAGCAAAAACTAAAAGTGTCGTTCCTTTAAAAAAGGAAAAGGAACAGCAAAAATCAAAAGTGTCGTTCCTTTGGAAAAGGAACATCAAAAATGAAAAGTGTCGAAGTGCTGTCCCTTTCGAAAAGGAACAGCAAAACGTGAAAGTACAGAAGTGCTATTCCATTCGAAAAGGAACAGCAAAACATGAAAGTGCAGAAGTGTTGTTCCATTTCGAAAAGGAACAGCAAAACGTGAAAGTGCAGAAGTGTTGTTCCATTCAAAAAGGAACAGCAAAACGTGAAAGTGCAGAAGTGTTGTTCCATTTCGAAAAGGAACAACAAAAAGTGAAAGTGCGGAAGTGTTGTTCCATTTCGAAAAGGAACAGCAAAACGTGAAAGTGCAGAAGTGTTGTTCCATTTCGAAAAGGAACAGCAAAACGTGAAAGTGCAGAAGTGATGTTCCATTCGAAAAGGAACAGCAAAACGTGAAAGTGTAGAAGTGCTGTTCCATTTGAAAAGGAACAGCAAAACGTGAAAGTGCAGAAGTGCTATTCCATTTCAAAAAGGAACAGCAAAACGTGAAAGTGCAGAAGTGCTGTTCCATTCGAAAAGGAACAACAAAACATGAAAGTGGAGAAGTGTTGTTCCATTTCGAAAAGGAACAGCAAAACGTGAAAGTGCAGAAGTGTTGTTCCATTCGAAAAAGAACAACAAAACGTGAAAGTGTATAAGTGTTGTTCCATTCGGAAAGGAACAACAAAAAGTGAAAGTGCAGAAGTGTTGTTCCATTCGGAAAGGAACAGCAAAACGTAAAAAGTGTAAAAGTGTTGTTCCATTCGGAAAGGAACATCAAAAAGTGAAAGTGCAGAAGTGTTGTTCCATTCGGAAAGGAACAGCAAAAAGTGAAAAAGGAACAGCAAAATGAGTCGTGGAAAAGGAACGGAAAAATGGACCGTGAAAAAGGAACAGCAAAATGAATTGCTAACCAAAAAGGTGTTGTTCCTTTGGAAAAAGAACAGTAAGACGAAATTGTTGTCCCTTTGAAAAAGGAACAGCAGAAACGACAAAAGTGCACACAAATGCTGTCCCTTTGAATGAAGCAACACCTGAAACACAAAATATAAGAAATATTAGAAAATAAACAACGTTTTATTTAAAAACAATATGTAAATAACTAAATTAAGTTACAACAGCTATGATGTTATGTCAAAAAAATGATCTCTTTGAAAAATGTTTTGGCAGCAGTGATAAGACATGAATCTTCAAATTGAAATCAATTCTTCATTTGTTCTATTATGAATCCGTTGGGTAATGATTTGGATAAAATTCCTTTGTTTTATAAAAATTTCTTTGAAAAATCACTCGTCCATAAATTGACCTTCTTTATTTTCCCAGGACCTGCAAAAAACGAGCGTCTACCTGCAATAAAACATTAAATCATGAAGAAAAAGAGGTGATCGGGCTCCCCTAATCCAAGAATCATGAAAAAAACAACAAGTAGTTACCCTGTATAACAAATCCATTGAGAAAATAACAAAGTAAAATTTATCTATCACTTGCGTGAGAGCAGTGGCCAATCATGCTAACCTGCAGTGTTTTAATCACAACTTCTTTGTTTTTTGTCGAAATTGAGTGATTCCAAAGCAAAATGAGAGCTAATTCAAAGGGTTATCTCCAGTAGCAACAGGTTTTAAAAATTAAATGCTATGATATGTCAAATTTGTCTAGAACAACCTGCATAATAGAGTCATTTTCGATTACCCAATCTAGACCAACGATTGATATTTCAAGCATAGATTCTTCGTTTTATGTCGGATTCAAATGATTCAAATTGGAAATGAAATTAGATTCATTTATTTATCTCCAATAAAAACATTTTTTGAATAAAAGAAGAATTGATAGGTCAAATATTGTAAGGAACAACCAGAAAGACATAGTTTTAAGGGTGCTGATTTACAATAGACAACCAGTATTTTGATCATATCTTCCCCATACGATATAAAAAATGAGTGATTCTAATTGAATTGTAAACTAGATTCATAGGGGAATCTACCATAGAAACGGGTTTTAAAAATTCATTCATTTAGGCCTCCAAAAACTGACTGTCCCAACTCTGTTCCTGAGCTGCCCGCTAGACATCCGGTCAATATTTTGGCTCTAACTTTTTCGTTTCAAATCCAAATTGAGTGGTTAAAATTGGATTAGAAAGTAGACATCAAGGGCTACCTAGGATAGAAACAGTTTTTTAAAAATTTCCCTTTTGGTCCCTCAAAACATGACTGTCCCGACTGTTTTTACAGAAATTCCATCAAGCCCACAAGCCAAAAAAATTTGATATTCAAACATTTTTTCAAATTGGTGATAAAAGTGAATATGAGTGTTTGTAGAGCTATTATTTCCATTATGATTCATCTATATACACAAATGATTAAAAAATTATCACCGATGTTGATTTCTATAGCGTGTTGCAACAAAAGAAACAACTAGTTTTACAAAAATAATAAAAAAATGTGTTTGTTTTATTTCTTTATTTATTTTATTTTCTCCACTATCCTACTCTTCTTTGAGAATTGAGTATGTTTATGTATAAGAGTATTTCCAGTGGAACCATGTTAGAAATAAGGCCTCATGTATGCACATACCCAAATGTTGATAAAAATTAGGGTATGAGAAGCCAACTTCCCTTGAAAAGATGGTTTCAAAAATTGTTGAAGTATGGAGTGATGATGCAAACATGTGATGGAGTGAAACCAATCTTCAATATATCCGTTACTTTCTTGATTTCCCATCATACCATGAAGTTCTTGAGCTTTTAAAATGATTTGTTGGTGCAACCTACAAGGAACCTCATTTTCTTCCATAGCTTCTACAATTTTTGAATTTGAAACACTCTGAATCTCATTGTAAGTTTTCTCTAATGGCACATGTGAGATAGAATGGGTGGGAAGGGTGGGTAAATTTGGCAGTTCAACACTGTAAGCATGTTGTACTGGTTTATTGCGGTGAAGGTGTGGAATTAGTTGAGCAGGAAATTCAAAAAAATGTTGGGCAGTTTCTTACCATAACAGAAGATGTCCTTCATGTGTTCCTTCAAAGCTCCTTCTTCCAATATTCCTGTCAATTAGTTAGTGAAATGGGTGGTGCTTACATCACCACTTGAGTGAAAGTATGTGATTTATTTTTCAAAATTTCTATTTTTTTCCTAATCATTCACACAAAAATTCAAACATCTATTTCTATACAAGAAAGCAATAGCAAATCTGTTAGGAAAGCGGACAGTGGAGCAGGGCTTTTGCATGCTCCGTACGCAGGTTCTTACCTTCCGTTTTTAAGATCCAACTCTTCCATAACAGGCACTCATCAGATTCACACTACTCTTTAGAAATGGATACACTCTCCCCGGCAACGGCGCCAAAATGTGGAGCGATAAAAAGGTGTCTTTTGAACTCATAATTACTTTCACATTAATTATCAACCCAGGGACGACTTTTTATTTCAAGAGTGTACTCAATCTGAGGCGGCTATTTACTCAAGAGTAATGTTTTGTAGTATAGTGCTTAAAAGCTACAAAAGTAAATGAAAGCTGGAAACAAAATCTAATTGGAACAACAAGAAACTGAAATGTTCTAAACTAAATCATTCATTCAAACAACCATCAATCGAGGATACAGTAGCAATAACTCATTCCTCTAGAAATTGATGCAATTAAAATCAAACTAGAACAAGACAATCAATCTGGGAATGAGGAAGCGATAACCAATGTTCTCTACAGTTGACAGTCCTGCTTTAAAGCAATCAAAAGGAAATCAAACTTGAACTAAAACTGCCATTGAAAGTAAACTAGAAAAACTCTTTAAAAGCAAACTAGTGCAATTAATCAATAGAAATGAACAACAAAGTAAATGGGTGCATGTCTACAACTTAACTAGCTAAATCACACCAAGCATTGTATCAGTCAAGGGTGCGGAAGCGATAACCCATCCCTCTAGAAACTGATGGAAAGGAAATTAGAGCATGGACCATAGGTCTGGGAGCTAGGCAGCGACTGCTGAGGCTCACTACAGCCTTAGACCTTCTCTCACACCAAAGCAGCAAATGCAAGTAAATGGAACGGTAGAAAGTAAAATGGAACAGCAAATCTAAAATGGAATAGCAGTAAATGGAACAGCAATCAAATATGAATGTACAACAATCCAAATCAAGCACGCAACACACTTATCATTAGAAGGGGACAGTAATCCGAGCTTCGATACAATATGCATGAATCAAGGCCATGAAATAATAGAACGACACTTCCGAATAAACATCAATCATGATTTCAGAATAAATCATACGTTAGTACCAATTCAGGAATATACAGCGCAGTTAACTTGTAATTTGTAAGGAACAACAATGCTATATGATTTGCCAAAATAAACAATAATGTGATGCATAGCATTCCCTGTTGTAAATAACAATAATATTCAATCAAGTATAACAGAGCCGATATGTAAAATGGTAAAGTGCGTCAGATTACTGAAAAGAGTAAAAGAAAAGAGATCAAACCACACATGAAGCATAAAGATATGATACAGCAGCAGCAGCGTACTCCACCAGAGGCTGGGCCCTTAGCCACCAGCGGATGCTGCTGGGTTACTTCAGATGAACAGAATGAACAACAACTCCCAAATCATGTATTAATCATCAAATTGTGGAATCATTACAACAGAAAATGTTTGAGAATTATAGCATGCAACAATCCCTATCCTATCATGGATAATCCACCATCATTCTTCATCATTTTTCTATCATTCTTCCATCATTCGAATTCCCCCTCTCTGATCTCTGTTCTGATTTAAATAAAGAGAGATCAGAGAGTAGTTAAAATAAAGATAAGTACAACATGATCTCTTTTACAAAATTGGTTTGCTTCTAACCAATTTATCAACAAGAACAAGGCGAATTTGGCTTTGCACCTAAGATTTGGAGGACGGACGCAACAATAAATCTCAGAAAATCATGCTCAAAGAACCCTTCGTTTCTCTCAGTACAAGCCGAATTTGGGCAAACCGGTCATTGAGAAAGTTAACTGGGCCTGTTCTCGACAAAACCCATGTTCCGGATTTTCCCGTTTCTGCTTCATTTGCTCAGAACTCAACCGCAAAACTGTCACTCCTTATTCTAGCGCATTTCTGAGTTGGCGCTTTTAAAAATCAAATCTTCAATCTGAAAATTATCTTGGAGGCTAAAAATGGTAAATAATGTTACAACTGATTTATTAAAACTAAATTTGATAAAATCATGCATAATCATCAATTTATTAGAAATAAAGGAGAATAAATAATATTCATCCATGAGAGCATAAATCATTTATAAAATGGATTTAAATGATAAATTATAATAGATGATATAATAGAGAAGAGTAAAAATGGATGAAATAAGTGTTACAAAGTGGTCGTATTCATGGCCCAACAGAGGTAAGGATTCCTTCTCAATCAAGGATGAAGACGTAGAAATCCTTAAGTATTATACTTTCTTCACTTGAGCTGAGAGCTTAGAGAATAATCACAAGACTAATTTTTGAATAGTTCTTTTCTGTACGAATCGAAGGACAACTTCAAAAATATTTCCAAGTAGAAATTAGGGCCTCTGAGGAAACACTGTTAATTTGATCCCCCTAAATTGTGTTATGCTGAACCCAGAACTCTGATTTGTTTGAAAGATAACTTGGCTTGGTCTGGGCTATTATATTAGACCCTCAGTCCTCTAGATCAGGGAATATATTCCCTTTAAAATCTTTGCTTTCTTTAGATAAGATTTAAGCCTAGTCATAGAAACCATGCCCAGAATGAGGCCTTAATATTTATAGATTCTCCTTCCTTACTAGGGCCTGAAATGAAGTTCTTAGTGATTTCTTTCTATCTTGCTTGGGCTTGTCCTCATCTAAGCTATGATAACATGTTAATTTGTAGGTTAACATGTTCTTTGCTTAGGTCAGTTTCTTAAATATTCAATGTTAGCCCATTTAATAGACTGTATCATTTCCATTAGCAATCATATGAATCATTATTGATAGTAACTAAAGAAAGAACATAAACAATAATTTAAGTGAAAGATTGAATTTTCAGATTCAATATCACTGTCCTTAGATACATAGCTGACTCAGCAATGCAATTCTGGAGAAGACAATTTGTGCCCTCTTAGGCTTGAGTCATACAGCTGCAAAAGCTTCTGTATTCTAGTGTTCTAGTTAGGGTTTGATGGCAAGCTACTACAGTCGTCTTTCACTACTCCTAGATTGTCTTCCTTCTAGTTGATCTGCCTACATACAAGCACCCTCACATGCTGGTACAAGTCTGGTCACTGGTAAGGTTTGTTGGCAGGCTGCTACAACACCCTTTCCTCGCCATCCAAACCTCTTCCTTGACTGTGGCCTCCTTCCAAACACTTTTGCTCCAATTCATTGTTGATCTGGGCTAGTAACCAGCCCCAAAACAAGTGACACAACCTCCTGTTCAAGAACTCCAAGTCATGTGGCCTCCTATCATTCCTTTAGCCCCTTGTCCAAGGTGATCTAGGCCTGCAGCCCACCTGAAGCACACAACTAGTGCTGCGGCCTGCTATAGGAGAGAAAGCCCAACCAAAGATAAGCCCAAACAACATACAAATGTCCCTCATGAATGCGGCTTCCTTTTTTCTACAATTCTGACCTGTTGTAGATGCAAAACCACCCACAAAATAGTCCAAACAAATTCAAACAAGCCTTTAATAGGCTCGACCTCCTTCTTGAGGAACTTGGTCCTTTAGACAGCCCAACCAAGATGTCAATCTATCCCTTCCTTCTTCACTAGAGGTATCCTTCCTTCTGCGGCTATTTCAAAGAGAGAAGATGGGTGATAGGATGTGTCCAATATGGTTGGAGGACACTTCTATTTATAGGATTTGGAGAAGGGTTCCACTTGAATAATTTACCCCAAGCCGACCTTGACAATTTTCATATGTGAGGGATTAAATTCAAAAACATATTTTTCCTTGTCCAAATTTGATGATATTTATGTCGAATTTGGTCCTCTCGAAAAGAGGAATTTAATGCAATAATCATATTCATCAAATCAGATGTCCAAAGTGGAATTTGGCCCTAGTTGTCAATTTTAACACAAACTAACTTCAGTCCTTTGTTGTCTGCTTATTGTGCTTGGAATGAGCCTCAATTGTACCTTTGTTGTTCTCAAACAAACCTTAGAAGATTCACAAACCAAATTATTATTAATGAGTAAGTGCCTTGCTATCTTGGTTAGGGTTTGTAACCTCAAGGAGGACTTCTTCTTCCCTATCTTCCATTGACCAAACAAACTGGAGCTTGGATACACTGCCCAACAATTAATAATAGCCAAAATATTGTAACACACCACTTTACATCCTGACCCAAAGGAGGTGGTTATTAGGTTGACCTGACTCCCTAGGTGCAATTAAAAGAATGGGGTCTATTTTTTTTTTCTAAATATATAAATCTCCAAAATATCATAATTCTTAGGTATTTCTCCCACACTCCAACCCTGAGTACCAATTAGGAAACACATCTCTATTTATAAAGAGATATTTAACTAATATTTTAAGGGAAGTCTGCTAATCTAACCAATGGAAAAGTAAAATACAGTGCTCTACCATTAACCAATCCAAAACAAGAATTATGGGTTGTTCAAGCCACATGTACAGTAATCAAGTGAAACAAGCCCCAAATAGAAGGTGTTTGGATCCAATTGCATTGTTAGAACTAGTCTATCAGAATTGGATGCAAAAGGATCCATTTGGTTGTAGCTAGAAGTAGTCCTCAAGCACTATGAGAGACATCTCTACCCCCACACCATTCAATAAGTTTTAATACAATGGAAGGAAAGACCACTTGAGGTGGCACCTTCTAGCTTGCTAACATTCTACACCAATTTCCACATCTCAACTCTCGAGGATAAGGTTTTTCTCTAAGGGGGAGGACATGTTAGGGTCCTAGCCTCCCTAACCCTTAACAAATAGATTAATATATGGTTATATAAGAAAGGCCATCATTATTAGACAATTATGGTAGTAGTGTGATTGCAATTATTATGAGAGGACTTGATAGAAGGTTTTCCTCCTCTAGAATGTTATAAAAGGTTAGAAAGTAGTATATATAGAGGTGAAAACATTGTAAAAGATGCACTGGATTACTATTGTAGCTAAACTTTACTCTACTAGAGGTTCCCTCCTAGAAGAGGCAAGTGAACATTGTGCTCCTAATAATCAAGGTACCTTATTTTGGTTACCATTACAATTGCATTGATTATTGTTATTACTTTATACTAAATATATTGATGTTATTTGCATTTATCTTTGTTTCTATAGGGTATATTAAACTTATCTCATAATAAAAGCTATAAAATCCTCAAACTCTACTTATAGATCATGTGAATTCCATTTACCCTTGCTACATTATACCATAGATCTTGTTATATTAATTTCTTATCATATAGTAGAGGACAACCCCTAGGAGCATTATCATGGTTTGGAGAGTAGAATACAAACCTTAGAAGAAATATCAGACTCAAGTTATTAGGGTTTGTTGGTTTTAGGTGAAATTACATACCCAATGTTTGGAGCCTACCCAAATATTGAGAACATTAGATTACTCTCTAAAGCTGTAAAAAGAAATATCTCTCTTGTCCTTGACCTTTGAACACCTTCGATAATTTGAGCTTGGTTTTAGTAGAGTGCCAATGGACATGATATTCTCTCATTGGATAGTCTCATTTACAAGAGATTTATTTACCATGGTCATCTGAAGTCTATCCTTGCAATATAGAGCCACATTTCCCCTGCTTTGAACAAATCCAAAAACCCATTAAACTTTCTTATAAATGAAGGCATTCCTCTAGTATGACATCATTTTCCCTAAACAAACTACATGCATGAACACTAAGCATTGTGGAAAAATATTGATTTTCAATCTTCTTCAATTGATTTTCCATCTAGTAGTCCTAGATTGGATCCTTTCTTGTCCATCAATCAAGGGAGAAGATAGATCATATTACAGTTCAGTCTAATTTAAACTTGCCATCAAATATAGAAAATGTATTATCAATTTATCATCGAATCAATATACTAGGAAGATGGGCCAACTCAAGGTTATATCTCCACTACAACTACTATAATTCGCATGTCAAAGAAGAGCCTTGGTGTGCATTATTGAATCAGAGGTCGAATTGGGCTTATAGGAATGTTGTAATTCTAAACATGTTGTTCTTAGCTCACTTCCTAGAATGTTATGTCACAGATTTAAGATGCACACTCTGTTCTTTGATAACCCTACTCATATTTTGTTTGTTCATTATATGTCTTCAATCATGCAACTAAGTTTTCCAACGTCATCTACACTCTTCAGAATTTAATCATTGTTTCCAATAAACTACAATAGAACCTAGGTTGTAACATTTAGCGCTAAAAAGTCTAACATTTTACCTTACCTGGAAGGAAATGCCTCAAGGGCTTTAGTTCAACATTCTTGGATTCTCAATTGGCACATTGTTTCTTCCCTTTACTAGTTTCTAGTTGACATGTATAGAAACCTGCAAGATCTTGGGATTCTACAGAAGTATTGCTGTTGTAACTGCCTTGATATTTAGAATTTATTTAAATAAAGAGAGTTGTCATGATCCCTATAGTACTCAACATCTTTCTGCAAGAAATATTTGTACATTTTCATTGCTATGAAATATGATGTCATGCAGATTAAAGGGTCCCTTGATGCTTTGTTGATGCCTAGCTTGTTCCATCCTATTTTAATTTGATATTTGATGACAGAGTTGTTTTCCTGCTTCAAGTTTGGTAAGATTAAAGCTAATGTATCTTTCTGACGTGTTTCGTTGCTATTCTAGACAGCATGCACTTATTAATACTACCAAAACACTTTTAATTAAGCATGAAATTGGTGGTACCATAAAAAAATCGAATTTGAGAACGAACAACCATGGCAAATTTTTCCACTTTGACATTTTTCTGGTATCGTTCTGAGATTTTTTTCAAATTGGACCATTGAAAACAAGCCTTTAATATCTTTGTCCATGGGAATAAGATCTTTTTGATAACATAATATTGAGCATGTATTAAGTCTCTTCTCTCATAGCTTGTGAAATTCTATCTCTTAGAGGTATTTTCCAATTTCCAAATTCATTGCAAGCTCTAACCAACCATGTGCCAATATTTTTATTATGTAATGTGTATGAATCATGCTAGACCCTCCCTTTTTTTAGCCATCTCTTGAATCAAGAAACTAATAACATAAGTTTCTGCTTTTGCCTTGCACCAATAAAAAAGTTCTGAGAAGACTGGCCATTCGTAAGTAATGTATTTGGGAAAGAATCTAACATGACTAGTAGGCATGTATAGTAGCTAGCACTCTTGAAGTGTAGCCCATCATAGGCCTCTTTGTATCGTGTGTTTATTTAGGGGTGAATTCATCCCCATTTGGGAGGGAATCCTCACCCATTTCACGTTTATTATTTGGTTTCCTAAATGAATCTGAATATCCAAATTGTAGAAATATAGCATTTTTTCAAAATTCTGGTTGTAAGTTTCTTTGAGTATTACTTCAAAGTCTCTCTACCACAATAATTGTTGCCTTGTTCTAAATTTTCTTCCTAATCCATTGATATATGGATCCACTGAAAATGGAAATTATATAGATATATGCACCATTGTATTTGAAGATAGCCCAATAAGAAATATGATGAACAACAATCTTGACCTTCATATAGTCTAGGAACCTATTGCTGGTAGATGTTGTCATAGTTATCATGCTAGATGATTGATGGATGAACCTACATTGTTGAACTTCTCCCATCTTCACAAAAAAATCCTAGTTTTTTGTCGTTCAATGCAATATAACACCACAAGCAGAGCATTCTTCATCCTGCTTCATTAGATCTAGAATTTTCATGGGCTTATATTATAGCCTGAAATATAAAGTAGTCGAGAAAGTGTTCAACATGTAGCAATGGTGATGCTACAATCTTCTAGTTGGAAATATAACTTCATACTGATAGAAATGGCCTCTGCATTAATTCATTCCAAATGTTTAAGTTGAATGAAAGAATTATGTTGATCTCCTTATGGATGTATGATGTCCCATATATCTAACAAGAATAATCAAGTATGTGTGTGTATGTATATATATATATATATATATATATATATATATATATATATATATATATATATATATATATATATATATATATACATACATACATACATAATTAGATGAATTGTCTGAGCCAACATGTTCTAAATTTCAGGAGAAATGATGTTCTATATCCAAATTCCACTATGATGTTCATTAGAGTGACACTTGTTTTAAAATCAAATATAAAATTCTTTGGTAGTATAACTAACACTTGAAACTTGATAAGCAGAAATGTCAAAAATGGGGAGAGGAGTGCATAAAAATCCGTTGCATGCCTAGAAAAAGGTCTAACAAGAATAATCAAGTATATATATATATATATATATATATATATGATTGTCTAAGCCCTCAGCCAATAGGTTCTAAATTTCAGGAGAAATGATGTTCATATCTCAAAAAATTGTATTGTTACTTACTCATTGTGGCTTGGGAGGTTTGCACTAGCTGAGTTTTGGTGACCCCTAGGTTGGCAGCCTTTAGATTTTGTTAGGACAGTCTCGACATAGTATACTTACATAATTTTTCCCCTTTAAGAGGGGATTGAACAACCTCTAATATTTACCATAAGGGCCATTGTCTTCTGAAGAGAGTGTTGCCTTACCATTACCATTAAATTCTCATGCTATCATTGATTACTACAGGTAGGCATTATTAATGTGTGCGTCAATTGACAACTTTATTTTTACTTTTCCAGATCAAAACTAAGTCTCTAATGTTCGGTGCATTTGAATTCAAACCTAATCCATAAACAAGGGACTTATAACCCACTCACTTCACCAACACATATCCTTTGTGGAAGTGAAACTCATTCTCTGCAATCCCTGCTCAGAATTGCTTAAAAGCCTGCTCTTGGTGCAATTCTAAGTACGAACTTCTCTTCTCATTATTTTTTAGTGAGCATGTGAGGCTAGTTATGTTTGTTAGATTTGTAATGCCATGGAAAATGCCAGCAACAAAAAAAGCGCAGTCCCTTCTGTCAATGCCAACTTAGAATGCTACTTTGCTCTGCTATATGTCAATCAATAACATTGTTTGCTCAATTTTATTTCAATTGAATCCTTTTCAGATTAATATTAACTACAATCAATTCTGTCAAGATGAGCAAGGCTAAGAAACCATCATGACTCCATGTGCTATCAATTTAGATTCTGGTGATCAGATGCTACTGTTGTTAGCCTGTTTACACCAGGAGTTTAATATAGGAGTCCCACACGTTTAAAACATATATATATATATATATATATATATATATATATATATATATATATATATATATATATATATATATATATATATATACATATATATTGCCCATTATTATTAAAGAATAGAGGTGCTAGTGCTTTCTCTTCTCTTTACATCAAATAACCATGAGAACTTGAAGAAATACCCACACATACCCTTATACTCCTCAGGTAGTTGAGTGTGCACTGTCAAAGACACAATGAATTGGGTGTGTAGGGACATACTGTAAGCTGCTTAGAAGCAATGTTCCAACAATTACAATTGATGGTTAAGAGCATTGGTTGGATGGACATAGAGAAAAACTTTCATATGAATCAAATGAATAGTTTATAACCAGTGACATTCTCAAACAGTCGACATTCCAACCCATTCACAAATGTGAGAAGGCTCTACACAACTGTAGGTGTCAACACAACACTTTACTAACAAAGAAATAAATTTCTCCAGCACATGTAAACACAAGAATGCTCTTCCAATTGTCACATTGCTCCAATATCAATATGAATATTCAAAGTTAAAACATCTAGTGGAGGACCAGCAATTGAAATGTATTTTTTAAACAAAATGAGTATGGATTTGTTTGTAATTGGAGTCATGAGATAAATGTCTAACAAGAATAATCAAGTGTGTGTCTGTATCTATATATATATATATATATATAATTAGATGAATTGTCTGAGCCAACAGGTCTAAATTTCAGGAGAAATGATGTTCTATATCTAAATGCCACTAGATGTTCATTAGAGTGACACTTGTTTTAATATCAAATACAAAATTCTTTGGTAGTATAACTAACACTTGAAACTTGATAACCAGAAATGTCAAAAATGGGGAGAGGAGTGCATAAAAATATGTTGCATGCCTAGAAAAAACATAGCTATGGCCACAAAGTATTCACTAAACTTCAAAATCTAAAATTCTGCATGTTTACTACACGTCCTATTTAATCCATAATCTTGCATATGTTATTCAAATGTGTTTTGGGCCATAGGCTCAGTATCTAGGATTCTCTAGCCCTAGTTAATGGTTAGGGGCCTTTCAACTGACTGTTTCTTTCTAGTGTGACCTAGCTTGCTGTCCCCATTCTGTTTTACAGAGGTTCTCTTCACTGCATGGTTGCAAGTTCATCCTCACCTTTACATTTATTTTCACATTGTTTGTCATTTTCTAGAGAGGAAATTCCCTAAGAATTCCTTGTTGATGTACACATGAGTGTCACTGACTTTCTTTTCATCACTACTGAACATAAAAATAAATTCTTTCTTTCTTCCTTTCTCATCCTAAAGCAACACAAGGATAAGTGACCTGCTGTAATGTGGTGATGATGTGTGGCACATCACAATATGCCCCCATATAATAATTGATAAATCATAATTATTGAAATTGTGGAGCTCCTCGGGCTTCTCCTCAAATCTAGTTGCAAAACTCCACTTCCCAGTGTATAGAACATAAAACATCAGTATTTGTTGCATACAGTGAAGGTCATTATCATCTACCTAGTCATATTATGCTTTAAATGTCTCTAATAGGAAAATAGTACCACTACCTATAAGTTCAGCTTTTAAGACTTGGACATTTGTCAGTAGCAGAACGCAAGTCACTAGAACTTCTCTATTTTTATCTATAAAGTGACAGCTACTGCCTAAAAATATTGGTCAAACTTATGTCATCATGGTAAACGTTTGTTATAAAATACCATAGAAAAAGGCTTGCACATGAAAATCTTAAATCAAGCTAAACCAGAAGTAGGCAAAATAAGAACTTGAATATTCTTTTGTTGATCTCTGAATTATAGAAAAACTGAATAAAATGATTGACTGTAACCAACCATGTTTCTTTTGTAGGAAACTTGCTTGCAAGTCTAGCTATTCGGACGATAGCATCAGCAGATGTTGCCTCAGTAGTAGCATGTAGAATCTCACAAATAAGTTGTTGGCATTCACTCTGTCAGACCAAGTCAAAGCAAGTTTCCACACATCAGTTGAAATAGATAAACATGTAGATGAAATAAATGCCATAACATGCCTACCAAACAACTTTTATTGGAAAATCAACATTCCACAATCACAATAAATTTTGTTGGATTGATGTTTAAGTTTACTTCGAACAAATAAGCAATTCACTAGTTGACCATGATATAGGATTTAAGCATGTTAACTATCACATGACAGAAATAGGATTTCTCTCTTACAAAAGCTCTGACTGCATGGTAGATACCTACAGAACCATCAAGGAGAAGCCCAAATTGTAGCCTCCAGTTGCACACGCATAATCAAAATCAAGATTCCAACTTAAATCTCCATTTAGTGTGTCCAATGAGTTGGCTTTACCCTAAATGTAGACTTCAGTTCCATCATTTCTCCAACTATAAAATCATTTTCTGTAATTTTCCAGTGTTGTCATGTCAATGCATACCAAGAAATTGAAGGAGAAGGGGTATCATATGAAATTTGAAAAAAAAGAATGTAAGGACGAGTGCAGATAACTAAAGCAAAGAATGGAAGGTATACATAAAAGGTGAAGTTCACCTAGTATTTGAACAACCATTTCCAGTATTGATTCTAAAATCTCTTGTGCTGCCACTTGAGCTGGACCCATAGGAGCCATTAAAGATGAAACTGGACCTACTGCAGGTGTTGGAGCTATGACTATTCTATCATTCTGATATTTTTGTTTGCCTGGAATTTTGTAACCAACCAACCCTGCTCTGTTGGAATGTTTCAAACCAAGAACTGTTGTTTTTGAAACTTGATCTATACGAGGCCGTGATGCATCTAGTGCTGCTGATTTGGCTTTTATTTCAGATGTGATAATTTCATGAATTGTAGGTCTAAGCCTCTGACTGTCACACAATCAATCTTGTAAGAAAAGAAAAGCTTACAGCCTCAACATTTGGAAACAAGTAACTATGGTAATAATTTCCTTTTCTAGATATAATTCAATGAAAAACAGAAGCCAAATCCTCAAATCACAAATAAAAAACAAAAACTGGTATGTTATCATAAAAAAACAAAAGATTTTATAGATGGATCTCATTCTGTTTTACAGAGGTGCTCTTCAGTGCATGGTTGTAGGTTCATCCTCACCTTTACATTTATTTTCACATTGTTTGTCATTTTCTAGAGAGGAAATTCCCTAAGAATTCCTTTTTGACGTACACATGAGTGTCACTGACTTGCTTTTCATCACTACTGAACATAAAAATAAAGTCTTAGATGCTCACTTTTCTTAATTTAGGTGTTTTTCTTAGTTATGTTTTACGCACAAAATTATTTTTAAGAAAAGTGCACAGTACAGAAGGGTTCTATATTTTGAGCAGGGGACACACTTCTAGGTAGGAGGTACTCTATTCTAGGAATCGTTTTCCATGCAGGTTAGGTTCTTTATCCGAGAATCCCAAGAGTGGCGCTATTGTAGTAATAAGAATTGTGTTTATTTTGAGTTCTTCATTAGTGCATTGATAGTATATTGTTTATTCCATGCAATACCTCAATAGTGTATGATCAAATTACAGTTAAGATTCTCATAATATTTTGACTGACCCTCTTTTAGAGGGAAACTAGAGCATGTGTCAAGATTGCACATCACAATTGTATCATGTAGAGTTTACCTAGCACGAGTTTTATGGATCTAAGTGGCCAGATTACCTGTTGGAATTCAAGAGGCAACAATACTACAAAGTGGAAAAGAGGTTTCGCAGTTAACCTGCCTTTCACATTATGTTTGGAGTCAGTTTGTTGGCAAGATGTTGGATACCAAAACTTCCTTTTTATGACTAAGTGCAAGATTGAATCCTTCGACATATTCCTCTCTCAATTGTCATTAAGTGATGGGTTTTCTTAGAAGTGCTTCACATCTATAAACTTTACTAGAGTTGTTATTGAGTCTTTGGATGTGGTTATCTTTTCAAATAACTCACGTACAAGAAGACGAGAAATAATATGCCTGACTAATTTCAAGTTATCTTCCCGCGAATAGGGTGTTCCCTTCAATAAACTTGACGACTCGCTCTGCTTCTTTCTAGTGAACAAATTTGGGACTTTTCATGAATTGTGAAACAATTCCAACCCCATAACTATTAGTTTCTTATTTAAAGTTATACCCACTAGATTAGAACCCGCACAAGGAGAATTCCATTCCCATTTCAAAAGAACCTGCAATCGACTTATACCATGCTATTTAATATTTTATGTATTTCTTTGCATCCTTGGCCTGTGACATAAAGACGCAACAGACTACCTTGCATTTTCTATACTAACACTCCTAAACAATAATAAAGGATGCCCAAATTTGTCATTTCAAATGATCTATGCAACTCACCTTTTGGTTTTTCAATTATTGAAGTTGTTACCTATATTGATGATATCATCTACAATCGAGGCCACAGTGAAAATATCTATTAGAGTTTTATCCGTGTTGCACTAAAGGTGTTTTTTCTTCTACAACACTATAATACATTGTAGTTTCCATTCAGTGGAGAAGTGTACCCAGTAGCAACCTTGGTCTGTGTGCAAATGGGTTGAATTCATAGTATACTTTATCTATTATTTTGAAGGTGTTTCTCCTTCAATAGTACTTCATCTCAGCAAATCCTTTCAATCTACACCTTCAGCAGATGCATACAACCTTGGGGTACATGCTACAGATTCCAGTTTTCTTGTGAGGGTATAGCAACGATGAAAGAAGTGCATTGATTTTAGGCATCTTATGGTTGTTGTATGCAAGCATGCTTGTCTAGCGTTTCCAAAACTTATATAGAGCCATATTTAGAATACTTTTATAGTTTGACTTAGATGCTCACTTTTTTTAATTTAGGTGTTTTTCTTAGTACTATTTTATGCACAGTAGAGAAGGGTTCTATATTTTGAGCAAGGGACACTCTTCTAGGTAGGAGGTAGTCTATTCTAGGGAGTTTCTATCATGCATGTTAGGTTCTTTATCCTAGACAGAGTTCCAAGTCCATGCCTCCTTGACAAAGTCCCTGCCAGACAAGACACCAGTGGAAAGAATTCCAAGTCTCTAAATTTTCCAAAAACCCACTTGACCCTAGCTATCTAGCCTAAAATCCTTTACATTCTAGTCATCTCTTGGCTGTGATTTCATAGAGAGAGCATTCTCTTGTTTGGTAGGGCTAGATACCAAACTAAAATCTTGGTCTGTGGTTACCTTCGTCGATCTCCTCATCAGCCCAAGACATTGTGGAGGATAACAGAGGGCATGACCACTAGGGCATGCCAAGGTGTTCCAGTGAATGTAAGGTTCCCAAGTCATGGAAAAATGTAATGCTAGTTGTGAGGTCATGACTTCCAAGGTGTGTTAGGGAATGCTAACATGTGTCAGATAGCATGAAGACATGTCAAACAAGCTAAGATGTGCCAAGTGCTAAGGAATGCCAATATGTACAAGGGTTCCAAGTACCTGCCTCCTCTTCTTCCATATGTTATCCACTTATGACATTTCCTTTGCAATATTTGGTGCATTTGCTAGTTATAGGTCATTTATAGACTATAAATGTATTCATAGTTTCACTTCTAATTGGGTATTCAACTGAACATATTGATTCTCTTATACATAATTATTTTTTCCTCCACCCACTTTTCATAAGTTCAATAACCATTAAGTAGGGACCTAAGACTTCGATGTTGCTTTGCTTGTTTAGTAAAATATTTCCAAGACTTTAATTTATTGAAAGTTGTATAATTTACAATTTATGAAGTTTCAAGGTCTAATTTTTAAAAGTATAATTCTTTAAAGGATGCTAGCTCAATGGAAGAGCACCTGTTTTACAAGCAAGAGGTTGGTGGTTCGATTCCATCATACCCTAACATCCATATGGAATGGTGACAATCAATTTTTGGTGACGGTGGCTCTTTTGAACATCATCAATGAGCTTTGGTGACATTTTTTGACCCTCACTAAAAATATGAAATGGTGACGGTCAATGAATGCCACCATATATACGCATCAATAGTGACGACCCTCAAAGGTCCATAACCATAAATCATTGTTGTTGAGATGAAATGGTGGCGGTCATTGTCCATCATTATAGTTATTATTCATGACAGACCTTGAATGTCACCACAACACCTATACTTCTGGTAATGTGGGTTTTGGTGATGGTCAATGAACGTCACCATATATATGCACCAATAGTGATGGCCATTAAAGATCCATCACAATAAATCATTGTTGCTCATATGAAATGGTAACGGTCACTATCCATCTTTATAATCAATATTCGTGATGAACCTTGAATGTCACCATAACACCTATCTTTTGGCGACACTCATTTTTTGGTGACTAAGGCTATGGTTCGTCACCATTGCTCATATGTAATGGTAACGGTCGATATCCGTCATTATTAATCATTATTGGTGACGAACTTTGAATGTCACTACAACACCTATATTTTTGGCGATGCAAATTTTAGTGGTGGAGGCTATGGTCCATCACCATTTCTCATATGAAATGGTGACCGTCGCTATCTGTCATTATAAATCATTATTGGTGACGGACTTTGTATGTCACTACAACACCTATACTTTTGGCGACAACACCTTTGGTGACGTTCAGTTTTTGGTGACGAATGCTCTTTTGACCATCACCAATGAGCTTATGGTGACATTTTTCACCCCTCACCAATGTCCTTTTTTCTTGTAGCGCAAATTATGTGTATACACTACTTCCATTAATCAAACCTACGTATACCTTCAAAACAACTGCAAACATAAACTTTTCAATCAAGTCTGTACCAACCAGCAATATACTAAACATCTACTGTCAACTTACAAAGCTTTATACAGGAAGTAACAGAGATCACTTCTTCTCACTTATACAATCAATCAATCAAATACCAGCCTCCTTATCCATTCAGTTTTACATTCAGATCTAAGAAGACATCATTGAAAAACAACACTAAAACAACAGAATTTGATCAGATAGATGAGCTAGATCTGAAAAAGAAGCTTTTCTTTTGTATACGCTATTTCAAAGAGGATAACCTACGTGTACACGCGCTTTTGAAGAGACAAACTAGTGTACAAATCTACACATATCAACTCATAACTTTGTTGCACTTTTGAACTTCAGACAAACCCCGATCACCACATTTAAAGAATAAAACAGGTGTACACAGTCAGATCTTGCATAGCCAATATCAGATCATCCAATAATAAGTCATTTCAGGTCTCATGATCCTGATCCAACATTGAATTCAAGGTGCACAAAGTATTTGAGATCAAATCACAAACATAGCCCCTGCAACATAAAATATATTTCAAATAGAAGTATTCCTTAGAAACCCATACATTTTCACATAACACTTCATAAGATATTCATTCCTTTTGTACTTATCCCTTTGATCTTCTCCTCCTTATATAATTAGATCCTTTATCAATAACTCGGAGAAAAACCACTTAGGACCAATACCTTGGACCAAATACCTAGGGTCAATACCTCAGACCAAATACCTCGGACCGAATACCTAGGGTCAATAGCACGGACCAAATACCTAGGACCAAAGCCTTGGTTTTCCAACATGTATGTGCTTTTCTTCCTATGGGAGTGCGTGTATACATATACTCTATTTTTGTTCAGTGGACCAGCGTGTATACGCTGCTTTGACTAAGTGGACCTGCGTATACTTTTTAAATTGCTTTTCATTAGCCTTTTCCTTTACCTTTCTTTATTCTGATCAGTAGACCTTAGTTCCATCTTCCTATTCTTCTATACCATTTCCCTGTAACCTCTGAATATACCTGTTGCATTGTGAGTTGCTTTTTATCATAACTGAATTGACCTGTGAGTGAATTTCCATCAAGGACAACACTTGTATCATAATGCCAACAATCTCCCCCTTTTGACTTGATGGCAACCATGATGGTGTTGATTACTGCAAGCTGTAGAAATTGTCAGAGATAACAAGCAACACCAAAATTCTCTCCCCCTTTGACATCAAGGGCAAAGGGAAAACCAGGATATTTTTCATATCTGAATAGTTGAATATGATCATGCTCCCCCTAGGCACATGGTGAATTCTCTAATTAAAATCCCTCTTTGTACATGTTCTGATATCATTGTACATGCTATGATGCACTAACCATCCATGTTCCCCCTGAGCACATGCAGAGTCTGCAAAAATATTTTCCAAAATAATAACATGAATCTATAACTAACCTATGTGAGTTTGACCTTCCTATCACCAATGACTCATACGTACATCCATCTCCTAATCATGTAGTGATCTGAATTGGATCCATGAAAAATTATCAGAGTGCCATGGCTGTATCAAATCAGGACAGACTTCAAAATTCATGAACAAAGAGCGATCAGGAAGACCTCTAGATAGTGGCAGTTTGCAGCCAGCAAGGAATGACAACGACCTCGATCAAAGTGCGCGACCAAGGCCCATGGAGACCGCGGAGGAGGAAAAACTGGCAGTTGGGAAGCCTAGATCGGGAAACGAAGGTCATTTCTGATGCGCGATTAGCGCTATCGTGCATCGATGGACAAAACCCCTCAAGAAGGAAAAGCCCCGAAGCGCTTAGTCGCATGGGAAGACGGGAAACTGTAGGGAAAGCGCTAAGGTGAAAGGCGGGTCCCTCGCTCCAAAACCGGCAATATATCAGAGGCACATTGGGGCGGTAAGAAGATTTAGAAAAAACAAGCGATTCCATTCAGCACACGACACGTGTCCAGCGAATGAGAGAGAAAACCGCCTCTCATCACGCGCTAACAGTCGAGCAAGTCAACCGCACGAAATGAGTGAACATCATAGGATCTAGGGGCTTTAGATCTGACGACGGAGAGTGCGCCTGATGGAGGAACCGGATTTGACAGGGGAATTAAGCTGTGGCATATAAAAGTCTAAAGTCTGACTTGACTGCTGAGTTGGCGGATGAGTGATTCCACAGTGTAACTGAAATACCGAACCGTCGAGGAAGAGCTGGCACAGTTCATGAGAGGACAAGTGGCCACCTCCTTGTGAGACATTGGCGATGACGCAAAGGCAGGGAACTCCAAGCGAACAGTAGCAGGCAATCCGAAGGGGCGAAAGAGGAAGCGAAAAGTTAAGGATAGATTGGCTTTAAGCCATGAGCAAATAGAGAACATGGACAAAGAGAAAAGAGAATAAAGAACCAGAGAAGAAAAACAGTGACGGAAAAGGCGAAAGAGACAGTAAAGCAAGAAGCAGAAAAAAGAGAGCTGAGTTGACCTAAGGCAGCATCAAGCAGACAGAACCAGGCTTGAGAGGTCCGAGCCATCCCTGTGAGGACATCTATTGGAAATTGAGCACCATTGGACTCATCCGATTAAAGACCAGAGAGGTCAAGACTTGGTAAGGAAAGAGTCTGTGCACTCTAGTGGCTTGGGGAATCCAAGAACTACCCTACTAAGCATCCTCTGTTTCAGGATACTCAAGTTGAGCTCCTCATTGTAAATCTCTACTTTAAAGAAACAATAAAAGAATGCCACCACTGAGAGTTGGACCGGAGACGTAACCCCAGAGAATATGGTGAACTCCTTATTAATGTGTTGTGTTCTTGTATTTTCTTACTGTGTTTCCCTTACTGTTTTCCATCTTCCAGTGTCTGTGTATTTTGTAATCTGATCGATCTGTTGCCTAAAATAACATAGACACACACCAGCACATGAGTCTGTAATACCTTCATTCATTAAATTTTTAACTGAGATAACTCATGAGTGATTTTCAGATCAATTGGTATCAAAGCTTTAGGCTATTAAGGTTAGACAAGCTTGTGTTGGTTTAGTTGTTGAATGCTAACTAGATCAAAGCTCAAATTAGGAGAAGGAGAGTTGGTCGAAACTAATCCTAAAATTGGGAGAGTCTATCCTCGGAAGACAACTTTAGAAGAAGGTTCTATGGGGCCAGACCCTCAATTCATATATAGTTTTCTAGCCATAAAGTCCATGGTAGAAGAAATGTATAAGGACTTTAGAAAACATAAGGATGAAGATTCATCAGGCTCTAAACAAAACAAAGGAGAAGATGAGTCACATTCCCATGACCACTCAAAAGGCAAAGGGAAAGAGGAAAGCTTTCTCACACCTCCTAATAGCCCTAAAAGGAAAGCATATTTGATCAAACTAGATGTTAAATTTGATTTACCTATATATGATGGAGAGTTGAATGCAGAAAAGCTGGACAATTGGATTAGACAAATTGATGGTTATTGCAGAGTGTAGAATATCGATTCAGACAAGAGTAAGATTCAACTGGCAAGCCTACGCCTTGCAGGCACTGCCTTGGTTTGGTGGGAAGGCAGGACCTAAGCTGACATGAAAATACATGGTAAGACTATCTCTTTCTGGAGTGAATTTGTTTCTGTAATCAAAAAGCAATTCTATCTATTGGCCTACATGTAGCAAGCCATGATGAGTTGGCAAACTCTTTGACAGTTGAAATGGAAAAGTGTGCAAGGGTACACTCAAGAATTTAGAAAAAGAGCATTGATTCTAGAAACCTCATTAGACTCACCTGAGACTTTGTTGAAGTACATTGGTGGTCTACATAGCTACATGAGGCACACCATCCTCATGTTTAATCCCACTAGTATAGATGAGGTATCTGTACAGGCTACTCTTCTAGAAGCTAGAGGAAAGAATGGAAGTCCAGAAGTTGGGGGATCATCCCAACCCACTGCAAGCAAAAATAAGGAGAAAAGAAAGCAGCAATGGAAAGCTAGGAAGGCTAACACTGCACAGAAAAGCAAGGCTTCATGCACTCACTGTAAAAAGGATGGGCATGCTGATGAGCATTGTTGGATTCTTCATCCAGAGCTGAGACCTAAGAAGTTCGAGGGCAAGAAGAAGAAGACTGTTGTAGCTATTCAAAAAGATTTGGGGTCAGACTCAGGAGATGAAACAACCATTACAACCACATGTATAAGAGGTTGTCCGCTTTAGAGAATGCTGAAATCAAGAAGCAGGTGCAGGAGTTGCTCGAGAAAGGGTTCATCAGACCTAGCACATCACCATGTGGGTCACTAATCATTTTGGTGAGAAAGAAAGATGGCTTGTGGAGAATGTGCATTGATTACCGAGCACTGAATAAGATAACAATAAAAAATCGTTATCCCTTTCCTCGCATAGATGATCTTTTAGATCAATTGAGAGAAGTTGTTTATTTCTCCAAGCTAGACTTGCATAGTGGATACCATCAAGGCAGAGTTGCAGAACAAGATGCATGGAAGACTGCTTTCAAAACAAAGCAGGGATTGTATGAGTGGCTGGTTATGCCTTTTGGCTTAAGTAATGCTCTTGCTACTTTCATGAGATTAATGAATGATGTACTCAAACCTGTTCTTGATGATTTTGTTATTGTGTATTTGGATGACATTTTAATTTTTAGAAAAATGTGGGAAGAACACTTAAAGCATGTTAAGCAGATACTAGATGTTTTGAAAACAAAAAAAATTCATGTTAAACTCTCAAAATGTGAATTTGGCAAAACATCTCTGAATTATTTGGGTCATATAGTAGGGGGTGGTGAATTGTAGATAGATCCCTCTAAGGTAGCAGTCATTGTAAACTGGCCTAAACCCAAATCTGCTACAGAAGTTAGAAGCTTCTTAGGAGCAGCACAATATTGGAGGAAGTTCATTTCTAACTTTTCCTTAATTGCAGCTCCCTTACATGCTTTAACAGGATTGAACAAGGTGTTTCAATGGGGAGGAAAAAAGCAGAAAGCCTTCGACACCTTGAAAGAAAATATTAGTACAGCACCTGTACTAGCACTGCCTGATCTTCAAAGACCATTTGAGATCCAAACGGATGCCGGTGACTATTCCATGGGAGTAATGTTGACCCAGCACAATAAACCCATATGTTATCATTCTGAGACATTTAATTCTGCAGTAGCTAACTATCCTACATATGATAAAGAATTGTATGCATTAGTACAGTGTGTGAAAAAGGTGGAAACATCACTTAATGGGCAAAGAGACAGTAATACATGCTGATCACCAACCACTTCAATATCTACACTCCCAAACTAAGTTGCAGCAATCAAGACACTATAGATGCATGGGTTATCTACAACAGTTTCATTTAGTCATCAGATATAAAAAGGGCATACTTAATAAAGTTGCAGATATGTTATTTAGACCCATTATAAATGCATCTACTATACTTAAGCATAATTTTGTGTTACATGAGAGTTACATTGAACAATATGCTCAAGATATAGACTTTAAAGATGTATATGCAACTTCAAGTCAAGGCAAATGAGTAGAAGAATTGGATTATCGTGTAAAGGACCAACTCTTATACCATTGTGGGAAGTTATGCACTCCACAAACTGAAAGATTAAAGATAATTCGAGAAGCACACACTTCTCTAATATCAGGTCACTTTGGGGTAAGTAAAATAGTTGCACAGCTGCAAAGATTTTGTTATTGGCCAAAAATGAACGAGACAGTTTCTAGATATGTAATAGGGTGTACTATGTGTGCTAAAAGCGAGCCCACCAATAGAAAACTAGGCTTGTACACTCCATTACCAGCTCCTTCTCACCCTTGGGAAAGTGTTTCCATGGATTTTGTTGGAGAACTACCTAAATCTAGGAAAGGTCATGATTATCTGTATGTTGTTGTGGATAGGTTCAGCAAAATGTGTATTTTGATACCTTGTAATAAACATATTACGCTGAACAAACTGCAAAACTATTCTTTGAACATGTATGGGTTCATTTTGGATTACCCACTTCCATTGTATCTGATCGAGACACCCAATTTGTGGGGAAGTTTTGGTCAAGTTTGGATCACTATCTGAAAAACATATACCCTCCTTCAACCACAGAAACCCGCGTGTATACGCAACTATACTTCATGAAACCCGCGTATAATAACCTTCCTCTAAAAAACTAGATTTAACAGCAGGATGATGCAGCAACTACTCCCAACTTTTGTCTGATATATTCAAATGTTTCTCTGGGCGGGTTTAGTGAATATATCAGCAACCTATTCTTTGGAGGGAACATACTACAATTTGACCTTTTGTTAAAGCACTTGTTCTTGTAGAAAATGGTACTTGATGGGTATGTGCTTGGTCTTGGAGTGCATGACTAGATTTTTTGAAATACTAATGGAACTTGTGTTATCACATAAAATGGAGATGGGTGGAGTATATGTGATCTGAAAGTCTTGCAAATTTTGCATCATTCAAAGTAATTGTGTGCAGCAAGATGCAACATCCACATATTCAGCTTCATTTGTAGATAAGGCAATCAAACTTTGTTTCTTGTTGAACCAAGACACTAACCGGGAACCCATATAGTGTTATGAAACCAGCTCAAGAAAAGATAGAAAAGATAGATCAACGCCTTAGAATTCAGCCTCTTCGAGGGGGCAACCTCGTTTACATTACATAAATGAACAATTCTTGGATGATACAAATGAAAAGACCTCCTTTCTATATATAGGAGTCTAAGGGGTTATAACATAATCAAAGTCGACATAACAATAATAATGTAAGGGCACAATAATAACAATAGTGGGCTTCTATGGGGCACAATAGTAACAATATGGGCACTACATGGGTACATCAATATAATAAGTGGGTTATACTAATAACAATAAGGGGTTACACTAGTAGCATAGGGGGCTAACATGCCCCTCTCCTTCAAAAAGCGTTGTCCTCAACGCTTGAGTAGTTCTTGATGCTTATGTATAACATTCTTGTCCTCCCATGTGGAATATTCAGCGGGTAAGTTCTTCCACTTGATGAGATACTCTGAAATTGATCGATTTCGCAGCTGTCGGGTTCTTGTTTCTGTGAGTGCTCCAGGTTCCAATATGATTTTTCCTTCCTCTTCAATTTCTGGCAATATTGCTTGAATTGGGATCTTTTGCAACTTTTGAATAAGTGGCCATACTTCTTCGTCCTTCTTCCATTCATCCCTTGCTTCGTTTATCCAATCTGGTTGGATAATATAAATAGCACAAAACAATGCTTCCACATCCTCATCCTTGAAGAGTCTTCCCATTCGGTAAGGTCACCATTTTTTAAGTGCATGTAGTATTGCCAACATTTCCTTCTCATAAATAGCTTGCTTGATATGTAGCAGTAAAAATACCCAATTACCTACATCAAAACATTTTTCACTACGATGTTGATCTACCTTTTGTTTCGTTTGATTTTGCACCGAAGTGGCATTATCCTTTAAAAGTTGGAGAACTTGTTGTTGATGCTCGATGTGATCTTTCTCTGCTTGAACCTTTTTCTTCTTCATATGTCCTTCTATCTTTTGAGGAGTGGTAATTTCTTCCAGTCCTTTACAAGATATGGTCGGATTCATTTCTTGATGCTCGATGTGATCTTTCACTTCTTGAACATTTTTCTTCTTGATGTGTCCTTCTATCTTGATAGTTTGAGGAGTGATAATTTCGTCCATTGAATTACAAGATATGGTTGGATTCATTTCTTCATTCTCGATGCGATCTTTCACTTCTTGCACCTTTTTCTTCTTGATATGTCCTTTTACCTTGAGAGTTTGAGGAGTGGTAATTCTTGCCAATGCTTTACAAGATATGGTCTGATTCATTTCTTCTTTCTCTGGGGTGGTGTCCTGGCGTATATCCTCTTCTTTTGATGTTTCTTGATCCTTTTCTTCCTCCTCTTTATATTCTATGTAAAATAATTTCTTCTCAGCACACCTATGACCTTTAGTGCATTTTCTATCACAATTGTAACAAAGCCCTTTTTCTCTTTTTTCTTCCAATTGTTGTGGTGTAACCCTTGTAGGTTGTGGAAGGCTGGGAGAAACAACACTTCCATCTTTATAGTTGTGAGGGGTATGCTTCCTAGTTTCCATAGTTTTGCTTTCCATTATATCACAAAGCCCTTTTACTCTTTCCAATTGTTGTGGTGTTGCTCTAAAGAAGGTGTTGCTCTTTGTATCCTCATAATGTGTTATCATTTCGTCCGTGAAAATTGACCACGTAACAAGTTTTTTACGAGAACAAAGCCCTTCATACCATAAAAATTGATCTGGTTCTAAATATGAAGATGCAATACATACCTTTTGTAACAGTTGTACACCATGTAGATCAAAATATTGCTCCATCTGAAGTATCCAATTTACCGGATCCTTGCCATCAAACTTCCTCATCTTGCTTTTTCTTGATTTTAGGATCTCGACCTTCAAAAGCCTGTAACTCTGTACTTTCAGATCTCTAAGTTCTGAAATTGCAACCTGTAGTAGCCTTCTATGTACTATTTCCAATGCCACTAGTCTGATCCAAATTGGAGTCTCCAAGAAAGAGTTATGCACAATCTCCCACAGTGACCTGATTGTAGACTAGTTCCGTAGAGTGAACTTGCATGAAGTACCACGTGTCACTGTTTCAAGCTTTGACTCTGAAAAATATATAAAAGCAAACTACAGTCCGTCCTCGTTTTGTACCTTCTTGCGAAATTTCAATCCGATGCTCATAAAGAAAGTTATGATGATTTTCCCTAGGTCACCTGTTTTGAATGTAATTCAGGAGTATGCAAAAAGACAAACTTCCTCAAATCATATCTCCGCCAATATCGCGCGAAAAGCTCTGAAATTCGGACCCAAGGTTCAACGCGATTTCTTCTCAAGTGGGTTTTTCGTGATACTTCTGAAACATCACAGAAAAAAACTTATAGCGAAAATTCCACGATGACCTGTTTGGAGCAGCGAAACCCTAGAATCCAAAGCTCTGATACCAAATGTTATGAAACCAGCTCAAGAAAAGATAGAAAAGATAGATCAACACCTTAGAATTCAGCCTCTTCGAGGGGGAAACCTCCTTTAAATTACATAAATGAACAATTCTTGGATGATACAAATGAAAAGACCTCCTTTCTATATATAGGAGTCTAAGGGGTTATAACATAATCAGAGCCGACATAGCAATAATAATGTAAGGGCACAATAATAACAATAGTGGGCTTCTATGGGGCACAATAGTAACAATATGGGCACTACATGGGTACATCAATATAATAAGTGGGTTATACTAATAACAATAAGGGGTTACACTAGTAGTATAGTGGCCTAACATATAGAATGCACCACCACTAATGCTCTTTCGATCATCAAAACTTCCTATCCAATCTGCATCTGTATATGCATGAAGATTAAAGTCTGTATCTTTAGGATACCATAGTCCAAAGTCCTGGGTTCCTTGATGATATTTGAAAATTATTTTCACTTCCTAGAGATGTGATTCCTTTGGATTTTCTTGAAACCTTCCAACAATTCCTACTGCATGCATGATGTCAGGTTTGGTACCTGTTAGATAAAGTAGACTTCCAATCATAGATCTGTAAGTTGGTTGGTTTACTATTGGTGATTCATCATTAGAGGTGAGATTGCATCATGTTACCATTGGAGTACATACTCGTTTAGAATCTTCCATTCCGTACTTTTTCAAGATCTACTTGAGATATTTGGTTTGTGAAATAAAGATACCATTTTTTGTTTGCTGAACTTGTAGACCAAGAAAGTAAGTAAGTTCACCAAGTAAGGACATTTCAAATTCTTGCTACATAATAGAAGCAAAATTCTGACTCATGGATTCTTCATTGCTACCAAAAATGATATCATCAACATAAACAACAATAATTAGCAATTTATCATTTTGAATATTTGTGTATAAATTGTTATCTGCAAAACCTTTTGTCAAGCCTTATTGTTGTAGATATTTGTCAAGGCGGTAATACCAAACCCTTGGAGCCTATTTCAGACCATAGAGTGCCTTTTTGAGTTTGCATACAAGTTTTTCATCATTTCCAAGAATGAATCCTTCAGGTTGTTCAATATAAACTTCCTCTTCTAAATCTACATTGAGAAAGGCTGATTTTACATCCATTCAATATACTTTGAATTTTCGAAAACTAGAAAGACCAAGAAACATCATTATGGCTTCAAGTATAGCAAGAGGTGCAAAAGTTTCTTCAAAATCTGTACCTTCTTATTGGGCATACCCTTTGCAAACAAGTCTTGCCTTGTTTCTAATAACTTCTCCATTTTCATTCAGCGTATTCTTAAATATCCATTTTGTTCCTATAATATTTTTATCATGAGGTCTAGGAAATAGCTCCCAAGTATCATTCTTTTCAATTTGATATAATTCTTCATCCATGGCCTTGACCCAACATTCATATTTGCAGGGTTCATTTACATTCTAAGGTTCTGTGGAGGATAGTAATGCTAGATAACTTGAGGTTCCTATCAGAGTTCTTCTTGTCTGTACTCCAGACACTTTTTCTCCTAGAATTTTAAATTCTGGATGATTTTTCTCAACATACCTCGATGGATTCCTTTCCCTATCCGTTGTATCTTCTTCTAGTGTTTCATTGGTTTCTTCTTCAATATCATTTTGATTTGATGCGGGAGAGTAATCCCCATCTTCCTCATTGTCATATTCCTCTATTGATTTCATATGTTCTAGATTTCTGCATGCTTCATCAACTACAACATCAATGCTTTCAACAATTTTCCGAAGTCTTTTATTATAACATTTGTACCCTTTACTTTTGGAAGAATAACCAAGAAGAACACCTTCATATGCTCTAGGTTCAAACTTACCAAATTTTTCATTAGTCCTTTTGATAAAACATTTGCTTCTAGAAATATTCAAGTAATTTATAGTAGGAGGCTTACCATACCAAAGTTCATGTGGAGTTTGAGTGCTATGCACCCTAACATTTTCTTTGTTGAGAATAGTCACGGCAGCAAATGAAACTTCACCCCAGAAGGTTGCAAGAGTTCTAGATTCATCTAGCATAGCTCAAGCCATTTGTTGAACTGTTCTGTTGATCCTTTCTACCACAATATTTTGCTGAGGAGTTCTTGCGGTGGAGAATTGTCTTTTTATTCCATGTTGCTCACAAAAGTCAAAGAATTCATCTAATATGAATTCTCCCCCTCAATCAAATCTGAGACATTTGATTTTTCGATCTAATTCATTTTCAACCAAAGCTTTAAAGGCTTTAAACTTTTCAAATGCTTCATATTTATGCTTTAGATGACCTATCCAACACAGTCTGGGAAAATCATCAATAAACAAAATAAATTATTCTTCTCCACAAGGTGACTTTTCCTTGTTGGCCCACATAAATCAGTATGGATAAGTTCAAGAGGATTACCTACTGACACTTCCTTTTCAATGAAGTGAACTCTCATTTTCTTACTGATTTGACATGGTTTCCATATGGTATTTTTTGGGATGGTAATATCTGGAAGATCATGAACTGCCTTGAGCCTGCATGCTTTTCTTATTTGGGAAAATCTTAGATGTCCCAATCTTCTATGCCACAACAAATTTTCATATGTTTTGCTTAGATAGCATTGTTGTTGTCCTTCTTTGAGTATGTATAAGTTGTTTGGAGTTCTAGTACCTTTGATCATGGTCTTTCATGTATCAAGCTCACGAACAACACATTCGTTTGATCGAAACACCACTTCATTTCCTTAATCACACATTTGACTGACACTGAACAGTTTATGCTTTAAACCATCTACATACATAACATTTCCAACTTTAACCTTTTCTTTCAAGAAAACAAAACCTTTACCTTTAATGATAGCTGGAGTGTCATTTCCAAATGAAACATTCTTTTCCTTTTCTAAAGCATTATATGAGTGAAGTTTTTCTTTATAACCTATCATGTGTTTGGAGCATCCACTGTCGATGTACCATTGATTTTCTTATCCTTCTTTATACAAGGCTATACCACATCTTTCTGATTGAGATTCCTTCCTTCTCCATATCTTGGGATTTAATGGCATTTTCTTCTTTTGAAGTGTTGGCCGAAATTTTCTCCTGCATTCAGATTCTTCATGACCAAAGTTGTTACAAATCGAGCATTCTATTTCATTTTCAAGAGGAGAAAAGTTATTATAGGAACTTTTCTTTATTCCTGTTACACTCCTTTGATTTCGTGCTTCTCTAGTCATGATGGCTTTGTAAGCAATGCATTAAATAGCCTTGTGCCCAAAGTTATGACATGAAAAGCATTGCTCATTAAATAAGTTTTTGCGACCATCGAACCTTTTGACATTGTTTACCTGTTGGTTACGGCTTCTATTGATATTCATCCTTAGAGTAAATTAAGTATTATTTACCTGATAATTAGTTTTAGGCCTTTGCTAACGATTGACATATTGTTCACTGGTCTTTGCTGCATCAAGGTAGCTTCTAGTGGAGATTGATGGCTTTTGTGATTGAGATGGTTCTTTAGTATATCCAAGACCTCTCTTTATCAGAGGAGAACACTGAACTTTGATAATTTCATTTAAAGTTTCTGATCCTTTACCAAATCTAAAATTGAGATATTTTGTCTTCTCAAGATATTTTCTTAGACCCACAATTTCACATTCTAGATTTTCATTGTGTTTTCCTCTTTCAGCAAGTTGGTGTGTCAAAGTATCTATGATCATATTCTTTTCTTCTAAACAGTTTTTGAGTTTAGCGATTTCTTCATGAAAGTATTCCTCTTCTAATGCATCCAAAAAATCATCATTTTCATAAGCTATGAGAAGTCTATAATCTTGTTGAGTTTCATCTTCATCACTATTAGATAAACCATCACTATCTTCATGCATATAGTAACTCCTTCTATTTACAACCTGTTTCCTATTACCTTTTGCATATTCTTTCCCTTTTTCATATTTACCTTTATGAGGACATTTGGAAGCGTAATGACCGACTCTACCATAAGCAAAGCATTTGAAAGGTAACTTACCTCTGAGCCTTCTAGAACCCCATTGAAGCTTCTTGACAAAATTTACCTCCTCTTCTTCTTCAGAAATGTATCCTGATTCATTGTTTTCTTCCGTTTCTTTTCCCTTTGCTGATGCTTTAAATATGGCTTCTCTCATATTTGATGGACCTCCTTTTCTCATTTCAAAGGCAGTTCGGATTCAATGAAGTTGAGTCATAGTCATAAATTGAAGATCCTATTTTATTTCTATGGCATACACTTTTGACTCAAATTTAGAAGACAAAGATCTCAAATTTTTCTCAACTAAAGTAACTTCCTTTATTTCTTCACCCAGATTCTTCATACAATTAACAATCTCATCTCTATGTAAAATGTAACTGGCTACACTATCGTCATTATGCATCTTAAGAGTTTCATACTGAATTATGAGAGTTTGAAGCTTAGCATGTTTTCCCTGAGAGTCTCCTTTGTAGCTCTGAATGATTTTGTCCCATATTTCTTTGGTTGTCTTGAGTTGCATGACCTTGAGAAATTTTGATTCTGACAGACTTCCTGGTAATGTATTGATAGCTTTGGAATTAGTTTCGTATAACTTCTTACCTACAGCGTCTGTAGGAATTTCTACTGGAAATTGATATCCTCCTTCCACAATTTCCCAAACATCGGTTCCAAGCGATTGTAGATAAGATCAGATTCTTACTTTCCAACATAATAAGTTGCTCCCATTGAAGATTGGTGGTCTGATGGATCCCATGCCTTCATGATTATTCATCTTGAAAGATCTACCTTCAAGCAATCAAACTTCTTCTGAAGGACTTGCTCTGATACCAATTGTTGGAAATAATACTAAGAGGGGGGTGAATCAATATTATCATATCAATAATTTTATTTCCCAAACAAATTTATATACGCTACTTCAGTGAAGTGAACTAGCGTGTACACACAACTGTGATTAGAGAAACCAACGTATATCCATAGAACTTGTGATTTAGACAATTTATCATATGTTGATCTTAAACCAGTACATCAGTAACTTATTGGATAGTGCAGTAAAAACATAATAAAGCATCACACATAAGCAACACACATGAACACCAAGATTTAAGGTGGAAAACCAATGTGAGTGAAAACCACCTGCTGCAGTCATCTTTGTCTTCTTTTAATAATAAGAAAATATGTTTACAATCTTGTACTGATGTAGACTCATACCTGTACGCAAGCACCCACCTGCAGAAGGCTACAACCTTCTCTCATTTTCCAGCTTCTACTGGAAGGGAGTTGCAACCCCCTAGCTCTTGTACTAGCCAATTCGTTTTACTAGTATGTAGGCATCCACCTACAGAAGGCTACGACCTTCTTTCTTCCTCTAGGGACCACGTTTCATGAACTTTTAGACTGGATACTCCTGGAACACAACACCACAATGTAAAGGCCTTGTTTCATCCAATTTTCATACTGGACCCATAAAAAATTTTAAACTTAAACTGCATCAACCAACATTCAATTAATCTGAACAATCAGATCACTAACACCAGAACACTGTGCTAAACCCAAAACCCTGCATCATCATTCAGAACCAGCTGTAACCTCAAAAACCATGCATCATAATGTATATGCTACTTGGTTGAACCCAAATTGCGTGTATATGCTACTTCCGTTAATCAAACCTGTGTATAACTTCAAAACTACTGCAAAAATAAACTTTTTAATCAAGTCTGTAGCAACCAACGATACACTGAACATCTACTATCAACTTACAGAGCTTTACACAGGCAGAAATATAGATCACTTCTTCTCACTTATGCAATCAATCAATCAAATACCAGCCTCTTTATGCATTCAGTTTTACATTCAGATCTAAGAAAACTTCATTGATAGAAAATAGTAAAACAACAGAATATGATTAGATAGATCAGTGAGATCTAAAAAGAAGATTTTCTTTTGTATACGCTATTTCGAAGAGTATAACCTGCGTGTACATGCACTTTCGAAGAGACGAACCAGCGTATAGATCTGCACATATCAACTCATAACTTTTTTGCACTTCTGAACTTCAGACAAACCCAGATCACCACACTTAAAGAATAAAACAGGTGTACACAGTTAGATCTAGCCCAACCAATATCAGATCATCCAATAATAAGTCATTTCATGTCTCATGGTCCTGATCCAACATTGAATTCAAGATGCACAAAGTATTTCAGATCAAATCACAAGCATAGTGCCTGCAACATAAAAAATACTTCATATGGAAGTATTCCTTAGAAATCCATACACTTGCACATAACACTTCATAAGATATTCATTCTTTTTGTACTTAGCCCTTTGATATTCTCCTTCTTATATACTTAGATCCTTTATCAATACCTCAGACCAAAACCACTTAGGACCAATACCTTGGACCAAATACCCAAGGTCAATACCTCATACCAAATACCTCAGACCAAATACCTAGGCTCAATACCACGAACCAAATACCTCGAACCAAAACCTTGGTTTTTCAACATGTATGTGCTTTTCTTCCTGTGAGAGTGTGTGTATACGTATACGCTCTTTTTTTTCTATGGACCAGCATGTATACGCTATTTTGACTAAGTGGACCTACGTATACTTTTTAAATTTCTTTTCATCAGCCTTTTCCTTTACCTTCTTTATTCTGATTAGTAGACCTTAATTCCATCTTCCTATTCTTCTGTACCATTTTCCTGTAACCTCTGTATATACCTGTTGTACTGTGACAACACTTGTATCATAATGCCGACAACACTTGTATCATAATGCCAACAACTCTAACTCTCCACCCAACTATAGACAAGCCACAACCACTATCACTTGTAGCAATCACCCTCGAGCCAAATTCCAAAACTTTAGGTCATGTGTTTTTAGAGGGAAACATTCAATGAATGCACAACTGAACCACAGTGTTGTTGGGAAAAGTATCCAATTCGGAATGCCCCTATCCCACTCTAAGAGGTGATAGTGCCTTAGCAACAAACAAGGAAATCTATCTCGGTATTCTTCTTTATGAAATGCAAATAGAGAAAGAAGGTTGTAACTAACCGTTGTCTTCCGCTAGTTTGTCGATCCAATCTCTCTCTATTTCGTTTGCTTCCCACTACCTGCTCTTTCACTGGTCCAGCTTCACCCAGTTCCTGCAAGATCAAAAGAGAGGAAAACTACACGAAAGATATAGATTCACATTCACAACTAGTTTAGGATCAGATATAAACTAAATATGCAAATATAACAAAACATCATTGAAATACAAGCATATAGGAGAAACTCAAAATAGCTTTATTGATATGATAACAAGGTTCAAGAGGAGATACAACCAAGTGAGTCCCGATCCAACATCTACCTCCCAGCAAAAGAATCTCTTCCTCTCCTCCAACAAAGCATAAATCACCCAATGTACTAATCTCAATCTCAAACCAACAACAATTCTCTGCAAAGTACAAAATTCCAGCCTCCTGAACCTCTGGGTGAGAGATCCATATATAGATGTGAGCAGAGAGGATGAGTCAGCTCATGTTTTGACTTGTGGCTTCTCTCTGTCAGTTCTTGCTTCCACTTGGAGGTTGTGAACCTCTTACTCATCACTTGGTCAAATTCACTGAGGAAGATTCTGGAAGCTTCCAGGGTCTTTACACCTCGTTGAATGAACTTGCCATTTGTCATTTCCCGCTCAGCACACCCTGGTAGTGCTTCTACCTGTGTTGCAGTGCAACTGGCCAGTGTAACCTCTGCATTTCAACGCAGGCAGCTAGTGGAGCTGTTGAATTGATCCTGATTTGACCATTTCTGAGTGATTTTTGGTGGAGAACTTCTAGGAGAAGTTGTCTTTGGTTGACCTTGTTCCTTTAGGGGTAAGAACAACTCATTTAGGGACTTTGGATCCCTTGGATTATGGAAATTTCATGTTGAATGTTGTAAGGCACAAAAATGTCTATAAGAGTTGCCCCCTAAAGTATGAGGCCGTTTATCGGGTGAAATGCTTTATTAGGAAGATCCAAAGTTCTTCCAATGTTGGGAGGAGACCTGTAATAAGATACAATACAATACATTATTTTTCATACTGCTTTCACGATCTAGCTAAGGCGGGCATTCCCATGCTCAACTTTATAAATTCATTTTTCTGTACATAGAACAGACAATCGTCTGATGGTAGACTGATAATTTTGATGAAATCATCATCCTTTTGGTAGGATGATTATCTGCTGCAATGTTGTACATGTCAATGTCTTTATTTTTCCTGAATATATATCGCAGCCCGGATGGATGAAACTAGATCTGGGGTCTTCAATCTCGTTCGATCTTCACTCTAAGTACAAGTCGACCCATGTGAGAAATGTTCTGAAGTCGAACATGGAAAGACATCGCTTGATTACCAGTCAATGATGTAAACTGTTAACAAGCGTGAGAGGAATCACCGATAATGATATTGATCCTCAAGGTACTGCAGTACAATTCACGTGGTGTGAGTAAAGGACTTGGCGTCGAACACCACGCAAAATCTTTCGGTCGAAGGTCATTGATGTATACCTGTCGCCGGAAGTGAGAAACTTGCCATTGAGGCATGCAAGCTTCAAAGTACTAAAGGGGGTGTTCCTAGATCAACTTCTTGGATAATGAGCTGATGTCGACAAGAAGCGATCCGTCAAAGGAGGGCCTTAATGTATCCCACATCAGTGACACGGAACGGAGCAAATGATTTTGACGGAGGTGAAAATGATCTGATGATATATGGTTCAGGGTGGTGGTCATGAAAGGATGAAGGATAATGTATGGTAGTGGATGGGACACGGTTGACTTCTCTAGATGACTTCTCTTGAACATATCGGCGACACTTGTGTGATGGATTGGTAGCATTTACCCCAAAGGTGGATTGTAAGGCGAGACCATGGCGATGTGACCGGTGAATGAAACAACCCAACCCAACTCAAGCAAGGGGTGGAAGTGTCATGTTCAAGAGCGACTTGCTACCAATAAAAGTTCTTTGAGTTTCTCCCAATTTTTCCCCAGTCATTTCTAACCAGTACCTCTTTATTTTTGTCAAGCTTGAGGAGGATAACATATGCTTGTTCTATAATTTCCCTTCGGGAAAACCCATCGCTATGTTTTAACGAGCCTAGCGATAGTGAAACTTGTTCTGGTCTAAAGACAAGGTTGTCGCTATTAATGTTTTTTAACGAGTTTAACGACAAAGATAACTCGGTCCCTTTTCATTTTTAGAGAGTCTAAAAAGGTACGTAAAGATAACTCCAAAGTTCATTTTTCATCATCTAATCCCTTAAGTCCGAAAAAGTATAAAACAATACAAAAGGGATGAGTTTTCGATAGTTTTAACTAGCCGAACAAAACAAGCGCTCGATCTTTTTGTGCAATAATCCCTCAGGTCCAAAAAGATTAAAATCTAGAGGAGGGATAGCACTTCCGGTCGCTTCAACGAGCTGGAAGGCCAAAACTCGGCAATCTTTTCATATTTTACGAGTCAGATGAAAAGAGCTTAAATAAGACTCGTCTTTCGAGGAACGAGTGATGAAATGGGTTAGCAGCTGATTCCAGGTAACGGTTGGAATTTTCCAATCACGGCAGTGTCACAAGGATGGCCAAGTGAGATCACTCTTCGCAGCTGTTCCTCAAAATGGGTAAACAATCAAATGGAGGTGAATGATCGGCCAATGGAAAAGTGGAGGTGACGGTGCAAACACGACCAAGGCTTTAACGACTGATAATTTACATTCGCAGTGGTTATTTACCGGGTAGTTCATTCTTTAATGAACTTAAACGCAAATTGAAACACTTGCTCGATCTTATGTTTATTTTTTAATGAGCATGAACTATGTGTTAAAACTGCTCAATCTTATGTTTATTTTTTAATGAGCATGAACTATGTGTTAAAACTGCTCGATGCAGGTTTATTTTTTAACGAGCTTGAACCTTGCAATAACACTGTTCGTTATAAGTTTGCATGCCCCCAGCATAATAACGCAAATAGAGGTACATGCCCCCCAAGCTTCATTGCATTCAACTCGGTGGTTGGAATGAAGGCTTACCTTTGAGATTTGAAAAGGGGATTTGTTTCATTTTTTAATGAGGTTGACACAGTAAAAGAACTATCCTCATCGCCCACTGTATTTACAGTATTTGATAGAAAATCGAAAACTGAAGGATGATAAAGGTCATCTTGAATATCTTCTCCACCATCCGGGAGAAGGGAACGATGGTGGGAATCATTCCATTGTGCCCCGTCAATTACCATTGATTGGACAATTCCTTCGTCAGTTCCATGCACTCGCGACCAAGGATCTGAAGGGGTACCATATTCTCTAGACCTATCTATCCAAACGCTTAATGAGCATTAATTTGGGGTTGCCCCCCGGGCCAAGAAAACTGATTGCTACAATATTTATAAAATGGCGATGATTCGTGCTGACAAAATGTTCACGAATATTTAGAATCCATTAGATATAGAGGATTTCATATTGTAGGTTTCCACTATGGCCACTTCCGCCAGATTACTCGGAGGCGGTAGGGCAAAAGTACCCATTAAGGCAGGGTCTTTTAGGAGACCTACTCCAATATTTCGAAGCACATGATTGCTTCCATGGATCATTGGAATGCTTCCTGTAACTTGTGAACTGTCGGGGAGGAAAGTTTGTTGGTCGACGACTGTAATTCCTCCTTGAAAGGGGAATGCAATCTTTCTAAAATAGGTCGACACAACAGCTGCCATGGAATAGATCCACAGTCTTCCTAGTAGGATGTTGTAATCAAGATTCCCATCGATGACTTCAACATCTATTTCTAGTTTTTCCCCCTAGTTCAACCTTCAAGTTATTTAGGATACCATATGGGGTATATGTCCTTCCGTCGAATGCTTTTAACGTCGTCGAAGATCGCGACAAGGTTGGAGATCCTAAAGTTTTCCAGCAACTCATCGACATAATACATGTAGAAGCCCCCTCATCAATAATTGTTCGATGAACAGTTTCATTGAGGGCTTTCACTTGAATAAGGAAAGCTAGTTGAACTGGTAACTGAGGATCGTATCCTTTGTGATCGAAGGATACAAGATTGGAATCCTTAGGATCAACCCCACCAATGGCCGATAACAAAGCCTGCCTTTGGGATGGACAATTTTGTAGTACTTCAAGAGTCGACATAGTGGATGGCGATTGGGCCAAATCTTCCACTATGTTATAATGTTGCGCTGCTCTGGCGCGAGGATTAAATGTCGACTTGTGTACTACTCCCTTTAGCGGTTTAATTGTTAATTCAGGAATGATGGGTGGTACAAATTCTGTCAAAGTTGTTGTCGAACTGCTTGGTTGATCTTTTTCCTTGCCGTTCGACAGCTGCGGATTCCCGTAATCTTTGTTCCTTGTCGAAATCAAAGCATCATTTTGTTTCTTCGAAATCGACAACATTAGCACTTGCGACGGGGAATCACTTCCACTATCAACCAGATTTGTGCCTGGATTTGGAAACCGGTCAGTTAACACAGCTGAGGTTTGCAAACTCTTAAAGAATCTTTTAAGCTTAGCTTTGTATGGACATTGTGAGGTCCAATGATCCTCATCACATATGTGACATCCCGTGGAGGGTGGTTTCCTATTTCCAGGAGGGTTTGAAGAAGTTTTTTCAGGAGATGACTCACCATGTTTCTTCTTCTTCCCTTTGCTTTGTTTCTTCTTGCTTCCTGGTTGTTTGGTTTCTTTGCCCTTATCTGCTGATACAGCATTTACTTCCAAAGCAAGAATTTCGTCTTTTTCATTTTGATCTAAAATCTTACGGGCCTTCTTGGAGTTGGCCTTTTTCGATTTCGCGTTTGTCGTGCCAATCACGCCATCACCGGCATAAAAGTCATTGTTTGATTTAGGAGGAGGAGGAATTGAGAATTCCGGTCTAGGGGCATCAGGTATTTTGTCGTAGAGCGTGCTAGACTGAGTATAGACCAAGTCTAGATATTGCGCACAAGCGATAACTTGCTCTTCCGTTACAACTCCCCCCTTCGCCACATCTTCCGTTATGGCAGGAAGTAACGACTTGATAAACCATTCAGCTAATAGTTGATCGGAAACGTACGTTTTTACCATCCTACAACGACGTCGCCACTCATGTATATGATCAGATATGTGAGTGGCCATTGTCTGTTTGAAGTTGGTTAAGATTTCCGTTCCCATTTCATACCTTATCGGTAATTGAAAATGGGTTAAGAAAGTCGTGGCTAAGGTGCTGAAATTGTCGAACGAAGCTCTAGGCAATTCAATATACCATTTTGTCGCTGGACCCGTTAACGTCCTCTGAAAAAGGCGAAGCCTTATCGAATCATTGTTTAGGGTGTTTGATAAACACCATAGATGAAATGTCATCACGTGATTCGATGGGTCCTCACCTGTATTTCCATTAAATTTAGGAATGTCTGATGGAAGTTTGTGAGGAATCGCTGGCCACCCAGGGGCGTAAGCAATTGGATCGTTTGTTAACCGGTGTAAATCGGGTAACTCTAAAGTTGCCACGAATGGTAACTGTTGATTCAGGTTAGGTGAAGCATACCCAGGATACGATGGAATTACCTGAGCAGTTGGCCTTTGCATACCAGCGTAATGTAGTTGATGTTGGTATGACTGATACGGTTGGTGGACATGACCACTGTAAAGTGGTTGATTGTGACCGTTTTGAATGTACGGTTGTGCACTGTTCGCAAAGATCTGCTGCTCAGAACCTTGGTACACTTGTTGGAATTGTGGTTGTTGGTATTGCACCAGCCACGGTTGTGAAGCCATGCTCTGTTGTGCTATACTAACCGTCGGACCAAGATGTGGGGTAATTGTACCCGTTTGGACCTGTGTCGCCCCACCATTTGGCGATTGTGGTTGAGTCACAGGGTCAAGGGGCTGTTGCATTACAACCTGAGAAATCTGAGGTTGACATACAATAGGCATCGTTTGAACTTATGACACTGTTACAATAGCTGGTGTTGTCGGGATGTTTGACATAGGTACACATTGTTGCATAGAATACACAACTCTTGGTTGTTGGGGTAGTATAGGTACCCAACCACTTGTCGTAACTCCAGTATAACCTGAATATTGTTGAGAACTCCCGTACAGATATCCTCCCAGAGGGGGTAATGAAAGGGCATACTGCCCCCCATATGGTGGTAATCCGGAACTCAAGGGGATTGTTTGCCCTTGGGGACTGGATGGCCCAAATTGACCTTCAAATGGATCAATTTGTCGAGTCTCAACATAAGAGTTTCCGGATATTATTCCGGAGGAACAAACAGGAACGGACCACACTTTCGAAATAGTCCCTGGATGGACTCCTTAAAGCAGTTGTGAGCTAGTCGGGACAGATGGTACGCCGGCAAACATTGTCGGAGTGACGACAGGGAGTTCTGCCGTCGTTGTGTCATTTGACATAGTCCAAGATGTTAACAGTTGTTCAGACATTTTGAGTCTATCCAAAAGATTACCTAGCGATTCTACAGGAACTTCCACTGGTGGTAGACTAACTTCTGTTGTCAAAGGAAATAGAGTGACCTCGAATCCAAAATGTGTTGGAGTACTTGCTTGCAGATCTTCTACAATTTCCTCTATCACAATCAAACCAGGTGGAAGGGGAAGACCGTCAGGTCCGTAAAATATTTCTGGTGCCGAAGAAGGGGTTGAATCAACAGCGACAGATGTTTGAGGAGCAAGACTCTCTGAACCGGTTGCAGATGGAACTGGTTCAGTGACGCAAGTGTTTGATCTCAGACTAGGATCAGTATCACTGTCCCTCTGTGGCTGTCGAACTTCTTCTATAGAGGCAGGGTTTCCAAAAATGTTTGGAGTAACCAGAATCTCGGATGTTGTTGGAACACTTGTTCTAACTTTGATAGGAGATTTCGAACCGGTTAAACGAGTTCGCTTTGTCCGTACTGTTTTCGATTCCGGAGACAAAGACGGTTGACTCGTAAGCCTCCGCGAACGACGAGGTTTCAATTGACTTTCTTCCACGATTTCGGATTACTCGATCAACCAAAATACAAAAGGGGAAAGTGTGTTTCCGAATTAAATGAATTTTTAGATGCTTTAGACACAACTTGCTTTTTCAATTTTAAAGAGTCGAGAAAAAGCTAAAGATGACTCTAGTCTCCTTCGATGTTTTAACGAGCCCGAAGTGACATGCTCGGATGGACTTTTTCCGTTATAGAGTCTGAAAAAGGCCAAAAGGAACTGCTCTAGAGTTCTAGGTAGAGGGTGTGCCAAACTTTTCGCAAAACCGCAGAATACTTTTTAGGGTACGGGCGGTCAATCTTCCTGAATGTTGTGTTCAGTGCATTGCGATCAGTAGGGCGGCCGACATGGCTTCCTATGGATAAAGGTTATATTCCTATAGGGGTCTCCCAATATATACGTGGCAGTACGTGGGAGCACAATCCGTACTGGCACTTATCGTCTCTCAGGAGGAATCACCCAACCATCAGTGAGGCGACCAATGACCAGGTTTTACGACGCCGGAACACGTCTCTAGCCTAGACCTCTATGTTGTGCGTTATGTTACAAAGCGTTGTTAAGTTCATTCAATTTATTTTAGGTTGATCTTTCTTAGAAGTTTGCCTTTTTAGATCACCACGAGATGTATGATACAATTCCTAAATGCAGTGTAAAGATGATAAGAAAGCTTTTATATCTTTTCAACAATGAAAATCCTAGCTACAAGGGGAAAAGAAAGACACCATCTTTTCTCAAAGAGCATAGAGCACACAGTAATGCACTTTTTCCTAAATCAACATACAAACTGTCAAAATGAAAATGCACATATGCATGTATTTGTTTTCACTTTCTTAATATTGATGCCTAAAAAGAAAGTTGTTGTACAAATTTGAATTCGATTTCAAGTGAAAAACACAAACAAATTCTTTTTCGAAATCAAAAAGACGATTACGAAACTTTATGATTTACTTGTTTCGACACTTGAAATGCATAAATTCAAACCAAACGACAAAAGTAAAATCTCAATCAACTGTGAACAACAAAAAAACTCACTCCTAAGATCAAAACGACACTTACGACATGTCTATATCTAAGGGCGACAGTATGACTAGTTTACTTTTGTAATGGGAAACTGCAAATGATGTAACAAATACACAAAGAACAAATACAGTTTCTTTATACAGCCGAGACGGAATTGAGGCAAAGAAAAGGGGTTTCAGATAGGTACACTCACTGATAACAGGCTACAAAAAACAGAGAGAAAACTGAGCAAAAGGAAACAGGGAACCACAGCTGCACAAGGCAAAGACTGATCAGCGCACTCCCAACACAGAGGATTTGATATTCAGCGCAGGTAGCCTTCACGGGACCTGCGTTGAAATGCAAAACCTCTTCACAGAGTCTGCGCTGAAGCAGAAACGAGAGTTGTTTCTGGGTTCTGGGTTACGGTTTGCAGTTAAATCTACAGTTTTTGGCCGGATAAAAGCTATCAATTAGGTACAATTAGGAGGATGATTTATAGGAGGACTAAGATCTATCACAAAGGGCTGTTAGAGCACTTGTGGATCAGCTGTTCAGATCATAAACAGGCCCAGTGAGTGGGCTAGAGTAGCTGATCTCTACTTTGCATTTGTAAATGGCAAATGCAGTTCGATTCGGCACTCTTGAGTTTATGAAATGAATAGCAATAGAAACACAAATAAACTAACAAGATACTTTCCCTAGTGGAGTCGCCAATTTGTTGTTGGGAAAAGTATCCAATTCGGAATGCCCCTATCCCACTCTAAGAGCTGATAGTGCCTTAGCAAAAAACAAGGAAAGCTATCTCGGTATTCTTCTTTATGAAATGCAAATAGAGAAAGAAGGTTGTAACTAACCGGTGTCTTCAGCTAGTTTGTCGATCCAATCTCTCTCTCTTTCATTCCCTTCCCACTACCTGCTCTTTCACTGGTCCAGCTTCACCAAGTTCCTGCAAGATCACAAGAGAGGAAAACTACACGAAAGATATAGATTCACATTCACAACTAGTTTAGGATCAGATATAACTAAATATGCAAATATAACAAAACATCATTGAAATACAAGCATATAGGAGAAACTCAAAATAGTTTTATTGATATGATAACAAGGTTCAAGAGGAGATACAACCAAGTGAGTCCCGATCCAGCATCTACCTCCCAGCAAAAAAATCCCTTCCTCTCCTGCAACAAAGCATAAATCACCCAATGTACTAATCTCAATCTCAAACCAACAGCAATTCTCTGCAAAGTAAAAAATTCCAGCCTCCTGAACCTCTGGGTGAGAGATCCATATATAGATGTGAGCAGAGAGGATGAGTCAGCTCATGTTTTGACTTGTGGCTTCTCTCTGTCAGTTCTTGCTTCCACTTGGAGGTTGTGAACCTCTTACTCATCACTTGGTCGAATTCACTGAGGCAAGTGTCATTGAGGAAGATTCTGGAAGCTTCCAGGGTCTTTACACCTCGTTGAATTAACTTGCCATTTGTCATTTCCCGCTCAGCACACCCTGGTAGTGCTTCTACCTGCGTTGCAGTGCAACTGGCCAGTGTAACCTCTGCATTTCAACACAGGCAGCTAGTGGAGCTGTTGAATTGATCCTGATTTGACCATTTCTGAGTGATTTTTGGTGGAGAACTTCTGGGAGAAGCTGTCTTTGGTTGACCTTGTTCCTTTAGGGGTAGGAACAACTCATTTAGGGACTTTGGATCCCTTGGATTATGGACATTTCATGCTCAATGCTGTAAGGAACAAAAATGTCTATAACACAGAGCACCACCAGGCCACCCTGCATTTGTCCTCAAGGCAAGCCACTACTCTTTTGTAATGCTTATGCCCAACCAGTTTTCAATAAACTTATTTATCTAGTTTACTACTCTCTTCAACTTCCAACAATGTCGTCCGGGCTGGTATCCTTCTACCTCTTCTTCATCCCTTCGAAAAGTGCCCACCCTCTTGGACAATGCAACCCACGTTGCCTTAATTTTTTTGGTCTTTTTCTTGCTTTTTATGGGGGTCAAAGGACACCTGCCCATGTGCCTTTTCTCCTAGTTAATTTATGGTAGAGCCAACCCACTAAACCAACGAGGACTAATATTTAAAACAACAATTCCTTCAAGCAATCTCCTCACTCAAGAAATGGGATCCGTGTTCCTATTTCAACCTTTTAATTTATAAAATTACTTACATTGCATACATGAAGATAAGTAATTGGGGTGTTAAAAAAAGTATCACCCAAGGTGCATTGTTACTTAGACTTGGGATTATCCAATATATTCAATAGAAAGATGTGTCAACAACAAAATAATCTATCAAGCATCATAATTATCTCTAGGATTATTTTTTTACTCTTGTGTAATGTAACTTATCATACCAACGCAAAAACATGCATAATTACATAAGGTTGCATTAATGGGAAATACACATCATCACCATGAAGTATACATGGAAAAAGTAATTTAAAGTGGCCAAATTATTCCATTTATTTGATCCAAACAAAATAAATTCTCACATCAACTAGTGATTCATAATGTTGTTATATTAATGTCTTAATATTCAAGGCACAAAATAATAGTAGTATATTCACAAAGTCAATGTTCCTATGTAACACAACATTAACCATCAACAAATAATAAGTTCACTATCAAACGTTTTCTAGGCGATAACCTTTACATTTATATATATCATTTCTAGGAAAGGAAACTAACTCTAAGACCATATTCATTAGTTTAACAAGTAGTTAATTCCCATTACTTATTCCTTCATTACATCTATTGACTACTTGCAATATTCCACTAATTTTCCCACTCAAAAATGGGGATCACACCTCTAGAGTTCCTCTACCTACTTTGTCATATGCCTTTTTATTTGAATTCATCTCCAACTAGCTTCAAAAGCTCCTAATAACTGGCACAACTCAAGCTTTTTGTTTATGGTTATAGCACCATCATGTCCTCAATCAAAACAAAGGGCTCAATATGTCATGAGCACACTTGTTGACTTTCCCTTGAGTCAAATTTGCACCACATAATTTTTTTGACCCCCATGACCAATACTTTCAACTCCATTTCTTTACTATTCCTTTCAAAGAAGGGGCCAACTCTAAAACGAGTTAGGATTCCTAATCTTTAAGCACATGAAATCCAACACTTACAATAAGGTCCTAGACAAAAAAATATGACTTTTAGCCAAGATCCATAGCGAGGTCCTGGTGTGGTCCTATGATTTATATTAGATCATTATGTTATTTTTTATCCATCTCAATCATTTAAGGGTGGAAAAAGTGGAGGAATCAGCTCATATGACCATTTTTACCAGTACGACACCGTTTGGCAAGTTGGGGGTTGAAACCTTCCAAGAGTATTTTGAGGTCTCAAACAAAACATTTTGGGGTAAAAATTTACCTCTTTAGCCCAACACCTTTCTTTCCTATCTTACACACAGAGAAATTTCCAACGACATAAGAATCACCTCAAACAGAGTCCTTATACAAAATTTATGCCACTCGAAAGTCGACCTTCTTATTTTCACCATTGTAATTCAAAAGGATGCACATAAGCCCCCATAGCTCATGGAAAATGGGATGGACATGTGATTAAGATGAAGAAGACTCTAGAATAGTCCATATTGTAACTTTGGTTAAGGTTCAAGGTAATCAAACCTAACCACTAATAAGTTATGACCAAGCCACTGAGAGGAATGACAGTTCCATTCTTTTCAAGTGTATATTGCTCCACGAATGATTAGAGTAGCCGAGAGGGATAGGGAGAGAGAACATAGAGAGGATTTGTGTTTTGTATTACTCCATGGGCCACATGCCATACTTCTTTGTACTTGCAATCATTTTCTGTTTAGAGAAAGAGAGCAGAGTGACATCACCTTCCAGTTGGGTTTTCTCCCGAAAATGTTTCCTGAAATGCATATTATGTCAAATGTGGTTCGTGAGTTTTATTTCCCCGTTCTCTATTTTCTGCATAGATTTTAATTTGCATGCATACTCAATAGACACGAATCTAAAGATCCAAAAATATAAAAAGAAATAAACCTTAATATTGTAGATTTCGAATTTTTATGTATACAATTTATGAATCATCCTACTACTAGTGTACTTTGCATTCTGGTCTAGCGAATTTTAGTAGAAAAGTTAAATGTTTATAGTGCCTGGTAGCATTCCATCACATCTCGCTTGAACCATCAAATTTGTGCTTGCAAATCCCAAGCAACACAACAAAACATAGTACTAAATTTGTGGTAAAAGAAACGTTGATTGATGTTGAATTTTATAGAAACTATTTGTGTGATTTTTGGCGTGTAAGTTGGTTGTAACACCAAAAAAGGGGTACTAGCATCAATTTACGGATGCGTGTAAACATTGTATAATAATGGCAGGGTTTGTGATTTGACTATCATATAATCATTAATTCTTAAAATTATGTCTAAATGTCTTAATATGTCCATCTATAAGCATCAACCTATCAATGTTTCTAGATGTTGCATTAGTGATGTCTAAACATCACTTCAATTATATCAATATAAAAATTAGAGCACATACCAACTTGGGGTCTACCTCTCATCGGAAGGTTAATAAAATGGTGTTTTCAAATAGATGAATAAAACATAATTGGTTGACATTGCAAATAAGAGAATGAGGATGATGTTTAACATCACTTTTATAAATCTAATAACATATAAACCTACCTAACCCATCCTACCCAAATAAGCTACCCCTTCATAATGAAACTAACAACTATAAAATATAGTTAGTCTTCTCACAATACTGCTAACATGATCAATATTTGAACATTAGGATTTATTTGATTGTTCATTTATTGAACATTAAATTTTGAAGAGAAAATAGGTTTTTTAAGTTTGTTCAATTAAGGTGCATTAGGTTTATTTGTTTGTTTGTTTAATTTCATCCCTTCCTCTTATGGATGTTAATAGTTGAATGGGTAAAAATTCTAGTGCTAATGCTCTTGTTGGAGAAATATACTCTTACCATGATGATTACAACCACAAAGAATAGACCTAGCTAAGATTAGAAGCAATGCATTTAGTGATATTTTCAAACATTTTATATGCTCGTGATATGAAAAGACATCAAATTGTGAAACAATGATGAATAAATTTTGCTACTGTGAGATTGTGAAACATTTCTTTCGAATAATTATTACTTGCATTAAAACCCTTGAGGCATTATCATTGGAAATTTTCGATAACATTAACAAATTTTATAATATTTGTAACTCTGTATATATATTTATGTAATTTAAACTTTATACTAATTATATTAACTATACAAGTAACTTTTCTTATAACTCATTTGTTGGGATTCTATTATAAATAAATAAAAAAAACTAAAAAAACACAACACTTTAATATAAGGAGGATTCTATAAAAATAATAAAAAACAAAATATTTAATATGAGACTATGTGCAAGACATTTAATCAATAATTTGCCACCATTAACTCATAACAAAACTAAATAATTAAATAATACAGGAAATTTTATAAAGTGCCTTACAATGCAGTGTACATGAAAGTTGTGTATCTTTTTCAACTATTTTTCATGCCCCATTTCATAAGTGAACCCATGAAATACAAAGTAGTTTTAAAATGTTTCATAAAAATCAAGAAAAAGTCTAAAAATATCATCCAATTCAAAGTGATAAAAACTTTTAAAAACAAAGACTGAGTTTTCATGCCCCATTTCATAAGTGAACGCATGAAATACAAAGTAGTTTTAAAATGTTTCATAAAAATCAAGAAAAAGTCTAAAAATATCATCCAATTCAAAGTGATAAAAACTTTTAAAAACAAAGACTGAGACACTCGTATGGTTGTCCCCGAAAAGACCAACTATGTTAGGAAGAGATTTTAAGCAAGAACAATGTTAATATCTTCATTATTCTATCTCATGGATGAGAGTGCTTCAACTTACATTATGTACTAATGTACTAACATTGTTATTTATTTATAAGATAAATTGAGGTATATAAACCATTAATTTAAAGCCTCAAAAACATACCAACATTAGACAAATATTTCTTAACCAACATTATAAACAAATACACTATGGACCAATTCCGGCTTCTAAAAAAATTATGCTCTTTTTTAAAAGAGGCAGAATCTTAAAGTTCTTAACTTTCTGTTTGAGCTTTCCGTTAGAACACGTGATGTCTACAATTAATTGGATGGCAAGTGTTGAATTGTCAACAGTTTTTACCTATAAAAACCTACAAAATTTTCGAAGAATGTAAACTCTCTGGGCTAAAAGGGCAGAACATTCAAACTATCTTTGTTCACAACACACACACATACAAGACAAAGTGCTCACGCAGAGGAATCTTTTAAAACAAGATGGTCAAATTGAACCAATCACCAATCACATAAAGACAGACTAAATACAGAGATTAGAGTCCTAACACTTACACGCTTTGCATTGATGTTCCATAACCTTTTACATCTGAAATTACGGAAAATCTTCTACTTGATCAACCTTCCACCATGGAATTGTTGATTGGCTAAGCTGGACTCTAATCTTCATGACTGCAATGCGATAGACATGACTATGCTGGAAATCACACATTCAGTAGAACCACAAAATATGCTTATATACTCTCTCCACCCTTCCTACTACGTCCATGCTGGCAGCTACTCAGCATTGGACACTTTAATTATTAGGAGTCTCTCCACCCTTCCTACTATATCCATGCTGGCAACTACTCAGCATTGGCCACTTCAACTACTAGCCATTCAGAAATATAGGCATCCATGCTGGCAACTACTCAGCATTGTTGCCACTTCAACTACTAGCTATTCAGAAATATAGGCAGTCTCCAAGCCAGATAACATGGACTTACTCTGATTCTGTTCTACCTTTTGTGCTTCAAGGGCAAAGGTGTAACCCTATTTTGACTTAATACCATTACTGATTCACAGGTTCGGCATCAGTATATACCAGATTTTCCCATGCCAGGAATGCTCTGGCACTCTGGGAAAACACCTTATTTACCTCTTCCAGATCATTGCAGGTGACATCAATGGTCACATCATTTGAGTGTGAAGCGACCTTATTATACAAAACTACCACATTTTGGCTTAAGGCTGGATACTTCGAGAGATCATTATTATCTGTGCTCACTCTGGGAAAGTGTTTAGGAGGTGCAGCGACAGCATTTTCTGCACGATATTCTAGACCTACCGCTTTGAGGAAAGCCCTTACGCTTTGGGAAAATACCTTGTTGACATTTCCCCTATCATTACAATGTATAGGAGTGACTATAGCATTGTCGATTGTAGCGTTGTTAACATACCCCTCTACCAAACTTTTGCTAATGCCTACAAAGTGCTCAAGATCCCCTGTAGATGCGTCCACTGTAGTAAACACTTCTGGTGTCAGAGGAGAAGCCATACCTACTATCCTGGAAATTGACGAACAGAGATCGGGCAGAGGGAATGAAGGATAGACCTCAGACCGCAGCCTGAGAGAAACGGCAGCAAAATCAGAAGGATAGACCGCAGGTTGAGAGAAACAGCAGGAAAATCAGGAACAGATATCCGACAGAGGTTATGAAGACACTGAATAGAGGAGGGTATACTTATACAGATGCGATGAACGAGGTTGGCAGAGAAGGGTTGATCTTAATCATACACGTGGCAACATTAGGTTTGATCTGGAGGCCATCCTACTAAAGACAGCTAGGTCTAAAAATCGAACGGCAGATCAATACTATTACCTGATGGCTCACGTTTTACGTGTGACCCGTACATGGAACGATAGTGATTATAACGGCAGATCAATACTATTACCTGATGGCTCACGTTTTACGTGTGGCCCGTACATGGAACGATAGTGATTATAACGGCAGATCAATACTATTACCTGATGGCTCACGTTTTACGTGTGGCCCGTACATGGAACGATAGTGATTATAACGGCAGATCAATACTATTACCTGATCGCTCACGTTTTACGTGTGGCCCGTACATGGAACGATAGTGATTATGGTGTTGTGTCTACTTCGTACATCTGTATATCAACTATCATTTATATCTCAACTATATTTTGGATACAAGTACAGACACTTTGGACATATATAGATGATGGGTGTACGATGGTGGTGGAAAAGGTTTGATTTTAACAAGTTAGGTGGTTTGAGGTCGCCATCAAACTAAATACAGCTCGGTTTGAAAATCGAAGTACTATTCAGAGTAGATCAATACCATTACCTCAGTCAAGTTTTATGTGTGGCTCATTCATGGGGCGATGGGTGATTATGGTGTTCAATTATCATTTACGTGTCAATTATCTTTTTGGATGGTATATCATCTATTATTATTATTTATTTATAATTAGGTTTGTGTTTATTTTTATTAAATTTTAATAAAAAATTTGGATACGAGTACATCAAATATCATTTATATTTTAATTATATTTCAAATACAATTAGTTTTTTTTGTCTTTTTAGGTTAAGTAACTTTGGGATGCAATTCAATTATAGTTTATATCTCAACTATGTATTTTGGTTAGAGAATTCTTGTTGGTAGATCAATTATCATTTATGTTTTAACTATATTTTGGATGGTATATCAATTATCATTTATGTCTCAGTTACATGTGGGATATAATTATGTTTGTGTTATTTTCTATTAAATTTTATTAGATGGTATATCGATTACCATTTATGTCTCAACTACCTTCGAGATATAATTAGGTTTGTGGTTATTTCTATTAAATTTTAGTAAAATTTATGGATACAAGTATATTTGTATATCATTTATATTTCAACTATATTTTGGATACAATTAGGTTTGTGTCTCTTTATGTAGAGGGACCTTTGAGGGTTTTCAAGGAGGACTTGATCACTTAACTATTTCATCTATCTCTGCTAAGGGTAGGGGAAGGAAATATTACATTTCTTTAGCAAAATAAAAAGGTCGTGAGGATATGGTTGTGGGAAAAAAACTTCCATAGATGGGGAACTTAGAGAAATGTTAGCCCTGCAAAGGGTTTCCCAATGAAAGTTCTATCTTTCAATTGTTGAGGGTTGGCAAGTAATCCCAAAAAAACTTGCTTTAAAGAGACTGGTTCATGTGGTGAATCTCGATATTCTCTTTCTTCACAAAACTCTTAGTGAGGGAGATTGTGTCTCTAAACTTCTTGAGTCTTTCTTTTGTTCATGGAAATTCATTTCTATGGTTGTTCATGGTAGACTTGGCGGGTTAGCTCTCAGTTGGGACTCCCGAATAAATCCACAGTCAAATCCTTGATATGTTTCAAATTGGGCTTGAACTAACTAGTTGTAGACATACCATAATGAACATCATATACATGCCAATTGTCTCTAAACAGCAAAATGAATCCCTCTTCTTTTATCTAGCTTGAATTCACTTTGAAGGGATTGGAAAAATGATAAATTTTCCCTTTCAATCCTAGCAATACATGAGAGTGATTAGATTCACCTCTTGAGCCTACCCATTGACGATGAAAATTAAACCTATGCACCAAAGTTTCTACCACTAGAAACCTATCCAATATTTTTTCTACACCCCCTTCACCAACACGATGGTTCCTCCGGGCACGCTTTAAATTTACAAGTTCTAGATCAATCAAATTCTTTGCAATAATTTAGTTTGAAAAAAAAATATGAAAGAATCATATTCTCTTCCTCCAAGAAAGACTTACCAAAGAAATCATTCTGAAAGGATATGTGATCCTCATTTGGCCCATAAATAATGATAAAGGTCAAGGTTGTGTCCAATTTCACTCAAAAACCCACTAAACCCAAGCATGAGGCAATACTCCAAGTGTTAAGAGTCTAAATCTTTCAGGAGTCCCAACCGGGAGCTAACCCACTAAGTCTACCATGAACATCCATAGAAATGAATTTCCATGAACAAAAGAAAGACTCGAGAAGTTTAGAGATGCATTCTCCCTCATTAAGAGTTTCTAAAGAAAGAGAATATCGAGATTCTCCAAATGAACCAATCTCTTTAAAGCAAGTTTTTTGGGATTACTTGCCAACCCTCAACAATTGAATGATAGAACTTTCATTGGGAAACCCTTTGCAGGGCTATCATTTCTCTAAGTTCCCCATCTATGGAAGTTTTTTTTTCCTACAACCATATCCTCCCGACCTTTTCATTTTGCTAAAGAAATGTAATATTTCCTTCCCCTACCCTTCGCGAAATGTATCTCTACCTAGTGGAGTTAACCATGAGTGGTGTTGGGAGGAAGTGAAACATATCTTCCTCAACTTGCCTTGGATATCTCTCTACTACTATATTTTGGTACTGTTTGTGAGCTCTTACAGCTCGAGGTCCAGACTCATGTACATGCTTATATGCTATAAAACTGGTTTGGGTCACCTAGTTGTTGTGTGCTTAGGATAATAACTATGGTTGTGTGTATAAGAATTGAATTTTGTTAAGAGCATATTATCGATGTTTCTGTTTTCTTATTTATGACATGTATGGTGATTTAGGATTGAGACACATAGATCCATGGATGATCATGGTTATGTGGAATATATGGTTAATTATGATTTATGGATGATACATGATTTTTATGATTATATATGCTTAATCTTGTATTAAGCAGGATGTGAAAAGGGACCTAATTATTTGCAAACAAAGATGCTCAAATTATAATGACTGTGGAAGTCATGATACATGATTTTTATGATTATTTATGGTTAATCTTAGATTGAGCAGGATGTGACATGGGACCCAGTTATTTGCAAACAAGGATGCTAAAATTATAAATGACTGTGGAAGTCATGATACATGATTTTTATGATTTTATATGCTTAATCTTGTATTGAGCAAGATGTGATATGGAACGTTGTTATTTTCAAACAAGGATGTTCAAATTTTAAATGGTTGCAAAAGTCATTTCTCTATAACCAAAATTGTTGTGGAAGTCGTGCACAATCTTTGGTAAAACGTGAATAAGTTAATTATGAAATTCATTGATTCCTTTGATCTGTGAGATTTTTATGTGTACAGGTCTTGGAACAAGGCCTTAACAACGAACCATCAGATGGGTATGAGCTCACAATCATTGCCTTAAGGTGAAGCGTGGAGTTTTAAAGCAGAGTAGATGAGAAGCCATGGAACATAGGGTGCAGAGTCCTAAATCCATGAAAGATAAAGATGTGGAGTCTTGTATCTATAATAAAATGTTTACAAGTGTGGAGTCTTGAATATTCAAAAATATCAAGGTGTGAAATCTTGGATCTTTAGAGTAGATCAGGGCGCGGAGTCCTCAATGTACTAAGGCACAAAGATGCATGCAATAGGGGTGCAGAATCCCTATTCTTCTGAAGAAAAATACCACTCATGGGCAGCTCAGGGATGAATTTCCTTAATAAAACCTCTTTTCTAACAATCCTAGAGTGACTTTGTAAAAATAGAAAGTCATGTCTAGCATCTCAAGCATGACTTTCCAAAAATAGTAAATCACCTTGCATAAATTCGCAACTAAGTATAGTTGAAGAAAAACCACTTAACTTATCATTAATCAATCCTAATAGTTCAATCATGACTTAATCCTCAATATTATTAATATTAATATTATCTTTTATGAGACTATGATGTTATTATTAAAAGGGAATTACAAGTCACCCTCATTTCCTCAATCACTTCACATCTCTCTCCTTGATGACTCTCATGGCTTTATGTGAATCTCTCTCTTTTAATAATAGATTACACTCTATTTTATGCACTCATCAAAGAATGGCATATTCCTCTTACACTCATTAAAAACATGTCATAAAAGATTCCTCTTACGCTCTCTTTAATGCATAAGTTACACTCTCCTTAACTAAGGAATGCACACCTCTTCTTAATGGTATGAGTTAAACTCCTCTAAATGGAATACAAGGCATGCATATTACTCCTCCTTTATGACAAAATTTGTTGCTCCTCATATATATGTGTTTCATGTATTCTCACTTTGGGAGAGGGAGGTGCATTGTGATACCAAGAGTTGGAGAGATTTGAAAAATATTATGAGAGTGAGAGACTTGGAGAGTAGCCAATTGATTTTGAAATGATTTTGAAATTCCTATAATAAATTATTATGTAGCTCTACCTAGTGGAGCTAACCATGAGTGGTGTTGGGAGGAAGTGAAACATATCTTCCTCAACTTGCCTTGGATATCTCTCTACTACTGTATTTTGGTACTGTTTGTGAGCTCTTACAGCTCGAGGTCCATGGGGAGAAGTTCTCCCTGGATATGGTTGGGTGGAAAACCAGATGGTTTAATTGAGTTGGTTAAGGGATCAAAGATGTATCATATTCTCAATGATTGGAGTTGAATATCTCTTCATGTATAATTTGTATTGTCCTAAAATTATAGTATATCTTTAAGATAAAATAGAATGTAGAAAATTTAAATTGTTGTAAGAATCTAATTTTGGTTTAAGCTTCTTATTCTTTTCTTTCTTTCTTTTTTTTTCTTTTTTTTTTCCTTTTTTTTTTTTTTTGAATTTGTCTACTCCTATATTGACACAAAAATATGATTACATAGAGGGAGAGGCCTCGAGAGTTCTAGCCCTGAGAAACGACATGCTTACAAAATCTCACTTGAAAACTGACCAAAAAGACTTGCTTAATGACTTGCTTAAAGACTTGATATATCTAGAGACTGTAACTGAAGACTGATTAGGAATATATCTGGACCGGGACAGATTGTTTGGACCCATTCAAATACTCAGTACAGCGCAACCCTTTCAGAACTGGAATCTGACCAATAAACAGATTGATCCAAGACTTTGACCAAAAAACAGGAGAATGTCGCCCACGCAGGGGAAACTGGCAAATCAAAATTGGAAACAGATCTGATCTTGAGAACTATAAAACATGAAATGACTATAAACCCGGAAGGGATGGAGCCTCTTCTTACAACAACAAAACAAAACCAATAGGCACGATCCTTTTTAATCTTCATGAGAGGTTGGAGGCGATTATTCAACAATGTGGCACCCGAATTGGTAGGGATCTTCAAACTCAGAAGGATGGCCCTCTTTGCTTGGGGAACCACCACCTGCAGGAGCACTCGGACCTGCTTGGATGGTTGTATCCTGGGTAGCAGAGTCACCTGGGTCCTTTTTCTGCGTGTTTGCAATCTTCAAATTTTCATTCTTGTCTTCTGTCCTCGGCTCCAGAGGATCCCCTGGATTAACAGCACCCGAACCAACAGTATCCTCACGCAACTCAATAGTGATTGGCGCAATGAAGGAGGAATTTCTTAGTATGCAGGGGAAGCGAAAGCGATCTGTATGAGATTAGGAATGATGTGAGCTCGCTTCTGTAATAAGTCGACCTCGTCCCCGGCCACGACCACTCCTGGTCACAGGATATCTGTCAATGCAGAAGTCCGAGGCTTCAGACGAAGGGTCCGAGGTTGTGGAGGAAGGCTGGTGGGTGACGCGGCCTCGGGAGCCACCTCTTCTGCAGCTCATCCTTGAGCGCACTCTGGGCATTTTGAAAAGTGCTGGAGAAGCAAAACAAAAAGCAGTGGAAAAGACAGAGAGGGGGAAACAGAGGAGGATGCATAATGGACTGTTTGAAGCATGAAAACACAGAGAAGTATCAACACCGCGATCCAGAGCCGGACAATACCCTGGGCTATCTCGAGAGTGAGGAGATTCAACAGCGCTAGACCGGCATGAGCGTAGGGAAGGAACAAGAGTGAAAACCGAGCAGAGTGCCATCACAAATTAACTAGCATACTGGAGAGAGTGAAGGAGTTGTGTTAATGCAGTATTAAAGTTGTTGGTCGTAGACATTAACTCATACTTCATGTGAGGCCGGATGACGATGGCGATTAGCCACACGCCCACCCTCCACGTCGCCTTCGTACTGCTCGCCAGACTACACACCCGCATCTGAGGGAGATAAGTCTTGTTGCTTCAGAGGAGTGCAGTGTTGTTTGAGTTGTGCATCATTAGAATCACATATTGGATTGGAGAAGAATAGGAGCTACTGATTGACGCCTTGATTAGCCAATCTGTCTGCTACCTTGTTGGCCGAACGCCGAATGTGCTTGAAGGTAATGCTACGGGAGGTCTTGAGCCATTCTTCAATTTGTTCCAATCTTCTTAGAAGCGGCCAGCTCGAAGCAATATTTGCTGCTGAGGTACCTAAGTGAATCCGAGTAGCAGCTGCTATTAAGATTTGAGAATCCCCTTCTACCTCTAGAGGGAAAAACTTTTCCTTATCTGCTATATATATGCCTTTCCATAAGCCTTCAAGTTTCGTCACGTTGTTGGTATCTTTGCTCATTGAACCATGATATATGTGTAGTGCTGAGCCAACTTAATTTCTGAAAACACCACCATATCCAGCCGGTCCAGGATTGCCCTTAGCAGCCCCATAGAAGTTCAGTTTGTAAGAATGGGAAGTAGGAGGAGACCAATAGTGGGGAGAAGAAGTCCTGATTAGGGAACTGGTCTTGACTTGAGCTAAGAAAGTGAGGTCCAAATTCCAATCTTTTAGGATGAGGCGTTCCTGGGGTGAGTTTGGCAAGTCCGAGTCTTGCCAATGTCTTAGAGCTAGAGTTTCTTGCAGATTTTGTTTGAGAAGTAGCCATAGGGTGTCAAGTGGCTTACTGAGATTGTTGAAGATTTTATTATTTCTCTCCTTCCAGATAATCCAATAGACAAAGCTCAGTAGGAGGTTCCAAAGGGAATTGAGAAGAAGGCTTTGGAATGGATGCCGAGGCCAGTTTCTGATAGTGTTTATAATGTCTCCCACACGTCTGCCCATTCTTCTCTTGCACTGTGTGATTCTCTCCCAGAGTTGTACTGCTAATGGGCAGGTGTCCAGGAGATGCAAGATGGTTTTTGAATTAAGATTGCAGTTCGGACATCTAGAAGGCCCATTTAATCCTCGCTTTTTTAGATTATCCCAAGTGAGGATTCGATGTTTTCTTAGAAGCGATAGGAAAGAATAAACCTTAGGCCAGATACTTGGTTGCCAGACCTGATCCCATAGCTGATCCTTTTCTGTCTGCATAGGTTGATAGAGAAGTTGGTATGCTTCCTTGGTAGTAAACATACCTTTAGGCGTGTATCCCCATCGCAGCTTGTCCTTTTGATCAAAATGTTTAATTTTCCTGAGTTTGAGCTCCTGGTCGATCTCTTCATATGTTTCCTCCTGCCAATTAGCATGCTAGGTGCTAGCTGATCTCCAGAGTTGAAAATCTTGAGGGGATTGCTGCTGCCAAAACTGATGAACATGGATTTGGTCAATTTGCTGCGTAGAAGCCTGCCATCTGGGTTTGTAGAAGAGTGAGGCTAGTTTTGGAAGTTGTTGCCAGGAATCCTCCCAAAATCTGGCTATGGTACCCGAATGGATTTCCCAAATGCTATGTGCTTGAATAAAAGCGCTATGTTGCTTGGCAGCATTCCAAATCAACGAGCCAGGATTGGTTGCGCTAATTTGGATGAGATCTTCCGGTTGATTGCTTGGCGCATATTTGGCTTGCCAAAGATGTGCCCAAGGAATATGTGGTTTGGAAATCTATTTCCACCAGATAGTGTCACCCATAGTATTATTGCTGTGAAGGGGATCCCTCAAACCTAGCCCACCAGCTGATCTCGCTAGAAAAACCTTAGTCCATTTGACAAGAGCCCATTTTCTGTTGAATCCTGAGGATCCCCAAAGGAAGTTTATTTAAAGATTGTGAATATTCTTAAGGACCCATTTAGGGACTGCCAATATAGAAAATAGATAAAGAGGCATGGCTTGGAGAACGGATTTGATTAGGATAAGCCTGCTAGCAATGTTGAGCGAGCGGAAAGTCCAGGAAGAGAGCCTGGTTTCTAAGTGGTCAAGGGGGGTTCTCTAGGAGGCATGTTTAATGGCTGAGTCCAACAAAGGAGCTCCCATATATTTTGAAGGTAGCACGACTATCAGGAAGCCCAAAATCCTGGAAATGTTTCTCTGAGTAAGGGCTGGAGTATGGAAGAAGAAGAGCTGGGATTTGGAGGCATTGATGGAGGTTCCAGAGGCCTCCGAGAAGAGACTGAGCAGGGCTTTGAAGGCGGAGACGTCTTGTGCTGACGGATGGCCGAAAAGCATATTGTCGTCGACAAACTGTTGGTGGGAAATGGGGGGTAAACCATGTAGAGAAATTCCCTTTAAGGTGTGGAAGGAGATTGCCGAATGAAGAAGGCGACTGAGACCTTTGGCCATGAGAACAAAGAGGAACAGGGAAAGAGGGTCCCATTGTCGAATGCCACGAGAAGGACGAAAGGGCGCAGAAGGAGAGCCATTAAGAAGGATGGAGAAACAAGGGGAAGACATAAGATTCATGATCCACTGAGTCCAAGTAGCATTGAAGCCAAATGCCAATAACATTTTATGGATATAGGTCCAGCTTAGTTTATCAAAAGATTTAGACAGATATATCTTGAGAATCATACCTAGCTTTTTTAGTATCTTGAGAGAGTGGATCACTTCATTTGAGATGATGATAGCGTCCATGATCTGGCGCCCTTCTACATAGCCTGTCTGCTCTGGCAAGATGAGGACAGGGAGAATAGGTTTGAGCCTGTTCGCCAAGACTTTGGATATGAGCTTATAGATGACATTGCAAAGTGCAATGGGCCTATATTTTTCAGGCGTGTTGGGTTCATACACTTTAGGTATTAGCGTTATGAAGGTAGTATTTAGGGAAGGAAGGATCAGTGCATCGATCTTGATTCTCCCACTATCTCCCAGACCTCCGTGTTGATAAGCTCCCAAAACACGTGAAAGAAGTTGGCAGCGAAGCCATCGAGTCCCAGCGCTTTTCCATCCTTAAGTTGGGCCATGGCATCCTCCACTTCCTACGTAGAGATGGGTTGGAGCAGAATATTGTTGTGGTCTGCCATAATATTTTTAGGAATATGCTGCGTGATTGATCGAATGGCCTGATCCTTGCAACCCGGGGGCTCCCGAAGCATTTCCTGAAAATACTCTTTGAATTCCTGTTCCACTTCTTCATGCACCTCCAGTCTCTCCCCTTTTCGATTATTAATGAAGGCGACGTTATTGTGCATTCTCCTTCGAATAGTAGATCTGTGAAAAAAATTTGTACTTTTTCCCCTTCCTTAAGCCATCTGATTCTAGAGTTTTGTCGCCACATGATTTCTTCTTGTTTCCTTCGTGCTTCGATCTTGGCCAGGAGGGTTTGCTCCTGCTGCACATAATCTTCCGTTCTTCCCTCCAAGATAATACAATGTTTATTATATACATTTTTGGGCCCTAAAACCCCAAGCATGAAATGTCCGTAAATCAAGGGCTCCTAAGTCCCTAAAAGTGTTGTTCTAACCCCTAAAGGAACAAGGTCAACATATTACAGCTTCTCCCAGAAGTTCTCCATAAAAAACTGCTCAGTATAGGTCAAAACAGGATCATTTCAGCTGCTCCACTGGCCAAGTGCGTTGCATCTCACCTAAATACACTATGTGGGTGCGTTGCATTTTAAAAATCCCTTCTATGGGGTGCAATGGGCGAGAAATGACAAATGGCAGTGTCATTCCGCGAGGTGGAGAGGCAATGGAAGCTTCCAAAATCTTCTCCTGTGACACTTGCCTCACTGAATTCGACCATGGATGAGTAAGAGATCATCAATCTCCAAGTGGAAGCAAGAACTATCAGAGGGAAGACACTAATCAAATCATGAACTGACTCATCTCCATTACAGATATCTATATATGGATCCCTCATCCCAGAGATCCAGAGGCTGGAAGTTTGCATATTGTAAGGAATTGTTGTTGGTTTCTTGAGACAAACATCAGATTGTTGGGTGATCTAAGCTTTGTTTGAGGTGAAGAGGGGCTTTTTAGTTGGGAGGTTGATGCTGGGTCAGAACAACTGGTTGTAACTCCTCTTGGCTCTTTCTTGTTTATCAATAAAAGCTATTCAAGTTTTCCTCCATGCTCCTGTGTCATTGATGCTTGCTACATTTGTATGGTCAATTTACATCTGATCCTAGATTGTTTATGATTATAGATCCATGTCTTTGTATAGTGCTATGCTTTTGTGATCTTACAGGTACTTTGTGAAGCTGGGCGTGCCAGGGAGCAGGTAGCTAAAGACTATCAAAGAAGAGGGGAATCAAACCAGGAGATTAGCACAAGACAGAGGTTGGTCTTTCTGTTCCTCTCTATTTATAATTCATAAAGGAAAAACGAAAGTAGCTTTTCTCTGTTTGTTTCTAAGGTAGCTATCACACCTTAGTGGGATAGAGCAGTTCTATATAGACACTTTTGCCTGTAACAAAATGGCGACTCCACTGGGGAGATAATTAGTTTGTTTGTTTATCATTCTTTGTTGTCTGTTTCATAAACTTATAGGTAGCATTCGAACTGCATTCGCCATAAAAAATTCAAAGTAGATAACTGATACTTCAATCCATCTACTGGATCTTTTTATGATTTAAACAATTGATTCACAAACTATCTGATTGCCCTTGTGATAGCTCTTAGATCCTCCTTAGATCTACCCCTGATTGTTGCATTACTGATTGCTTTTTGCTCGGCCAAAACCCAAGAACTGAACTGCAAACTGAGACTCGGAACCCAAACAAAGTCTCGTTTCTGGCCCAGCGCAGGTACTGTTCAGATAATCTGAACTTCAGCGCACTTCCCAAGTGGACAAGGTGCGCTGCATTTCAAATTCTCTGTGTTACAGGTGCACTGATCAGACTAGGCTCTGTGCAGTTTTGGTTTCTGCGATTCATTCTTTCCAGTTCTATTCCTGAATTTTGCTGCGTGTGATCAGTATATGTATGTTTGAAACCATTTTCCTTGCTATTATTCCGCCTCCTTTGTACAAAAGAACTGTAGATGTTTTTGTGTGTTTGTTGAGTCATTTTTAGTTCTCCTTTTCAAAAGTAGCATAATCGTACTGTCGTCCTTTAATTTGAAACTGTCGCAAGTGTCGATTTCAATCGTAGGAAAGAGTTTGATTTCTGTTGATGGTCGATTATCTTGTTACTATTGCTTTTGGTCTGAATTTGTAATTTTCTAGTGTCAAGAACAAGTATTCATTTCAAAATCGTAAGGTGTTATCGTCTCCATTTTTTATTTCGAAAAGAAACTTGTTGATATTTGTCGCTTGAAAAGAAATTCATATTTGTGCATCAACTTTCTTTTTAGCATTCATATACTAAGAAAGTCGAAAACAAATACATGCATGTGCATTTGCATATAGATAGTTTGATTGGCTTGATTTAGGAAAGTGCATTTAGAGTGTGCTCTTTGCTCTTTGTGAAAATATTTTGTCTTTCTTTTCCTTAGTAGCTAGGATTTTCATTGCACGAAGAAGATAAAAAGTTTGTTTATCATATTAGATTGCATTTTAGGAATTACATCTACATCTCGTGGTGAACCTGAAAGGCAAACTTCATAAACAAGATCAACTTAAAATAAATTGAATGAATCTAACAACGCTTTGGAACTTAATGCACAACATTTAGAAGTCTAGGCTAGAGACCTATTCCGGCGTCGTAAAGCCTGGTAACTGTTGTTCTCACTGATGGTTGGGTGATTCCTCCACTTTGAGACGATAAGTGCCAGTACGGACTTGTGCTCCCAGGTACCGTCGAGTATATTTTGGGAGACCCCAATAGGCTTAATCCTTTATCCATAGGAGGCCGTGTCTGCCACCCTATCGATCGCAATGCACTGAACACATCATTCAGGAAGATTGACTGCCGTATCATAAAAAATATTCTGCAGTTTTGCGATTGGTTTGGTAATCCCTCTACCTAGATTTCCAGAGTAGTCCCTTTCGTTCCTTTTTAGACTCCTTAACAGAAAAGGTCCATCTCAGCACTTGTCACTTCAGGCTCATTAAAAATCGAAGGCGACTAGAGTCATCTTTTGTTTTTTCTCGACTCTTAAAAACTGAAAAAACAAGTTGTGTCAAAGCGTCTAAAATTTATTTTAAACGGAATATTCATTACCCTTTCCTATGTTGATCTTGGGTTGAGAAAATGGAATCCACCAACCAAGGAATTCTCCTTAGAGGAAATCCTAGTCCCTTCTCCTCATGGGGAGATGTTGGTGCGCCCCATATGGCCACATTGTCACTTCCAGGACTGACAATTGGTTTGCCTGTATGGCTCTTCTCAACCTCTGTCATTCAGAACACCACAATTCCTGAACAATCGAATCAGCAACTATACGAGTCCAGAGTTACCCACCAACCTTCTACTTCCTCTCCTCCTTCCTCTTCGCTTGACGGGGCTAGTAAAGTCAAAAGTAAAGTACCCGAGAAGAAGAAGGAAAAGAAGAAGAAAGAGAAGAAGAAGAAGGAGCCAAAAGCGAATGGGGGCAAACGAGTGTCGTCTAGCAAAAATCCACACACTGCACCGACCAGGCCTAAATCGCCATGTGTCATTTGCAAAGGAGACCACTATCACAGAGATTGTCCTTGAATCCCTCGGATCTTAAGGGACTGGTCTCCTCGTTTGCACAACCCGGTATCGTCAACCTCTGATGGTCATGTTGAAAACACACTGTCAACTAGTGAAAGTGAAGCCCCAGGACAAAAAGGAAAATATAGATTTCCTTGTAAACTGTGCGAAGGCGATCATGCCGTCCACCATTGTCCCTTCTTAGACGAAGCTAAAAGAGTTTTGGACGATCGTCCGGTTTCACCGTTACGACTTCCTCCTGGATATAAAAAACTCTTGCCGAGTCCGTCACTGGTTGAAAATCCGGCTGGCCCGCTCAAGTGGTCGGCTGAAGCATCTATCATTGAAGATAAACCATTTGAACCCATACCAGACGAAAGTCAAAAGGTCGAGGCGGTAGTTGACCCGGTCTTGCCTTCAGAGGTTCCATCTTCAGATGATACAGTCACTGAAGAGAACAAGGATGACACCATCAAAATTCTTTTCATAAGCACAGACTCCAACGAACATTGGGGCAATTTACCCGTTCCTTTACCGCAGGAAGAAAGTTCGTTAGAGTCGTACCTGGCCGTCTATTCGGTCCCACCTCCAAACAACCTAGTTGTCTCCTTCGACTGGAATCAACTAGGCAGACCCCGTTTACCAGCTAGTGTACCATTTCGAATCATTGTTCAAATATATAGAATGGTTATGGCTGGTACCATCATAGATGAGGGGGCTTCTGTGAGTATCCTTTCCTCAACTGCTTGGAAAGCGCTTGGTTTGCCATCGCTTTTGCCTGGGATGAGAAATCTAACAGGTTTTGATAAAGGAACCAGTCGACCGTTAGGGATCCTTCCCAATGTTGCCATAACATTGAGAGGGAAAACAGTTCACATGAACGTAATGGTAGTTCAAGGACCCCTGAATTATAATATACTCCTTGGACAAGACTATATTTCTTGCATGGGAGCAATTGTCTCCTCACTCTTTAGAGTAATGTGTTTTCCGCACGAAGGAAGAGTGGTCAAGCTCGTAGACCAGCTTTCATTTCCTGGATCATACAGAGCAAATAGTCATATACCATCCCTAAATGGTCTTTTCACGCAAGAAATGTCTCAATCCCCAGTCCGTCCACCCGATGAGCATGAGTGATTCGGGGGGACATGACTAAAACCCAGGGGGCATGCACCTTGGTCTGCTTCGGCAGGAAAACTTCGGGTATAGGGTAGGTTTCCGTGAGAGAATATTACTAGTCTGTACTCCCGTCCGTGATTGGAAGAGGGAGTTATTCTAGAACAAGATTCTCTTGTCAAAGTTACGTGAGTGGAGTAGCCTCCTTCACTCACCTTTGTCTATTTTGGTAAACATCGCCGAAGAAGTGTTTTGTTTGCGCTGTGAATAAAACAATCTTTGGGTAACCTATAAGAGGTAGGCCTCTCTCGGTAAAACAAATGTTTTAACAGAATAAAGAAGGGGTAACCTGGAAACTCTGTTTTATACCTGGGGGCATGCAAGCCTTTTGGCGTGCAAGCGAAGAGCGACTATTTATTTTTTAAATTTGTAGGTCCTCTAACCCTTTAAACTCGTAGGATTGGTCGTTTCCTAACTTGCATAAAGAAAGGATGTGGGGCAAAACTCTAAAAATTGCCGTTTTTTATATGAGACATTCTTATCACACGACTGGATCAATCGAGCAATGTTATCGCAAGGTTTAAGCTCGTTAAAAAATAAACCCGCATCGAGCAGTTTTAGCACATAGTTCAAGCTCGTTAAAAAATAAACATAAGACATGAGCAAATGTTTCACCCCGCGTTTAAGCTCGTTAAAAAATGAACTATTCACCGGTAAATGACCATCGTGAATGTAGTACTCCAGCCATTAAAGCCTTGGTCGTGTTTGCACCATCACCTCCACTTTTACATTGGCCGATCATTCACCTCCATTTGATTGTTTACCCATTTTGAGGAACACCTGCGAAGAGTGATCTCACTAGCCATCCTTGTAACACTGCCGTGATTGGAAAATTCCAAACCTTACCTGGAATCAGTTGCTACCCATTTTATCACTCGTTCCTCAAAAGACGAGTCTCCTTTAAGCTCTTTTCAACTGACTCATAAAATATGAAAAGATTGCCGAACCATTGGCCTCTCCAGCTCGTTAAAGGGACCGGAAGTGCTATCTCTCCTCTAGATTTTAATCTTTTTGGACCTGAGATATTATTACACAAAAAGATCGAGCGCTTGTTTTGTTCGGCTCGTTAAAAGTATCGAAAATTCATCCCTTCTGTATTGTTTTATACTTTTTCGGACTTAAGGGATTAGATGATGAAAAAGGAATTTTGGAGTTACCTTTACGTTCCTTTTTAGACTCTCTAAAATTGAAAAGGACCGAGTTATCTTTGTCGTTAAACTCGTTAAAAGTGTAATAGCGACAAACTTGTCTATAGACGAGAAGGAGTTTCACTATCGCTAGGCTCGTTAAAACATAGCGATGGGTTTGCCCGAAGGGAAAATTATAGAACAAGCATATGTTATCCTCCTCAGGCTTGACAAAAATAAAGAGGTACTGGTCAGCAATGACTGGGGAAAATTGGGAAGAAAACTTGAAGAAACTTTGTTGGTAGCAAGTCGCTCTTGAACATGACACTTCCACTCCGTGTGCGAGTCGGGTTGGGTTGTTTCATTCACCAGTCACATCACCATGGTCCCATCATGCCATCCACATTTGGGGTTAATGCTACCAATCCATCACATCAGTGTCGCCGATATGTTCAAGACAATTCACCTGTGTCTCACCCACTACCATACATTTATACTCCATTCTTTCATGACCGCCACCCTAAACCTTATATCACCAGATCGTTTTCATCTCCATTTGCTCCGTTCCGTGTCATTGATGTGGGATTCTTTAAGGCCCTCCTGTGACGGATCACTTCTTTTCGACATCAGCTCATTATCCAAGAAGTTGATCTAGGAACACCCTATTCAGTACTTTGAAGCTTGCATGCCTCAATGGAAAGTTTCTCCCTTCCGGCGACAGGTTTACATCAATGGCCTTCGACCGAAAGATTTTGCGTGGTGTTCGACGCCAAGTCCTTTATTCACACCACGTGAATTTTACTGCAATACCTTGAGGGTCATTATCATTATTGGTGATTCCTCTCGTGCTTGTTAACAGTTTACATCATTGGCTGGTAATCAAGCGATGTCTTTCCATGTTCGACTTCAGAAAATTTCTCACATGGATCGACTTGTACTTCGAGTGAAGATCGAACGAGATTGAAGACCTTGGATCTAGTTTCATCCATCCGGGCTGCGATATATATTCAGGGAAATAAAGACATAAAATGTACATCATTGCCGCACAGATAATCATCCAATCAAAAGGATGATGGCTCTATCATAATCATCAGTCTACACTCAGACGATTGTCTATCCTATGTACATGAAAATGAATTTATAAAGTTGAGCATGGGAATGCCTGCCTCAGCTAGATCATGAAAATATTATGAGGATAATGTATTGTATTGTATCTTATTATAGGTCTCCTCCCAACTTGAAAAAACTTCGGATCCTCATAATAAATCATTTCACCCGACATCAAAAGATTAACGACCTCATGCTTTAGGCGGAAACTGTTATAGACATTTTTGGGCCCTACAACCCCAAGCATGAAATGTCCGTAAATCAAGGGCTCCTAAGTCCCTAAAAGTGTTGTTCTAACCCCTAAAGGAACAAGGTCAACAGATTACAGCTTCTCCCAAAAGTTCTCCATAAAAAACTGCTCAGAATTGGTCAAAACAGGATCATTTCAGCTGCTCCACTGGCCAAGTGCGTTGCATCTCACCTAAATACACTGTGTGGGTGCGTTGCATTTCAAAAATCCTTTCTATGGGGTGCGATGGGCGAGAAATGACAAATGGCAGTGTCATTCCGCGAGGTGGAGAGGCAATGGAAGCTTCCAAAATCTTCTCCTGTGACACTTGCCTCACTGAATTCGACCACGGATGAGTAAGAGATCATCAATCTCCAAGTGGAAGCAAGAACTATTAGAGGGAAGACACTAATCAAATCATGAGCTGACTCATCTCCATTACAGATATCTATATATGGATCCCTCATCCCACAGATCCAGAGGCTGGAAGTTTTCATATTGTAAGGAATTGTTGTTGGTTTCTTGAGACAAACATCAGATTGTTGGGTGATCTAAGCTTTGTTTGAGGTGAAGAGGGGCTTTTTAGCTGGGAGGTTGATGCTGGGTTAGAACAACTGGTTGTAACTCCTCTTGGCTCTTTCTTGTTTATCAATAAAAGCTATTCAAGTTTTCCTCCATGCTCTTGTGTCATTGATGCTTGCTACATTTGTATGGTCAATTTACATATGATCCTAGATTGTTTATGATTATAGATCCATGTCTTTGTATAGTGCTATGCTTATGTGATCTTACAGGTACTTTGTGAAGCTGGGCGTGCCAGGGAGCAGGTAGCTAAGGACTATCAAAGAAGAGGGGAATCAAACCAGGAGATTAGCGCAAGACAGAGGTTTGTCTTTCTGTTCCTCTCTATTTATAATTCATAAAGGAAAAACGAAAGTAGCTTTTCTCTGTTTGTTTCTAAGGTAGCTGTCACACCTTAGTGGGATAGAGCAGTTCTATATAGACACTTTTCCCTGTAACAATGTTGTAATATGTTCATTTTCTTCTACAACACCTTCTGATTATAAAAAATATTACCAAACTTTGTGCGATTCCATGACTTGAGAACCTATTTAAGGTGTTTTAGTTTTTGTTTGAACTGGAACATCTTGGCTCCTACAGGGGGAATGAAGGATTTCCAAGCCTCGTGAACTACTTATTTGAAGTTAGGATGAGAGAACCAAAAGGCTTCAAAGCGAAAAGATCTATTGCACTCTGAGCCCGGACGCGACCACTGTAGCATTATGGGCCAATGATCAGAGCCCACTTGAGGCATGATGGAAGCATGAAAGTCCCCACCCAGATGAATAACATTATCCGATATAAGGAAGAGATTCAGCCTGGAAGCGATATGTTGTGGTCCCCTTCTTTTATTGGTCCAAGTATACATACCATTAGAAGTCTAAAGGTCCATTAACTGATTTTTGTGGATGAAGTATTTGAAGTCACTACTGTCAGAAAACCTTTCCATGAAAGGGTGATATGAAACCTTTGATGAGTCACACATGGACAATCATCATTGATAGATCATCTCTCAGGAGAAACTCCATTGAATAACATGATCCCTTACTCATTTGATGAACTATTGTTGAGGATCTCTTTCATTTAATCACTAAACAAGTAATCTTTCTAGAGCTAGAGGAGTTTACGCAGACAGGGGGAGTTGGTTCATCACATGAAGAAATGTAGACACATCTATCATGGACCACATTTCCCTAGGGAAGAGCACCATGACAAGGGGAGTAACATACCGATGAAGAAAAGAGGAAACTTGACAAGGGGAGTACTTGGGCACCCCATTTTCCATTGATGTCAATATGGCATTGGCGAGATGGAAAATATTCTTGTGATGCGTGATGTTGCCCTAACCCTAGGGAAATCCTAGCTTTACATAATGCTCTAACTCTAGTTGAAGAAAACACTAATCCTAATCATATCCAAACTATTGAAGAAGTTCCTAGTGTTAAGACCTTTCATATAAAACCCTATCCTAATCCTTTTTGTAGTGTCCCTTCTTGGTGAGATAGCTTTGATGACAATTAGAGAGGGTGATTTTGATATAATGATATAATATTATGCATGACAGACTTAAGTACATGCTTATATGCTATAGAACTAGTTTGGGTGACCTAGTTGTTGTGTACTTAGGATAATATCTATGGTTGTGTGTATAAGAATTGAATTTGGTTAAGAGCATATTATTGATGTTTTCTGTTTTCGTATTTATGACATGTATGGTGATTTAGGATTGAGACACATAGATCCATGGATGATCATGATTATGTGGAATATATGGTTAATTATCATTTATGGATGATACATTATTTTTATGATTACTTCTTCACCCCTGTGAGCATCACCCGATGCAATGAGTGCTAAGTGAACTATTCAAAAATCATGAGAAATTAGTCAGTTACGACTACCTCTCATGGAAATGGTCATACGTTTGAATGACTTACTTAACGCAGTTGAATCCCAAAAATGATATATAATATAATGCACTGCGTAAATCCCCCATACTTAAATTCAAAAAGAGTCAAGGGATCTCTACTTGAATGGTTCATGAGGCACAATACTTGCTAAGGTTTTGCAAATGGGGTAGCAAGCTAAGTGGGCTTGATTGTGGGGAAAAACTCCACAGTTAAGCGCGCTTGAGCCAGAGGAGTTCTAGGATGGGTGACCTCCTGGGAAGTCCTGGTTACCGGGTGCAAGCCCCGGAAGTGATGATTGATGCTATGTGATTCGTTCTCCACATTTCACTAGTTTCAATCCCACTTCTTCACCCCTGTGAGCATCACCCGATGCAATGAGTGCTAAGTGAACTATTCAAAAATCATGAGAAATTAGTCAGTTACGACTACCTCTCATGGAAATGGTCATACGTTTGAATGACTTACTTAACGCAGTTGAATCCCAAAAATGATATCTAATATAATGCACTGCGTAAATCCCCCATACTTAAATGCTTAATCTTGTATTGAGCAGGATGTGACAAGGGACCTAGTTATTTGCAAACAAAGATGCTCAAATTATAATGACTGTGGAAGTCATGATACATGATTTTTATGATTATATATGCTTAATCTTGAATTGAGCAGGATGTGACATGGGACCTAGTTATTTGCAAACAAGGATGCTCAAATTATAAATGACTGTGGAAGTCATGATACATGATTTTATATGCTTAGTCTTGTATTGACAAATATGTGATATGGAACGTGGTTATTTTCAAACAAGGATGTTCAAATTTTACATGGTTGTAGAAGTCATTTCTCTATAACCAAAATTGTTGAGGAAGTCATGCACAATCTTTGATAAAACCTGAATAAGTTAATTATGAAATTCATTGATTCCTTTGATCTATGATATTTTTATGTGTGCAGGTCTTGGAACAAGGCCTTAACAACGAACCATCAGATGGGTATGAGCTCGCAATCATTGCCTTAAGGTGAAGCGTGGAGTTTCAAAGCAGAGTAGATGAGAAGCCATGGAACTTAGGGCGCAGAGTCCTAAATCCATGAAAGATAAAGATGTGGAGTCTTGTATCAATAATAAAATGTTTAAAGTTTGGAGTCCTTAATATTTAAAAATATCAAGGTGTGGAATCTTGGATCTTTAGAGTAGATCAGGGCGTGGAGTCCTCAATCTACTAAGGCACAAAAATGCATGCAATAGGGGTATAGAATCCCTATTCTTTTGAAGAAAAATACCACTCATGGACAGCGCAAGGATGAATTTCCTTAATAAAACCTCTTTTCTAACAATCCTAGATTGACTTTCTAAAAATAGAAAGTCATGTCTAGCATCTCAAGCATGACTTTCCAAAAACAGTAAATCACCTTGCATAAATTGGAAACCAAGTATAGTTGAAGGAAAACTACTTAACTTATCCTTAATCAATCCTAATAGTTCAATCTCGACTTAATCCTCAATATTATTAATATTATTATTATATTTTATGAGACTGTGATATTATTATTAAAATAGAATTACAAGTCACCTTCATCTCCTCAATCACTTCACATCTCTCTCCTTGATGACTCTCATGGCTCTATGTAAATCTCTCTCTTTTAATAATAGATTACACTCTATTTTATGCACTCATCAAAGAATGGCATATTCCTCTTACACTCATTAAAAACATGTCATAAAAGATTCCTCCTAGGCTCTGTTTAATGCATAAGTTACACTCTCCTTAACTAAGGAGTGCACACCTCTCCTTAATAGTATGAGTTACACTCCTCTAAATGGAATACAAGGCATGCATATTACTCCTCCTTTATGACAAAATTTGTTGCTCCTCCTATATATGTGTCTCATGTATTCTCACTTTGGGAGAGGGAGGTGCATTGTGATACCAAGAGTTGGAGAGATTTGAAAAATATTATGAGAGTGAGAGACTTGGAGAGTAGCCAGTTGCTTTCAAAATGATTTTGAAATTCCTAAACTAAATTATTATGTAGCTCTACCTGGTGGAGCTAACCATGAGTGGCGTTGGGAGGAAGTGAAACATATCTTACTCAACTTGCCTTGGATATCTCTCTACTACTATATTTTGGTACTGTTTGTGAGCTCTTACACCTCGAGGTCCATGGGGAGAAGCTCTCCCTGGATACGGTTGGGTGGAAAACCAGATGGTTTAATTGAGTTGGTTAAGGGATCAAAGATGGATCATATTCTCAATGATTGGAGTTGAATATCTCTTCAGGTATAATTTTTATTGTCCTAAAATTATAGTATATCTTTAGCATAAAATAAAATGTAGAAATTTAAATTGTTGTAAGAATCTAATTTTGGTTTAAGCTTATGTTTTTTTTTTTTTTTTTTTTTTTCTGAATTTGTCTACTCCTATATTGATACAAAAATATGATTACAGAGAGGCAGAGGCCTCGAGAGTTCTAGCCCCGAAAAATGGCATGCTTACAAAATCTCACTTGAAAATTGACCAAAAAGACTTTCTTAAAGACTTGACATATCTAGAGACTATAACTGAAGACTGACCAGGAATATATCTGGATCGGGACAGATTGTTTGGACCCATTCAAATACTCAGTACAGCGCAACCCTTTCAGAACTGGAATCTGACAAATAAACAGATTGATCCAAGACTGTGACCAAAAAACAGGAGAATGTCGCCCACGGAGGGGAAACTGGAAAATCAAAATTGGAAACAGATCTGATCTTGAGAACTATAAAACATGAAATGACTATAAACTCGGAAGGGATGGAGCCTCTTCTTACAACAGCAAAACAAAACCAACATGCACGGTCCTTTTTAATCTTCATGAGAGGTTGGAGGTGATTCTTCAACAATGTGGCACCCGAATTGGTAGGGATCTTCAAACTCAGAAGGATGGCCCTCTTTGCTTGGGGAACCACCACTTGCAGGAGCACTCAGACCTGCTTGGATGGTCGTATCCTCGGCAACAGAGTCACCTGGGTCCTTTTTCTGCATGTTTGCAATCTGCAAATTTTCATTCTTGTCTTCCGTCCTCAGCTCCAGAGGATCCCCTGGATTAACAGCACCCGAACCAACAGTATCCTCACGCAGCTCAACAGTGACTGACGCGATGAAGGAGGAATTTCTTAGTATGTAGGGGAAGCGAAAGCGAGCTGTATGAGATTGGGAATGATGTGAGCTCGCTTCTGTGATAAGCTGCCCTCGTACCCGGCCACGACCACTCCTGGTCACATGATATCTGTCAATGCAGAAGTCCGAGGCTTCAGACGAAGGGTCCGAGGTTGTGGAGGAAGGCTAGTGGGTGACGCGGCCTCGGGAGCCACCTCTTCTGCAGCTCATCCTTGAGCGCACTCTGGGCATTTTGAAAAGTGCTGGAGAAGCAGAACAAACAGCAGTGGAAAAGGCAGAGAGGGGGTAACAGAGGAGGATGCAGAATGGACTGTTTGAAGCATGAAAACACAAAGAAGTATCAACACTGCGATCCAAAGCCGAACAATACCCTGGGCTGTCTCGAGAGCGAGGAGCTTCAGCAGCGCTAGACCGGCATGAGCGTAGAGAAGGAACAAGAGTGAAAAGAGAGCAGATTGTCATCACAAATAAACTAGCATACTCGAGAGAGGGAAGGAGTTGCGTTAATGCAGCATTAAAGTTGTTGGCCGGAGACATTAACTCATACTTCATGCAAGGCCGAATGGCGATGGCGATTAGCCACGCGCCCACCCTCCACGCCGCCTTCGTACTTCTCGCCATAATACACACCCGCATCTGGGGGAGATAAGTCTTGTTGCTTCAGAGGAGTGCAGTCTTGTTTGAGTTGTGCATCATTAGAATCACGTATTGGATTGGAGAAGAACAGGAGCTGCTGATTGACGCCTTGATTAGCTAATCTGACTGCTACCTTGTTGGCCGAACGCCGAATGTGCTTGAAGGTAATGCTACGGGAGGTCTTGAGCCATTCTTCAATTTGTTCCAATATTCTTAGAAGCAGCCAGCTTGAATCAATCTTTGCTTCTGAGGTACCTAAGTGAATCCAAGTAGCGGCTGCTATTAAGATTTGAGAATCCCCTTCTACCTCTAGAGGGAAATTTTTTTCCTTTTCTGCTATATAGATGCCTTTCCATAAGCCTTCAAGTTCTGTCACATTGTTGGTATCTTTGCTAATTGAACCATGATATATGTGTAGTGCTGAGCCAACTTCATTTCTGAAAACACCACCATATCCAGCCGGTCCAGGATGCCCTTAGCAGCCCCATCGAAGTTCAGTTTGTAATAATGGGAAGTAGGAGGAGACCAATAATGGGGAGAATCAGTCCTAATTAGGGAACTGGTCTTGACTTGAGCTAAGAAAGTGAGGTCCAAATTCCAATCTTTGAGGATGAGGCATTCCTGGGGTGAGTTTGGCAAGTTCAGGTCTTGCCAATGTCTTAGAGCTAGAGTTTCTTGCAGATTTTGTTTGAGAAGTAGCCATAGGGTGTCAAGTGGCTTACTAAGATTCTTGAAGATTCTATTATTTCTCTCCTTCTAGATAATCCAATAGACAAAGCCCGGTAGGAGGTTCCAAAGGGAATTGAGAAGAAGGCTTTGGAATGGATGCCGAGGCCAGTTTCTGATAGTGTTTATAATGTCTCCCACACATATGCCCATTCTTCTATTGCACTGTGTGATTCTCTCCCAGAGTGGTGCTGCTAATGGGCAAGTGTCCAGGAGATGCAAGATGGTTTCTGAATTAAGATTGCAGTTCGGACATCTAGAAGGCCCATTAAATCCTCTCTTTTGTAGATTATCTCAAGTGAGGATTCGATGTTTTCTTAGAAGCCATAGGAAAGAAGAAACCTTAGGCCAGATACTTGGTTGCCAGACCTGATCCCATAGCTGATCCTTTGTTGTCTGCGTGGGTAGATAGAGAAGTTGGTATGCTTCCTTGGTAGTAAACATACCTTTAGGCGTGTATCCCCATCGCAGCTTGTCCTTTTGAGAAAAATGTTTAATTTTCCTGAGTTTGAGCTCCTAATCAATTTCTTCATATGTTTCCTCCTACCAATTAGCCTGCCAGGTGCTAGCTGATCTCCGGAGTTGAAAATCTTGAGGGGATTGCTGCTGCCAAAACTGATGAACATGGATTTGGTCAATTTGCTGCGTAGAAGCCTGCCATCTGGGTTTGTAGAAGAGTGAGGCTAGTTTGGGAAGTTGTTGCAAGGAATCCTCACAAAATCTAGCTATGGTACCCGAATGGATTTCCCAAAAGCTGTGCGCTTGAATAAAAGTGCTATGTTGCTTGGCAGCATTCCAAATCAACGAGCCAGGAGTGGTTGCGCTAATTTGGATGAGATCTTCCGGTTGATTACCTGGCGCATATTTGGCTTGCCAGAGATGTGCCCAAGGAATAGGCGGTTTGGAAATCTAGTTCCACCAGATACGGTCAGCCATAGTATTATTGTTGTGAAGGCGATCCCTCAAACCTAGCCCACCAGCTGATCTCGGTAGACAAACCTCAATCCATTTGACAAGAGCCCATTTTCTGTTGAATCTTGAGGATCCCCAAAGGAAGTTTCTTTAAAGATTGTGAATATTCTTAAGGACCCATTTAGGGGCTGCCAATATAGAAAATAGATAAAGAGGCATGGCTTGGAGAACAGATTTGATTAGGATAAGCCTACTAGCAATGTTGAGCGAGCGGAAAGTCTAGGAAGAGAGCCTGGTTTCTAACTAGTCAAGGAGGGTTCTCTAGGAGGCATGTTTAATGGCTGAGTCCAACAAAGGAGCTCCCACATATTTTGAAGGTAGCACGACTATCGGGAAGCCCAAAATCCTGGAAATGTTTCTCTGAGTAAGGGCTGGAGTATGGAAGAAGAAGAGCTGGGATTTGGAGGCATTGATGGAGGTTCCAGAGGCCTCTGAGAAGAGACTGAGCAGGGCTTTGAAGGCGGAGACCTCTTGTGCTGACGGATGGCCGAAAAGCATATTGTCGTCGACAAACTGTTGGTGGGAAATGGGGGGTAAACCATGTAGAGAAATTCCCTTTAAGGTGTGGAAGGAGATTGCAGAATGAAAAAGGAGATTGAGACCTTCGGCCATGAGAACAAAGAGGAACAGGGAAAGAGGGTCCCCTTGTCGAATGCCACAAGAAGGACAAAAGGGCGCAGAAGAAGAGCCATTAAGAAGGATGGAGAAACAAGGGGAAGAGATAATATTCATGATCCACCGAGTCCAAGTAGCATTGAATCCAAATGCCAATAACATTTTATGGATATAGGTTCAGCTTAGTTTATCAAAAGCTTTAGACAGATCTAGCTTGAGAATCATACCTAGCTTTTTTAGTGTCTTAAGAGAGTGGATCACTTCATTTGAGAGGATGATACCGTCCATGATCTGGCGCCCTTATACATAGCCTGTCTGCTCTGGCGAGATGAGGAAAGGGAGAATAGGTTTGAGCCTGTTCGCCAAGACTTTGGATATGAGCTTATAGATGACATTGCAAAATGCAATGGGCCTATATTTGTCAGGCATGTTGGGTTCATACGCTTTAGGTATTAGCGTTATGAAGGTAGTATTTAGGGAAGGAAGGATCCAGTGCATCGATCTTGATTCTCCCACTATCTCCCAGACCTTTGTGTTAATAAGCTCCCAAAACGCGTGAAAGAAGTTGGTTGTGAAGCCATCGGGTCCCGGTGCTTTGCCATCCTTAATATGGGCCATGGCATCCTCCATTTCCTGCGTAGAGATGGGCTAGAGCAGCATATTGTTTTGGTCCGCCGTAATAATTTTAGGAATATGCTGCGTGATTGATCGAATGGCTTGATCCTTGCAACCCAGGGGCTCCTGAAGCTTTTTCTAAAAGTACTCTTTGAATTCATGTTCCACTTCTTCATGCACCTCCAGTCTCTCCCCTTTTCGATTATTAATGAAGGAGACGTTATTGTGCATTCTCCTTTGAATAGTAGATCTGTGAAAAAAAATTGTATTTTTTCCCCTTCCTTAAGCCATCTGATTCTGGAGTTTTGTCGCCACATGATTTCTTCTTGCTGCCTTCGTGCTTCGATATTGGCCAGGAGGGTCTGCTCCTTTTGCACATAATCTTCCGTTCTTCCCTCCAAGATAATACAATGTTGTAATATGTTCATTTGCTGCTACAACACCTTCTGATGATCAAAAATATTACAAAACTGTGTGCGATTCCATGACTTGAGAACCTGTTTAAGGTGTTTTAGTTTTTTTTGGAACTGGAACATCTTGGCTCCTACAGGGGGAATGAAGGATTTCCAAACCTCGTGAACTACTTCGTTGAAGTTAGGATGAGAGAACCAAAAGGCTTCAAAGCAAAAAGATCTATTGCACTTTGAGCCCGGATGCAACCACTCTAGCATTATGGGCCAATGATCAGAGCCCACTTGAGGCATGATGGAAGCATGAAAGTCCCCACCCAGGTGAATAGCATTATCCAATATAAGGAAGCGATCCAGCCTGGAAGCGATATGCTGTGGTCCCCTTCTTTTATTGGTCCAAGTATACATACCATTAGAAGTCTAAAGGTCCATTAACTGATTTCTGTGGATGAAGTCTTTGAAGCCGTTGCTGTCACCTTCTAGCTTCGATCTACCTCCTGATTTTTCCTCCAAAGCAGTGATTATATTGAAGTCACCGCCACAAATCCAAAGGGGAAAGCTCCTATCTGAATTGAGCACTGTGAGTGTGTCCAATAGATCCAGCTTTTTTTGTAAATCTTGTGGAAAATATACATTAGAGAGATGGCCATGGATGTTGGTCCCAATTAGGTGGAAGGTTGTCTGAATGAAGAAGTGTGAGGCGTGGAAGTCTTGAAGGGAGAGTACTTGTGGGTTCCACAAAATAGCAAGCCCTCCTGAAGCCCCTGAAGCGTCCACTGAGACTGAGCGGCATCCTGACCAGAATTTATTTAGAATCCTTTCCAATACAGTACTATTACCTTTTGTCTCTTGTAGAAAGACTAATGAAGGCTTTTCTTGCTGGATCATATTTTTTAACCTTGTCTGTTTTGCAGGGCTATTAAGCCCTCTCACATTCCATGAGATGAGCTTCATGAGGAACAGTGGGGAAGAGATTTGAAAAACTTGGTCAGCTTGGGAAATCTACCAGATTCCACCAACATTTCTCCAATTATAATGGTCCTTTGCAGATCCATTTTGCGCCCTCGTTTCTTCGTATCTTTTAGTATTTTTTTTCCATCCCACGGACTGCCGGCCTGAATACCTAGACATTTGTTATGTTGTGCTCTGGCTAGAACTACTTCAAGTCTTTCGATTTCCCGGGGGGGTATTGCATTGAATTCTTTCTGTCTACATGCTGTTTCCAGTTTGAGAATGTCCAGACCTTCCAGATCTACGCTTTCTGGTTCCTCATCCATGTGTATCGGAGTATTCTGTTCTTCCTCGATTGTCTTTTGATGAATACTGAGAGCTAGAGCTGCATCTAACTCCATAGAAGAAGATTGTAAAGCTGTATCTAGATCTATTTTCTCAGAGGAGGTTGAGGCGGGGATGCTTGCGATATTGGAGGCTAAGATCGGAGCTAAAGATTTTAGAGTCTGGGGGGTTGAGGAAGGAGATGGATCTGCATGAGGGATTTCAGGGTGATCCTCCATGATATTTTGAGCAGTCAGAATTTCGAATCTGTTCCGTGTGTCGGGATTCTTGAAATTATCTGGGGCTACTGAAGTTTTCTTGGCATGCTTTCTTCGACTGGAGACCTTTGTAAATCCCTCAGTATCTTTGCTTGTCTCATTGACTGGGGCTTTGGACTGAAGATTCAGAGGGAAATCCCTGAAAACATGGCCATGTATTCTCACTTTGGGAGAGGGAGGTGCATTGTGATACCAAGAGTTGGAGAGATTTGAAAAATATTATGAGAGAGAGAGACTTGGAGAGTAGCCAGTTGCTTTCGAAATGATTTTGAAATTCCTAAACTAAATTATTATGTAGCTCTACCTGGTGGAGCTAACCATGAGTGGTGTTGGGAGGAAGTGAAACATATCTTCCTCAACTTGCCTTGGATATCTCTCTACTACTATATTTTGATACTGTTTGTGAGCTCTTACAGCTCGAGGTCCATGGGGAGAAGTTCTCCCTGGATAGGGTTGGGTGGAAAACCAGATGGTTTAATTGAGTTGGTTAAGGGATCAAAGATGGATCATATTCTCAATGATTGGAGTTGAATATCTCTTCAGATATAATTTTTATTGTCCTAAAATTATAGTATATCTTTAGCATAAAATAAAATGTAGAAATTTAAATTGTTGTAAGAATCTAATTTTGGTCTAAGATTATGTTATTTGGAATATTATTGGATAATTGAAAATGAAGACTAAGAGTGGTCTATATGAATGGATGTCTAGATCTCAATATGTTATGGAATTATTATTGGTGTATTCTATTGTACTAACATTAGTATTGTAGTATTTGAGAGAGGAAAGACAAATATCGTTGAAGGTAATGGAAAGAAAGAAATTCCAAAGGACTTGGGTAAGAGTTCATGAGTTATGGTTTTATTTCATGTAATTGGAGACATGTTTTAGAAATGGTTTCAGGATATTTTGCAAAGTGTTTGTCAAAATCAGTGAATGAGAAATGTTATTGTTATTTTTATCATTATGCATGAATACGTGTTAACTTGCAGCCTACCAGAGCAGGAAATGGATGCATATCTAAAATATACCAGGAGGATTCACTAGATCAGTCGTTGAAATACAAATGTTAAAAAAAATCAAGATGGAAGACAAGCGTTTTAAAGAGAATCATTGAGGTAAATTTCAATAATTTTGTATTGCAATAGTTCAAGATGCTTCCCATGGGTTTGTCAGAATGATTGAATTATTATTTAATTATAGGTTGTCATTTTTTTTGCATATTTGTATATCCAATCTTTCATGCCATCTGTTTGACAAAAATGCTAAATGAAATTCCCGGACTCAACATATTTGCTAGATTTTAAAAATGAATCTATTCATGGTTTTGTATCGATTCAGGACAACATCAGGGGGTATCCATTCCATATGAACCTATAACCCCCAATTTGATTAAAAAAAACACTTTTCAAAACCCAGATTGTAAATTTGGGCAATTTTGCAGACTGTTGCTACCAATTGTGTGCATCTGTTGTCAAGCTTTGGGTGAAAGAATAAGATGATTTAGTCATTTTTTTAATATTTTTTCATTTGAAGAATTAATATATAAATTTTATGATCTAAATAGGTTGAGGGAGAATCTTATATTCATGTCAAATTTCTTTAAGAGATTGTGGCTTCCAAGTGTTTGACATAATGCCTCAATGGTTGTAGATTGCATGTTTGCAAAGTGTTTGTTAAAAGGCCTCAATGGCTAAATATTACATGCTTGCAAAGTGTTTGTGATAAGCACTCAATAGCTGTAGTTTTTAGATTGCATGCTTGCAAAGTGTATGCACTAGAAAATTTGTGAATAGATTATTTAATGGATGTAGCTTCCTATGTTTGCAATTTTTTGTATGAATGTGAAAATGAATTTAATAATTTGTTGAAGTGTGAATAGAGAATAAGACAATTGTTACTTTTATTATCTAAGACAATGGGTGTATTATTGTGCTTCAATGATTGTAGAAAACAACTACTTGTGCCCAATTTATGCAGGTCCATTATTTTACTCGACACAATTTGAAGAATAATATGCTTCTGATGAGATATAGCAGTCACATGGCAGACAACTCTTTTTGCATGAACTTGATTTTCATCTTTCACATGGCAGACATATATAATGCATGTGCATCACATGACAGACCAAAGATTGACATATATGTCGTAAACTATGTTGGACATATAAAAAATAAATAAATAACATATTTGATGCCCAAGCCAAATACTACATAACAAATATTGAAGAAGAAAATGCAACATATTGGATGGCCATATTATGTGGAAGATGAACAAATGTTTAACACTAGACGTTGCTTAGTTGATGGACATATTACGTTGAATATATTTGATGTTGGATGCTACATATTTTATGAATGTATTACATATTACGTATTCCATAAATTTGGTTGGTTTTGAACAATAATCTCGAGCATTTTATAAAATTTATGTTGGTCGGCCCACAAGTCGGCTCCACACCAAACAGACACATCTATTCATTGAAGGGAAAAACCTGTATAAATACAAGTCAGGTCTCCTCATTCCAAACATGAATTCGGTGACGAATTTAGAGACAAGTGGACAGACAGAAGATAGAAGCCGAGGAGACAAGGAAGATTATTGTTTGGGAAATTCATCCTTTCAAGCTGTTGTGGTCACCAACAACCCCCCTCTTTGTTTGATATTAGCAATAACATCAAACAAAGGGGGACCCTTAACCATAAAATCCAAAAAATATTTTGTTAAGAAATATTTTGTATTTAACTCCCTAAGAGCTATATCGCGTCGCAAAGGTAGAGAGAAGCGTTTTCCCAAAGCGCATAAATACGCTGTAAAGGAGCGACGCGAAAACCCATCGCATCGCATGCATTAAAAGCGCTCAAAAAGGGAAAACCTAAGGAACGCCGACGGCCGATATGCGACGTCGCACGTCGCAATGTTGCATAAGCAGTACAAAATGATAAAACGAAAATCTTGTGATCTTGCGACGTTGCGATCTGCGATCATACAACACTGCGATCTACGATTTGCGACGAGCGAGAATATCAATTGCTGCCATGACACTTTCTTACATCGCAATCTTCGACGCTGCGATGCAAATCGCAGAAACTATTCATCGCAAACATTCATCGGCATGATCTGTAAGCCAAAAATTGGGCGCGCACCTTACGGGAAATTAATGATTGTACGCCTGTGTATCCAAAGATGATTGTGTTGCGTTTTTCGAAGAGTCAAGCCATAATGGGTGTCATGATTATGCATTCATTAGAACTTAATGCTTTCATGTAAATCTTTTCTTCGTGTCTCTTTTCATTTGCGTGAACTATAAGGAAGCAACTAATATAAATCTATATGCAGGAAACATCTAAGGAAAAGCGCCAGAGCTAGAAGAACAGAGAGGAGATGACTTCGCAAATGGATACCGCATGTAGCAGGACCACGGATTCCAGAGTATCACTCAACAAATACTGATGGAAATAGACTATCCAGGACTCAGAGTCAAAGGCGCACAAAAGCAAAGCGTTTACGAAAGATCCTGAAGCCCAAATTGGGTAAAGCAAAAAGAAAAACTCTCAAGGGGAAGACGTCTCAGAAAAGCCTGGAACAAAGAACAGAAACAAGTTTCAATTCAAAAAAAAATTCAGGCAACAAAGTCCCCAACTCATTGAGTCATTCGCACGGCCGGAAACCGAAATAGCAACAGCACAATCAGTTTGAAAGAAATCTGAGTTGTACTAAGTATACACGCCGTGAAGACACTCCTCCAGAAGAAGACTTTCAAAAATATCTTCTAGTTTGTCAGAAAGAGGTGCCAGCTCTTGTTATTTCTAATTTTCAAGCTCGAACAAAAGGAAAGAACAATCAGCCGACTCTTTCCAGGCGAACAACGCATTGCTTACAGCACTAAGGAGCAAATACAGAAATGGTTAGAAATTAGATTCAGTTTTTAGAAATAAATTTGTTTTAGTAAAAGGGCAGTCATTTGAAGCCATTCCCTAAATTTGTGTAATTAAGATTAGTCGGTTAGTGGTATTTAACCCTTCTAATGGCATTTGGAGAAGGGTCCGGAAATTTGTCCAAAAAACTTGTCCTCAGTGTTAGCGCGCTTGAAATTTCACCTAGGCTGAGATAGACAAATCTCAAGGCTACATCAAACCATT